>CM050451.1:30683564-31933564 GCA_027563935.2 Costus lasius | reverse complement strand
ATTCAAAGGAAAATCCCTTCCTGACAAGAGCAGGAATGGAGATAATATTTTTAGTTATACTGGGAACAAAATAACAACTGTTTAGTTCCAATACAAGTCCAGATGGTAAAGAAATAAAGTAGTCTCCTACAGCAACAGCAGCAACCCGTGCCCCGTTTCCAACGCGTAGGTCCACCTCATGCTGTCCCACCTGCCTTCTTCTCTTGAGTTCCTGTACATTTGAACAAATGTGAACTCCACATGCAGTGTCCAACACCCATGATATAGAAGAAGAAAACATGACTTCAGTCACGAATATACCTGAGCCAGAAGCAAAGCTTCCCCTCTTATCTCCTTGGAGCGCTTTACAGTCCTTTTTCCAGTGACCCAGCTGGCCACAGTGGAAACACCTGTATTCCTTGGACCACTTCACCTTCTGCTTCAGAGCCTTGCTGTAATTCTTGACCGGGGCCTTGCCCTTCTTCCCCTTCTTCTTGTTCCTGGAAGGAACCATCAAGACAGAGGTTGAAGGCTTACCCTTCAGAGTCTCCTCAGTGGTCAAGAGCATATTCAGCAGCTCTGCCGGAGTACAATCGATTTTGTTCATATTAAAATTAATAATGAACGCGTCGAATGAAGGCGGGAGAGACTGTAGAATAATGTCCACAGCAAGCTCCTGGTTGATGGTATGCCCCAGTTTCTCTAGAGCCTCCTTGTGCCCAATCATCTTGAGCACGTGAGCTCCCACTGGGCTCCCTTCAGCCAGTTTGCTCTGAAAGAAGAGCTTTGTCAAATTATAGCGTTCAGTCCTCGCCTGTGCAGCATACAGCATCTTGAGGTTTGCTATCATGTCTATAGCAGACATATCCTCATGCTGACGCTGCAGCGGTGGCGTCATAGACGCTAGCATCAGGCAAGCGACATCAATGCTATCATTGACGTGCTTTTCATAGGCTTCCCGAACCGCCCTCGCGGCGTTCGGAGCGGGCTGCGGCGGTATCGCCGTCTCGAGGACATACAGTTTCCTCTCTGCCTTAAGAACGATCTTAAGGTGTCCAAACCAGTCAGAGAAGTTCGGCCCAGCAAACTTCTCCCTTTCCAGTAGGGATCGCACATTGAAGTTCATGGTGTTCGTTGCTGCAGGTATCTACAACAATGCAAGAACAGCAAGGTCAGTATCAATGTATAAGAATCAATCAGGACTTAAGAAAGATTCTTTTTCTCACTATTTTATCAGGCGTGAAAAATCCAGCAAAACAGCCCGAAAGAGTAATACTCTTTTAGTGAGATGGGATCCAGATTTCATACTTGGTCTCCGCGTCCCGCTCAGGCGAGATAAGATGCACAGAGAGTACAAGCACTAGTTTCTGGTAGGCAGTCCCTGCCGATCGCCAACCCGTGCGATTCCCCTTCATCTGGGCAGTCCAGCAGACTGTGCCAACTGAGTTGGTACAACACAATCTCTGACCCCACAGATGGCTGCCTCCATGTGCTACCATATGCTCCACATATGTAGCCAACACGGTCAAGCTGACCCGACCTACTCCCTGGACCACCGTGTGCTATGCTGAGCAACGAGAAGGGATAAATCCCTACTCTGTAACACACAGATGTAATCCCACACCCTCTGAAGATAGATGGACGTGCCCACTGAGTGGGTACAACACGGCTCCAACGATAATCAGAACAGTGAGGTTTCGCGTCAGAAGGCTTACGAGCTTGATATTAAAGCGTTGGATTTTAACGGTCCTTTTTATCTTCATGCCTATCATGCAATTCCTATGGTGATAGCAGAAGATAATTTAATCATGCAATTCT
Organism: Costus lasius; assembly: GCA_027563935.2. NCBI lineage: Eukaryota > Viridiplantae > Streptophyta > Magnoliopsida > Zingiberales > Costaceae > Costus > Costus lasius. Next base: position 31,931,767 of record CM050451.1, on the reverse strand, counting down.
AATATTCATCAATAAAAGAAAGCATGAATCTTATGTGGTAAAAGCCCATAGCCCTAGTGAGATCTTAACCTAACTTAAGTCTTCACTTGCTCTTCATGGGTCTTTAGCTGCTCATCTGGCCCAAACCTGGGCCCAAGCGCCATCTGCAGCTCAGGTGCGCCTACCAGGGAAAATGCGCCTGGTCCCAGAGTCGAACCCTGGACCTCCCACCTGGTCAAGCCACTGCTGCATGCGCCTCTGCCAAGTGTGCTTTGTGCTCTTGTCTAATTAAATTACAAATTTAACTATCTAGACAAGAGTGACACGCAGGTCACTTACATTTATAAATTAATTAAACAGTGATTCGCAGATCACAAAATAAAATTAATTTACAATCAATATTCCCAGGCACGCAGGCCCCAGCACAGCACACAAATAATATGAGCAGCCCACATAAGACTAAATAAACAAGCAAATGCATCATTCAATAACCATGTGATCCATCAAAAAAATTAAAATTTTTGAAAACCCCATAGGATCAATTTTAATTTTCCTTATTTGCCCTACAACCTTACAACGGTCCATTACTAGGGATCCACTCATCCAACCTAGTCAGATCCACTGCCCTTGCATGCACCAAGTCCTAACTGACTTGCGTCGACCATAAGGTCAACTATGCATGCGCCAGGGCTGAACATCCACACTGAGGTCTGGCAAACGGGCGTGACCCCGGGCCTAACTCAGGTGCGTTCATAAGTTGTCTCAATCAGACATCGCTACACACCTGTCTGCAGTCGACCTATAGCCACCATAGGCTTGCGCCAAGGTGCTAACTGGTCGACCCATTCAGGCTGTCAGATAGTCTGATCAGACTGTTGGATCCAACCTAGGGGATGACTTCAACCCTAGTAACCCGTCTAAGGGTTTAAAGTATGGGCTTAGATCTATTTGGAGCGCGCATGTAATAAGGATTTTTAATAAAACCTAGATGCGCCAACAAGCAAGATAACAAAAGCATGTTTCGGCATGAAACAATGTAACATGTAAATTCGCATGTTGTTAACTCTAGATCTATAGATTTAAAACATGGATCACACAACATGAAGCAATCATATAAGCAAGCATTAACGTTGGCTCTGATACCAATTGAAAGTACCCCTTAAGATAAGGGGGGTCCCCTTCTAGGGGGAGCAAAAACCCTAGTCATGTGGCGCATAAAACTTTGCAGCGGAATAAAGGGTTTGAAAGAATCTATTGCATGATATATGATCAACTTAAGTAAACTTGAATTCATACCATAGCCATTTGCGTTGGATGAAGACTTGGAAGGAAAGGCGCAAGCGAGCCTTCTCCTAAGGTGACGCACACAATTGGTGTCGCCTACTTTCCTTGGTGCTCCTTGTGCTAGCAAGGTTCCAAGAAGCCTTTGTCGAATGGAAAGGGAAAGGAAAAAGATCGTCTTGCTTGAGTTTCCTTTTTTTTTCGTCCTCCTCTTCTCTAGCCGAGAGGTTGTCACGTCTAAGCCAAGCGTTGGCGACGAACAAAGAGAGGGGGAAGCGTGAAGTGTGGCAATCGTGAGTCATGGCCACGATTAGTAGAAGTGCTATCCAAAAATAGCATCCACTTCTCAACATGCGCTCTTGGGTTTACCCAATCGCTAATGCCACATCACTTGAACCATGCGCTCAACCAATGAGCGGGTTCACTTCGGTTTGGTCCAAGACCAATTAAACCAAGCAATATGGTCTAGATCTTAAATAAACCCTAAGGCTTCAGATCTAACCGTCAATCTCTTCGATGCCCCTGATCTGACCGATCTGGCATCTAATCTCTCGATCGAAGCTTACCGATCTAAAGCCCTAATCAATCAAACATGATCAGACTAGATCTCACTCACAATCAGAGATTAAATCCCTTTAAACTGAACCTAAACAATTCAGTCCACACGAACTGACTTAAGTAAGCCATATCATCAAATTGTGCGACCCTGAGGGTTTCCTTTAAATGTCGGTAACGATAATTCTCATTATCACGATCAGTGAGGGGTATCTAGCAACACATCACTGTCTCCCGATATAGAGGAAAGAGTCTTCCAAGACTACACCCAAAACATAGCACAAGTGTGAATCAATTCACAAGGCATGCATATTTCCTTTGCCACTGGATGTTCTTATTGGACAAGCCTGTCAAGCTCGTAACTCCAATATGATGAGCATGATTAGATCAGATGAACACTGTCACCTGGGTATGGCCATACTCTTTTCTCAATCATCTCATCCAGGGGGCCCCTTTAGAACATCACACTCCTTAAACAAGGAGACGGCAATCCTATGTCTATCATTAGTGCCCTAACCTGACTCAAGCTCATCATCCAAGATAGTCTATAATCATTATGTTTCAAATGATATTGAACTACCTCAAAACAATGACAATTATCATTTAGAAACACAAGTGATCTCAAGTCAGAGGAAATGTGCCACTTGTCTTAATCAAGGAATATTCACATTGTGACAAACAATTGAACATCCTAGTAGGGTCTGTCCAGTACATCCCATGTACCCATGAGTCTACATCTTATTCCATGCTCGAAGCATCCTATAAGATTAGAACACATATTAGTCTTAACCATATCAAGGCTGTCTCATGTTCACCAAGATATATCGACTAAGGACATAATAGCATGTCAGCCCAGCTGAATAGCTTTGAGACATTATTCAGAAGAACATATATTGCAGCAGACAATGTAGCTAACTGAATAACAACCATGCCTTTAAACATAACAGTTTATTACATGATACTGATATATTCCCATAGGCCTCAAACATTAGCCTTAAGGGCATACCCCAACACGCAGCTCTAGGTGGCGCACCTTGCAAGGGATGATTCGTATCAAGCATTGAGGTGAGATACCTAACATAGAGATGACACATGGATGTTTGGCCAAACCTTAGGAGGAGCCTAGGGTTTGCGAGCTATCTTCCAGGAAGAGATATGTGTTGGCCGAATCCTAGGAGGAGCCTAGGGTTTGCGAGCTGGCTCACGGAGAAGACTCGGGCTGGCCGAACCAAAAGGGGATCTACGGTTTTCCTGGATGGTGCCTTTAGGGTTCGCGAGCTGACCCATGGAGCGGAAGACCTTGGTGGCGCACCGTGGGGCTTTGGAGCAGAGCCCTTAGGGCACTCAAGGATGTGCTAAGGTCTTATTGGTATGGGCCCATGGCTCATAGCCTTTGGTAGTGCTAGGTGGCTAGGACTAGGTTTAGGGGCTTGTTACCCATGTTTTGGGCTTTGATCACATCATATTTACTGTTTTTGTTCCAACATGCCTTTACTGCTTTGTTTTATTCCACCATAGGATTGCATGCCTGTATTGGTAGAATAAGATAAAAAGTCATGGTGCCGAGACCACAAAATCCTCGATAAATTATATCAAGTCCCATTACTTAGCCTTCTAACGCGTAACCCTCGTCAGACTGTCGATCAATGGTGCTGTGCACTGTTTCCCACCCTTGTGGGACACACCCATCTATCTTCAGGAGGCGTGTGGTGACAATAATTTCCCAAGTCCAGTTAAAACTCTGGACGCGCCTTTCGCAAGGAAATTGTTGGCCCTAGGTATAACGGTCAGGTCGGACTTGACTAGGATTTTTCATATGTGGTGGTTCCCATGATGAAACTTCTAGAGGCAGCCTCAAGAGGTTAGGACTTTGTGATGTATCCAGCCCTCGCTGGATACAAAGTGCCTAAACGGTCTTGAGAAGGGGAATTGCCGAGTAGCAATTGGCCAGCGAGCCTACCTCAGGAAGCATGCGTCACCTTGTGTAGTACATCCCACCCTTGTGGACGCAAGGCCGTGTACGAAATGAGAATCCCATCTCACTAAGGAATTTGGGCAACTTCTCGATCGACTTTTGAGGATTATCGATTTGAATAAAATAGTGATAAATAGTCATTTATAAAAGGTAAGAATAAATGATTGAAGTTTGATACTGATCTACTCTTGTTTGTATTGTAGATGGCTTCTACAAGCAATAACAACAATGGACTGTCATTCTGTTCCTTCCTTGAGAGGGAGAAGTTAACTGGAGTTAACTTCATGGACTGGTACCGGCACTTGAGGATAATCCTCAAGCAGGAGAAGAAGCTGTATGTCTTAGAGCAAGCGCTTCCTCCTCAACCGTCATCCTCAGCCCGCACAGCTGAACGGGAAGCTTTTCGCAAGCATCAGGATGACGCCTTGGATGTTGGCTGCCTTATGTTAGCCACGATGTCGTCTAAGTTGCAGATGCAGTATGAGGATCAGTATGCATTTCAGATCATCACGCATCTAAAGCAACTGTTTGAATCACAGGCTAGAACAAAAAGGTTTGAAACATCCAAGGCTGCTTTTCAGTGCAAGATGCTTGAAGGTGCTCCAGTGGGACCACATGTACTCAAGTTGCTTGGGTACTTGTCGCATCTCACTAAACTAGGACACCCGATGGATCAGGATGTGGCTACGGACCTTATCCTGCAGTCGCTGCCTCCGAGTTATAGCTCTTTTATCATTAACTTCAATATGAACAAAATAGCTTGTACTCACGAGGAGCTATTAAAACTACTAGAAGCGACCGAGAAGGAAATGGTCAGGTCCAAACCCAAGTATGTTCTTATAGTCTCCAAAGACAATAAGAAGCGGAAAAGGGGTAAGGGCAAGTCCAAGGCCAAGGCACTGAAGAAAGGCAGGGTGAGGGAGAACAAGTGCTTAAACTGTGGCCAGGAGGGCCATTGGCGCAAAGACTACATGCATCCTCAGAAAGAGATGAAGAGAAGTAACCCTTCGTCTTCAGGCTCAGGTAATTTTATTACCAAATCCTATATTGTCTATTTCCATACATGAGTATTTTATACCGCATGGTGAGACTGATATTTACAAAAATATGCAGGAGCTCCAGAGAAATAGGACATGGATGATAGTAAGAAAATCTTGCTGGAGCATTGATGCTACCGTGCTATTTTTCATTTGTCATTGATAGGATTGTTTTATTTTTGCAAACATGTAATTGACATTGTATCTATTCCTTTGGAGTAGAGTTTTTGGAATAAAAGGAATTTGATATTCTTTTCATTTGCAAATCTCTTATCATTACATTGTGCAAAGTAATGAGGTAATAAAACAACTTGAATTTAATAAGTGGTTCAAATTGAATGCCAATCTTCTGACTCAGAGATTTTATCATAAATAAGTGATGCGTCCACTGACTTCATGCACATGAATTCATGGATTTGAACTCCTTCTAGGAGATTGACTATCTTAACCTCTTTCGAGATGTGATAGATGGGCAAAGACTTGTTTGCTGATAAATATTTTTCACCAAGTGAGGTGAAGTGGAAAGGTCAAACGATAGGAATTCGTGAAATTACCAAAATATTTGTGGAACCAGCTTATCAAAATTCAAAAGTGATCTTCAGTCCAGGTTGGATGAAGAGTACTTGAGCCACAGGTGACTATCATATTGAGTATGAGGTCTGCTCATAGCTCATAACTCCTGAAGAACACCTTGGAAGGTGGTTTTAGTGGGAGGAATTGAAAGTCAACCATATCTCTGCTAAGATTATGCTAATAGTTTCTTCGACACTGAACTATTTCATCTCAAATGTATCTCCAGGTAAGGAGATGACATGGCTAATTATCAGGATCTATAAATTGAGACTTTGGGGGTCATACATCTGAATCTAGTGACATAGATTCAAGATTTGATAAGTGTAGGTGAAGTATCCTAAGTTGGCTTAGGGATACTAATTTCCATAGACCCACAGGAGAACAAGCGATTGTTGCTCTTGATGCTAGCTTTCTTGGAAATGTGTTTCCTTGAAAATGGCAAGTGGGAGGAAATTGTGACTTGGATTCAGTCCAAGGTTAGCCACCTAGCACAGATGGTCAAAGATGAAATCTGAGCCTCGTATATAGGTTGTGGGGCAACCTAGGTTCAGAAAGTGTGGGAAAAGGCTAAATCGATTCATGTGTGTTAGAGTTATTGGTAGCTTCTAACTTGGACAAAGAATGTTCACCTTATAGTACCTAAGTTCAGCGGAAGCTTGATGACATCTCTGGTCTTGTATGTTGGGGACATACAGATCATCAATGATGATATCCCAATCCTTCACTTGGTGAAGAGATGATTGGGAAATGTCTTGTGATAAATGACTTAATGGACATCACCTATAGGGTAGGTGTGTGAGTTTTTGGATAAGTCCAAGAAACTCCAAGTGCCGAGTCAGATAACATACATCGATGATGGTATGTTAAAGACCAGATGTGGTTTATGTCGAGAGAATATCCAATTGATACTAGGTCCAATCCAGGTGCATGGCACTGGACAAGGAATGAAGAACACACTTAGATTCTATATAGAACTAAGGGGTGGTTCTTGGTCAGTAATGATAGGAAAAGCTCAGTGGATTCACTTGGTAGCTTGTTCCAGTCAGACCAGTGATAGTCTAGCTGTTCCTGTAGTGGTGCTAGAAGCTTTGGGAGCTTCAGAGCAGACTACTTGAAAGCAGAGTATACAAATGCTTTTGGGAAGCAGTGGGAGTTCTTTGTTGAACTTCGCAGGCGTACTCAGATGCTTATACCTTGTCTTGGGGATAGAGGTACTTAAGATATAGCAGATATGAACACTAATACAATCATGGTAGGCCCATAGACCGATGCTCTGGCGCAGCAGGAGCGTGGTAGGTCTTTCTTAGGACATGGTGTTGAGATTGCTCAATGCAGGGTCCTAGTGCAAGTGGGAGATTGTTAGTGTTTATGGCCCAGGACCTCAGGATGGTCCTTGGGATATGTGCATCACATCTAGTTGATAGATGAGTTATCCTGACATTGTCGTTGTTATGCAGATTTGTACATCTGCGCATATGTACATTTGCATATACAATGTCCCTTAAGAGATAGATTTCATCTAGTCTCTGTGTTTATCCTTGGTCGAGAATCATGGTGGATATGGGACAGCTATGATTCGCTTGAGACTAGTATATGCGCTGGTTGAGCACGGGTTGCTAACGCATGCATATGAGTATATCAAAGGAGATATGCTGGATTGACCCGCCGTGAGGATTCATCTCAGTGTCACGAGATGAATATCACAGTGACAGAGTTGCGCTTGTCCTAGACTTGAGGGCATTGGTATCTCTATATAGTGATGGGGGTAGAAACCACAGGCCACGAAGCTGCCAAATGGAGTCTATGAGTGCCATAGATGAAGGCTCAAAGGCTCACAAAAAAGTTAGCAAGCTCAATCAATAAAGCTAGCTCAATAACTGAAAAGGACTATTTCAACTAGTCAATAAAGTCAAGACACAAGCTAATGGAGTTGCTGCATCTGCATATGCATCAACTATTTCAGCCACACCCAATAATGTTAGTCCCAAATAAAGCCAAGTCAAAGCCCATCTTCAACAAGTTCTCCAACGTTGCTATCGCAGCCAACAAAGGAAATACCAAGGTTCCTTTGCAATGCTCATCTTCAACAGGAGTCTTGCAATGCTCTCTTGCTGCCAACAATGGAAACTCCTCCAACATCTCTTTGCTGCTGAAGAAGGAAACAACACAATCATCTTCAACACCTCTTCTTGCTGATCAATACGGAAATAGCAACGGCTCTAAATTTCTCCCTATATGTATCACACTAAATAATGTAATCGACAAACAGAATTTTGAATGAAAGAAATAGTTCTCCTTCTAATGGCATCGGATGTCTCTTTCCCTTGTCTTCTATGAGGTGCTTGTGTCACCTAGTTTTCCACTCTTCTTCTTCTTCCCCTAACTCTCCTGCTCCGCTGCAATCACCCGCACATTTCAGCCAACTTCCAAAATTTGTGAAACTTTGTGAGCACGCCGCCGACGATCCATCGGTCTGATCCTCACAAGACTTCGGACATCACTCCTCCTCCCCAAGATGAAGCTCCAGCCGCTGGCATCCGTCCATCCGCCACCCCGATCGCCGGAATCAAAGCAGCCGATCACTTCCCCTGTTTCCGCCCTACTGCGCCCTGGTTCCGCCTTTCACTATTGCCCTCCTCCGACCGGCCACTGTTCAACTCGAAACTTCAACCACGTCTTTGTATCCTCCACACGAGTCTCCAGTTGTAGTAGGTTCCAGGATTGCGCACCACCGGCCATCCGGCGACGATCTCTGTTCTGCTGGTGTACTTCCCCTGTTCCGATAGACCAGCGCATCTCCGCTCCACCAGCGTTTCGTCGCCGTCCAGGCCTCGCTCCACCACCACCCCTCGGTGCTCTAATGTCGTCAACGCCACCTCATCCTTCTCCCGTCTCCAATGACTCTGCCGAGCGACCCATGTTCCGGCGCCGTTGATCGGCGCAAACTAGATTTCCCTTGCTACTGTTCCTTCTGTTAGCTTTGGAGTTAACTTGATTAACCTTCTTATCGCAGGTCTTTCGCGTGCTCGGACAAGCCTACACCTCTGAATTTTGGCATGATTAGGAAGACAAAATCCTATTCTATCAGTTGGATTAGTCAAGCTGACTCCAAACTCAACAGATCAACCAAGGATACCTAACAACTTTTTTGATGAATGATTAATTCCTGCATTTGTTTTCACAGACTAATCTGATTAGCATTCTTTGTGCAGGTATTTTAAGAAGTTGGGCAAAGGAAACACTTCATTTTCTGCGTGACTGGAAAGACCAAACATTGTTCCATCATCTAAAACATTTGGGTCGAATCTAAGCCCAACCAATCACTCCGGAGGCCATGGAAACATTTGCATTCTAATAAAAATTCTGCACTGTTTCTATTGAATAATCTGACTAGCGATATTGTTGCAAATACCCTACATGTTTGACAACTCATGAATCTATATTTTTGGCATGCCTGAAAAGCATTAGTTTTATTCTACTATTTGGCATACTTGGTTTTAATTTTGGATATCAGAATTTTCCTACAAGGCATAGCTACTTTTCTTAAATGATATCTATTTGTAGCACTGAAATCTGGCTGCCTATTGTCTCTTTAGGTTTTAATTACTTTTTTTTCTAGTTTGTTCATCATGTGTCTCCAACCCATATCAGTTTGGTATCAGAGCAAAGTTTGTGGGCAACTCTTGTCTGCCCACACGATCCTTTGCTTTGTTATTTGCATAAAAAAAATGTTAGTTTTCATGTTTTGTTGCTTTCATTGCTTTTGCATGTTAGTTAAGTTATTTGCTCTTTATTGATTAAAAAAAAATTATTGCTTGCATTGAAAACAATTTGTCAAAGAAAACTGCATATGATTTTTGCAAAGCTTCTCAAATTCTGCATGTGTTATCTTAATACTGCACTCTCGGTTTTATTAATTATGCAGCATCTGGACCATTAAAATTGTGAGATTCCTGATTTTTTTTCAACCTATCGCTGCACATTATCTATATTAAATTGAGGGCTATTGAAATATCCTCCATACGCTGAATTCTGCACTTCATTTCTGAATTTTAAAATCTGGTTTTCAGCCTTCTAAATCTGAAACTTTCAGCCCTCAAACTGCTGCACTTGTCACGTTCAAATACTGAGTTTCTGCTTATAATTCTGCATTGGCATTATTTTCTGCACATATATATGCTGCAATTGTCTCTGAATTAACCTTGATCTACTGCTTTCTATATGCTAAAAAATTATTTATGCGCTGAACTTTAGCAATAGTCATTTTTTCCTAGGAGATCAAGTTTCTTTTATCATCATGCGCTATTTTAACGAAAGTGAATTAATTTTTGATTGGAAAGCTTACAAAAGAATCACCCTTAGACCTGAAAGTCTTGCATTTCCTCTTGCCAACTCAACTCCATAGGGCTCAATCCCAAAATATCTAGCTATAGGAGTAATCAAACCTCCTATCACTACAGATCCTCTAGTCGCTCTGGCCACCTTATCCATGTGCTTGATCATGAAGTAAGCAACATCGACTGCGAATCCACTGAGCATCCCCGAAAGAAAATAGAGTTCATGCTGACGGACCATGCCGTCACTATCTCCTCTACCGAATACTGTGTGTGCCAGAACTCGATGAGCATACTTGATACAAGGGTTCATGATTTTTGAGGCTCTAGCAGAGACAGCATAAAAGTGGTTCTCGTTGGTTATCTAGTTCCAAAATATGTTCTCCATGAATCCTAGGGGTATCTCAGTGTACCCTCCTGTGCTCAGTCCAAATATGTCCCTGATTTCTTGTAGTGTAAGTTTCCTTTCCTCATTTGCTAATCTGAATGTAATTTCCCCATCAGCAGGGCCATTGGAATACTCTTTTAAGTCTATGGTCAAACTGCTCAAGAATTCCAAAACAAGTGGAAGATAGGTGTGCGGAGTCATCTGGAAGAACTTCCTGGCTTGGATTCTCTCAAACATACAAAGCACATCATCATAAAGCCCTAAGGCTTCAAGAGTCCTCTGATCAGCATACTTGGTATTGACGATTCTTCATTCCAACAGTTTATTGTATCTAGATTCCTACATTTCGTTCCTGAATATGATTCCATGGGGGTTTTGTGGCTGAGATGGCTCTACAGGGGCTTTCCCTTTCCTCCTTAAAAAAATTATCTTTGTCCTTGGTGCCATGAGTGTATACACAAACTGCAAATTTCATAATTTAATGGCAACATAACAATATAACAGTTCAGATTAAGCCAATGGCTATTCAATTACCATTCTCTTCAAGTATCATAAGCATAAATATAGAGTAAAAACAGAGTGAGTAATCTCAATCTCAACTCAATATGGCAAGCATGAATCATAGGTCCTACATCATCAGAAACATTTATCAAGTATATTGGAAACGAAAATCAACTTAGAACTCAAGCTAAAACTCAACGAATCGACAAAAACGAGAGTGAACAGTAATCATGCTGCGTTTTGATATGTTTCAGCTCAAATCGCCCACGAAATCGGTCTGAACTTTTTCCAAACAGCACAAAATCGAAAGATTATTCCCTAATGAGTGAATAGGAACAAGAATTATGCAAAATGGTTGAGAATCGAGCGAGAACGAGTGAAAAGGGCAAAAACAGAGTAAAAACTTGTTAAAGCGGTAAAAATAGTGAATCGAGTACCTAATCGACGGCGAGAGTTGAACGGGAAAGGTCACCGGGGTCCACAGGTGGTCCGAGATGATCGGAGATTCAAGAGTGGCACGAGAGCTAGTGAGAACGAGGGCAAAACCCTAAAAATGGCTCGGTAGAAACCCTAAATACGGCACAACACTCGCGTGCTAGAAAACAGATTACGGTAGTGTAATGTCTTACGGCACTACCGTAAAATCTCGACTGCTCTCGAGTTGAAACTGGTTTGGAAATACAATACCGTAAAACAGTTTACTGTACCGCCGTAAAATCTCGGCAGTCTTTTGATAAAAAATGACGCGAAAATACAGTACCACTGTAAAAATCAAACAGCTATATATATATATATATATATGATGAAGGATGGAAATCCTAGCCCAAGAATCACCCTAGGTATGTAGCTCTAAAACACATGGTAAGTGCAGGAATGAAGGTGATGGAAGGAAAACACCTTAGGACCCTTAAGGAAAGGGTTCGAACTCCTCCTGAGCCTACCAGGCAGGAAGCTTCGGTTGTGGATTCTCACAGGTTGGAACGAAGATCTGATGTAGTTCAACTCCAGTCCAGATGCTAATGAGTTGGAGATGTCAACACCGGCAATGGAACAGTAATCGTGGGATGGATGACTATGGATGATCGACAGGGAAGATGATGAAGGTGGATGATGGAAATGGTAACCGAAACCAAGGGGAGCAAGCTCAACCCAAAGAGGAGCAAGCTCGACTCTTCCACACGCTAACACAAGGTTTACCAAATTCAAAATTTTTAAAACTAAGTGCAAGAGTGAACAACGCTCGCTTAAAACCTTTCCTCCCAACATAGAAACAACCCTTGGCATTCTGAAACAACCCTTGGTATTCTTCACTTGCTGGCGCCCCCTTGTTTTTGTCTGAAACAACCCTTGGTATTCTTCACTTGCTGGCGCCTTCTCGTTTTGGTCTATTCTGATAAGCTATTGTGGTCTGTCCTTGCGCTGAGTTGGACATGGTTATTTGCGCAAGCTATCTTCAATTTATCTTGATGGCTGACCTGGTTTTGGATAGAGTATTTCTTGGGATCTCCATGACGCTCCATTTTGGATTGAATGCGTCATGGGATCTCCATTTGATTTTGGAATTGAACATTTCATGGGGTCTCCATTTGGTTTTGGGATTGAATATTTCTTGGGATCTCCATTTGATTTTGGATTGAATGCATCATGGGATCTCCATGGGTTTGACTGAATGAGGTGGATGAACTTGGATGGAGTTGTTGGACATGAACTCGAGTTAACTTTGGGCTGGTGTGTTGAAGTTGACACTTGAGCTGAGTCTGATCATGAACTGGCTTGTCTTTGACATTGTCTTTTCTCAATGGGCTGATTGGAGCGGAACTTTCATTATGCCAAGGTCACTTCAGGGTTGGGAGGTTAGGTGCAGCATGTGCAATACAGGTGTGCATGAACCTAGACTATGACAACCTATCACAACCACTACAAAAAAACATAAAGACTTCAAAGTAAACCTAGGCTAGTCCTAGCTACAACATAAAACAACAAGTGCTGAAAGCAAATATAGTTTGTAGCAACATTACAATCACATGAAGTGCATGAAATTAACAAGTTCAAAACATCAAACATGCAACAATTTTCTAAAATGATGTCACGCATAATTAACCCTTGAAGATGTCCCTACATCAGCTATCTCTGGGGGTGAAGAATTCTCCTCCCGAGAATTAAAATTGAAGCATATGGAGATTCCGGTGGTAAACCAAGGGTGTGGAGATCGTCTCGGTTCCCGGTCCCTACATCAGCTTTCTCGGGGTTGGGAGAACTCTCCTCCGGAGAGTTAGATGAGAAGCTCCATTGCGGTTCAGGTGGCCATCCCAATGTATGCCAATTATCATTAGCCTTTGTAGCGTCTTCAACCCTGCAAATAAAACACAAATAATTGGCAGTACTCGTCCTCTTACATATATCGGCAATGTATGACTTGAAAACATGATAAACAAATGTGAAATTAGATAGATAGGCATTAATTGATTGAGAGAAATTCAAGTCTATAATAGAGCCCATGTAAACATGCTTGCTAGTTGATGTTGAAGTGTGCAAATAGATAAAATACACAATGCTAGTACCATAAGAATTCCCAAGATAGTGTGGGGCCATAGTTTTGCTGTGGGAAGGTAACTTGTAAGCATGGTAAGAAAATGTGAGCATACATTCAAGAGCTTTAGTTCCTAAAGGTTTTGACAGCCCAAGTATGAGTTGTAAGTTTTTCTCATGAATGTCTTCTTGGGTGGAGGGAGTAGCTGAAAAATATTGGCAAGTGTAGTTGATGGATAGAATTTTCCTAGGAGATAATGCTAAGCCAAACTTCCATTTAGGTGGGATCGGGTAAGGATTAGTGGGTGGTCCCTAGATCTAGTAGGAAAGTCACCTAAGATGGAACTTATCATAAAAGGTGGTCTACATAAGAATTGGCTAAGACACGATGCTATGATTATTAAAGGATCAGATATCTCTTCATGAATTTCCATGATTGCACCTTTATCCAAAGTATGAGTTTTCTCATCAATAACCACCAAAGCTAATGGTGTGGTACCTTCCCGCACTCTTTCAAGATTATCAATCAATTCAGGTTTAGGTTCAGATTTTGGTTATAAGCTTGATGACAGTATAGTGGGTTCTAGTGGTCTCTTAAGGGTTAACGGCTGGGGCTGAGTTGGTTCTCCTAGAGATGACTTAGGTGGGTATGCAGTTTTGGTGTTGGTATGGTGACTAGAATTTTTGAACTCATCAAGCCGTTGGTTTAAGGAATCCATGGAGGCTCGCAGATCAGTGAGCATGGTAATCTTGGTGTTCATAGTGGCTGCGTTATTGGCTTGAACCTTTGGACTTAGGAAGACAGATGACTTATCCTTAGCTTTTGGTAAAGTCCTAACATGCACAGCTTGCCTCTTCTTGGCTAACTTGATCTCATACTCAATTTTGAGGGCATGTTGGTAGGATTCTTCTAAGGTATTAATAGGGTAAAGCATGATAGCGTTCCTTATATCATTCCTAAGTCCTCTCTCAAACCGGTCTAGGGTTATCCCTGGATCTTCCTTTATGTCACTTCTAAAAAGTAAGTCCTCGAACCGTTCTATGTATTGAGTTATAGAGTCATCTCCTTGGGTCAATGTGGACAATTGGTCATTTATGTATTTCCTAAAGTGTGGGGTTACATATTGTTCTCTCAATCTCCATCTCATATGCTTCCATGTTATGTTGTCACATCCCGAGTTTACTAACAACCCTCTCAAACCATGCCAAGATTTTCTAGCCGAGCCACATAAGAGGAGTTCAGCACAAGGTACCTTCTGTTGGGGTATGCCCTTAAGGCTAGTGTTTGAGGCCTTGGGATTCTTTCAGTATCATGTACAAACTCTTATGTTTATAAAGGCAATGGTTGTTATTCAGTTTGTTACATTGTCTGCTGCAATAAGTGTACTTCTGAATAATGTCTCAATGCTGTTCAGCTAGGCTGACATGCTCTATGTCCTTAGTCGAGATATCTTGGTGAACATGAGACAGCCTTGATATGATTGAGACTAATATGTGTTCTAATCTTATAGGATGCTTCGAGCATGGAATAAGATGTAGACTCATGGGTACATTGGATGTACTGGACAGACCCTACTAGGATATTCAATTGCTTGTCACAATGTGAATAATCCTTGATTGCAACAAGTGGCACATGTCCTCTGACTTGAGATCACTTGTGTTTCTAAATGATGATTGTCATTGTTTTGAGGTAGTTCAATATCATTTGAAACATAATGGTTATAGACTATCTTGGATAATGATCATGAGTCATGTTAAGGCACTAGTGATAGATATAGGATTGCCGTCTCCTTGTTTAAGGAGTGTGATGTTCTGAAGGGGCCCCCCCTAAATGAGATGATTGAGAAAGTGTATGGCCATACCCAGGTGACTATGTTCATCTGATCTAATCATGCTCATCATATTGGAGCTACAGGCTTGACACGCTTGTCCAATAAGAACATCCAGTGGCAAAGGAAACATGTATGCCTGGTGAAGTGGATTCACACTTGTGCTGTGGTTTGGGTGTAGTCTTGGAAGACTCTTTCCTTTATATCGGGAGACAGTGATGTGTTGCTAGATACCCCTCACTGATCGTGATAACGTAAGTTATCGTTACCGACATCTAAAGGAAACCCTCAGGGTCACACAATTTGATGATATGGCTTACTTAAGTCAGATCGTGTGGACTGAATTGTCAGGGTTCAGTTTAAAGGGATTTAATCTCTGATTGTGAGTGAGATCTGGTCTGATCATGTTTGATTGATTAGGGCTTGAGATCGGTAAGCTTCGATCGAGAGAATTGGTGCTAGATCGGTCAGATCAGGAGCATTAAGAGATGAACGGTTAGATCTGGAACCTTAGGGTTTAATGTGATCTAGACCAAATAGCTTGGGTTAATTGGTCTTTGAACCAGACCAAAATTGAACCGGTTCACATGTGTGAACGCATGGTTCAAAGCTTGAGGCGTTTTGATCGGTTTTGAGATCATGGGCACATGACTTCATTGCTTGCTATTTTTTGGAAAGTAATAAGCGCCACTTGCATCAACGCCTCAACGCTTGATTCTATTCTCGTCACCTTCTCTTGGCTTTGACGAGAGACTTGCATTTCTGGTGTAAGAGAGGTGGATGAAAAGGAGAATTCGCCCAAGCAAAGATCTCTTCATCCCTTCAAGCGATCAAGGATACCTTGGGCCCTTGCTAGCACAAGGAACGCCAAAGGAAGTAGGCGACATCTTCTTGTGTGCGTCTTCTTCGGAGGAGAGCGGCATCACTCTCTACTTCCAAGTCGCCATTTGAATCAATGGCTTTGGTATGATCTTCTTCCGATCTTTACATTGTTTAAGGTTGATCATATGAACATATATTACATGCGATCCTCATGAAACCCTTTATCCGCTGCCAAAAGAATTTACTTGCGCCACTCTAGGGTTTCGCTCCCCCTTGAAGGGGACCCTACAATTGGTATCAGAGCAGGTTCTATGTATGTTCATTTGATTGCTTATATGTTATCCTTGTTTGCGTTTGCTAAGAGTAGATCTAATCACATGCCGAAAAACTACATACTAGTTTGAGAACTTAGATGTATGTTTAGTTATGGATGGCGCATGTTTGTTGGCGCTTCTTACATGTTGTTTTTGACAAAACAAAATATCATGCGCGCCTCACCTAGATCTAAGGCCCTGCTTTAATCACTTAGACGGGTTATTAGGGTTGATGTCACAGTCATGTCTAGATCCAATCAGTCTGATCAGACAATCTGACAGCCTAGATGGGTTGACCAGATAGCACCTGTGCGCAAGCACAAGGTGGCTATAGGTCGATTGCAGACAGGCGTGTAGCGATGTCTGGTTGAGACAACCTGTGAACGCGCATGAGTTAGGCCCGGGGTCACACCCGCTTGCCAGAACTCATGAGGTCGTTCAGCCCTTGGCGCATGCATAGTTGACCATTTGGTCGACTCAAGTCAGTTAGGACTTGGTGCATGTAAGGGCAGTGGATCTGACTAGGACTGATGAGTGGATCCCTATTAATGGACCGTTGTAAGGTAGTAGGGCATATAAGGAAAATAAACTGATGCCAATGGGTTTTCAAAATTTTATTTTCTTGATGGATCACATGTTGATTGTAAGCATATGCTTGTTCATTTATTCTTATGTGGGCTGCCCGTGTTAATGTGTGCTGTGCTGGGGCCTGCGTGCCTGGATTAAATTGTAAATTAATATTTTGTGATCTGCGCATCACATGTTATTTACTTTATAAAGTGTTATTGACCTGCGAGTCAATCATGTCTAGATAGATTGAATTGTAAATTTAATCAGACATGAGCACTGAGCACACATGGCAGAGGCGCATGCAGCAGTGGCTTGACCAGGTGGGAGGTCCAGGGTTCGACTCTGGGACAGGCGCATTTACCTGGTGGGCGCACCTGAGCTGCAGTGGGCGCTTGGGCCCTGGGTTGGGCCAGATGAGATGCAAAAGACCCATGGAGAGCTCAAGTGAAGACTTAAGTTAAATTAAGGTCTTACTTAGGGTTAATGGGCTTTTACCACATAAGATCAGCATGCTTTCTATTTATTGTTTAAATAATTAGACTTGCATGTTTTATTTATCTTCTGCTATCACCATAGGGTTTGCATGATAGTTAAGAAGATAAAAGACCGTTAAAATCCAACGCTAAAATATCAAGCTCTAAAGCCTTCTGACGCGAAACCTCACTGTTCTGACTATCGTTGGAGCCGTGTTGTACCCACTCAGTGGGCACGTCCATCTATCTTCAGACGGTGTGTGATTTCACCTGCGTGTTACAGAGAAGGGATTTATCGCTTCTCGTTGCTCAGCATAGCACGTGGTGGTCCAGGGAGTAGGTCGGGTCAGCTTGACCATGTAGGCTACATATGTGGCGCATATGGTAGCTATATGGAGGCAGCCATCTGTGGGATCAGAGACTGTGTTGTACCAACTCAGTTGGCACAGTCGGCTGGATTGCCCAGATGAAGGGGAATCGCACGGGTTGGCGATTGGCAAGGACTGCCTACCAGAAATTAGTGCTTGTACTCTCTGTGCATCTTATCTCGCCTGAGCGGGACGCGGAGACCAAGTATGAAATCTGGAACGCTAAAATATCAAGCTCTAAAGCCTTCTGACGCGAAACCTCACTGTTCTGACTATCGTTGGAGCCGTGTTGTACCCACTCAGTGGGCACGTCCATCTATCTTCAGACGGTGTGTGATTTCACCTGCGTGTTACAGAGAAGGGATTTATCGCTTCTCGTTGCTCAGCATAACACGTGGTGGTCCAGGGAGTAGGTCGGGTCAGCTTGACCATGTAGGCTACATATGTGGCGCATATGGTAGCTATATGGAGGCAGCCATCTGTGGGATCAGAGACTGTGTTGTACCAACTCAGTTGGCACAGTCGGCTGGATTGCCCAGATGAAGGGGAATCGCACGGGTTGGCGATTTGCAAGGACTGCCTACCAGAAATTAGTGCTTGTACTCTCTGTGCATCTTATCTCGCCTGAGCGGGACGCGGAGACCAAGTATGAAATCTGGATCCCATCTCACTAAAAGAGTTTTACTCTTTCGGGCTGTTTTGCTGGATTTTTCAGCTAGATAAAATAGTGAGAAAAGAATCATTCTTAAGTCCTGAATTGATTCTTAACATTGATACTGACCTTGCTGTTCTTGCATTGTTGTAGATTCCTGCAGCAACGAACACCATGAGCTTCAATGTGCGATCCCTACTGGAAAGGGAGAAGTTTGCTGGGCCAAACTTCTCAGACTGGTACGGACACCTTAAGATCGTTCTTAAGGCTGAGAGGAAACTGTATGTCCTCGAGACGGCTATACCGCCTCAACCCGCTCCGAACGCCGCAAGGGCGGTTCGGGATGCCTATGAAAAGCATGTCAATGATAGCATTGATGTCGCTTGCCTGATGCTAGCGTCTATGACGCCACAGCTGCAGCGTCAGCATGAGGATATGTCTGCTATAGAAATTATAGCAAACCTCAAGATGCTGTATGCTGCACAGGCGAGGACTGAGCGCTATAATTTGACCAAGCTTTTCTTTCAGAGCAAACTGGCTGAAGGGAGTCCAGTGGGAGCTCATGTGCTCAAGATGATTGGGCACAAAGAGGCTCTAGAGAAACTGGGGCATACCATCAATCAGGAGCTTGCTGTAGACATTATTCTGCAGTCCCTCCCGGCCTCTTTCGATCCATTCATTATTAATTTTAATATGAACAAGATCGACTGTACTCCGGCAGAGTTGCTGAATATGCTCTTGACTAGAGAGGAAACTCTAAAGGGCAAGCCTTCAACCTCTGTCTTGATGTTCCCTTCCAGGAACAAGAAGAAGGGGAAGAAGGGCAAAGCCCCTGTCAAGAATTACAACAAGGCTCTGAAACAGAAGGTTAAGCGGAGCAAGGAATACAGATGTTTCCACTGTGGCCAGCTGGGTCACTGGAAAAAGGACTGTAAAGCGCTCCAAGGAGACAAGAAGGGAAGCATCGCTTCCCGCTCAGGTATTTTCGTGACTGAAGTCATGATATCCTCTTCTTCTATTTCATGGGTGTTGGACATTGCATGTGGAGTTCACATTTGTTCAAATGTACAGGAACTCAAGAGAAGAAGACAGGTGGGACAGCATGAGGTGGACCTACGAGTTGGAAACGGGGCACGGGTTGCTGCTGTTGCTGTAGGAGAATATTACATCTCATTACCATCTGGACTTGTATTAGAACTAAACAATTGTTACTTTGTACCAAGCATTACTAAAAATATTATCTCCATTCCTGCTCTTGTCAGGAGAGGTTTTTCCTTTGAATGCAATATTTCAAAGTGTGTTCTTTCTTTAGATAATATTGTTTATGCTACTGGATCAATTAACAATGGGTTATTCATGTTGGACATGGAATGTTCTATACAAAACATTGATAATAAGAAAGCCAAGTATGCTGATGACAGCACCTTGTTATGGCATAGTCGTTTAGGCCATATTAACAAGAAACGCATTAAGCGGTTGCATGATCATGGACTGCTGGGATCATTCTCCTATGAGGAGATAGATACATGCAAAGCTTGTTTATTGGGTAAAATGACGAAGTCTCCTTTTCCTAACAAAGGTCAAAGGGCTTCAGGTTTACTTGACCTTATACACAGTGATGTGTGTGGGCCATTTAGTAAACATGCCAGAGGTGGCTATTCATACTTCATCACCTTTACTGATGATTTCAGTGAAGAGTCCCCTTCAAGGGGGAGCACAAGCAGATGAAACCCCTTTCAAGAGGGGGGGCGAAAAACCCTTAAGGGTGGCGCATAAAAATTGCAAGCGGAAGCAAGGGTTTTTCATGGATCTTAGCAAGATAATATGATCAACTTGATGAAGTTTAGATCCATACCAAAGCCATGAGGAAGATGGCGACTTGGAAGAGAAAGATCGAAAGGGATCTTCTCCCTAGTTGACGCACACAAGATGATGTGCTTGCTCCTTGGAGATCGTTGTGCTAGCAAGGTCCTTCAAGGGTCCCTCTCGTATGGTAAGGAAATGAGAGATGATGTCTAGGCTTGCCGAACCTCCACCAAGACCTCGCCTTCTCCACGCCAAAGTCTCGTCAAGCAAGAGCAAGGAGACGAGAGTTGAATGGAGCGTTCAAGTCATTTGGCGTTCAAGGGAACATGCGCTAAATGACTTTCCAAAATTGGAAAATCCATTAAGCCATGCGTTCATGATCACTAAATTGATCAAAACGCCAAAACAATGAACCATACGTTCAAGCTCTTGAACCGGTTCAAAGTAAATGTGTTCGGTCCAAAGGCCAAACCAAGCCAGCCCAAGCCAATCGGTCTAGATCAACTAAACCCTAAGGTTTCCAATCTAACCGTTCATCTCATGATGCTCTTGATCTCACCGATCTAGCATCAATCCTCTCGATCGAAGCTTACCGATCGCAAGCCCTAATCAATCAAACATGATTAGACTGGATCTCACTTACAATCAGAGTTTAAACTCCTTTAAACTGAATCAAAACAATTCAGTCCACACGATCTGACTCAAGTAAGCCATATCATCAAATTGTGCGACCCTAAGGGTTTCCTTTAAATGTCGGTAACGATAACTTACATTATCACGATCAGTGAGGGGTATCTAGCAACACATCACTGTCTCCCGATATAAAGGAAAGAGTCTTCCAAGACTACACCCAAACCATAGCACAAGTGTGAATCCACTTCACAAGGCATGCATGTATCCTTTGCCACTGGATGTTCTTATTGGACAAGCAGGTCAAGCTTGTGACTCCAATATGATGAGCATGATTAGATCAGATGCACATAGTCACCTGGGTATGGCCATACACTTTCTCAATCATCTCATCTAGGGGGCCCCTATAGAACACCACACTCCTTCAACAAGGAGACGACAATCCTCTATCTATCACTAGTGCCCTAACCTGACTCATGATCATTATCCAAGATAGTCTATAACCATTATATTTCAAATGATATTGAACTACCTCAAAACAATGACAATCATCATTTAGAAACACAAGTGATCTCAAGTCAGAGGACATGTGCCACTTGTTGCATACAAGGATTATTCACATTGTGACAAGCAATTGAATATCCTAGTAGGGTCTGTCCAGTACATCCAATGTACCCATGAGTCTACATCTTATTCCATGCTCGAAGCATCCTATAAGATTAGAATTCATATTAGTCTCAATCATATCAAGGCTGTCTCATGTTCACCAAGATATATCGACTAAGGACATTTAGCATGTCAGCCTAGCTGAACAGCTTTGAGACATTATTCAGTAGTACACTTATTACAGCAGACAAGGTAACAACCTGAATAATAACCATGCCTTTATAAACACAAGATTTATTACATGATACTGATACAATCCCAAGGCCTCAAACATTAGCCTTAAGGGCATACCCCAACAATCTCCCACTTGCACTTAATCTAATGGTTGAGAAATCTCAAACCCATGTTATTACAGTGCTTCTCATGCTTCTGCTGCGCTAGAGGCTTGGTAAGCGGGTCAGCCAGATTGTCGTCTGTATGAACCTTGCATATTTTGATCTCGCCACGATCTATGATCTCCCGGATCAAGTGAAACCGTCTCTGTATGTGCTTGGACTTCTGGTGCAACCGTGGTTCCTTTGCTTGTGCGATGGCTCCAGTGTTATCACAGAAGATAACCAAAGGATCGACACTCGAAGGAACAACACCAAGTTCTCTCACGAACTTACGAATCCACACTGCCTCCTTGGATGCTTCCGAGGCTGCAACATGTTGGGGTATGCCCTTAAGGCTAATGTTTGAGGCCTTGGGATTGTATAAGTATCATGTAATAAACTCTTAAGTTTATAATAAGGCATGGTTGTTATTCAGGTTGTTACCTTGTCTGCTGTAATAAGTGTACTTCTGAATAATGTCTCAAAGCTGTTCAGCTAGGCTGACAGGCTATATGTCCTTAGTCGAGATATCTTGGTGAACATGAGACAGCCTTGATATGATGGAGACTAATATGAGTGCTAATCTTATAGGATGCTTCGAGCATGGAATAAGATGTAGACTCATGGGTACATTGGATGTACTGGACAGACCCTACTGGGATATTGCATTGCTTGTCACAATGTGAATGATCCCTGTAAGCAGCAAGTGGCACATGTCCTTTGACTTGAGATCACTTGTGTTTCTAAATGATGATTGTCATTGTTTTGAGGTAGTTCAATATCATTTGAAATATAATGATTATAGACTATCTTGGATGGTGAGCTTGAATCAGGTTAGGGCACTAGTGATAGATAAAGGATTGCCGTCTCCTTGTTTAAGGAGTGTGGTGTTCTAAGGGCCCCCCTATATGAGATGATTGAGATAGTGTATGGCCATACCCAGATGACTATGTGCATCTGATCTAATCATGCTCATCGTATTGGAGTTACAAGCTTGACCCGCTTGTCCAATAAGAACATCCAGTGGCAAAGGACACATGTATGCCTTGTGAATTGAGTCACACTTGTGCTATGGTTTGGGAGTAGTCTTGGAAGACTCTTTCCTTTATATCGGGAGACAGTGATGTGTTGCTAGATACCCCTCACTGATCGTGATAACGTAAGTTATCGTTACCGACATTTAGAGGAAACCCTCAGGGTCGCACAATTTGGTGATATGGCTTACTTGAGTCAGATCGTATGGACTGGATTCTTTGAGTTCAGATTAAAGGGATTTAATCTCTGATTGTAAGTGAGATCTGGTCTGATCATGTTTGATTGATTAGGACTTGAGATCGGTAAGCTTCGATCGAGAGAGGTGATGCTAGATCGGAGAGATCAAGGGCATCAGATGATGAATGGTTAGATCATGAGCCTTGGGGGTTCAATTTGGTCTAGACCAAGTGGCTAGAGCTATTTCGGTTTGGTTTGTTGAACCAAAGCCGATTTGACATTTTGGCTTGAACCGGTTCACAATGGTGAACGCATGGTTCAATCCTATAATGCGTTTGGGTTGAGTTGAGCGCATGGACTTGATGTGCTTCCATTTATGGAAAGTCATCAAGGGCCGGTTTCACTCACTTCAATGCCAAAAACGCATATGCGTTTGCGCTCTTCTCTTCAACGCATTCGACTTTGGTTGGGTGGTGATTGACGAAGAGAAGGAGAGGTTGAGCAAGAGGAGCTCTCGGCCAAGAGGTTCATCATCCCCTTCCATTCGACACTTGAAGGCTTGGGTGTCTTGCTAGCACAAGAGACCGCAAGGAGTAAGCATCTTCACCTTGTGTGTGAACTTGTGGAGGAGATCTACTTTGTTCTCTTTATCCAAGCCGACTTCCAAGCATATGGCGTTGGTATGATTTTTATCTCAATCTATTCAATCGATTATAGTTGAACATATGGCATGCAAATGATCTTGCGACCCTTGCTTCCGCTTGCATATTTTACATTAGCGCCATGCTTAGGGTTTTGCCCCCTTATGATTAGGGGTTCCTACAATTGGTATCAGAGGTTGGCTCTATGCATGCTATTATGTTTGCTGATGTGATCCTCATGTTGCGCTTACTTTTACTTGAGGCATGCTTTGCTTACATGAAGTTGCGCTTGTATCATGCTTTGCTTACATGAAGTTGCGCTTGTATCATGCTTTGCTTATATGAAGTATGCGCTCCCCCTTGAAGGGGACCCCCTAAAGTTTGTGCTCCCCCTTGAAGGGGACCCCCTTAGATCTAAGGGTTATATGCAAGCATGTTGTTTGTTTGTATGATTGCGCATGTTCTAAGGTTTTTCTAAAACTTACATCTTGCGCGCTTGATTAGATCTAAGGTGCCACTACATTAAACCCTTAGATGGGTTGATGAGGTTGAAGTCACCACTAGGTTAGATCCAAGTCTGATCAGACCATCTGACAGCTCAGATGGGTTAACCTGATAGCACCTATGCGCAAGCACAAGGTGGCTATAGGTTGACTGCATCTAGGGCGTGTAGCGAGGTCTGGTTGAGACACTACTGAACACACTTGAGTTAGGCCCGGGGTCACACCCGCTTGCCAAAACTCATGGGGGTAGTTCAGCCCTTGGCGCATGCATGGTTGACCATTAGGTCAACTCGGGTCAGTTAGGACTCGGTGCATGCAAGGGCAAAGGATCTAACTAGATGGATGAGTGGATCCCCATCAATGGACCATTGTAAGGTTGTAGGGCTCATAAGGAAATTAAAATTGATGCCATGGGGTTTTCAAAACTTTTAATTTCAAGATGATTGGATCACATGTTGATTGAACCATATGCTTGTTTATTTAGTCTTATGTGGGTTGCCCAATTGTGTGCTGTGCTGGGGCCTGCGTGCCTGGACTTAAAAATTGTAAATTAATTTGTGATCTGCGAATCACATTGTACTTAATTTATAATATGTTGTTGACCTGCGAGTCAACCTTGTCTAGATAGATCAAATGTACTTTGATTAGACAAGAACAAAGGCACACATCCAAGAGGGGCATTCACCTGGTGGTGCACCTGAGGTGCTCTTGGCGCTAGGGCACTGGGTTGGACCAGATGAGATGCAATGAAGCTCAAGTGAAGACTTAAGTTATATTAAGGTCTTACTAGGGTTCATGGGCTTTTACCACATAAGATCATGCTTTCTACTTATTGCTAATAATTAGAATTGCATATTTATGTTTATCTTCTGCTATAGCCATAGGACATGCCTGATAGTAAGAAGATAAAAGACCGTTAAAATCCAACGCTAACATATCAAGCTCGTAAGCCTTCTGACGCGAAACCTCACCTTTCTGACTATCGTTGGAGCCGTGTTGAACCCACTCAGTGGGCACGTCCATCTATCTTCAGACGGTGCTGGATTTCACCTGCGTGTTACAGAGTTGGGATTTATCCCCTCTCGTTGCTCAGCATAGCACGTGGTGGTCCAGGGAGTAGGTCAGGTCAGCTTGACCATGTAGACTACATATGGTAGCACATGGAGGCAGCCATCTCTGGGATCAGAGACTGTGTTGCACCAACTCAGTTGGCACAGTCTGCTGGATTGCCAAGATGAAGGGGAATCGCACGGGTTGGCGATTGGCTGGGACAGCCTACCAGAAACTAGTGCTTGTCATCTCTGTGCATCTTATCTCGCCTGAGCGGGACGCGGAGACCAAGTATGAAATCTGGATCCCATCTCACTAAAAGAGTGTTTACTCTTTCGGACTGTTTACTGGATTTTTCAGTCAGACAAAATAGTGAGAAAAGAATCTTTCTTAAGTCCTGGATTGATTCTGAAACATTGATACTGACCTTGCTGTTCTTGCTTGTTGTAGATTCCTGCAGCAACGAACACCATGAGCTTCAATGTGCGATCCCTACTAGAAAGGGAGAAGTTTGCTGGGCCGAACTTCTCTGACTGGTTCGGACACCTTAAGATTGTTCTTAAGGCAGAGAGGAAACTGTATGTCCTCGAGACGGCGATACCGCCGCAGCCCGCTCCGAACGCCGCAAGGGCGGTTCGGGAAGCCTACGAAAAGCACGTCAATGATAGCATTGATGTCGCTTGCCTGATGCTAGCGTCTATGACGCCACCACTGCAGCGTCAGCATGAGGATATGTCGGCTATAGAAATTATAGCGAACCTCAAGATGCTATATGCTGCACAGGCGAGGACTGAGCGCTATAATCTGACGAAGCTCTTCTTTCAGAGCAAACTGGCTGAGGGGAGCCCAGTGGGAGCTCACGTGCTCAAGATGATTGGGCACAAGGAGGCTCTAGAGAAACTGGGGCATACCGTCAACCAGGAGCTTGCTGTGGACATTATTCTGCAGTCTCTTCCGCCCTCTTTCGATGAGTTCATTATTAACTTTAATATGAACAAGATCGATTGTACGCCGGCAGAGCTGCTGAATATGCTCTTGACCACTGAGGAAACTCTGAAGGGTAAGCCTTCAACCTCTGTCTTGATGGTTCCTTCTAGGAACAAGAAGAAGGGGAAGAAGGGCAAGGCCCCTATCAAGAATTACAGCAAGGCCCTGAAACAGAAGGTGAAGCGGTCGAAGGACAACAGGTGTTTCCACTGTGGCCAGCTGGGTCACTGGAAAAAGGACTGTAAAGCGCTCCAAGGAGATAAGAGGGGAAGCATCGCTTCTGGCTCAGGTATATATGTGACTGAGGTCATGTTATCTTCTTCTACTATATCATGGGTGTTGGACACTACATGTGGAGTTCACATTTGTTCAAATGTGCAGGAACTCAAGAGAAGAAGGCAGGTGGGACAGCATGAGGTAGACCTACGAGTTGGAAACGGGGCACGGGTTGCTGCTGTTGCTGTAGGAGACTATTTCATTTCTTTACCATCTGGCGTTGTATTAGAATTAAACAATTGTTATTTTGTACCGAGTATTACCAAGAATATTATCTCTATTCCTGCTCTTGTCAGGAAAGGATTTGCCTTTGAATGCAATATTTCAAAGTGTGTTTTATCTCATGATAATATTGTGTATGCAACTGGTTCAATTAACAATGGGTTATACATGTTGGACATGGAAAATTCTATACAAAACATTGATAATAAGAAAGCCAAGTATGCTGATGACAGCACCTTGTTATGGCATAGTCGTTTAGGCCATATAAACGAGAAGCGCATTAAGCGGTTGCATGAACATGGACTGCTGGGATCATTCTCCTATGAGGAGATTGATACATGCAAAGCTTGTTTGATGGGTAAAATGACGAAGTCTCCTTTTCCTCACAAAGGTCAAAGGGCTTCGGGTTTACTTGACCTTATACACAGTGATGTGTGTGGGCCTTTTAGTAAACATGCCAGAGGTGGCTATCAGTACTTCATTACCTTTACTGATGATTTCAGTAGGTATGGGTATGTCTATATAATGAGACATAAAAGTGAATCTTTTGACAAATTCAAAGAGTTCAAAAATGAAGTACAAAATCAGCTAGGCCGAAATATCAAGGCACTTCGTTCTGATCGAGGTGGTGAATACCTGAGTCATGGATTTACTGACTATCTGAAGGAGTGTGGGATTATCTCACAGCTCACTCCGCCAGGAACACCGCAATGGAATGGTGTGTCCGAGAGGAGAAATAGAACGTTACTAGACATGGTTCGTTCTATGATGAGTCAGGCCACTCTTCCATATTCCTTTTGGGGTTTTGCACTGGAAACAGCTGCAAAGGTACTAAACCGAGTGCCATCCAAGGCAGTTTTAAAGACGCCATATGAGTTATGGTATGGAAAACAGCCTAGCTTGACATTTATCAGGATCTGGGGTTGCGAGGCTTATGTCAAAAAGCTCGCCTCTGGGAAACTGGAGAGCAGATCTGAGAAATGTATCTTTGTCGGTTACCCTAAGGAAACTAAGGGTTATTATTTCTACGATCCCAAAGAGAACAAGGTTTTTGTTGCTCGGACGGCCATATTTCTTGAGAAGGAGTTTCTTCTGCAAGAGGCCAGTGGGAGAGAAATAAAGCTGGATGAGAATTCAGAGGAAGGACAAAGTAGTCAAGCAGAGTTGGATGTGCCTGAGCTGGTAATCAGGTTACTGAACAACCTGAGGCTCAGATATCACGGGAACCGCGAAGATCGGGTAGGATCCGTCGACAGCCTGAGCGCTATGACGGAGTCTACATCATTGATAATGATGAACCCCTAACTTATGCGGATGCGGTCAGTGGACCGGAATCAGCTAGATGGCTTGAAGCTATGCGAGCCGAGATGGACTCCATGTCAGATAACCAAGTCTGGGATTTGGTTGATCCGCCTCCGGGAGTAATCCCTATAGGCTGTAAATGGATCTTCAAAAAGAAGATTGACATGGACGGTAACGTGGTTACCTATAAAGGCAGGCTAGTTGCGAAAGGTTTCAAACAAATCTACGGGATAGATTATGATGAAACTTTCTCTCCTGTAGCCATGTTTAAGTCTATTCGGATTCTTTTCGCGATAGCAGCATATTACGACTATGAGATCTGGCAAATGGATGTGAAGACAGCTTTCCTTAATGGAAATCTGGATGAGGATGTGTATATGACACAACCGGAAGGTTTCACTAATCCAGCAGATCGTCATAAAATATGCAAGTTAAAGAAGTCCATTTATGGACTTAAACAAGCATCAAGAAGCTGGAATATTCGTTTTGATGAATCAATCTCTGAGTTTGGTTTCATCAAGAACGAAGATGACCCGTGTGTATATAAGAGGTTTAGTGGGAGCGTGATTACATTCCTAATCCTCTACGTCGATGATATCTTGATCATTGGAAATGATATTCCTGAACTGCATGCTGTTAAGGCATGGTTAGGAAAATGTTTCCAGATGAAAGATCTAGGAGAAGCAGCCTATGTATTAGGTGTCAAGATCTACCGGGATAGATCTAAGAGGCTTCTCGGGCTGTGCCAGAGTACTTACATCGATAAAGTCCTGGAGAGATTCCATTTAGAGAATTCTAAACGTGGATATCTTCCAGTCAGACATGGTCTGAATCTTTCAAAGAGTCAGTGTCCACAAACACAGACTGAGAAAGATGAAATGGACAATACGCCTTATGCTTCGGCTATTGGGTCCATTATGTATGCGATGTTGTGTACTCGCCCAGACGTCGCTTACGGGTTAAGCGTGACCAGTCGATTCCAAAGTAATCCAGGATTGGCGCACTGGATTGCAGTCAAGAACATCTTAAAATATCTGCGGAGGACCAAAGATATGTTCTTGATATATGGTGGTCAGGAAGAACTCAGTATAGAGGGATATACTGACGCTTCGTTCCAGTCGGACCAGGATGATTTCCGATCGCAATCAGGCTATGTTTTTAGCTTGAATGGTGGAGCAGTGGTGTGGAAGAGCTTCAAACAGTCAACTGTTGCTGATTCCACAACAGAAGCCGAGTATGTTGCAGCCTCGGAAGCATCCAAGGAGGCAGTGTGGATTCGTAAGTTCGTGAGAGAACTTGGTGTCGTTCCTTCGAGTGCAGAACCTTTGGTTATCTTCTGTGATAACACTGGTGCTATAGCACAAGCAAAGGAACCACGGTCGCACCAGAAGTCCAAGCACATACAGAGACGTTTTCACTTGATCCGGGAGATCATTGATCGAGGCGAGATCAAGATTTGCAAGGTTCATACAGATGACAATCTGGCAGACCCGCTTACCAAGCCTCTGGCGCAGCAGAAGCATGAGAAGCACTGTAATAATATGGGTTTGAGATTTCTCAACCATTAGATTAAGTGCAAGTGGGAGATTGTTGGGGTATGCCCTTAAGGCTAATGTTTGAGGCCTTGGGATTGTATAAGTATCATGTAATAAACTCTTAAGTTTATAATAAGGCATGGTTGTTATTCAGGTTGTTACCTTGTCTGCTGTAATAAGTGTACTTCTGAATAATGTCTCAAAGCTGTTCAGCTAGGCTGACAGGCTATATGTCCTTAGTCGAGATATCTTGGTGAACATGAGACAGCCTTGATATGATGGAGACTAATATGAGTGCTAATCTTATAGGATGCTTCGAGCATGGAATAAGATGTAGACTCATGGGTACATTGGATGTACTGGACAGACCCTACTGGGATATTGCATTGCTTGTCACAATGTGAATGATCCCTGTAAGCAGCAAGTGGCACATGTCCTTTGACTTGAGATCACTTGTGTTTCTAAATGATGATTGTCATTGTTTTGAGGTAGTTCAATATCATTTGAAATATAATGATTATAGACTATCTTGGATGGTGAGCTTGAATCAGGTTAGGGCACTAGTGATAGATAAAGGATTGCCGTCTCCTTGTTTAAGGAGTGTGGTGTTCTAAGGGCCCCCCTATATGAGATGATTGAGATAGTGTATGGCCATACCCAGATGACTATGTGCATCTGATCTAATCATGCTCATCGTATTGGAGTTACAAGCTTGACCCGCTTGTCCAATAAGAACATCCAGTGGCAAAGGACACATGTATGCCTTGTGAATTGAGTCACACTTGTGCTATGGTTTGGGAGTAGTCTTGGAAGACTCTTTCCTTTATATCGGGAGACAGTGATGTGTTGCTAGATACCCCTCACTGATCGTGATAACGTAAGTTATCGTTACCGACATTTAGAGGAAACCCTCAGGGTCGCACAATTTGGTGATATGGCTTACTTGAGTCAGATCGTATGGACTGGATTCTTTGAGTTCAGATTAAAGGGATTTAATCTCTGATTGTAAGTGAGATCTGGTCTGATCATGTTTGATTGATTAGGACTTGAGATCGGTAAGCTTCGATCGAGAGAGGTGATGCTAGATCGGAGAGATCAAGGGCATCAGATGATGAATGGTTAGATCATGAGCCTTGGGGGTTCAATTTGGTCTAGACCAAGTGGCTAGAGCTATTTCGGTTTGGTTTGTTGAACCAAAGCCGATTTGACATTTTGGCTTGAACCGGTTCACAATGGTGAACGCATGGTTCAATCCTATAATGCGTTTGGGTTGAGTTGAGCGCATGGACTTGATGTGCTTCCATTTATGGAAAGTCATCAAGGGCCGGTTTCACTCACTTCAATGCCAAAAACGCATATGCGTTTGCGCTCTTCTCTTCAACGCATTCGACTTTGGTTGGGTGGTGATTGACGAAGAGAAGGAGAGGTTGAGCAAGAGGAGCTCTCGGCCAAGAGGTTCATCATCCCCTTCCATTCGACACTTGAAGGCTTGGGTGTCTTGCTAGCACAAGAGACCGCAAGGAGTAAGCATCTTCACCTTGTGTGTGAACTTGTGGAGGAGATCTACTTTGTTCTCTTTATCCAAGCCGACTTCCAAGCATATGGCGTTGGTATGATTTTTATCTCAATCTATTCAATCGATTATAGTTGAACATATGGCATGCAAATGATCTTGCGACCCTTGCTTCCGCTTGCATATTTTACATTAGCGCCATGCTTAGGGTTTTGCCCCCTTATGATTAGGGGTTCCTACACAACATACTCGGCTTCTGTTGTGGAATCAGTAACAGTTGACTGTTTGAAACTTTTCCACACCACCGCTCCACCATTCAAGCTAAAAACATAGCCTGATTGCGATCGGAAATCATCCTGGTCCGACTGGAATGAAGCGTCAGTATATCCTTCTATACTGAGTTCTTCCTAACCACCATATATCAAGAACATATCTTTGGTCCTCCGCAGATATTTTATAATGTTCTTGACTGCAATCCAGTGCGCCATACCTGGATTACTTTGGAACCGACTGGTCACGCTTAACCCGTAAGCGACGTCTGGGCGAGTACACAACATCGCATACATAATGGATCCAATAGCCGAAGCATAAGGCGTATTGTCCATTTCATCTTTCTCAGTCTGTGTTTGTGGACACTGACTCTTCGAAAGATTCAGACCATGTCTGACTGGAAGATATCCTCTTTTAGAATTCTCTAAATGGAATCTCTCCAGGACTTTATCGATGTAAGTACTCTGGCACAGCCCGAGAAGCCTCTTAGATCTATCCCTGTAGATCTTCACACCTAATACATAGGCTGCTTCTCCTAAATCTTTCATCTGGAAACATTTCCTTAGCCATGCCTTAACCGCATGCATTTCTGGAATATCATTTCCAATGATCAAGATGTCATCGACGTAGAGGACTAGGAATGTAATCACGCTTCCACTAAACCTCTTATACACACACGGGTCATCCTCGTTCTTGATGAAACCAAACTCAGAGATTGATTCATCAAAACGAATATTCCAGCTTCTAGATGCTTGTTTCAGTCCATAAATGGACTTCTTTAGTTTGCATATTTTATGACGATCTGATGGATTAGTGAAACCTTCAGGTTGTGTCATATACACATCCTCATCCAGATTTCCATTAAGGAAAGCTGTTTTCACATCCATCTGCCAGATCTCATAATCGTAATATGCTGCTATCGCGAAAAGAATCCGAATAGACTTGAACATGGCTACAGGAGAGAAAGTTTCATCATAATCTATCCCGTAGATTTGTTTGAAACCTTTCGCTACTAGCCTGCCTTTATAGGTAACCACGTTACCATCCATGTCAATCTTCTTCTTGAAGATCCATTTACAGCCTATAGGGATTACTCCCGGAGGCGGATCAACCAAATCCCAGACTTGGTTATCTGACATGGAGTCCATCTCGGCTCGCATAGCTTCAAACCATCTAGCTGACTCCGGTCCACTGACCGCATCCGCATAAGTAAGGGGTTCATCATTATCAATGATGTAGACTCCGTCATAGCGCTCAGGCTGACGACGGATCCTTCCCGATCTTCGCGGTTCCCGTGATATCTGAGCCTCAGGTTGTTCAATAACCTGATCCACCGGCTCAGGCTCATCCAACTGTGCTTGACTACTTTGTCCTTCCTCTGGATTCTCATCCAGCTTTATTTCTCTCCCACTGGCTTCTTGCAGAAGAAACTCCTTCTCAAGAAATATGGCCGTCCGAGCAACAAATACTTTGTTCTCTTTGGGATCGTAGAAATAATAACCCTTAGTTTCCTTAGGGTAACCGACAAAGACACATTTCTCAGATCTGTTCTCCAGTTTCCCAGAGGCGAGCTTTTTGACATAAGCCTCGCAACCCCAGATCCTGATAAATGTCAAGCTCGGCTGTTTCCCATACCATAATTCATATGGCGTCTTTGAAACGGCCTTGGATGGCACTCGGTTTAGTACCTTTGCAGCTGTTTCCAGTGCAAATCCCCAAAAGGAATATGGAAGAGTAGCCTGACTCATCATAGAACGAACCATATCAAGTAACGTTCTATTTCTCCTCTCGGACACACCATTCCATTGCAGTGTTCCTGGCGGAGTGAGCTGTGAGATAATCCCACACTCTTTTAGATAGTCAGTAAACGCATGACTCAAGTATTCTCCACCTCGATCAGAACGAAGTGCCTTGATATTTCGGCCTAGCTGATTCTGTACTTCATTCTTGAACTCTTTGAACTTGTCAAAGGATTCACTCTTATGTCTCATTAGATAGACATAACCATATCTACTGAAATCATCAGTAAATGTAATGAAGTACTGATAGCCACCTCTGGCATGTTTACTAAACGGCCCACACACATCACTGTGTATAAGGTTAAGTAAACCTGAAGCCCTTTGACCTTTGTTAGGAAAAAGTGACTTCGTCATTTTACCCATCAAACAAGCTTTGCATGTATCAATCTCCTCATAGGAGAATGATCCCAGCAGTCCATGATCATGCAACCGCTTAATGCGCTTCTTGTTAATATGGCCTAAACGACTATGCCATAACAAGGTGCTGTCTTCAGCATACTTGGCTTTCTTATTATCAATGTTTTGTATAGAATATTCCATGTCCAACATGAATAACCCATTGTTAATTGAACCAGTAGCATAAACAATATTATCAAGAGAAAGTACACACTTTGAAATATTGCATTCAAAGGCAAATCCTTTCCTGACAAGAGCAGGAATAGAGATAATATTCTTGGTTATACTGGGTACAAAATAACAATTGTTTAATTCCAATACAATGCCAGATGGTAAAGAAATGAAATAGTCTCCTACAGCAACAGCAGCAACCCGTGCCCCGTTTCCAACGCGTAGGTCTACCTCATGCTGTCCCACCTGCCTTCTTCTCTTGAGTTCCTGTACATTTGAACAAATGTGAACTCCACATGCAGTGTCCAACACCCATGAAATAGAAGAAGAAGATAACATGACCTCAGTCACATATATACCTGAGCCAGAAGCGATGCTTCCCCTCTTATCTCCTTGGAGCGCTTTACAGTCCTTTTTCCAGTGACCCAGCTGGCCACAGTGGAAACACCTGTTGTCCTTCGACCGCTTAACCTTTTGTTTCAGAGCCTTACTGTAGTTCTTGACAGGGGCTTTGCCCTTCTTCCCCTTCTTCTTGTTCCTAGAAGGAACCATTAAGACAGAGGTTGAAGGCTTTCCCTTCAGAGTCTCCTCAGTTGTCAAGAGCATATTCAGCAGCTCTGCCGGAGTACAATCGATCTTGTTCATATTAAAATTAATAATGAACGCATCGAAAGAGGGCGGGAGAGACTGCAGAATAATGTCTACAGCAAGCTCCAGGTTGATGGTATGCCCCAGTTTCTCCAGAGCCTCCTTGTGCCCAATCATCTTGAGCACGTGAGCTCCCACTGGGCTCCCTTCAGCCAGTTTGCTCTGAAAGAAAAGCTTTGTCAGATTATAGCGTTCTGTCCTCGCCTGTGCAGCATACAGCATCTTGAGGTTCGCTATAATTTCTATAGCCGACATATCCTCATGCTGACACTGCAGCGGTGGCGTCATAGACGCTAGCATCAGGCAAGCGACATCAATGCTATCATTGACGTGCTTTTCATAAGCATCACGAACCGCCCTTGCGGCGTTCGCAGCGGGTTGAGGCGGCACAGCCGTCTCGAGGACATACAGTTTCCTCTCTGCCTTAAGAACGATCTTAAGGTGTCCGAACCAGTCTGAGAAGTTTGGCCCAGCAAACTTCTCCCTTTCCAGTAGGGATCGCACATTGAAGCTCATGGTGTTCGTTGCTGCAGGAATCTACAACAATGCAAGAACAGCAAGGTCAGTATCAATGTATAGAATCAATCCAGGACTTAAGAAAGATTCTTTTTCTCACTATTTTATCTGGCTGAAAAATCCAGCAAAACAGCCCGAAAGAGTGGAACTCTTTTAGTGAGATGGGATCCAGATTTCATACTTGGTCTCCGCGTCCCGCTCAGGCGAGATAAGATGCACAGAGATGACAAGCACTAATTTCTGGTAGGCTGTCCCAGCCAATCGCCAACCCGTGCGATTCCCCTTCACCTGGGCAATCCAGCAGACTGTGCCAACTGAGTTGGTACAACACAGTCTCTGATCCCTCAGATGGCTGCCTCCATGCGCTACCATATGCGCCACATATGTAGCCTACATGGTCAAGCTGACCCGACCTACTCCCTGGACCACCACGTGCTATGCTGAGCAACGAGAAGCGATAAATCCCTTCTCTGTAACACGCAGGTGAAATCCCGCACCGTCTGAAGATAGATGGACGTGCCCACTGAGTGGGTACAACACGGCTCCAACGATAGTCAGAACAGTGAGGTTTCGCGTCAGAAGGCATTACGTGCTTGATATTTTAGCGTTTGGATTTTAACGGTCTTTTATCTTCTTACTATCAGGCAAATCCTATGGCTATAGCAGAAGATAAATAAATCATGCTGTTCTACTTATTTAAACAATAAAAGAAAGCATGCATCTTATGTGGTAAAAGCCCATAGCCTAAGTAAGACCTTAAGATACTTAAGTCTTCACTTGCTCTTCTTGGGTCTTTAGCATCTCATCTGGTCCAACCCAGGGCCCTTGCGCCAAGAGCACCTCAGGTGTGCCACCAGCTGAATGCCCCTCTGGGATGTGTGCCTTTGTGCTCTTGTCTAATCAAAATACATTTTGATCTATCTAGACAAGTTTGACTCGCAGGTCAAATATTCAATAAATTAATTAAAAAGTGATTCACAGATCACAATAATATTAATTTACAGGTTTAATTCCAGGAACGCAGGCCCCAGCACAGCACACATTTAACATGGGCAGCCCACATAAGAATAAATAAACAAGCATAGGCATCAAACAACATGTGATCCAATTAAAAGAAAATAAATTTTGAAAACCCCATTGGCATCAATTTTAATTTTCTATGTGCCCTACAACCTTACAATGGTCCATTGATAGGGATCCACTCATTCATCTAGTCAGATCCTCTGCCCCTTGCATGCACCAAGTCCTAACTGACTCGAGTTGACCTAATGGTCAACCATGCATGCGCCAAGGGCTGAACAACCCTCATGAGGTCTGGCAAGCGGGTGTGACCCCGGGCCTAACTCATGTGTGTTCAATGGTTGTCTCAACCAGACCTCGCTACACGCCTAAGATGCAATCGACCTATAGCCACCTCGTGCTTGCGCACAGGTGCCATCTGGTCGATCCATCTCGGCTGTCAGATGGTCTGATCAGACTATTGGATCTAACCTAGAGGTGACTTCAACCCCATCAACCCATCTAAGGGTTTATAGTAGGCGCCACTTAGATCTAGTCATAGGCGCGCATGTTAGGTTTTTGATAAAATAACATGAACTAAGCGCCAACACAAGACATGCGACAAGATGAACAAACAACATGCGCCAACATAAGGTAAACATCTTACTTTCGCATGAAGAAATAACATGTAAGTTTCGCATGTCAACAAGATCTAAGCATACATGTAAATGCGCAACCAAGGATCACAAAATATACCAAGCAATCATATTACATGCTTGAACCGCATGGCTCTGATACCAATTGAAGAGTCCCCTTCAAGGGGGAGCGCAAGCAGATGAAACCCCTTTCAAGAGGGGGGCGAAAAACCCTTAAGGGTGGCGCATAAAAATTGCAAGCGGAAGCAAGGGTTTTTCATGGATCTTAGCAAGATAATATGATCAACTTGATGAAGTTTAGATCCATACCAAAGCCATGAGGAAGATGGCGACTTGGAAGAGAAAGATCAAAAGGGATCTTCTCCCTAGTTGACGCACACAAGATGATGTGCTTGCTCCTTGGAGATCCTTGTGCTAGCAAGGTCCTTCAAGGGTCCCTCTCGTATGGTAAGGAAATGAGAGATGATGTCTAGGCTTGCCGAACCTCCACCAAGACCTCGCCTTCTCCACGCCAAAGTCTCGTCAAGCAAGAGCAAGGAGACGAGAGTTGAATGGAGCGTTCAAGTCATTTGGCGTTCAAGGGAACATGCGCTAAATGACTTTCCAAAATTGGAAAATCCATTAAGCCATGCGTTCATGATCACTAAATCGATCAAAACGCCAAAACAATGAACCATACGTTCAAGCTCTTGAACCGGTTCAAAGTAAATGTGTTCGGTCCAAAGGCCAAACCAAGCCAGCCCAAGCCAATCGGTCTAGATCAACTAAACCCTAAGGTTTCCAATCTAACCGTTCATCTCATGATGCTCTTGATCTCACCGATCTAGCATCAATCCTCTCGATCGAAGCTTACCGATCGCAAGCCCTAATCAATCAAACATGATTAGACTGGATCTCACTTACAATTAGAGTTTAAACTCCTTTAAACTGAATCAAAATAATTCAGTCCACACGATCTGACTCAAGTAAGCCATATCATCAAATTGTGCGACCCTAAGGGTTTCCTTTAAATGTCGGTAACGATAACTTACATTATCACGATCAGTGAGGGGTATCTAGCAACACATCACTGTCTCCCGATATAAAGGAAAGAGTCTTCCAAGACTACACCCAAACCATAGCACAAGTGTGAATCCACTTCACAAGGCATGCATGTATCCTTTGCCACTGGATGTTCTTATTGGACAAGCAGGTCAAGCTTGTGACTCCAATATGATGAGCATGATTAGATCAGATGCACATAGTCACCTGGGTATGGCCATACACTTTCTCAATCATCTCATCTAGGGGGCCCCTATAGAACACCACACTCCTTCAACAAGGAGACGACAATCCTCTATCTATCACTAGTGCCCTAACCTGACTCATGATCATTATCCAAGATAGTCTATAACCATTATGTTTCAAATGATATTGAACTACCTCAAAACAATGACAATCATCATTTAGAAACACAAGTGATCTCAAGTCAGAGGACATGTGCCACTTGTTGCATACAAGGATTATTCACATTGTGACAAGCAATTGAATATCCTAGTAGGGTCTGTCCAGTACATCCAATGTACCCATGAGTCTACATCTTATTCCATGCTCGAAGCATCCTATAAGATTAGAATTCATATTAGTCTCAATCATATCAAGGCTGTCTCATGTTCACCAAGATATATCGACTAAGGACATTTAGCATGTCAGCCTAGCTGAACAGCTTTGAGACATTATTCAGTAGTACACTTATTACAGCAGACAAGGTAACAACCTGAATAATAACCATGCCTTTATAAACACAAGAGTTTATTACATGATACTGATACAATCCCAAGGCCTCAAATATTAGCCTTAAGGGCATACCCCAACATTCAGTAGATATGGGTATGTCTATCTAATGAGACATAAAAGTGAATCTTTTGACAAGTTCAAAGAGTTCAAAAATGAAGTACAAAATCAGCTAGGCCGAAATATCAAGGCACTTCGTTCTGATCGAGGTGGTGAATACCTAAGTCGAGAATTTACTGACTATCTGAAGGAGTGTGGGATTATCTCACAACTCACTCCGCTAGGAACACCGCAATGGAATGGTGTGTCCGAGAGGAGAAATAGAACATTACTTGATATGGTTCGTTCTATGATGAGTCAGGCTGCTCTACCTTACTCCTTTTGGGGATTTGCACTGGAAACAGCTGCAAAGGTACTAAACCGAGTGCCATCCAAGGCAGTTTCAAAGACTCCATATGAGTTATGGTATGGGAAACAGCCTAGCTTGACATTTATCAAGATCTGGGGTTGTGAGGCTTATGTCAAAAAGCTCGCCTCTGGGAAACTAGAGAGCAGATCTGAGAAATGCATCTTTGTCGGTTACCCTAAGGAAACTAAGGGTTATTATTTCTATGATCCCAAAGAGAACAAGGTATTTGTTGCTCGGACGGCTATTTTTCTTGAGAAGGAGTTTCTTCTGCAAGAGGCCAGTGGGAGAGAAATAAAGCTGGATGAATATCCAGAGGAAGGACAAAGTAGTCAAGCACAGTTGGATGAGCCTAAGCCAGTAGAACAGGTTATTGAACAACCTGAGGCTCAGATATCACGGGAACCGCGAAGATCGGGAAGGATCCGTCGACAGCCTGAGCGCTATGACGGAGTCTACATCATTGATAATGATGAACCCCTAACTTATGCGGATGCGGTCAGTGGACCGGATTCAGCTAGATGGCTTGAAGCTATGCGAGCCGAGATGGACTCCATGTCAGATAACCAAGTCTGGGATTTCGTTGATCCGCCTCAGGGAGTAATCCCTATAGGCTGTAAATGGATCTTCAAGAAGAAGATTGACATGGATGGTAACGTGCTTACCTATAAAGGCAGGCTAGTTGCGAAAGGTTTCAAACAAATCTACGGGATAGATTATGATGAAACTTTCTCTCCTGTAGCCATGTTCAAGTCTATTCGGATTATACTTGCGATAGCGGCATATTATGATTATGAGATCTGGCAAATGGATGTGAAGACCGCTTTCCTTAATGGAAAACTGGATGAGGATGTGTATATGACACAACCTGAAGGTTTCACCAATCCATCAGATCGTCATAAAATATGCAAGTTAAAGAAGTCTATTTATGGACTTAAGCAAGCATCTAGAAGCTGGAATATACGTTTTGATGAATCAATCTGTGAGTTTGGTTTCATCAAGAACGAAGATGACCCGTGTGTATATAAGAGGTTTAGTGGGAGCGTGATTACTTTCCTAGTCCTCTACGTCGATGATATCTTAATCATTGGAAACGATATTCCTGAACTGCATGCTGTTAAAGCATGGTTAAGAAAATGTTTCCAGATGAAAGATTTAGGAGAAGCAGCCTATGTATTAGGTGTGAAGATCTACAGGGATAGATCTAAGAGGCTTCTCGGGCTGTGCCAGAGTACTTACATCGATAAGGTCCTGGAGAGATTCCATTTAGAGAATTCTAAAAGAGGATATCTTCCAGTCAGACATGGTCTGAATCTTTCAAAGAGTCAGTGTCCACAAACACAGACTGAGAAAGATGAAATGGACAATACGCCTTATGCTTCGGCTATTGGGTCCATTATGTATGCGATGTTGTGTACTCGCCCTGACATCGCTTACGGGTTAAGCGTGACCAGTCGATTCCAAAGTAATCCAGGTCAGGCGCACTGGATTGCAGTCAAGAACATTTTAAAATATCTGGGAGGACCAAAGATATGTTCTTGATATATGGTGGTCAGGAAGAACTCAGTATAGAAGGATATACTGACGCTTCGTTCCAATCGGACCAGGATGATTTCCGATCGCAATCAGGCTATGTTTTTAGCTTGAATGGAGGAGCAGTGGTGTGGAAAAGTATCAAACAGTCTATTGTTGCTGATTCCACAACAGAAGCCGAGTATGTTGCAGCCTCGGAAGCATCTAAGGAGGCAGTGTGGATTCGAAAGTTCGTTCAGGAACTTGGTGTTGTTCCTTCGAGTGCTGATCCTTTGGTTATCTTCTGTGATAACACTGGAGCAATAGCACAAGCAAAGGAACCACGGTCGCACCAGAAGTCCAAGTACATACAGAGACGGTTTCATTTGATCCGGGAGATCATTGATCGAGGCGAGATCAAAGTCTGCAAGGTTCATACAGATGACAATCTGGCTGACCCGCTTACCAAGCCTCTGGCGCAGCAGAAGCATGAGAAGCACTGTAATAATATGGGTTTGAGATTTCTCAACCATTAGATTAAGTGCAAGTGGGAGATTGTTGGGGTATGCCCTTAAGGCTAATGTTTGAGGCCTTGGGATTCTTTCAGTATCATGTACAAACTCTTATGTTTATAAAGGCAATGGTTGTTATTCAGTTTGTTACATTGTCTGCTGCAATAAGTGTACTTCTGAATAATGTCTCAATGCTGTTCAGCTAGGCTGACATGCTCTATGTCCTTAGTCGAGATATCTTGGTGAACATGAGACAGCCTTGATATGATTGAGACTAATATGTGTTCTAATCTTATAGGATGCTTCGAGCATGGAATAAGATGTAGACTCATGGGTACATTGGATGTACTGGACAGACCCTACTAGGATATTCAATTGCTTGTCACAATGTGAATAATCCTTGATTGCAACAAGTGGCACATGTCCTCTGACTTGAGATCACTTGTGTTTCTAAATGATGATTGTCATTGTTTTGAGGTAGTTCAATATCATTTGAAACATAATGGTTATAGACTATCTTGGATAATGATCATGAGTCATGTTAGGGCACTAGTGATAGATATAGGATTGCCGTCTCCTTGTTTAAGGAGTGTGATGTTCTGAAGGGGCCCCCCCTAAATGAGATGATTGAGAAAGTGTATGGCCATACCCAGGTGACTATGTTCATCTGATCTAATCATGCTCATCATATTGGAGCTACAGGCTTGACACGCTTGTCCAATAAGAACATCCAGTGGCAAAGGAAACATGTATGCCTGGTGAAGTGGATTCACACTTGTGCTGTGGTTTGGGTGTAGTCTTGGAAGACTCTTTCCTTTATATCGGGAGACAGTGATGTGTTGCTAGATACCCCTCACTGATCGTGATAACGTAAGTTATCGTTACCGACATCTAAAGGAAACCCTCAGGGTCGCACAATTTGATGATATGGCTTACTTAAGTCAGATAGTGTGGACTGAATTGTCAGGGTTCAGTTTAAAGGGATTTAATCTCTGATTGTGAGTGAGATCTGGTCTGATCATGTTTGATTGATTAGGGCTTGAGATCGGTAAGCTTCGATCGAGAGAATTGGTGCTAGATCGGTCAGATCAGGAGCATCAAGAGATGAACGGTTAGATCTGGAACCTTAGGGTTTAATGTGATCTAGACCAAATAGCTTGGGTTAATTGGTCTTTGAACCAGACCAAAATTGAACCGGTTCACATGTGTGAACGCATGGTTCAAAGCTTGAGGCGTTTTGATCAGTTTTGAGATCATGGGCGCATGACTTCATTGCTTGCTATTTTTTGGAAAGTAATAAGCGCCACTTGCATCAACGCCTCAACGCTTGATTCTATTCTCGTCACCTTCTCTTGGCTTTGACGAGAGACTTGCATTTCTGGTGTAAGAGAGGTGGACAAAAAGGAGAATTCGCCCAAGCAAAGATCTCTTCATCCCTTCAAGCGATCAAGGATACCTTGGGCCCTTGCTAGCACAAGGAACGCCAAAGGAAGTAGGCGACATCTTCTTGTGTGCGTCTTCTTTGGAGGAGAGCGGCATCACTCTCTACTTCC
Source organism: Costus lasius (assembly GCA_027563935.2). Taxonomy (NCBI): domain Eukaryota; kingdom Viridiplantae; phylum Streptophyta; class Magnoliopsida; order Zingiberales; family Costaceae; genus Costus; species Costus lasius. Next base: position 31,889,719 of record CM050451.1, on the reverse strand, counting down.
AAGTCCCCATTCGAATCAATGGCTTTGGTATGATCTTCTTCCGATCTTTACATTGTTTAAGGTTGATCATATGAACATATATTACATGCGATCCTCATGAAACCCTTTATCCGCTGCCAAAAGAATTTACTTGCGCCACTCTAGGGTTTCGCTCCCCCTTGAAGGGGACCCTACACCTTCCTATCTTCAGGTGTAACACTCCTTTCAAAGTATTGTTCGACATGTTGTAGCCAATCTAGGAACTGATGGGAGTCTAAGTTCCCATCAAAGTAAGGTGGACTTCTAAAGTATCTACCACTGGTTTCCCTAGTTGAAGGAGTAACTATATGATGTGTGTCTGGACTTTTATAACCTTGGTCCCAATGGTGTTGTGCATATGAGTGCGGTATAGTTTTGAGCATGATAGTCATTTGTTCCTTTAGACATGCTGTTAACTCAATGTCACAACAATGTATATATATAACACAAGTGCAGAGCATGTAGAGGTCAGGCTTAGCAAATGTTCAACAAGGTGCAACATATGAACTCAATCTATAGTAGCAGTGAAGACGTATGGATGCAGCAACAGGTTCAATACTAGGTTTGGAAACGGATCCAACAAGTTGGTAATGTTAGAAGCATAAATCAGAAATGCAGTAGAGCTTTAACGAATAGGATTTGAGAAAACCAAATGCGTTCAGTCCAGAGTTCAGAAATAGCAAAACGGTAAGCTACAGTGTTAGGAATTTCAGCAAACAGAACTGGACAAGATTCCAAACAGTTTGTGTGATTGAAAAACCCAAATTTCCAGAAATACACAAAAGATTTTCAGAGATAGAAATCCAGCAGGTAGAGTGCTCGCATCTTTGTGAAAACTCAACTCACGATTCAGAAAATAGAGGTTCAGATCAACCACTAGCAGGTAAGGTAAAATTCACACTACAGCAAATATAAGATCAGCCGAGATCAACACTATAAATGGTAAGTAACAGTAAATTTTAGCACAATCAGAAAAAGCTAGAACTTCTTGTATCACTTTAGCAATTCAGGATGGAGATCCACCTCACGCTGAGAGGGACTCGCACCAAATGTGCCTCTTAGAGTCAGAATGCCCTATCAGATGAGGGCTCCGAATTGCAAGAGCAAAGCTAAAGTGCAACAGCGTCAGCTTAGCCCAGTAAACTACAGTAACAAAGTTGGAATTTAGAAATTTCAGCATAGGAAATCCAGCGAACAGTTTTAGTGCAGAAAATCAGGATAAGATTTAACCAAGGTAAGCCAGTACTTGAGCAGCGAGGAGATACAATCAACAATCCAGAAAACATCAACAACTGGGATTAGAGTAACACAAGTCAGAAAATGCAGCAGATGGTCTCAACAGCCATAGGAGACACAGACTCAACCAGAAAACTCAGAGAAAATGTTCAGAACTCCAATAGACAAGGCGTGTAAAGTCATAAATATAGATCAGCGACTCAAAGAAAGAGACGGCAGCGAGAGACACAACCGAAACTCAGAGAAGATAAACAGAAACAGAGTGTAGAAAATTTCAGCGTAAACAAACTTAGATGAAATAAACAGCAGACTAATCCAAGAGCACCTAAGGTATGCTCTGATACCACTGATGATGGATGGAAATCCTAGCCCAAGAATCACCCTAGGTATGTAGCTCTAAAACACACGGTAAGTGCAGGAATGAAGGTGATGGAAGGAAAATACCTTAGGACCCTTAAGGAAAGGGTTCGAACTCCTCCTGAGCCGGCTAGGCAGGAAGGTTCGATTGCGGATTATCATAGGTTGGAACGAAGATCTGATGTAGTTCAACTCCAGTTCAGATGCTAATGCATTGGAGATGTCAACACCGGCAATGGAATAGTAATTGTGGGATGGATGACTATGGATGATCGACAGGGAAGATGATGAAGGTGGATGATGGAAATGGTAACCGGAACCAAGGGGAGCAAGCTCAACCCAAAGAGGAGCAAGCTCGACTCTTCCACACGCTATCACAAGGTTTACCAAATTCATAATTTTCATAACTAAGTGCAAGAGTGAACAACGCTCGCTTAAAACCTTTCCTCCCAACATAGAAACGACCCTTGGCATTCTGAAACAACCCTTGGTATTCTTCACTTGCTGGCACCTCCTTGTTTTGGTCTGAAATAACCCTTGGTATTCTTCACTTGCTGGCGCCTTCTCGTTTTGGTCTATTCTGATAGGCTATTGTGGTCGGTCCTTGCGCTGAGTTGGACATGGATATTTGCGCAAGCTATCTTCAATTTATCTTGATGGTTGACCTAGTTTTGGATTGAGTATTTCTTGGGATCTCCATGACGCTCCATTTTGGATTGAATGCGTCATGGGATCTCCATTTGATTTTGGGATTGAACATTTCATGGGGTCTCCATTTGGTTTTGGGATTGAATATTTCTTGGGATCTCCATTTGATTTTGGATTGAATGCGTCATGGGATCTCCATGGGTTTGACTGAATGAGGTGGATGAACTTGGATGGAGTTGCTGGACATGAACTCGAGTTAACTTTGGGCTGGTGTGTTGAAGTTGACACTTGAGCTGAGTCTGATCATGAACTGGCTTGTCTTTGACATTGTCTTTTCTCAATGGGCTGATTGGAGCGGAACTTTCATTATGCCAAGGTCACTTCAGGGTTGGGAGGTTAGGTGCAGCATGTGCAATACAGGTGCGCATGAACCTAGACTATGACAACCTATCACAACCACTACAAAAAAACATAAAGACTTCAAAGTAAACCTAGGCTAGTCCTAGCTACAACATAAAACAACAAGTGCTGAAAGCAAATATAGTTTGTAGCAACATTACAATCACATGAAGTGCATGAAATTAACAAGTTCAAAACATCAACATGCAACAATTTTCCAAAATGATGTCACTCATAATTAACCCTTGAAGATGTCCCTACATCAATATAAATATTTGAAAATCTGAAAACTCAAATTACGGCTCGTAAAATAACTTACCGACCGAAAATACGGTACCGTAATCCACTTTATGGCAGTCCCGTATTTTGCATCAAATCTCAATTTTCCTATAAAAATAAAAGAAAAAAAATTAGTATTAAGCTAAAATTAAGTTAAAGAAAACAAAATAGAGGTTAGAAAGCTTATGTTGCCTCCCAAAAAGCGATAATTTAAAGGTCATTAGCTTGACCCTTTTACACTCGGATTTGATCGTGAACTCCAGAATTGCCCTCCTGATTTTCCAACATAATGCTCATTCTTGAAATAGTATCCAAATTTGCTCAGAATCCTTTCTATTTTGTCAATCAATCTAGAGCTTCCTCTTCTTCTCTTCTTCCTTGTCTTTTTCTTCTGCAATTTCTTATCAATACCCTTAGAAAGATTGTTAGATTCATTATTTGAGGTTTCATCAAACAAACTTGAAACATTATAAATATCATCATTAAATATCTCAACACTACAACATGATCCTGAGTATGAAAGCTTGTTCAATGAATCATTAAGATTAAATTCAATCTTGTTGTCACATATATCAAAAGTAATCTTTCCTTCTTTCACATCTATGTGTGCCTTAGTAGTGGCCAATAGTGGTCTGCCAGGAATTATAGGATTTCTAGAATTTTCCTCCATGTCTAACACTACAAAATCCGCAGGAATGAAAAACTTACCAATATGTACAGGAACATTCTATAATATACCTACAGGATACTTTACCGATGAATCTGCGAGCTGTAAGGATATGGATGTATGCTTTAGCTCTCCAAGATTTAGTTTCCTGTAAGTAGAAGGAGGCATCAGACTCACACTGGCACCTAGGTCACATAAGGCTCGGTCAAAAGCCATAGTGCCTATTGAACAGGGTATAGAAAAACTACCTGGAACCTTCAGTTTAGGTGGTAGTTTGTTCTATATGATAGCACTACAATCTTCAGTTAAAGTAACAGTGCATGTGTCATAATCATCTAATTTCCTTTTGTTAGACAAAATCTCTTTTAAAAACTTGGCATAAGATGGCATTTCAGAAATAGCTTCAGTAAATGGAATGTTAACATAAAACTTTTCCAGGATTTCAAGGAATTTGCCAAACTTTTTGTCTAATTTATTCTGAACTAACCTTTGAGGAAAAGGTATTGGTGGCTGGTAAGGAGCAGGCAAATTAGGTTAGGATTGTCTTTTTCACATGATTCATCTCCTTTAGGTTTATCACCCTTTTGAGGTGGTAAACAAGTTTGGGGTTCCTCATGTGAAGAGGATTCTCCTAACTCTAATTCCTCTTCATTATCATCAAGCCTTTTTTCAGTGTTTTCAAACCTCCCTCTAGGTTCTCCTAGTTGTTTCCCACTTCTAGTCATGATGGCATTACAGTGTGCCCTAGGGTTTATCTCAGGTTTTGCAGGCAATTTCCCAGGGGGTCTGTAAGGTGCACTAGCTTGCTAGGCAATCTGGTTTTCAAGAATTTTGTTGTGGGCTTCTACTCTTTCCAATCTGGAGTTGATTTGATGAAAACTTTCCTTAAATTCTTCAATTTGTCTATTTTGATTTGACATGAGTTGGTCTTGCTTAGACATAAACTCTCCAATTTGCCTATCTTGCTTAGACATAAACTGATTTTGACTGGCCATAATTTTTTCAAACATGGATTCTATATTTGAATTCTGATTTTGATTTTGATTTTGGTTTGGATTTGGCCTCTGGAATCCTTTATTCTCAGTTTGTCCCCTCTCATAATTGTTATTTTTCCATGAAAGGTTGGGGTGATTTCTCTATCCAGGGTTATAGGTGCTAGAATAGGGATCATTAGGTCTACCTTGATTATAGTTCCCTATAGCATTCGCATGTTCATTACCCTAATCAACAACTATTCTACAGTTTTCAGAAGCATGACTATCATTGCCACAAATTTCACAAGTGATAGAAGAAATAGAAGCAGTCTGCATAGAATTAAATTTACTGCACAAAAAGTCTACCTTCTCTGCTAAGGATCGCCATCCATCACCATCACCCTTACCTTGAGAAGGCTTGTAAAGTACTCCTCTCTCAGCAGTCCATTGATTGTGATTCAATGTCATCTCCTCTAGCAGTCTGAAGGCAGCATCTGGTGTTTTGCTCATAAGAGCTCCACCTGCAGCAGCATCCACAGTTAATTTGATATTATTTGATAATCCATAGTAAAAATTTTGCAGTAAAAGCCAATATTCAATGCCATGGTGAGGACACTTCCGCTGTAGTTCATTGAATCTCTCCCAAGCCTCGCTGAATGACTCCCCATCTTTTTGTGAAATGTTTGTAATTTGATTTCTCAATTGAAGTGTCTTGCTTGGGGGGGAAGTATTTCGTCAAGAAGGAATTTGACAGTTAATTCCAAGTTGTGAAGGTACCGGTTGGATGAGATTGAAGCCATGTCTTTGCCCGGTCCCTAAGAGAAAAAGGAAAAAGTCTTAATTTCAATGCATCGTTAGAAACACCATTAAAATTGATAGTATTGCATAATTATAAAAATAAGGCCAAGTGTTGGTTGGGATCTTCTAGAGGAGATCCTCCAAACTGGTTCTGTTGAATCATTGAAATAAAAGTAGACTTAATCTCGAAGTTATTAGCCTCTATCGCTGGTCTAGCAATACTAGAATGGATTTCTTGAGAATTAGGGGCTGCATAGTCCCTAAGTGTTCTCTGATTATCTCCCATCTCTGCAATTTCTTCTGGTGATGTCTCTTGAGATATCTCTTGTAAGTCTTCTAGTGATGTCTCTTCTAATCTCAATTTCCTGCGCGCTCTAAGTATTCTATTGATTTCAGGATCCAATGGAACTGACCTAAGACTTCTGCGCATGCAAAGTAATCAGATCAAGTGATTTCAAGAAAAACAAAAAATAACAGAAATAAAAAAAATAGTAAATAAAAACCTAGTCTAGGAATAATCTCAATGTCTTCAATATTGACAAAACGAAGGTCCCCGACAACGGCGCCAAAAACTTGTTGTGATCCGAAAGTACACACTATTAAATGCAAGCAGGTAGACTCATTTCAGGGGTCGCGGCCAAAGGTATTGGCGTACAGGGCTATTGTCACTCCCTGACACGGCTCCAAAAACTTGTTGTCCCTAACTTGTAGTGTCCGCAAGTACATAGATACTCGAAGTAATAAATAAAGATATCGAACCCACAGAGACCTATGTTGTCAAGTACTGATCAATTGATTTCTTACTATCTTGGTAGTTGAATGAAAGTCAAGCAAATATCGCAAACACACGGAAGAATACTGTCGGAGAGAAAACTGGGACTAGGGTTTCATTCACTATAATTTCTATGACTAGACATGAATAAAGAATTCGTCAGTTTAATTTTATCATTATGAAGATGCAAATTACTTAATAAAAGGATTGTTTCACTCTCGTGCAAACAACCCTGCAGGGATTAATCTTCGCTTTCGCGCAAGATTCATCCCAACGCTGAAGATAAGTAAATCATCAATCAATGAACTCAAGGATCACTTTCGTGCATCCAAATTCTAGGTTGATAATCTCTAGTGAAATCTCAAGGATCATTTTCGTGCATCCGAGCCTCAACACTAGTTTTACTCATGGATCTCCAACGTTCCGATCCTCACTTTCGTGCAACATCTCCACGTTTGACAATTAGACTCGATCTACAGATTCATGTTATTATCATGGCAATTAATCTGCTAGAACCGAACAAATTGGATCTAACCTAAGGAAGGGTTCCTAACATGCAATTCTAGGGTTCTGAATTCTCAAGCAATTACCTTTCAGTCAATAGCAAAAATTCTAAAAACGTGATTAGTAACATGGATCTACAGAGAGTCTAAGCACAAATATCACATGAGCAAAATCATCATGCTAAGATTAAACGCAACGAAATAGTGAAAAAAAAGTAGTCATCTAGTCATTAAAAATCAAGTGAATTACTCCCCCATGTCCCAAGCGTAGTTTAAGCTAGCATGGTGGATAAAATACAATATTCCATAATTTCATAAGTTCAAAAATCAGTAAAAGAAGAGTTTTGGGAAAATACAGGATGGCTGTGAAGTATTTCACTGCAGTAATTTCAAAAGCTCTCAGTGAACAGTGGTTGTCCTTCTTCTTTCCTCGAATTCTCCTTCGATTGATCTCCTTCTCTTCTGAAACTTCTGGCACGTTGTCTCCTCCTCCAGACGAAGCTTCAGTATGAAAATCGCGACCAGAGGTGGCCTGGATTGGTCGCGGCGGCGGAAACCTAGGCGGCAGCGTGAATGACGATTTCTCCCTCGATAGTCGATGAAAATTGGGGCTTTCGGTGTGTGTGTAATCCTCTCCTCCAAAACTCCCTTATTGCTTCTTACGGCTTCGAATATAAACATCTGGTTCGCCCGCAATCATCTCCGCAAGAATCAGACTTCAGAATTGTCCTGAAAATCGCGTTTGACAATAGAAATACGGTAGTGTAATAGTTTACGGCACTGCCATAATATCGGTCGAATTTTCTGGTCTGATGTTGTCTAGGCAATACGGCACCGTAATCTGGTTTACGGTACTGTCGTAAAATTGGCAGAACTCTCTGTTCAGAAGTGACTGGAAAATACGGCCCGTGTTATCCTTTATGGCGGTGCCGTAAATTCAAGCAAAGTTTCTGTTCTGAAGCGCTATGAAATACGGTACCGTAATTTGGTTTACGGTACTGCCGTCAAATCCAAAAAACCTTATGTTCGGAAACTCCTCAAAATACGCCAGTGGCTCGAATTCTACGGTAGCGTATGAAAATACGGTACCGTAAAATAGGTTATGGTACTGCCGTAATTTGCTGAGTTGCTCCGTTTTACGTGAAATTTCTTGGGTGATCTCCTCTTGATGATGGTAACTCTTCTATGTGTTTGATTTTGCTTGAAAACTCCTTGAAATAATGTCTTTCTATCTGAAAATCATGAAAAACTAAAATAGAAGTAGACTTTGCAATATTCGATGAATTTAGCATGAAAATAAGTAATAAGATCCTCAATTTAGCATGAAAAGATATCTAAAATGATACAAAATATACTATATATTTTGGTGTCATCAGTAGGCCTCACATTGATACATCACAGGCATGGCAATAGGGCTTGTCTTTGATCATATCAAATGCATAAGGAAAAACACTTAAGACATGCTCCTCTATATGCAATGAAAAACTACAGAACCAGATTTTAGTTTTTCATTAGAAAACATGTTCGTTAAATCTCTGCGATCTTATCGAAAATTCAGATCTTTCGTTTTCTCTCAGGAGTCTACAAGTGGCCATATATACACCGATTATCGATTCCACTTGCAATCCCTAACTCGTACGGATTAGGGTAATCACCCAGTCCATGCCCCGAAATCTAGATACAAGTCTCACATCGTGGGTCTATCCCATGAAAATGAGGAGAAATAAATTCTCACGCATAGGGTCTATCCCCATGTGTAGAAACCAAAAATCATGAATTTCATAAGAGCGAGAAATAACAAACCTACTATTTTTCTACACATAAAACATGGCATAAAGATTTTAAAAATTTCTATGACATGCGCATGCTAGAAAAAACCCATACACCAATGTATCTCGTATGTTGGCTCTGATACCACTGTTGGGAATCCCCGGGCTATAAGAAAATGAAAACAGCAGAAGCGAGCCCGAAACGAGATTCCTAATTCAACAAGGACCGACTTACGAAAAATACAAGGGATGTGATAGGGGCAGTACCTTATCAAGCAACCTTTAGAAGCGACCGATGATGAAGATGCGCAAGGGCCCGTCCTCTGCAATCGCACACACACGGACTCCTCGAATCCTCTCCAATCTCCGCACTGGGTGCTAGCCCCGGAAGATGGGATCCACGCCTCTAGCCTTCTCAACTTGCACCACTGCCAAGGAGAAGAAGGGATGGTGGCGACAAGGAGTGTGTAGCACTGCCACTTGTCCCAACCTTTGATGCCGAAAAACTTTATTGTTGTCACCTCCTAGACCCTCACGCTAAGGAGCAGAGGGGAGGCGAAAACTAGAGACAAGAGAAGAGTCTGGTACAAAAGAATCTCCCAGGTGGGCCTCTCTATTTATAATAGCAGAGCCAGATGCAGACTGGAGATACTTCCCATGTGGGATAATGAGCATAGGCGTCTACTCACAATTACGCGTCATGGGTTCGAATCCCTGCGTACGCAATTAATTGCAAATGCACCCAAGCATAGGCGCCTACTCACAATTAAGCATCATGGGATCGAATCCCCACAGACGCAATTAATTATAAATTGTGCCCAGGCTTATTAATTAGCCAAGAGAAAATTTCTCTTGCCAATTAATAATTTTATTTTATTCATGTGACTAAAGTGTCAAGCCCAAACTTGCACCCAGACCGTTGTTTGACTCATTTTGACAATATAGGTCAACAGAGGTCAAACGTGGTCCACTAGAGTCAACTAGTGGTCAAACATGAACTAAAATAAAATATCATCCTCTCTATAAAAGTCTCAAAGCATCAGTTCCCCAAAAGATCCGAATCACACAATGATTTGATCAGAGGCTATACGATCAGTATGAGAACTCAAGTGTCAAGGTGTGCGACCCTGTAGGTTCTTCAAACACTGACAGTGATGACTAAATCATCACAAGCAATGAGTGGGACCTAGCAGTACATCATTGCTACCCAAGTCATCATAATGGTGTCATCATCGACATCCCCTAAAACTGCGACAAAGTACAAGTGCTGCTTTGTCCTTTTGCCAACTGATGTCCAGATTGGGCAAGTGTGTCACACTTGTTAATCCCAATAATATGGCATGATTAAATCAGGTTCTCACCTGGGTATGGCCATACACTTTCATTCATCCATATAGGGGCGCCATGGACGATCAAGCTTCCTAGTAAGGAAGGGGCAAATCCTCTATTGGCACATTGAATCTCTCATACGGCTTATGACATACCCAATGACAACTGTTATGACTTCCCTTTTACGGCGAAGAGTTAGGTTGCATCAAAGTACATCAATCACTATTTAGAGATACCAATGCCCTCATGTCTAGGACAAGCGCAACTCTATCACTGTGATATTCATCTCGTGACACTGAGAAGAATCCTCATGGCGGGTCGATCCATTATATCTCCCTTGATATACCCATATGCCTGCGTTAGCAACCCGTGCTCAACCAGCGCATATACTAGTCTCAAGCGAATCATAGCTGTCCAATATCCACCATGATTCTCGACTAGGGATAAACACAGAGACTAGATAAAATCTATCTCTTAGGGACATTATATATGCAAATGTACATATACGCAGATGTACAAACTTGCATGACAACGACAATGCCAAGATAACTCATCTATCAACTAGATGTGATACACATATCCCAATGAACCATCCTGAGGTCCTAGGGCATAAACACTAACACTTTGTCGTACTAATATCCGGTTGGACAAGTGTATCACCACTTGTTTTCATCCAATCTCATGTCTATGACTAAATCAGGTCTCACCTGGGTATGGCTATACACTTTCAGTCATAGAACCATAGAGGAGCTCCATGGATATTGACCTTCTCTGTCTATTGACCTTCTCCTATGGGTCGTGACATGCTCAATGACAACCGTTATTACCCCCCAACTACGGCGAGGTGTTAGGATGTATCAAAGCATATCCCTAACCATATAGAATGGCCAATGACCTTAAGTCAAGGGATCAATGCATCTCCTATCACTTGTGAGGATAACTTGTGACACCAAGTCATTGCCTCACAGCGGGTCATTCCAGTATATCCACCACTGATATACTCATATGTCTGCGTTAGCACCTCGTGCCTAACCAGCCCATATACTAGTCTCACAAGTACCAGAGCTGTCCCATATCCAGTCAGGTACATCGACTAGGGACTATCATTTGAGCACAGATCCAATCTGTCTCCAGGGGCATTATTATATAAGTACACAATCGCAGATGTAAGCAAATATAGATAATGATAATGCCAGAATGATATAAAATATCAACATCAAGTAGTACAATAATGGACCAAAACTAGGTCCTAGGGCATATACACCAATAGGGCTGCTGTCTTTCTAGAGAAAGAATTTATCATAAAAGAAGTTAGTGGGAGCAAGTTTGACTTGGACAAGGTCCAAGTATAACCACGAGACACAGAGATGGAACCTGAGCCCCCTGCACCGGTTGCTAGGCAACCTGAGGCTCAGACAGAGGTCCCATGTAGGTCAGGGAGGATGTGCACCTGAGAGGTATGGGTCGCTGTCGACCCAACACGATGGGATCTTCATCATTGAGGATGAACCCAGGACATACGATGAGGCAGCCTCTAGACCAGACTCCGACAGATGGCTTGAGGCCATTCGATCTGAGATGGATTCCATGTCAGCTAACCAAGTCTAGGATTTGGTTGAGCTGCCTAATGGGGTGAAACCCATAGGGTATAAATGGGTATTCAAAAGGAAGACTGACATGGATGACAACATAGTTACCTGTAAGGGTAGACTTGTGGCTAAAGGATTCAGACAGGTACACAGGGTGGACTATGATGAAACCTTCTTGCTAATTACCTTGATCAAATCCATTCAGATTCTGCTTGCTATAGCTACATATCATGACTATGAGATATGATAGATGGATGTTAAGAGAGCATTCCTTAATGGGAAGCTAACAGAGGATGTATATATGACACAACCTGATGGTTTCATCTATCCTGCAAATGCTAATAAGGTCTACAGGCTAAAGAAATCCATTTATGGATTAAAGCAAGCATCTCAAAGATGGAATCTTTAGTTTGATGAATCTGTGAGAGATTATGGCTTCATCAAAAGCGAAGATGACGCCTATGTATACAGAAAATTTAGTGGGAGCTTGGTGACTTTTCTAGTCTTGTATGTCAGTGACATACTACTTATCGGAAATGACATCCCTAGTCTTCAGTCTGTGAAGACATTGTTGGGGGAAGTGTTTCGAGATGAAAGACTTAGGGAAGGCCATCTATATCCTAGGCGTGAAGATCTACTAGGATAGATCCAAGAGGCTCCTGGCCCTTAGTCAAAATACCTATATTGATAAGGTCCTATAGAGGTTCAACTTGAAGCAATCCAAGAAAGGATACCTTCTAGTGAGACATGGCCTTACTCTCTCAAAGAGCTAGTGTCCCACCACACAGGCTGAGCGGGATAACATGAGTCGAGTGCCTTATGCTTCGGCAGTGGGATCGATCATGTATGCAATGTTGTGTACTAGACTAGATGTGGCTTATGCCATGAGCATAACCAGCCGATACCTAGACCAGATGTGACTGTAAAGAACATCCTGAAGTAACTAAGAAGAACTAAGGATCTGTTCTTGGTCTATGGGGGATAGAAAGAGCTCAGTGTTCAGGGCTACATTGACGCGTCATTCCAGTCTGACCTTGACAACTTCAGATCGCAGGCAGGCTATGTGTTCAAAATGAATGGAGGCACTGCTTTCTGGAAATGCTTCAAGCATTCCACCAAAGCTAATTCTACAACCGATGATGAGTATGTCACCGCTTCTGAGGCAGCCAAAGAAGCCGTTTGGATAAGGAAGTTCATATCTAATTTTCAGGTGGTTCCAACTGCTGTGGATCCCATTGAGCTCTATTGTGACAACAATGGAGCTATTGCACAAGCAAAGGAACCACGGTCTCATCAAAGGTCCAAACACATACTCAAAAGATTTCACCTGATCAGAGAAATCATTGACTGAGATGATGTCAATATTAGTAGAGTTGACATAGAGAATAATCTAGTATACCCACTGACCAAGGCTTTGGTGCATGATGTGGGACAGGAGCATGAGTTAGGCTAGCATGAATAAATAATTCTGAGGAAAGCAAGCTAGCATGCAAGATTATCTAACATGTTTTTCAAAAATATGTTTTTGGTATTTTTTATATAAAAAACCGAAATTAATATGCATGCAAATCTACTAAACAAGCAACTACACTACAAAATAAACTACTCTAACATGCCATTATAAAACAAATTAAAACTAGACATGTGGTTAACGAATCTAAGACTAAGCATGCAATTCTAAAACTACTTTAAACTATGAATTGAAAACTTGAAGAGATACTCACAGTGCAGTCCTTGAGAGTAGAAGAACCGTGACTTCCCGTTCTTCACCGGTCCTACTCTGATGGAAGGTGACGGTTACATACAGGATATCACAGCAAGCCCACACATGCGTGGGTGAGTTTTAAAGATAATATTAAAGACTTTACGCAAAGATAAGTCAAGAGGGAGGTTAGGCCTCCAAGTTCTCTTGACTAAACAGTAATAGGACTATTCTAAAGAGGGGAAGAAGAGAATTGCATTAATATGAGGTTATGGTGGCCAGGTAATCCTTCAAATCCTTGTGCCATCTTCCTATAAGACAAAGAACAAGGTGTAGTAAGGTGTTGAAACAAGCAAGATGTTATGAAAGAAGCACTATAATTGGAGAACTATAATACTTAGCTTGTTTTGTTGAAGGCCGAGAGTTATAAAGATTCCCTTTTCTCTTGCAACTTTGGGAAGTTATGGATGAAGAACTTGCGCCTCCAATGGTTGAAGAAGAGGAAGATGCCAAGGCCTAGTTGATGAAGATGAAGGGTTTGCACCACTTGTTCTTGGAGGTGAAGATCTTGCGCAACTAATGGTTGAAGAGGTTGCTCTTACGCCACTATGTAGTAGATGGGCTTCTTGCTTGTGCCAAGTTGATGGTGATGGGAAATACCGGGTATAATTTTAAAATTTTGCAGTCCCAAGACGCAGCGGAAAGAGCATTATACCCGAAACATATTCCCTTCCCAAGAATCCATGCGAGAGAGAAGACACAAGGATGTGTTAGAGATGTACCTCCTTTGCTTGCAAAGTCGTTGAAGCCATGTTGAAGGCATCCAAATGTTCGCCCTCTACAAGTATCCACTCGTCGACCGTCTCAACGTTGCTCCCTTCCACGCCCGGTGCTAGCCTCAGGAAGAGAAGATCACCTCTTGGAATCTCCTTCCTCTCCCTCTTTTGTTCTTTACGCCAACAAGTCTCCTCCAAGGAGACTCTCGGCCAAGAAGAGGATGAAGGATAATGGCGCTTCTTCTTCTTCCTCCTCCTTTGCTCTTCACGCCAACAAGTCTCCTCCAAGGAGACTCTCGGCCAAAGAAGAAGGATGAAGTAAGGTGGCGCAACTTAGGAGTTCTTGCTTTGTTCTCCACGCCAACAAGTCTCCTCCAAGGAGACTCTTGGCCAACAAAGAAGAAGAGATGGTGGCGCTCCACAAGAAGAAGAAGGGGCGGCCTGAATTCAGTGTTTGCGCAACTCCAATGTCGCCAAACCTTGAGGAGAATTTTGCTCTTGTTCTTCTTCTTTTGAGGGGGTGAATACCCTATCCTTTTATAAGCAACCAAGCCATAGCCTCCCCCCACCCCCCCCCCCCTATTTTTCCTCTATTCACTTGGTGCAATTCCTCCAAGGAATCTCCACAAGATTTTAGCCACAAATCTCCTTGAATTTAGGGTAATTTGAGTTAGGACTTGGCCGAATATTTGTTTGAATTAAATCAAACATACTCGCCCCACATCAGTCCACACGTCCAAGGAAACAAATTAGGATTCAAATTTTTCCCTTATAGGCGCAAATTCCATAAGTGGAATTATTTCATGTGCCATGCATGAATCCAACCTCTATTAGGATTCGAATTTGCCATAATTAGATTTAATTCACAATCCCATATTGGATTTGAATCTCAATGCTAATTATGTCCTTGAATTAAATCCTTATTGGACTAGGATTCGCGCCCAACCCAATGGGCCTCATCCAAAGCCAATTCCTATTAGGATTGGAATCCTAGTTGGATCATGACTTGCGCCCAAGACAATGGGCCTTGTCTAGATCCAACTCCTCTTAGGATTTGAATCCTAATTAGATTAGGATTCCTACTCCTAATTGGATTAGGATTCCTACTCCTAATTGGATTAGGATTCCAATTCCTAATTGGATTAGGATTCTAATTCTTAATTGAATCCTTGTTGGAATAGGAGTCTAACTCCTAATTGGACTAGGACATGCGCCTAACCATTATGGGCCTTATCCAATCCAAATTTGAATCCTTATCGAACTTAGGAGTCCAACTCCTTAATTTAGATTCAACCATGAATCTGCCTTGGACATGAACTCAAATATATATATTCCAAGATATCCAGATCATAAAACAACGTCAAGAGTTTATTGCGTGTGACTCCGTAGGATCCAAATGACGATGGCAATGATGACAGAACATCATAAGTAGTGAGGGGTATCTAGCAACACATCACTACTACCCATGTCATTGGACTAAAGTCATAAGGCAACAACTCCCTAACAAGCAACGAAGATTCCCATGCATTATAGATCCCTTTGCCTAAACTGATATCCTGCCATTGGATCAGTCTCAAGTTCATTCATCCAATGCATTGGTCATGACTCAACTAGTGTGGCCACACATTCATGTCATGCACCAATAAGGTGGGGCGCCCCCAGAGTGGATATCATGCTTCCTCCGAAGGAAGGGGCAAATCCTACTATTGGTCATCCTTGTCCCTACATGACTTATGATATGCCCAATGACAGCCGTTTTAATCTCCCAATAACGGAGAGACGTAAGACTATATCAAAGCACATCCATCATCAAATCTAGACATAAATGTCATGCACCAATAAGGTGGGGCGCCCCCAGAGTGGATATCATGCTTCCTCCGAAGGAAGGGGCAAATCCTACTATTGGTCATCCATGTCCCTACAGGACTTATGACATGCCCAATGACAGCCGTTTTAATCTCCCAATAACGGAGAGACGTAAGACTGTATCAAAGCACATCCATCATCAAATCTAGACATGAATACCTCAAGTCTAAGGATCAATGCAAACCTCTTGCATGTGAGATTGACTTGTTGACTAGACATGTCAATCCTCACGGTGGACCACTCTAGTGCATCCAATGCACCCGTATGTTTGCGTTACTGTGCCCTGCACCTAACCAGCCCATACACTTGAAGGTTCCCTTAGACAAGGGGGGGGGGGGGGGGGCGAAACCCTAATAGGCGCATCTTGGAGGATTTAAAGCAGCGGAGAGGGTTTCTAGATCTATTGCATGCTATATGATCAACAAAAACATTCTATAGAAAGAATGAGATTCATACCGATGCCATTTCTAGATGGCGACTTGGAAGCAGAAAGCGATGTGGCTTTCCTCCAGAGGTGACGCACACAAGATGAGTCTTGGCTCCTCCTTGTCGCCCCTTGTGCTAGCAAGGATCGTCTAAGTATCCTGATCGAATGAAAGGGATGAGATCTTCTTGGTGATTTCTTCCTTCTCCTTTGCGTTCACCTTCTTCACCACACGAGAGAGAGCTTGTGTCGACTCGTGGAGAGGCGAAGAGAGAAGAGGCATGAAGAGGAAAACGTGAGGCGTGGTCACGTTTAGAGAAGTGCTCTCTAAAAATAGCATGCCACTTCTCAATATGCGATCATGGGTCTACCCCAATCGCAAACCTCTTATCTCATGAACCATCCGCTCACTTAATGAGCTGGTTCAATTCGGTTCAGTTCAAGAACCAATCAAGCCAAGCGATCCAGTCTAGATCATGATTAAACCCTAAGGCTCCAGATCTAACCGTTGATCTCTTGATGCTTCTGATCTCACCGATCTAGCATCCATTCTCTCGATCGAAGCTTACCGATCTCAAGCCCTAATCAATCAAACATGATCAGACCAGATCTCACTTACAATCAGAGATTAAATCCCTTTAAACTGAACATGAATAATTCAGTCCACACGATCTGACTTAAGTAAGCCATATCATCAAATTGTGCGACCCTGAGGGTTTCCTTTAAATGTCGGTAACGATAACTTACGTTATCACGATCAGTGAGGGGTATCTAGCAACACATCACTGTCTCCCGATATAAAGGAAAGAGTCTTCCAAGACTACACCCAAACCACGGCACAAGTGTGAATCAACTTCACCAGGCATGCAAATATCCTTTGCCACTGGACGTTCTTATTGGACAAGCATGTCAAGCTTGTAGCTCCAATATGATGAGCATGATTAGATCAGATGAACATAGTCACCTGGGTATGGCCATACACTATTCTCAATCATCTCATTCAGGGGGGCCCCTTTAGAACATCTCACTCCTTAAACAAGGAGACGGCAATCCTTTATCTATCACTAGTGCCCTAACCTGATTCAAGCTCACCATCCAAGATAGTCTATAATCATTATGTTTCAAATGATATTGAACTAACTCAAAACAATGACAATCATCATTTAGAAACACAAGTGATCTCAAGTCAGAGGACATGTGCCACTTGTTGCAATCAAGGATTATTCACATTGTGACAACCAATTGAATATCCTAGTAGGGTCTGTCCAGTACATCCAATGTACCCATGAGTCTACCTCTTATTCCATGCTCGAAGCATCCTATAAGATTAGAGCACATATTAGTCTCAATCATATCAAGGCTGTCTCATGTTCACCAAGATATATCGACTAAGGACTTTATAGCATGTCAGCCCAGCTGAACAGCTTTGAGACATTATTCAGAAGTACAATTATTGCAGCAGATAACGTAACAAACTGAATAACAACCATGCCTTTATAAACATAAGAGTTTATTACATGATACTGTTACAATCCCAAGGCCTCAAACATTAGCCTTAAGGGCATACCCCAACAATCTCCCACTTGCACTTAATCTAATGGTTGAGAAATCTCAAACCCATATTATTACAGTGCTTCTCATGCTTCTGCTGCGCCAGAGGCTTAGTAAGCGGGTCTGCCAGATTGTCATCTGTATGTACCTTGCAGACTTTGATCTCGCCACGATCTATGATCTCCCTGATCAAGTGAAACCGTCTCTGTATGTGCTTGGACTTCTGGTGCGACCGTGGTTCCTTTGCTTGTGCGATTGCTCCAGTGTTATCACAGAAGATAACCAAAGGATCTGCACTCGAAGGAACAACACCAAGTTCTCTCATGAACTTACGAATCCACACTGCCTCCTTGGATGCTTCCGAGGCTGCAACATACTCGGCTTCTGTTGTGGAATCAGCAACAGTTGACTGTTTGAAACTCTTCCACACCACTGCTCCTCCATTCAAGCTAAATACATAGCCTGATTGCGATCGGAAATCATCCTGGTCAGACTGGAACGAAGCGTCAGTATATCCTTCAATACTGAGTTCTTCCTGACCACCATATATCAAGAACATATATGGATTACTTTGGAATCGACTGGTCACGCTTAACCCGTAAGCGACGTCTGGGCGAGTACACAACATCGCATACATAATGGATCCAATAGCCGAAGCATAAGGCGTATTGTCCATTTCATCTTTCTCAGTCTGTGTTTGTGGACACTGACTCTTCGAAAGATTCAGACCATGTCTGACTGGAAGATATCCTCTTTTAGAATTCTCTAAATGAAATCTCTCCAGGACTTTATCGATGTAAGTACTCTGGCACAGCCCGAGAAGCCTCTTAGATCTATCCCTGTAGATCTTCACACCTAATACATAGGCTGCTTCTCCTAGATCTTTCATCTGGAAACATTTCCTTAGCCATGCCTTAACCGCATGCATTTCAGGAATGTCATTTCCAATGATCAAGATATCATCGACGTAGAGGACTAGGAAAGTAATCACGCTCCCACTAAACCTCTTATATACACACGGGTCATCCTCGTTCTTGACGAAACCAAATTCACTGATTGATTCATCAAAACGAATATTCCAGCTTCTAGATGCTTGTTTAAGTCCATAAATAGACTTCTCTAACTTGCATATCTTATGACGATCTGATGGATTAGTGAAACCTTCTGGTTGTGTCATATACACATCCTCATCCAGATTTCCATTAAGGAAAGCTGTCTTCACATCCATTTACCAAATCTCATAATCATAATATGCTGCTATGCGAAAAGAATCCGAATAGACTTAAACATAGCTACAGGTGAGAAAGTTTCATCATAATCTATCCCGTAGATTTGTTTGAAACCTTTCGCAACTAGCCTGCCTTTATAGGTAACCACGTTACCATCCATGTCAATCTTCTTCTTGAAGATCCATTTACAGCCTATAGGGATAACTCCCGGAGGCGGATCAACCAAATCCCAGACTTGGTTATCTGACATGGAGTCCATCTCGGCGCGCATAGCTTCAAGCCATCTCGCTGACTCCGGTCCACTGACCGCATCCGCATAAGTGAGGGGTTCATCATTATCAATGATGTAGACTCCGTCATAGCGCTCAGGCTGTCGACGGATCCTTCCCGATCTTCGCGGTTCCCGTGATATCTGAGCCTCAGGTTGTTCAATAACCTGTTCTACCGGCTCAGGCTCATCCAACTGTGCTTGAGCACTTTGTCCTTCCTCTGGATTCTCATCCAGCTTTATTTCTCTCCCACTGGCCTCTTGCAGAAGAAACTCCTTCTCAAGAAATATGGCCGTCCGAGCAACAAACACCTTGTTCTCTTTGGGATCGTAGAAATAATAACCCTTAGTTTCCTTAGGGTAACCGACAAAGATACATTTGTCAGATCTGCTCTCTAGTTTCCCAGAGGCGAGCTTTTTGACATAAGCCTCGCAACCCCAGATCCTGATAAATGTCAAGCTCGGCTGTTTCCCATACCATAACTCATATGGCGTCTTAGAAACTGGCTTGGATGGCACTCGGTTTAGTACCTTTGCAGCTGTTTCTAGTGCAAAACCCCAAAAGGAATATGGAAGAGTAGCCTGACTCATCATAGAACGAACCATATCAAGTAACGTTCTATTTCTCCTCTCGGACACACCATTCCATTGCGGTGTTCCTGGCGGAGTGAGCTGTGAGATAATCCCACACTCCTTCAGATAGTCAGTAAACTCTCGACTTAGGTATTCTCCACCTCGATCAGAACGAAGTGCCTTGATATTTCGGCCAAGCTGATTCTGTACTTCATTCTTGAACTCTTTGAACTTGTCAAAAGATTCACTTTTATGTCTCATCAGATAGACATACCCATACCTACTGAAATCATCAGTAAAGGTAATGAAGTACTGATAGCCACCTCTGGCATGTTTACTAAATGGCCCACACACATCACTGTGTATAAGGTCAAGTAAACCTGAAGCCCTTTGACCTTTGTTAAGAAAAGGTGACTTCGTCATTTTACCCATTAAACAAGCCTTGCATGTATCAATCTCCTCATAGGAGAACGATCCCAGCAGTCCATGATCATGCAACCGCTTAATGCGTTTCTTGTTAATATGGCCTAAACGACTATGCCATAGCAAGGTGCTGTCATCAGCATACTTGGCTTTCTTAATATCAATCGCGTGTATAGAACATTCCATGTCCAACATGAATAACCCATTATTAATTGAACCAGTAACATAAACTATATTATCAATAGATAAAACACACTTTGAAATATTGCATTCAAAGGAAAAACCCTTCCTGACAAGAGCAGGAATGGAGATAATATTTTTAGTAATGCTGGGAACAAAGTAACAATTGTTCAGTTCTAATACAAGCCCAGATGGCAAAGAGATGAAATAGTCTCCTACAGCAACAGCAGCAACCCGTGCCCCGTTTCCAACTCGTAGGTCCACCTCATGCTGTCCCACCTGTCTTCTTCTCTTGAGTTCCTGTACATTTGAACAAATGTGAACTCCACATGCAGTGTCCAACACCCATGATATAGAAGAAGATGAAACCATGACTTCCGTCACGTAAATACCTGAGCCAGAAGCGATGCTTCCCCTCTTATCTCCTTGGAGCGCTTTACAGTCCTTTTTCCAGTGACCCAGCTGGCCACAGTGGAAACATCTGTATTCCTTTGACCACTTAACTTTTTGCTTCAGAGCCTTGCTGTAACTCTTGACAGGGGCCTTGCCCTTCTTCCCCTTCTTCTTGTTCCTCGAAGGAACCATCAAGACAGAGGTTGAAGGCTTACCCTTCAGAGTTTCCTCAGTAGTCAAGAGCATATTCAGCAGCTCTGCCGGAGTACAATCGATTTTGTTCATATTAAAGTTAATAATGAACGCATCGAAAGAGGGCGGGAGAGACTGCAGAATAATGTCTACAGCAAGCTCCTGGTTGATGGTATGCCCCAGTTTCTCTAGAGCCTCCTTGTGCCCAATCATCTTGAGCACGTGAGCTCCTACTGGGCTCCCTTCAGCCAGTTTGCTCTGAAAGAACAGCTTTGTCAAATTATAGCGTTCTGTCCTCGCCTGTGCAGCATACAGCATCTTGAGGTTTGCTATCATGTCTATAGCAGACATATCCTCATGCTGACGCTGCAGCGGTGGCGTCATAGACGCTAGCATCAGGCAAGCGACATCAATGCTATCATTGACGTGCTTTTTATAAGCTTCCCGAACCGCCCTTGCGGCGTTCGGAGCGGGCTGAGGCGGTATCGCCGTCTCGAGGACATACAGTTTCCTCTCTGCCTTAAGAACAATCTTAAGGTGTCCGAACCAGTCTGAGAAGTTCAGCCCAGCAAACTTCTCCCTTTCCAGTAGGGATCGCACATTGAAGCTCATGGTGTTCGTTGCTGCAGGTATCTACAACAATGCAAGAACAGCAAGGTCAGTATCAATGTAAAGAATCAATTCAGGACTTAAGAATGATTCTTTTTCTCACTATTTTATCTGACTGAAAAATCCATTAAAACAGTCCGAAAGAGTAGAACTCTTTTAGTGAGATGGGATCCAGATTTCATACTTGGTCTCCGCGTCCCGCTCAGGCGAGATAAGATGCACAGAGAGTACAAGCACTAATCTCTGGTAGGCAGTCCCTGCCAATCGCCAACCCGTGCGATTCCCCTTCATCTGGGCAATCCAGCAGACTGTGCCAACTGAGTTGGTACAACACAGTCTCTGATCCCACAGATGGCTGCCTCCATGTGCTACCATATGCGCCACATATGTAGCCTACATGGTCAAGCTGACCCGACCTACTCCCTGGACCACCACGTGCTATGCTGAGCAACGAGAAGGGATAAATCCCTACTCTGTAACACGCAGGTGTAATCCCGCACCGTCTGAAGATAGGTGGACGTGCCCACTGAGTGGGTACAACACGGCTCCAACGATAATCAGAACAGTGAGGTTTCGCGTCAGAAGGCTTACGAGCTTGATATTTAGCGTTGGATTTTAACGGTCTTTTATCTTCTTCACTATCATGCAATTCCTATGGTGATAGCAGAAGATAAATAAATCATGCTGTTCTACTTATTTAAACAATAAAAGAAAGCATGGATCTTATGTGGTAAAAGCCCATAGCCTAAGTAAGACCTTAACTTAACTTAAGTCTTCACTTGCTTTTCTTCATGGGACTTTTGCTGCTCATCTGGCCCAACCCAGGGCCCAAGCGCCATCTGCAGCTCAGGTGCGCACACCAGGGAAATTGCGCCTGGTCCCAGAGTCGAACCCTGGACCTCCCACCTGGTCAAGCCACTGCTGCATGCGCCACTGCCAAGTGTGCTCTGTGCTCTTGTCTGATTAATTTACAAATTAATCTATCTAGACAAGATTGACTCGCAGGTCAATTACATTTTATAAATTAAATGCAATGTGATGCGCAGATCACAATAAAAAGATAATTTACAAAATTAATCAGGCACGCAGGCCCCAGCACAGCACACATTAAAAACGGGCAGCCCACATAAGATTAAATAAACAAGCAAATGGCATCAATCAGCATGTGATCCAAACAAGAAATTAAAACTTTTGAAAACCCCATGGGATCATTTTAATTTCCTTATATGCCCTACTACCTTACAACGGTCCATCATCAGGGATCCACTCATCCAACCTAGTCAGATCCACTGCCCTTGCATGCACCAAGTCCTAACTGACTTGAGTCGACCAAAGGTCAACCATGCATGCGCCAGGGCCGAACAACCCTCATGAGTTCTGGCAAGCGGGTGTGACCCCGGGCCTAACTCATGTGTGTTCGTTAGTCGTCTCAATCAGACATCGCTACACGCCTGTCTGCAGTCGACCTATAGCCATCTCGTGCTTGCGCACAGATGCTATCTGGTCGACCCATCAAGGCTGTCAGATGGTCTGATCAGACTGTCTGGATCTAACCTAGGGGATGACTTCAACCCTAATAACCCGTCTAAGGGTTTAAAGCAGGCGCCTCTTAGATCTAATGAGAGTCGCGCAAGTTTTGTTTTGTTTTGAAAACATAATGAAACAAGCGCCAAGAACATGCGCCAACATAAACATGTAACATGAAATATTTTTTGCATGAAACATCTACTATGCGCATGTTATAGATCTAAGCCTACTGATACTTTCGCATATATGGATCACACAGTCTTAAGCAATCATAGAAACATGCAAACACCTGCTCTGATACCAATTGAAGGTTCCCTTAGACAAGGGGGGGGCGAAACCCTAATAGGCGCATCTTGGAGGATTTAAAGCAGCGGAGAGGGTTTCTAGATCTATTGCATGCTATATGATCAACAAAAACATTCTATAGAAAGAATGAGATTCATACCGATGCCATTTCTAGATGGCGACTTGGAAGCAGAAAGCGATGTGGCTTTCCTTCAGAGGTGACGCACACAAGATGAGTCTTGGCTCCTCCTTGTCGCCCCTTGTGCTAGCAAGGATCGTCCAAGTATCCTGATCGAATGAAAGGGATGAGATCTTCTTGGCGATTTCTTCCTTCTCCTTTGCGTTCACCTTCTTCACCACACGAGAGAGAGCTTGTGTCGACTCGTGGAGAGGCGAAGAGAGAAGAGGCGTGAAGAGGAAAACGTGAGGCGTGGTCACGTTTAGAGAAGTGCTCTCTAAAAATAGCATGCCACTTCTCAATATGCGATCATGGGTCTACCCCAATCGCAAACCTCTTATCTCATGAACCATCCGCTCACTTAATGAGCTGGTTCAATTCGGTTCAGTTCAAGAACCAATCAAGCCAAGCGATCCAGTCTAGATCATGATTAAACCCTAAGGCTCCAGATCTAACCGTTGATCTCTTGATGCTTCTAATCTCACCGATCTAGCATCCATTCTCTCGATCGAAGCTTACCGATCTCAAGCCCTAATCAATCAAACATGATCAGACCAGATCTCACTTACAATCAGAGATTAAATCCCTTTAAACTGAACCTGAATAATTCAGTCCACACGATCTGACTTAAGTAAGCCATATCATCAAATTGTGCGACCCTGAGGGTTTCCTTTAAATGTCGGTAACGATAACTTACGTTATCACGATCAGTGAGGGGTATCTAGCAACACATCACTGTCTCCCGATATAAAGGAAAGAGTCTTCCAAGACTACACCCAAACCACGGCACAAGTGTGAATCAACTTCACCAGGCATGCAAATATCCTTTGCCACTGGACGTTCTTATTGGACAAGCATGTCAAGCTTGTAGCTCCAATATGATGAGCATGATTAGATCAGATGAACATAGTCACCTGGGTATGGCCATACACTATTCTCAATCATCTCATTCAGGGGGGCCCCTTTAGAACATCTCACTCCTTAAACAAGGAGACGGCAATCCTTTATCTATCACTAGTGCCCTAACCTGATTCAAGCTCACCATCCAAGATAGTCTATAATCATTATGTTTCAAATGATATTGAACTAACTCAAAACAATGACAATCATCATTTAGAAACACAAGTGATCTCAAGTCAGAGGACATGTGCCACTTGTTGCAATCAAGGATTATTCACATTGTGACAACCAATTGAATATCCTAGTAGGGTCTGTCCAGTACATCCAATGTACCCATGAGTCTACCTCTTATTCCATGCTCGAAGCATCCTATAAGATTAGAGCACATATTAGTCTCAATCATATCAAGGCTGTCTCATGTTCACCAAGATATATCGACTAAGGACTTTATAGCATGTCAGCCCAGCTGAACAGCTTTGAGACATTATTCAGAAGTACAATTATTGCAGCAGATAACGTAACAAACTGAATAACAACCATGCCTTTATAAACATAAGAGTTTATTACATGATACTGTTACAATCCCAAGGCCTCAAACATTAGCCTTAAGGGCATACCCCAACAACACTAGTCTCACATGTACCAAAGATTTCCCATATCTGCTAAGGTACCATGACTGGGGATAACTTATGAAAATGGATCCAACCAATCTCACGGGACATTATTTATGCAATCCAATACATCAGCGCAGGTAAAGCAATCTTCATAATAACGACCATGCCTCTATGGAGAAGAATAATTCTATCAAAGTACATTCAAACAATGCCTTACCATGTCCATACATTAGTCTACAGGGCATATACACCAAAAATCTCCCACTTGCACTAAGACCAAGGGCAACTGATGTTTAATCAGTCCCAATGTCTCTAGTATGACCCATTTAGCTTCCGCTGCGCCAGAGGCTATGTCTGTGGGTTTTTCCAGATTGCTATCAGTGTTTATTTTAACAAATTTGAATCATCATCTTTATCCATGATCTCCAAGATCAGATGATATTGCTGCAGTACATACTTGAGTGCTAAGTTCTATGTTATGGCCCCAATAAGAATTATATTGGACCATTTAGGAACTATATTCAAGTTCAAATGAATGAAGCTGCTTCCTTGGCTGCCACAAGAAGCAGCAATGTAGTCAGCCTTAATAGTAGAATTTTCCACTGCGGTTTGTCTAATGCTCTTCCAACACACAACACCACAACATGGCAAAGCGCAAATCCTGACTGTGATCAATTGTCATTAGACTGGAATGAAATATCAGTGTACCCCTGTACACAAAATTCTTCTTGTCCATTATAGACTAGACCTCAATCCTTTATACTTCCCAAGTATAAAAGGATTTTTATCACATCTATCCAGTGTAAAAGATTGAGATTTGATTGAGACTTACCGGCCATGCTCCAAGCATTTGCCACAAATGGTCTTGTGCATTATGCACAAAACATGATCTATCCAAGAGACCAACGTTACTACCCTCTTGCTGTGTCATAGGACATAGCATCCTTGAGAGTCAGACCATATCTCTCTGGAAGGTATCAATATTTGGAGTCACCCAATATAAACCTCTCCAGAAACTCTTAGATGAACATAGATTGACTAAAGGCAATGACTTTCTTGGATCTCTATCCATAGACCCTCATGCCAAGAACGTTGGCATCATTCCTGAGATCATCCTTCTCGAAATACTTCTCCAGCTTGGTCTTCACCATGTGAAGAGCTGAGATGTCATTTGAGTAGGATATCATCAATCATCTAGAACAAGAATTATTATTATGGTGCTCCCACTGATCTTCTTGTAAACACAGGTTGTCTTCAACATGCTTGCATAAGACCATGCATATCTTTATGGCTATTATATGAAAACACTTGCTATTTCCATATGGATATCCTTCTCCAGACATCCAACAAGAAAAATTGTTTTTCATAATATGTCATAACAGAAAATGCAACAAGCAGATACCTAATGGACTCATACATGGCTTCTGGTGAAAATTTCATCAATATCTACCCAGTAGATTTGTTAGAAATTTCTGTCTAGTAGCCTTCCATTATAAGTAACAGTGTTACTTCCCATGTCTATCTTCCTAGAAGATACATTTACAGCCTATGGGTGTTACCCCTTTGGCGGCTTATCCAAGTCCCAGACTTGATCAGCTGACACGGAGTTCATTATGATCCTAATGGCGCTTAGCCATTTCCTGGAATCTGGTCCATCGACCTCTTCCATTTCATCATAAGTCTTAGGTTCATTCCAGATGAACAATTCGTCATGCCTAGCACTTCGAATCCATCCAGACTTATGTGGTTCCTGTGTTACTTGAATCCCAGGTTGACTTTCAACCTGTATGTGAGATTCTACTATCCATTTATGTCTAAGTGTTTTTGTGGTTGATTTGGACTATGTTGATTCTGGACCTAGTCCAAATCAAATCTACTCCCACTAGTTTCTTTCAAAATAAATATTTTCTCAAGAGAGACAGCAATTTGAGCAACAAATAGTTTGTTCTTTTTGGGATAGAAATAGCACCCCATAGTGCCCCACAAACACATACTTTTGAATCACTGCACATTACATTCCCAAATCCTTTGAAGAAATAGGATATTTGCAGTTTCCAACTCAAAAGCTACCTTAGACACATATTCCAATGGAGCGACAGTACATCTATTTGCATGGCGTCAAGTAGCAAATTTGCATGACTATTCAAAGATGGAACCACATCCAGTGTGTTCCGCTTTTACCACACAGTCATGGTGTTCCAAGCAAGCTGTGAGATAACCCCACACTCCTTAGGACAGTCATCAAATTCTCCACTAATCACTTTGATCCAATCAGAGTGTTTTAATAGATCCACCAATTTGATTCAATACTCCATTTGTGAACTTCCAAAGTTCTTAGGTTTAGATATGGCATACCCATAGCATGTAACACCCCTTTGTGCTTGTTTACATGGGCCTACACTCACTACTGTGTAATAGATCCAATAAGCTACCTCCCTTCCACCTTTTATGGTGAAGGCAACATCTGTCACATTGTTCCTTTGAACAGGCCTCACATGTATCATAATCCTGAAAGAATAATGATCCCAATAGTCCATGGACTTTTGGATGTGACCTTTGTTTTATGGTTCAGGAGACAATGCTTATAAAAGGGTGTTTATTGAATCATTGGATCTGATCCTGTGTTACATACAGAACCACAAACTATTATCAACTGTATCACTTCAATAGAACATCTCAGATTTAAAGAATAATATCCTTTATTATTTCAAACTGAAATCCTTTTCAAAAAGAATGATGTTCTAATACATAAGCTTATACATAATAGCAAAGTTCTAGATAAAGTCTTTAAGGCAGTGAGATGACAGCAGCATCCAATGTTCTATCCCTGACCCAAGAGTCGATCCCACCAAGCCTCAACGTCCTACTTCTTTTGAGCTCCTGCACATGATGAACATATGTAAGCTCTACATGCAGTACCTAGTACCCATGGTTAAGAAGTATACGTAAAGACCTCGGTAACACAATACTTGAAGCGGATGGATTACATCCCTTCTTCTTTGCCATGCTCTTCTTGGGCCTCAATCCTCTTCGAAATGCCCATGCATTCCCAGTCTTCCGAAGTATTAGCTTCGAAGATACAGAATCATGGTCATTCTCAGATTCAGGCATACACTCTGAAGATCCAACAGAACTCTCCTGATCATTGTCTACAGAGCATGGTGTGAAGAGACCTTTGAGTTGTATGATAAGATCATAAATCCCCATCTCATCACACTCAACCTTGACCTCTGGAATCATGCACTCTAAGACAAGAGTAGTGTACTGATTGTTATCCTCACAGTGTTCAAGATAGACATTCCACTCCCACTTAGTACAAAAGTATATACTGGGCTGGGATGGAGGTCTTTCAAGAAGATGCACCTTGTTTTCTTATTCAAGTATCTTGGACAAAATCTTGAACCACTTTGTCCAATTTGTCCCATCCAATTTGTTTTTATAAAGTCTCAATCTTAGATTAGGAGATGCCATCTACAATAAGCAAATAAGTAAAATAAGTACTACGATAAAGCATTTAACTAGGACTTTAATTAAATGCTATGCTCCCACTATTTCCAAAAGCAAGTTGAGAACTCTCAAACTCAACATGGAAATCAGTGAGTAGGATCCTAATTTCACATGAGGTCTCCGCGACTCACAAAGGTGAGTTGGGATGCACAGAGAGTCTCATGCTTCCTTAGGTAGGCATGTCAGCCAATTGTGCCGCGCACAACTCCTCTTAGTTAAGACAGACTAAGCGTCCTGTGTCCAGCGAGGGCTGGAAACAACACAGAACCGTATCCTCTCAACAGCTGCCTCTAGTGTTTCATCATGTTGGTGACATATGAAAAACCAGTCAAGTATGATCCTAACTGTTATACCCAGGGTCAACGAGTTTCCTTGCGAAGGCGCGCCCGGTTAAAACGGACTGGGGAAACCATTGCCACCACACACCTCCTAAAGATAAACGGGTGTGTCCCACAAGGGTGGGAAACAGTTCACAACACCACTAATCGATAGTTTGATGAGGGCTACGCGTTAGAAGGCTACTGACTTGATATTTCAATGAGAGTTTTGCATGTTAATTTTATTCTTTTCTAGCATGCAGTTTTTCCTATGGTTATGGCAGCAAAGAAAAACATCACAGGCATGCTATGGACAGAATAATAAACCATCACAAGCATGCTAATATGGTCGATATGGTCATAGCCCTTTTCATACACATAACTTGTCAAGAGCCATGTGACATGTTATTGTGCATCCAAGGGTTGCGAGTCCCTATAGTAGATCAGCCCCATACCAGAAGCCGAAAGCATGTGTCCTTCCTTCAGCCGCAAGCCCATCACCACGCTTCCAAAGTTGGCACCAATTCTGACTTTGGTTGAAGAAGACTCCTTGTTGTCAAGATGAAGCCTTAACCTATCTTCTAATTCTACATCTATTCTAAGATGAAAAATCTTTACACCAAGATAGGGAGAGAACCACACGCAGGTGGAAAGAAATTTTACAAGCATTCATCACAAGTGGAAACATGCTTCCACATTACAACACAGGAGGGCACTCGCTGTGACCATATCAACCCACTCAAGAGGCAAGAGGCGCATATAAAATTTGAAAAGCCAAGCAATATCAAATTTTAATTACCCTATGCGCCCACATCATCCAAAACACTCTCTTAACCAAATTTATGCTAAAATTAGATCATGTTCCATGATGATTTCATAGACCCTATCGGCTGGCAGTTATTGTCAGATCAAGAGACACAGCCAGTCCGAAGACAGAACGCCCGTACAACTTGACAAAACCACGTGCGCCTTTGGTTTTAAATCCATCATGAACAGAATCAAATTTCGGCCATAAAATTGAAAAGAGAAGATTGGATGAAAAATGCTTTCTACGTGAAACGCGCATGGATAGAAGAAAAATTTTCTAAAAATTTTTCACACAAGCAAACGTACACCTTGTGTTTCTTGCAAGTAGCTCTGATACCACTGATGGAAATACCGGGTATAATTTTAAAATTTTGCAGTCCCAGGACACAGCGGAAAGAGCATTATACCCGAAACATATTCCCTTCCCAAGGATCCATGCGAGAGAGAAGACACAAGGATGTGTTAGAGATGTACCTCCGTTGCTTGCAAAGTCGTTGAAGCCATGTTGAAGGCATCCAAGTGTTCGCCCTCTACAAGTATCCACGCATCGACCGTCTCAACGTTGCTCCCTTCCACGCCCGGTGCTAGCCTCGGGAAGAGAAGATCACCTCTTGGAATCTCCTTCCTCTCCCTCTTTTGTTCTTTATGCCTACAAGTCTCCTCCAAGGAGACTCTCGGCCAAGAAGAGGATGAAGGATAATGGCGCTTCTTCTTCTTCCTCCTCCTTTGCTTTTCACGCCAACAAGTCTCCTCCAAGGAGACTCTCGGCCAAAGAAGAAGGATGAAGTAAGGTGGCGCAACTTCAAGGAGTTCTTGCTTTGTTCTCCACACCAACAAGTCTCCTCCAAGGAGACTCTCGGCCAACAAAGAATAAGAGATGGTGGCACTCCACAAGAAGAAGAAGGGGCGGCCTAAATTCAGTGTTTGCGCAACTCCAATGTCGCAAAACCTTGAGGAGAATTCTGCGCTTGTTCTTCTCCTTTTGAGGGGGTTAAAACGGACTGGGGAAACCATTGCCACCACACACCTCCTAAAGATAAACGGGTGTGTCCCACAAGGGTGGGAAACAGTTCACAACACCACTAATCGATAGTTTGATGAGGGCTACGCGTTAGAAGGCTACTGACTTGATATTTCAATGAGAGTTTTGCATGTTAATTTTATTCTTTTCAAGCATGTAGTTTTTCCTATGGTTATGGCAGCAAAGAAAAACATCACAGGCATGCTATGGACAGAATAATAAACCATCACAAGCATGCTAATATGGTCGATATGGTCATAGCCCTTTTCATACACATAACTTGTCAAGAGCCATGTGACATGTTATTGTGCATCCAAGGGTTGCGAGTCCCTATAGTAGATCAGCCCCATACCAGAAGCCGAAAGCATGTGTCCTTCCTTCAGCCGCAAGCCCATCACCACGCTTCCAAAGTTGGCACCAATTCTGACTTTGGTTGAAGAAGACTCCTTGTTGTCAAGATGAAGCCTTAACCTATCTTCTAATTCTACATCTATTCTAAGATGAAAAATCTTTACACCAAGATAGGGAGAGAACCACACGCAGGTGGAAAGAAATTTTACAAGCATTCATCACAAGTGGAAACATGCTTCCACATCACAACACAGGAGGGCACTCGCTGTGACCATATCAACCCACTCAAGAGGCAAGAGGCGCATATAAAATTTGAAAAGCCAAGCAATATCAAATTTTAATTACCCTATGCGCCCACATCATCCAAAACACTCTCTTAACCAAATTTATGCTAAAATTAGATCATGTTCCATGATGATTTCATAGACCCTATCGGCTGGCAGTTATTGTCAGATCAAGAGACACAGCCAGTCCGAAGACAGAACGCCCGTACAACTTGACAAAACCACGTGCGCCTTTGGTTTTAAATCCATCATGAACAGAATCAAATTTCGGCCATAAAATTGAAAAGAGAAGATTGGATGAAAAATGCTTTCTACGTGAAACGCGCATGGATAGAAGAAAAATTTTCTAAAAATTTTTCACACAAGCAAACGTACACCTTGTGTTTCTTGCAAGTAGCTCTGATACCACTGATGGAAATACCGGGTATAATTTTAAAATTTTGCAGTCCCAGGACGAAGCGGAAAGAGCATTATACCCGAAACATATTCCCTTCCCAAGGATCCATGCGAGAGAGAAGACACAAGGATGTGTTAGAGATGTACCTCCGTTGCTTGCAAAGTCGTTGAAGCCATGTTGAAGGCATCCAAGTGTTCGCCCTCTACAAGTATCCACGCATCGACCGTCTCAACGTTGCTCCCTTCCACGCCCGGTGCTAGCCTCGGGAAGAGAAGATCACCTCTTGGAATCTCCTTCCTCTCCCTCTTTTGTTCTTTATGCCTACAAGTCTCCTCCAAGGAGACTCTCGGCCAAGAAGAGGATGAAGGATAATGGCGCTTCTTCTTCTTCCTCCTCCTTTGCTTTTCACGCCAACAAGTCTCCTCCAAGGAGACTCTCGGCCAAAGAAGAAGGATGAAGTAAGGTGGCGCAACTTCAAGGAGTTCTTGCTTTGTTCTCCACACCAACAAGTCTCCTCCAAGGAGACTCTCGGCCAACAAAGAATAAGAGATGGTGGCACTCCACAAGAAGAAGAAGGGGCGGCCTGAATTCAGTGTTTGCGCAACTCCAATGTCGCAAAACCTTGAGGAGAATTCTGCGCTTGTTCTTCTCCTTTTGAGGGGGTGAATACCCTATCCTTTTATAAGCAACCAAGCCATAGCCCCCCCCCCCCCCCCAATTTTTCCTCTATTCACTTGGCACAATTCCTCCAAGGAATCGCCACAAGATTTCAGCCACAAATCTCCTAAAATTTAGGGTAATTTGAGTTAGGACTTGGCTGAATATTTGTTTGAATTAAATCAAACATACTCGCCCCACATCAGTCCACGCATCCAAGGAAACAAATTAGGATTCAAATTTTTGTACTAGTGTGGCCACACATTCCTGTCATGCACCAATAAGGTGGGACGCCCCCGAGTGGATATCATGCTTCCAATAAGGAAGGGGCAAATTCTACTATTGGTCATCCATGTCTCTACATGACTTATGACATGCCCAATGACAGTCGTTTTGGTCTCCCAATTATGGAGAGACGTAAGACTGTATGAAAGCATACCCATCATAAAATCTAGACATGAATACCTCAAGTCTAAAGATCAATGCAAACCTCTTGCATGTGAGATTGACTTGTTGACTAGACAAGTCAATCCTCACGGAGGATCACTCCAGTGCATCCAATGCACCTGTATGTCTGCGTTACTGTGCCCCGCACCTAACCAGCCCATACACTAGTCTCACATGTACCAAAGCTGTCCCATATCTACTAAGGTACCTTGACTGGGGATAGCTTATGAGAATGGATCCAACTAAACTCTTGAGACATTATTTATGCAACTCAATACATCAACACAGGTTGAGAAGTCTGCATAATAACGACCATGCCTCTATAAAGAATAACAATTCCATCAAAGTACATTCAAACAATGCCCAACCATGTCCAAACATTGGTCTGCAGGGCATAAACACCAACAATCTCCCACTTGCACTAAGACCAAGGGCAACTGTTGTTTAGTCAGTTCCAATGTCTATAGTTTGACCCATTTAGCTTCCGCTGCGCCAGAGGCTATGTCAATGGGTTTTTCCAGATTGCTATCTATGTTTATTTTAACAAATTTGATCATCATCCTTATCCATGATCTCTGAGATCAGATGATATGCTGCAGTACATACTTGAGCACTAAGTCCCTTCACTTATGCTATGGCTCCAGTAAGAACTATACTGGACCATCAAGCACCAGGAACTAAAACAAGTTCAAATGAATGAAGCTGCTTCCTTGGCTGCCACAAGAAGCTGCAATGCACTCAGCCTTATTTGTAGAATTTTGCCACTATGGTTTTCATAATGCTCTTTCAGCACACAACACCACAACAAGGCAAAGCGCAAATCCTGGCTGTGGTCATAAGACTGGAACGAAGTATTAGTGTACCCTTGTACACAAAATTCTTCTTGTCTATCATTAACTAGGCTTCAATCCTTTATACTTCCCAAGTATATATAAGGATTGCTTTCACAGCTATCCAGTGTCAAACACTAGGATCTGATTGAAACTTACTAGCTATGCTCCAAGCATTTGCCACAAATGGTCTTGTGCATATTACTAAAAATATGATCCATCCTATACACCATGTATCAGGATTTTAGACCCATGTTATTACTCTCCAGCTGTGTCGTAGGACACAACATCCTCATGAGAGTCAGACCATATCTGTTTGGAAGGTATCAATATTTGGAATCATCCAATATAAACCTCTCCAGAAACTCTTGGATCAACATAGATTGACTAAAGGGCAATGACTTTCTTGGATCTCTATCTATAGATCCTCATGTCTAGGATGTAGGCATTATTCCCTAGATCATTCCTCTCGAAATACATCTCAAGCCTTTTCTTCACCATGTGAAGAGCTGAGATGTCATTCCATGTGAGGAGAATATCATCAATCATCTAGAACAAGAAATACTATTAAGGTGCTCCCACTGATCTTCTTGTAAACACAGGCTCTTTTCAACATGCTTGTATAAGACCATGCATATCCTTATGGCCTCTGTATGAAAACCTTTCAGCTATTTCCATATGGACATACTCTTGCAGACATCCATTAGGAAAAGCAATTTTCAACATGCCATAACAGAGATTGCAACAAGCAGATACCTAATGGACTCAAACAAAGCTTCTAGTGAAAAATTTCATCACTATCCACCCAGTGGATTTGCCTGAAATTTCTGTTCACTAGCTTGCCTTTACAGTAACAATGTTACCGTAACTCAAAAGCAGTTCGCAACTCAAAAGCTACCTTAGACACTTTCTTATGGAGTGGCAGTACATCTGTTTGCATGACATCATAGTAGTATATTTGCATGACTATTCAAAGATGGAACCACATCCAATGTGTTCCTCTTTCTTTCTTTGAAATTCACCACACAGTGGTGTTCTAAGTAAGCTGTGAGATAACCCCACACTTCTTAGGACAGTCATCAAATTCTCCATTAATCACCTAAATCCAATCAAAGTGCTTTAATAGATCCTCCAATTTGACTCAATACTTCATTTGTGAACTTCTTAGATTTCTCCAAAGTTCTTAGGTTGGATAAGGAATACCCACACCTGATGAAGTATATAACACCTCTTAGTGCTTGTTTACATGGGTCCACACACATTGCTGTGTAATAGATCCAACAAGCCACTTACCCTTCAACCCTTTATGGTGAAGGCAACATCTGTCACTTTGTTCCTTTGAACAAGGCTCACATTTATCATAATCCTAAAAGGACAATGATCCCAATAGTCCATTGACCTTTGGATGTGACCATTGTTCGATGGTTCAAGAGACAATGTCATAAGAGGATGTTAATTGAGTCAATGGATCTGATATTGTTCTACATATAGAGCCACAAACTATTATCAACTGTATCACTTCAATAGAACATCTCAATTTTAAAGAAAAATATCATTTATTATTTCAAACTGAAATCCTTTCCATAAGGAATGATGTTCTAATACATAAGCTGATACATAATAGCAAAGTTCTAGATAAAGTCTTCAAGGCAGTGAGATGATATCAACAGCAGCATCCAATGCTCCATCCCTAACCCGAGAGTCGATCCCACCAAGCCTCATGGTCCTACTTCTTTTGAGCTCCTACATATGAAAAACATATGTAAGCTTCACATGCGGTACTCAGTACCCATGAATAAGAAGTAGACAAAAGACCTCAGTAACACAATACCTGAAGCGGATGGATTACATCCCTTCTTCTTTGCCATGCTCTTCTTGGCCATCAATCCTCTTCGAAATACCCATGCATTCCTAGTCTTCCGAAGTATTAGCTTCGAAGATACAGAACCATGGTCATTCTCAGATTTAGGCATATACTCTGAAGATCCAATAGAACTCTCCTGATCTTTGTCTATAGAGCATGGTGTGAAGAGACCTTTGAGATGTATGATAAGATCATAAATCCCCATCTCATCACACTCAACTTTGACCTCTGGGGTCTCTAAGACAAGAGCAGTGTACTATTCGTTATCTTCACAATGTTCAAGATAGACATTCCACTCCCACTCAGTAGTGAAATACATACTGGGCTGGGATGGAGGTCTTTCAAGAAGATGCACCTTATTCTCTTGTTCTAGTATCTTGGACAAAATCATGAACCACTTTGTCCAATTTGTCCCATCCAATTTGTTTTTATAGAGTTTCAATCTTAGAACAGGAGATGCCTTCTACAATAAGCAAATAAGTAAAATAAGTACTATGACAAAGCATTTAACAAGGACTTTAACTTAAATGTTATGCTCCCACTATTTCCAAAAACAAGTTGAGAACTCTCAAACTCAACATGGAAAGAGGTGAGTAGGATCCTAATTTCACATGAGGTCTCCGCGACTCACGAGGGTGAGTTGGGATGCACAGAGTGATCTCATGCTTCTTCAGGTAAGCATGCCAGCCAATTGTGCCGGGCAGCATGCCGCGCCCTATGTCCAGCGATGGCTAGATACAACACAGATTCCTATCCTCCCAACAGCTGCCTCTAGTGATTCATCATGTCAGTGACATATGAAAAAACTAGTCAAGTCATGTTAGGGAATACCGGGTGTAATTTAAAATTTTGCAGTCCCAGGACGCAGCGGAAGAATCATTACACCCGAAACATATTCCGGTCCCAAGGATCCATGTGAGAGAGAAGACACAAGGATGTGTTAGAGATGTACCTCTTTTGCTTGTCTAGACGTCGAAGCCATGTTGAAGGCGCCCAAGTGTTCGCCCTCTACAAGTATCCATGCGTCGACTCCTTGATCGTTGCTCCCTTCCACGCTTGGTGCTAGCCTCGGGAAGAGAATCGAGCCTTAGGGTTCCTTCACTATTCTTGCGCCACCTCCAAGGTTCATGCGCCAAGTGCAAGGAAGATGCCGCCAACTCCTTATCCTCTTCACTCCAAGAGAAGAGGGAGAAGAAGAGGTTCGGCCTTGAGGAAGATTAAGAGGAAGTTGCGCCACCAAGTACTTCTCCAAGTCACGCCAAGAGGAGAGGAAGGAGAAGACTTGCGGTCACTTGTTGGAAGAAGGGTTGCGCCACTTTGATGTTGTCGTCCTTTGCCCTTGCTTTCGCCCCTCTATGTCTATTCACGTCTCCAAGCGTTCAAAAACTTATAGAGGAGGCGACAATGGGTCCTTAAATAGGACTAGAAGCGGTTTGGGCAAGGGCTAGGATCATGTCAAGTGTATGGCTAGGATGAGGTGTCTTGAAGCAATGAAAGTCTCCAAGACTTTACCATAAACCTCATTCAACCTATCCATAAATGTCCAAGCACTATATCAGCCCAAGACATGCCTCAAATGCATTCTTACCATCAAAGGAGAAGTGGCTAGGTGCAACATGCATGAGGAGTTTCGGCTAGGGTAAGGGTTTGGGCGCATGTAGGGTTCATAAGGAAAGTCTCCAAGACTTTACCATAAACATCTTCCTACTTCTCATATGCGCCCAAGCTCTTTCCAAAAGAGTCCTCACGCCATATCAGCCCCAAGACTTGCCTTAGAGGCAAGTATTTCATCCAAGGAAGAAGGGCTAGGCGCTCTTTTCTTCCATAATGAAGCAAAGGCGCCTCCCTCACCCCATTATGCCCCTAGGCGCTAATGGGGTGAGATTTCTCCCCATTATACCCTTTTAAGCCAATTCCTCTTCATGACAACTAATTATTGGGCCTCATTGGATAATGAGCTAGCCCAAACTTCATGGCATGGGTTGATTAAGCCATTGGATCTAATCCAATGCAACCCTAATCCAAATGCGACCAATCTAGGTCAATTTCGGGTCAACCTGCCAAAAATGAAGTTTGGCCCCAATAACTTTCTTCCAACTCATCAGGCCCATTGGCGCTGATGAAATCTTCCAAATGGATCCAAGTTATCCAATAACTTGATCATAAGGCTTCTGATTAAAGCAACGTCAAGAGTCTATTGCGTGTGACCCCGTAGGATCCATATGACGATGGCAATGATGTAAACATCATATGTAGTGAGGGGTATCTAGCAACACATCACTTCTACCCATGTCATAGGACTTAAGTCATTATGGCAACAACTCCTAACAAGCAACGAGGATTCCCATTGCATTATAGATCCCTTTGCCTAAGCTGATATCCTGCCATTGGATTAGTCTCAAGTTTATTATCCAATGCATTGGTCATGACTCAACAAGTGTGGCCACACTTTCCTGTCATGCACCAATAAGGTCGGGCGCCCCGAGTGGATATCATGCTTCCAATAAGGAAGGGGCAAATCCTACTATTGGTCATCCATGTCTCTACATGATTTATGACATGCCCAATGACAGTCGTTTTGATCTCCCAATTACGGAGAGAAGTAAAACTGTATTAAAGCATACCCATCATCAAATCTAGACATGAATACCTCAAGTCTAAGGATCAATGCAAACCTCTTGCATGTGAGATTGACTTGTTGACTAGACAAGTCAATCCTCACGGTGGATCACTCCGGTGCATCCAATGCACCTGTATGTCTGCGTTACTATGCCCCGCACCTAACCAGCCCATACACCAGTCTCACATGTACCAAAGCTGTCCCATATCTGCTAAGGTACCTTGTCTGGGGATAGCTTATGAGAATGGATCCAATCCAAATTCCTGGGACATTATTTATGCAACTCAATACATCAACGCAGGTAGAGAAGTCTGCATAATAACGACCATGCCCACATAAAGAGTAATAGTTCTATCAAAGTACATTCAAACAATGCCTGACCATGTCCATACATTGGTCTTTAGGGCATATACACCAACAAGTCAGATCCTAACCGTTATGCCCAGGGTCAACGAGTTTCCTTGCGAAGGCGTGCCCGATTAAAACGGACTGGGGAAACCATTGGCACCACACACCTCCTAAAGATAAGTGGGTGTGTCCCACAAGGGTGGGAAACAGTTCACAACACCACCGATCGATAGTTTGATGAGGGCTACGCGTTAGAAGGCTATTGACTTGATATTTCAATGAGAGTTTTTGCATGTTTATTTTATTCTTTTCTAGCATGCAGTTTTCCTATGGTTATGGCAGCAAAGGAAAAACATCAGAGGCATGCTATGGACAAAATAATAAATCATCACAGGCATGCTAGTTTGGTCGATATGGTCATAGCCCTTTTCATACACATAACTTGTCATGAGCCATGTGACATGTTATCGTGCATCCAAGGGTTGCGAGTCCCTAAAGCAGATCAGCCCATGCTAGAAGTCGAAAGCATGTGTCCTTCCTTTAGCCGCAAGTCCATCACCACGCTTCCAAAGCTGGCGCCACTTCTGACTCCGATTGAAGAAGACTCCTTGTTGTCAAGATGAAGCCTTAACCTATCTTATAATTCTACATCTATTCTAAACAAGATGAAAAATTCTTTACAACAAGATAGGGAGAGAACCACATGCAGGTGGAAAGAGATTTTACAAGCATTCATCACAAGTGGAAACATGCCTCCACATCACAACACAGGAGGGCACTCGCTATGACCATATAAACCCAATCAAGTGGCGCATGTAAAATTTGAAAATCCCGAAAAATCAAATTTTAGCACCTTATGCGCCAACATCATCCAAAGCACACTCTTAACCAAATTTATGCCAAAATTTAGATCAAGTTCCATGATGATTTCATATACTCTATCGGCTGGCAGTTTTATCAGATCAAGAGACCCGGCCAGTCCGAAGACACAATGCCCGTCCTACTTGACAAAACTACGTGCGCCTTTAGTCTTAAATCAAACATAAAACAAAATCAAATTTCGGCCATAAATTGAAAAGAGAGGTTTAGATGAAAAATGCTTTCTACGTGAAATGCGCATGGATAGAAGAAAAAATTTCCAAAAATTTTTCATACAAGCAAACATACACCTTGTGTTTCTCGCAAGTAGCTCTGATACCACTGTTAGGGAATACCGGGTGTAATTTAAAATTTTTGTAGTCCCAGGACGCAGCGGAAGCATTACACCCGAAACATATTCGTTTGCCCAAGGATCCATGCGAGGGAGAACAGAAGGATGTGACAAGGATGATACCTCTATTGCTTCCTCGGTTCTTGAAGCCATGTTCGAAAATGATCAAGTGCTCGCCCTCTACAAATATCCACGCGTCGACTCCTTGATCGTTGCTCCCTTCCACTGTTGGTGCTAACCTCGAGAAGAGAATCAAGCCTTAGGGTTCCTTCACTTCTCTTGCGCCACCTACAAGATGAAAGCGCCAAGAAGAGATGAGGAGGAAGATGATGCCGCCAAGTTGCTTCCTTCTTCTTCTTTGCTTGCGCCACCTTCAAGGAAGGTGTGCCTATGGCCAAGGAAGGGAGAGAGCTTGTGGCAAGGAGATGCCACCAAGCACTAAGAGTCTTGTGCCAAGAAGAGAGGGAGAGGAAGAACTTGTGGCTCTAAGGAAGAAGATTCCGCCAAGCTTATTTTGCTCGCGCCCATTGCAATCCAAGTCTCTCCAAGAGATATGTCACCCCTCCAAGATGTTGATCACACGAATCAACCTCCTAAGAGGGGGCGGCAAGGGTCCTATTAATAGGACAAGTGGGCGGCTAGGGCAATGGCTAGGATCATGCCATATCAGCCCAAGACATGCCTTAGAGGCATGCATTCCATCCAAGGAGAAGGGCTAGGCGCAACAAGCAAGAGGAATTCGGCTAGGGTGGTGTCTTGGGAGAAATTAGGGTTTGAGGTAGGGTAAGTCTCCAAGACTTTACCATATACCTCTTCCCAACATCCATATGCGCCTAGGAACTTCCCATAAAAGTTCTCAAGCCATATTAGCCCCAATACTTGCCTTAGAGGCAAGGTTTCCATCAAGGGAGAAAGGGCAAGGCGCCTTTGTAACGCCCCCTCAGAATAAACCCCAAACATCGAACAGAAATCGCGGAAGATAGGGAACGTCACACACATACAACAATACAGATGCTAGGGAATAATAGCTTACAGAAACCGATTCGGAAAAATTTCGGCAGCATGTCCCCAGAAAAACTAAGGAAATTCCTGTACATGTATCATAATATTACAATGTGGGTCAACATGCTGACCACAAACTGAAACACACCATTTTGAAATCAAAAGTTCTCAAGCCTTATCACAACTAATAAACCACGATAATCGAATAGCACAGGATAATACAGAATTCACCGAAAATAGGCTTAAGCCCTCAGTTTAACAGTCGTATCAAAACCAAATGCCAACCCGGCAACAATATCACAGAAATCGAAAATCAGCATACCAGCCACATCCGGCTAACATGTCCATGAACAAAATCATAAAAACCTTGGCCACATCCGGCCCACAAATAGCACAGGCTCGCAGGCCCCAAAATATCAAGTTAGAAAACTAAACATCCGCTCAGGCTGTAGGCTCCTGCCCTGCATCTGGAAATATCGTGGAATGAGCTACACGGCTCAGTGAGTAGATAGTCTCGTTCGACCATCCACTAATATACAATCAAAAAATAGATGCAGATATCTTTTCAAAACTTTTAACGGAAGATGTCAAAGTATGATACATAATAAAACCGATAACCATAAATCACAATCATGATCAGAAAATAATACACCCACAACCCCGGGCAACAAGATCACCAAACAGCCTATCCGGCTAACAGACTAGAATCACACAACTATTGTCCAGTGATTTCAGAATTGACCCCGAGGGTCCAACCCGGCCTTCGTCAAGGCACTGAGAGTAACCTGCAACGAACATTGGTGAGGCGTAGATTCAAGAGGTGGCCCCCGCCAGGTCACGACGTGGCACTTTGCTCTACGACACTCAACCGCACCCCCTTTACCGGGAACACAACACCCCCACAACCGGGAACGGAAACAGGAACAGATCAGAACGGAAGGTGAATGAATTCAAGAGGTGGCCCCCGTCTGACCAAGACGTGGCACTTTGTTTCAAACACCCAACTCTCATAAGGTTTATCACTTGGACAAAATACCCTTAACACAAACCGGAACCCTGAACCTCTAACCTGGTCACTAGACTCTAGAACAGTCCCTCCATTACCGGAAACAAAGCAGAATAGGATGGGTGGATTCTCCAACCCCAAATCAGAATGACTGTTCACTGAGTGCTCTAGTTAACCCTTAGGTTCAGTCCACCCAAGTCTAGGACCCTTATCGAACGCATACAACACGAACATTGTCTCGGACATCACATCAATCAAGTTCAGGAAAGGTCCTTAGATTTCATGCAAACATGGTTTAACCTTTTCTAAGTTATCATCCAAGGTTATCAATCAATTTTTCACATCACTACTTTCTACATACACCATTCAACTAAAAATACATACTAATACAGAAAATTCACCAAATTTCATCCGCAGATAACATAAATATAGGATATCACAGATTCATAGTTTTCTCCTAGTTCTTATAACAAAAGACAGAAATGCCCCTAGTTCAAAGTTTAAGTCATGCAGGAAAACTTATCCAAAAATTTCGTAAAAATAGTCATTACGTCCCTCATGATCCTTAGATTCGAAATTTCAAGTTTTCCCCCAATTTAACTAGCAAATTTACCGAATTACCCCTAGGTCAATTTCAGTCAACAGAAACTTTTATTTCCAAAAATTCCCCAAAAAAAACGGTAGAGTCCTCATATACCTAATTTCATAAAAATCTAGTTTGCCCCAATTCTTACCCTTACATTTGGGCGTAATTTCATGAAGAAGGGGCGAAATTCTCAATTAAGCCCTAATCTTCATGCAATTGAAAAATCTAAAGCCACATACATGATTAATCAAAGTCTAGTTGATGATTAGAAGTCTTAGAGATGAAAAGCCCTAATTTTCATGCAAACTAGGGTTTCGAAATTTGGGGAAAAACAAGGAAACATATACAAATTTGAAATCAAGAGTTCATGTCATATTTCTAAGCATTAATCTTCTCTAAATCAAGCAACAATCCCAATATACATGAACTAGGTGGAAGAGAAGATCCACTCACCTTAATTTCGGTTCTTCCAAGCCACACGCCCCCACGCCTCCCCTCACGCCACTCACGTCGCCGGAAGATCGCCGGAAGCCGCCTCCACCACCACTCGCCGCCGGCCACAAGAAGAGGAGAAGGGAGAAGAAGGCAAGCCGCCACCTTCACCCAAGGGAGAAAAATCGTGAGCAAAGAGGGAAATGAGGGAAAACGTGGGTGAGAACATGGATCCCTCAAAATTTTAGTTTTCTACCCACTAAGCCTCCAAAGATCCAAACCCAATAGCTTAAACATAAGTGGAAGATCCAATAACCCTTTAGTATAAGTTATTCTCCACTTCACCCTTATCAAGGGCTCTTACCCTTTTCTAATAGATAGACACCACTAGCCTAGTGGCGTGCAGCACACATTCTACGCCTTAAGTCGCAGGTTCGAATCCTCTCCGCGACACATATTTTTACATTGCAGGGAAAATACATAAATCGATACCTTCTCTCACTGAAAAACTTCCACAAAAAAAAAATGCTAGATAAACAAAATTTTATTTTCTTACCTGCTAATAAATTTCCCGATCTTACATTCCTTCCCCCTTAAAAAGCTTTAGTCCTCTAAAGCTCACCACCCAAATCATCGAACAGCTGAGGGAACTCTCTTCTCATATCTGACTCTGTCTCCCAAGTAGCTTCTTCGACTGACTGGTTCCCCCAGATAACTTTTACCAGCGGTATTGCCTTGTTCCTTAGGACTTTGTCTTTCCTATCCACAATCCTCAGTGGTCTCTCTACAAAGGTCAGATCACTCTGGACCTACAGGGGAGCAGAATCAAGCACATGTGATGGATCTGCACAGTATTTCCTCAGAACTGACACATGAAATACGTTATGAAGATGCTCCAGAGATGGTGGCAGAGCTAGTCTGTAAGCTACAGGACCAACCCTCTCTACAATATCGTAAGGTCCAACAAACCTCGGGCTCAGCTTTCCCTTCTTGCCAAACCGCATGACACCCTTGGTTGGTGAGACCTTCAGAAACACATGATCCCCCACCATAAACTCTAAGGGATGACGGCGATTATCTGCATAACTCTTCTGCCTGTCCCGAGCAACCTTCAGTTTTTCCTGGATAACTCTGACTCTATCTGTAGCCTCCTGCACCGCCTCTGATCTCAGAATCATCCGGTCCCCCGATTCCTCTCAACTCAGAGGTGACCTGCACTTCCTGCCATACAGAGCCTCGTAAGGAGCCATCTGAATACTGGAGTGAAAGCTGTTATTGTAGGTGAACTCTATCAGGGATAAATCACTGTCCCACTCAGAGCTCCAATCTACAACATAAGCCCTCAGCAAATCCTCCAAAGTCTGTATAGTACGCTCTGACTGACCATCTGACTGCGGATGGTAGGCGGTACTAAAACTCAACTTAGTGCCAAGACCCTCATGCAAGCTCTTCCAGAATTTGGAAAGGAATCTAGAATCGCGGTCTGATACAATATCCACAGGCACTCCGTGTAATCTGACTATCTCATCGATGTACAGCTTATCTAGCCGATCGAGTGGATAAGTCATCCGAATAGGCAAAAAGTATGCAGCCTTCGTGAGCCTGTCTACGATGACCCAAACCGCATCATGCCCTCTCCTAGTCCGAGGCAACCCACAGACAAAATCCATACTAATGCACTCCCACTTCCACTGCGGGATAGGGAGCTGCTGCAATAATCCCCCAGGCCTCTGGTGTTCGGCCTTCACAGTCTGACAGGTCAAACACCGAGATACGAACACCGCGACCTCCTTCTTCTTGCCC
Source organism: Costus lasius (assembly GCA_027563935.2). NCBI lineage: Eukaryota > Viridiplantae > Streptophyta > Magnoliopsida > Zingiberales > Costaceae > Costus > Costus lasius. The sequence goes on along the minus strand of CM050451.1, from coordinate 31,845,202 downwards.
GGCCACCAGAAATCTTTCTTCAAATCTTGATACATTTTTGTGACTCCGGGATGCAAGGAATACTTGGAGTTATGACCCTCCTCCAAGATCTCTCTCCTCAGACTAGGTTCCTCAGGGACACACACCCTTCCACGGAACCGCAGAATACTATCACCAGATAAGCCGAAATCCTCCATTGGCCCGGCAGCCAACCTCTCTCTGATCTGAACTAGACTCGGATCTACCAGCTGCTGATCCCTGATCCTCTGTAGTAAAGCAGACTGAACCCGGAGAAAAGCCACATATCCAGACTGGACTCTGGGAGACACCTCAACCCTGAGCTCTCGGAACTCCTGTAGTAACTGCCACTCACTGACTCTTAGTGCTGCTACCGAAGTAACTGGGTGTCTACTCAATGCATCAGCTACCACATTGGCTTTCCCGGCCTGATACTGAATAGAGAAATCATAATCCTTTATCAGCTCCATCCACCTTCTCTGCCTCATATTCAACTCCTTCTGAGTGAAAATGTACTTGAGACTCTGATGATCAGTAAATAAGTCAAACTCCTGTCCCAATAGATAGTGGCGCCATATCTTCAGTGCAAAAACCACTGCCGCCAACTCCAAATCGTGTGTGGGATAGTTTAACTCATACTCCTTCAGTTGCCGCGAAGCATAAGCTACCACGGCCCCTTTCTGCATCAGGACGCAGCCCAGTCCTTTGCCTGAGGCATCAGTATAAACAGTAAACCTCTCCCCATCAGTAGGAATGATAAGGATGGGTGTACTGGTCAATCTCTTTTTTAGCTCCTGGAAGCTTTCCTCACACTTCTCGCCCCAAACAAACTTAGCCTCTTTCCTAGTCAGCTTGGTTAAGGGACCCGCCAACTTGGAGAACCCCTCCACAAACCTCCTATAATATCCTGCTAATCCCAGAAAGCTCCGGATCTCTGTGGCACTAGTTGGTCTTCCCCAGTTCAGGATAGCCTGTACCTTCACTGGATCCACAGACACGCCCTGACCCGATATCACATGCCCCAGAAAGCTGATCTGATCCAACCAAAACTCGCACTTGCTGGCCTTAGCATACAACTGGTGCTTCCTCAGAATTGCTAGTACCCTGCGAAAGTCCCTAGCGTGATCCTGATAAGTACGGGAGTATACCAGTATATCATCTATAAATACCACCACACAAGTGTCTAACAGCTCGTGAAACACCCTGTTCATCAGATCCATAAAAACAGCAGGTGCATTGGTCAGTCCAAAAGGCATAACTACAAACTCGTAGTGTCCATACCTGGTTATGAAAGCAGTCTTCAGGATATCCTCATCCCTGACCCTGAGCTGATAGTATCCTGACCTCAAATCGATCTTAGAGAACACAGTGGCACCCTGCAACTGATCGAACAGATCATCTATCCTCGGAAGGGGATACTTATTCTTTACAGTCACCTGATTCAGCTGGCGGTAATCTATACACATCCTCAGTGTTCCGTCCTTCTTCTTTACAAACAAGACTGGTGCTCCCCAGGGTGAAGCACTCGGTCTGATATACCCCTTTTCAAGCAGTTCCTCTAACTGCTTCTTCAACTCAGCTAACTCTGAGGTGGCCATACGATAAGGAGCCTTTGATATTGGAGCTGTACCAGGCACCAGCTCAATACCAAATTCCACATCCCTGTGGAGAGGCAAAGCTGAAAACTCATCTGAGAATACATCAAGAAACTCACATACTACCTCCATCTGAGCTAAGTCTGGAGCTGAGTCTTCTTGCACTTTAACATGTGCAAGGTATCCTTTGCACCCACTGGCTAGCAACCTGCTGGCATGCACAAATGATATCATATGTGGCCCTTGATCAGACACCAGGCCCCTTACCAGCAGATGACTCCCATCATGCAGGTGCAGAGTAATAATCTTCTCAAAGCAATCCACTGTAGCGTGGTGAGAAGATAGCCAATCCATGCCTAGGTTCAAATCATAATCCTGCATGCCTAGCAGTATCAAATCAACTATAAATTGGTACTACTCTACGTGAATAACACAGTCAGGGTAGACTATGTCAGTGGATAAACTATCCCCCAGGGGTGTACATACTGAAACTGTGTAACCTGGTACTCTAGGTGAGACAGGTAGTCTAGAAGCAAAGTTAGCAGACACAAAGGACAAATTGGACCCTGGATTAAACAAAATATGAGCTAACTGATCAAATACAAGTAAGGTACCTTCCACGACGGATCGGGAAGCTCGAGTGTCCTTCTCTACTACGGCATAGACTCTAGCCTGGATAGCTGGTCTATCGGTACCCCGGATCTGTGGCTCAGGCGCCGTGCAATCTCTGATCCTGTGCCCCACTTTTCCGCACTTGAAGCACGCCCCGGACTTCTTGTGGCAGTCCGCCTTCAGGTGACCCTTGGCCCCACAATGGTAGCAGACTCTGTCCTCTACCCGGCCATCAATACCCCGCTGCTGTGGCTGAGATGCCTGCTGCGGTCTCTGAATTCCTTACCCCTGGTGAGGTCTGTATCCGCCTTTCTTCTGGTCCTTCCCCTTATGGTATTTCCTACTGCCTCCACCAGTCTGCTGGGGAACCGGTGCCTCAGCTGTAGGGGCTACAACTAGGGCCGTCTCGGCCTGCTCCTCCAGGATGTACTTCTCTGCGGTGCGGGCACGATCCAGCATCTCAGCATAAGTCTCCAAGTGCTGCAATCCTACCTTCTGTCTGATATCCCTTCTGAGACCCCTGAGAAATTTCTTAGCTCGTCTATCCTCAGTATTTATCAAGTGTGGGGCATACTTCCCAAGCTTTGAGAACATCAAGTCATATTGATCCACCGTCATGTCTCCTTGTTCCAAGTGGATAAACTCCACCTCCCTATCCTCAACCAGGCTGGTGGGAAAGAATTTCTCATTGAACCGGGACAAGAAGTATTGCCACGTCACCGGTTCGGATATGTCCACCGCGAGTCTCTGCTCACTCTTCCACCACACATCTGCGTCACCACGCATCATATAAGTGGCCAAACATAATCTGTCCTCATCTGAACATCGCATCACTTGAAAGATCTTCTCCAAGCCCAAAAGCCAGTCCTCTGCCGTCCTGTAATCTGGACTCCCATAAAAAGAGCTAGGGCCCAACCGCTGGAATTCACCCACAAGCAAGGCATAGCGCTTATGGGTGTCCTCCGGCAAGCTAACCCCCGAGTGTAAGATCCAAGGATCTTAAGTCCTGGTAAGCATTATTTTTGATTTAAATAAAATTATTGACTGTGTTATTATTCCTGTGTATTGATTGTTAATTTATGATAAATTAATTAGAGATTTTGGTTGATGAATTATAGTTAGTTAAATTAGAGATTTTTGGATATTAATGTTAATTAATTAACTAGCTCATTGGATGCTAATTTTCAGTTAATTAATTAGAGTTTACTGCTTGTTAATTTAAGTTATTTAATTGTTAATTAATTGGAGTTATTGGACGTTAATCCTTATTGGATGTCAATTAAATCCTTATTGGATTTCCATTAAGTGAATGGTTAGTTAATGGTTAAATTAATTAGTTAATCATGGGTTATTGGGTTTGCACGAATTGGGTTTTAAAATTCAAATTATTAGTTAAATGGGTTAAACCCTATTTGAATTAATTGGTTAATGGGTTTAAAATTTAAAAACCCAAAGTTTAAGTGGTAATTTTCAGCTAGGGTAGAGATTTTGGCGTTTTGTTTGGCTTGGAGGAAAACTTTGGGCGACGGCTTGAAGAGTTGGCGATTCTTGAAGCCTTGGGCGATCTTCTTCTTCATCTTCCTTCTCTCTTGGCCGGAGTCTTTGGTGTTGGAGGTGTTTCCTTCCATTGGCGGCGATTCTTGGTGGAACTTCAAGCCTTAGACGAAATTTTTGGAGAGTTTTTCACCTTAGTGTTCACGGTTAAGAGGTGAGTGGAGTGTCTATTCGATTTCTATCTATTTGTTAGTGTTAGATGATGTGTTAGATGATACATTTGCTTGTTGGAATTTTTACCATGCTAAAACCGAAAACTCAAGACTTCATCTTGTTATAAACCGAAAGTTGTAAAGGTATATTTATCTTGAAAACCGAATTTAAGATATTCCTTGTTCTTCATGAAAACCGAATTTAGGGTATTTACCATGAAAACCTAAAAACCGAAATATTGATCATATGCATGAAAACCGAAATTTTGATAATTGTTTATGAAAATCGAATTCTTGATATTTGTAGTTAACATGTTTACATGTGGTAATTTGTAATGTAGTTTATAAGAATACATGTTTTACATTTTATGTTGATTTTATGGATGCTTGTTTTAATTTTATGTTTCTTTATGAGTGTAGCATGTTTTATGGTTATATATTTATGGCTATGTAACTTTGTTTGAGAAATTGGGTGATAACTTAGCAAGGCTACACTGAACTATCAGCATGAAACCTAAGGACTACACTACATTATGTGATTTTGAATATTTTGTGGCTATATGAATTTTTGAATATTATGTGATCATGTGATTTTTGAGTATTATGTAATTATGTGGTTTTTGAAGAGTATGTGGTTATGTGATTTTCGGTTATTATGTGTTATGTGTTGGTTAGGACTAAGGCTAAGTGTAGCTGTGTACTCAAGGGGATGGTCAATATGTGATATGTTAAGGGTTTGAATTTTCAGCCTGTATTGTGATATGTGAAGGGGGTTGATGTTCAGCCTACCTGCTATGATTATTGTGATGGGGGTTGATGTTCAGCCTGCCCGATATGATTATTGTGATGACTATCCTAGAGTCTAGTTGACACTTAGGAGTCCACCTTTGTGATATATGATATAAGATGTGTCTGTTGTCCAGTAGGAACCTTTTGGGAGAACGGGTTTTGACGCAAAGTGTCATGTCTTGGTCGGACAGGGGCCACCTCTTGATGTCATCACTCTCTTTTTGTGATATGGGGTGTCGTAGAGCAAAGTGCCACGTCGTGACCCGGCGGGGGCCACCTCTTGAATCTACACACAATCCATCGATGTGTTATGGGGTGTTTTAGAGCGAAGTGCCACGTCGTGACCTGGCGGGGGCCACCTCTTGATTCTACTCACTGTCCATGTTTATATGTTGCATGAAATTTTGCAGTCTCCCAGTGCTTAGGCCAAAGCCGGGTTAGACCATAATGGTCACTACTGAATATGCTGGACAACTAGGTTAATTAAGTGTTGGTGTGTTTAGTTGGTTTAGAGTATAACTCTAGAACCTGAGTTTGTTATATGTTGGTGTGTACATCTGAGTTGGTTTAGAGTATAACTCTAGAACCTGAGTTTGTTATATGTTGGTGTGTACATCTGACTGTTATTATGACTTCTGTTTTCTTTATGTTGTTATATGTTGACATAATGTTCCTGTTAAAGATTTTTAAAATAATCTGTCTATATTTTTGAGTGTATGTTATGGATGGTCGATTTAGACTATCCACTCACTGGGCTGTGTAGCTCACCCCTCAATGTTTTCAGGTGTAGAACAGGGGCGCACTGCATGAGTTAGCATATTATACGGATATTGTGATTCTACATGCTGATTGGATGTATAACTTTTGTGCTTAAGTAACTGAGGCCGGATGTGGCCGAATTATATGAACTTGGGTTGCCAGTTGTGGCCAAACTATGTGTGAACTTGTGTTGCCGGTTGTGGCGGTTTTGATATTATGATTTTTGTGTCACCGCGGGCTTTGGCCTGGTTTCGGTGTTGGGTATCACTGTGAAACTTTATGGAATCGATTTTGTGATTTTGTTTTGAAATTCGGTTTGTGGTGTATTCTTTGTAATCGGTTTTGATATACCTGTAACTTGCATATGTCTAGTGCAAGTATTGCCTGGTGGCAGGTACCTTTATGGATTTTATGGATTTGATACGGATTTGATATAACTGTTGCCTTGCATATGTCTAGTGCAAGGAATGCGTGGTGGCAGGTACCTTTATGAAATTGTGTTTTTGTGGAGATTTATATGTATGGATTTTTGAAATTTTCAGATCGGGTTTCCTGAACGGGGTTTTACCTAGCATATGTATCGATCTTGTATGATAACATCCTGTTTCTTTCATGAATTGTGTTGCTTGTTTGGGGTTAAGATAACGGGATGTTACAGAATGGTATCAGAGCTTGTTGGCTAGCTAAAACTTAGTTCGGGGGGAAAACATGTTTGTGTATTGCTAGACACCTGATAGGTTTATGTTTGTTTTCCTGACTATGGTATGTGTGTGTAGGAATTTAAGATGGTGCGAACCAGAGGAAATGCTAGTGGCGAGGATGAGCAGCCTTCGAACCTCACGAGAACTATTGAGGCTCTGACTGGCATGGTACAGCAACAAGGTGCCATGATAGAGAGGCAAGCTCAGATGCTGCAGCAGCAACAGACTCAGCATCAAGAGGCACAACAGCAGCTTTTGCAGCAGCTGACTCAAGAGAGACCCCAGACTACTACTCGAGCGGTGGGGGATGACTCTCAGGAGGGCGATCACAGGCGCTATGCTTCACTTGTGAGTGAATTCAAGCAACTGGGTCCTAGTTCTTTTTATGGGGGCTCAGAATCCAGTACTGCTGAGAACTGGCAGTTGTGCTTGGAAAAGATTTTCCAAGTCATGCGCTGCTCAGATGAGGATAAGTTATGTCTGACCACCTATATGATGCGTGCTGACGCAGATGAGTGGTGGAAGGGCGTGGTGAGACTTGCCGAAGAAAGACATGAGACTGTAGATTGGCCTTACTTCTTGTCTCGATTCAACGAGAAGTACTTCCCTGATAGCTTGGTGGAGGACCGAGAGGTGGAATTTATTCACCTGGAGCAGGGTGATATGACTGTGGACCAGTATGAGTTGCGGTTCACTAAGTTGGGAAAGTATGCCCCTCACCTGATAAACACTGAAAAGAGGAGAGCTACTAAGTTTCTCAGAGGTCTCAGATGGGACATTCGGGAGCAGGTTGGTGCTCAGCATTTGGAGACCTATGTTGAGACTGTTGGGCGAGCACGCACCATTGAGAGATACATAGCTGAGAGGAGTTCTCATGTTGCCGTGACAGTGGTTCCTGCAGCTGAGGCGGCGGTTCCTCAGTATGGTAGTGGCGGCAAGGGTAAGAAGTACCCCAAGCATAAGGATTACAAGAAGAGCGGGTACAAGCCTTACTCTTACAAGGCACCGCAGCAGTCCAGGGATACACCGCAGCAGTTCAGGGATGTCAGAGATGCAAGAAACAGTATCACAGAGGACCGGACTTGTAATTATTGTGGGCTCAAGGGACATCTATTGAAAGACTGTCATAAGAGGAATGGTGTATGCTTCAGGTGTAAGAAACCAGGGCACATGGTCAAGGACTGCAAAGAGCCTGAGATGCAGAATAGAGGCGCAGAGAAGCCTACAGTCCAGACACGAGTTTATGCTGTGGCTGAGAAGGACACACGAGCTTCCCGATCCGTCGTGGAAGGTACCTTATTTGTATTTGATCAGTTAGCTCGTATCTTATTTGACCCTGGTGCAAATCTGTCTTTTGTATCTGTTAGATTTGCTGCATGTTTACCTGTTGTACCTAAGATGCTAGATTATGTTGTGTCTGTCAGTACTCCCTTAGGAAAGTCATTATCTACAGATACTGTTTGTGCTAATTGTGTAGTGCATGTAGAGGGTTATGAGTTTCTGGTAGATCTAATCCTCTTAGACATGCAAGATTATGATGTCATCTTAGGAATGGATTGGTTGTCTTCACATCATGCCACTGTGGATTGCTTTGAGAAAGTAATCACTTTAAATCTGCTAGATGGGAATCGGATTTTTGTGAGAGGTCTAGTGTCGGACCAAGGACCGCATGTAATATCTTTCCTGCAGGCCAGGAAGTTACTTGCTAGTGGATGCAAGGGTTATCTTGCGCATGTTAAGGTGCAGGATGATTCTACTTCTGATTTGACTCAGATGGCGGTGGTGAAAGAATTTCCTGATGTGTTCTCTGAAGAATTTTCAGGCTTGCCACCGATTAGAGAAGTGGAGTTTGGCATTGAGTTGGCGCCAGGTACGGCACCTATCTCCAGAGCTCCTTATCGCATGGCTACCTCAGAGCTGGCTGAGCTTAAGAAACAACTGGAGGAATTGCTAGAGAAAGGGTATATCCGGCCTAGTGCTTCTCCCTGGGGAGCGCCAGTGCTGTTTGTAAAGAAGAAAGATGGAACCCTGAGGATGTGTATAGACTACAGGCAGTTGAACCAAGTGACTATCAAGAATAAGTATCCTCTTCCCAGAATTGATGATCTATTTGATCAATTACAGGGAGCGACAGTGTTCTCTAAGATTGATCTGAGATCAGGGTATTATCAGCTTAGGGTCAAGGATGAGGATATATTTAAGACTGCTTTCAGGACCAGGTATGGGCATTTCGAATTTTTAGTTATGCCTTTTGGACTGATGAATGCACCTGCTGTCTTCATGGATTTTATGAACAGGGTATTCCATGAATTGCTTGACTCTTGTGTGGTAGTCTTTATAGACGATATTTTGGTATACTCACGGACTACTTCAGATCATGTCAGTGACTTGCGCAGAGTGCTGGAGGTTCTGAGGAAGAACCGGTTATATGCCAAGGCTAGTAAGTGTGAGTTCTGGCTAGAGAAGATCAGTTTCCTCGGGCATGTGATTTCTGGTCAAGGGGTGTCTGTGGATCCAGTTAAAGTGCAAGCTATCCTTGATTGGGGAAGACCGACTAGTGCTACTGAGATCAGAAGTTTCTTGGGTTTAGCAGGTTACTATCGGAGATTTGTTGAGGGATTCTCCAAGCTGGCGGGTCCTTTAACTAAATTAACCAGAAAGGAGGCTAAGTTTATTTGGGATGACAAGTGTGAAGAGAGCTTTCAGGAGCTGAAGACGAGGTTGACTAGTACACCGATCCTCATTATTCCTAGTGACGGGGAAAGGTTTACTGTCTATACAGATGCTTCAGGCAAGGGGTTGGGTTGTGTCTTGATGCAGAAGGGTTCTGTAGTAGCCTATGCTTCGAGACAACTGAAGGAGTATGAATTGAACTACCCTACTCATGATTTAGAGTTGGCGGCCGTAGTCTTTGCTTTGAAGATATGGCGCCACTATTTGCTGGGTCAGGAGTTCGATCTGTTCACTGATCACCAGAGTCTCAAGTATATCTTCACTCAGAAGGAGTTGAACATGAGACAGAGAAGATGGATGGAGTTGATCAAAGACTATGACTTCTCCATTCAGTATCAGGCTGGAAAGGCCAATGTAGTGGCGGATGCACTGAGCAGACATCCAGTTACTTCAGTAGCTGCTTTACGAGTCAGTGAGTGGCAGTTGCTGCAGGAGTTTAACGATCTCAAGATCAGTGTTTCTCCTAGAGTTCAGTCGGGTTATGTAGCTTTTCTCAGAGTACAGTCTGCTTTGTTGCAGAAGATCAGAGATCAGCACTCTGTGGATCCAAGATTAGTTCAGATCAGGGTTAGTCTGGTTGATGGAGCAGTTCAGGATTTTAGCCTGTCTGATGATGGTATTCTTCGGTTTTGTGGAAGGGTATGTGTCCCTGAGGAACCGAGCTTGAGGAAAGAAATATTGGAGGACAGCCATAACTCCAAATATTCTCTACATCCTGGCGTGACTAAGATGTATCAGGACCTCAAGAAGAGTTTTTGGTGGCCGGGCATGAAGAAAGAGGTATATGACTTTGTCTCTAGGTGTTTAACCTGTCAGACTGTAAAGGCTGAACACCAGAAGCCTGGTGGTTTGTTGCAGCCCCTTCCTATTCCTGAGTGGAAGTGGGAATGCATCAGTATGGATTTTGTATGTGGTTTGCCCAGAACCAGATTGGGTCATGATGCTATTTGGGTGATTGTTGATAGACTCACTAAATCAGCCCATTTTCTCCCGATCAAGATGACTTATTCTTTAGAGAGGCTGGCCAGATTGTACATTGATGAGATAGTCAGACTGCATGGAGTTCCTGTTGATATTGTGTCTGATAGGGACTCTCGGTTTTTGTCCAGATTTTGGAAGAGTTTACAGGAGGGTTTGGGTACTAAGTTGAGTTTTAGTACAGCATACCATCCTCAGTCTGATGGCCAGACGGAGCGTACTATACAGACTCTAGAAGACTTGTTGAGAGCTTATGTGGTTGATTGGAGTTCTGAGTGGAACCGGGATCTATCTTTGATAGAGTTCACTTATAATAATAGTTTCCACTCCAGTATTCAGATGGCTCCTTATGAGGCTTTGTATGGAAGAAGGTGTAGGACTCCCTTGTGTTGGGAGGAAACTGGTGACAGAATGATTTTGAGATCTGATGCAGTTCAGGAGACTACTGATAAGGTCAGAGAGATACAGGATAAACTGAAGATTTCTCGGGACAGATAGAAGAGTTATGCTGATGACCGTCGTCGTCCCTTGGAGTTTGTAGTAGGGGATCATGTTTTCTTAAAGGTGTCACCTACTAAAGGTGTTATGAGGTTTGGCAAAAAGGGCAAGTTGAGCCCTAGGTTTGTAGGCCCTTTTGACATTATTGAGAGAATTGGTCCAGTGGCTTACAGATTAGCTTTACCTCCTGCTATGGATCATGTGCATAATGTGTTCCATGTTTCTGTTTTGAGGAAATATCATCCTGATCCATCTCATATATTGGAATTGGAACCTCTTCAGATTCAGAGTGATTTGACTTTTGAGGAAAGACTGTTGGGGTATGCCCTTAAGGCTAATGTTTGAGGCCTTTGGGATTGTAATAAGTATCATGTAATAAACTCTTGTGTTTATAAAGGCATGGTTATTATTCAGGTTGTTACCTTGTCTGCTGTAATAAGTGTACTTCTGAATAATGTCTCAAAGCTGTTCAGCTAGGCTGACAGGCTATATGTCCTTAGTCGAGATATCTTGGTGAACATGAGACAGCCTTGATATGATTGAGACTAATATGTGTGCTAATCTTATAGGATGCTTCGAGCATGGAATAAGATGTAGACTCATGGGTACATTGGATGTACTAGACAGACCCTACTGGGATATTCCATTGCTTGTCACAATGTGAATGATCCTTGTAAGCAGCAAGTGGCACATGTCCTTTGACTTGAGATCACTTGTGTTTCTAAATGATGATTGTCATTGTTTTGAGGTAGTTCAATATCATTTGAAACATAATGATTATAGACTATCTTGGATGGTGAGCTTGAGTCAGGTTAGGGCACTTGTGATAGATAAAGGATTGCCGTCTCCTTGTTTAAGGAGTGTGATGTTCTAAAGGGCCCCCCTGTATGAGAAGATTGAGATAGTGTATGGCCATACCCAGATGACTGTGTTCATCTGATCTAATCATGCTCATCGTATTGGAGTTACAGGCTTGACATGCTTGTCCAATAAGAACATCCAGTGGCAAAGGAAACATGCATGCCTCGTGAGTTTGATTCACACTTGTGCCATGGTTTGGGTGTAGTCTTGGAAGACTCTTTCCTTTATATCGGGAGACAGTGATGTGTTGCTAGATACCCCTCACTGATCGTGATAACGAAAGTTATCGTTACCGACATTTAAAGGAAACCCTTAGGGTCGCACAATTTGGTGATATGGCTTGCTTAAGTCAGATCGTGTGGACTGAATTGTTTCGGTTCAGTTTAAAGGGATTTAATCTCTGATTGTAAGTGAGATCTGGTCTAATCATGTTTGATTGATTAGGGCTTTAGATCGGTAAGCTTCGATCGAGAGAGATGATGCTAGATCGATGCAATCAGAAGCGTCAGATGATGAATGGTCAGATCTTGGACTTTGGGGTCTAATTTGATCTAGACTTAATGCTTGGGCTGATTTGGTTTCGCTATTGAACCAAGGGTATTGAACCGGCTCATGGGTTGAGCGCATGGTTCAAGAGGGAGAAGGAGTTGCGTTTGGTTCATGGAGACATGAACGCATGAACGCATACTCTTAATGGTTGCCATTTTTGGAAAGTTCCAAAATGAAAACGCATATGCGTTCATGGCTTGAAGTCTCCCTAATGGTTTTTCGGTTACACCTCTCTCTCGTTGCTTGGTGAAACGATTTTTGCTCTCGAGCAAGTGAGGGTGTTGACGAGAAGAGGAGGAACCGGCCAAGCAAAAGGAAGTCTTCATCTCTTCCCTACACTCGATCATTGACATCTTGGCACTTTTGCTAGCACAAGAGGTGCGCAAGTTGGGAGTCTTCATCGCCTTTGTGTGTGAACTTTTGGAGGAGATCAAAGTTGCTCTCTCCTTCCAAGCCGACCTCCAATCTATGGCTATGGTATAGATCTAAACTCATAGCTTCAAGTTGATCATATGGTTGTCATATACGATCTTTTAGAAACCCTCTTTCCGTCATGCTTGCTAGATGCGCATGTTTAGGGTTTCACCCCCTTAATAAGGGTCTCTTTCAATTGGTATCAGAGCTAGGCTTTCGATATGATCTATATGATTGCTTTGAAGTGTTTATGATCCATACATGTTGCGCTTACTTGATGCTTTGTTTTCATGATGCATGGTTTACATTGGCTATGTTTGCGCTTGTATCATGGTTACATGAAGTTTGCGCTCCCCCTTGAAGGGGACCCCCTAAAGTTTGCGCTCCCCCTTGAAGGGGACCCCCCTTAGATCTAAGGGTTATCAATATGCTAGATATGAGATATATCTTATGTTCTCAAGTGAAGCATGTTGTTTTGTTTGTTTGCGCATGTTCTAGATGTTTTATAAAACTTACATCTTGCGCGCCTACTTAGATCTAAGGTGCCCCTACTATAAATCCTTAGATGGGTTGATGGGGTTGAAAGCATCTTCTAGGTTAGATCCAACTAGTCTGATCAGACCATCTGACAGCCTAGATGGGTTGACCAGATAGCACCTGTGCGCAAGCACGAGGTGGCTATAGGTCGACTGCATCCAGGGCGTGTAGCGAGGTCTGGTTGAGACAACTACTGAACACACATGAGTTAGGCCCAGGGTCACACCCGCTTGCCAAAACTCATGAGGGTGGTTCAGCCCTTGGCGCATGCATGGTTGACCATTAGGTCAACACGGGTCAGTTAGGACTCGGTGCATGCAAGGGCAGAGGATCTGACTAGATGGATGAGTGGATCCCTATCAATGGACCATTGTAAGGTTGTAGAGCACATAAGGAAATTAAAATTGATACCATGGGGTTTTTTCAAAATTTAATTTCATGAATGGATCACATGTTGTTTTGATACCATATGCTTGTTTATTTATTCTTATGTGGGTTGCCCTAATGTGTGCTGTGCTGGGGCCTGCGTGCCTGGTAAATTACAAGTTAATATTATTGTGATCTGCGAATCACATTTTTTATTAATTTATTGTATAATTGACCTGCGAGTCAAAGCTTGTCTAGATAGATCAAAATGTTTTTGATTAGACAAGAGCATAAAGGCACACATCCAAGAGGGGCATTCACCTGGTGGTGCACCTGAAGTGCTCTTGGCGCTAGGGCCCTGGGTTGGACCAGATGAGATGCAAAAGAGCTCAAGTGAAGACTTAAGTAAAATTAAGGTCTTTCTAGGGTTCATGGGCTTTTACCACATAAGATCATGCTTTCTATTTATTGCTTATATAATTAGAATTGCATGTGTTTATCTTCTGCTATAGCCATAGGATATGCCTGATAGTAAGAAGATAAAAGACCGTTAAAATCCAACGCTAACATATCAAGCTCGTATGCCTTCTGACGCGAAACCTCACTGTTCTGACTATCGTTGGAGCCGTGTTGAACCCACTCAGTGGGCACGTCCATCTATCTTCAGACGGTGCTGGATTTCACCTGCGTGTTACAGAGTAGGGATTTATCCCTTCTCGTTGCTCAGCATAGCACGTGGTGGTCCAGGGAGTAGGTCAGGTCAGCTTGACCATGTAGGCTACATATGTGGCGCATATGGTAGCACATGGAGGCAGCCATCTGAGGGATCAGAGACTGTGTTGTACCAACTCAGTTGGCACAGTCTGCTAGATTGCCCAGATGAAGGGGAATCGCACGGGTTGGCGATTGGCGATGACAGCCTACCAGAAATTAGTGCTTGTCATCTCTGTGCATCTTATCTCGCCTGAGCAGGACGCGGAGACCAAGTATGAAATCTGGATCCCATCTCACTAAAAGAGTGTTACTCTTTCGGACTGTTTACTGGATTTTTCAGTCAGACAAAATAGTGAGAAAAGAATCTTTCTTAAGTCCTGGATTGATTCTGAACATTGATACTAACCTTGCTGTTCTTGCATTGTTGTAGATAACTGCAGCAACGAACACCATGAGCTTCAATGTGCGATCCCTACTGGAAAGGGAGAAGTTTGCTGGGCCGAACTTCTCTGACTGGTTCGGACACCTTAAGATCGTTCTTAAGGCAGAGAGGAAACTGTATGTCCTCGAGACGGCGATACCGCCGCAGCCCGCTCCGAACGCCGCAAGGGCGGTTCGGGATGCCTATGAAAAGCACGTCAATGATAGCATTGATGTCGCTTGCCTGATGCTTGCGTCTATGACGCCACCGCTGCAGCGTCAGCATGAGGATATGTCGGCTATAGAGATTATAGCGAACCTCAAGATGCTGTATGCTGGACAGGCGAGGACAGAACGCTATAATCTGACAAAGCTCTTCTTTCAGAGCAAACTGGCTGAGGGGAGCCCAGTGGGAGCTCACGTGCTCAAGATGATTGGGCACAAGGAAGCTCTGGAGAAACTGGGGCATACCATCAACCAGGAGCTTGCTGTAGATATTATTCTGCAGTCTCTCCCGCCTTCTTTCGATGCGTTCATTATTAACTTTAATATGAACAAAATCGATTGTACACCGGCAGAGCTGTTGAATATGCTCTTGACAACTGAGGAAACTCTGAAGGGTAAGCCTTCAACCTCTGTCTTGATGGTTCCTTCTAGGAACAAAAAGAAGGGGAAGAAGGGCAAGGCCCCTGTCAAGAATTACAGCAAGGCTCTGAAACAGAAGGTGAAGCGGTCGAAGGATAACAGGTGTTTCCACTGTGGCCAGCTGGGTCACTGGAAAAAGGACTGTAAAGCGCTCCAAGGAGATAAGAGGGGAAGCATCGCTTCTGGCTCAGGTATATATGTGACTGAGGTCATGTTATCTTCTTCTTCTATTTCATGGGTGTTGGACACTGCATGTGGAGTTCACATTTGTTCAAATGTACAGGAACTCAAGAGAAGAAGGCAGGTGGGACAGCATGAGGTAGACCTACGAGTTGGAAACGGGGCACGGGTTGCTGCTGTTGCTGTAGGAGACTATTTCATTTCTTTACCATCTGGCATTGTATTGGAATTAAACAATTGTTATTTTGTACCGAGTATCACGAAGAATATTATCTCTATTCCTGCTCTTGTCAGGAAAGGATTTGCCTTTGAATGCAATATTTCAAAGTGTGTTTTATCTCTAGATAATATTGTGTATGGAACTGGTTCAATTAACAATGGGTTATTCATGTTGGACATGGAAAATTCTATACAAAACATTGATAATAAGAAAGCCAAGTATGCTGATGACAGCACCTTGCTATGGCACAGTCGTTTAGGCCATATAAACGAGAAGCGCATTAAGCGGTTGCATGATAATGGACTGCTGGGATCATTCTCCTGTGAGGAGATTGATACATGCAAAGCATGTTTGATGGGTAAAATGACGAAGTCACCTTTTCCTCACAAAGGTCAAAGGGCTTCAGGTTTACTTGACCTTATACACAGTGATGTGTGTGGGCCATTTAGTAAACATGCCAGAGGTGGCTATCAGTACTTCATTACCTTTACTGATGATTTCAGTAGGTATGGGTATGTCTATCTGATGAGACATAAAAGTGAATCTTTTGACAAGTTCAAAGAGTTCAAGAATGAAGTACAAAATCAGCTAGGCCGAAATATCAAGGCACTTCGCTCAGATCGAGGTGGAGAATACCTAAGTCATGCATTTACTGACTATCTGAAGGAGTGTGGGATTATCTCACAGCTCACTCCGCCAGGAACACCGCAATGGAATGGTGTGTCCGAGAGGAGAAATAGAACGTTACTTGATATGGTTCGTTCTATGATGAGTCAGGCCACTCTTCCATACTCCTTTTGGGGTTTTGCACTGGAAACAGCTGCAAAGGTACTAAACCGAGTGCCATCTAAGGCAGTTTCAAAGACGCCATATGAATTATGGTATGGGAAACAGCCAAGCTTGACATTTATCAGGATCTGGGGTTGCGAGGCTTATGTCAAAAAGCTCGCCTCTGGGAAACTAGAGATCAGATCTGACAAATGCATCTTTGTCGGTTACCCTAAGGAAACTAAGGGTTATTATTTCTACGATCCCAAGGAGAACAAAGTTTTTGTTGCTCGGACGGCCATATTCCTTGAGAAGGAGTTTCTTCTGCAAGAGGCCAGTGGGAGAGAAATAAAGCTGGATGAAAATCCAGAGGAAGGACAAAGTAGTCAAGCACAGTTGGATGAGCCTGAGCCGGTAGATCAGGTTATTGAACAACCTGAGGCTCAGATAACACGGGAACCGCGAAGATCGGGAAGGATCCGTCGACAGCCTGAGCGCTATGACGGAGTCTACATCATTGACAATGATGAACCCCTAACTTATGCGGATGCGGTCAGTGGACCGGAGTCAGCTAGATGGCTTGATGCTATGCGAGCCGAGATGGACTCCATGTCAGATAACCAAGTCTGGGATTTGGTTGATCCGCCTCCGGGAGTAATCCCTATAGGCTGTAAATGGATCTTCAAAAGGAAGATTGACATGGATGGTAACGTGGTTACCTATAAAGGCAGGCTAGTTGCGAAAGGTTTCAAACAAATCTACGGGATAGATTATGATGAAACTTTCTCACCTGTAGCTATGTTCAAGTCTATTCGGATTCTTTTAGCGATAGCAGCATATTATGATTATGAGATCTGGCAGATGGATGTGAAAACAGCTTTCCTTAATGGAAATATGGATGAGGATGTGTATATGACACAACCTGAGGGTTTCACTAATCCATCAGATCGTCATAAAATATGCAAGTTAAAGAAGTCCATTTATGGACTGAAACAAGCATCTAGGAGCTGGAATATTCGTTTTGATGAATCAATCTCTGAGTTTGGTTTCATCAAGAACGAAGATGACCCGTGTGTTTATAAGAGGTTTAGTGGGAGCGTAATTACATTCCTAATCCTCTACGTCGATGATATCTTAATCATTGGAAATGATATTCCTGAACTGCATGCTGTTAAAGCATGGTTAGGAAAATGTTTCCAGATGAAAGATCTAGGAGAAGCAGCCTATGTGTTAGGTGTAAAGATCTATAGGGATAGATCTAAGAGGCTTCTCGGGCTGTGCCAGAGTACTTACATCGATAAAGTCCTGGAGAGATTCCATTTAGAGAATTCTAAACGTGGATATCTTCCAGTCAGACATGGTCTGAATCTTTCGAAGAGTTAGTGTCCACAAACACAGACTGAGAAAGATGAAATGGACAATACGCCTTATGCTTCGGCTATTGGGTCCATCATGTATGCGATGTTGTGTACTCGCCCAGACGTCGCTTACGGGTTAAGCGTGACCAGTCGATTCCAAAGTAATCCAGGTTTGGCGCACTGGATTGCAGTCAAGAACATTATAAAATATCTGCGGAGGACCAAAGATATGTTCTTGATATATGGTGGTCAGGAAGAACTCAGTATAGAGGGATATACTGACGCTTCGTTCCAGTCGGACCAGGATGATTTCCGATCGCAATCAGGCTATGTTTTTAGCTTGAATGGTGGAGCAGTGGTGTGGAAGAGTTTCAAACAGTCAACTGTTGCTGATTCCACAACAGAAGCCGAGTATGTTGCAGCCTCGGAAGCATCCAAGGAGGCAGTGTGGATTCGTAAGTTCGTGAGAGAACTTGGTGTCGTTCCTTCGAGTGCTGATCCTTTGGTTATCTTCTGTGATAACACTGGAGCAATCGCACAAGCAAAGGAACCACGGTCGCACCAGAAGTCCAAGCACATACAGAGACGGTTTCACTTGATCCGGGAGATCATTGATCGAGGCGAGATCAAAATATGCAAGGTTCATACAGATGACAATCTGGCAGACCCGCTTACCAAGCCTCTGGCGCAGCAGAAGCATGAGCAGCACTGTAATAATATGGGTTTGAGATTTCTCAACCATTAGATTAAGTGCAAGTGGGAGATTGTTGGGGTATGCCCTTAAGGCTAATGTTTGAGGCCTTTGGGATTGTAATAAGTATCATGTAATAAACTCTTGTGTTTATAAAGGCATGGTTATTATTCAGGTTGTTACCTTGTCTGCTGTAATAAGTGTACTTCTGAATAATGTCTCAAAGCTGTTCAGCTAGGCTGACAGGCTATATGTCCTTAGTCGAGATATCTTGGTGAACATGAGACAGCCTTGATATGATTGAGACTAATATGTGTGCTAATCTTATAGGATGCTTCGAGCATGGAATAAGATGTAGACTTATGGGTACATTGGATGTACTAGACAGACCCTACTGGGATATTCCATTGCTTGTCACAATGTGAATGATCCTTGTAAGCAGCAAGTGGCACATGTCCTTTGACTTGAGATCACTTGTGTTTCTAAATGATGATTGTCATTGTTTTGAGGTAGTTCAATATCATTTGAAACATAATGATTATAGACTATCTTGGATGGTGAGCTTGAGTCAGGTTAGGGCACTTGTGATAGATAAAGGATTGCCGTCTCCTTGTTTAAGGAGTGTGATGTTCTAAAGGGCCCCCCTGTATGAGAAGATTGAGATAGTGTATGGCCATACCCAGATGACTGTGTTCATCTGATCTAATCATGCTCATCGTATTGGAGTTACAGGCTTGACATGCTTGTCCAATAAGAACATCCAGTGGCAAAGGAAACATGCATGCCTCGTGAGTTTGATTCACACTTGTGCCATGGTTTGGGTGTAGTCTTGGAAGACTCTTTCCTTTATATCGGGAGACAGTGATGTGTTGCTAGATACCCCTCACTGATCGTGATAACGAAAGTTATCGTTACCGACATTTAAAGGAAACCCTTAGGGTCGCACAATTTGGTGATATGGCTTGCTTAAGTCAGATCGTGTGGACTGAATTGTTTCGGTTCAGTTTAAAGGGATTTAATCTCTGATTGTAAGTGAGATCTGGTCTGATCATGTTTGATTGATTAGGGCTTTAGATCGGTAAGCTTCGATCGAGAGAGATGATGCTAGATCGATGCGATCAGAAGCGTCAGATGATGAATGGTCAGATCTTGGACTTTGGGGTCTAATTTGATCTAGACTTAATGCTTGGGCTGATTTGGTTTCGCTATTGAACCAAGGGTATTGAACCGGCTCATGGGTTGAGCGCATGGTTCAAGAGGGAGAAGGAGTTGCGTTTGGTTCATGGAGACATGAACGCATGAACGCATACTCTTAATGGTTGCCATTTTTGGAAAGTTCCAAAATGAAAACGCATATGCGTTCATGGCTTGAAGTCTCCCTAATGGTTTTTCGGTTACACCTCTCTCTCGTTGCTTGGTGAAACGATTTTTGCTCTCGAGCAAGTGAGGGTGTTGACGAGAAGAGGAGGAACCGGCCAAGCAAAAGGAAGTCTTCATCTCTTCCCTACACTCGATCATTGACATCTTGGCACTTTTGCTAGCACAAGAGGTGCGCAAGTTTGGAGTCTTCATCGCCTTTGTGTGTGAACTTTTGGAGGAGATCAAAGTTGCTCTCTCCTTCCAAGCCGACCTCCAATCTATGGCTATGGTATAGATCTAAACTCATAGCTTCAAGTTGATCATATGGTTGTCATATACGATCTTTTAGAAACCCTCTTTCCGTCATGCTTGCTAGATGCGCATGTTTAGGGTTTCACCCCCTTAATAAGGGTCTCTTTCAAAGACCTCTTCGGATTGTGGATAGAAAGGACAAAATTATGAGGAACAAGACTATACCTTTGGTAAAGGTTATCTGGGGAAATCAGTCGGTTGAGGAGGCAACTTGGGAGACTGAAGCTGATATGAGGAAATTTTATGCTTACCTCTTTGATGATATGGATGCTGAGCTTTAGAGGACTAAAGCTTTATAAGGAGGGAGGGATGTAAGATCCAAGGATCTTAAGTCCTGGTAAGCATTATTTTTGATTTAAATAAAATTATTGACTGTGTTATTATTCCTGTGTATTGATTGTTAATTTATGATAAATTAATTAGAGATTTTGGTTGATGAATTATAGTTAATTAAATTAGAGATTTTTGGATATTAATGTTAATTAATTAACTAGCTCATTGGATGCTAATTTTCAGTTAATTAATTAGAGTTTACTGCTTGTTAATTTAAGTTATTTAATTGTTAATTAATTGGAGTTATTGGACGTTAATCCTTATTGGATGTCAATTAAATCCTTATTGGATTTCCATTAAGTGAATGGTTAGTTAATGGTTAAATTAATTAGTTAATCATGGGTTATTGGGTTTGCACGAATTGGGTTTTAAAATTCAAATTATTAGTTAAATGGGTTAAACCCTATTTGAATTAATTGGTTAATGGGTTTAAAATTTAAAAACCCAAAGTTTAAGTGGTAATTTTCGGCTAGGGTAGAGATTTTGGCGTTTTGTTTGGCTTGGAGGAAAACTTTGGGCGACGGCTTGAAGAGTTGGCGATTCTTGAAGCCTTGGGCGATCTTCTTCTTCATCTTCCTTCTCTCTTGGCCGGAGTCTTTGGTGTTGGAGGTGTTTCCTTCCATTGGCGGCGATTCTTGGTGGAACTTCAAGCCTTAGACGAAATTTTTGGAGAGTTTTTCACCTTAGTGTTCACGGTTAAGAGGTGAGTGGAGTGTCTATTCGATTTCTATCTATTTGTTAGTGTTAGATGATGTGTTAGATGATACATTTGCTTGTTGGAATTTTTACCATGTTAAAACCGAAAACTCAAGACTTCATCTTGTTATAAACCGAAAGTTGTAAAGGTATATTTATCTTGAAAACCGAATTTAAGATATTCCTTGTTCTTCATGAAAACCGAATTTAGGGTATTTACCATGAAAACCTAAAAACCGAAATATTGATCATATGCATGAAAACCGAAATTTTGATAATTGTTTATGAAAACCGAATTCTTGATATTTGTAGTTAACATGTTTACATGTGGTAATTTGTAATGTAGTTTATAAGAATACATGTTTTACATTTTATGTTGATTTTATGGATGCTTGTTTTAATTTTATGTTTCTTTATGAGTGTAGCATGTTTTATGGTTATATATTTATGGCTATGTAACTTTGTTTGAGAAATTGGGTGATAACTTAGCAAGGCTACACTGAACTATCAGCATGAAACCTAAGGACTACACTACATTATGTGATTTTGAATATTTTGTGGCTATATGAATTTTTGAATATTATGTGATCATGTGATTTTTGAGTATTATGTAATTATGTGGTTTTTGAAGAGTATGTGGTTATGTGATTTTCGGTTATTATGTGTTATGTGTTGGTTAGGACTAAGGCTAAGTGTAGCTGTGTACTCAAGGGGATGGTCAATATGTGATATGTTAAGGGTTTGAATTTTCAGCCTGTATTGTGATATGTGAAGGGGGTTGATGTTCAGCCTACCTGCTATGATTATTGTGATGGGGGTTGATGTTCAGCCTGCCCGATATGATTATTGTGATGACTATCCTAGAGTCTAGTTGACACTTAGGAGTCCACCTTTGTGATATATGATATAAGATGTGTCTGTTGTCCAGTAGGAACCTTTTGGGAGAACGGGTTTTGACGCAAAGTGTCATGTCTTGGTCGGACAGGGGCCACCTCTTGATGTCATCACTCTCTTTTTGTGATATGGGGTGTCGTAGAGCAAAGTGCCACGTCGTGACCCGGCGGGGGCCACCTCTTGAATCTACACACAATCCATCGATGTGTTATGGGGTGTTTTAGAGCAAAGTGCCACGTCGTGACCTGGCGGGGGCCACCTCTTGATTCTACTCACTGTCCATGTTTATATGTTGCATGAAATTTTGCAGTCTCCCAGTGCTTAGGCCAAAGCCGGGTTAGACCATAATGGTCACTACTGAATATGCTGGACAACTAGGTTAATTAAGTGTTGGTGTGTTTAGTTGGTTTAGAGTATAACTCTAGAACCTGAGTTTGTTATATGTTGGTGTGTACATCTGAGTTGGTTTAGAGTATAACTCTAGAACCTGAGTTTGTTATATGTTGGTGTGTACATCTGACTGTTATTATGACTTCTGTTTTCTTTATGTTGTTATATGTTGACATAATGTTCCTGTTAAAGATTTTTAAAATAATCTGTCTATATTTTTGAGTGTATGTTATGGATGGTCGATTTAGACTATCCACTCACTGGGCTGTGTAGCTCACCCCTCAATGTTTTCAGGTGTAGAACAGGGGCGCACTGCATGAGTTAGCATATTATACGGATATTGTGATTCTACATGCTGATTGGATGTATAACTTTTGTGCTTAAGTAACTGAGGCCGGATGTGGCCGAATTATATGAACTTGGGTTGCCAGTTGTGGCCAAACTATGTGTGAACTTGTGTTGCCGGTTGTGGCGGTTTTGATATTATGATTTTTGTGTCACCGCGGGCTTTGGCCTGGTTTCGGTGTTGGGTATCACTGTGAAACTTTATGGAATCGATTTTGTGATTTTGTTTTGAAATTCGGTTTGTGGTGTATTCTTTGTAATCGGTTTTGATATACCTGTAACTTGCATATGTCTAGTGCAAGTATTGCCTGGTGGCAGGTACCTTTATGGATTTTATGGATTTGATACGGATTTGATATAACTGTTGCCTTGCATATGTCTAGTGCAAGGAATGCGTGGTGGCAGGTACCTTTATGAAATTGTGTTTTTGTGGAGATTTATAAGTATGGATTTTCGAAATTTTCAGATCGGGTTTCCTGAACGGGGTTTTACCTAGCATATGTATCGATCTTGTATGATAACATCCTGTTTCTTTCATGAATTGTGTTGCTTGTTTGGGGTTAAGATAACGGGATGTTACACCGAGCCCGAGCCAGACTCAGACCCCCGCCCCTGCGTCGGTATCTGTGTCTGAGATAGAAGTTGCAACTGCTCTCTGAACTCGCGTTGCTGTTCGCGATTCTGCTGTAACAGCTGCTGCTGCACCTCCTGGTGCTGGGTCTGCTGCTGCTGCAGCATCTGAGCCTGTTGCTGGATTAGTGCGTTCTGTTGCTGCACCATACCAGTCAAAGACTCCATAGCCCGCAGGAATTCAGCAGTCTGATCACTGCTGCCAGTACTAGCACTCAACCTGGGGCGCACCATACTGGCTCCTTCAATACACATAGATCAAAGTTACAATCAAGTCAGTTCTCAAACAAGGTTCCTAGCTGTCTAGCAATACACAAGCAAGGTTTTCCACCCCCAATACAGCTATTATTCGCTAGCTCATTCCTCTGATACCATTCTGTAACGCCCCCTCAGAATAAACCCCAAACATCGAACAGAAACCATAGAAGATAGGGAACGTCACACACATACAACAATACAGATGCTAGGGAATAATAGCTTACAGAAACCGATTCAGAAAAATTTCGGCAGCATGTCCCCAGAAAAACTAAGGAAATTCCTGTACATGTATCATAATATTACATTGTGGGTCAACATGCTGACCACAAACTGAAACACACCATTTTGAAATCAAAAGTTCTCAAGCCTTATCACAACTAATAAACCACGATAATCGAATAGCACAGGATAATACAGAATTCACCGAAAATAGGCTTAAGCCCTCAGTTTAACAGTCGTATCAAAACCAAATGCCAACCCGGCAACAATATCACAGGAATCGAAAATCAGCATACCAGCCACATCCGGCTAACATGTCCATGAACAAAATCATAAAAACCTTGGCCACATCCGGCCCACAAATAGCACAGGCTCGCAGGCCCCAAAATATCAAGTTAGAAAACTAAACATCCGCTCAGGCTGTAGGCTCCTGCCCTGCATCTGGAAATATCGTGGAATGAGCTACACGGCTCATTGAGTAGATAGTCTCGTTCGACCATCCACTAATATACAATCAAAAAATAGATGCAGATATCTTTTCAAAACTTTTAACGGAAGATGTCAAAGTATGATACATAATAAAACCGATAACCATAAATCACAATCATGATCAGAAAACAATACACCCACAACCCCGGGCAACAAGATCACCAAACAGCCTATCCGGCTAACAGACTAGAATCACACAACTATTGTCCAGTGATTTCAGAATTGACCCCGAGGGTCCAACCCGGCCTTCGTCAAGGCACTGAGAGTAACCTGCAACGAACATTGGTGAGGCGTAGATTCAAGAGGTGGCCCCCGCCAGGTCACGACGTGGCACTTTGCTCTACGACACTCAACCGCACCCCCTTTACTGGGAACACAACACCCCCACAACCGGGAACGGAAACAGGAACAGATCAGAACGGAAGGTGAATGAATTCAAGAGGTGGCCCCCGTCTGACCAAGACGTGGCACTTTGTTTCAAACACCCAACTCTCATAAGGTTTATCACTTGGACAAAATACCCTTAACACAAACCGGAACCCTGAACCTCTAACCTGGTCACTAGACTCTAGAACAGTCCCTCCATTACCGGAAACAAAGCAGAATAGGATGGGTGGATTCTCCAACCCCAAATCAGAATGACTGTTCACTGAGTGCTCTAGTTAACCCTTAAGTTCAGTCCACCCAAGTCTAGGACCCTTATCGAACGCATACAACACGAACATTGTCTCGGACATCACATCAATCAAGTTCAAGAAAGGTCCTTAGATTTCATGCAAACATGGTTTAACCTTTTCTAAGTTATCATCCAAGGTTATCAATCAATATTTCACATCACTACTTTCTACATACACCATTCAACTAAAAATACATACTAATACAGAAAATTCACCAAATTTCATCCGCAGATAACATAAATACAGGATATCACAGATTCATAGTTTTCTCCTAGTTCTTATAAAAAAAGACAGAAATGCCCCTAGTTCAAAGTTTAAGTCATGCAGGAAAACTTATCCAAAAATTTCGTAAAAATAGTCATTACGTCCCTCATGATCCTTAGATTCGAAATTTCAAGTTTTCCCCCAATTTAACTAGCAAATTTACCGAATTACCCCTAGGTCAATTTCAGTCAACAGAAACTTTTATTTCCAAAAATTCCCCAAAAAAAACGGTAGAGTCCTCATATACCTAATTTCATAAAAATCTGGTTTGCCCCAATTCTTACCCTTACATTTGGGCGTAATTTCATGAAGAAGGGGCGAAATTCTCAATTAAGCCCTAATCTTCATGCAATTGAAAAATCTAAAGCCACATACATGATTAATCAAAGTCTAGTTGATGATTAGAAGTCTTAGAGATGAAAAGCCCTAATTTTCATGCAAACTAGGGTTTCGAAATTTGGGGAAAAACAAGGAAACATATACAAATTTGAAATCAAGAGTTCATGTCATATTTCTAAGCATTAATCTTCTCTAAATCAAGCAACAATCCCAATATACATGAACTAGGTGGAAGAGAAGATCCACTCACCTTAATTTCGGTTCTTCCAAGCCACATGCCCCCACGCCTCCCCTCACGCCACTCACGTCGTCGGAAGATTGCTGGAAGCCGCCTCCACCACCACTCGCCGCCGGCCACAAGAAGAGGAGAAGGGAGAAGAAGGCAAGCCGCCACCTTCACCCAAGGGAGAAAAATCGTGAGCAAAGAGGGAAATGAGGGAAAACGTGGGTGAGAACATGGATCCCTCAAAATTTTAGTTTTCTACCCACTAAGCCTCCAAAGATCCAAACCCAATAGCTTAAACATAAGTGGAAGATCCAATAACCCTTTAGTATAAGTTATTCTCCACTTCACCCTTATCAAGGGCTCTTACCCTTTTCTAATAGATAGACACCACTAGCCTAGTGGCGTGCAGTACACATTCTACGCCTTAAGTCGCAGGTTCAAATCCTCTCCGCGACACATATTTTTACATTGCAGGGAAAATACATAAATCGATACCTTCTCTCACTGAAAAACTTCCACAAAAAAAAATGCTAGATAAACAAAATTTTATTTTCTTACCTGCTAATAAATTTCTGGATCTTACAGCCTTTTACTTCCTTAATGAAGCAAAACCGCCCACTTCACCCCATTATGCCCCTAGGCGCTAATGGGTGAAGACTTCTCCCCATTATACCCTTTTAGCTAATTCTCTCCTCATGACAACTAATTATTGGGCCTGAATAATGAGCAAGCCCAAAATTCATCGCATGGGTTGATTAAGCTATTGGATCCAATCCAATGCAACCCTAATCCAAATGTGACCAATCTAGGTCAATTTCGGGTCAACCTGCAAAAAATGAAGTTTGGCTCCAATAACCTTCTTCCAACTCATCAGGCCCATTGGCGCTGATGAAATCTTCCAAATGGATCCAAGTAATCCAATAACTTGATCCTAAGGCTTCTGATTAAAGCAACGTCAAGAGTCTATTACGTGTGACCCCATAGGATCCTAATGACCATGGCAATGATGTAAACATCATAAGTAGTGAGGGGTATCTAGCAACACATCACTACTATCCATGTCATAGGACTTAAGTCATATGGCAACAACTCCTAACCAAACAACGAGGATTCCCATGCTTTATAGATCCCTTTGCCTAAACTGATATCCTGCCATTGGATTAGTCTCAAGTTCATCAATCCAATGCATTAGTCATGACTCAACTAGTGTGGCCACACATTCCTGTCATGCACCAATAAGGTGGGGCGCCCCCGAGTGGATATCATGCTTCCAATAAGGAAGGGGCAAATTCTACTATTGGTCATCCATGTCTCTACATTACTTATGACATGCCCAATGACAGTCGTTTTGGTCTCCCAGTTACGGAGAGACGTAAGACTGTATTAAAGCATACCCATCATCAAATCTAGACATGAATACCTCAAGTCTAAAGATCAATGCAAACCTCTTGCATGTGAGATTGACTTGTTGACTGGACAAGTCAATCCTCACAGAGGATCACTCAAGTGCATCCAATTCACCTGTATGTCTGCGTTACTATGCCCCGCACCTAACCAGCCCATACACCAGTCTCACATGTACCAAAGCTGTCCCATATCTACTAAGGTACCTTGACTGGGGATAGCTTATGAGAATGGATCCAACTAAACTCCTGAGACATTATTTATGCAACTCAATACATCAACGCAGGTTGAGAAGTCTGCATAATAACGACCATGCCTCTATAAAGAATAACAATTCCATCAAAGTACATTCAAACAATGCCCAACCATGTCCAAACATTGGTCTGCAGGGCATAAACACCAACAATCTCCCACTTGCACTGAGACCAAGGGCAATTGATGTTTAGTCAGTTCCAATGTCTCTAGTATGACCCATTTAGCTTCCGCTGCGCCAGAGGCTATGTTAGTGGGTTTTTCCAGATTGCTATCTATGTTTATTTTAACAAATTTGATCATCATCCTTATCCATGATCTCTGAGATCAGATGATATGCTGCAGTACATACTTGAGCACTAAGTTCCTTCACTTATGCTATGGCCCCAGTAAGAACTATACTGGACCATCAAGCACCACGAACTAAATCAAGTTCAAATGAATGAAGCTGCTTCCTTGGCTACCACAAGAAGCTGCAATGAACTCAGCCTTATTTGTAGAATTTTGCCACTATGGTTTGCATAATGCTCTTTTAGCACACAACACCACAACAAGGCAAAGTGCAAATCCTGGCTGTGGTCATAAGACTGGAACGAAGTATCAGTGTACCCTTGTACACAAAATTCTTCCTGTCTATCATAGACTAGACTTCAAGCCTTTATACTGTTGGGGTATGCCCTTAAGGCTAATGTTTGAGGCCTTGGGATTATTTCAGTAGCATGTATAAACTCTATGTTTATAAAGGCAATGGTTGTTATTCAGGTTGTTACATCATCTGCTGCAATATGTATACTTCTGAATAATGTCTCAATGCTGTTCAGCTTGGCTGACATGCAGTATTGTCCTTAGTCGAGATATCTTGGTGAACATGAGACAGCCTTGATATGATTGAGACTAATATGTGTTCTAATCTTATAGGATGCTTCGAGCATGGAATAAGATGTAGACTCATGGGTACATTGGATGTACTGGACAGACCCTACTTAGGATATTCAATTGCTTGTCACAATGTGAATAATCCTTATATGCAAACAAGTGGCATATTTCCTCTGACTTGAGATCACTTGTGTTTCTAAATGATGTTTGGCATTGTTTTGAGGTAGTTCAATATCATTTGAAACATAATGGTTATAGACTATCTTGGATAATGAACATGAGTCATGTTAGGGTACAAATCCTGGCTGTGGTCATAACTGAGTTGGTACAACACAGTCTCTGATCCCACAGATGGCTGCCTCCATGTGCTACCATATGCGCCACATATGTAGCCTACATGGTCAAGCTGACCTGACCTACTCCCTGGACCACCACGTGCTATGCTGAGCAACGAGAAGCGATAAATCCCTTCTCTGTAACACGCAGGTGAAATCGCACACCGTCTGAAGATAGATGGACGTGCCCACTGAGTGGGTACAACACGGCTCCAACGATAGTCATAATAGTGAGGTTTCGCGTCAGAAGGCTATCGAGCTTGATATTTTAGCATTGGATTTTAACGGTCTTTTATCTTCTTAACTATCATGCAAACCCTATGGTGATAGCAGAAGATAAATAAATCATGCAATTCTAATTATAAACGATAAGTAGAAAGCATGCTGATCTTATGTGGTAAAAGCCCATTAACCCTAAGTAAGACCTTAAGTTAACTTAAGTCTTCACTTTAGCTCTTCTTGGGTCTTTTGCCTCTCATCTGGCCCAGACCAGGGCCTAAGCGCCTTCTGCAGCTCAGGTGCACCCACCAGGTAGATGCGCCTGTCATAGGGTCGAACCCTAGACCTCCCACCTGGTCAAGCCTCTGCTGCATGCGCCTCTGCCAACTGTGCTATGTGCTCATGTCTGATTAAACTTACAATTTAATCTATCTAGACATGATTGGCTCGTAGGTCAATTACACATTATAAATTAAATAAAAGTGATGCGCAGATCACAATATAAATTAATTTACAATTTTAATCCAGGCTCGCAGGCGCCAGCACAGCAGACATTAAAAGGGCAACCCACATAAGATGAAATAAACATATATCATGGCATCCAATCAACATGTGATCCTTTAACAAGAAAATAAAATTTTTGAAAAACCCATTGGGATCAATTTTAATTTTCTTATGTGCCCTACAACCTTACAACGGTCCATTGATGGGGATCCACTCATCCATCCAGTCAGATCCACTGCCCTTGCATGCACCAAGTCCTAACTGACTTGAGTTGACCTAATGATCAACCATGCATGCGCAAAGGGCTGAACAACCCTCATGAGTTTCGGCAAGCGGGTGTGACCCCGGGCCTAACTCATGTGTGTTCACTAGTCGTCTCAACCAGACCTCGCTACACGCCCTTGATGCAGTCGACCTATAGCCACCTCGTGCTTGCGCACAGGTGCTATCTGGTCAACCCATCTAGGCTGTCAGATGGTCTGATCAGACTATTTGGATCTAGACTCGACTGTGACTTCAACCCTATCAACCCGTCTAAGGGTTTATAGTAGGCGCTTATAGATCTAGATGGAGCGCGCAAGATGGTACAAGTTTTTAGGTAAAAACAACTTACAACATGCGCAACAACAAAGTAAGAAGCTTTCATCTTCATTAACATGCGCAACTAGATACATGGTAACATGCGCAAACAAGATGAAACTTCAATATAGATCTATAACATGTAATAGCATACTCGGATCACAAACAAGCAACATGAAGCAATCATATGAACATATATAGAACCGCTACGCTCTGATACCAATTGAAGAGTCCCCTTCAAGGGGGAGCGCAAGGGGGTGAAACCCTAAAGGTAAGCGCATATAGAGCTTTTGAGCGGAAGCAAGGGTTTCCATGATCGATTTATATGACATATGATCAACTTTCAATACCTTGTAATGTAGATAGATCTAGAAGAAATATCATACCATTGCCATCGCTTGGATGGTGTCTTGGAAGAAGAGATCGAAAGGGGTCTCCTCCACAAGATGCGCACACAAGATGAGAAGTAGCTTTCTTCTTGTCGCTCCTTGTGCTAGCAAGGATCTTCAAGTGCCCCTTGTCGCGTGAAGGAGATTGAGAGAGAAGACTTCTTGCTGGCCGAATGCTCACCTTCACGTGAAGAACACCCAAAGCGAAAGGAGGAAGAGGCTAGAGAGGCGTTCAAAGCATGGGAGCGTTTTCCACTAGCAAAACGCCTTCCCAATTTGGCAAGTTTTAACTTCACTTAAAACCCCTCTTTAACCATCGAAAACTCCTCTTGCCTTTGAACCATACGTTCACATAAGTGAACCGGTTCAAAGCAATTCGGTTTAGATGCATTTGGTTCAAAGACCAAATCAAACCAGCCCAAGCCATTTGGTCTAGATCTCATTGAACCAATGGTTCAAGTGTTGGGGTATGCCCTTAAGGCTAATGTTTGAGGCCTTGGGATTGTATAAGTATCATGTAATAAACTCTTAAGTTTATAAAGGCATGGTTATTATTCAGGTTGTTACCTTGTCTGCTGTAATAAGTGTACTTCTGAATAATGTCTCAAAGCTGTTCAGCTAGGCTGACAGGCTATATGTCCTTAGTCGAGATATCTTGGTGAACATGAGACAGCCTTGATATGATTGAGACTGATATGAGTGCTAATCTTATAGGATGCTTCGAGCATGGAATAAGATGTAGACTCATGGGTACATTGGATGTACTGGACAGACCCTACTCGGATATTCCATTGCTTGTCACAATGTGAATGATCCTTGTAAGCACTAAGTGGCACATGTCCTTTGACTTGAGATCACTTATGTTTCTAAATGATGATTGTCATTGTTTTGAGGTAGTTCAATATCATTTGAAACATAATGATTATAGACTATCTTGGATGGTGAGCTTGAGTCAGGTTAGGGCACTTGTGATAGATAAAGGATTGCCGTCTCCTTGTTTAAGGAGTGTGATGTTCTAAAGGGCCCCCCTATATGAGATGATTGAGGAAGTGTATGGCCATACCCAGATGACTATGTGCATCTGATCTAATCATGCTCATCGTATTGGAGTTACAGGCTTGACATGCTTGTCCAATAAGAACATCCAGTGGCAAAGGAATCATGCATGCCTAGTGAGTTGATTCACACTTATGCTGTGGTTGGGTGGAGTCTTGGAAGACTCTTTCCTTTATATCGGGAGACAGTGATGTGTTGCTAGATACCCCTCGCTGATCGTGATAACGTAAGTTATCGTTACCGACATTTAAAGGAAACCCTTAGGGTCGCACAATTTGATGATATGGCTACTTAAGTCAGATCGTGTGGACTGAATTGTTCGAGTTCAGTTTAAAGGAGATTAAACTCTGATTGTAAGTGAGATCCAGTCTGATCATGTTTGATTGATTAGGGCTTGAGATCGGTAAGCTTAGATCGAGAGTGTGGATGCTAGATCGAAGAGATCAAGAGCATTAAAAGGATGAACGGTCAGATTTTGAACCTTAGGGTTTAATTTGGTCTGAACCGATTATTGGGCTGATTTGGTTTGGTCATTGGACCAATTGAATTGAACCGGCTCACATGTGAGCGCTTGGTTCATTTGAGAGGAGAGCTATGCGTTTGGTTCACTTCATGTGAACGCATAACGCAAGCTTTGATGACTTGCCATTTATGGCATTTCGGTTTGACAATTGTGATGAATGTCTCCACATTCGATCACAAGTTTGGCTAACGCTCCTCTCCATCATCTTGCTCTCGACGACACACACTTTCTTGTGTGGTGAAAGTGACGAGAAGAAAGATCGGCCAAGAGTTCATCATCTCCTTCATGCGATAAGACCCCTTGAAGCTTTTGCTAGCACAAAGTTGAGAAGGGAGTAGTCTTTGTCTTCTTGTGTGCGCACCTTTTGGAGGAGATCAACCTTGTTTTCTTCTTCCAAGCAGCCTTCCATCCATGGCAATGGTAAGATCATATCATGATCTTAAGTTGGTTTAAGTTGATTATATAGTTCATATGCGATCTTTAGAAGCCCTTTTTCCGCATTGCATGCTAGATGCGCATGTATAGGGTTTCCTTCCCCCTTTATTAGGGGTTCCTTCAGCTGGTATCAGAGCTAGGCTCTCCATATGATCTATATGATTGCTAGAAGTATTTGTGATCCATGCTTCTTGCGCTTACTTGATGCTTTGTTTTCATGATGCATGGTTACATTTACATGTAGATTGCGCTTGTATCATGCTAACATGTAGATTGCGCTTGTATCATGCTAACATGTAGATTGCGCTTGTATCATGGGCTATGTATGCGCTCCCCCTTGAAGGGGACCCCCTAAAGTTTGCGCTCCCCCTTGAAGGGGACCCCCTTAGATCTAAGGGTTATCAACTTTGTTTGTATGTTTGCGCATGCTCTAAGTGTTTTACAAAACTTACATCTTGCGCGGTTGATTAGATCTAAGGTGCCACTACATTAAATCCTTAAATGGGTTGATGGGGTTGAAGGCATCATCTAGTATAGATCAAGCTAGTCTGATCAGACCATCTGACAGCCTAGATGGGTCGACCAGATAGCACCTGTGCGCAAGCACGAGGTGGCTATAGGTTGACTGCATCAAAGGCGTGTAGCGAGGTCTGGTTGAGACAATTACTGAACATACTTGAGTTAGGCCCGGGGTCACACCCGCTTGCCAAAACTCATGAGGGTGGTTCAGCCCTTGACGCATGCATGGTTGACCATCAGGTCAACACGGGTCAGTTAGGACTCGGTGCATGCAAGGGCAAAAGATCTAACTAGATGGATGAGTGGATCCCCATCAATGGACCATTGTAAGGTTGTAGGGCTCATAAGGAAATTAAAATTGATGCCATGGGGTTTTTTCAAAATTTTAATTTCTTGATTGGATCACATGTTGATTGAACCATATGCTTGTTTATTTAGTCTTATGTGGGTTGCCCATTTGTGTGCTGTGCTGGGGCCTGCGTGCCTGGATTTAAAAAATTGTAAATTAATTTGTGATCTGCGAATCACATTGTACTTAATTTATAATATGTTGTTGACCTGCGAGTCAACCTTGTCTAGATAGATCAAATGTACTTTGATTAGACAAGAGCACAAAAGCACACATCCAAGAGGGGCATTCACCTGGTGGTGCACCTGAGGTGCTCTTGGCGCTAGGGCCCTAGGTTGGACCAGATGAGATGCCAAGGAGCTCGAGTGAAGACTTAAGTAAAATTAAGGTCTTACTAGGGTTCATGGGCTTTTACCACATAAGATCATGCTTTCTACTTATTGCTAATAATTAGAATTGCATGTTTAAGTTTATCTTCTACTATAGCCATAGGATATGCCTGATAGTAAGAAGATAAAAGACCGTTAAAATCCAACGCTAACATATCAAGCTCGATAAGCCTTCTGACACGAAACCTCACCTTTCTGATTATCGTTGGAGCCGTGTTGAACCCACTCAGTGGGCACGTCCATCTATCTTCAGACGGTGCTGGATTTCACCTGCGTGTTACAGAGTTGGGATTTATCCCCTCTCGTTGCTCAGCATAGCACGTGGTGGTCCAGGGAGTAGGTCAGGTCAGCTTGACCATGTAGGCTACATATGTGGCGCATATGGTAGCACATGGAGGCAGCCATCTCTGGGATCAGAGACTGTGTTGTACCAACTCAGTTGGCACAGTCTGCTGGATTGCCAAGATGAAGGGGAATCGCACGGGTTGGCGATTGGCTGGGACAGCCTACCAGAAATTAGTGCTTGTCATCTCTGTGCAACTTATCTCGCCTGAGCGGGACGCGGAGACCAAGTATGAAATCTGGATCCCATCTCACTAAAAGAGTGTTACTCTTTCGGACTGTTTACTGGATTTTTCAGTCAGACAAAATAGTGAGAAAAGAATCTTTCTTAAGTCCTGGATTGATTCTGAACATTGATACTGACCTTGCTGTTCTTGCTTGTTGTAGATTCCTGCAGCAACGAACACCATGAGCTTCAATGTGCGATCCCTACTGGAAAGGGAGAAGTTTGCTGGGCCGAACTTCTCTGACTGGTTTGGACACCTTAAGATCGTTCTTAAGGCAGAGAGGAAACTGTATGTCCTCGAGACGGCGATACCGCCGCAGCCCGCTCCGAACGCCGCAAGGGCGGTTCGGGATGCCTACGAAAAGCACGTCAATGATAGCATTGATGTCGCTTGCCTGATGCTAGCGTCTATGACGCCACCGCTGCAGCGTCAGCATGAGGATATGTCGGCTATAGAGATTATAGCGAACCTCAAGATGCTGTATGCTGCACAGGCGAGGACTGAGCGCTATAATCTGACGAAGCTCTTCTTTCAGAGCAAACTGGCTGAGGGGAGCCCAGTGGGAGCTCACGTGCTCAAGATGATTGGGCACAAGGAGGCTCTGGAGAAACTGGGGCATACCATCAACCAGGAGCTTGTTGTGGATATTATTCTGCAGTCTCTCCCGCCTTCTTTCGATGCGTTCATCATTAACTTTAATATGAACAAAATCGATTGTACGCCGGCAGAGCTGCTGAATATGCTCTTGACTACTGAGGAAACTCTGAAGGGTAAGCCTTCAACCTCTGTCTTGATGGTTCCTTCTAGGAACAAGAAGAAGGGGAAGAAGGGCAAGGCCCCTGTCAAGAACTACAGTAAGGCCCTGAAACAGAAGGTGAAGCGGTCGAAGGATAACAGGTGTTTCCACTGTGGCCAGCTGGGTCACTGGAAAAAGGACTGTAAAGCGCTCCAAGGAGATAAGAGGGGAAGCATCGCTTCTGGCTCAGGTATATATGTGACTGAGGTCATGTTATCTTCTTCTACTATATCATGGGTGTTGGACACTGCATGTGGAGTTCACATTTGTTCAAATGTGCAGGAACTCAAGAGAAGAAGGCAGGTGGGACAGCATGAGGTAGACCTACGAGTTGGAAACGGGGCACGGGTTGCTGCTGTTGCTGTAGGAGACTATTTCATTACTTTACCATCTGGCATTGTATTAGAATTAAACAATTGTTATTTTGTACCAAGTATCACAAAGAATATTATCTCTATTCCTGCTCTTGTCAGGAAAGGATTTGCCTTTGAATGCAATATTTCAAAGTGTGTTTTATCTCTAGATAATATTGTGTATGCAACTGGTTCAATTAACAATGGGTTATACATGTTGGACATGGAAAATTCTATACAAAACATTGATAATAAGAAAGCCAAGTATGCTGATGACAGCACCTTGCTATGGCATAGTCGTTTAGGCCATATAAACGAGAAGCGCATTAAGCGGTTGCATGATCATGGACTGCTGGGATCTTTCTCCTATGAGGAGATTGATACATGCAAAGCTTGTTTGATGGGTAAAATGACGAAGTCACCTTTTCCTCACAAAGGTCAAAGGACTTCAGGTTTACTGGACCTTATACACAGTGATGTGTGTGGGCCATTTAGTAAACATGCCAGAGGTGGCTATCAGTACTTCATTACCTTTACTGATGATTTTAGTAGGTATGGATATGTCTATTTAATGAGACATAAAAGTGAATCTTTTGACAAGTTCAAAGAGTTCAAAAATGAAGTACAAAATCAGTTAGGCCGAAATATCAAGGCACTTCGTTCTGATCGAGGTGGAGAATACCTGAGTCATACGTTTACTGACTATCTGAAGGAGTGTGGGATTATCTCACAGCTCACTCCGCCAGGAACACCGCAGTGGAATGGTGTGTCCGAGAGGAGAAATAGAACGTTACTTGATATGGTTCGTTCTATGATGAGTCAGGCTACTCTTCCATATTCCTTTTGGGGTTTTGCACTGGAAACAGCTGCAAAGGTACTAAACCGAGTGCCATCCAAGGCAGTTTCAAAGATGCCATATGAGTTATGGTATGGGAAACAGCCTAGCTTGACATTTATCAGGATCTGGGGTTGCGAGGCTTATGTCAAAAAGCTCACCTCTGGGAAACTAGAGAGCAGATCTGACAAATGCATCTTTGTCGGTTACCCTAAGGAAACGAAGGGTTATTATTTCTACGATCCCAAAGAGAACAAGGTGTTTGTTGCTCGGACGGCCATATTTCTTGAGAAGGAATTTCTTCTGCAAGAGGCCAGTGGGAGAGAAATAAAGCTGGATGAGAATCCAGAGGAAGGACAAAGTAGTCAAGCACAGTTGGATGAGCCTGAGCCGGTAGAACAGGTTACTGAACAACCTGAGGCTCAAATAACACGGGAACCGCGAAGATCGGGAAGGATCCGTCGACAGCCTGAGCGCTATGACGGAGTCTATATCATTGAAAATGATGAACCCCTAACTTATGCGGATGCGGTCAGTGCACCGGAGTCAGCTAGATGGCTTGATGCTATGCGAGCCGAGATGGACTCCATGTCAGATAACCAAGTCTGGGATTTGGTTGATCCGCCTCCGGGAGTAATCCCTATAGGCTGTAAATGGATCTTCAAGAAGAAGATTGACATGGATGGTAACGTGGTTACCTATAAGGGCAGGCTAGTTGCGAAAGGTTTCAAACAAATCTACGGGTTAGATTATGATGAAACTTTCTCACCTGTAGCCATGTTTAAGTCTATTCGGATTCTTTTCGCGATAGCAGCATATTACGATTATGAGATCTGGCAGATGGATGTGAAAACAGCTTTCCTCAATGGAAATCTGGACGAGGATGTGTATATGACACAACCGGAAGGTTTCACTAATCCATCAGATCGTCATAAAATATGCAAGTTAAAGAAGTCCATTTATGGGCTGAAACAAGCATCAAGAAGCTGGAACATTCGTTTTGATGAATCAATCTCTGAGTTTGGTTTCATAAAGAACGAGGATGACCCGTGTGTATATAAGAGGTTTAGTGGGAGCGTAATTACATTCCTAATCCTCTACGTCGATGATATCTTAATCATTGGAAACGATATTCCTGAACTGCATGCTGTTAAGGCATGGTTAGGAAAATGCTTTCAGATGAAAGATTTAGGAGAAGCAGCCTATGTACTAGGTGTGAAGATCTACCGGGATAGATCTAAGAGGCTTCTCGGGCTGTGCCAGAGTACTTACATCGATAAGGTCCTGGAGAGATTCCATTTAGAGAATTCTAAACGTGGATATCTTCCAGTTAGACATGGTCTGAATCTTTCGAAGAGTCAGTGTCCACAAACACAGACTGAGAAAGATGAAATGGACAATACGCCTTATGCTTCGGCTATTGGGTCCATTATGTATGCGATGTTGTGTACTCGCCCAGACGTCGCTTACGGGTTAAGCGTGACCAGTCGATTCCAAAGTAATCCAGGATTGGCGCACTGGATTGCGGTCAAGAACATTTTAAAATATCTGCGGAGGACCAAAGATATGTTCTTGATATATGGTGGTCAGGAAGAACTCAGTATAGAGGGATATACTGACGCTTCGTTCCAGTCGGACCAGGATGATTTCCGATCGCAGTCAGGCTATATTTTTAGCTTGAATGGTGGAGCAGTGGTGTGGAAGAGTTTCAAACAGTCAACTGTTGCTGATTCCACAACAGAAGCCGAGTATGTTGCAGCCTCGGAAGCATCTAAGGAGGCAGTGTGGATTCGTAAGTTCGTGAGAGAACTTGGTGTCGTTCCTTCGAGTGCTGATCCTTTGGTTATCTTCTGTGATAACACTGGAGCAATTGCACAAGCAAAGGAACCGCGGTCGCACCAGAAGTCCAAGCACATACAGAGACGGTTTCACTTGATCCGGGAGATCATTGATCGTGGCGAGATCAAAATATGCAAGGTTCATACAGATGACAATCTGGCAGACCCACTTACCAAGCCTCTGGCGCAGCAGAAGCATGAGAAGCACTGTAATAATATGGGTTTGAGATTTCTCAACCATTAGATTAAGTGCAAGTGGGAGATTGTTGGGGTATGCCCTTAAGGCTAATGTTTGAGGCCTTGGGATTGTATAAGTATCATGTAATAAACTCTTAAGTTTATAAAGGCATGGTTATTATTCAGGTTGTTACCTTGTCTGCTGTAATAAGTGTACTTCTGAATAATGTCTCAAAGCTGTTCAGCTAGGCTGACAGGCTATATGTCCTTAGTCGAGATATCTTGGTGAACATGAGACAGCCTTGATATGATTGAGATTGATATGAGTGCTAATCTTATAGGATGCTTCGAGCATGGAATAAGATGTAGACTCATGGGTACATTGGATGTACTGGACAGACCCTACTCGGATATTCCATTGCTTGTCACAATGTGAATGATCCTTGTAAGCACTAAGTGGCACATGTCCTTTGACTTGAGATCACTTATGTTTCTAAATGATGATTGTCATTGTTTTGAGGTAGTTCAATATCATTTGAAACATAATGATTATAGACTATCTTGGATGGTGAGCTTGAGTCAGGTTAGGGCACTTGTGATAGATAAAGGATTGCCGTCTCCTTGTTTAAGGAGTGTGATGTTCTAAAGGGCCCCCCTATATGAGATGATTGAGGAAGTGTATGGCCATACCCAGATGACTATGTGCATCTGATCTAATCATGCTCATCGTATTGGAGTTACAGGCTTGACATGCTTGTCCAATAAGAACATCCAGTGGCAAAGGAATCATGCATGCCTAGTGAGTTGATTCACACTTATGCTGTGGTTGGGTGGAGTCTTGGAAGACTCTTTCCTTTATATCGGGAGACAGTGATGTGTTGCTAGATACCCCTCGCTGATCGTGATAACGTAAGTTATCGTTACCGACATTTAAAGGAAACCCTTAGGGTCGCACAATTTGATGATATGGCTACTTAAGTCAGATCGTGTGGACTGAATTGTTCGAGTTCAGTTTAAAGGAGATTAAACTCTGATTGTAAGTGAGATCCAGTCTGATCATGTTTGATTGATTAGGGCTTGAGATCGGTAAGCTTAGATCGAGAGTGTGGATGCTAGATCGAAGAGATCAAGAGCATTAAAAGGATGAACGGTCAGATTTTGAACCTTAGGGTTTAATTTGGTCTGAACCGATTATTGGGCTGATTTGGTTTGGTCATTGGACCAATTGAATTGAACCGGCTCACATGTGAGCGCTTGGTTCATTTGAGAGGAGAGCTATGCGTTTGGTTCACTTCATGTGAACGCATAACGCAAGCTTTGATGACTTGCCATTTATGGCATTTCGGTTTGACAATTGTGATGAATGTCTCCACATTCGATCACAAGTTTGGCTAACGCTCCTCTCCATCATCTTGCTCTCGACGACACACACTTTCTTGTGTGGTGAAAGTGACGAGAAGAAAGATCGGCCAAGAGTTCATCATCTCCTTCATGCGATAAGACCCCTTGAAGCTTTTGCTAGCACAAAGTTGAGAAGGGAGTAGTCTTTGTCTTCTTGTGTGCGCACCTTTTGGAGGAGATCAACCTTGTTTTCTTCTTCCAAGCAGCCTTCCATCCATGGCAATGGTAAGATCATATCATGATCTTAAGTTGGTTTAAGTTGATTATATAGTTCATATGCGATCTTTAGAAGCCCTTTTTCCGCATTGCATGCTAGATGCGCATGTATAGGGTTTCCTTCCCCCTTTATTAGGGGTTCCTTCATCAAGATCTAACCGTTGATCTCTTGATACTCTTGATCTCACCGATCTAGCATCAATACTCTCGATCGAAGCTTACCGATCTCAAGCCTTAATCAATCAAACATGATCAGACCAGATCTCACTTACAATCAGAGTTTAAACTCCTTTAAACTGAACCCAAACAATTCAGTCCACACGATCTGACTTAAGTAAGCCATATCATCAAATTGTGCGACCCTGAGGGTTCCTTTAAATGTCGGTAACGATAACTTACGTTATCACGATCAGTGAGGGGTATCTAGCAACACATCACTGTCTCCCGATATAAAGGAAATAGTCTTCCAAGACTACACCCAAACCACAGCACAAGTGTGAATCCACTTCACTAGGCATACATGATTCCTTTGCCACTGGATGTTCTTATTGGACAAGCGTGTCAAGCCTGTAACTCCAATATGATGAGCATGATTAGATCAGATGAACATAGTCACCTGGGTATGGCCATACACTTTCTCAATCATCTCATTTAGGGGGGCCCCTTTAGAACATCACACTCCTTAAACAAGGAGACGGCAATCCTATATCTATCACTAGTGTCCTAACCTGACTCATGATCATTATCCAAGATAGTCTATAACCATTATGTTTCAAATGATATTGAACTACCTCAAAACAATGACAATCATCATTTAGAAACACAAGTGATTTCAAGTCAGAGGACATGTGCCACTTGATGCAAACAAGGATTATTCACATTGTGACAAGCAATTGAATATCCTAGTAGGGTCTGTCCAGTACATCCAATGTACCCATGAGTATATATCTTATTCCATGCTCGAAGCATCCTATAAGATTAGAACACATATTAGTCTCAATCATATCAAGGCTGTCTCATGTTCACCAAGATATCTCGACTAAGGACATTACAGCCTGTCAGCCTAGCTGAACAGCATTGAGACATTATTCAGAAGTACACTTATTGCAGCAGACAATGTAACATACTGAATAACAACCATTGCCTTTATAAACATAAGAGTTTATATACATGATACTGATAGAATCCCAAGGCCTCAAACATTAGCCTTAAGGGCATACCCCAACAATCTCCCACTTGCACTTAATCTAATGGTAGAGAAATCTCAAACCCATGTTATTACAGTGCTTCTCATGCTTCTGCTGCACCAGAGGCTTGGTAAGCGGGTCAGCCAGATTGTCATCTGTATGTACCTTGCAGATTTTGATCTCGCCACGATCAATGATCTCCCGGATCAAGTGAAACCGTCTCTGTATGTGCTTGGACTTCTGGTGCGACCGTGGTTCCTTTGCTTGTGCGATTGCTCTAGTGTTATCACAGAAGATAACCAAAGGATCTGCACTCGAAGGAACAACACCAAGTTCCTGAATGAACTTACGAATCCACACTGCCTCCTTAGATGCTTCTGAGGCTGCAACATACTCGGCTTCTGTTGTGGAATCAGCAACAATAGACTGTTTGAAACTTTTCCACACCACTGCTCCTCCATTCAAGCTAAAAACATAGCCTGATTGCGATCGGAAATCATCCTGGTCCAACTGGAACGAAGCGTCAGTATATCCTTCTATACTGAGTTCTTCCTGACCACCATATATCAAGAACATATCTTTGGTCCTCCGTAGATATTTTAAAATGTTCTTGACCGCAATCCAGTGTGCCTGACCTGGATTACTTTGGAATCGACTGGTCACGCTTAACCCGTAAGCGACGTCTGGGCGAGTACACAACATCGCATACATAATGGACCCAATAGCTGAAGCATAAGGCGTATTGTCCATTTCATCTTTCTCAGTCTGTGTTTGTGGACACTGACTCTTTGAAAGATTCAGACCATGTCTGACTGGAAGATATCCTCTTTTAGAATTCTCTAAATGAAATCTCTCCAGGACTTTATCGATGTAAGTACTCTGGCACAGCCCGAGAAGCCTCTTAGATCTATCTCTGTAGATCTTCACACCTAATACATAGGTTGCTTCTCCTAAATCTTTCATCTGGAAACATTTTCCTAACCATGCTTTAACAGCATGCAGTTCAGGAATATCGTTTCCAATGATTAAGATATCATCGACGTAGAGGACTAGGAAAGTAATCACGCTCCCACTAAACCTCTTATATACACACGGGTCATCTTCGTTCTTGATGAAACCAAACTCACAGATTGATTCATCAAAACGAATATTCCAGCTTCTAGATGCTTGTTTAAGTCCATAAATGGACTTCTTTAACTTGCATATTTTATGACGATCTGATGGACTAGTGAAACCTTCAGGTTGTGTCATATACACATCCTCATCCAGTTTTCCATTAAGGAAAGCGGTCTTCACATCCATCTGCCAGATCTCATAATCGTAATATGCTGCTATCGCGAAAAGAATTCGAATAGACTTAAACATGGCTACAGGAGAGAAAGTTTCATCATAATCTATCCCGTAGATTTGTTTGAAACCTTTCGCAACTAGCCTGCCTTTATAGGTAACCACGTTACCATCCATGTCAATCTTCTTCTTGAAGATCCATTTACAGCCTATAGGGATTACTCCCGGAGGCGGATCAACCAAATCCCAGACCTGGTTATCTGACATGGAGTCCATCTCGACTCGCATAGCTTCAAACCATCTAGCTGAATCCGGTCCACTGATCGCATCCGCATAAGTGAGGGGTTCATCATTTTCAATGATGTAGACTCCGTCATAGGGCTCAGGCTGTCGACGGATCCTTCCCGATCTACGCGGTTCCCGTGATATCTGAGCCTCAGGTTGTTCAATAACCTGTTCTACCGGCTCAGGCTCATCCAACTGTGCTTGACTACTTTGTCCTTCCTCTGGATTCTCATCCAGCTTTATTTCTCTCCCACTGGCTTCTTGCAGAAGAAATTCCTTCTCAAGAAAAACTGCCGTCCGAGCAACAAATACTTTGTTCTCTTTGGGATCGTAGAAATAATAACCCTTAGTTTCCTTAGGGTATCCGACAAAGACACATTTCTCAGATCTGCTCTCCAGTTTCCCAGAGGCGAGCTTTTTGACATAAGCCTCGCAACCCCAGATCTTAATAAATGTCAAGCTCGGCTGTTTCCCATACCATAGCTCATATGGAGTCTTAGAAACTGCCTTGGATGGCACTCGGTTTAGTACCTTTGCAGCTGTTTCCAGTGCAAATCCCCAAAAGGAGTAAGGTAGAGTAGCCTGACTCATCATAGAACGAACCATATCTAGTAAGGTTCTGTTCCTCCTCTCGGACACACCATTCCATTGCGGTGTTCCTGGCGGAGTGAGCTGTGAGATAATCCCACACTCCTTCAGATAGTCAGTAAACTCTCGACTTAGGTATTCTCCACCTCGATCAGAACGAAGTGCCTTGATATTTCGGCCTAGCTGATTTTGTACTTCATTTTTGAACTCTTTGAACTTGTCAAAAGATTCACTCTTATATCTCATTAAATAGACATACCCATATCTACTGAAATCATCAGTAAAGGTAATGAAGTACGAATAGCCACCTCTGGCATGTTTACTAAATGGCCCACACACATCACTGTGTATAAGGTCAAGTAAACCCGAAGCCCTTTGACCTTTGTGAGGAAAAGGAGCCTTCGTCATTTTACCCATTAAACAAGCTTTGCATGTATCAATCTCCTCATTGGAGAATGATCCCAGCAGTCCATGATCATGCAACCGCTTAATGCGTTTCTTGTTAATATGGCCTAAACGACTATGCCATAGCAAGGTGCTGTCATCAGCACACTTGGCTTTCTTATTATCAATGTTTTGTATAGAACATTCCATGTCCAACATGAATAACCCATTGTTAATTGATCCAGAAGCATAAATAATATTATCATAAGACAGAACACACTTTGAAATATTGCATTCAAAGGCAAATCCTTTCCTGACAAGAGCAGGAATAGAGATAATATTTTTCGTAATACTTGGAACAAAATAACAATTGTCAAGTTCTAGTACAAGTCCAGATGGTAATGAGATGTAATAAACCCCTACAGCAACAGCAGCAACCCGTGCCCCGTTTCCAACTCGTAGGTCCACCTCATGCTGTCCCACCTGCCTTCTTCTCTTGAGTTCCTGTACATTTGAACAAATGTGAACTCCACATGCAGTGTCCAAGACCCATGAAATAGAAGAAGAAGATATCATGACCTCAGTCACAAATATACCTGAGCCAGAAGCGATGCTTCCCTTCTTGTCTCCTTGGAGCGCTTTACAGTCCTTTTTCCAGTGACCCAGCTGGCCACAGTGGAAACATCTATTGTCCTTCGACCGCTTCACCTTTTGTTTCAGAGCCTTGCTGTAGTTCTTGACAGGGGCTTTGCCCTTCTTCCCCTTCTTCTTGTTCCTGGAAGGGAACATCAAGACAGAGGTTGAAGGCTTTCCCTTCAGAGTTTCCTCTGTAGTAAAGAGCATATTCAGCAACTCTGCCGGAGTACAGTCGATCTTGTTCATATTAAAATTAATAATGAACGCATCGAAGGAGGCCGGGAGAGACTGCAGAATAATGTCTACAGCAAGCTCCTGATTGATGGTATGCCCCAGTTTTTCTAGAGCCTCCTTGTGCCCAATCATCTTGAGCACATGAGCTCCCACTGGACTCCCTTCAGTCAGTTTGCTCTGAAAGAAAAGCTTGGTCAGATTATAGCGTTCAGTCCTTGCCTGTGCAGCATACAGCATCTTGAGGTTTGCTATAATTTCTATAGCTGACATATCCTCATGCTGACGCTGCAGCGGTGGCGTCATAGACGCTAGCATCAGGCAAGCAACATCAATGCTATCATTGACATGCTTTTCATAGGCATCGCGAACCGCCCTTGCGGCGTTCGC
Source organism: Costus lasius (assembly GCA_027563935.2). Classification (NCBI taxonomy): domain Eukaryota; kingdom Viridiplantae; phylum Streptophyta; class Magnoliopsida; order Zingiberales; family Costaceae; genus Costus; species Costus lasius. Next base: position 31,800,678 of record CM050451.1, on the reverse strand, counting down.
AGCGGGTTGAGGCGGTATAGCCGTCTCGAGGACATACAGTTTCCTCTCAGCCTTAAGAACAATCTTAAGGTGTCCGTACCAGTCTGAGAAGTTTGGCCCAGCAAACTTCTCCCTTTCTAGTAGGGATCGCACATTGAAGCTCATGGTGTTCGTTGCTGCAGGAATCTACAACAATGCAAGAACAGCAAGGTCAGTATCAATGTTTAGAATCAATCCAGGACTTAAGAAAGATTCTTTTCTCACTATTTTATCTGACTGAAAAATCCATTAAAATAGTTCAAAAGAGTAACACTCTTTTAGTGAGATGGGATCCAGATTTCATACTTGGTCTCCGCGTCCCGCTCAGGCGAGATAAGATGCACAGAGAGTACAAGCATTAATTTCTGGTAGGCAGTCCCTGCCAATCGCCAACCCGTGTGATTCCCCTTCATCTGGGCAATCCAGCCGACTGTGGCAACTGAGTTGGTACAACACAGTCTCTGATCCCACAGATGGCTGCCTCCATGTGCTACCATATGCGCCACATATGTAGCCTACATGGTCAAGCTGACCTGACCTACTCCCTGGACCACCACGTGCTATGCTGAGCAACGAGAAGCGATAAATCCCTTCTCTGTAACACGCAGGTGAAATCGCACACCGTCTGAAGATAGATGGACGTGCCCACTGAGTGGGTACAACACGGCTCCAACGATAGTCAGAACAGTGAGGTTTCGCGTCAGAAGGCTATCGAGCTTGATATTTTAGCGTTGGATTTTAACGGTCTTTTATCTTCTTAACTATCATGCAAACCCTATGGTGATTGCAGAAGATAAATAAATCATGCAATTCTAATTATAAACGATAAGTAGAAAGCATGCTGATCTTATGTGGTAAAAGCCCATTAACCCTAAGTAAGACCTTAAGTTAACTTAAGTCTTCACTTTAGCTCTTCTTGGGTCTTTTGCCTCTCATCTGGCCCAGACCAGGGCCTAAGCGCCTTCTGCAGCTCAGGTGCACCCACCAGGTAGATGCGCCTGTCATAGGGTCGAACCCTAGACCTCCCACCTGGTCAAGCCTCTGCTGCATGCGCCTCTGCCAACTGTGCTATGTGCTCATGTCTGATTAAACTTACAATTTAATCTATCTAGACATGATTGACTCGCAGGTCAATTACACATTATAAATTAAATAAAAGTGATGCGCAGATCGTAATATAAATTAATTTACAATTTTAATCCAGGCTCGCAGGCCCCAGCACAGCAGACATTAAAAGGGCAACCCACATAAGATGAAATAAACATATATCATGGCATCCAATCAACATGTGATCCTTTAACAAGAAAATAAAATTTTTGAAAAACCCATTGGGATCAATTTTAATTTTCTTATGTGCCCTACAACCTTACAACGGTCCATTGATGGGGATCCACTCATCCATCCAGTCAGATCCACTGCCCTTGCATGCACCAAGTCCTAACTGACTTGAGTTGACCTAATGATCAACCATGCATGCGCAAAGGGCTGAACAACCCTCATGAGTTTCGGCAAGCGGGTGTGACCCCGGGCCTAACTCATGTGTGTTCACTAGTCGTCTCAACCAGACCTCGCTACACGCCCTTGATGCAGTCGACCTATAGCCACCTCGTGCTTGCGCACAGGTGCTATCTGGTCAACCCATCTAGGCTGTCAGATGGTCTGATCAGACTATTTGGATCTAGACTCGACTGTGACTTCAACCCTATCAACCCGTCTAAGGGTTTATAGTAGGCGCTTATAGATCTAGATGGAGCGCGCAAGATGGTACAAGTTTTTAGGTAAAAACAACTTACAACATGCGCAACAACAAAGTAAGAAGCTTTCATCTTCATTAACATGCGCAACTAGATACATGGTAACATGCGCAAACAAGATGAAACTTCAATATAGATCTATAACATGTAATAGCATACTCGGATCACAAACAAGCAACATGAAGCAATCATATGAACATATATAGAACCGCTACGCTCTGATACCAATTGAAGAGTCCCCTTCAAGGGGGAGCGCAAGGGGGTGAAACCCTAAAGGTAAGCGCATATAGAGCTTTTGAGCGGAAGCAAGGGTTTCCATGATCGATTTATATGACATATGATCAACTTTCAATACCTTGTAATGTAGATAGATCTAGAAGAAATATCATACCATTGCCATCGCTTGGATGGTGTCTTGGAAGAAGAGATCGAAAGGGGTCTCCTCCACAAGATGCGCACACAAGATGAGAAGTAGCTTTCTTCTTGTCGCTCCTTGTGCTAGCAAGGATCTTCAAGTGCCCCTTGTCGCGTGAAGGAGATTGAGAGAGAAGACTTCTTGCTGGCCGAATGCTCACCTTCACGTGAAGAACACCCAAAGCGAAAGGAGGAAGAGGCTAGAGAGGCGTTCAAAGCATGGGAGCGTTTTCCACTAGCAAAACGCCTTCCCAATTTGGCAAGTTTTAACTTCACTTAAAACCCCTCTTTAACCATCGAAAACTCCTCTTGCCTTTGAACCATACATTCACATAAGTGAACCGGTTCAAAGCAATTCAGTTTAGATGCATTTGGTTCAAAGACCAAATCAAACCAGCCCAAGCCATTTGGTCTAGATCTCATTGAACCAATGGTTCAAGATCTAACCGTTGATCTCTTGATACTCTTGATCTCACCGATCTAGCATCAATACTCTCGATCAAAGCTTACCGATCTCAAGCCTTAATCAATCAAACATGATCAGACCAGATCTCACTTACAATCAGAGTTTAAACTCCTTTAAACTGAACCCAAACAATTCAGTCCACACGATCTGACTTAAGTAAGTCATATCATCAAATTGTGCGACCCTGAGGGTTCCTTTAAATGTCGGTAACGATAACTTGCGTTATCACAATCAGTGAGGGGTATCTAGCAACACATCACTGTCTCCCGATATAAAGGAAATAGTCTTCCAAGACTACACCCAAACCACAGCACAAGTGTGAATCCACTTCACTAGGCATACATGATTCCTTTGCCACTGGATGTTCTTATTGGACAAGCGTGTCAAGCCTGTAACTCCAATATGATGAGCATGATTAGATCAGATGAACATAGTCACCTGGGTATGGCCATACACTTTCTCAATCATCTCATTTAGGGGGGCCCCTTTAGAACATCACACTCCTTAAACAAGGAGACGGCAATCCTATATCTATCACTAGTGTCCTAACCTGACTCATGATCATTATCCAAGATAGTCTATAACCATTATGTTTCAAATGATATTGAACTACCTCAAAACAATGACAATCATCATTTAGAAACACAAGTGATTTCAAGTCAGAGGACATGTGCCACTTGATGCAAACAAGGATTATTCACATTGTGACAAGCAATTGAATATCCTAGTAGGGTCTGTCCAGTACATCCAATGTACCCATGAGTCTACATCTTATTCCATGCTCGAAGCATCCTATAAGATTAGAACACATATTAGTCTCAATCATATCAAGGCTGTCTCATGTTCACCAAGATATCTCGACTAAGGACATTACAGCCTGTCAGCCTATCTGAACAGCATTGAGACATTATTCAGAAGCACACTCATTGCAGCAGACAATGTAACATACTGAATAACAACCATTGCCTTTATAAACATAAGAGTTTATATACATGATACTGATAGAATCCCAAGGCCTCAAACATTAGCCTTAAGGGCATACCCCAACATTGAGGTAGTTCAATATCATTTGAAACATAATGGTTATAGACTATCTTGGATAATGAACATGAGTCATGTTAGGGCACTAGTGATAGATATAGGATTGCCGTCTCCTTGATTGGAGTGTGATGTTCTATAGGGGCCCCCTGGATGAGATGATTGAGAAAGTGTATGGCCATACCCAGATGACTATGTTCATCTGATCTAATCATTCTCATCATATTGGAATTACAGGCTTGACACGCTTGTCCAATAAGAACGTCCAGTGGCAAAGGAAACACATATGTCAAGTGACTTGGGTTCACACTTGTGCTGTGGTTTGGGTGTAGTCTTGGAAGACTCTTTCCTTTATATCGGGAGACAGTGATGTGTTGCTAGATACCCCTCACTGATCGTGATAACGTAAGTTATCATTACCGACATTTAAAGGAAACCCTTAGGGTCGCACAATTTGATGATATGGCTTACTTATGTCAGATCGTGTGGACTGAATTGTTTTGGTTCAGTTTAAAGGAGTTTAAACTCTGATTGTAAGTGAGATCTGGTCTGATCATGTTTGATTGATTAGGGCTTGAGATCGGTAAGCTTCGATCGAGAGAATTGATGCTAGATCGGTGAGATCAAGAGCATCAAGAGATGAATGGTTAGATCTTGAGACTTATGGTTTAATATGATCTAGACTATGACTTGGTTTGGTTTGGTCTTTGGACCAAAGTGAATTGAACCGGTTCACTTAGAGTGAGCGCATGGTTCAAAGGGAGATGTTTGCGATTGGAGTGAAGGCATCATGCTTGCTATTTTTGGAAATTGTTTTTCCAAAATTGAGTGCACGCCTCCACGTTCCACGTCTCTCGCCCCTCTCTTGCTCTTCCTCTCGTGTGACTCGCCTCCACGAGTGTGAGAGAAGTATTTGGCCATCCAAGCAAGGAAGACTCCTCCTTCATGCGACAAGGATACCTTGAAGCTTTGCTAGCACAAAGAAAGAAAAGGGAGTAGCCATCATCTTTTTGTGTGCAATTGCCTTTGGAAAAGAAGCATTCGATTCTTTGATTCCAAGACGCCATCCAAGAAATGGCAATGGTAACGCATCTCTATGCTTTCAATCTTAAGTTGATCATATGTTCATATTATTCGATCCTCATGAAACCCATGCAAGTTTTATTTGCGCATGCTATTAGGGTTTCGCCCCCCCCCCCCCCCCCCCCCCCTTATTAGGGACTTTCAATTGGTATCAAAGCCTGGTATCGTATGAATCATATGATTGCTTGATGTTAATTTGTGATCCTAGTTTGCGTTGCGTTTGATATGTAGATCTAGAAGTTATCATCTTGCGCAACTACATGTTAGTTTGCGAAATTACATGATGTATGTTTTTACTTGTTGGCGCATGTTAAAGTGTTTTTTGTAAAAACTTAACATCTTGCGCGCTCCATCTAGATCTATGAGCACCTGCTATAAAACCTTAGACGGGTTATTAGGGTTGAAATCATCATCCAGTCTAGACCCAACTGTCTGATCAGACCATCTGACAGCCTAGATGGGTCGACCAGATGGCACCTATGCGCAAGCATGAGGTGGCTATAGGTCGACTGCATACTGGGCGTGTAGCGATGTCTGATTGAGACAACCAGTGAACGCTCATGATTTAGGCCCGGGGTAACACCCGCTTGCCAAAACTCATGAGGGACGTTCAGCCCTTTAGACATGCATTGTTGACCATGAGGTCGACTCAAGTCGGTTATGACTTGGTGCATGCAAGGGCAGTGGGTCTGACTAGATCTGATGAGTGGATCCCTATTAATGGACCGTTGTAAGGTAGTAGGGAACATAAGGAAATAAAATTGATGCCAATGGGATTTTCGAAAATTTTATTTTCTTGATTGGATCACATGTTGTTTGTATAACATGAATGAATGTTTATTTCATCTTATGTGGGCTACCCAATTAATGTGTGCTGTGCTGGGGCCTGCGTGCCTGGATTAAATTGTAAATTATTATTGTGATCTGCGCATCACATTTTAATTAATTTATAAAATGTAATTGACCTGCGAGTCAATCATGTCTAGATAGATTAAATTGTAATTTAATCAGACATGAGCACAGAGCACACTTGGCAGAGGCGCATGCAGCAAGTGGCTTCACTAGTGGGAGGTCTAGGGTTCGACTCTAGGACAGGTGCATTTTACCTGGTGGGCGCATCTGAGCTGCAGTGGGCGCTTGGGCCCGGGTTGGGCCAGAGGAAATGCAAAAGACCCATGAAGAGCTCAAGTGAAGACTTAAGTTTATTAAGGTCTTACTTAGGCTTAATGGGCTTTTACCACATAAGATCATCATGCTTTTAATTTACTGTTTAAGTAATTTAGTAACTGCATGATCTATTCTTCTGCTATCACCATAGGGTTTGAATGATAGTAAGAAGATAAAAGGACCGTTAAAATCCAACGTGAAATATCAAGCACGATAGCCTTCTGACGCGAAACCTCACTGTTCTGACTATCGTTGGGGCCGTGTTGTACCCACTCAGTGGGCACGCCCATCTATCTTCAGACGGTGTGTGATTACACCTGCGTGTTACAGAGAAGGGATTTATCGCTTCTCGTTGCTCAGCATAGCACGTGGTGGTCCAGGGAGTAGGTTGGGTCAGCTTGACCATGTTGGCTACATATTGAGCATATGGTAGCCATATGGAGGCAGCCATCTGTGGGATCAGAGACTGTGTTGTACCAACTCAGTTGGCACAGTCTGCTGAATTGCCCAGATGAAGGGGAATCGCACGGGTTGGCGATTGGCAGGGATTGCCTACCAGAAATTAGTGCTTGTACTCTCTGTGCATCTTATCTCGCCTGAGCGGGACGCGGAGACCAAGTATGAAATCTGGATCCCATCTCACTAAAAGAGTTTTACTCTTTCGGGCTGTTTTGCTGGATTTTTCAGTCAGATAAAATAGTGAGAAAAGAATCATTCTTAAGTCCTGAATTGATTCTAACATTGATACTGACCTTGCTGTTCTTGCAATGTTGTAGATTACTGCAGCAACGAACACCACAGCGTTCAATGTGTGATCCCTACTGGAAAGGGAGAAGTTTGCTGGGCCAAACTTCTCAGACTGGTACGGACACCTTAAGATTGTTCTTAAGGCTGAGAGGAAACTGTATGTCCTCGAGACGGCTATACCGCCTCAACCCGCAGCGAACGCCGCAAGGGTGGTTCGGGAAGCTTATGAAAAGCATGTCAATGATAGCATTGACGTCGCTTGCCTTATGCTAGCGTCTATGACGCCACAGCTGCAGCGTCAGCATGAGGATTTATCAGCTATAGAAATTATAGCAAACCTCAAGCTGCTGTATGCTTCACAGGCAAGGACTGAACGCTATAATTTGACGAAACTTTTCTTTCAGAGCAAACTGACTGAAGGGAGTCCAGTGGGAGCTCACGTGCTCAAGATGATTGGGTACAAGGAGGCTCTAGAGAAACTGGGACACACCATCAATCAGGAGCTTGTTGTAGATATCATCTTGCTGTCTCTCCCGGCCTCTTTCGATCCGTTCATCATTAATTTTAATATGAACAAGATCGACTGTACCCCGGCAGAGTTACTGAATATGCTCTTGACTACAGAGCAGACTCAGTCTCGTAAGAAGGGAACGCCTTCATCCTCTGTCCTAATGTATCCTTCCAGGAACAAGAAGAAGGGGAAGAAGGGCAAAGCCCCTGTCAAGAGCTACAACAAGGCTCTGAAACAAAAGCTCAAGCGGTCAAAGGAATACAGATGTTTCCATTGTGGCCAGCTGGGTCACTGGAAAAAGGACTGTAAAGCGCTCCAAGGAGATAAGAAGGGAAGCAACTCTTTCGCTTCTAGCTCAGGTATTTACGTGACTGAAGTCATGTTATCTTCTTCTATTTCATGGGTGTTAGACACTGCATGTGGAGTTCACATTTGTTCAAATGTACAGGAACTCAAGAGAAGAAGACAGGTGGGACAGCATGAGGTGGACCTACGAGTAGGAAACGGGGCACGGGTTGCTGCTGTTGCTATAGGAGTTTATCACATCTCTTTACCATCTGGTCTTGTATTAGAACTGGACAATTGTTATTTTGTACCGAGCATAACTAAGAATATTATCTCTATTCCTGCTCTTGTCAGGAAAGGGTTTTCCTTTGAATGCAAGATTTCAAAGTGTTATATTTCTTTTGATATTATTGTTTATGCTACTGGGTCAATTAACAATGGGTTATTCATGTTGGACATGGAATGTTCAATACAACAGATTGATATTAAGAAAGCCAGGTATGCTGAAGACAGCACCTTGCTATGGCATAGTCGTTTAGGCCATATTAACAAGAAGCGCATTAAGCGGTTGCATGACCATTGACTGCTGGGATCATTCTCCTATGAGGAGCCTGATACATGCAAAGCTTGTTTACTGGGTAAAATGACGAAGTCTCCTTTTTCTAACAATGGTCAAAGGGCTTCAAGTTTACTTGACCTCATTCACAGTGATGTGTGTGGGCCATTTAGTAAACATGCTAGAGGTGGCTATTCATACTTCATTACCTTTACTGATGATTTCAGTAGGTATGGTTATGTCTATCTAATGAGACATAAGAGTGAATCTTTTGACAAGTTCAAAGAGTTCAAAAATGAAGTACAAAATCAGCTAGGCCGAAATATCAAGGCACTTCGTTCAGATCGAGGTGGAGAATACTTGAGTCATGAGTTTACTGACTATCTGAAGGAGTGTGGGATTATCTCACAGCTCACTCCGCCAGGAACACCGCAATGGAATGGTGTGTCCGAGAGGAGAAATAGAACCTTACTGGATATGGTTCGTTCTATGATAAGTCAGGCTACTCTACCTTACTCCTTTTGGGGATTTGCACTGGAAACAGCTGCAAAGGTACTAAACCGAGTGCCATCCAAGGCCGTTTCAAAGACTCCATATGAGTTATGGTATGGGAAACAGCCGAGCTTGACATTTATTAAGATCTGGGGTTGCGAGGCTTATGTCAAAAAGCTCGCCTCTGGGAGAGCAGATCTGAGAAATGTATCTTTGTCGGTTACCCTAAAGAAACAAAGGGTTATTATTTCTACGATCCCAAAGAGAACAAAGTATTTGTTGCTCGTACGGCTATTTTTCTTGAGAAAGAATTTCTTCTGCAAGAAGGCCAGTGGGAGAGAAATAAAGCTGGATGAGAATCCAGAAGAAGGACAAAGTAGTCAAGCACAGTTGGATGAGCCTGAGCCAGTAGATCAGGTTACTGAACAACCTGAGGCTCAGATATCACGGGAACCGCGAAGATCGGGAAGGATCCGTCGACAGCCTGAGCGCTATGACGGAGTCTACATCATTGATGATGAACCCCTCACTTATGCGGATGCGGTCAGTGGACCGGTATCAGCGAGATGGCTTGAAGCTATGCGAGCCGAGATGGACTCCATGTCAGATAACCAAGTTTGGGATTTGGTTGATCCGCCTCCGGGAGTAATCCCTATAGGCTGTAAGTGGATCTTCAAGAAGAAGATTGACATGGATGGTAATGTGGTTACCTATAAAGGCAGGCTAGTTGCGAAAGGTTTCAAACAAATCTACGGGATAGATTATGATGAAACTTTCTCTCCTGTAGCCATGTTCAAGTCTATTCGGATTATTCTCGCGATAGCGGCATATTATGATTATGAGATCAGGCAAATGGATGTGAAGACCGCTTTCCTTAATGGAAAACTAGAAGAGGATGTGTATATGGCACAACCTGAAGGTTTCACTAATCCATCAGATCGTCATAAAATATGCAAATTAAAGAAGTCCATTTATGGACTTAAACAAGCATCAAGAAGCTGGAATATTCGTTTTGATGAATCAATCTGTGAATTTGGTTTCATCAAGAATGAAGATGACCCGTGTGTATATAAGAGGTTTAGTGGGAGCGTGATTACTTTCCTAGTCCTCTACGTCGATGATATCTTGATCATTGGAAACGATATTCCTGAACTACATGCGGATAAGGCATGGTTAAGAAAATGTTTCCAGATGAAAGATTTAGGAGAAGCAGCCTATGTATTAGGTGTGAAGATCTACAGAGATAGATCTAAGAGGCTTCTCGGGCTGTGCCAGAGTACTTACATCGATAAAGTCCTGGAGAGATTCCATTTAGAAAATTCTAAAAGAGGATATCTTCCAGTCAGACATGGTCTGAATCTTTCAAAGAGTCAGTGTCCACAAACACAGACTGAGAAAGATGAAATGGACAATACGCCTTATGCTTCGGCTATTGGGTCCATTATGTATGCGATGTTGTGTACTCGCCCAGACGTTGCTTACGGGTTAAGCATGACCAGTCGATTCCAAAGTAATCCAGGGCAGGCACACTGGATTGCGGTCAAGAACATTTTGAAATATCTTCGGAGGACCAAAGATATGTTCTTGATATATGGAGGTCAGGAAGAACTCAGTATTGAAGGATATACTGACGCTTCGTTCCAATCTGACCAGGATGATTTCCGATCGCAATCAGGCTATGTTTTTAGCTTGAATGGAGGAGCAGTGGTGTGGAAAAGTTTCAAACAGTCAATTGTTGCTGATTCCACAACAGAAGCCGAGTATGTTGCAGCCTCAGAAGCATCCAAGGAGGCAGTGTGGATTCGTAAGTTCGTTCAGGAACTTGGTGTTGTTCCTTCGAGTGCAGATCCTTCGGTTATCTTCTGTGATAACACTGGAGCAATAGCACAAGCAAAGGAACCACGGTCGCACCAGAAGTCCAAGCACATACAGAGAAGGTTTCACTTGATCCAGGAGATCATTGATCGTGGTGAGATCAAAATCTGCAAGGTTCATACAGATGACAATCCAGCTGACCCGCTTACCAAGCCTCTGGTGTAGCAGAAGCATGAGAAGCACTGTAATAATATGGGTTTGAGATTTCTCAACCATTAGATTAAGTGCAAGTGGGTGATTGTTGGGGTATGCCCTTAAGGCTAATGTTTGAGGCCTTGGGATTATTTCAGTATCATGTATAAACTCTATGTTTATAAAGGCAATGGTTGTTATTCAGGTTGTTACATCATCTGCTGCAATATGTATACTTCTGAATAATGTCTCAATGCTGTTCAGCTTGGCTGACATGCAGTATTGTCCTTAGTCGAGATATCTTGGTGAACATGAGACAGCCTTGATATGATTGAGACTAATATGTGTTCTAATCTTATAGGATGCTTCGAGCATGGAATAAGATGTAGACTCATGGGTACATTGGATGTACTGGACAGACCCTACTTAGGATATTCAATTGCTTGTCACAATGTGAATAATCCTTATATGCAAACAAGTGGCATATTTCCTCTGACTTGAGATCACTTGTGTTTCTAAATGATGATTGGCATTGTTTTGAGGTAGTTCAATATCATTTGAAACATAATGGTTATAGACTATCTTGGATAATGAACATGAGTCATGTTAGGGCACTAGTGATAGATATAGGATTGCCGTCTCCTTGATTGGAGTGTGATGTTCTATAGGGGCCCCCTGGATGAGATGATTGAGAAAGTGTATGGCCACACCCAGATGACTATGTTCATCTGATCTAATCATTCTCATCATATTGGAATTACAGGCTTGACACGCTTGTCCAATAAGAACGTCCAGTGGCAAAGGAAACACATATGTCAAGTGACTTGGGTTCACACTTGTGCTGTGGTTTGGGTGTAGTCTTGGAAGACTCTTTCCTTTATATCGGGAGACAGTGATGTGTTGCTAGATACCCCTCACTGATCGTGATAACGTAAGTTATCGTTACCGACATTTAAAGGAAACCCTTAGGGTCGCACAATTTGATGATATGGCTTACTTATGTCAGATCGTGTGTACTGAATTGTTTTGGTTCAGTTTAAAGGAGTTTAAACTCTGATTGTAAGTGAGATCTGGTCTGATCATGTTTGATTGATTAGGGCTTGAGATCGGTAAGCTTCGATCGAGAGAATTGATGCTAGATCGGTGAGATCAAGAGCATCAAGAGATGAATGGTTAGATCTTGAGCCTTATGGTTTAATATGATCTAGACTATGACTTGGTTTGGTTTGGTCTTTGGACCAAAGTGAATTGAACCGGTTCACTTAGAGTGAGCGCATGGTTCAAAGGGAGATGTTTGCGATTGGAGTGAAGGCATCATGCTTGCTATTTTTGGAAATTATTTTTCCAAAATTGAGTGCACGCCTCCACATTCCACGTCTCTCGCCCCTCTCTTGCTCTTCCTCTCGTGTGACTCGCCTCCACGAGTGTGAGAGAAGTATTCGGCCATCCAAGCAAGGAAGACTCCTCCTTCATGCGACAAGGATACCTTGAAGCTTTGCTAGCACAAAGAAAGAAAAGGGAGTAGCCATCATCTTCTTGTGTGCGATTGCCTTTGGAGAAGAAGCATTCGATTCTTTGATTCCAAGACGCCATCCAAGAAATGGCAATGGTAACGCATCTCTATGCTTTCAATCTTAAGTTGATCATATGTTCATATTATTCGATCCTCATGAAACCCATGCAAGTTTTATTTGCGCATGCTATTAGGGTTTCGCGCCCCCCCCCCCCTTATTAGGGACTTTCATATACTTCCCAAGTATATATAAGGATTGCTTTCACAGCTATCCAGTGTCAAACACTAGGATCTGATTGAAACTTACTGGCTATGCTCCAAGCATTCGCCACAAATGGTCTTGTGCATATTACTCAAAACATGATCCATCCTATACACCATGTATTAGGATTTTAGACCCATGTTATTACTCTCCAGCTGTGTCATAGGACACAACATCCTCATGAGAGTCAGACCATATCTCTCTAGAAGGTATCAATATTTGGAATCATCCAATATAAACCTCTCTAGAAACTCTTGGATGAACATAGATTGACTAAAGGGCAATGACTTTCTTGGATCTCTATCTATAGATCCTCATGCCTAGGATGTAGGCATCATTCCCTAGATCATTCTTCTCGAAATACATCACAAGCCTTTTCTTCACCATGTGAAGAGCTGAGATGTCATTCCATGCGAGGAGAATATCATCAATCATCTAGAACAAGAAATATTGTTAAGGTGCTCCCATCGATCTTCTTGTAAACACAGGCTCTTTTCAACATGCTTGTATAAGACCATGCATATCCTTATGGCCTCTGTATGAAAACCTTTCAGCTATTTCCATATGGACATACTCTTGCAGACATCCATTAGGAAAAGCAATTTTCAACATGCCATAACAGAGATTGCAACAAGCAGATACCTAATGGACTCAAACAAAGCTTCTGGTGAAAAATTTTCATCACTATTCACCCAGTGGATTTGCCTGAAATTTCTGTTCACTAGCTTGCCTTTACGGTAACAATGTTACCTTCCATGTCCATCTTCCTAGAAGATTCATTTACAGCCTGTGGGTATAACCCCTTTGGCATCTCATCGAAGTCCCAGACTTGATCAGCAGACATGGAGTCCATTACGGTTCTCATGGCGCTTAGCCATGTCCTGGAATCTAGTCCACTGACCTCGTCCATTTCATCATAAGTCTTAGGTTCATCCCAAATGAAAAATTCGTCATGCCCAGCATTTCGAATCCATCCAGACTTATGTCGTTCCTATGTTACTTGAACCTCAGGTTGACTTTCAACCTGTATGTGAGATTGCACTCTCCACTTGTGTCTAAATGTATTGTGGTTGATTCTGGACCTTTTGTCGGCACCATCACCATCATTGCTAGCAGCTTTTCAGCTAGCATCTGTTCCACCAGCACTCTTCTAGACCCTCAATGATATCTCTGATTCTTTCTTTGAGAAAATTATTTTTAAAATTAATTTTTTTTAAAATTTATTAATGACTATTCCTTATAGTGCATCTTTGACTTTATCATATTTATACTACTCATTAGTTTTCTCTTGAAAAATGATTTTATGGATATATGGAACTCACTGTTTTGATGATGATATTATTCAAATTTATTGTTCAGATTGATGAAAGCATATGATCCACTTTCTACTATATGATGTCATGATTTATTGATAAAATATCTTCCTTGATGATGTGAGTATTTATACTAGTGATTAGAGAAAAACCCTATCATGTTAGATTTATTTCTTCAATGCATATCTATTTTTGAAATTTGACATTGGTTGATGCATGAAATTTTGGGTAGATGTGTTATTTGAGGAATAAGATCTAAAGGTGAAACTATTCTTTTGAATAAAATGAGTATATGAGTATGATTATTGAATTGATATTAATTGATCAACCTAGTAGATGTTTTGTCTATTTTGCTATTTGTTGGGAAATAAGAAGCCAAGATCCATAAAAATAGTGAGAGACTCCCCTACTTGGCACTGTGTAAAATTGACAGTGGTACCTAAGAGATGGGTTGAAGTCTATGCATGAAAAATAATGAGAGTGAAAAATAATAAGACTCCTCTACTTGGCACTGTGTAAAATTGACAGTGGTACCGAAGACAAGAGTTGAAGTCAAAAATAAAAAGTGTGTATCTAAGTGGGTACATGCCATCTTCACAAAAATAAAAAAAAAATCATGTGTGGAAAAAGATCTTGGAAACCTAATTCCTGTAAACAAAAGCATGATAGATTTGAACTGAAAACTGGGTGAAATCATGAGATTGAAAATTCTATTTATTATACAAGTTGCAAAGTTTTATTTGATTGAATTGTAGATCTAAAGGGTTAAGTTCTAAGGATGATATGTTTACTTGAAGTTTTGTGAAATAATTGATGGAATTTTTCATTGATGATTGTATTTTAGAAATTTATTGAGGATGAAAAGGTTATTCTTGTGATCAAAATTTGACTTCAAAATTTGATTTTTGCTTGAGGACAAGCAAAGTTTGAGCATTATGTGTTTGATGACACCAAAATATGTAGTATATTTTGTATCATTTTAGATATCTTTTCATGCTAAATTGAAGATCTTTTGCTTATTTTCATACTAAATTCATCGAATATTGCAAAGTCTACTCCTATTTTGGTTTTTCATGATTTTCAGGCAAAAAGGCACTATTTTGGGCGTTTTCAAGCAAAATCAAACATATGGAATAATTACCATCATCAAGTGGAAGATACACAAGAAATTTCATGCAAATCGAGGCCAGGAACCAAAATACGACAGTAACGTAAAGGATTTTACGGTACCGTATTTTGAGGCTACCGTATTATCAAGAACACGGTCGTATTTTGGAGCTTTTCCAAACAGAAAGATTTTGTGATTTTACCGCACTGCCGTAAAGAATTACACTGCCGTATTTTGGAGCGTCTTAAGAACAGAAACCTTTGTTGAAATTACGGCACTGCCGTAAACTTCTACATGGGCCGTATTTTCCAGACATATTCCGACCAGAAAGTTCAACCGAAATTATGGCACTGCCGTAAACCAAATTACGGGCCGTATTTTCCAGCGTTTCCAGAACAAAACACTCAAGCTATTTTACGGCAGTGCCATGAGATATTACACTGCCGTAATTCCCAGTCAAAAACCCGATTTTTACGAGTCCGAATCTTGCATGAGCCATAACTTTTGATCCAGAGGTCCAAATTGAAATCCGAAAGATGTTCTGAACTCATCGTTAAGTGAAGCAGGCGTACGAAGTGGAAGGGGGAACATTTATCCAGTATCGAGGGAGAAATCACCAGAGAGGTGGCTAGGTGTAGAGGGCACCTCAGGCCGTGATTTTCACGCAGAATCTTCGCCGGGAGGAGAGGAAGATACCACAGAAGTTTTAGAGCGTTTGGAGTCCGATCAGAGGAGGAATCAATGAAACAACGGCGACAGCGCTATTCATCAAAGTAAATTACGGCTGTAAAGGATTTTACAGCCGTGTTGTAACGTTGTTTCTCATTTCTTTTTTCTTTTCTGATTATTCTAAGACTATGATTTATTGTATCTCTTTCTCCATGCAAGCTTAATACTCTTTTGGGACGTGGGGTGTAATCCCCTTGATTTTTAATGATTAGATAATCTTCTTTTTCGTCATGATAACTTTGCCATGATAATTTTGCTCATGTAATAATTGTGCTTAGACTCTCTATAAGTCCATGTTACTAATTATGTTTCTAGAGTTTTCGCAATGAGACTGAAAGGTGATTTGCTTGAGAACTTGGACCCCTAGAATTGCATGTTAGGATCCCTTCCTTAGGTTAGATCCAATTTGATCTGTTCTAGTAGATTAATTGCCATGATAATAATATGGATTTATGAATCGAGTCTATTTATCAAACGTGGAGATCTTGCACGAAAGTGAGGATCGGAACGTTGGAGATCCATGAGTAAAACTAGTGTTGAGGCTCGGATGCACGAAAGTGATCCTTGAGCTTCCGTTAGAGATTATCAACCTAGAATTCGGATGCACGAAAGTGATCTTGAGTTCTTTGATTGATGATTTACTTATCTACAGCATTGAGAATAGATCTTGCATGAAAGTGAGGATTGGTTATCTGCATGATTGTCTGCATAAAAGTGAGACAATACCTTTATCAAGAAAATTATGTCTTTGTCACGGTAGAATTAGATTGATGACCTTTTTATTTATGTCTAGTCATTAGAATCAAGGAGGATGAAACCCTAAGTCCCAATTTATCTCTCTGATTATCTGAGTTCGTGTGTTTTCCATTATTACTTTGCACTAGAATCGGTTTGCTTAGCTAGTAAGAATACCACTATTTGGTACTTAACAATAAGGTCCCTGTGGATTCGATACTTTTCTTTATTACTTCGATAGTTCCATGCACTTGCGGAAGCCTATCAAGTTTTTGGCGCCGTTGCCGGGGATTAAATTCATATTTAGTGTGTCCCCACGTGCCAAACTTGTAGTGTTCCCTACGGGCTATCAGTGTCATGAGTTATCCTCACAAGTGACAGGAGATGCATTGATCCCTTGACTTGAGGTCATTGACCATTCTATATGGTTAGGGACATGCTTTGATACAACCTAACATCTCACCGTAGTTGGGAGGTCATAACGGTTGTCATGGAGTATGTCACGACCCATATGAGAAGTTCAATGTATAGATAGAGGATTTGCCCCTTCCTGAGGGAAGTATGATATCCATAGGGGCCCCCTATGGTTCTATGACTGAAAGTGTAGGGCCATACCCAGGTGAGAACTATTGAGAAACCCTGGGGATTTTAAAAATTTTACATACATTAGAGATACAAGTGGAAGCAAATCCCCGAAATAGGCCAGTCCCAAAAACCCAAAAGATCGATGCTTGCGAGGGGATCGACACGGTGAGTAAGATATAATACCCTAAAGCGATTGATGGAGATGTTGATGCAGGTGCCAAAGTGTTCGCCCTCTGTAGTCTCGCACACAATCGATGCTTGAGTTTTCGTCTTCCACACCCGGTGCTAGCATCGGGAAGAAGATCCACACTAAGGGAGAGTCTTCCAAGATCTCTTGCGCCACCTACAAGGAAGAGGATGCGCCAAGAGGAAGAAGAAGAGAAGGGTGCCGCCAAGCCTTGCTTCACTTGCGCCAATGGAAGGTGGAGGAGAGTGCTTGCGGCCTTGATGGAAGAAGAGCTCCTATCTTGCACCCCCTCCTTGTTCTCCACGCCTCCAAGAGAATTGTGTGTATGTAGAGAGGTGGGCTAGGGTCTCTTTTATAGGAGTTATAGGCGGTTTGAGTAAAGGAGAAGGATTAGGAGATTAGAGCATGATTTTAGGAATTTATTAATCAAGTCCTTATCCAATTAGGACTCTAATTAATTTAAATAATCAGTCCCTATTTTATCTCCACTAAAATCTCAAATGATTAATTCAAAATCGAATTTAATTAATCAGATGAAATACATCTATTAAGGCATAGGCGCCAATCCTACTCTAACTAGGATTCAATATGTGCCTATCTCTTTGTTTCTTCCCCTTTAGCCCATTTAACTCTTCATGACAACTTATTAGAAATCCCCATTGGGTAATGGGCCTAGCTCAAACTTCATTGTGCATGTTAACCAAGTCATTAGATCCAATCCAACTTAACCCAAGGTCAAATGAGGCTAACCATGGTTAGTTTTGGTCAATATGCCAAAAATGAAGTTTATCTCCAATAAGTTTCTTCCATCTGATCAGGCCCATTGGCGCTGATGAAATCTCCCAAATAGATCCATGTTATAAAATAACTCGATCCTAAGGCTATCCGATCAATACGAAAACTCGAGCATCAAGGTGTGCGACCCTGTAAGTTCCTCTGAAGTTGGCAGTGATAAACTTAGGGCATAACAAGCAGTGAGTGGCACCTAGCAGTGTATCATTGCTACCCAAGTCTTCATAATGGATATTGACATCGACATCCCCATCATCGCAACAAGGTACTAATGCATTACAGTCCTTTTGTCAAATTGATATTCAATTGGACAAGCGTGTCACCACTTGCTTTCACCCAATCTCATGGTCATGGCTAAATCAAGTTTTCACCTGGGTATGGCCATACACTTTTAGTCATAGAATCATAGGGGGGCATGGATATCAAGCTTCCCTTAGGAAGAGGCAAATTCTATATCTGTCAATTGATCTTCTTATATGAGTTGTGACATACTCAATGACAACCATTATGACCTCCTAACTATGGTGAGGTGTTAGGTTGTATCAAAGTATGTCCCTAACCATATGAAAGAGTCAATAACCTCAAGTCAAAGGATCAATGCATCTCTTGTCACTTGTGAGGTTAATTCGTGACATCAAGTTAGAGCCTCATAGCGGGTTGATCCAGTATATCTTCCACTGATATACCCATATATCTGTGTTAGCACCTTGTGCCTAACCAGCCCATATACCAGTCTCACATGTACCAGAGCTATACCTATATCAACTCAGGTACTTGACTGGGGATAGAGTTCGAGCTCAGACATAATCTGTTTCTAGGGATATTATTATGTAAGTACAGAATCGCAAATGTAAACAAAACATAATAATGACAATGCTTGAATGATATATATAAAATATCAATATCAAATAGTACATAGAACAGAACAACATCTGGTCCTAAGGGCAAATACACCAACAATCTCCCACTTGCACTTAGACCTAGTTGTTGAGAAATCTCAGCCCCATATCTCTGTTGGGGTATGCCCTTAAGGCTAATGTTTGAGGCCTTTGGGATGATTTCAGTATCATGTATAAACTATGTATAAGTTTATAAAGGCAATGGTTGTTATTCAGGTTGTTACATTATCTGCTGCTGTTATATATACTTCTGAATAATGTCTCAATGGTGTTCAGCTTGGCTGACATTAGCATTGTCCTTAGTCGAGATATCTTGGTGAACATGAGACAGCCTTGATATGATTGAGACTAATATGTGTTCCAATCTTATAAGGTGCTTCGAGCATGGAATAAGATGTAGACACATAGGTGCATTGGATGTACTAGACAGACCCTACTTAGGATATTCAATTGTTTGTCACAATGTGAATAATCCTTATATGCAAGCAAGTGGCATATTTCCTCTGACTTGAGATCGCTTGTGTTTCTAAATGATGATTGGCATTGTCTTGAGGTAATTCAATATCATTTGAAATATAATGGTTATAGATTATCTTGGATAATGAGCATGAGTCATGTTAGGACACTAGTGATAGATATAGGATTGCCTCTCCTTGTTGGAGTGTGATGTTCTAAAGGGGCCCCCTGGATGAGATGATTGAGAAAGTGTATGGCCATACCCAGATGACTATGTTCATCTGATCTAATCATTTTCATCATATCGGAATTATAGGCTTGACACGCTTGTCCAATGAGAACATCCAGTGGCAAAGGAAACATGTATGTCAAGTGAATTGGATTCACACTTGTGCTATGGTTTGGGTGTAGTCTTGGAAGACTCTTTCCTTCATATCGGGAGACAGTGATGTGTTGCTAGATACCCCTCTCTGATCGTGATAACGTAAGTTATCGTTACCGACATTGAAGGAAACCCTTAGGGTCGCACAATTTGATGATATGGCTTACTTATGTCAGATCGTGTGGACTGAATGGTTTTGGTTCAGTTTAAAGGAGTTTAAACTCTGATTGGAAGTGAGATCTGGTCTGATCATGTTTGATTGATTAGGGCTTGAGATCGGTAAGCTTCGATCGGGAGAATTGATGCTTGATCGATGAGATCAAGAGCATCAAGAGATGTGTGGTTAGATCTTGAGCCATCTGGTTCATATGAGATCTAGACCATGGCTTGGTTTGATTTGGTCTTTGAACCAAATGCAATAGAACCGGTTCACATAAGTGAACGCATGGTTCAAAGTGAGAAGACGTTTTGGTTGGTTCGAAAACATGGGCGCATGGCTTGATGACTTTCTATTTTTGGAAGCCATAAGCGTTCCCACGTTGGATAACGCCTCAACGCCTCCCTCTCTCTCGAATGAATGCTTCTCCTCTCGTGTGTGTGTCGAAGCTCCACGAAAGAGAAGAGGTAGAGGGTTTTTCGCTTAGCCAAGAAGAAGAACATCTCATCTTCTCCTACACGTTGAAGGACACCTTGGAACTTTGCTAGCACAAAGAAGAAAAGGGAGTAGCCATCGTCACCTTGTGTGCGACTGCTTTGGAGGAGAGCCGCTCGCCCTCTATATTCTTCCAAGTCTCCATCCAAATAATGGCCATGGCAACATCCTATCTTCTCATTGCAAGAACTAATAGTTGATCATATGTTCATGCCATGCGATCTTCATGAAACCCTTGTTTTCGCCCATGAAAAATTTTATATGCGCCTGAATTAGGGTTTCGCCCCCCCTTTCAATTGGTATCAGAGCTAGTGTTTTGGCTTGATCCATATGATTGCTTATGTTGTGATCCATGCGGTTTAAAAGTAGATCTAAACATGACTTGCGCATGTTATAAATCATCATGCCAACATACATGCTAGACATTAGATGTGTTTTGGTAAATAAAATTGATGCCATGGGCTTTTTCAAAAATTTTATTTTCTGATTGGATCACATGTATGCTTATTTAACCTGATTGGGTGTCTATTTAATCTTATGTGGGCTGCCCTAATTTGTGTGCTGTGCTGGGGCCTGCGTGCCTGGAATTAATTGTAAATTTTTATTGTGATCTGTGTATCACACTTTAATTTATAATAATGTACAATTGACCTGCATGTCAATTCATGTCTAGATAGATTAAAATGTAATTTGATCAGACATGAGCACAGAGCACACATGACAGAAGCGCTTGCAGTCAGTGGCTTCACCAGGTGGGAGGTCTAGAGTTCGACTCTAGCACAGGCACATGCTGTTGGGGTATGCCCTTAAGGCTAATGTTTGAGGCCTTGGGATTATATCAGTATCATGTATAAACTCTTTGTTTATAAAGGCAATGGTTATTATTCAGGTTGTTACATCATTTGCTGCAATATGTATACTTCTGAATAATGTCTCAATGCTGTTCAGCTAGGCTGACATGCAGTTAAGTCCTTAGTCGAGATATCTTGGTGAACTTGAGACAGCCTTGATATGATTGAGACTAATATGTGTTCTAATCTTATAGGATGCTTCGAGCATGGAATAAGATGTAGACTCATGGGTACATTGGATGTACTGGACAGACCCAACTAGGATATTCAATTGTTTGTCACAATGTGAATAATCCTTGTATGCAAACAAGTGGCATATGTCCTCTGACTTGAGATCACTTGTGTTTCTAAATGATGATTGTCATTGTTTTGAGGTAGTTCGATATCATTTGAAACATAATGGTTATAGACTATCTTGGATAATGATCATGAGTCAGGTTAGGACACTAGTGATAGATATAGGATTGCCGTCTCCTTGATAGGAGTGTGATGTTCTAAAGGGGCCCCCCTGGATGAGATGATTGAGAAAGTGTATGGCCATACCCAGATGACTATGTTCATCTGATCTAATCATTCTCATCATATTGGAGTTACATGCTTGACACGCTTGTCCAATAAGAACATCCAGTGGCAAAGGAATCAAGTATGCCTAGTGAAGTGGATTCACACTTGTGCTGTGGTTTGGGTGTAGTCTTGGAAGACTCTTTCCTTTATATTGGGAGACAGTGATGTGTTGCTAGATACCCCTCGCTGATCGTGATAACGTAAGTTATCGTTACCGACATTTAAAGGAAACCCTTAGGGTCTCACAATTTGATGATATGGCTTACTTAAGTCAGATCGTGTGGACTGAATTGTTTTGGTTCAGTTTAAAGGAGTTTAAACTCTGATTGTAAGTGAGATCTGGTCTGATCATGTTTGATTGATTAGGGCTTGAGATCGGTAAGCTTCGATCGAGAGTATTGATGCTAGATCGGTGAGATCAAGAGCATCAAGAGATGAACGGTTAGAACTTGAACCATTTGGTTCAAAGAGATCTAGACCGTGGTTTAGGCTGATTTGGTTCGATCTTTGAACCAAATGCATTGGACCGAATTGGATTGAACCGGTTCACACATGTGTGATCGCATGGTTCAATATGAAAGCGTTTTGGGTGGTTTGCATTGAGTGGGCGCATGGCTTCATGACTTTCCATATTTGGAAGTCATGTAACGCCACATCTCTACACAACGCCTCAACGCATCTTCGGTTCTTGTCTTGTCTTCACGAAAAGGAGGAAGAAGAGCTTCATCGCCCTAAGCCGCAAGAGATCTCATCTCCTCCACACAAAGGACTCCTTGAAGCTTTGCTAGCACAAAGACGCCAAGGGAGTAGCCATCTCTCATCTTGTGTGCGCGACTTTGGAGGAGAGCCAATTCGCCCTCTTGCTTCCAAGGCACCATCCAAGCGATGGCTATGGTATGATCCATTGTTGTTCTACACAAGTCCATGAAAGTTAATCATATGACATGCATTCGATCTTAGAAACCCGAATATCCGCTTGCAAAATCATGATATGCGCCCCCTTAGGGTTTCGCCCCCCCTTAGATTTAGGGGATTTTTCAAATTGGTATCAGAGGATGGTTGTTTATATATGTTCATATGCTTGCTTTGTGATCCTTTGTTGCGCTTGTTTGCATAGATCTAAATTACATGCGAGTTTCCATGATAGTTTTTCATGCCGAAAACAACATGTTGAATGTTTTTATGTTGGCGCATGTATGTTGGCGCATGCATGTTAAAGCATGTTGAATGTTTTGATCAAAACTTACATCTTGCGCGCTCCATTAGATCTAAGCAGCGCCTGCTATAAGTCCTTAGACGGGTTGATAGGGTTGATATCATCATCTAGTTAAGATCCAAATAGTCTGATCAGACCATCTGACAGCCTAGATGGGTCGACCAGATAGCACCTGTGTGCAAGCTCGAGGTGGCTATAGGTCGACTGCAGACAGGCGTGTAGCGATGTCTGGTTGAGACAACCAGTGAACGCCCATGAGTTAGGCCCGGGGTCACACCCGCTTGCCAGAACTCATGAAGGTTGTTCAGCCCTTAACGCATGCATGGTTGACCGTTAGGTCGACTCAAGTCAGTTAGGACTTGGTGCATGTAAGGGCAGTGGATCTGACTAGACATGATGAGTGGATCCCTATTAATGGACCGTTGTAAGGTTGTAGGGCACATAAGAAAATAAAATTGATGCCAATGGGTTTTCGAAAATTTTATTTCTTGTTATTGGATCACATGTTGGTTGAATACCATGATGCTTGTTTATTTCATCTTATGTGGGTTGCCCTTTTAATGTGTGCTGTGCTGGGGCCTGCGAGCCTGGATTAAAATTGTAAATTAATTTTTATTGTGATCTGCGCATCACATGTTATTTAATTTATAAAGTGTAATTGACCTGCGAGTCAATCTTGTCTAGATAGATTAAATTGTAATTTAATCAGACAAGAGCACAGAGCACACATGGCAGAGGCGCATGCAGCTTGAGGCTTAACCAGGTGGAAGGTCTAGAGTTCGACTCTGGGATAGGCGCATTTACCTGGTGGGCGCACCTGAGCTGCAGTGGGCGCTTGGGCCCTGGGTTGGGCCAGATGAGAAGGCAAAAGACCCATGAAGAGCTCAAGTGAAGACTTAAGTTAAATTAAGGTCTTACTTAGGTTTAATGGGCTTTTACCACATAAGATCAGCATGCTTTCTACTTATTGTTTATATAATTAGAACTGCATGATTTAATCATCTGCTATCGCCATAGGTTATGCATGATGGTTAAGAAGATAAAAGACCGTTAAAATCCAACGTTAAAATATCAAGCACGTAAGCCTTCTGACGCGAAACCTCACTGTTCTGACTATCGTTGGGGCCGTGTTGTACCCACTCAGTGGAGACCAAGTATGAAATCTGGATCCCATCTCGCTAAAAGAGTGCTTGTACTCTCTGTGCATCTTATCTCGCCTGAGCGGGACGCGGAGACCAAGTATGAAATCTGGATCCCATCTCGCTAAAAGAGTGTTACTCTTTCGGACTGTTTAATGGATTTTTCAGTCAGATAAAATAGTGAGAAAAGAATCTTTCTTAAGTCCTGGATTGATTCTAAACATTGATACTGACCTTGCTGTTCTTGCATTGTTGTAGATTACTGCAGCAACGAACACCACGAATTTCAATGTGCGATCCCTACTGGAAAGGGAGAAGTTTGCTGGGCCAAACTTCTCAGACTGGTACGGACACCTTAAGATTGTTCTTAAGGCAGAGAGGAAACTGTATGTCCTTGAGACGGCTATACCGCCTCAACCCGCTGCGAACGCCTCAAGGGCGGTTCGGGATGCCTATGAAAAGCATGTCAATGATGGCATTGATGTCGCTTGCCTGATGCTTGCGTCTATGACGCCAGAGCTGCAACGTCAGCATGAGGATCTGTCTGCTATACAGATTATAGCAAACCTCAAGATGCTGTATGCTGCACAGGCTAGGACTGAACGCTACAATTTGACTAAGCTTTTCTTTCAGAGCAAACTAGCTGAAGGGAGTCCAGTGGGAGCTCACGTACTCAAGATGATTGGGTACAAGGAGGCTCTAGAGAAACTGGGACATACCATCAATCAGGAGCTTGCTGTAGACATCATTCTTCAGTCTCTCCCGGCCTCTTTCGATCCGTTCATTATTAATTTTAATATGAACAAGATCGACTGTACCCCGGCAGAGTTACTGAACATGCTCTTGACTACAGAATTGACTCTAAAGGGAAAGCCTTCAACCTCTGTCTTGATGGTTCCTTCCAGGAACAAGAAGAAGGGGAAGAAGGGCAAAGCCCCTGTCAAGAGTTACAACAAGGCTCTGAAACAAAAGGTTAAGCAGTCAAAGGAATACAGATGTTTCCACTGTGGCCAGCTGGGTCACTGGAAAAAGGACTGTAAAGCGCTCCAAGGAGACAAGAAGGGAAGCATCGCTTCTGGCTCAGGTATTTTTGTGACTGAGGTCATGATATCATCTTCTTCTATTTCATGGGTGTTGGACACTGCATGTGGAGTTCACATTTGTTCAAATGTACAGGAACTCAAGAGAAGAAGACAGGTGGGACAGCATGAGGTGGACCTACGAGTTGGAAACGGGGCACGGGTTGCTGCTGTTGCTGTAGGAGAATATCACATCTCATTACCATCTGGACTTGTATTAGAATTGGACAGTTGTTATTTTGTACCTAGCATAACGAAAAATATTATCTCTATTCCTGCTCTTGTCAGGAAAGGGTTTTCCTTTGAATGCAATATTTCAAAGTGTGTTATTTCTTATGATAATATTGTTTATGCTACTGGATCAATTAACAATGGGTTATTCATGTTGGACATGGAATATTCTATACAAAATATTGATAATAAGAAAGCCAAGTATGCTGATGAAAGCACCTTGCTATGGCATAGTCGTTTAGGCCATATTAACAAGAAACGCATTAAGCGGTTGCATGATCATGGACTGCTGGGATCATTCTCCTATGAGGAGCTTGATACATGCAAAGCTTGTTTAATGGGTAAAATGACGAAGGCTCCTTTTCCTAACAAAGGTCAAAGGGCTTCAGGTTTACTTGACCTTATACACAGTGATGTGTGTGGGCCATTTAGTAAACATGCCAGAGGTGGCTATTCATACTTCATTACCTTTACTGATGATTTCAGTAGATACGGGTATGTCTATCTAATGAGACATAAGAGTGAATCTTTTGACAAGTTCAAAGAGTTCAAAAATGAAGTGCAAAATCAGCTAGGCCGAAATATCAAGGCACTTCGCTCAGATCGAGGTGGAGAATACCTAAGTCGAGAGTTTACTGACTATCTGAAGCACTGTGGGATTATCTCACAGCTTACTCCGCCTGGAACACCGCAATGGAATGGTGTGTCCGAGAGGAGGAACAGAACCTTATTGGATATGGTTCGTTCAATGATGAGTCAGGCTAATCTACCTTACTCCTTTTGGGGATTTGCACTGGAAACAGCTGCCAAGGTACTAAACCGAGTGCCATCCAAGGCAGTTTCAAATACTCCATATGAGTTATGGTATGGGAAACAGCCGAGCTTGACATTTATTAAGATCTGGGGTTGCGAGGCTTATGTCAAAAAGCTTGCCTCTGGGAAACTAGAGAGCAGATCTGAGAAATGCATCTTTGTCGGTTACCCTAAGGAAACTAAGGGTTATTATTTCTACGATCCCAAAGAGAACAAAGTATTTGTTGCTCGGATGGCCATTTTTCTTGAGAAGGAATTTCTTCTGCAAGGGGCCAGTGGGAGAGAAATAAAGCTGGATGAGAATCCAGAGGAAGGACAAAGTAGTCAAGCACAGTTGGATGAGCATGAGCAAGTTGATCAGGTTATTGAACAACCTAAGGCTCAGATATCACGGGAACCGCGAAGATCGGGAAGGATCCGTCGATAGCCTGAGCGCTATGACGGAGTCTACATCATTGATCATGATGAACCCCTCACTTATGCGGATGCGGTCAGTGGACCGGA
Source organism: Costus lasius (assembly GCA_027563935.2). Taxonomy (NCBI): domain Eukaryota; kingdom Viridiplantae; phylum Streptophyta; class Magnoliopsida; order Zingiberales; family Costaceae; genus Costus; species Costus lasius. The sequence continues at coordinate 31,774,130 of CM050451.1, read as the reverse complement.
ATCAGCGAGATGGCTTGAAGCTATGCGAGCCGAGATGGACTCCATGTCAGATAACCAAGTCTGGGATTTGGTTGATCCGCCTCCGGGAATAATCCCTATAGGGTGTAAATGGATCTTCAAGAAGAAGATTGACATGGATGGTAACGTGGTTACCTATAAAGGCAGGCTAGTTGCGAAAGGTTTCAAACAAATCTACGGGATAGATTATGATGAAACTTTCTCTCCTGTAGCCATGTTCAAGTCTATTCGGATCATTCTCGCAATAGCAGCATATTATGATTATGAGATCTGGCAGATGGATGTGAAGACCGCTTTCCTTAATGGAAATCTGGATCAGGTGTGTATATGACACAACCTGAAGGTTTCACTAATCCATCAGATCGTCATAAAATATGCAAGTTAAAGAAGTCCATTTATGGACTCAAGCAAGCATCAAGAAGCTGGAATATTCGTTTTGATGAATCAATCTGTGAATTTGGTTTCATCAAGAATGAAGATGACCCGTGTGTATATAAGAGGTTTAGTGGGAGCGTGATTACATTCCTAGTCCTCTACGTTGATGATATCTTAATCATTGGAAACAATATTCCTGAACTACATGCGGTTAAGGCATGTTTAAGAAAATGTTTCCAGATGAAAGATCTAGGAGAAGCAGCCTATATATTAGGTGTGAAGATCTACAGAGATAGATCTAAGAGGCTTCTCGGGCTGTGCCAGAGTACTTACATCGATAAAGTCCTGGAGAGATTCCATTTAGAGAATTCTAAAAGAGGATATCTTCCAGTCAGACATGGTCTGAATCTTTCGAAGAGTCAGTGTCCGTAAACACAGACTGAGAAAGATGAAATGGACAATACGCCTTATGCTTCGGCTATTGGGTCCATTATGTATGCGATGTTGTGTACTCGCCCAGACGTCGCTTACGGGTTAAGCGTGACCAGTCGATTCCAAAGTAATCCAGGTCAGGCACACTGGATTGCAGTCATGAACATTTTAAAATATCTACGGAGGACCAAAGATATGTTCTTGATGTATGGTGGTCAGGAAGAACTCAGTATTGAAGGATATACTGACGCTTCATTCCAATCTGACCAGGATGATTTCCGACCGCAATCAGGCTATGTTTTTAGCTTGAATGGAGGTGTGGTGGTGTGGAAAAGTTTCAAACAATCTATTGTTGCTGATTCTACAACAGAAGCCGAGTATGTTGCAGCCTCAGAAGCATCTAAGGAGGCAATGTGGATTCGTAAGTTCATTCAGGAACTTGGTGTTGTTCCTTCGAGTGCAGATCCTTTGGTTATCTTCTGTGATAACACTGGAGCAATAGCACAGGCAAAGGAACCACAGTCGCACCAGAAGTCCAAGCACATACAGAGACGGTTTCACTTGATCCGGGAGATCATTGATCGAGGCGAGATCAAAATCTGCAAGGTTCATACAGATGACAATCTGGCAGACCCGCTTACAAAGCCTCTGGCGTAGCAGAAGCATGAAAAGCACTGTAATAATATGGGTTTGAGAGTTCTCAACCATTAGATTAAGTGCAAGTGGGAGATTGTTGGGGTATGCCCTTAAGGCTAATGTTTGAGGCCTTGGGATTATATCAGTATCATGTATAAACTCTTTGTTTATAAAGGCAATGGTTATTATTCAGGTTGTTACATCATCTGCTGCAATATGTATACTTCTGAATAATGTCTCAATGCTGTTCAGCTAGGCTGACATGCAGTTAAGTCCTTAGTCGAGATATCTTGGTGAACTTGAGACAGCCTTGATATGATTGAGACTAATTTGTGTTCTAATCTTATAGGATGCTTCGAGCATGGAATAAGATGTAGACTCATGGGTATATTGGATGTACTGGACAGACCCTACTAGGATATTCAATTGTTTGTCACAATGTGAATAATCCTTGTATGCAAACAAGTGGCATATGTCCTCTGACTTGAGATCACTTGTGTTTCTAAATGATGATTGTCATTGTTTTGAGGTAGTTCGATATCATTTGAAACATAATGGTTATAGACTATCTTGGATAATGATCATGAGTCAGGTTAGGACACTAGTGATAGATATAGGATTGCCGTCTCCTTGATAGGAGTGTGATGTTCTAAAGGGGCCCCCCTGGATGAGATGATTGAGAAAGTGTATGGCCATACCCAGATGACTATGTTCATCTGATCTAATCATTCTCATCATATTGGAGTTACATGCTTGACACGCTTGTCCAATAAGAACATCCAGTGGCAAAGGAATCAAGTATGCCTAGTGAAGTGGATTCACACTTGTGCTGTGGTTTGGGTGTAGTCTTGGAAGACTCTTTCCTTTATATTGGGAGACAGTGATGTGTTGCTAGATACCCCTCGCTGATCGTGATAACGTAAGTTATCGTTACCGACATTTAAAGGAAACCCTTAGGGTCTCACAATTTGATGATATGGCTTACTTAAGTCAGATCGTGTGGACTGAATTGTTTTGGTTCAGTTTAAAGGAGTTTAAACTCTGATTGTAAGTGAGATCTGGTCTGATCATGTTTGATTGATTAGGGCTTGAGATCGGTAAGCTTCGATCGAGAGTATTGATGCTAGATCGGTGAGATCAAGAGCATCAAGAGATGAACGGTTAGAACTTGAACCATTTGGTTCAAAGAGATCTAGACCGTGGTTTAGGCTGATTTGGTTCGATCTTTGAACCAAATGCATTGGACCGAATTGGATTGAACCGGTTCACACATGTGTGATCGCATGGTTCAATATGAAAGCGTTTTGGGTGGTTTGCATTGAGTGGGCGCATGGCTTCATGACTTTCCATATTTGGAAGTCATGTAACGCCACATCTCTACACAACGCCTCAACGCATCTTCGGTTCTTGTCTTGTCTTCACGAAAAGGAGGAAGAAGAGCTTCATCGCCCTAAGCCGCAAGAGATCTCATCTCCTCCACACAAAGGACTCCTTGAAGCTTTGCTAGCACAAAGACGCCAAGGGAGTAGCCATCTCTCATCTTGTGTGCGCGACTTTGGAGGAGAGCCAATTCGCCCTCTTGCTTCCAAGGCACCATCCAAGCGATGGCTATGGTATGATCCATTGTTGTTCTACACAAGTCCATGAAAGTTAATCATATGACATGCATTCGATCTTAGAAACCCGAATATCCGCTTGCAAAATCATGATATGCGCCCCCTTAGGGTTTCGCCCCCCCTTAGATTTAGGGGATTTTTCACATGCTACCTGATGGGCGCATTTGAGCTGCAGAGAGTGCACTTGGGCCCGGGCTGGGCCAGATAAAGTGCTAGAGACCCATAAAGAGCTCAAGTGAAGACTTGTGTAAAACTAGGGTTTTTACTTAGGCTTTTATGGGCATTTACCACATAAGATCATTGTGCTTTCTATTTACTGTTTAAGAAATATTAGCACATGCTTGATTTATTCTTTTGCTATCACCATAGATATTGCATGATAGTAAGAAGATAAAATGGACCGTTAAAATCCAACGTCAAATATCAAGCACGAAAGCCTTCTGACGCGAAACCTCACTGTTCTGACTATCGTTGGGGCCGTGTTGTACCCACTCAGTGGGCACGCCCATCTATCTTCAGACGGTGTGTGATTACACCTGCGTGTTACAGAGAAGGGATTTATCGCTTCTCGTTGCTCAGCATAGCACGTGGTGGTCCAGGGAGTAGGTCAGGTCAGCTTGACCATGTATGCTACATATTGAGCATATGTTAGCTATATGGAGGTAGCCATCTGTGGAATCAGAGACTGTGTTGTACCAACTCAGTTGGCACAGTCTGCTAGATTGCCCAGATGATGGGGAATCGCACGGGTTGGCGATTGGCATGGATAGCCTACCAGTGATTAGTGCTTGAACTCTCTGTGCATCTTATCTCGCCTGAGCGGGACGCGGAGACCAAGTATGAAATCTGGATCCCATCTCACTAAAAAGAGTTTTACTCTTTCGGACTGTTTTATTGGATTTTTCAGTCAGATAAAATAGTGAGAAAAGAATCATTCTTAAGTCCTGGATTGATTCTAACATGGATACTGACCTTGTTGTTCTTGCAATGTTGTAGATTCCTGCAGCAACGAACACCACAGGGCTCAATCTGCGATCCATACTGGAAAAGGAGAAGTTTGCTGGGCCAAACTTCTCAGACTGGTACAGACAGCTTAAGATTGTTCTTAAGGCTGAGAGGAAACTGTATGTCCTTGAGACGGCAATACCGGCTCAACCCGCAGCGAACGCCGCAAGGGCGGTTCGGGATGCTTATGAGAAGCACGTCAGTGATAGTACTGATGACGCTTGCCTTATGCTTGCGTCAATGACGCCAGAGCTCCAGCGTCAGCATGAGGATTTATCTGCTATTGATATTATAGCAAATCTCAAGATGCTATATGCTGCACAGGCAAGGACTGAACGCTATAACTTGACGAAACTTTTCTTTCAGAGCAAACTGACTGAAGGGAGTCCAGTGGGAGCTCACGTACTCAAGATGATTGGGTACAAGGAGGCTCTAGAGAAACTGGGACACACCATCAATCAGGAACTTGTTGTAGACATTATCCTGCAGTCTCTCCCGGCCTCTTTTGATCCGTTCATTATTAATTTTAATATGAACAAGATCGATTGTACTCCGGCAGAGTTACTGAACATGCTCTGTACCACAGAGCAGACTCTTGAGAAGGGAAAGCCTTCCTCCTCTGTCTTGCTGGTTCCTTCAAGGAACAAGAAGAAGGGGAAGAAGGGCAAAGCCCCTATCAAGAGCTACAACAAGGCTCTGAAACAAAAGATAAAGCGGTCAAAGGACAACAGATGTTTCTGTTGGGGTATGCCCTTAAGGCTAATGTTTGAAGCCTATGGGAGTGTAACAAGTATCATGTAATAAACTCATATGTTTATAAAGGCATGGTTGTTATTCAGTTAGCTACATTGTCTGCTGCAATATATGTTCTTCTGAATAATGTCTCAAAGCTGTTCAGCTGGGCTGACATGCTATTATGTCCTTGGTCGATGTATCTTGGTGAACATGAGACAGCCTTGATATGGTTAAGACTAATATGTGTTCTAATCTTATAGGATGCTTCGAGCATGGAATAAGATGTAGACTCATGGGTACATGGGATGTACTGGACAGACCCTACTAGGATGTTCAATTGTTTGTCACAATGTGAATATTCCTTGATTGCGACAAGTGGCACATTTCCTCTGACTTGAGATCACTTGTGTTTTCTAAATGATGATTGTCATTGTTTTGAGGTAGTTCAATATCATTTGAAACATAATGATTATAGACTATCTTGGATGATGAGCTTGAGTCAGGTTAGGACACTAGTGATAGACATAGGATTGCCGTCTCCTTGTTTAAGGAGTGTGATGTTCTATAAGGGCCCCCCCTGGATGAGATGATTGAGAGAGTGTATGGCCATACCCAGGTGACAGTGTTCATCTGATCTAATCATGCTCATCATATTGGAGTTACAAGCTTGACAGGCTTGTCCAATAAGAACATCAAGTGGCAAAGGAAGTATGCATGCCTAGTGAATTGGATTCACACTTGTGCTGTGGTTTGGGTGAAGTCTTGGAAGACTCTTTCCTTTATATCGGGAGACAGTGATGTGTTGCTAGATACCCCTCACTGATCGTGATAACGTGAGTTATCGTTACCGACATTTAAAGGAAACCCTTAGGGTCGCACAATTTGATGATATGGCTTCTTTAAGTCAGATCGTGTGGACTGAATTGTTTAGTTCAGTTTAAAGGGGTGTTAAACTCTGATTGAGAGTGAGATCTGGTCTGATCATGTTTGATTGATTAGGGCTTTAGGTCGGTAAGCTTCGATCGAGAGTTATGATGCTAGATCAGTGAGATCTAGAGCATCGAGAGATCAACGGTGATCTTGAACCTTGTGGTTCAATAAGATCGACCATTGCTTGGGCCGATTTGGTCTTGAACCAAAGTCACTTGAACCGGCTCATGTTATGAGCGCTTGGTTCAAAGGTTCGAATGGGAGAAGAGGGTTGCGGTTCACTTCATGTGAACGCATAACCGAAGTGAGTAATGGGTTACTATTTTTGGATAGCAACGCCCACGTTGATTACAACGTGTTTACTCCCTTGTCGATCATCAACTTCGGACGACATCTCCTCCCTTCTCGTGTGACAAAAGTCTTGACGAGTGTAGAGGAACTTCTTCTTCGCCAAGCCCAAGGATCTCATCTCCTCCATGCGCAAAGGACCCTTGAAGCTTTGCTAGCACAAAGACGACAAGGAGAGGCCATTCTTCATCGTGTGTGCGTCGACTAGGGAGAAGACCCCTTTCGGTTTTTGCTTCCAACATTTCATCCATAGATGGCGATGGTATGAATCTTATTGGCATTTTGCAATCGATTTTTCATAGTTGATCATATATCATGCTAATGATCCCTAAAACCCCTATTTCCGCTGCGTTGAAACACATGCGCCCATTAGGGTTTTTCGCTCCCCCTTGAAGGGGACCCCTGCAGTTTCCATTGTGGCCAGCTCGGTCACTGGAAGAAGGACTGTAAAGCGCTCCAAGGAGAGAAGAAGGGAAGCAAGCCTTTCACTTCTGGCTCAGGTATTTACGTGACTGAAGTCATGGTAGCTTCTTCTATTTCATGGGTGTTGGACACTACATGTGGAGTTCACATTTGTGCAAATGTACAGGAACTCAAGAGAAGAAGACAGGTGGGACAGCATGAGGTGGACCTACGAGTTGGAAACGGGGCACGGGTTGCTGCTGTTGCTGTAGGACAATATAACATCTCTTTACCATCTGGTTTTGTATTAGAACTTGACAATTGTTATTTTGTACCGAGCATAACTAAGAATATTATCTCTATTCCTGCTCTTGTCAGGAAAGGATTTTCTTTTGAATACAAAACTTTAAAGTGTTGTATTTCATTTGATAATATTGTTTATGCTACTGGCTCAATTAACAATGGGTTATACATGTTGGACATGGAATGTTCTGTACAACAAATTGATAATAAGAAAGCCAAGTATGCTGATGAAAGCACCTTGCTATGGCATAGTCGTTTAGGCCACATTAACAAGAAGCGCATTAAGCGGTTGCATGACCATGGACTGCTGGGATCATTCTCCTATGAGGAGCTTGATACATGCAAAGCTTGTTTAATGGGCAAAATGACGAAGACTCCTTTTTCTAATAAAGGTCAAAGGGCTTCAGGTTTACTTGACCTTATTCACAGTGATGTGTGTGGGCCATTTAGTAAACATGCCAGAGGTGGCTATTCATACTTCATTACTTTTACTGATGATTTCAGTAGATATGGTTATGTCTATCTAATGAGACATAAGAGTGAATCTTTTGACAAGTTCAAAGAGTTCAAAAATGAAGTACAGAATCAGCTAGGCCGGAATATCAAGGCACTTCGATCCGATCGAGGTGGAGAATACTTGAGTCGAGAGTTTACTGACTATCTGAAGGAGTGTGGGATTATCTCACAGCTCACTCCGCCAGGAACACCGCAATGGAATGGTGTGTCCGAGAGGAGAAATAGAACCTTATTGGATATGGTTCATTTGATGATGAGTCAGGCTACTCTACCTTACTCCTTTTGGGGATTTGCACTGGAAACAGCTGCAAAGGTACTAAACCGAGTGCCATCCAAGGCCGTTTCAAAGACTCCATATGAGTTATGGTATGGGAAACAGCCAAGCTTGACATTTATCAAAATCTGGGCTTGCGAGGCTTATGTCAAAAAGCTCGCCTCTTGGGAAACTAGAGAGCAGATCTTATAAATGTATCTTTGTCGGTTACCCTAAAGAAACTAAGGGTTATTATTTCTACGATCCCAAAGAGAACAAAATATTTGTTGCTCGAACGGCAATTTTTCTTGAGAAGGAATTTCTTCTGCAAGAAGCCAGTGGGAGAGAAATAAAACTGGATGAAAGTCCAGAAGAGGGACAAAGTAGTCAAGCTCAGTTGGATGAGCGTGAGCAAATAGAACAGGTTGATGTTCAACCTGAGGCTCAGATATCACGGGAACCGCGTAGATCGGGAAGGATTCGTCGACAGCCTAAGCGCTATGACGGAGTCTACATCATTAATGATGAACCCCTCACCTATGCGGATGCGGTCAGTGGACCGGAATCAGCAAGATGGCTTGAAGCTATGCGAGCCGAGATTGACTCCATGTCAGATAACCAAGTCTAGGATTTAGTTGATCCGCCTCCGGGAGTAATCCCTATAGGCTGTAAATGGATCTTCAAGAAGAAGATTGATATGGATGGTAACGTAGTTACCTATAAGGGCAGGCTAGTTGCGAAAGGTTTCAAACAAATCTACGGGATAGATTATGATGAAACATTCTCTCCTGTAGCCATGTTTAAGTCCATTCGGATTATTCTCGCGATAGCTGCATATTATGATTATGAGATCTGGCAAATGGATGTGAAGACCGCTTTCCTTAATGGAAAACTGGAAGAGGATGTGTATATGGCACAACCTGAAGGTTTCATTAATCCATCAGATCGTCATAAAATATGCAAATTAAAGAAGTCTATTTATGGACTAAAACAAGCATCGAGAAGCTGGAATATTCGTTTTGATGAATCAGTTTGTGAATTTGGTTTCATCAAAAATGAAGATGACCCGTGTGTATATAAGAGGTTTAGTGGGAGCGTGATTACTTTCCTAGTCCTCTACGTCGATGATATCTTGATCATTGGAAACGATATTCCTGAACTGCATGCGGTTAAAGCATGGTTAAGAAAATGTTTCCAGATGAAAGATTTAGGAGAAGCAGCCTATGTATTAGGTGTGCAGATCTATAGAGATAGATCTAATAGGCTTCTCGGGCTGTGCCAGAGTACTTACATCGATAAAGTCCTGGAGAGATTCCATTTAGAAAATTCTAAAAGAGGATATCTTCCAGTCAGACATGGTCTGAATCTTTCTAAGAGCCAGTGTCCTCAAACACAGTCTGAGAAAGATGAAATGGACAATACGCCTTATGCTTCGGCTATTGGATCCATTATGTATGCGATGTTGTGTACTCGCCCAGACGTCGCTTACGGGTTAAGCGTGACCAGTCGATTCCAAAGTAATCCAGGGAAGGCACACTGGATTGCAGTCAAGAACATTTTGAAATATCTTCGGAGGACCAAAGATATGTCCTTGATTTATGGAGGTCAGGAAGAACTCAGTATTGAAGGATATACTGACGCTTCATTCCAATCTAACCAAGATGATTTCCCATCGCAATCAGGCTATGTTTTTAGCTTGAATGGAGGAGCAGTGGTGTGGAAGAGTTTCAAACAATCAATTGTTGCTGATTCCACAACAGAAGCCGAGCATGTTGCAGCCTCGGAAGCATCCAAGGAGGCAGTGTGGATTCGTAAGTTCGTTCAGGAACTTGGTGTTGTTCCTTCGAGTGCTGATCCATTGGTTATCTTCTGTGATAACACTGGAGCAATAGCACAAGCAAAGGAACCACGGTCACACCAGAAGTCCAAGCACATACAGAGAAGGTTTCATTTGATCCGTGAGATCATAGATCGTGGAGAGATCAAGATCTGCAAGGTTCATACAGATGACAATCTAGCTGACCCGCTTACTAAGCCTCTGGCGCAGCAGAAGCGTGAGAAGCACTGTAATAATATGGGTTTGAGATTTCTCAACCATTAGATTAAGTGCAAGTGGTAGATTGTTGGGGTATGCCCTTAAGGCTAATGTTTGAGGCCTTTGGGATGATTTCAGTATCATGTATAAACTATGTATAAGTTTATAAAGGCAATGGTTGTTATTCAGGTTGTTACATTATCTGCTGCTGTTATGTATACTTCTGAATAATGTCTCAATGGTGTTCAGCTTGGCTGACATTAGCATTGTCCTTAGTCGAGATATCTTGGTGAACATGAGACAGCCTTGATATGATTGAGACTAATATATGTTCCAATCTTATAGGGTGCTTCGAGCATGGAATAAGATGTAGACACATAGGTGCATTGGATGTACTGGACAGACCCTACTTAGGATATTCAATTGTTTGTCACAATGTGAATAATCCTTATATGCAAGCAAGTGGCATATTTCCTCTGACTTGAGATCGCTTGTGTTTCTAAATGATGATTGGCATTGTCTTGAGGTAATTCAATATCATTTGAAATATAATGGTTATAGATTATCTTGGATAATGAGCATGAGTCATGTTAGGACACTAGTGATAGATATAGGATTGCCTCTCCTTGTTGGAGTGTGATGTTCTAAAGGGGCCCCCTGGATGAGATGATTGAGAAAGTGTATGGCCATACCCAGATGACTATGTTCATCTGATCTAATCATTTTCATCATATTGGAATTACAGGCTTGACACGCTTGTCCAATGAGAACATCCAGTGGCAAAGGAAACATGTATGTCAAGTGAATTGGATTCACACTTGTGCTATGGTTTGGGTGTAGTCTTGGAAGACTCTTTCCTTCATATCGGGAGACAGTGATGTGTTGCTAGATACCCCTCTCTGATCGTGATAACGTAAGTTATCGTTACCGACATTGAAGGAAACCCTTAGGGTCGCACAATTTGATGATATGGCTTACTTATGTCAGATCGTGTGGACTGAATGGTTTTGGTTCAGTTTAAAGGAGTTTAAACTCTGATTGGAAGTGAGATCTGGTCTGATCATGTTTGATTGATTAGGGCTTGAGATCGGTAAGCTTTGATCGGGAGAATTGATGCTTGATCGATGAGATCAAGAGCATCAAGAGATGAGTGGTTAGATCTTGAGCCATCTGGTTCATATGAGATCTAGACCATGGCTTGGTTTGATTTGGTCTTTGAACCAAATGCAATAGAACCGGTTCACATAAGTGAACGCATGGTTCAAAGTGAGAAGACGTTTTGGTTGGTTCGAAAACATGGGCGCATGGCTTGATGACTTTCTATTTTTGGAAGCCATAAGCGTTCCCACGTTGGATAACGCCTCAATGCCTCCCTCTCTCTCGAATGAATGCTTCTCCTCTCGTGTGTGTGTCGAGGCTCCACGAAAGAGAAGAGGTAGAGGGTTTTTCGCTTAGCCAAGAAGAAGAACATCTCATCTTCTCCTACACGTTGAAGGACACCTTGGAACTTTGCTAGCACAAAGAAGAAAAGGGAGTAGCCATCGTCACCTTGTGTGCGACTGCTTTGGAGGAGAGCCGCTCGCCCTCTATATTCTTCCAAGTCGCCATCCAAATAATGGCCATGGTAACATCCTATCTTCTCATTGCAAGAACTAATAGTTGATCATATGTTCATGCCATGCGATCTTCATGAAACCCTTGTTTTCGCCCATGAAAAATTTTATATGCGCCTGAATTAGGGTTTCGCCCCCCCCCTTTCAATCTCTAGCATGACCATCATGCTTCTGCTGCCCCAAAGCCTTGGTCATTGGGTTTGCTAGATTGTTGTCAGTGTCAACTCTGCTAATCTTGACATCACCTTTGTCTATGATCTCTCGAATTAGGTGAAATCTTCTGAGTATGTATTTAGACTTTTGATGAGACAGTGGTTCCTTTGCCTATGCAATCGCTTGATTGTTGTCACAATAGAGCTCATTTGGATCCACAGCGGTTGGAACCACCTGAAGCTCATAAATAAACCTCCTGATCCAAATGGCTTCTTTGGCTATCTCAAAAGCAGCAACATACTCAGCTTCGGTTGTAATCAGCTATGGTGGATTACTTGAAGCTTTTCCCGCATATAGTGCCTCCATTTAACTTGAACACATAGCCTGCCTGTGATATGAAGTCATCAGGATCTGACTGGAATGATACATCAGTGTAGCTCTGAACACTGGCTCTTCCTGTCCTCCATAGACCATGAACAAATCCGTAGTTCTTCTCAGATACTTAAGGATGTTCTTTACAGCCATCCAGTGCTATAGATCTGAATTGGAATGGTATCGGCTAGTTATGCTTACAGCATAAGCCACATCTGGTCTAGTACACAACGTTGCATACATGATTGATCCTACTGCCGAAGCATATGGTACATGATCCTTGTTATCCCTCTCAGCCTATGTGGTGGGACACTGGCTTTTTGAGAGAATGATGCCATGTCTCACTGGAAGGTATCCCTTCTTGGATTGCTTCAAGTTGAACCTCTCCAAGACCTTATCAATGTATGTACTTTGACTAAGGCCAAAAGCTTCTTGGATCTATCTCTATAAATCCTCATGCCTAGAATTTAGACGGCCTCCCCAAAGCCCTTCATCTTGAAATACTTCCCCAACCATGTCTTTACATACTAAAGACTAGGGATGTCATTTCTGATGAGTAGTATGTCATCAACATACAAGACCAGAAAAGTCACCAAGCTCCCACTGAATTTTCTATATATACAGGTGCCATCTTCACTTTTGATAAAGCCATAATCTCTCATAGTTTCATCAAACCGAAGATTCCAACTTCGAGATGCTTGCTTTAATCCATAAATGGATCTTTTTAGCTTGCAAACCTTGTTGGCCTCTGTCAGCTTCTCGTTAAGGAATGCTGTCTTAACATCCATCTGCCATATCTCATAATCATGATATGCAGCTATAGCAAGCAAGATTCGAATGGATTTAATCATGGCTACTGGCGAGAAGGTTTCATCATAATCCACCGCGTGGACTTGTTTGAATCCTTTAGCCACAAGTCTACCCTTATAGGTAACTATATTGCCATTCATGTCTATCTTCCTTTTGAAGACCCATTTACACCCTATGAGTTTTACCCCATTAGGCAGCTCAAATAAATCCCAAACTTGGTTAGCCGACATGAAATCTATCTCGGATCTCATGGCCTTAAGCCATTTCTCAGAGTTCGATCTAGTGAACCTCATCAAAGGTTCTGGGTTCATCCTCTATGATGAAGATCCCATCGTGTTGAGTCGGCAGTGACCCATACCTCTCTGGTGTACGACGATTCTTTCCAGTCCTATGTGGGGCCTGTGTCTGAGCCTCCAGTACATCAACCGGTGCAAGTGGCTCAAGTTCCATCTATGTATCTTGTGGTTGCACTTGGACCTCGTCCTAGTCAAACTTCCTCCCACTAACTTCTTTCATGAGAAATTCTTTCTCTAGAAAGATAGCACCCCGAGCAACAAAGACTTTGTTCTCGGTGGGAACATAAAAGTAGTATCCTTTAGTTTCCTTAGGATACCCCACAAACACGCATTTATCAGATCTGGGTACTAGCTTTCTAGAATCCTGACGTTTGACATTGGCCTCACATTCCCAGATTTTGATAAAAGAGAGATTCGGGTGTCTTCCACTCCATACCTCGTATGGAATCATGGAGATACTCTTGAAAGTCACTAACGAGGTGGGGAAACCCTAATATGCACATATATATAAAATCGCAAAGCGGAATCTAGGGTTTCCTACAAGATCGATTGGTATGCAAATATATGATCAACTTAAAACTTTGTATAGATCAAATTAAGATCATACCATAGCCATGATTGAATGGCATCTTGGAAGCAGAGAACGAAGTAGCTCTCCTCCAAAGCGTGCGCACACAAGATGAGAGAGGCTTCTCCTTGTCGTTCCTTGTGCTAGCAAGGATTTCCAAGTCTCCTGATCGAGTGAAGGGATGAGATCTCTTGGCTTGTCGAATTCTTCTTGGCGTGAAGAAGAGCTTCACAACACGAGAGAGGAGAGGCGAGTATAGAGCAATGCTCTCGAACGTGGAGGCGTGAAGACTATTTTGGAAAGCATGACTTCCAAAAATAGTAAACCCTCAACGTTCATGCGATCACCCATGCGTTCACCCCAAGTGAACCGCTCGCTTCTCTTCTCCCCTTGAACCATGCGCTCACATTAAGTGAACTAGTTCATTGAATTTGGTTCAAAGACCAAATTAAACCAAGCATTGTCCTAGATCATATTGAACCAAAAGGTTCAAGATCTAACCATCCATCTCTTGATGCTCTTGATCTCACCGATCTAGCATCAATTCTCTCGATCGAAGCTTACCGATCTCAAGCCCTAATCAATCAAACATGATCAGACCAGATCTCACTTACAATCAGAGTTTAAATCCCTTTAAACTGAACCAAAACAATTCAGTCCACACGATCTGACTTAAGTAAGCCATATCTTCAAATTGTGCGACCCTAAGGGTTTCCTTTAAATGTCGGTAATGACAACTTACATTATCACGAACAGAGAGGGGTATCTAGCAACACATCACTGTCTCCCGATATAAAGGAAAGAGTCTTCCAAGACTACCCCCAAACCATAGCATAAGTGTGAATTCAATTCACTAGGCATACTTGTTTCCTTTGCCACTGGATGTTCTTATTGGATAAGCATGTCAAGCCTGTAACTCCAATATGATGAGAGTGGTTAGATCAGATGAACATAGTCATCTGGGTATGGCCATACACTTTCTCAACCATCTCATCCAGAGGGCCCCTTTAGAACATCACACTCCAAACAAGGAGAAGGCAATCCTATATCTATCACTAGCGCCCTAACATGACTCATGCTCATTATCCAAGATAATCTATAACCATTATGTTTCAAATGATATTGAACTACCTCAAGACAATGCCAATCATCATTTAGAAACACAAGTGATCTCAAGTCAGAGGAAGTATGCCACTTGTTTGCATATAAGGATTATTCACATTGTGACAAACAATTGAATATCCTAAGTAGGGTCTGTCCAGTACATCCAATGTACCCATGAGTCTACATCTTATTCCATGCTCGAAGCATCCTATAAGATTAGAACACATATTAGTCTCAATCATATCAAGGCTGTCTCATGTTCACCAAGATATCTCGACTAAGGACAATACTACATGTCAGCCAAGCTGAACAGCATTGAGACATTATTCAGAAGTATACATATGGCAGCAGATAATGCAACAACCTGAATAACAACCATTGCCTTTATAAACATTGAGTTTATACATGATACTGATATAATCCCAAGGCCTCAAACATTAGCCTTAAGGGCATACCCCAACAATCTCCCACTTGCACTTAATCTAATGGTTGAGAAATCTCAAACCCATATTATTATAGTGCTTCTCATGCTTCTGCTGCGCCAGAGGCTTTGTAAGCGGGTCAGCTAGATTGTCATCTGTATGAACCTTACAGATCTTGATCTCTCCTCGATCAATGATCTCCCGGATCAAGTGAAACCTTCTCTGTATGTGCTTGGACTTCTGGTGCGACCGTGGTTCCTTTGCTTGTGCTATTACTCCAGTGTTATCACAGAAGATAACCAATGGATCTGCACTCGAAGGAACAACACCAAGTTCTTGAATGAACTTACGAATCCACACTGCCTCCTTAGATGCTTCCGAGGCTGCAACATACTCGGCTTCTGTTGTGGAATCAGCAACAATTGATTGTTTGAAACTCTTCCACACCACTGCTCCTCCATTCAAGCTAAAAACATAGCCTGATTGCGATCGGAAATCATCCTGGTCAGATTGGAACGAAGCGTCAGTATATCCTTCAATACTTAGTTCTTCCTGACCTCCATATATCAATAACATATCTTTGGTCCTCCGAAGATATTTCAAAATGTTCTTGAGTGCAATCCAGTGTGCCTTCCCTGGATTACTTTGGAACCGACTAGTCACGCTTAACCCGTAAGCGACGTCTGGGTGAGTACACAAGATCGCATACATAATGGACCCAATAGCCGAAGCATAAGGCGTATTGTCCATTTCATCTTTCTTAGTCTGTGTTTGTGGACACTGACTCTTTGAAAGATTCAGACCATGTCTGACTGGAAGATATCCTCTTTTAGAATTTTCTAAATGAAATCTCTCCAGGACTTTATCGATGTAAGTACTCTGGCACAGCCCGAGAAGCCTCTTTGATCTATCTCTGTAGATCTTCACACCTAATACATAGGCTGCTTCTCCTAAATCTTTCATCTGGAAACATTTTCTTAACCATGCCTTAACCGCATGTAGTTCAGGAATATCGTTTCCAATGATCAAGATATCATCGACGTAGAGGACTAGGAAAGTAATCACGCTCCCACTAAACCTCTTATATACACATGGGTCATCTTCATTTTTGATGAAACCAAACTCACAGATTGATTCATCAAAACGAATATTCCAGCTTCTTGATGCTTGTTTAAGTCCATAAATGGACTTCTTTAATTTCCATATTTTATGACGATCTGATGGATTAATGAAACCTTCAGGTTGTGTCATATACCATCCTCTTCTAATTTTCCATTAAGGAAAGCGGTCTTCACATCCATTTGCCAGATCTCATAATCATAATATGCTGCTATCGTGAGAATAATCCGAATAGACTTGAACATGGCTACAGGAGAGAAAGTTTCATCATAATCTATCCCATAGATTTGTTTGAAACCTTTCGCAACTAGCCTGCCTTTATAGGTAACCACGTTACCGTCCATGTCAATCTTCTTCTTGAAGATCCATTTACAGCCTATAGGGATTACTCCCAGAGGCGGATCAACCAAATCCCATACTTGGTTATCTGACATGGAGTCCATCTCGGCTCGCATAGCTTCAAGCCATCTCGCTGATTCCGGTCCACTGACCGCATCCGCATAAGTGAGGGGTTCATCATTAATGATGTAGACACCGTCATAGCGCTCAGGCTGTCGATGGATCCTTCCCGATCTTCGCGGTTCCCGTGATATCTGAGCCTCAGGTTGCTCAGTAACCTGTTCTATTGGCTCAGGCTCATCCAACTGTGTTTGACTACTTTGTCCTTCTTCTGGATTTTCATCCAGCTTTATTTCTCTCCCACTGGCCACTTGCAGAAGAAATTCCTTCTCAAGAAAAATAGCCGTTCGAGCAACAAATACTTTGTTCTCCTTGGGATCGTAGAAATAATAACCCTTTGTTTCTTTAGGGTAACCGACAAAGATACATTTATCAGATCTGCTCTCTAGTTTCCCAGAGGCGAGCTTTTTGACATAAGCCTCGCAACCCCAGATTTTAATAAATGTCAAGCTCGGCTATTTCCCATACCATAACTCATATGGAGTCTTTGAAACAGCCTTGGATGGCACTCGGTTTAGTACCTTTGCAGCTGTTTCCAGTGCAAATCCCCAAAAGGAGTAAGGTAGAGTAGCCTGACTCATCATTGAACGAACCATATCCAGTAAGGTTCTATTTCTCCTCTCGGACACACCATTCCATTGCGGTGTTCCTGGCGGAGTGAGCTGTGAGATAATCCCACACTCCTTCAGATAGTCAGTAAACTCTCGACTCAAGTATTCTCCACCTCGATCTGAGCGAAGTGCCTTGATATTTCGGCCTAGCTGATTTTGTACTTCATTTTTGAACTCTTTGAACTTGTCAAAAGATTCACTTTTATGTCTCATTAGATAGACATAACCATACCTACTAAAATCATCAGTAAAGGTAATGAAGTATGAATAGCCACCTCTGGCATGTTTACTAAATGGCCCACACACATCACTGTGAATGAGGTCAAGTAAACCTGAAACCCTTTGACCTTTATTAGAAAAAGGAGACTTCGTCATTTTACCCATTAAACAAGCTTTGCATGTATCAAGCTCCTCATAGGAGAATGATCCCAGCAGTCCATGTTCATGCAACCGCTTAATGCGCTTCTTGTTAATGTGGCCTAAACGACTATGCCATAGCAAGGTGCTGTCATCAGCATATTTGGCTTCCTTATTATCAATTTGTTGTACAGAACATTCCATGTCCAACATGAATAACCCATTGTTAATCGACCCAGTAGCATAAACAATATTATCAAAAGAAATATAACACTTTGAAGTTTTGCATTCAAAGGAAAACCCTTTCCTGACAAGAGCAGGAATAGAGATAATATTCTTAGTTATGCTTGGTACAAAATAACAATTGTCCAGTTCTAATACAAGACCAGATGGTAAAGAGATGTGATATTTTCCTACAGCAACAGCAGCAACCCGTGCCCCATTTCCTACTCGTAGGTCCACCTCATGCTGTCCCACCTGTCTTCTTCTCTTGAGTTCCTGTACATTTGAACAAATGTGAACTCCACATGCAGTGTCCAACACCCATGAAATAGAAGAAGAAGATACCATGACTTCAGTCACGAAAATACCTGAGCCAGAAGCGAAAGGCTTGCTTCCCATCTTATCTCCTTGGAGCGCTTTACAGTCCTTCTTCCAGTGACCCAACTGGCCACAATGGAAACATCTGTATTCCTTCGACCGCTTTATCTTTTGCTTTAGAGCCTTGTTGTAGCTCTTGATAGGGGCTTTGCCCTTCTTCCCCTTCTTCTTGTTCCTGGAAGGAACCATTAGGACAGAGGATGAAGGCTTTCCCTTCTCAAGAGTCTGCTCTGTAGTATAGAGCATGTTCAGTAACTCCGCCGGCGTACAGTCGATCTTGTTCATATTAAAATTAATGATGAATGGATCGAAAGAGGCCGGGAGAGACTGCAGGATGATGTCTACAACAAGCTCCTGATTGATGGTGTGTCCCAGTTTCTCTAGAGCCTCCTTGTACCCAATCATCTTGAGTACGTGAGCTCCCACTGGACTCCCTTCAGTCAGTTTGCTCTGAAAGAAAAGTTTAGTCAAGTTATAGCGTTCAGTCCTTGCCTGTGCAGCATACAGCATCTTGAGATTTGCTATAATTTCAATAGCAGATAAATCTTCATGCTGACGCTGAAGCTCTGGAGTCATAGACGCAAGCATAAGGCAAGCGACATCAATGCTATCATTGACATGCTTCTCATAAGCTTCCCGAACCGCCCTTGCGGCGTTCGCAGCGGGTTGAGGCGGTATTGCCATCTCGAGGACATACAGCTTCCTCTCAGCCTTAAGAACAATCTTAAGGTGTCTGTACCAGTCTGAGAAGTTTGGCCCAGCAAACTTCTCCCTTTCCAGTAAGGATCGCACATTGAACGCTGTGGTGTTCGTTGCTGCAGTAATCTACAACATTGCAAGAACAGCAAGGTCAGTATCAATGTTAGAATCAATCCAGGACTTAAGAATGATTCTTTTCTCACTATTTTATCTGACTGAAAAATCCAGTAAAACAGTCCGAAAGAGTAAAACTCTTTTAGTGAGATGGGATCCAGATTTCATACTTGGTCTCCGCGTCCCGCTCAGGCGAGATAAGATGCACAGAGAGTACAAGCACTAATCTCTGGTAGGCAATCCCTGCCAATCGCCAACCCGTGCGATTCCCCTTCATCTAGGCAATCCAGCAGACTGTGCCAACTGAGTTGGTACAACACAGTCTCTGATCCCACAGATGGTTGCCTCCATATGGCTAACATATGCTCAATATGTAGCCCACATGGTCAAGCTGACCTGACCTACTCCCTGGACCACCACGTGCTATGCTGAGCAACGAGAAGCGATAAATCCCTTCTCTGTAACACGCAGGTGTAATCACACACCGTCTGAAGATAGATGGGCGTGCCCACTGAGTGGGTACAACACGGCCCCAACGATAGTTAGAACAGTGAGGTTTCGCGTCAGAAGGCTTACGTGCTTAATATTCAACGTTGGATTTTAACGGTCCTTTTATCTTCTTACTATCATGCATATCCTATGGCGATAGCAGAAGAATAAATCATGCAGATATTAAATTTACTTAAACAGTAAATAGAAAGCATGATTATCTTATGTGGTAAAAGCCCATTAAGCCTAAGTTAGACCTTAAATTAACTTAAGTCTTCACTTGGGCTCTTCATGGGTCTTTATCATTTCATCTGGCCCAACCCGGGCGAAAGCGCCCTGTGCAGCTGAGATGCGCCCACCAGGTAAAATGCGCCTGTCCTAGAGTCGAACCCTAGACCTCCCACTGGTGAAGCCATTTGCTGCATGCGCCTCTGCCATGTGTGCTCAATGCTCATGTCTGATTAAATTACATTTTAATCTATCTAGACATGATTTGACTCGCAGGTCAATTACACTTTATAAATTAATTAAAATGTGATGCGCAGATCACAATAAATAATTTACAATATTCATCCAGGCACGCAGGCCCCAGCATAGCACACATTAAAATTGGGCAGCCCACATAAGATGAAATAGACATTCAATCATGTTATACAAACATCATGTGATCCAATCAAGAAAATAAAATTTTTGAAAATCCCATTGGCATCAATTTTATTTCCTTATGTGCCCTACTACCTTACAACGGTCCATTAATAAGGATCCACTCATCAGACCTAGTCAGACCCACTGCCCTTGCATGCACCAAGTCATAACCGACTTGTGTCGACCTCATGGTCAACAATGCATGCCATAAGGGCTGAACGTCCCTCATGAGTTCTGGCAAGCGGGTGTGACCCCGGGCCTTAATCATGAGCGTTCATTGGTTGTCTCAATCAGACATCGCTACACGCCTTTCTGCAGTCAACCTATAGCCACCTCATGCTTGCGCATAGGTGCCATCTGGTCGACCCATCTAGGCTGTCAGATGGTCTGATCAGACAGTTGGGTCTATACTGGACGATGACTTCAACCCTAATAACCCGTCTAAGTTTTTCAAGTAGGCGCTTAGATCTAAATGGATGCGCACAAGTAAAAGAGTTTTGACAAAAATCTTTAGCATGCGGCAACAAGTAAACATCATACATGCGCCAACATCTAATAACTAGCATGTATTCTCGCATGTTAACTCTAGATCTAAACAAACGCAAACAAGGATCACACATTAAGCAATCATATAACATACCAGAACCTATGCTCTGATACCAATTGAAAGTCACTAACGAGGTGGGGAAACCCTAATATGCACATATATATAAAATCGCAATGCGGAATCTAGGGTTTCCTACAAGATCGATTGGTATGCAAATATATGATCAACTTAAAACTTTGTATATATCAAATTAAGATCATACCATAGCCATGATTGAATGGCATCTTGGAAGCAGAGAACGAAGTAGCTCTCCTCCAAAGCGTGCGCACACAAGATGAGAGAGGCTTCTCCTTGTCGTTCCTTGTGCTAGCAAGGATTTCCAAGTCTCCTGATCGAGTGAAGGGATGAGATCTCTTGGCTTGTCGAATTCTTCTTGGCGTGAAGAAGAGCTTCACAACACGAGAGAGGAGAGGCGAGTATAGAGCAATGCTCTCGAACGTGGAGGCGTGAAGACTATTTTGGAAAGCATGACTTCCAAAAATAGTAAACCCTCAACGTTCATGCGATCACCCATGCGTTCACCCCAAGTGAACCGCTCGCTTCTCTTCTCCCCTTGAACCATGCGCTCACATTAAGTGAACCAGTTCATTGAATTTGGTTCAAAGACCAAATTAAACCAAGCATTGTCCTAGATCATATTGAACCAAAAGGTTCAAGATCTAACCATCCATCTCTTGATGCTCTTGATCTCACCGATCTAGCATCAATTCTCTCGATCGAAGCTTACCGATCTCAAGCCCTAATCAATCAAACATGATCAGACCAGATCTCACTTACAATCAGAGTTTAAATCCCTTTAAACTGAACCAAAACAATTCAGTCCACACGATCTGACTTAAGTAAGCCATATCATCAAATTGTGCGACCCTAAGGGTTTCCTTTAAATGCCTGTAACGACAACTTACGTTATCACGAACAGAGAGGGGTATCTAGCAACACATCACTGTCTCCCGATATAAAGGAAAGAGTCTTCCAAGACTACACCCAAACCATAGCATAAGTGTGAATTCAATTCACTAGGCATACTTGTTTCCTTTGCCACTGGATGTTCTTATTGGATAAGCATGTCAAGCCTGTAACTCCAATATGATGAGAGTGGTTAGATCAGATGAACATAGTCATCTGGGTATGGCCATACACTTTCTCAACCATCTCATCCAGAGGGCCCCTTTAGAACATCACACTCCAAACAAGGAGAAGGCAATCCTATATCTATCACTAGCGCCCTAACATGACTCATGCTCATTATCCAAGATAATCTATAACCATTATGTTTCAAATGATATTGAACTACCTCAAGACAATGCCAATCATCATTTAGAAACACAAGTGATCTCAAGTCAGAGGAAGTATGCCACTTGTTTGCATATAAGGATTATTCACATTGTGACAAACAATTGAATATCCTAAGTAGGGTCTGTCCAGTACATCCAATGTACCCATGAGTCTACATCTTATTCCATGCTCGAAGCATCCTATAAGATTAGAACACATATTAGTCTCAATCATATCAAGGCTGTCTCATGTTCACCAAGATATCTCGACTAAGGACAATACTGCATGTCAGCCAAGCTGAACAGCATTGAGACATTATTCAGAAGTATACATATGGCAGCAGATAATGCAACAACCTGAATAACAACCATTGCCTTTATAAACATTGAGTTTATACATGATACTGATATAATCCCAAGGCCTCAAACATTAGCCTTAAGGGCATACCCCAACAACTCTTACATGGAATGTTATTTAGTATGAGAGAAGTTGTTTCAAGTGCATGTCCCCAGAATGAGGGTTGTAGAGCAGCATGACTCATTATAGATTGAATCATGTCTAACAAATTTCGATTCCTCCTCTTAGACACACCATTCCATTGGGGTGTTCGAGGAGGGGTGAGTTGGGATAGAATCCCACACTCTCTAAGATAATTAAATAACTCACCACTCAGGTACTCTCCACCTCAATCTGATATAAGAGTTTTAATAGATCTACCAAGCTGGTTCTCTACTTCATGTCTGAACTCCTTAAATTTCTCAAAGGATTCTGATTTATGTCTCATCAAATAGACATAACCATATCTACTGAAGTCGTTAGTAAATGTGATGAAGTAGTTGTACCCTCCTCTGGCTTGTTTACTAAATTGACCACACACATTACAATGTATGAGGTCCAATAAACCTCTTGCCCTCTCACCTATCTTGGTAAAAGGCGCTTTTGTCATTTTCCCTAATAAACAAGGTTCACATGCATCAAACTCCTCCAAGGAGGTTGAATCTAATAATCCATTCACATGGAGTTGTTGAATGCGATTTTTGTTTATATGGGCTAATCTACAATGCCAAAGGTATGCACCAATTGAACTACTCAGTTTGATCTTTTTATTATTTATGTTACATATAGAGTTATCCATGTCCAAGACATATAGTCCATTGCATAAAGTACCCTTCCCATAAAACATGTTTGCAAACGAAAAAGAACAAGAGTTCTCCTTTATTTCAAACTTAAAACCTTTCCTTGCCAAACAAGGAATGGATACAATGTTTTTGGTAAAAGAAGGTACATAATAGTAATTATCTAAGTCTAATTGAAGTCCAGAAGGCAGGGATATCATCAAAATTCCTACAGTAACAACAATAACCTGTGCTCCATTTCCAACTCGTAGGTAAGTCAATCTCTCCAGGCCGCACCGATATACTTTTCTTCAGCCCCTGCATATTTTTACAAATATGAGCTCCGCATGCCGTATCCATTACCCATGACATAGAAGTAGAAAGGTTGACTTCAATAACATAAATACCTGAGCTAGAAGATGGAGCCCTGCATCTCTTCACCTCATTCTCAAGTTGTACTAAGTCCCTTTTAAAGTGGATTGGCCTTCTACAATTATAGCACTTATCTTTCCTTATCCTTTCCAACTTTATTTTCAATGACTTAGTCAAACTGTTTGGCTTACTGTTGCATTGATGGACTGCCTTAGAGGTATGAGTACTAACTGCTTCATCAAAAAGTTGCTTTAGATCACTTATGATCTCAATGGCACTTTTCTCCTCATATCGCCTTCGCAATTCAGGTGACATTTTGGTTAGCATCAGATTAATAACCTCAGTTGCATCCTTTTGATGCTTATGAAAAGCATCAGTCTCGTCTGCTGAGGCTGAGCATGGAAGGGATTCAAGAATAGACTACTCAAGGACATATATCTTCTTCTCATGCTTGAGAACAATCCTCAAGTTGAGATACCAGTCCAATAAGTTGGTTTCAACCAACTTGTTCCTTTCTAGGATAGATCGTACTGACCATCTGCTACTGTTTGTTGCCATTATATCTACAACAATCAAGAAAAAGTAAATTAGTACAACTTTGAATCATTTAATTTGGACTTGTATTAAATGATTATGGCTTCCACTATTTTAATCGAATTGATAACCCACAAAGTCAATCGAGAAATCTGTGATTTCCTAGTGGAATGGGATCCTTATTTCACATGAGGCTTCATGTCCCACGAGGGTGGGATGAGATGCATAAAGTAACACATGCTTCTTAAGGTGGGCACGTGATGTAGGACGGGGAACTAAAGCAATCAAACTACGCCTTTGAAAGCTGATTTTGATAGATAGCTTAATAATAAGGAAAACCGAGATTAAGCTAACGAGGTTTAGAAAACTAATTTTTTTGTATTTTACATATATAAGAAAATCTGAATTTAGACTAAGAGCAATAAGTAAGTTCTACACTAGAAAAACAGTAACTGCAGGAACTAAACTTACAGTGCAGCCCTTGAGAATTGAAGGGCTGTGCTTCCCGTTCTTCACCGGTCCTACTCTGATGGAAGGTGTAGGGTGGAGCTTACAAGCAATCACAGAAGATCCGTACAAGCCACGGATTTTAATACAGAAATAACTCAAGGGGTGAGGTTAAGCCTCACAAGTTCCCTTGCTAACCCTAAGATAGCTAAAGAGAGGGGAAGAGAAGGAAGGGGAGGGCGCCCCTCCTAGACCCACTCCAAGCGCAAGCTACAAGTTAAAATAAACAAGATTTAGTGTATAGAAGAGTTCTTAAAATCTAATGAAGAAGTTAAGGAAGAAACTTAGCCGATTGGGATGAAAGCTCCTTGAGGCCGAGGATTGATGTTCTCCTTGCTCCAAACCGAAGGTGAGGGAAGTTCTTCTTGTGATGGCGCACACAAATAAGGGGAAGAACTCCTTAGGGTTTCGGTGGGGAAGCTAGAAGGATGAGAAGAACTCGGCTAAAGGAGAAAACATGCACTAACACAAGTAATTAACCTAGGCAACTAATAGACAATATTATTTCATCAACAAGTGGTTCGAATACAAGGGGGAGACCATGCTTTTATAGGCAAGATGGGGCTTAGGGCAGGATAGTCATTAGCTTCCATGCGCCTATAACAAAGATGGTTGGAATTTGAATTTCAAAATCAAGATGAGGTAGGCGCAAATCCTCTTGGTGAACTTCCTTCTTTGGTGACCTTTGTTTGGCAATTCTTTAAGTGCTTGAGGGAGGTATCTTCTTATTGAAGAAACCCCTAAAATGGGGGGCAAAAACCCTAAAGCATGGCGCTAAAGAAAAATATGCTAGCGGAAGCAAGGGTTTAAGATCATTTGCATGCCATATGTTCAACTATAACCGATTGAGTAGATTGAGATGGAAATTCATACCAACGCCATATGCTTGGAAGTCGGCTTGGATGAAGAGAACAAACTAGATCTCCTCCACAAGTTCACACACAAGATGAAGATGCTTACTCCTTGCGGTCCCTTGTGCTAGCAAGACACCCAAGCTTTTCTTTTTGTCGAATGGAAGGGATGATGAGATGATTCCCTTTCTTGGCCGAGAGCTTCTCTTGCTTCTTTTCCACCTTCGTCAACCACCCAACCAAAAGGATGATGAGCGTTGAAGTGAAGAAGCCAACGCTTATGCGTTTTGGCGTTGAAGCATAACCGGCTTTGATTACTTTCCATAAGTGGAAGAGAATCAAGCCAAGCGTTCAAGCCACTTCAAGAACGCATATTGGCATTGAACCAAGCGTTCACATTTGTGAACCGGTTCAATCCAAATCGTTCAATCGAATTTGGTTCATCAAACCAAACCGAAATAGCTCAAGCCACTTGGTCTAGACCAAATCGAACCCCAAGGCTCATGATCTAACCATTCATCTCCTGATGCCCCTGATCTCTCCGATCTAGCATCATCTCTCTCGATCGAAGCTTACCGATCTCAAGCCCTAATCAATCAAACATGATCAGACCAGATCTCACTTACAATCAGAGATTAAATCCCTTTAATCTGAACTCAAAGAATCCAGTCCATACGATCTGACTCAAGTAAGCCATATCACCAAATTGTGCGACCCCGAGGGTTTCCTCTAAATGTCGGTAACGATAACATACGTTATCACGATCAGTGAGGGGTATCTAGCAACACATCACTGTCTCCCGATATAAAGGAAAGAGTCTTCCAAGACTACTCCCAAACCATAGCACAAGTGTGAATCCAACTCACAAGGCATGCATGATTCCTTTGCCACTGGATGTTCTTATTGGACAAGCATGTCAAGCCTGTAACTCCAATACGATGAGCATGATCAGATCAGATGAGCATAGTCATCTGGGTATGGCCATACACTATCTCAATCATCTCATACAAGGGGGGGCCCCTTTAGAACATCACACTCCTTGAACAAGGAGACGGCAATCCTTTATCTATCACAAGTGCCCTAACCTGACTCAAGCTCACCATCCAAGATAGTCTATAATCATTATGTTTCAAATGATATTGAACTACCTCAAGACAATGACAATCATCATTTAGAAACACAAGTGATCTCAAGTCAAAGGACATGTGCCACTTAGTGCTTACAAGGATCATTCACATTGTGACAAGCAATGGAATATCCCAGTAGGGTCTGTCCAGTACATCCAATGTACCCATGAGTCTACATCTTATTCCATGCTCGAAGCATCCTATAAGATTAGCACTCATATTAGTCTCAATCATATCAAGGCTGTCTCAAGTTCACCAAGATATCTCGACTAAGGACAAAGAGCATGTCAGCCCAGCTGAACAGCTTTGAGACATTATTCAGAAGTACACTTATTACAGCAGACAAGGTAACAACCTGAATAATAACCATGCCTTTTATAAACATACCAGTTTATCACATGATACAGTTTATAATCCCAAGGCCTCAAACATTAGCCTTAAGGGCATACCCCAACACTTATCTTTGGCGAAAAGCTTGTTGGCGCATGGACAAGGAATTCAAAATTTGAATCCTTTCCATGAGGGCATGGGCGGCAACAAGAGATGGAATTTTCTCATTAATGTCTTCATAAATGCTCTCCTTTAATTGTGGATCTTGATGAGGAATCCCTTTGATTGTGGATCTTGATGGATGAGATTTGAATTCATTCCTCTAGTGGTTGGCGCATATATCTTGATTGGATGATGAGGTGGTTGATTGCTTCATTGAAGATGCGCCCAATAAATGTAGCAAGTGAGTTATGGCGTGGCTTGAAGTGAGCTTGGGCTTTGAAGTCTTCCTTTCCTCTTCTGGAGCTGAACTTGATGAGTGGAGCTTGAGTAACCTTGAGCTGGAACTTGAGCTGCTCCTTTCTTGATTGACCTGCCAAAATGATCCTAATGCCTATATGCACTACTTTACTATGATGCAAGAGTACATAAAGTTGTATGAATTACAATGCACTACCTACTATAAGTGGACTTGCCATAAATGACTACATGATGCATGGTTTTATTGAAAAACAAACTACCCTAAAATGCAATGCAAGAGAGAGGGGACTCTAAGGGAACCCATATCGATTAGGTACCCTACGAGTCCGAGCAGATCTCCTCAGAGCAGGGCTACTGCCTCCATCAGCTCTCCCCGGGTTGAAAGGATTCTCCTCTGGAGAATTATCCTTGTACCCTTGGAGTAACTCAGGGGCGGCTATAGCTAGCTCTGACTCAGGAAGCCATACCTCTTCACCATTGATGAGTCTAACTCGATAAAACACTTGTACCTCATTAGTGGTGAATTTGGTTTGGTCCTCGAGAATAGCCTCAATCTCCATTTTGTTGGTGTCATCTGGATCTGGTATGGGGATAGGCTCATGATAGAGGGTGAGATCCTCCACGTTGACAGTGGTGGGAATCCCCAGCTCAGGTGGTAGGTCGAGGACATAGGCATTGTCGTTGATTTTGTCTACAATGGTGAAGGGGCCTAGTCCTTTTGCCTCCAACTTGTGTCCAATTCCATGGATGCGCTCTTCACGTGCTCGTAGGATCACTTTATCACCTGTGGAAAATAACCTTTCTCGGCGATGTTTGTTAGCAGCTTCGCGATATAGATTAACAGATTCTAGCATTTTTGAAAATATTTCAGCATGCATTTGCGAAGTATGTAAGGCAAAGTCACAAGCAGGTAAGGAGGTTCTAAAGTGTCTAGGTAGAGGGAAGAGATCTATAGATTTGTTCGGTTGATATCCTAGGTTGGCTTGGAAAGGGGAGAGACCTGTGGTTTTGTTGACTGTACTATTGTAGGAAAATTCGGCAGTGGGTAAGAGTTTATCCCAGTTGCCAGGATGTTCACTTACCAAACTCCTAAGAATACTCCCAAGTGATCGATTGACCACTTCAGTCTGCCCATCCGTTTGGGGATGGTAGGCTGTGGAGAACTTGAGTTTTGTTCCTAGAAGGGTCCATAGGGTCCTCCAAAAATGGCTCACAAACCTAGGGTCTCTATCAGACACTATAGTTAAGGGTGTCCCACGAAGCCTGACAACTTCTCTGAAGAAAAGTTTAGCAACATGGGAGGCATCAGTGGTTTTGGTGCAAGCTATAAAATGGGCCATCTTAGTAAATCTATCAACTACCACAAATATAGAATCATGTTTAGCTGAGGTTCGGGGTAGTCCCAGAATGAAGTCCATACTAAGATCTTGCCAAGGGGCTTGGGGAATAGGTAAGGGGGTGTACAGGCCGGGACTGTGCTTGTGGACTTTAGTGAGCTGACAAGTCCTACAATGCCTCACGACCTTAGCTACATCCTGGTAAAGGTTCGGCCAGTAGAACCGTTCCTTTACAAGGGCTTGGGTCTTATCTCGACCGTGGTTCCCGGCAGACCCGCCTCCGTGTAATTCCCAAACAAGGAATTCTCGGATGGATGTCTTGGGCACACAAAGGGTTGGTCCAAGAAAGAGATACCCATCCCTAAGGGTGTAGAGGGGGTGACTCAATGGGTCTTGACTAAGGTCAGCATATAAAGTAGAAAAATCAGGACATTCAAGATAGGCATTTTTCATGGAATCAAAGCAAGTAACTTCAACATGCATCTTGTTCAATAATAAAGTTACTCTACTGAGGGCATCTGCTACTTTATTTTCAGATCCTGATTTATGTCTAAGCACAAAAGTATATTGTTGAAGGTATTCGACCCACTTAGCATGCCTTGAGTTTAACTTCTTTTGAGCACTTAGATAGGATAGGGCCTGGTGGTCACTGTTAAGGGTGAACTCCCTATGAATGAGATAATGTCTCCAATACCTTAGGGCTTCGACTACAGCATAAAATTCTTTGTCATAGGTAGAGTATTTTTGTTTTGCCTCGTTGAGCTTTTCACTAAAGAAGGCTATGGGATGACCTTCTTGGCTTAGGGTTCCCCCTATGCCAACTCCAGAGGCGTCACAATCTACCTCAAAGACTTTACTGAAGTCAGGCAGTCTAAGGACCGGGGCAGTGGTCATCTTATCCTTAAGTTCTTGGAAGGCTTTGCTAGCAGATTTAGTCCAAGAAAATTCACCTTGTTTTAGGCAACTAGTGATAGGTGCCACTATGGGGCTGAAGTTCCTTATGAATCTCCTATAAAAGGTTGCTAGGCCATGGAAGCTTCTGACCTCAGTGATGGTCTTAGGTTCAGGCCAATCTTTGATGGCTTGGATCTTGGATGGGTCGGCTTGAAGGCCATGCTCAGACACTATGAATCCTAAGAAGATCACACTATGTGACAGAAAGGAGCATTTCTTGAGATTGATATAGAGTTGCTCTTCCTTAAGGAGGTCAAGGGTCTTCCTAAGGTGCTCTAGGTGTTCCTCCTTAGTCTTACTATAGATGAGGATATCATCAAAGTAGACTACTAGGAATTTTCCAATGAAAGGCTTTAAGACTTGGGTCATGAGTCTCATGAATGTGGAAGGAGCATTAGTCAAGCCAAAAGGCATGACTAACCATTCATAGAGACCATCCTTGGTCTTGAAAGCGGTCTTCCATTCATCACCTAGCCTTATCCTGACCTGGTGGTATCCACTTCTTAAGTCAAGTTTGCTAAACCACTTAGAGCCAACTAACATGTCTAGCATGTCATCAAGTCTGGGAATAGGGAACCTATACTTGACTGTGATTTTGTTTATGGCTCTGCAGTCTATACACATGCGCCAACTGCCATCCTTTTTAGGGGTGAGCAGAGCAGGCACGGCGCAAGGGCTTAGACTTTCTCTAATATGTCCTTTCTCTAATAGGTCATCTACTTGCCTCTTAAGTTCTTGATGCTCAGTAGGGTTCATCCTATAGTGGGGTAGATTGGGAAGGGTTGAACCAGGGACAAGATCTATTGCATGCTGGATGTCCCTAAGAGGTGGAAGACCTGTGGGTAGTTCTTCAGGGGTAAGCTCACTATATTGTTCTAAGAGGGTTTCTACTTCAGGGGGTGGCTTACTCTCTTCCTCTTGGTTGACTTCTTTGAGTACTAAGGTGAACAAAGGTTGATCAGGTTTATAATCCTTAGGTCTCATGAGCTGAAGGATTGGTTGTATGGTTTTGGTCTCTTCTATTTTCCCCTTATTGGTTGAGACTTTAAGTTCTCTAGGCATGGATGGTTTTAGTTTGATCTTTTGACCTGAGTGACTAAAGACATAGGTATTAGTCCGACCGTAGTGGACTACATCCATGTCATATAGCCATGGTCTGCCTAGAAGGACTTGAGCGACATCCATTGTGATGACGTCGCACCAAATTTGTCCATCATAGGTACCAAACTGTAAAGGTACTAGACTCCTATGGGTTACTGGCACACTAGACTGGTTGACCCAAGAGATGTTATAAGGGGTTGGGTGAGCTTCCATCTTAAGCTTAAACTTGGTAACGGCAGAGTGGGAGACAGCGTTGAGACTACTACCCCCATCTATCACTACTTTGCACATGTTTCCATTGCATTTCGTGTAAGTATGGAAGATACTAGTTCTTCGCCAATCATCCGTGGGTGAGGGTTTGATCAGGGTACACCTAACAACTCCTAAGGTGTTTTGGGCAGGTTCCTCACTACTATCATACTCATTGTCTTCTAGGATTTGGCAGTCAGAATCTGGGTCATTAACATCTTCAAGTCTAGGGGTTTGGTTTTCCTCACCTAGGTATAAGACCCTTTTGGGACAGTCTTTCATATAGTGTCCATATTGTTGACACCCATGGCATTTGACCCTAGATGCGTCTGGATAACTAGAGGGTTTGGTTTTAGAAGTACTAGAGCTTTGAGGTTGAGTTGGTTTAGGAGAGCTTTGAGGTTGGGTTGGTCTAGGACTTGGTCTAGAGGCACTAAACTCTTTCCTATAGGCAACCTTAAGTTCTTGCTCAATCTCCTTGGCTCTAAGATGGGCAACCTCTAGGAGTCTATTTGGTAGTAGGTAAGGCCCTTTCTAATCTCAGATCGGAGACCATTTTTATACCTGCTAAGGGTAAATAGAGGGTTTTCTCCTGGGTTTCCCCTAAGGAGGAATTCCTCAAAGCTAGCAGTGTATTGGTCAATGGTCATAGATCCTTGGGTTAAGCTAGAGGCTTGGTCAAACAACTTACTCTGAAAGTATGAAGGGACATATTTCAGTTTAAGTTGTTGGCGCATTTCTAGCCACGTTTCTATGGGGGGTAGGTTGAGTCTCTCTTGGTTGTTCTCTATATTGGTCCAATACAACCTAGCATTTCCCTCAAGAAGGCACTTTGCAAGTCGGACTTTGCTGTGCTCAGGGATCATGCTCCACTCGAAATATTGTTCGAGCTTGGTTGTCCAATCCAAGAAGTCTCGGGGTTCTAAAGAGCCATTGAAGGTTGGGGGATTGAGTTTGATAGCGCGGTGCACTTCATCCTCCCTAAACCTGGGTTGTGGTGGGGTTTGAATGGGAGGTCCATTCCACATAGTTGGTTGGTGTGCATGGGTTGGATTGGGGTATCCATTCCATGTTGGTTGGGGATGGTTCCCTACATGGTGTGGATTAGGGTTTCCATTCCACATAGGTTGGGTGCCTGCACGGGTTGGGGTTTGATGCCCGTTCCACGCAGGTGGTTGTTGAGTGTCTACATGATGAGGACTAGGTGGTTCACTAGCATGATTAGAAGACCTTTCCCTAAAGTCATGGAACTCAGTGGTAAGTTGGTTGAGGCTTCGGGTAAGGGTCCCTATTTGCTCAGTTAAGAATTCAAACTTCTCATTCATGGCCGTATGATCCATGGTGGGATTTTGTTCTTGTTGTTGTGTTTTGGACCGAGTTTGCATGGGTGTTTTGAAAACTATAGTTTCAAAAATAAGGCAAAGTGATAGATAAATATGTAGTCTGTTATGGATCCAAGTTCTTTCAACAACCTAATTCCAAAGATCGCTTAGAAGTAGAAAGTAAGTTTTTTTTTTTTGAGGCTCACAAAAATCTAGTCTAAGAGCCTAAGCTCTGATACCAAGCTGATGTAGGACGGGGAACTAAAGCAATCAAACAACGCCTTTGAAAACTGATTTTGATAGATAGCTTAATAATAAGGAAAACCGAGATTAAGCTAACGAGGTTTAGAAAACTAATTTTTTTGTATTTTAAATATATAAGAAAATCTGAATTTAGAGTAAGAGCAATAAGTAAGTTCTACACTAGAAAACAGTAACTGCAGGAACTAAACTTACAGTGCAGCCCTTGAGAATTGAAGGGCTGTGCTTCCCGTTCTTCACCGGTCCTACTCTGATGGAAGGTGTAGGGTGGAGCTTACAAGCAATCACAGAAGATCCGTACAAGCCACGGATTTTAATACAGAAATAACTCAAGGGGTGAGGTTAAGCCTCACAAGTTCCCTTGCTAACCCTAAGATAGCAAAAGAGAGGGGAAGAGAAGGAACGGGAGGGCGCCCCTCCTAGACCCACTCCAAGCGCAAGCTACAAGTTAAAATAAACAAGATTTAGTGTATAGAAGAGTTCTTAAAATCTAATGAAGAAGTTAAGGAAGAAACTTAGCCGATTGGGATGAAAGCTCCTTGAGGCCGAGGATTGATGTTCTCCTTGCTCCAAACCGAAGGTGAGGGAAGTTCTTCTTGTGATGGCGCACACAAATAAGGGGAAGAACTCCTTAGGGTTTCGGTGGGGAAGCTAGAACGATGAGAAGAACTCGGCTAAAGGAGAAAACAAGCACTAACACAAGTAATTAACCTAGGCAACTAATAGACAATATTATTTCATCAACAAGTGGTTCGAATACAAGGGGGGAGACCATGCTTTTATAGGCGAGATGGGGCTTAGGGCAGGATAGTCATTAGCTTCCATGCGCCTATTACAAAGATGGTTGGAATTTGAATTTCAAAATCAAGATGAGGTAGGCGCAAATCCTCTTGGTGAACTTCCTTCTTTGGTGACCTTTGTTTGGCAATTCTTTAAGTGCTTGAGGGAGGTATCTTCTTATCTTTGGCGAAAAGCTTGTTGGCGCATGGACAAAGAATTCAAAATTTGAATCCTTTCCATGAGGGCATGGGCGGCAACAAGAGATGGAATTTTCTCATTAATGTCTTCATAAATGCCCTCCTTTAATTGTGGATCTTGATGAGGAATCCCTTTGATTGTGGATCTTGATGGATGAGATTTGAATTCATTCCTCTAGTGGTTGGCGCATATATCTTGATTGGATGATGAGGTGGTTGATTGCTTCATTGAAGATGCGCCCAATAAATGTAGCAAGTGAGTTATGGCGTGGCTTGAAGTGAGCTTGGGCTTTGAAGTCTTCCTTTCCTTTTCTGGAGCTAAACTTGATGAGTGGAGCTTGAGTAACCTTGAGCTGGAACTTGAGCTGCTCCTTTCTTGATTGACCTGCCAAAATGATCCTAATGCCTACATGCACTACTTTACTATGATGCAAGAGTACATAAAGTTGTATGAATTACAATGCACTACCTACTACAAGTGGACTTGCCATAAATGACTACATGATGCATGGTTTTATTGAAAAACAAACTACCCTAAAATGCAATGCAAGAGAGAGGGGACTCTAAGGGAACCCATATCGATTAGGTACCCTACGAGTCCGAGCAGATCTCCTCAGAGCAGGGCTACTGCCTCCTTCAGACCAAGAGGTTGAGGAACCTCAACCCCATATCTCTAGTATAACCATCATGCTTCTATTGTGCCAAAGCCTTGGTCAGTGGGTCTGCATGATTGTTCTTTGTGTCAACTTTGCTAATCTTGACATTACCTCTGTCAATGATCTCTCTGATCAGGTGAAATTTCCTGAGTATATGTTTGGACCTTTGTTGAGACCATGGTTCCTTGGCCTGTGCAATAGCCCCATTGTTGTCACAATAGAGTTCAATGGGATTCAAAGCAAATGGAACCACTTGAAGATCAGAAATGAGCTTCCTCATCCAAACGGCTTCTTTGGCTGCCTCAGAAGCGGTGACATACTCAGCCTCGGTTGTAGAATCAGCTATGGTGGATTGCCTGAAGCTCTTTCAGCATACAACACCTCTATTCTATTGGGAAACCACGTGGATATTTTACAATTTTTCAGAGTCATTACAACACATACACATTTCACAACAGAAGAATATCTCCAAAACAGGCCAGTCCCAAAAACATAGTGAAGAACGTCAAGCGTGGGAGTCGACACGATGAGATAGAAAATACCTTAAAGCAAGACGAGGCCGATGTTGAGGTAGGCACCCAAGCGTGCACCCTCTGCAGTCTCAGACACACGGATGCCTCGAGCTCTCTTCTTCCTCGCCCGGTGCTAGCCTTGGGAAGAAGATCCAAGCCTTATGGTTCCTTCTTCAAGCCTTGCGCTACCTCCAAGGTTCATGCGCCATTGAAGAAGGAGAAGGGAAGAGAATGATGCGGCCAAGCCTTCCTCCAAATTGCACCAAGAAGAGGAGAAGGAGAAAACTTGGAGCTATGAAAGATGGAAAAAGATGTTGCGCCTCTTGCTTCTTGCTCTCGCCCTCAAGTGTGCTCACTCCAAGGAATTGTACATAAAGCCTCACGCATATCCTTTGGATATATAGAGGCTTGAGGCGGCAAGACAAGAGGGGTGGGCGTAACTCATCAAGAGAAGGGTCGGCTAGGATAAAAGGGTTTGGTTGCAATTAGGGTTTGAGTTTAGGAAAGACTCCAAGTCTATTCCATAAACATCCCTTAATCGCGTAAGACTTACCTAGAAAGTCCATTATGCCTTAGATGCCTCAAGCCTTGCCTTAGAGGCAAGCTTTCCATCCAAGCATGAAGGGGGAGGTGCCAATTCCTTCCAAATGAAGCAAATTGCGCCAAGCTCAAACCATTATGCCCTTGGCGCTGATGTGATCCGAAAGGACACACTTTTAAATATGAGCAGGTAGACTAATCTAAGGTGTCGTAGCCAAAACTTGTTTGGCGCACAGGGAACTGTCACCCCCTGATACGGCTCCAAAAACTTGTTGTCCCTAACTCGTAGTGTCCGCAAGTGCACGGATACTCGAAGTAATAAAATAAATATCGATCCCACAGAGAGATTAGTGCTGTCAAGTACTGAATAATTGATTTTCTTACTATCTAGGCAATCGAATAATAGCAAAGCAAGAATCGAAGACACATGGAAAAACACTATCAGAGAGAAATTGGGACTAGGGTTTCATCCACTTTGATTTTCAAGACTAGATAAGAAATAAAGAATTCATCAATCAAATCCTAAAATGATATAGGCATAATTTAC
This sequence comes from Costus lasius, assembly GCA_027563935.2. Lineage (NCBI taxonomy): Eukaryota > Viridiplantae > Streptophyta > Magnoliopsida > Zingiberales > Costaceae > Costus > Costus lasius. The sequence continues at coordinate 31,738,501 of CM050451.1, read as the reverse complement.
CTAAAAAGAGATTATCTCAGTTTTGTGCAGATAACCATGCAAGAATAAATCCTAGCTTTTGCGCAAGATTCATCCCAAGCTAAAGATAGGTAAACCATCAGACGAAGAACTCAAGGATCACTTTCGTGCATCCTAATTCTAGGTTGATTGCCTCGAGTAGAATCTCAAGGATCACTTTCGTGCATCCGAGACTCAACACACGTTCTACCTATGGTTCTCCAACGTTCCGATCCTCACTTTCGTGCAAGATCTCCACGTTTGACACAATAATTCGATCCTAAGATTATAAATCATCATCAAGGCAATTACACATCTAAAATAACAAAACAAGAACTTAACCTAATTTCTTACAGTGAGTTCCTATTAGTCAATTTTAGGGTTCCAATTCTCAAACATATCACCTTTCGGTCCTTAATGCAATAATTCTATTCATGATGACAAGAAATAAACTAAGGAGAATCTTAGAGCAGTAATCTCATAGGTAAAAGTATCAAAGTAGAATTATCATGATGAAATAAAAAGAGTTCTAGTCGTTAAGAAAATCAAAGGGGATTACTCCCCCATGTCCCAAAATAAGTTTAAGCTACTATGATGAAGAGGTTACAAAATTCCATAATTTTAGAAAATCAAAAATCAATAAAAGGAGTTTTATAGAAAATACAGCACGGCTGTGAAGTATTTCACAGCCGTAATTTGCAAGAGAAGTCGTGAACAGTGTGGCGCGAGCTTCTTCCTTTGATTTCTCCTCGAGTCGATCTCCTTTCGTTCTGAAACTTTAGGCACGTTGTCTCCTTCACCAGGCGAAGCTTCAGTATAAAAATCACAGCCGGAAGTGCTCTGGATTGATCACGGCGGCGAAACCCTAGGCGGCGGCGTGTTCGGTGATTTCTCCCTCGACAGTTAATGAAATTTGGGGCCTTTGGTGTCTTCCCAATCCTCTCCTTCCAAGCTCTCCTTTTCCTTTTTTCAGTCTTTTGTTTTAAGCTTTGGATCAACCGCAATAATCTTCGCCAAATTCGGGAGTCGAAATTGACCTGGGAGTCGCGTTCAAAAACAGAAATACGACAGTGTAATATCTTACGATACTGCCTTAAAATCCCTCGCATGTTCTGTTATGAAAGTGCTGGAAAATACGGCGCCGTAATATGGTTTACGGCAGTGCCGTAAAATCAGCTGAACTCTCTGGTCGGATACGTCTGGAAAATACGGCCCGTGTAATTATTTACGGCAGTGCCGTAATTTCAGGGAAACTTTCTATTCTAAAGACATTCCAAAATACGGCCCGGAAAATGGGTTACGGCAGTGACGTAATTTCGGCAAAGGTCTCTGTTTGGAAAATCACTAAAATACGGTCGTGCTCTCGATAATACAGTAACCACGAAAAATACAGTACCGTATTATAAATACGGCACTACCGTATTTTGGTCTTCTACCTCGATTTGCGTAAAATTTCTTGGGTGACTTCTCCTTGATGATGAGAACTCTTCCATGTATTTGATTTTGCTTGAAAACGCCTTAAATAGTGCCTTTTTGCCTGAAAAACATGAAAAACCAAAATAGAAGTAGACTTTGCAACATTTGATGGATTCAACATAAAAACAAGTAAAAGATCCTCAATTTGGCATGAAAAGGTATCTAAAATGAAGCAAAATATACTACATATTTTGGTGTCATCAAACACATAAGGCTCAAACTTTGCTTGTCCTCAAGCAAAAATCAAGATTTGAAATGAAAATTTGATTAAAAGAATAACCTTTTTGTTGGGGTATGCCCTTAAGGCTAATGTTTGAGGCCTTGGGATTATATCAGTATCATGTATAAACTCAATGTTTATAAAGGCAATGGTTGTTATTCAGGTTGTTACATTATCTGCTGCAATATGTATACTTCTGAATAATGTCTCAATGCTGTTCAGCTTGGCTGACATGCAGTTTTGTCCTTAGTCGAGATATCTTGGTGAACATGAGACAGCCTTGATATGATTGAGACTAATATGTGTTCTAATCTTATAGGATGCTTCGAGCATGGAATAAGATGTAGACTCATGGGTACATTGGATGTACTGGACAGACCCTACTTAGGATATTCAATTGCTTGTCACAATGTGAATAATCCTTGTATGCAAACAAGTGGCATACTTCCTCTGACTTGAGATCACTTGTGTTTCTAAATGATGATTGGCATTGTTTTGAGGTAGTTCAATATCATTTGAAACATAATGGTTATAGACTATCTTGGATAATGAGCATGAGTCATGTTAGGGCGCTAGTGATAGATATAGGATTGCCGTCTCCTTGGAAGGAGTGTGATGTTCTATAGGGGCCCCCTGGATGAGATGATTGAGAAAGTGTATGGCCATACCCAGATGACTATGTTTCATCTGATCTAATCATTCTCATCATATTGGAATTACAGGCTTGACACGCTTGTCCAATAAGAACATCCAGTGGCAAAGGAAACATGTATGCCTAGTGAAGTGGATTCACACTTGTGCTGTGGTTTGGGTGTAGTCTTGGAAGACTCTTTCCTTTATATCAGGAGACAGTGATGTGTTGCTAGATACCCCTCACTGATTGTGATAACGTAAGTTATCGTTACCGACATTTAAAGGAAACCCTTAGGGTCGCACAATTTGATGATATGGCTTACTTGAGTCAGATCGTGTGGACTGAATTGTTTTGATTCAGTTTAAAGGGATTTAATCTCTGATTGTAAGTGAGATCTGGTCTGATCTTGTTTGATTGATTAGGGCTTGAGATCGGTAAGCTTCGATCGAGAGAATTGATGCTAGATCGGTGAGATCAAGAGCATCAAGAGATGAACGGTTAGATCTTGAACCATTTGGTTCAGTAAGATCTAGACCATGGCTTGGGCTGATTTGATTTGGTCTTTGAATCAAATTGAAATGGATCGAATTGGCTTGAACCGGTTCACATGTGTGAACGCTTGGTTCAAAGCTTGAAGGCGTTTTGGTCGGTTTTGAGATCATGGGTGCATGGCTTCATGACTTTCTATTTTTTGGAAAGTCATTAACGCCACTTCCTCTCAACGCCTAAACGCTTGCCTCTTCTCGACGCCCCCTCTCTCGTGTGTGATTCTTGACGCCTTGGAGAGCATTCGGACAAGCCAAGGAACAAGGAGATCTCATCCCTTCAAGCAATTAGGACACTTAGAGATCCTTGCTAGCACAAGGAGCGACAAGAAGAAAGCTTCTCTCATCTTGTGTGCGGTGTCTTTGGAGAAGAAGCACTCGCATCTTTGCTTCCAAGTCGCCATCCTTTCAATGGCAATGGTATGAATCCCTTTCGCTCTATACAAGCCTTAAGAGTTGATTATATGACATGCATATCGATTTTTCTATGAAACCCTAGCTTCCGCATGTATGATCCTTGTTATGCGCCTATTAGGGTTTCTTCCCCCTGTTTTTGGGGACCTTACAATTGGTATCAGAGCATAGGTTCATTGTATGTTCATATGATTGCTTTTGTGATCCTTGTTTGCGCTTATGATAAGATCTAAGGTTATCATCATGCGAAAATACTAGATGTATGTTCATTACTTGTGGCGCATGTATGATGTTTATTGTTGGCGCAAGTAGATGTTTTTGTCAAAACTTAACTTCTTGCGCGCTCCATCTAGTTCTATAAGCGCCTGCTTTAAAAACTTAGACTGGTTATTAGGGTTGAAGTCATCAATCGAGTCTAGACCCAACAGTCTGATCAGACTATCTGACAGCCTAGATGGGTCGACCAGATGGCACCTATGCGTGAGCATGAGGTGGCTATAGGTCGACTGCAGACAGGCGTGTAGCGATGTCTGGTTGAGACAACCAGTGAACGCTCATGAGTTAGGCCTAGGGTCACACCCGCTTGCCAGAACTCATGAGGGTCGTTCAGCCCAGCGCATGCATGGTTGACCATTAGGTCGACTCAAGTCAGTTAGGACTTGGTGCATGCAAGGGCAGTGGGTCTGACTAGGTCTGATGAGTGGATCCCTATTAATGGACCGTTGTAAGGTAGTAGGGGACATAAGGAAATAAAATTGATGCCATGGGGTTTTTCAAAATTTTATTTAATCTTATGTGGGCTGCCCTATTTAATGTGTGCTGTGCTGGGGCCTGCGTGCCTGGATTATTATTTGAAAATTATTATTGTGATCTGCGCATCACATTTTAATTAATTTATAAAGTGTAATTGACCTGCGTGTCAATCATGTCTTGATAGATTAAATTGTATTTTAATTAGACCTGAGCACAGAGCACACTTGGCAGAGGCGCATGCAGCAAGTGGCTTCACCAGTGGGAGGTCTAGGGTTCGACTCTAGGACAGGCGCATTTTACCTGGTGGGCGCACCTAAGCTACAGTGGGCGCTTGGGCCCGGGTTGGGCCAGAGAAAATGCAAAAGACCCAAGAAGAGCTCAAGTGAAGACTTAAGTTAATTAAGGTCTCACTTAGGCTTAATGGGCTTTTACCACATAAGATCATCATGCTTTTAATTTACTGTTTCAGTAATTTAGTAACTGCATGATTTATTCTTCTGCTATCACCATAGGATTTGAATGATAGTAAGAAGATAAAATGACCGTTAAAATCCAACGTTAAATATCAAGCACGATAGCCTTCTGACGCGAAACCTCACTGTTCTGACTATCGTTGGGGCCGTGTTGTACCCACTCAGTGGGCACGCCCATCTATCTTCAGACGGTGTGTGATTACACCTGCGTGTTACAGAGAAGGGATTTATCGCTTCTCGTTGCTCAGCATAGCACGTGGTGGTCCAGGGAGTAGGTCGGGTCAGCTTGACCATGTAGGCTACATATTGAGCATATGGTAGCTATATGGAGGCAGCCATCTGTGGGATCAGAGACTGTGTTGTACCAACTCAGTTGGCACAGTCTGCTGGATTGCCCAGATGAAGGGGAATCGCACGGGTTGGCGATTGGCAGGGATTGCCTACCAGAGATTAGTGCTTGTACTCTCTGTGCATCTTATCTCGCCTGAGCGGGACGCGAAGACCAAGTATGAAATCTGGATCCCATCTCACTAAAAGAGTTTCACTCTTTCGGACTGTTTTACTGGATTTTTCAGTCAGATAAAATAGTGAGAAAAGAATCATTCTTAAGTCCTGAATTGATTCTAACATTGATACTGACCTTGCTGTTCTTGCATTGTTGTAGATTACTGCAGCAACGAACACCACAGCCTTCAATGTGCGATCCCTACTGGAAAGGGAGAAGTTTGCTGGGCCAAACTTCTCAGACTGGTACGGACACCTTAAGATTGTTCTTAAGGCTGAGAGGAAACTGTATGTCCTCGAGACGGCTATACCGCCTCAACCCGCTGCGAACGCCGCAAGGGCGGTTCGGGAAGCTTATGAAAAGCATGTCAATGATAGCATTGACGTCGCTTGCCTTATGCTAGCGTCTATGACGCCACAGCTGCAACGTCAGCATGAGGATTTATCTGCTATAGAAATTATAGCAAACCTCAAGATGCTGTATGCAGCACAGGCAAGGACTGAACGCTATAATTTGACTAAACTTTTCTTTCAGAGCAAACTGACTGAAGGGAGTCCAGTTGGAGCTCATGTGCTCAAGATGATTGGGTACAAGGAGGCTTTAGAGAAACTGGGACACACCATCAATCAGGAGCTTGTTGTAGATATCATCCTGCAGTCTCTCCCGGCCTCTTTCGATCCATTCATTATTAATTTTAATATGAACAAGATCGACTGTACGCCAGCAGAGTTACTGAATATGCTCTTGACAACTGAGCAGACTCAGTCTCGTGAGAAGGGAACGCCTTCATCCTCTGTCCTCATGGTTCCTTCTAGGAACAAGAAGAAGGGGAAGAAGGGCAAAGCCCCTATCAAGAGCTACAACAAGGCTCTGAAGCAAAAAGTAAAGCGGTCGAAGGAATACAGATGTTTCCATTGTGGCCAGCTGGGTTACTGGAAAAAGGACTGTAAAGCGCTCCAAGGAGATAAGAAGGGAAGCAACTCTTTCGCTTCTGGCTCAGGTATTTTCGTGACTGAAGTCATGGTTTCTTCTTCTATTTCATGGGTGTTAGACACTGCATGTGGAGTTCACATTTGTTCAAATGTACAGGAACTCAAGAGAAGAAGACAGGTGGGATAGCATGAGGTGGACCTACGAGTAGGAAACGGGGCACGGGTTACTGCTGTTGCTGTAGGAGTTTATCACATCTCTTTACCATCTGGTCTTGTATTAGAACTGGACAATTGTTATTTTGTACCAAGCATAACTAAGAATATTATCTCTATTCCTGCTCTTGTCAGGAAAGGGTTTTTCCTTTGAATGCAAGATTTCAAAGTGTTACATTTCTTTTGATAATATTGTTTATGCTACTGGGTCAATTAACAATGGGTTATTCATATTGGACATGGAATGTTCTATACAACAGATTGATATTAAGAAAGCCAAGTATGCTGATGACAGCACCTTGCTATGGCATAGTCGTTTAGGCCATATTAACAAGAAGCGCATTAAGCGGTTGCATGACTATGGACTGCTGGGATCATTCTCCTATGAGGAGCTTGATACATGCAAAGCTTGTTTAATGGGTAAAATGACGAAGTCTCCTTTTTCCAACAAAGGTCAAAGGGCTTCAGGTTTACTTGACCTCATTCACAGTGATGTGTGTGGGCCATTTAGTAAACATGCCAGAGGTGGCTATTCATACTTCATTACCTTTACTGATGATTTCAGTAGGTATGGTTATGTCTATCTTATGAGACATAAGAGTGAATCTTTTGACAAGTTCAAAGAGTTCAAAAATGAAGTACAAAATTAGCTAGGCTGAAATATCAAGGCACTTCGCTCAAATCGAGGTGGAGAATACTTGAGTCATGAGTTTACTGACTATCTGAAGGAGTGTGGGATTATCTCACAGCTCACTTCGCCAGGAACACCGCAATGGAATGGTGTGTCCGAGAGGAGAAATAGAACATTACTGGATATGGTTCGTTCTATGATGAGTCAGGCTACTCTACCTTACTCCTTTTGGGGATTTGCACTGGAAACAGCTGCAAAGGTACTAAACCGAGTGCCATCCAAGGCCGTTTCAAAGACTCCATATGAGTTATGGTATGGGAAACAGCCGAGCTTGACATTTATTAAGATCTGGGGTTGCGAGGCTTATGTCAAAAAGCTCGCCTCAGGGAAACTAGAGAGCAGATCTGAGAAATGTATCTTTGTCGGTTACCCTAAGGAAACTAAGGGTTATTATTTCTACGATCCCAAAGAGAACAAAGTATTTGTTGCTCGGACGGCTATTTTTCTTGAGAAAGAATTTCTTCTGCAAGAAGCCAGTGGGAGAGAAATAAAGCTGGATGAGAATCCAGAAGAAGGACAAAGTAGTCAAGCACAGTTGGATGAGCCTGAGCCAGTAGATCAGGTTACTGAACAACCTGAGGCTCAGATAACACGGGAACCGTGAAGATCGGGAAGGATCCGTCGACAGCCTGAGCGCTATGACGGAGTCTACATCATTGATGATGAACCCCTCACTTATGCGGATGCGGTCAGTGGACCGGAATCAGCAAGATGGCTTGAAGCTATGCGAGCCGAGATGGACTCCATGTCAGATAACCAAGTATGGGATTTGGTTGATCCGCCTCCGGGAGTAATCCCTAAAGGCTGTAAGTGGATCTTCAAGAAGAAGATTGACATGGATGGTAACGTGGTTACCTATAAAGGCAGGCTAGTTGCGAAAGGTTTCAAACAAATCTACGAGATAGATTATGATGAAACTTTCTCTCCTGTAGCCATGTTCAAGTCTATTCGGATTATTCTCGCGATAGCGGCATATTATGATTATGAGATCTGGCAGATGGATGTGAAGACCGCTTTCCTTAATGGAAAATTAGAAGAGGATGTGTATATGACACAACCTGAAGGTTTCACTAATCCATCAGATCGTCATAAAATATGCAAATTAAAGAAGTCCATTTATGGACTTAAACAAGCATCAAGAAGCTGGAATATTCGTTTTGATGAATCAATCTGTGAATTTGGTTTCATCAAGAATGAAGATGACCCGTGTGTATATAAGAGGTTTAGTGGGAGCGTGATTACTTTCCTAGTCCTCTACGTCGATGATATCTTAATCATTGGAAACGATATTCCTGAACTACATGCTGTCAAAGCATGGTTAAGAAAATGTTTCCAGATGAAAGATTTAGGAGAAGCAGCCTATGTATTAGGTGTGAAGATCTACAGAGATAGATCTAAGAGGCTTCTCGGGCTGTGCCAGAGTACTTACATAGATAAAGTCCTGGAGAGATTCCATTTAGAAAATTCTAAAAGAGGATATCTTCCAGTCAGACATGGTCTGAATCTTTCAAAGAGTCAGTGTCCACAAACACGGACTGAGAAAGATGAAATGGACAATACGCCTTATGCTTCGGCTATTGGATCCATTATGTATGCGATGTTGTGTACTCGCCCAGACGTTGCTTACGGGTTAAGCGTGACCAGTCGATTCCAAAGTAATCAAGGGAAGGCACACTGGATTGCGGTCAAGAACATTTTGAAATATCTTCGGAGGACCAAAGATATGTTCTTGATATATGGAGGTCAGGAAGAACTCAGTATTGAAGGATATACTGACGCTTCGTTCCAATCTGACCAGGATGATTTCCGATCGCAATCAGGCTATGTTTTTAGCTTGAATGGAGGAGCAGTGGTGTGGAAAAGTTTCAAACAGTCAATTGTTGCTGATTCCACAACAGAAGCCGAGTATGTTGCAGCCTCAGAAGCATCTAAGGAGGCAGTGTGGATTCGTAAGTTCGTTCAGGAACTTGGTGTTGTTCCTTCGAGTGCAGATCCTTTGGTTATCTTCAGTGATAACACTGGAGCAATAGCACAAGCAAAGGAACCACGGTCGAACCAGAAGTCCAAGCACATACAGAGAAGGTTTCACTTGATCCGGGAGATCATTGATCGTGGCGAGATCAAAGTCTGCAAGGTTCATACAGATGACAATCTGGCAGACCCGCTTACAAAGCGTCTGGCGTAGCAGAAGCATGAGAAGCACTGTAATAATATGGGTTTGAGATTTCTCAACCATTAGATTAAGTGCAAGTGGGAGATTGTTGGGGTATGCCCTTAAGGCTAATGTTTGAGGCCTTGGGATTATATCAGTATCATGTATAAACTCAATGTTTATAAAGGCAATGGTTGTTATTCAGGTTGTTACATTATCTGCTGCAATATGTATACTTCTGAATAATGTCTCAATGCTGTTCAGCTTGGCTGACATGCAGTTTTGTCCTTAGTCGAGATATCTTGGTGAACATGAGACAGCCTTGATATGATTGAGACTAATATGTGTTCTAATCTTATAGGATGCTTCGAGCATGGAATAAGATGTAGACTCATGGGTACATTGCATGTACTGGACAGACCCTAATTAGGATATTCAATTGCTTGTCACAATGTGAATAATCCTTGTATGCAAACAAGTGGCATACTTCCTCTGACTTGAGATCACTTGTGTTTCTAAATGATGATTGGCATTGTTTTGAGGTAGTTCAATATCATTTGAAACATAATGGTTATAGACTATCTTGGATAATGAGCATGAGTCATGTTAGGGCGCTAGTGATAGATATAGGATTGCCGTCTCCTTGGAAGGAGTGTGATGTTCTATAGGGGCCCCCTGGATGAGATGATTGAGAAAGTGTATGGCCATACCCAGATGACTATGTTTCATCTGATCTAATCATTCTCATCATATTTGAATTACAGGCTTGACACGCTTGTCCAATAAGAACATCCAGTGGCAAAGGAAACATGTATGCCTAGTGAAGTGGATTCACACTTGTGCTGTGGTTTGGGTGTAGTCTTGGAAGACTCTTTCCTTTATATCGGGAGACAGTGATGTGTTGCTAGATACCCCTCATTGATTGTGATAACGTAAGTTATCGTTACCGACATTTAAAGGAAACCCTTAGGGTCGCACAATTTGATGATATGGCTTACTTGAGTCAGATCGTGTGGACTGAATTGTTTTGATTCAGTTTAAAGGGATTTAATCTCTGATTGTAAGTGAGATCTGGTCTGATCATGTTTGATTGATTAGGGCTTGAGATCGGTAAGCTTCGATCGAGAGAATTGATGCTAGATCGGTGAGATCAAGAGCATCAAGAGATGAACGGTTAGATCTTGAACCATTTGGTTCAGTAAGATCTAGACCATGGCTTGGGCTGATTTGATTTGGTCTTTGAACCAAATTGAAATGGATCGAATTGGCTTGAACCGGTTCACATGTGTGAACGCTTGGTTCAAAGCTTGAAGGCGTTTTGGTCGGTTTTGAGATCATGGGCGCATGGCTTCATGACTTTCTATTTTTTGGAAAGTCATTAACGCCACTTCCTCTCAACGCCTAAACGCTTGCCTCTTCTCGACGCCCCCTCTCTCGTGTGTGATTCTTCATGCCTTGGAGAGCATTCGGACAAGCCAAGGAACAAGGAGATCTCATCCCTTCAAGCGATTAGGACACTTAGAGATCCTTGCTAGCACAAGGAGCGACAAGAAGAAAGCTTCTCTCATCTTGTGTGCGGTGTCTTTGGAGAAGAAGCACTCGCATCTTTGCTTCCAAGTCGCCATCCTTGCAATGGCAATGGTATGAATCCCTTTCGCTCTATACAACCCTTAAGAGTTGATTATATGACATGCATATCGATTTTTCTATGAAACCCTAGCTTCCGCATGTATGATCCTTGTTATGCGCCTATTAGGGTTTCTTCCCCCTGTTTTTGGGGACCTTACACTTTTCATGCTCAATAAATTTCTAAAATATAACCTATCAATGAAAAATTCTATCAATTGATTCACAAAACTTTAAATAAACATATCATTCTCAGAACTCAGTCCTCTAGCTCTACTACTCAATCAAATAAAACTTTGCAACTTGTATAATAAATAGAATTTTCAATCTCATGATTTCACCCAGTATCAATTTAAATCTATCATGCTTTTGTTTACAGGAATTTGGTTTCCAAGATCTTTTTCCATACAAAATTTCTTACTCTCCCCTTTTTCTTTTTTTCTTTTTCCTTTTTTTTTTGCATTGATGGTACATATCCACATAGATACATATTTTTTATTTTTGACTTCAACTCTTTCTTCGGTACCACTGTCAATTTTACACAGTGCCAAGTAGAGGAGTCTTATTTTTTTTTCTCTCTCATTATTTTTCATGTATAGACTTCAACCCATGTCTTAGGTACCACTATCAATTTTACATAGTGCCAAGTAGGGGAGTCTCTCACTACTTTTATGGATCTTCGATTCCCTCTTCCCAACAAATAGCAAAAATATACTAAACTTCAACTAGGTTGATCAATTGATATCAATTCACAAATCATACTCATATACTCATTTTATTCAAAAGAATAGTTCACTTTCAGATCTCATTCTTCAAATTACACATCTACCCAAAATTTCATGCAACAACTAATGTCAAATTTCAAAAATAGATGTGCTTTGAATAAATAAATCTAACATGATAGGTTTCTCTATAGTCATAGATATGCATCGAGGAGGACATTTATCAATGAAAGTCTTCTTCAAAAATAGAATTACACCACAAGATAGCAGAAAGTGGATCATATGCATTCAATTCTTTCTCAAAAGATCGAGGAAAATAGAATGCAAAGTAGTAGGGGAAGTGATGCTCACAAAATTTAATTTTTCGCCATCGTTGGACTCAGCTTTCTTTATATCTCCCTCATTATTCTATTCTCCTACAAAAACAGAGGAAATTTTAATTCTAAAAATAGACTAAAACAAAAGTGACTAAACTAAGCAAGAGTGCTTGGGTTGCCTCCCAAGGAGCGCTAGTTTAAAGGTCATTAGCTTGACCGTTCGATATTCAGATTTGATCATGGCTCATCAAGGTAAAAACTTTCCTTTTCCCCAATCTACTCTTCTTGATAATAATGCTTCAATATTTGACCATTAACTTTGAATTCTCCCATTTCCTCACTCCATATGTCTACATCTCCGTAGGGATAGGCTTTCTTTACCTGAAAAGGACCAGACCATTGAGATTTAAGCTTTCCAGGAAAAAGTCTCAATCTAGAATTGAACAAAAGAACAAAGTCACCTGGTTGGAAGTATTTTCTGAAAATCTGTCGATCATGCCATCTTTTAGTCCTTTCTTTGTAAATTCTTGCATTCTCATATGCAGAGAGTCTGATCTCATCTAGCTCGTTTAATTGTAACCTCCGTTTTTAACCCGCGTTTTTCAAGTCAAAATTCAGCTTCTTGATTGCCCAGAACACCTTATGCTCGAGCTCTACGGGAAGGTGACATGATTTTCCATAAATCAATTGAAAGGGGGACATACCTATCGGTGTCTTGAAAGCAGTCTTGTAAGCCCATAATGCATCATCAGGTTTGAATGCCCAGTCTTTCCTAGTGCGTGACACTGTTTTCTTTAGAATTTCTTTGATCTCTCTGTTTGATATTTCAACTTGTCCACTTGTTTGGGGGTGATAGGGTGTTGCAACTGTTGTATCCCAACAAGTAGGTAAACTAAACTTATTCTTAAAGTCGCAGCCAAAACCTAAGTATTGGCGCACAGGGACTTGTCACTCCCTGATACGGCTCTAAAAACTTGTTCGGTTACCACACTTGTTGTTATTTCCGCAAGTGCACGGATACTCGAAGTAATAATTAAGATATCGAACCCACAGAGACCTATGTTGTCGAATACCAAATAGTTGATTTCTTATTATCTAGGCAATTCAAAGTAGTGAAAAATAGCAATCGAAAACTAAAACGGAATTATCAGAGAGAAAAGCTGGGACTAGGGTTTCGTTCACTTTAACTTCTATGACTAGATATGAATAAGGATTTCGTCAGTTCAATTTTATCATGATGAAGATGTAATTTACTTAATAAAAGGATTGTTTCACTTTCGTGCAAACAACCGCACAGGGATTTATCTTCGCTTTAGCACAAGATTCATCCCAACACTGAAGATAAGTAAATCATCAAACAATGAACTCAAGGATCACTTTTGTGCATTCGAATTCTAGGTTGATAACCTCTAGTGGAGTCTCAAGGATCACTTTCGTGCATCCAAGTCTCGACACTAGTTTTACTCATGGATCTCCAACGTTCCGATCCTTGCTTTTGCACAAGATCTCCACGTTTGACAAATAGACATCGATCTATAGATCATGTTATAATCATGGCAATTATTCTACTATAATAGATCAAGTTGGATCTAACCTAAGAAAGGGTTCCTAACATGCAATTCTAGGGTTCCAAATTCTCAAGCAATTACCTTTCAGTCAACAGCGAAAATTCTAAGAACATAATTAGTAACATTAACTTATAGAGAGTCTAAGCACAATTATCACATGAGCAAAATCATCAGGCTAAGATTAAACGCAACGAAATATTGAAAAAGTAGTCATCTAGTCATTGAAAATTAAGTGAATTACTCCCCCATGTTCCAAAAGTAGATTAAGCTATCATCGTGAAGGAATTACAATGAGTCATGGTTTCAGAAGATAGAAAATCAAAGGAAAAGAGAAGTTTAGAAAATACAGCACGGCTGTGAAGTATTTCACAGCTGTAATTTGCAAAGAACGTCGATGAACAGTGTCGGTGACTCTTTTTTCTTCGATTTCTCTTCCAATTGATCTCCTCTCGATCTGAAACTTTAGGCGTGTTGTATCCTCCTTCAGACGAAGCTTTAGTAGAAAAATCACGCCCGGAGATCGTCTGGATCGAGCACAGCGGCGAAACCCTAGGCAGCGGCATGAATCACAATTTCTCCCTCGACAGTGGATGAAAATTGGGGCTTCCGGTGTGTGCATAATTCTCTCATCCAAAGCTCCCTCATTGCTTCTCACGGCATCCAATTTAAAGCTCTGTATCGCTCGCAATCTTCTCCGCAAGAATCGGGCGTCGATATTGACCTGGGTGACGCGTTCAGAACAGGAATTACGGCAGTGTAATAAATTACGGTAGTGCCGTAAAATCAATCGAGTCTTTTGTTCTGATGTTGTCTAGGAATTACGGCACCGTAATCTGGTTTATGGTACTGCCGTAAAATTAAGAAAACTTTTTGTTCGAAAGTGATCGGAAAATACAGCCCGTGTAATCCTTTACGGTGGTGCCGTAAAATCGGGCGAAGTTTCTGTTCTGAAGCGCTCTGAAATACGGCACCGTAATATTGTTTACAGCGGTGCCATAAAACCTGAAAATCTTTCTAGTTGTAAACTCTTCAAAATACGGTAGGGCTCGGATTTTATGGTACTGTCTGAAATTATGATACCGTAAAATAGATTACGGCACTGCCGTAATTTGCTGACTTGCTCCGTTTGGTGTGAAATTTCTTGGGTAATTTCCTCTTGATGATGGTAACTCTTCTATGTGTTTGATTTCACTTGAAAACTCCTTGAAATAGTGTCTTTTTACCAGAAAATCAAGAAAAACCAAAATAGAAATAGACTTTGCAATATTCGATGAATTTAGCATGAAAACAAATAAAAGGTCTTCAATCTAGCATGAAAAGATATCTAAAATATACTATATATTTTGGTGTCATCAAAATACATAAGGCTCAAACTTTGCTTGTCATAAAGAAAATATCAAAATTTTGAAATCAAAATTTGATTAAAAGAATAACCTTTTCATGCTCAATAAATTTCTAAAATACAACTCATCAATGAAAAATTCTATCAATTGATTTACAAAACTTCAAATAAACATATCATCTTTAAAACTCAATCCTCTGGATCCACAATTCAATCAAATAAAACTTCGCAACATGTACAATAAATAGAATTTTCAATCACATGATTTCACCCAATTTTGAGTTCAAATCTATCATGCTTTTGTTTACAAGAATTAGGTTTCCAAGATCTTTTTCCACTCATTTTTTTTCTTTTTTTCATTTTTTTCCGGCATGTACCCACATAGATACATACTTTTTCATTCCTTTTTGCATCATTTACATTCTCTAACTCGATTACCACCTTTTTTCTGGTGACGAGATTAGAGTGCATGGATCACATAATCAATGCAATAGAACTCATATCCTCTAATTTGGAAAGAATTTACTAAGGACAGCGGAGTTTATGTGAAATGATTTCTCTCATGGCATGTACCCACATAGATACATACTTTTTTCTATTTATTGCTTCAACCCATGGCCTTCGGTACCACCATCAATTTTACATGGTGCCAAGTAGGGGAGTCCTCACCTTTATTTTGTGGGTCTTGGATTCTTATTTCCCAATAAATAACAAGAATAGACTAAACATCTATTAGGCTGACCAATTCATCTCAATTCATAAATCATACTCATATACTCATTTTATTCAAAAGAAAATTTTTACCTTTAGATTTCATTCTTTAAATAATACATCTATCCAAAATTTCATGCATCAACTAATTTCATATTTCAATAGACAAATATGTATTGAAGTAATAAATTTTGACATGATAGGGCTATAACTCTAATCATGAATTTGAATTCATCCATCATCAAAAATCATCAACACATTTCAAAACATATATCATATATCAAAATCACATCATGTCAACAAGAAATAATATCATCATAATGTAGTACAACCATATCGAAAAGTGAATCAGAACATCAATATTCATCATACAACCATATTGAAAACAAAGTAATCATATCAAAAATCAGGGGCGGCGATCGTGAAGCGTCATCCTTCCCTTCATCATATGAAAAATCAATGAGATATATATGAAAAAATTCAGCATGGCAAAGAAGTAAAGGAAAACTGATGAAGGACGTAAATCCTAGCCCAAGGATCACCCTAAGTATGTAGCTCAAACAGAAAATGGAACGTGTAGTATTGTTTAATGGAATGGAAAGAAAACACCTTGGACCCCCCTAAGGGGAGGGGGCTGACCCCTTCTTACTCCTTCAGACAATGAACTGAGGTTGACGAGTGTTCCTGAAGAAGGTTTATGAGTCTTCAATGCTGCCGATTCCAGCCCAAGAGATGACTTGATGGAGGCGTTGAACTCGGCAATGGAACAGTACGCTGGAAGTAATGGGAAAGCTAGTCAGCAAGATGAATGCAGGGTAGATTGAATGATCGGTAACCACAGGGGAGCAAGCTCAACCCTAAGAGGAGCAAGCTCGACTCTTCCACAAGCACATGCTAACACAAAGGTTTCCAATTCAGAAATTTTCCAAAAACTAAGTGCAAGTGAACATGCGCAAGCTTACAACCTAGTTCCCAATGTTTCATTCTTTTGTGACCCTTGGTATTCTCGGCTGCCTATATTTAACTGGTGGAGAAAGCTGTGTGCTGATCTTGAGTAATGATTCCTTGATGCTGATTGAAGTGGCAATTTGTAGCCGTTGGCTGGATGATGGAGGGCCTAACACAGCTCTTAGAAGATCCACTAGGGCTCGGAGGAAGCCCATCAGGTATGGCTTCACTTAGAGTCCACTTTCCTTTTTAGTACTTTCCTTATTTGCATTGCATGGCATGATAGGTTAGTTCCACCCCAAAGTCTATCATGTAGTTTACTTTTATAAATGTTGTTGGTAGGTTGTGCATTGTAATGTCATGGTAGGTTAGTGCATGTAGTTTGGATACATTAATATTCAGCTCAAGGGATACAAATCAGCTAGCTCACCACACTCCAAGAAGCTAGCTCCCATTTTGGAAGGTTCACTTCAAAGTAGTTCAAAGAGAGACTTCTAACTCAACTCAACATCAAGCTCCACTTCAATTATTCCCTTCCAATTGAAGAGAGGCCACCCCATGGAATCATTTGCGCCATCTACAACAACAAGGCTCATCTAGATCCACAATTCAAGGAGGCGCCCATCTAGATCCACAAATCAAGGAGGCGCCCATCTAGATCCACAGTTAGGGGAAGGCTTATTTCCTTCTTCTCATTGCCGCCCAAGACAACAAGGAAGGTTTTCAAAATTCAAACTCTCCCTCATATGCGCCAACACCTCCAAGGAAGATAGCCATTTCGAATTCAAAGACTTACCATTTCAGCCATCCAAAGAAGGCAACAAGATCAGCCCACTTAATGCCTTGTCTCCATTTTCGAATTTCTCCAATTATGTAAGGGGCGCAAGGGGCCAATGACCACCTTGCCCTCATCTTATCCTCATCCCTAAGCTGCCTATAAATGTATCCCCATCGCATCATGTGCATAGCATTGTTGAATATATTGTTGAATAGTTTCCTTGCCAAACTATGGGTGCTTGTGTCGCCTAGGGTGCTTGTGTCGCCCACACCTTCTTCTTTGGGTGCTTGTGTCGCCCAAGTCCCCTCATCTTCCCCTTTCTTCCTTCAAGATCCGAGCCTCCCTTCTTCTTCTCCTCGCCCTCCATTCATCAAAGCAAGGCCGAGAGTCACCACCTTCAAGGCAATAGCATCAAAGAGAACAAGAAATCAAGATGGCGCAAAGAACATGGATGCATCTCTAGGTCTCCTTCAAGGCGATTCTCTAAGTTAAGTATTCCATCTTCTTGTGTCTTCTCTTTATACATCTTAAGAACATCTTACTACACATCTCTTGGATTTGTAGGACTTGGCGCAAGGAAGCTTGGTGCATCCCACTCTCTTGATCTTCCCTCCTTAGATAGTCCTTTACCTTGTTAGCAAGAGAACTTGGAGGATTAGCCTCCCTCTTGACTTTAAGCATTGTTGAGTTTTAATCTGCTTTATAACTCACCCACGCCTGTGTGGGGTTGCTGAATGCCCTGTGTGTAACCTGCACCTTCCATCAGAGTAGGACCGGTAAAGAATGGGAAGGACGGTCCTTCTATTCTCAAGGACCGCAAGGTGAGTCTTCTTTAAGTTATTGTCATTTCTTTCCTGCAAGTAGTTAATATTCGGTTTTCCTATTTAAAAATACAAAAACATTATTTTCCAACTTCGTTAGTTAAATCGATTTTCTCTAGTTTATGATAATACCAAAAATATTTTTGAAACTCGTTGTTTGCATGCTTGTGACTTACCCCTACATCACTGGATGGTTTGCTGAGTGGTTGGCATTGGTGTGAGCTGCTGGATTAGGCTGAGCTAGATGGTTTGCTGAGTGGTTGACATTGGTGTGAGTTGCTGGATTGGACTAAGCTGGAAGAATGTCTTGGATACATGCGCATTTGCAGAATAGTATGAAGGTTGGTCTTGAGACTGAAATTGTGTTGTCTTTGCCTGGTGGCTGAGTTTGTCTTGAGGTTGACTGGAATGTTGAACCGATGTTGACTGCCTTTGACTGATTCATGCCCAGGTCACATTAACGTTGGTAGCTAGGTGCTTGCATGTGCCATAAACGTGTATGTAAAAACCTAGGCTAATGCAACCTATTACAAACACTAAAACCAAAAACAAAGACATCATAAATAAAGCCCAGGCTAGGTCCTATCAACTAAACATTAAGACTGAAAGTAAATAATGTATGTAAAGACATTACAATGACATACCATGCAGGATTTAATAAGTCTAAACAGAAATCAATCAAGTTCTCAAAATGCTGAAGTGAATCAAGTGTTCATCCCATATCGAATTGGGGCCTTGCGAATTCGTGACGATCTCCTTGGGTGTGTCCCTTCATCAGCTTTCTCGGGGCTGATGGAACTCGCCTCTGGAGAGTTAAATAAGAAGCCCTCTAGTTCTTTGGGAAGGATTAAACGCACTTCTTCTTCAGGGAGCCATTCCTCCATGTGATCGTCCCACTTGATGAGATAATGCTGCTGAACTCCATGCTTGTTGATCCTTTGCTGCGCCTCCAAAATCTGTCCGGTCTTCTTGGGAGGGGCTGGTACTTCAATGTTGAGTGGCTCCTTGTAACGTGTCAAATCTTCTATATTGATGGTAGGATGGATACCCGTAGCTGGTGGCAGGTCAATCATGTAAGCATTGTCATTAACCTTCTTCAACACCCGGAAAGGTCCCATGGCTCTCGGCTGCAATTTGTTATTGGCACCATGTTGCCTTTCCTTCTGGTTTCGTACCATGACTAAGTCTCCTTCCTGCAAATTCAAAGAGCGACGGTGAGGATTAGCAGCCAATTCATATTTAAGTGTATTCTTTGCAATGTGATCTTTCACTTCATTATGTATCTTGACTATATGTTGTGCAAAAGATAAAGCTGATTGATTTTGTTTGAAAGGAGATGGTAAATGGAATAGATCAATTGGTTTGCGTGGTTGAAAGCCAAAGTTTAGCTGAAAAGGGCTCGCTCCCGTGGTTCGGTTCACAGCACTATTAAAAGCAAATTCCGCAGTAGGTAGTAATTTGTCCCAATTTCTCGGATGTGCCCCTACTAAACATCTTAAGATATTGCCAAGGGATCGGTTTACCACTTCGGTTTGGCCATTGGATTGTGGGTGGTAGGCTGTAGAGAAATTAAGTTTGGTACCCATTAATTTCCACAAGGTGCTCCAGAAGTGTCCCACAAATTTAACACCCCTGTCGAAAACTATGGTTCGGGGTAACTCGTGTAAGCGCACCACATCCTTAAAGAAAAGCCTAGCTACATGAGACGCATCTGTGGTCTTAGTGCATGGGATAAAATGAGCCATTTTAGTGAATCTGTCAACCACCACAAAAATAGAGTCATAGTGGGCACTAGTGCGGGGAAGACCAAGCACAAAGTCCATGCTCAAGTCTTGCAATGGTCCCTCAGGTATGGGTAAGGGCATGTATAGGCCGGTGTTGTGTTTCCCCGATTTTATATATTTGACAAGTTTGACAATGGCCAACAACTTTAGTTACATCCTTAAACATAGTGGGCCAATAAAACCTTTCTTCTACCAGCGCTAGGGTTTTATCCCTACCGTGATGACCAGCTGTACCCCCCCCCCCCCCCCCCCCCCCCGCCCGTGCAGCTCCCAAACTAGAAAATACCTCAATGAAGTACGCGGAATGCAAAGTTTCCCCCTTTTAAACAAGTAGCCTTCCTTAATGTCAAAATCAGGCATGCAAGTGGTGTCAGTTTTAAGGCCAAGGAATGTGTCTTTAAAATCAGGGCACTTATCATATTCATCCTTAATTCTTTTGAAACCTGTGACTGACACTTGTAAAGTGTTTAAAAGAAGTAGTTTCCGGCTCAACGCGTCAGCCACTTTATTTTGAGTTCCGGCCTTGTGCTTTAGAACAAATGTGAACTGTTGTAGGAACTCAACCCAATTAGCATGCCTAGGATTTAACTTGACTTGACTGCTCAAATAGATTAGGGCTTGATGATCACTATTGAGAATGAATTCCTTGTGAATGAGGTAGTGTCTCTAATGCTTGAGGGTTTGAACTATGGCATAAAATTCTTTATCGTAGGTAGAATAACGTTGCCTTGCCTCATTCAATTTCTCACTATAGAAAGCAATTGGGTGCCCTTCTTGACTAAGTGATCCTCCAATCCCAACCCCCAAGGCATCACAATCCACCACAAACACCTTAGTAAAATCGGGTAATCTCAAAACTGGTGTAGTAGTGATTCTTAATTTCAGCTCTTGAAAGGCCCTTTCAGCCGAGGTGGTCCATTCAAAATTTCCCTTGCGTAAACAATTTGTTATAGGGGCCACTAAGGTGCTAAAGCCGTGTATGAATCGCCTATAAAAGCTAGCTAGACCATGGAAACTCCTAGCTTCAGTGATAGACACAGGGGAGGGCCAATTAACAACAGCATCAACCTTGGATGGGTCAGCCTTAAGTCCCTGCTCATTTATTATGAATCCTAGAAACTCAATCTCTTGAGTGAGGAAGACACACTTCTTTACATTTAGCAATAGACGTTCCGCACTCAACAATTCAAGAGTGGCTCTTAAGTGACTTAGATGTTCTTGTTCAGTTTTGCTAAAAATCAGGATATCATCAAAGTACACCACAAGAAATTTGCCAATATATGGTTTTAAGACCTGATGCATCAACCTCATGAAAGTAGAGGGAGCATTGGTTATCCCAAAAGGCATAACCATCCACTCATAGAGGCCATCTTGTGTTTTAAAAGTTGTCTTCCATTCATCCCCCTCCCTAATCCTCACTTGATGGTACCCAATACGAAGATCCACCTTGGAAAACCAAGCGGACCCAACAATCATATCAAGGTGGTCATCAAGCCTGGGTATGGGGAAATGATACTTAATGGTTATCTTATTAATGGCTCGGCAATCAATGCACATTCTCCATGTGCCATACTTTTTTGGTGTGAGTAAAGTAGGCACCGCACATGGGCTAAGGCTTTCCCTAACTAACCCTTTACTAAGCAGATCGTCCACTTGCCTCCTTAACTCGGCATGCTCTAGGGGACTCATACGGTAATGGGGTAAATGGGTGTAGGACCCCTTTCGAGAGGGGGGCGAAACCCATAGCCATGTAAATTTCTTTTTCGGCAGCGGAATTAGGGTTTCAGAAGGATCGCATACATCACATAAGATCAACTTAAAATTGCATAGATCTTAGATGGAATCATACCATAGCCATTGCTTAGATGGCGGCTTGGAAGAAGAAGGCGATAAGGCTTTCCTCCAAAGATGATGCACACAAGTTGAGTGGTCGGCTACTCCTTGTGACTCCTTGTGCTAGCAAGGATCTCCAAGTGTCCTTTTGTGTGTGTTGAAGAGAAGAGATGAATCTTCTATGCTGATTGAACCTTCTCCTTTGGCGTGAAGATCACCCAAGACGAGCGCAAGAGCACAAGTCGGTGAGAGAGAGAGCGAGAGAGTCACCCCACATTCGAAAACGTTGGGGATTAACCAAAGGAAGAAAAACGCCTTTCTAAAAATAGAAAGCACTAAGTCCTCATTCAATCCCACGTTACCCACGTTACCTTCGAACGTCTCTCATTCGAATCAAGCGTTCACATAAGTGAACCGATTCAATTCATTCGGTTCAATGCATTTGGTTCAAAGACCAAATCAAATCAACATTGGTTCAGATCTCATTAAACCAAATGGTTCAAGATCTAACAGTTCATCTCTCGATGCTCTCGATCTCACCGATCTAGCATCCAATCTCTCGATCGAAGCTTACCGATCTCAAGCCCTAATCAATCAAACAAGATCAGACCATATCTCACTTACAATCAGAGTTTAAACTCCTTTAAATTGAACCAAAACAATCCAGTCCACACGATCTGACATAAGTAAGCCATATCATCAAATTGTGCGACCCTAAGGGTTTCCTTTAAATGTCGGTAACGATAACTTACGTTATCACGATCAGTGAGGGGTATCTAGCAACACATCACTGTCTCCCGATATAAAGGAAAGAGTCTTCCAAGACTACACCCAAACCACAGCACAAGTGTGAATCCACTTCACTAGGCATACATGTTTCCTTTGCCACTGGATGTTCTTATTGGACAAGCGTGTCAAGCCTGTAACTCCAATATGATGAGCATGATTAGATCAGATGATCATAGTCACCTGGGTATGGCCATACACTTTCTCAATCATCTCATTCAGGGGGGGCCCCTTTAGAACATCACACTCCAATCAAGGAGACGGCAATCCTATATCTATCACTAGTGTCCTAACCTGACTCGTGATCATTATCCAAGATAGTCTATAACCATTATGTTTCAAATGATATTGAACTACCTCAAAACAATGACAATCATCATTTAGAAACACAAGTTATCTCAAGTCAGAGGACATGTGCCACTTGTTGCAAACAAGGATTATTCACATTGTGACAAGCAATTGAATATCCTAGTAGGGTCTGTCCAGTACATCCAATGTACCCATGAGTCTACATCTTATTCCATGCTCGAAGCATCCTATAAGATTAGAACACATATTAGTCTCAATCATATCAAGGCTGTCTCATGTTCACCAAGATATCTCGACTAAGGACATTACAGCATGTCAGCCAAACTGAACAGCATTGAGACATTATTCAGAAGCACACTTATTGCGGCAGACAATGTAACAAACTGAATAACAACCATTGCCTTTATAAACATAAGAGTTTATACATGATACTGAAAGAATCCCAAGGCCTCAAACATTAGCCTTAAGGGCATACCCCAACAATCTCCCACTTGCACTTAATCTAATGGTTGAGAAATCTCAAACCCATGTTATTACAGTGCTTCTCATGCTTCTGCTGCGCCAGAGGCTTGGTAAGCGGGTCAGCCAGATTGTCATCTGTATGAACCTTGCAGATTTTGATCTCACCACGATCAATGATCTCCCAGATCAAGTGAAACCGTCTCTGTATGTGCTTCGACTTCTGGTGCGACCGTGGTTCCTTTGCTTCTGCGATTGCTCCAGTGTTATCACAAAAGATAACCAAAGGATCTGCACTCGAAGGAACAACACCAAGTTCCTGAATGAACTTACGAATCCACACTGCCTCCTTGGATGCTTCCGAGGCTGCAACATACTCGGCTTCTGTTGTGGAATCAGCAACGATAGACTGTTTGAAACTTTTCCATACCACAGCTCCTCCATTCAAGCTAAAAACATAGCCTGATTGCGATCGGAAATCATCCTGGTCAGATTGGAACGAAGCGTCAGTATATCCTTCAATACTGAGTTCTTCCTGACCTCCATATATCAAGAACATATCTTTGGTCCTCCGAAGATATTTCAAAATATTCTTGACTGCAATCCAGTGCGCCTGACCTGGATTACTTTGGAATCGACTGGTCACGCTTAACCCGTAAGCGACGTCTGGGCGAGTACATAACATCGCATACATAATGGACCCAATAGCCGAAGCATAAGGCGTATTGTCCATTTCATCTTTCTCAGTCTGTGTTTGTGGACACTGACTCTTTGAAAGATTCAGATCATGTCTGACTGGAAGATATCCTCTTTTAGAATTCTCTAAATGGAATCTCTCCAGGACTTTATCGATGTAAGTACTCTGGCACAGCCCGAGAAGCCTCTTAGATCTATCTCTGTAGATCTTCACACCTAATACATAGGCTGCTTCTCCTAGATCTTTCATCTGGAAACATTTTCTTAACCATGCCTTAACCGCATGTAGTTCAGGAATATCGTTTCCAATGATCAAGATATCATCGACGTAGAGGACTAGGAAAGTAATCACGCTCCCACTAAACCTCTTATACACACACAGGTCATCTTCATTCTTGATGAAACCAAATTCACAGATGGATTCATCAAAACGAATATTCCAGCTTCTAGATGCTTGCTTAAGTCCATAAATGGACTTCTTTAACTTGCATATTTTATGACGATCTGATGGATTAGTGAAACCTTCAAGTTGTGTCATATACACATCCTCATCCAGTTTTCCATTAAGGAAAGCGGTCTTCACATCCATTTGCCAGATCTCATAATCGTAATATGCTGCTATCGCAAGAATAATCCGAATAGACTTGAACATGGCTACAGGAGAGAAAGTTTCATCATAATCTATCCCGTAGATTTGTTTGAAACCTTTCGCAACTAGCCTGCCTTTATAGGTAACCACGTTACCATCCATGTCAATCTTCTTCTTGAAGATCCATTTACAGCCTATAGGGATTACTCCCGGAGGCGGATCAACCAAATCCTAGACTTGATTATCTGACATGGAGTCCATCTCGGCTCGCATAGCTTCAAGCCATCTCGCTGATTCCGGTCCACTGACCGCATCCGCATAAGTGAGGGGTTCATCATGATCAATGATGTAGACTCCGTCATAGCGCTCAGGCTGTCGACGGATCCTTCCCGATCTTCGCGTTTCCCGTGATATCTGAGCCTCAGGTTGTACAATAACCTGTTCTACTGGCTCATGCTCATCCAACTGTGCTTGACTACTTTGTCCTTCCTCTGGATTCTCATCCAGTTTTATTTCTCTCCCACTGGCCTCTTGCAGAAGAAATTCCTTCTCAAGAAAAATGGCCGTCCGAGCAACAAATACTTTGTTCTCTTTGGGATCGTAGAAATAATAACCCTTAGTTTCCTTAGGGTAACCGACAAAGATGAATTTCTCAGATCTGCTCTCTAGTTTCCCAGAGACGAGCTTTTTGACATAAGCCTCGTAACCCCAGATCTTAATAAATGTCAAGCTCGGCTGTTTCCCATACCATAACTCATATGGAGTCTTTGAAACTGCCTTGGATGGCACTCGGTTTAGTACCTTTGCAGCTGTTTCCAGCGCAAATCCCCAAAAGGAGTAAGGTAGAGTAGCCTGACTCATCATAGAACGAACCATATCAAGTAATGTTCTATTTCTCCTCTCGGACACACCATTCCATTGCGGTGTTCCTGGCGGAGTGAGCTGTGAGATAATCCCACACTCCTTCAGATAGTCAGTAAATTCTCGACTTAGGTATTCTCCACCTCGATCTGAGCGAAGTGCCTTGATATTTCGGCCTAGCTGATTCTGTACTTCATTTTTGAACTCTTTGAACTTGTCAAAAGATTCACTCTTGTGTCTCATGAGATAGACATACCCGAATCTACTGAAATCATCAGTAAAGGTAATGAAGTATGAGTAGCCACCTCTGGCATGTTTACTAAATGGCCCACACACATCACTGTGTATAAGGTCAAGTAAACCTGAAGCCCTTTGACCTTTGTTAGGAAAAGGAGACTTCGTCATTTTGCCCAATAAACAAGCTTTGCATGTATCAATCTCCTCATAGGAGAATGATCCCAGCAGTCCATGGTCATGCAACCGCTTAATGCGCTTCTTGTTAATATGGCCTAAACGACTATGCCATAGCAAGGTGCTGTCATCAGCATACTTGGCTTTCTTATTATCAATATTTTGTATAGAACATTCCATGTCCAACATGAATAACCCATTGTTAATTGACCCAGTAGCATAAATAATATTATCAAGAGAAAGATAACACTTTGAAGTCTTGCATTCAAAGGAAAACCCTTTCCTGACAAGAGCAGGAATAGAGATAATATTCTTGGTAATGCTAGGTACAAAATAACAATTGTTCAGTTCTAATACAAGTCCAGATGGCAATGAGATGTAATATTCTCCTACAGCAACAGCAGCAACCCGTGCCCCGTTTCCAACTCGTAGGTCCACCTCATGCTGTCCCACCTGTCTTCTTCTCTTGAGTTCCTGTACATTTGAACAAATGTGAACTCCACATGCAGTGTCCAACACCCATGAAATAGAAGAAGAAGATATCATGACTTCAGTCACAAAAATACCAGAGCCAGAAGCGATGCTTCCCTTCTTGTCTCCTTGGAGCGCTTTACAGTCCTTTTTCCAGTGACCCAGCTGGCCACAATGGAAACATCTGTATTCCTTCGACCGCTTGACCTTTTGTTTCAGAGCCTTGTTGTAGTTCTTGACAGGGGCTTTGCCCTTCTTCCCCTTCTTCTTGTTCCTGTAAGGGAACATCAAGACAGAGGTTGAAGGCTTTCCCTTTAGAGTCTCCTCTGTAGTCAAGAGCATATTCAGCAACTCTGCCGGAGTACAGTCGATCTTGTTCATATTAAAATTAATAATGAACGGATCGAAGGAGGCCGGGAGGGACTGCAGAATAATGTCTACAGCAAGCTCCTGATTGATGGTATGCCCCAGTTTCTCTAGAGCCTCTTTGTGCCCAATCATCTTGAGCACGTGAGCTCCCACTGGACTCCCTTCAGCCAGTTTGCTCTGAAAGAAAAGCTTAGTCAAATTATAGCGTTCAGTCCTCGCCTGTGCAGCATATAGCATCTTGAGGTTTGCTATAATTTCTATAGCAGACATATCCTCATGCTGACGCTGCAGCTGTGGCGTCATAGACGCTAGCATCAGGCAAGCGACATCAATGCTATCATTGACATGCTTTTCATAGGCATCCCGAACCGCCCTTGCGGCGTTCGGAGCGGGTTGAGGCGGTATAGCCGTCTCGAGGACATACAGTTTCCTCTCAGCCTTAAGAACAATCTTAAGGTGTCCGTACCAGTCTGAGAAGTTTGGCCCAGCAAACTTCTCCCTTTCCAGTAGGGATCGCACATTGAAGCTCATGGTGTTCGTTGCTGCAGGAATCTACAACAATGCAAGAACAGCAAGGTCAGTATCAATGTTTAGAATCAATCCAGGACTTAAGAAAGATTTTTTTCTCACTATTTTATCTGACTGAAAAATCCATTAAACAGTCCGAAAGAGTAACACTCTTTTAGTGAGATGGGATCCAGATTTCATACTTGGTCTTCGCGTCCCGCTCAGGCGAGATAAGATGCACAGAGAGTACAAGCACTAATTTCTGGTAGGCAGTCCCTGCCAATCGCCAGCCCGTGCGATTCCCCTTCATCTGGGCAATCCAGCAGACTGTGCCAACTGAGTTGGTACAACACAGTCTCTGATCCCACAGATGGCTGCCTCCATATAGCTCACATATGCTCAGTATGTAGCCTACATGGTGAAGCTGACCTGACCTACTCCCTAGACCACCACGTGCTATGCTGAGCAACGAGAAGCGATAAATCCCTTCTCTGTAGCACGCAGGTGTAATCACACACCGTCTGAAGATAGATGGGCGTGCCCACTGAGTGGGTACAACACGGCCCCAACGATAGTCAGAACAGTGAGGTTTCGCGTCAGAAGGCATACGTGCTTGATATTTTAGCGTTGGATTTTAACAGTCTTTTATCTTCTTAACTATCATGCAAACCCTATGGTGATAGCAGAAGATAAATAAATCATGCATTTCTAATTATTTAAACAATAAAGGAAAGCATGATGATCTTATGTGGTAAACGCCCATTAAGCCTAAGTAAGACCTTAATTTAACTTAAGTCTTCACTTGAGCTTTTGATGGGTCTTTTGCATCTCATCTGGCCCAACCCAGGGCCCAAGCGCCCACTGCAGCTCAGGTGCGCCCACTAGGTAAATGCGCCTGTCCCAGAGTCGAACCCTGGACCTCCCACCTGGTCAAGCCACTGCTGCATGCGCCTCTGCCAAGTGTGCTCTGTGCTCTTGTCTGATTAAAATACATTTTAATCTATCTAGACAAGATTGACTCACAGGTCAATTACACATTATAAATTAAATAACATGTGATACGCAGATCACAATAAAATTAATTTACAATTTACTTCCAGGCACGCAGGCCCCAGCACAGCACACATTAAAAGGGCAACCCACATAAGATGAAATAGACACTCATCATGGTATGCAATCAACATGTGATCCATTACAAGAAAATAAAATTTTTTGAAATCCCATTGGAATCAATTTTAATTTTCTTATGTGCCTTACTACCTTACAACGGTCCATTACTAGGGATCCACTCATCAGACCTAGTCTTATCCACTGCCCTTGCATGCACCAAGTCCTAACTGACTTGAGTTGACCCAATGGTCAACCATGCATGCGCTGGGCTGAACAACCCTCATGAGTTCTGGCAAACGGGTGTGACCCCGGGCCTAACTCATTTGGCGTTCACTGGTTGTCTCAACCAGACATCGCTACACGCTCTTGATGCAGTCGACCTATAGCCACCTCGTGCTTGCGCAAAGGTGCCATCTGGTCGACCCATCTAGGCTGTCAGATGGTCTGATCAGACTGGTTGGATCTTAACTAGGTGATGATTTCAACCCTACTAACCCGTCTAAGGGTTTATAGCAAGCGCTTAGATCTAATGGGGGGGCGCGCAAGATATGTTTTTGACAAAAACATTAACATGCGCCACAACATACACATCATACATGCGCAACTTAAGAATAAACATACATCTAAAGGCTAGCATGTATATTTCGCATGATGATAGTTTTAGATCTAATCATAAACGCAAAGCATGGATCACAATAACGCAAAGCAATCATATAAGATCATGCATAACCTTGGCCCTCTGATACCAATTGAAGGACCCCTTTCGAGAGGGGGGCGAAACCCATAGCCATGTAAATTTCTTTTTCGGCAGCGGAATTAGGGTTTCAGAAGGATCGCATACATCACATAAGATCAACTTAAAATTGCATAGATCTTAGATGGAATCATACCATAGCCATTGCTTAGATGGCGGCTTGGAAGAAGAAGGCGATAAGGCTTTCCTCCAAAGATGACGCACACAAGTTGAGTGGTCGGCTACTCCTTGTGACTCCTTGTGCTAGCAAGGATCTCCAAGTGTCCTTTTGTGTGTGTTGAAGAGAAGAGATGAATCTTCTATGCTGATTGAACCTTCTCCTTTGGCGTGAAGATCACCCAAGACGAGCGCAAAAGCACAAGTCGGCGAGAGAGAGAGCGAGAGAGTCACCCCACATTCGAAAACGTTGGGGATTAACCAAAGGAAGAAAAACGCCTTTCTAAAAATAGAAAGCACTAAGTCCTCATTCAATCCCACGTTACCCACGTTACCTTCGAATGTCTCTCATTTGAATCAAGCGTTCACATAAGTGAACCGATTCAATTCATTCGGTTCAATGCATTTGGTTCAAAGACCAAATCAAATCAACATTGGTTCAGATCTCATTAAACCAAATGGTTCAAGATCTAACCGTTCATCTCTCGATGCTCTCGATCTCACCGATCTAGCATCCAATCTCTCGATCGAAGCTTACCGATCTCAAGCCCTAATCAATCAAACATGATCAGACCAGATCTCACTTACAATCAGAGTTTAAACTCCTTTAAACTGAACCAAAACAATCCAGTCCACACGATCTGACATAAGTAAGCCATATCATCAAATTGTGCGACCCTAAGGGTTTCCTTTAAATGTCGGTAACGATAACTTACGTTATCACGATCAGTGAGGGGTATCTAGCAACACATCACTGTCTCCCGATATAAAGGAAAGAGTCTTCCAAGACTACACCCAAACCACAGCACAAGTGTGAATCCACTTCACTAGGCATACATGTTTCCTTTGCCACTGGATGTTCTTATTGGACAAGCGTGTCAAGCCTGTAACTCCAATATGATGAGCATGATTAGATCAGATGATCATAGTCACCTGGGTATGGCCATACACTTTCTCAATCATCTCATTCAGGGGGGGCCCCTTTAGAACATCACACTCCAATCAAGGAGACGGCAATCCTATATCTATCACTAGTGTCCTAACCTGACTCGTGATCATTATCCAAGATAGTCTATAACCATTATGTTTCAAATGATATTGAACTACCTCAAAACAATGACAATCATCATTTAGAAACACAAGTGATCTCAAGTCAGAGGACATGTGCCACTTGTTGCAAACAAGGATTATTCACATTGTGACAAGCAATTGAATATCCTAGTAGGGTCTGTCCAGTACATCCAATGTACCCATGAGTCTACATCTTATTCCATGCTCGAAGAATCCTATAAGATTAGAACACATATTAGTCTCAATCATATCAAGGCTGTCTCATGTTCACCAAGATATCTCGACTAAGGACATTACAGCATGTCAGCCAAGCTGAACAGCATTGAGACATTATTCAGAAGCACACTTATTGCGGCAGACAATGTAACAAACTGAATAACAACCATTGCCTTTATAAACATAAGAGTTTATACATGATACTGAAAGAATCCCAAGGCCTCAAACATTAGCCTTAAGGGCATACCCCAACAATGGGGTAGTGTAGCACCCGGCACAAGATCAATAGCATGTTGAACTTCCCTTTCAAGGGGTAATTCATTGGGTAGCTCTGCCGGGGTAATGTCTAGATAGTCCTTTAACAATTCAGCTATGAGAGGTGGGTGTGTAGGTTCGGTTTCAGGTAGGACTGGCTGAACTAACAAGGTATAGATGAGGCCAATTTCTTTGATATCCTGTATAAAGGCTTGAGGTCTTAACAATATGATGGACTTCTTTGGTTCAATGGTCTTGCCTTTCTTATGGGATGTCCTAAGCTCTCTAGGTAAGCTAGGCATGAGGACTATCTTCTTGTTGTCCACTGTGAACTCATATGTATTTTCTCTACCATCATGGAATACCCTCATATCATATACAACCAAGGACGACCTAGAAGTACATCGGCCACATCCATGTCGGTGACATCACACCAGATGTTTCCTTTATGAGTAGCTAATTTGAGAGGTACCATACACCTAAATGCTACAGGTATGTGGGTTTGATCCACCCAAGATATGTTATAGGGTTTTGGATGCTTCTCTTGAATCAACCCAAGTCTACTCACCACTTGCTTAGATATTACATTAATGCTACTACCACTATCCACTACAATCTTGCAAACCTTACCATTACACTGGGTGTAGGTGTAAAATAAACTAGTTCTTTTCCAATCTTCAGCAGGTAGGTCTTTGATGTAGTTGCACCTAACAACCATGGTAAGTTGGGTAGGTTCTTCTTCACTATTGTAACCAGGAGTGTAAAATTCAGTCTCTTGCACAACCGGTGCCTCTTCTTCCACCTCTTCTACTTATTCTATTAGGAGGGCTTTCTTGGGACAATTTTTAGATACAAGACCGGGTTAGGAACAGCTATAACAAGTCACCTTGTTGCTTTGTATAGGGACTCTAATGTCTCGATGGGTTACCTCATGGGTGGTCGCCTTAGGAAAGGTAGCAGTGGGATTCGGCTTACTAGCAAAAACTAATGTACTAGGTTTAAGTATTGAGTACCTAGGTTGTTGTTGTAGGTCATACTCAAGTTCCATAGCTAATTGATAAGCATTGGCTAAGGTTTCACATCTGCAGTGAATAAAAGCTCTTTTGATGTCAACCCTCAACCCCCCCTTGTATCGGTTCAGGGATAGCCATGGTTCCTCATTCAAATCACACCTAAGTAGAAGGTCTTCGAATTTTCTATTATATTCAGCCACTGAATCATTTCCTTGAGTAAGCCTAGTGAGTTGGTCATATAGCTTTTGTCTATAGTTTGGGGAGACATATTTTTCCCTAAGCTTCCATTTCATCTCTTCCCAAGTAGTGATGGGAGGGATCCCGCTTCTGGCTAACTTAAGCTCTATACTATTCCAATACATTTGAGCTGAGCCTCTTAATAGGAATTTGACACATTGAACCCTACCATGTTCAGGTATTCTGCCCCATATAAAATAATTTTCCACCTGAGTCTGCCATTCTAGAATTGTCTGAGTGTCTAGACTCCCCTCAAAAATGGGGGTATTCAGCCTAAGATTTCGGTAAATGTCCTCCTCCTCACGGTGAGAGGTATAGGGTTTAGGGGGTGGAGTCCCTAGAGGGTATCCATTAGGGGCATATGGTTGGTTACCTTGGTGACCACTCATGTTTACCATAGCACCCAGCTCAGGTCTGGGACTATTCCTAGGGGCCGGCTGACTTCGGCTAGTACCCTCCCCCCAATCATGCTCATGAGGCCTCCCAATATTAAATGGTTGTGGTGGTACTGGCTCCACTGGGTATGGTTCAGATGGTTGTTCAAGTGCTTCATTAGTGTGGTTCTTCCCTTTCTCTATTCTACCCATCCGTTGGTCCATGACCTCCATGGAGGTTTGTAAACGAACAAGCATGGCCATCATAGCATTCATTTGGGTTTGGATGGATTCAGATTCTTCAGCCTGCTAGTTGTTCCTTGTGCGAACAACCATGGTGAAGATGGGGAAAGGATCAAGGTTTGAACAACAACTCGACACAATATAGGTTAATAAGGTGTAAGTACAGACAGCAATTTTTTTTAAGCAACCGAAAACTACAGCAAGTATTGGTAACAGTTATAGTGAAAGCAGTAATATCTAAACAAAATGCTAGCAGGCTATAGTAAAACAGGAAATCAATTAGACAGGAATTAATGTGCAGCAATATTCAGTAGCATAAGACTAAGTTCAAACAGTAACCAAAGAACCAGCAAATGTAGTTTTCAGATTTGAACCAGTAATGGTAAAGAACAGTGTTGGCAGCACAATTTCTGAAAATTCAGACCCGTGTGCGGTTGATACAAGTAAGTAGACTTATCATATGTTAACGGGAATGCAGGAAGAATGTAGACAGTAGGTAGCAAGAGACAGCAGTGATTCAAAGCAAGAGTGGATTCAGCCAATAACAGCAACACAAGCTGGAAAGCAACAGTACTTTCAGCCCAAATCAGAAAATCAGAGTTAATATGCAACTTATGGCAAGATAGGATGCTGGTCCACCTACTGCTGAGATAAACCACACCCAAGTTGCCGTCAGTGTTCAGAAATTCCTATTAGATTAGGATCCTGAACTTAGAGGAGAAAATCAGATTGCAACAGGGTGTAATTAACTCGGTAAGCTATAGTACCGAGTTGGAAACCAGAAATGCGAGCACAGGGAAAAAGAAACCAGCGAACGATTTCAGTGCCAGAAATTGGAAAACGGTATTCAGTAGAATAACTTCATAAATTCCCAGTCTAGCAAGGAAAACTTTCAGAAATCAAACTTAGCTGCCCGCAAACACAGACACAACACCAGGAAACCAAAAACAGGAATTCAGGACCAGGAAATTCTCAGAGAACAACAAGTGAGCACCTAGGGTATGCTCTGATACCACTGATGAAGGACGTAAATCCTAGCCCAAGGATCACCCTAATGTTGCCATATGACTTAAGTCCTATGACATGGGTAGTAGTGATGTGTTGCTAGATACCCCTCACTACTTATGATGTTTACATCATTGCCATCGTCATTAGGATCCTACGGGGTCACACGCAGTAGACTCTTGACGTTGCTTTAATCAGAAGCCTTAGGATCAAGTTATTGGATAACTTGGATCCATTTGGAAGATTTCATCAGTGCTAATGGGCATGATGAGTTGGAAGAAGGTTATTGGAGCCAAACTTCATTTTTGGCAGGTTGACCCGAAATTGACTTAGATTGGTCACATTTGGATTAGGATTGCATTGGATTGGATCCAATAGCTTAATCAACCCATGCCATGAAGTTTGGGCTTGCTCATTATTCAATGAGGCCCAATAATTAGATGTCATGAAGAGAGAATTGGCTAAAAGGGTATAATGGGGAGAAGTCTTCACCCATTATCGCCTAGGGGCATAATGGGGTGAAGTGGGCAGTTTTGCTTCATTAAGGAAGTAAAAGGCGCCTTGCCCTTTCTCCCTTGATGGAAACCTTGCCTCTAAGGCAAGTCTTGGGGCTAATATGGCTTGAGAACTTTTATGGAAAGTTCCTAGGCGCATATGGATGTTGGGAAGAGGTATATGGTAAAGTCTTGGAGACTTACCTTACCTCAAACCCTAATTTCTCCCAAGACACCACCCTAGCCGAATTCCTCTAACTTGTTGCACCTAGCCCTTCTCCTTGGATGGAATGCATGCCTCTAAGGCATCTCTTGGGCTGATATGGCCATTGGGCAAATTAGGATAGGTTGAATGAGGTTTATGGTAAAGTCTTGGAGACTTTCCTTACCTCAAGATTCCTTTATCCTAGCCGCCCACTTGGCATGATCCTAGCCATTGCCCTAGCCTCCCCTAGTCCTATTAATAGGACCCTTGCCGCCCCCTCTTGGGAGGTTGGTTCATGTGTTCAATCCTTGGAGGCGTGAGCACATCAAGAGGAGGCGCAAGCATAAGGGCGAGAGTCCATAGAGGTGGCGCAACCTTCTTCCTCCTTGAAGCCACAAGCATCCTCTCCCCTCTTGGGAGGTTGGTTCGTGTGTTCAATCCTTGGAGGCGTGAGCACATCAAGAGGAGGTGCAAGCATAAGGGCGAGAGTCCATAGAGGTGGCGCAACCTTCTTCCTCCTTGAAGCCGCAAGCATCCTCTTCTTCCTCTCTCTTTGGTGCAAGAAGGAGGAGTGCATGGTGTCTTCATATTCTTCCATAGCCGCAAGCATCATCTTTTCCTTGTCTTGGCGCAAGAACAAGAAGAGCTTGGCGGCATCATCTTCCTCCTCATCTCTTCTTGGCGCTTTCATCTTGGAGGTGGGGCAAGAGAAGTGAAGGAACCCTAAGGCTTGGTTCTCTTCCTGAGGCTAGCACCAAGCGTGGAAGGGAGCAACGATCAAGGAGTCGACGCATGGATACTTGTAGAGGGCTAGCACTTGATAGTCTTCGAACATGGCTTCAAGAACCGAGCAAGCAATAGAGGTATTATCCTTGTCACATCCTTGTGTTCTCCCTCGCATGGATCCTTGGGCAAAGGAATATGTTTCGGGTGTAATGCTTCTGCTGCGTCCTGGGACTGCAAAAATTTTAAATTACACCCGGTATTCCCTAACAGTGGTATTAGAGCTACTTACGAGAAACACAAGGTGTATGTTTGCTTGTATGAAACATTTTTGGAAAATTTTTCTTCTATCCATGCGCGTTTCACGTAGAAAGCATTTTTCATCTAAACCTCTCTTTTCAATTTATGGCCGAAATTTGATTTTGTTTTATGTTTGATTTAAGACCGAAGGCGCACGTAGTTTTGTCAAGTACAACGGGCATTGTGTCTTCGGACTGGCCGGGTCTCTTGATCTGACAAAACTGCCAGCCGATAGGGTCTATGAAATCATCATGGAACTTGATCTAAATTTTGGCATAATTTGGTTAAGAGAGTGCTTTGGATGATGTTGGCGCATAAGGTGCTAAAATTTGATTTTTCTGGATTTTCAAATTTTACATGCGCCACTTGATTGGGTTGATATGGTCATAGCGAGTGCCCTCCTGTGTTGTGATGTGGAAGCATGTTTCCACTTGTGATGAATGCTTATAAAATCTCTTTCCACCTGCGTGTGGTTCTTGTTGGGGTATGCCCTTAAGGCTAATGTTTGAGGCCTTTGGGATTGTAAAAGTATCATGTAATAAACTCTTGTGTTTATAAAGGCATGGTTATTATTCAGGTTGTTACCTTGTCTGCTGTAATAAGTGTACTTCTGAATAATGTCTCAAAGCTGTTCAGCTAGGCTGACAGGCTATAAGTCCTTAGTCGAGATATCTTGGTGAACATGAGACAGCCTTGATATGATTGAGACTGATATGAGTGCTAATCTTATAGGATGCTTCGAGCATGGAATAAGATGTAGACTCATGGGTACATTGGATGTACTGGACAGACCCTACTGGGATATTCCATTGCTTGTCACAATGTGAATGATCCTTGTATGCAGCAAGTGGCACATGTCCTCTGACTTGAGATCACTTGTGTTTCTGAATGATGATTGTCATTGTCTTGAGGTAGTTCAATATCATTTGAAACATAATGATTATAGACTATCTTGGATGGTGAGCTTGAATCAGGTTAGGGCACTAGTGATAGATAAAGGATTGCCGTCTCCTTGTTCAAGGAGTGTGATGTTCTAAAGGGCCCCCCTTATATGAGATGATTGAGGAAGTGTATGGCCATACCCAGATGACTATGTGCATCTGATCTAATCATGCTCATCGTATTGGAGTTACAAGCTTGACCCGCTTGTCCAATAAGAACATCCAGTGGCAAAGGACACATGTATGCCTTGTGAATTGAGTCACACTTGTGCCATGGTTTGGGTGTAGTCTTGGAAGACTTTTTCCTTTATATCGGGAGACAGTGATGTGTTGCTAGATACCCCTCACTGGTAGTGATAACGAAAGTTATCGTTACCGACATTTAAAGGAAACCCTTAGGGTCGCACAATTTGGTGATATGGCTTGCTTAAGTCAGATCGTGTGGACTGAATTGTTTCGGTTCAGTTTAAAGGGATTTAATCTCTGATTGTAAGTGAGATCTGGTCTGATCATGTTTGATTGATTAGGGCTTGGGATCGGTAAGCTTCGATCCAGAGAATTGATGCTAGATCGGTGAGATCAAGAGCATTGTGAGATGAACGGTTAGATTGGAAACCTTAGAGTTTGGTTGATCTAGACCGATTTGGCTTGGGCCGGTTTGGTTTGGCTTTTGGTCCAAACACATTTGCTTTGAACCGGTTCAAGGGCTTGAACGCATGGTTCGTTGTTTAAGGCGTTTTGTGGAGTTTAAGATCGGTTTAGAGATCTTGAACGCATGGCTTAATGTTTTTTCCTAATTTGGAAAGTCATAAGCGCATGTCTCCTTGAACGCAAATGACAAGTGAACGCTCCATTCACTCTCGGCCTTCGCTTGCTCTCGTGATGAGACATTGGTGAAGGAGACGACATCTTGGAGAAAGGATCGGCCAAGCAAAGAAGTCTTCATCTCTTTCCTATACTCGATCAAAGACATCTTGGCATTCTTGCTAGCACAAGAGGTGCGCAAGTGAGGAGTCTTCATCACCTTTGTGTGTGAACTTTCGGAGGAGATCAAGTTTGCTCTCTTCTTCCAAGCCGACCTCCAACCTTATGGCTATGGTATAGATCTCAACTCATAGCTTCATGTTGATTATATAGTTCATATGCGATCTACTTGAAGCCCTTTTTCCGCTATGCATGCTAGATGCGCATGTTTAGGGTTTCAACCCCTAATGTTTAGGGTTTCCTTCAATTGGTATCAGAGCAAGGCTCTCCATATGATCTATATGATTGCTAGAAGTGTTATGTGATCCATGCTTGTTGCGCTTACTTGATGCTTTGCTTTCATGATGCATGGTTACATGTACTTGTAGATTGCGCTTGTATCATGCTAACATGCAGCTTGCGCTTGTATCATGGGCTATGTATGCGCTCCCCCTTGAAGGGGACCCCCTCAAGTTTGCGCTCCCCCTAGAAGGGGACCCCCTTAGATCTAAGGGTTATCAACTTTGTTTGATGTTAGCGCATGTTCTAAGGTTTTTCTAAAACTTACATCTTGTGCGCTTGATTAGATCTAAGGTGCCACTACATTAAACCCTTAGATGGGTTGATGGGGTTGAAGTCACCACTAGGTTAGATCCAAGTCTGATCAGACCATCTGACAGCTCAGATGGGTTAACCTGATAGCACCTATGCGCAAGCACAAGGTGGCTATAGGTTGACTGCATCTAGGGCGTGTAGCGAGGTCTGGTTGAGACACTACTGAACACACTTGAGTTAGGCCCGGGGTCACACCC
The DNA here is from genome assembly GCA_027563935.2 of Costus lasius. Taxonomy (NCBI): domain Eukaryota; kingdom Viridiplantae; phylum Streptophyta; class Magnoliopsida; order Zingiberales; family Costaceae; genus Costus; species Costus lasius. The sequence goes on along the minus strand of CM050451.1, from coordinate 31,700,716 downwards.
GCTTGCCAAAACTCATGGGGGTAGTTCAGCCCTTGGCGCATGCATGGTTGACCATTAGGTCAACTCGGGTCAGTTAGGACTCGGTGCATGCAAGGGCAAAGGATCTAACTAGATGGATGAGTGGATCCCCATCAATGGACCATTGTAAGGTTGTAGGGCTCATAAGGAAATTAAAATTGATGCCATGGGGTTTTCAAAACTTTTAATTTCAAGATGATTGGATCACATGTTGATTGAACCATATGCTTGTTTATTTAGTCTTGTGTGGGTTGCCCAATTGTGTGCTGTGCTGGGGCCTGCGTGCCTGGACTTAAAAATTGTAAATTAATTTGTGATCTGCGAATCACATTGTACTTAATTTATAATATGTTGTTGACTTGCGAGTCAACCTTGTCTAGATAGATCAAATGTACTTTGATTAGACAAGAACAAAGGCACACATCCAAGAGGGGCATTCACCTGGTGGTGCACCTGAGGTGCTCTTGGCGCTAGGGCACTGGGTTGGACCAGATGAGATGCAATGAAGCTCAAGTGAAGACTTAAGTAATCTTAAGGTCTTACTAGGGTTCATGGGCTTTTACCACATAAGATCATGCTTTCTACTTATTGCTAATAATTAGAATTGCATATTTATGTTTATCTTCTGCTATAGCCATAGGACATGCCTGATAGTAAGAAGATAAAAGACCGTTAAAATCCAACGCTAACATATCAAGCTCGTAAGCCTTCTGACGCGAAACCTCACCTTTCTGACTATCGTTGGAGCCGTGTTGAACCCACTCAGTGGGCACGTCCATCTATCTTCAGACGGTGCTGGATTTCACCTGCGTGTTACAGAGTTGGGATTTATCCCCTCTCGTTGCTCAGCATAGCACGTGGTGGTCCAGGGAGTAGGTCAGGTCAGCTTGACCATGTAGACTACATATGTGGCGCATATGGTAGCACATGGAGGCAGCCATCTCTGGGATCAGAGACTGTGTTGTACCAACTCAGTTGGCACAGTCTGCTGGATTGCCAAGATGAAGGGGAATCGCACGGGTTGGCGATTGGCTGGGACAGCCTACCAGAAACTAGTGCTTGTCATCTCTGTGCATCTTATCTCGCCTGAGCGGGACGCGGAGACCAAGTATGAAATCTGGATCCCATCTCACTAAAAGAGTGTTACTCTTTCGGACTGTTTACTGGATTTTTCAGTCAGACAAAATAGTGAGAAAAGAATCTTTCTTAAGTCCTGGATTGATTCTAAAACATTGATACTGACCTTGATGTTCTTGCTTGTTGTAGATTCCTGCAGCAACGAACACCATGAGCTTCAATGTGCGATCCCTACTGGAAAGGGAGAAGTTTGCTGGGCCGAACTTCTCTGACTGGTTCGGACACCTTAAGATTGTTCTTAAGGCAGAGAGGAAACTGTATGTCCTCGAGACGGCGATACCGCCGCAGCCCGCTCCGAACGCCGCAAGGGCGGTTCGGGATGCATACGAAAAGCACGTCAATGATAGCATTGATGTCGCTTGCCTGATGCTAGCGTCTATGACGCCACCGCTGCAGCGTCAGCATGAGGATATGTCGGCTATAGAAATTATAGCGAACCTCAAGATGCTGTATGCTGCACAGGCGAGGACAGAACGCTATAATCTGACAAAGCTCTTCTTTCAGAGCAAACTGGCTGAGGGGAGCCCAGTGGGAGCTCACGTGCTCAAGATGATTGGGCACAAGGAGGCTCTGGAGAAACTGGGGCATACCGTCAACCAGGAGCTTGCTGTAGATATTATTCTGCAGTCTCTTCCGCCTTCTTTCGATGCGTTCATCATTAACTTTAATATGAACAAAATCGATTGTACGCCGGCAGAGTTGCTGAATATGCTCTTGACAACTGAGGAAACTCTGAAGGGTAAGCCTTCAACCTCTGTCTTAATGGTTCCTTCTAGGAACAAGAAGAAGGGGAAGAAGGGCAAGGCCCCTATCAAGAATTACAGCAAGGCCCTGAAACAGAAGGTCAAGCGGTCGAAGGACAACAGGTGTTTCCACTGTGGCCAGCTGGGTCACTGGAAAAAGGACTGTAAAGCGCTCCAAGGAGATAAGAGGGGAAGCATCGCTTCTGGCTCAGGTATATATGTGACTGAGGTCATGTTATCTTCTTCTACCATTTCATGGGTGTTGGACACTGCATGTGGAGTTCACATTTGTTCAAATGTACAGGAACTCAAGAGAAGAAGGCAGGTGGGACAGCATGAGGTAGACCTACGAGTTGGAAACGGGGCACGGGTTGCTGCTGTTGCTGTAGGAGACTATTTCATTACTTTACCATCTGGCATTGTATTAGAATTAAACAATTGTTATTTTATACCCAGTATTACCAAGAATATTATCTCTATTCCTGCTCTTGTCAGGAAAGGATTTGCCTTTGAATGCAAGATTTCAAAGTGTGTTTTATCTCATGATAATATTGTGTATGCAACTGGTTCAATTAACAATGGGTTATACATGTTGGACATGGAAAATTCTATACAAAACATTGATAATAAGAAAGCCAAGTATGCTGATGACAGCACCTTGCTATGGCATAGTCGTTTAGGCCATATAAACGAGAAGCGCATTAAGCGGTTGCATGAACATGGACTGCTGGGATCATTCTCCTATGAGGAGATTGATACATGCAAAGCTTGTTTGATGGGTAAAATGACGAAGTCTCCTTTTCTTAACAAAGGTCAAAGGACTTCAGGTTTACTTGACCTTATACACAGTGATGTGTGTGGGCCTTTTAGTAAACATGCCAGAGGTGGCTATCAGTACTTCATTACCTTTACTGATGATTTCAGTAGGTATGGATATGTCTATTTAATGAGACATAAAAGTGAATCTTTTGACAAGTTCAAAGAGTTCAAAAATGAAGTACAAAATCAGTTAGGCCGAAATATCAAGGCACTTCGTTCTGATCGAGGTGGTGAATACCTGAGTCATGCGTTTACTGACTATCTGAAGGAGTGTGGGATTATCTCACAGCTCACTCCGCCAGGAACACCGCAATGGAATGGTGTGTCCGAGAGGAGAAATAGAACGTTACTTGATATGGTTCGTTCTATGATGAGTCAGGCTACTCTTCCATACTCCTTTTGGGGTTTTGCACTGGAAACAGCTGCAAAGGTACTAAACCGAGTGCCATCCAAGGCAGTTTTAAAGACGCCATATGAGTTATGGTATGGGAAACAGCCTAGCTTGACATTTATCAGGATCTGGGGTTGCGAGGCTTATGTCAAAAAGCTCGCCTCTGGGAAACTAGAGAGCAGATCTGAGAAATGTATCTTTGTCGGTTACCCTAAAGAAACTAAGGGTTATTATTTCTACGATCCCAAAGAGAACAAGGTTTTTGTTGCTCGGACGGCCATATTTCTTGAGAAGGAGTTTCTTCTGCAAGAGGCCAGTGGGAGAGAAATAAAGCTGGATGAGAATCCAGAGGAAGGACAAAGTAGTCAAGCACAGTTGGATGAGCCTGAGCCGGTAGATCAGGTTATTGAGCAACCTGAGGCTCAAATATCACGGGAACCGCGAAGATCGGGTAGGATCCGTCGTCAGCCTGAGCGCTATGACGGAGTCTACATCATTGATAATGATGAACCCCTCACTTATGCGGATGCGGTCAGTGGACCGGAGTCAGCTAGATGGCTTGAAGCTATGCGAGCCGAAATGGACTCCATGTCAGATAACCAGGTCTGGGATTTGGTTGATCCGCCTCCGGGAGTAATCCCTATAGGCTGTAAATGGATCTTCAAGAAGAAGATTGACATGGATGGTAACGTAGTTACCTATAAAGGCAGGCTAGTAGCGAAAGGTTTCAAACAAATCTACGGGATAGATTATGATGAAACTTTCTCTCCTGTAGCCATGTTTAAGTCTATTCGGATTCTTTTCGCGATAGCAGCATATTACGACTATGAGATCTGGCAGATGGATGTGAAAACAGCTTTCCTTAATGGAAATCTGGATGAGGATGTGTATATGACACAACCTGAGGGTTTCACTAATCCATCAGATCGTCATAAAATATGCAAGTTAAAGAAGTCCATTTATGGACTGAAACAAGCATCAAGAAGCTGGAATATTCGTTTTGATGAATCAATCTCTGAGTTTGGTTTCATCAAGAACGAGGATGACCCGTGTGTATATAAGAGGTTTAGTGGGAGCGTGATTACATTCCTAATCCTCTACGTCGATGATATCTTAATCATTGGAAATGATATTCCTGAACTGCATGCTGTTAAGGCATGGTTAGGAAAATGTTTCCAGATGAACGATTTAGGAGAAGCAGCCTATGTACTAGGTGTGAAGATCTACCGGGATAGATCTAAGAGGCTTCTCGGGCTGTGCCAGAGTACTTACATCGATAAAGTCCTGGAGAGATTCCATTTAGAGAATTCTAAACGTGGATATCTTCCAGTCAGACATGGTCTGAATCTTTCGAAGAGTCAGTGTCCACAAACACAGACTGAGAAAGATGAAATGGACAATACGCCTTATGCTTCGGCTATTGGATCCATTATGTATGCGATGTTATGTACTCGCCCAGACGTCGCTTACGGGTTAAGCGTAACCAGTCGGTTCCAAAGTAATCCAGGTTTGGCGCACTGGATTGCGGTCAAGAACATTTTAAAATATCTGCGGAGGACCAAAGATATGTTCTTGATATATGGTGGTCAGGAAGAACTCAGTATAGAGGGATATACTGACGCTTCGTTCCAGTCGGACCAGGATGATTTCCGATCGCAATCAGGCTATGTTTTTAGCTTGAATGGTGGAGCAGTGGTGTGGAAAAGTTTCAAACAGTCAACTGTTGCTGATTCCACAACAGAAGCCGAGTATGTTGCAGCCTCGGAAGCATCTAAGGAGGCAGTGTGGATTCGTAAGTTCGTGAGAGAACTTGGTGTCGTTCCTTCGAGTGCTGATCCTTTGGTTATCTTCTGTGATAACACTGGAGCCATCGCACAAGCAAAGGAACCGCGGTCGCACCAGAAGTCCAAGCACATACAGAGACGGTTTCACTTGATCCGGGAGATCATTGATCGTGGCGAGATCAAAATATGCAAGGTTCATACAGATGACAATCTGGCAGACCCACTTACCAAGCCTCTGGCGCAGCAGAAGCATGAGAAGCACTGTAATAATATGGGTTTGAGATTTCTCAACCATTAGATTAAGTGCAAGTGGGAGATTGTTGGGGTATGCCCTTAAGGCTAATGTTTGAGGCCTTTGGGATTGTAAAAGTATCATGTAATAAACTCTTGTGTTTATAAAGGCATGGTTATTATTCAGGTTGTTACCTTGTCTGCTGTAATAAGTGTACTTCTGAATAATGTCTCAAAGCTGTTCAGCTAGGCTGACAGGCTATAAGTCCTTAGTCGAGATATCTTGGTGAACATGAGACAGCCTTGATATGATTGAGACTGATATGAGTGCTAATCTTATAGGATGCTTCGAGCATGGAATAAGATGTAGACTCATGGGTACATTGGATGTACTGGACAGACCCTACTGGGATATTCCATTGCTTGTCACAATGTGAATGATCCTTGTATGCAGCAAGTGGCACATGTCCTCTGACTTGAGATCACTTGTGTTTCTGAATGATGATTGTCATTGTCTTGAGGTAGTTCAATATCATTTGAAACATAATGATTATAGACTATCTTGGATGGTGAGCTTGAATCAGGTTAGGGCACTAGTGATAGATAAAGGATTGCCGTCTCCTTGTTCAAGGAGTGTGATGTTCTAAAGGGCCCCCCTTATATGAGATGATTGAGGAAGTGTATGGCCATACCCAGATGACTATGTGCATCTGATCTAATCATGCTCATCGTATTGGAGTTACAAGCTTGACCCGCTTGTCCAATAAGAACATCCAGTGGCAAAGGACACATGTATGCCTTGTGAATTGAGTCACACTTGTGCCATGGTTTGGGTGTAGTCTTGGAAGACTTTTTCCTTTATATCGGGAGACAGTGATGTGTTGCTAGATACCCCTCACTGGTCGTGATAACGAAAGTTATCGTTACCGACATTTAAAGGAAACCCTTAGGGTCGCACAATTTGGTGATATGGCTTGCTTAAGTCAGATCGTGTGGACTGAATTGTTTCGGTTCAGTTTAAAGGGATTTAATCTCTGATTGTAAGTGAGATCTGGTCTGATCATGTTTGATTGATTAGGGCTTGGGATCGGTAAGCTTCGATCCAGAGAATTGATGCTAGATCGGTGAGATCAAGAGCATTGTGAGATGAACGGTTAGATTGGAAACCTTAGGGTTTGGTTGATCTAGACCGATTTGGCTTGGGCCGGTTTGGTTTGGCTTTTGGTCCAAACACATTTGCTTTGAACCGGTTCAAGGGCTTGAACGCATGGTTCGTTGTTTAAGGCGTTTTGTGGAGTTTAAGATCGGTTTAGAGATCTTGAACGCATGGCTTAATGTTTTTTCCTAATTTGGAAAGTCATAAGCGCATGTCTCCTTGAACGCAAATGACAAGTGAACGCTCCATTCACTCTCGGCCTTCGCTTGCTCTCGTGACGAGACATTGGTGAAGGAGACGACATCTTGGAGAAAGGATCGGCCAAGCAAAGAAGTCTTCATCTCTTTCCTATACTCGATCAAAGACATCTTGGCATTCTTGCTAGCACAAGAGGTGCGCAAGTGAGGAGTCTTCATCACCTTTGTGTGTGAACTTTCGGAGGAGATCAAGTTTGCTCTCTTCTTCCAAGCCGACCTCCAACCTTATGGCTATGGTATAGATCTCAACTCATAGCTTCATGTTGATTATATAGTTCATATGCGATCTACTTGAAGCCCTTTTTCCGCTATGCATGCTAGATGCGCATGTTTAGGGTTTCAACCCCTAATGTTTAGGGTTTCCTTCAGTTCTCTCCCTATCTTGTTGTAAAGAATTTTTCATCTTGTTTAGAATAGATGTAGAATTATAAGATAGGTTAAGGCTTCATCTTGACAACAAGGAGTCTTCTTCAATCGGAGTCAGAAGTGGCGCCAGCTTTGGAAGCGTGGTGATGGACTTGCGGCTGAAGGAAGGACACATGCTTTCGGCTTCTGGCATGGGCTGATCTGCTTTAGGGACTCGCAACCCTTGGATGCACAATAACATGTCACATGGCTTGTGACAAGTTATGTGTATGAAAAGGGCTATGACCATTTCGACCAAACTAGCATGCCTGTGATGGTTTATTATTTTGTCCATAGCATGCCTGTGATGTTTTTCCTTTGCTGCCATAACCATAGGAAAACTGCATGCTAGAAAAGAATAAAATAAACATGCAAAAACTCTCATTGAAATATAAAGTCAATAGCCTTCTAACGCGTAGCCCACATCAAACTATCGATCGGTGGTGTTGTGAACTGTTTCCCACCCTCGTGGGACACACCCACTTATCTTTAGGAGGTGTGTGTTACCAATGGTTTCCCCAGTCCGTTTTAATCGGGCGCACCTTCGCAAGGAAACTCATTGACCCTGGGCATAACGGTTAGGATCTGACTTGACTAGTTTTTTCATATGTTACTGACATGATGAATCACTAGAGGCAGCTGTTGAGAAGATAGGGTTTTGTGCTGTATCCAGCCCTCGCTGGACACAGGGCACCTAGTCTGTCTTAACTAAGAGGAATTGTGCACGGCACAATTGGCTGGCATGCCTACCTGAAGAAGCATGAGATCACTCTGTGCATCCCAACTCACCCTCGTGAGTCGCGGAGACCTCATGTGAAATTAGGATCCTACTCACCTCTTTCCATGCTGAGTTTGAGAGTTCTCAACTTGTTTTTGGAAATAGTGGGAGCATAGCATAGTACTTATTTTACTTATTTGCTTATTGTAGAAGGCATCTCCTGATCTAAGATTGAAACTCTATAAAAACAAATTGGATGGGACAAATTGGACAAAGTGGTTTCAAGATTTTGTCCAAGATACTCGAATAAGAAAATAAGGTGCATCTTCTTGAAAGACCTCCATCCCAGCCCAGTGTGTATTTCACTACTAAGTGGGAGTGGAATGTCTATCTTGAACATTGTGAAGATAACGAACAGTACACTGCTCTTGTCTTAGAGTGCATGACCCCAGAGGTCAAGGTTGAGTGTGATGAGATGGGGATTTATGATCTTATCATACATCTCAAAGGTCTCATCACACCATGCTCTATAGACAATGATCAGGAGAGTTCTGTTGGATCTTCAGAGTGTATGCATAAATCTGAGAATGACCATGGTTCTGTATCTTCGAAGCTAATACTTCGGAAGACTGGGAATGCATGGGTATTTCGATGGGGATTGATGGCCAAGAAGAGCATGGCAAAGAACAAGGGATGTAATCCATCCGCTTCAGGTATTGTGTTACTGAGGTCTTTTGTCTACTTCTTATTCATGGGTACTGAGTACCGCATGAGACGCTTACATATGTTTTTCATATGCAGGAGCTCAAAAGAAGTAGGACCATGAGGCTTGGTGGGATCGACTCTCGGGTCAGGGACGGAGCATTGGATGCTGCTGTTGATATCATCTCACTGCCTTGAAGACTTTATCTAGAACATTGCTATTATGTATCAGCTTATGTATTAAAACATCATTCCTTTTGAAAAGGATTTCAGTTTGAAATAATAAATGATATTTTTCTTTAAAACTGAGATGTTCTATTGGAGTGATACAGTTGATAATAGTTTGTGGCTCTATATGTAACACAATATCAAATCCATTAACTTAATTAACATCCTCTTATGGCATTGTCTCTTGAACCATCTAACAATGGTCACATCCAAAGGTCAATGGACTATTGGGATCATTATCCTTTTAGGATTATGATAAATGTGAGCCTTGTTCAAAGGAACAAAGTGACAGATGCTGCCTTCACCATAAAGGGTTGAAGGGTAAGTGGCTTGATGGATCTATTACACAGCAATGTGTGTGGACCCATGTAAACAAGCACTAAGAGGTGTTATATACTTCATCAGGTGTGGGTATGCCTTATCCAACCTAAGAACATTGGAGAAATCCAAGAAGTTCACAAATGAAGTATTGAGTCAAATTGGAGGATCTATTAAAGCACTTTGATTGGATCAAGGTGATTAGTGGAGAATTTGATGACTGTCCTAAGGAGTGTGGGGTTATCTCACAGCTTACTTAGAACACCACTATGTGGTGAATTTCAAAGAAAGAAAGAGGAACACATTGGATGTGATTCCATCTTTGAATAGTCATGCAAATATTTTACTATGATGCCATGCAAACAGATGTACTGCCACTCCATAAGAAAGTGTCTAAGGTAGCTTTTGAGTTGCGAACTGCAAATATCCCATTCCTTTAATGGAATTGGGAATGTAATATGTAGTGATCTCAAAAGTATATGTTTGTGGGGCACTGAAGGGTGCTATTTCTATCCCAAGGAGAACAAAATATTTGTTGCTCAATACTGCTGTCTTTCTTGAGGAGATACTTCTTTGAAAGAAGCTAGTGGGAGTAGATTTGATTGGGATAAGGTCCAGAATCAACCACAATACATTTAGACACAAATGGAGAGTGCAATCTCACATACAGGTTGAAAGTCAACCTGAGGTTCAAGTAACACAGGAACGACATAAGTCTGGATGGATTCGAAATGCTGGGCATGACAAATTTTTCATCTGGGATGAACCTAAGACTTATGATGAAATGGACGAGGTCAGTGGACCAGAGATTCTAGGATATGGCTAAGCGCCATGAGAACCGTAATGGACTCCATGTCTGCTGATCAAGTTTGGGACTTGGATGAGATGCCAAAGGGGTTATACCCACAGGCTGTAAATGAATCTTCTAGGAAGATAGACATGGAAGGTAACATTGTTACCGTAAAGGCAAGATAGTGAACAGAAATTTCAAGCAAATCCACTGGCTCAACCCTAAGAGGAGCAAGCTCGACTCTTCCACAAGCACACGCTAACACAAAGGTTTCCAATTCAGAAATTTTCCAAAAACTAAGTGCAAGTGAACATGCGCAAGCTTAAAACCTAGTTCCCAACGTTTCATTCTTTTATGACCCTTGGTATTCTCGGCTACCTATATTTCATTGGTGGAGAAAGCTGTGTGCTGATCTTGAGTAATGATTCCTTGATGCTGATTGAAGTGGCAATTTGTAGCCGTTGGCTGGATGGTTTGCTGAGTGATTGGCATTGGTGTGAGCTGCTGGATTGGGCTGAGCTGGATGGTTTGCTGAGTGGTTGGCATTGGTGTGAGTTGCTGGATTGGACTAAGCTGGAAGAATGTCTTGGATACATGCGCATTTGCATAATAGTATGAAGGTTGGTCTTGAGACTGAAATTGTGTTGTCTTTGCCTAGTGGCTGAATTTGTCTTGAGGTTGACTGGAATGTTGAGCCGATGTTGACTGCCTTTGACTGATTCATGCCCAAGTCACATTAACGTTGGTAGCTAGGTGCTTGCATGTGCCATACACGTGTGTGTAAAAACCTAGGCTAATGCAACCTATTACAAACACTAAAACCAAAAACAAAGACATCATAAATAAAGCCTAGGCTAGGTCCTATCAACAAAGCATTAAGACTGAAAGTAAATAATGTATGTAAAGACATTACAATGACATACCATGCAGGATTTAATAAGTCTAAACAGAAATTAAACAAGTTCTCAAAATGCTGAAGTGAATCAAGTGTTCATTCCATATCGAATTGGGGCCATGCGAATTCGTGATGATCTCCTTGGGTGTGTGCTTACATCAAAAACAATACTCACAAAGTATCTACTCGTCGCCATCTGATCATGTAGCCTCCTGCATCTCATTCCTGAAAACAATTCCATGGGGGTTCTGAGGTTGAGATGGTTCTGCAGGAGCTTTCCCGTTCTCTCTTGGGAAAAATTGCCTTTGTCCTTGGTGCCATGAGTGTATACACAAGCTGCAAACTCATAATTTAGTGACAACATAACAATATAACAGTTCAAATAAAGCCCATGAGTATCCTATCAACATGTTCTATCATCATGAAAACAGAGTAAAAACAGAGCATGTAATCCCAATCTTAACACAAAATGGAAAGCATAACTCATAGTTTCAGCATCATTAATAACACTAATCAAGTAAATAGGAAGCAAAATTCAACTCATAATTCCAGCTCAAACTCCAAAAATCAACAAAACCGTGAGTGAACAGTAACTTTACCATGTTTTAACCTATTTTAGCTCAAATCACCTATTAAATCGACCCAAATTCTTTTCAAACAACATGGAATTTAAAGTTCATCCTCTAACGAGTGAATAGAAACAAAAATCATTCAAAATGGTTGAGAATCGAACGAAAACGAGTGAAAGGGGCGAAAACTAAAAAAAAAAGTCGTTAAATAGGAAAAATCGGTGAAACGGTTACCCAATCGACGGCAAGAGTTGAACGGGAAAGGTCACCGGCGTCCGCTGAAGGTCGGAGACGATCGGAGATTCAAGAGTGGCTCGAAAATGATTGAGAACGAAGGCAAAACCCTAAAAATGGCTCGGTCGCAACCCTAGATACGGCACAGGACTCACGTGCCAGAAAATAAATTATGGCTGTGTAATGTCTTACAGCCCTACCGTAAAATTGCGAAAGCTCTCGGGTCAAAAATGACGTGAAATTACGGTACCGTAAATCAATTTACGTCACCGCCGTAAAATCTCAGAGCTTCTCTGTTCAAAAATGACACAGAAATACGACACCGTAAAATAACTTACGGTACTGCTGTAAAAATCAAACAGTAAATTTTTTTTTTCAAAAATTAAAAATTCAGAAAATCGAAAATAAAATTTCATGAAAATACGGTATCATAAAATATCTTACGGAGGTACCGTAAAAATAAGGAAACTCTCGGGTGGATTTTGGAACCAAAATACGGTACCGAAGAATACCTTACGCCAGTACCGTAATTTCGTGGCAACTTTCTAATCGAAAGGGGCTGGAAATACGGTACCGTAACATACCTTACGGTAGTGCCGTAATTTGCACCAAATCAAATTTTACCTACAAAAATAAAAGAAAAATTAGTATTAAGCTAAAATTAAGTTAAAGAAAACAAAATAGAGGTTAGAAAGTTTGGGTTGCCTCCCAAGAAGCGCTAATTTAAAGGTCATTAGCTTGACCCTTTAACACTCGGGTTTGATCATGAATTCCTAGATTTCCACTCTGATTTTTCAACATAAGGCTCAATCTTGAAACAATATCCAAATTTGCTGAGAATCTCTTCTATTTTGTCAATCAATCTATAGTCTCTTCTTCTTCTTCTTCCTTCTTGTCGTTTTCTTTTTATGCAATTTCTCATCAATAACCTCAAAAAGATTGTCAGATTCATTATTTGAGGTTTCATCAAACAAACTTGAAACATCATAAATTTCATCATTAAATATTTCAACACTACAACAAGATCCTGAGTATGAAAGCTTGTTCAATGAATCATTAAGATTAAATTCAATCTTGTTGTCACATATATCAAAAGTAATCTTTCCTTCTTTCACATCTATGTTTGCCTTAGTAGTGGCCAATAGTGGTCTACCCAAAATTATAAGATTTCTAGAATTTTCCTCCATGTCTAACACTACAAAATGGTAGTAATGAAAAACTTACCAATTTGTACATGAACATTCTCTAATATGCCTATAGGATACTTTACCGATGAATCCGCGAGCTGTAAGGATATGGATGTATGCTTTAGCTCTCCAGGATTTAGTTTCCTGTAAGTAGAAAGAGGCATCAAACTCACACTAGCACCTAGGTCACATAAGGCTCGGTCAAAAGCCATAGTGCCTATTGAACAAGGTATAGAAAAACTACCTGGATCTTTCAGTTTAGGTGGCAGTTTGTTCTGTATGATAGCACTACAATCTTCAGTTAAAGTAATAGTGCATGTGCCATAATCATCCAATTTTCTTTTACTAGACAAAATCTCTTTTAAAAACTTGGCATAAGATGGCATTTCAGTAATAGCTTCAATAAATGGAATGTTAACATAGAGCTTTTTTCAGGATTTCAAGGAATTTGCCAAACTTTTTGTTTACTTTATTCTGAACCAACCTTTGAGGAAAGGGTATAGGTGGCTAGTAAGGAGCAGGCAAATTAGGTTTAGGATTGTCTTTTTCACAGGATTCTTCTTCTTTTGGTTCACCATCCTTTTGAGGTGATAAACAAGTTTGGGGTTTCTCATGTGAAGAAGATTCCCCTAACTCTAATTCTCTTTCATTATCATCAAGCCTTTCTTCAATGTTTTCAAACCTCCCTCTAGGTTCTCCTAGTTGTTTCCCACTTCTAAGTATGATGGCATTACAGTGCTCCCTAGGGTTTATCTCAGGTTTTGCAGGTAATTTCCCAGGGGGTCTATAAGGACCACTAGCATGTTGTGCAATTTGGTTTTCTAACATCTTATTATGTGCCTCTACTCTATCCAGTCTAGAACTGATTTGATCAAGACTTTCCCTAAATTCCTTCATTTCCTTCATTTGTCTATTTTGGTTTGTCATGATTTCTTTTTGATCAGACATAAATTGATTTTGATTGGCCAAAAGTTTTTCAAGTATGGATCCCTCATTAGAATTTTGATTTTGATTTTGATTAAAGTTCTGATTTGGTCTTTGATATCCTTTATTCTCAGTGTTTCCCCCCACATTGTTATTGTTTTTCCATGAAAGGTTGGGGTGATTTCTCCATCCAGGGTTATATGTACTAGAATAGGGATCATTAGGTCTATATTGATTATAATTCCCTATAGTGTTCACATGCTCGTTACCCTGATCAACAACTATTCTACAATATTCAGCAGTATGACCATCATTGCCACAAATTTAGCAAGTGATAGCAGAAACAGAAGCATGTTGCATAGAATTAAACTTACTGCACAAAAAGTCTACCTTCTCTGCTAAGGATTGCCATCCTTCACTTTCACCCTTACCTTGATAAGGCTTGTAAAGTGCTCCTCTCTCGACAGTCCATTGATTGTGATTCAATGCCATCTCCTCTAGTAGTCTGAAGGCGGCATCTGGTGTTTTGCTCATAAGAGCTCCTCCTTCAGTAGCATCCACAGTCATTTTAGTATTATTCGATAATGTATAGTAAAAAATTTGCAGTAAACTCCAATCTTCAATGCCGTGGTAAGGACACTTCCGCTGTAATTCATTGAATCTCTCCCATGCCTCACTAAACGACTCCCCCTTCTTTGTTGAAAGTTTGTAATTTGATTCCTCAACTGAAGTGTCTTGCTTGGGGGAAAGTATTTTGTCAATAAGGAATTTGACAGTTGATTCCAAGTGGTGAAAGTACCGGTTGGATGTGAGTGAAGCCATGTCTTTGCCCGGTCCCTAAGAGAAAAAGGAAAAAGTCTTAATCTCAATACATCGTTAGAAACACAATTAAATTTAATAGTATCGCATATTTCAAGAAATGAGGCCAAGTGTTGGTTGGGATCCTCCAGTGGAGATCCTCCAAATTGATTTTGTTGAAACATTGAAATAACAGCAAGCTTAATCTCGAAGTTGTTAGCCTCTATTGCTGGCCTAGCAATACTAGAATGAAGAACATGTTGATTAGGGGCTGCATAGTCCCTAAGTGTTCTCTGATTGTTCTGATTGTCTCCCATCTCTAATATTTCTTCTTATAGTTCCGGTTGGGATGTCTCTTGCAGTTCTTCTTCTAATCTCAACTTTCTGCGCACTCTTAATGTTTTATTGATTTCAGGATCCAATGTTACAAGTGGTCCTGACCTAAGACTCCTGCGCATGCAAAGTACATAGATCAAGTGATTTCAAGAAACAGAAAATAAGCAATAAATAAAAAATAGTAAACCTAATCTAGCAATAATCTCAATGTCTCTAATATCGACAAAAACTAAGATCCCCGGCAACGGCGCCAAAAACTTGTTGTATCCCAACAAGTAGGTAAACTAAACTTATTCTTAAAGTCGCAGCCAAAACCTAAGTATCGGCGCACAGGAACTTGTCACTCCCTGATACGGCTCTAAAAACTTGTTCGGTTACCACTCTTGTTGTTATCTCCGCAAGTGCATGGATACTCGAAGTAATAATTAATTAAGATATCGAACCCACAGAGACCTATGTTGTCGAATACCAAATAGTTGATTTCTTACTATCTTGGCAATTCGAAGTAGTGAAAAATAGCAATCGGATACTAAAACGGAATTATCAGAGAGAAAAGCTGGGACTAGGGTTTCGTTCACTTTAACTTTTATGACTAGATATGAATAAGGATTTCGTTAGTTCAATTTTATCATGATGAAGATGTAATATACTTAATAAAAGGATTGTTTCACTTTCGTGCAAACAACTGCACAAGGATTTATGTTCGCTTTCGCGCAAGATTCGTCTCAACGCTAAAGATAAGTAAATCATCAAACAATGAACTCAAGGATCACTTTCGTGCATCCGAATTCTAGGTTGATAACCTCTAGCGGAGTCTCAAGGATCACTTTCGTGCATCCGAGTCTTGTTGGGGTATGCCCTTAAGGCTAATGTTTGAGGCCTTGGGATTGTAACAGTATCATGTATAAACTCTTATGTTTATAAAGGCAATGGTTGTTATTCAGTTTGTTATATTATCTGCTGCAATACATATACTTCTGAATAATGTCTCAATGCTGTTCAGCTGGGCTGACATGCAGTAAAGTCCTTAGTCGATATATCTTGGCGAACATGAGACAGCCTTGATATGATTGAGACTAATATGTGTTCTAATCTTATAGGATGCTTCGAGCATGGAATAAGATGTAGACTCATGGGTACATTGGATGTACTGGACAGACCCTACTAGGATATTCAATTGCTTGTCACAATGTGAATAATCCTTGATTGCAACAAGTGGCACATTTCCTCTGACTTGAGATCACTTGTGTTTCTAAATGATGATTGTCATTGTTTTGAGGTAGTTCAATATCATTTGAAACATAATGGTTATAGACTATCTTGGATGGTGAGCTTGAGTCAGGTTAGGGCACTAGTGATAGATAAAGGATTGCCGTCTCCTTAATTGGAGTGTGATGTTCTAAAGGGGCCCCCCTCTGTATGAGATGATTGAGAAAGTGTATGGCCATACCCAGGTGACAGTGTTCATCTGATCTAATCATGCTCATCATATTGGAGCTACAAGCTTGACACGCTTATCCAATAAGAACATCCAGTGGCAAAGGAAATTTGCATGCCTTGTGAATTGGATTCACACTTGTGCTGTGGTTTGGGTGTAGTCTTGGAAGACTCTTTCCTTTATATCGGGAGACAGTGATGTGTTGCTAGATACCCCTCACTGATCGTGATAACGTAAGTTATCGTTACCGACATTTAAAGGAAACCCTTAGGGTCGCACAATTTGATGATATGGCTTACTTAAGTCAGATCGTGTGGACTGAATTGTTTGGGTTCAGTTTAAAGGGATTTAGTCTCTGATTGTAAGTGAGATCTAGTCTGATCATGTTTGATTGATTAGGGCTTGAGATCGGTAAGCTTCGATTGAGAGAATAGATGCTAAATCAGTGAGATCAGGAGCATCAAGAGATCAATGGTCAGATCTTAAGCCTTAGGGGTTTATTATAATCTGGACTAATTGCTTGGTTTATTTGGTTATTGAACCAAATCGATTTGAACCAGCTCATTGGATGAGCGTATGGCTCAAGTTGGCTTTTGCGATTGGGGTCACTTGAACGTTGAGATGGTTTTGCTATTTTTAGATAGCATGTCACAACGTGACCACCTCTCTCTCACGTCGCCCCTCTCTCGCCCTCTTGTCGCCGTTTTGCCTTTGGCTCTTCACACATTCGTGTGAGAAAAGGTGGTAGACGAAAGAAGAAAAAATTCGCCAAGCAAGGAAAGCTCTCTCTTCCCTTCAAATGATCAAAGACACCTTGGACGATCCTTGCTAGCACAAGGGACGACAAGAAGGAGTAAGCCGTTGATCATCTTGTGTGTGACGATTTGGAGGAGACCTCTTTTGTTCTCTTGCTTCCAAGGCGCCATCTAGAAATGGCCATGGTATGAATCGCATTCTTTCTTGCATTCAAAAGTTTTAATGTTGATCATAATACATGCATCGATCCCATGAAACCCTAGTATCCGCTGCCCATGTTTTGTATGCGCCACTTTAGGGTTTCGGCCCCCCTTATTGAAAGGGGACCTTTCAAGTCTCGACACTAGTTTTACTCATGGATCTCCAACGTTCCGATCCTTGCTTTCACACAAGATCTCCACGTTTGACAAATAGACATCGATCTATAGATTCATGTTTTAATCATAGCAATTATTCTACTAGAATAGATCAAGTTGGATCTAACCTAAGGAAGGGTTCCTAACATGCAATTCTAGGGTTCCAAATTCTCAAGCAAACCTTTCAGTCAACAGCGAAAATTCTAAGAACATAATTAGTAACATGAACTTATAGACAGTCTAAGCACAATTATCACATGAGCAAAATCATTAGGCTAAGATTAAACGCAACGAAATATTGAAAAAGTAGTCATCTAGTCATTGGAAATTAAGTGAATTACTCCCCCATGTCCCAAAAGTAGATTAAGCTATCATCATGAAGGAATTACAATGAGTCATGGTTTCAAAAGATCAAAAATCAAAGGAAAAGAGAAGTTTAGAAAATACAGCACGGCTGTGAAGTATTTCACAGCCGTAATTTGCAAAGAACGTCGATGAATAGTGTCGGCGACTCTTTTTTCTTCGATTTCTCTTCCAATTGATCTCCTCTCGATCTGAAACTTTTGGCGTGTTGTCTCATCCTTCAGATGAAGCTTCAGTAGAAAAAATCACGGCCGGAGATCGTCTGGATCCAGCACAGCGGCGAAACCCTAGGCGGTTGCGTGAATTGTAATTTCTCCCTCGACAGTGGATGAAAATTGGGGCTTCCGGTGTGTGCATAATTCTCTCATCCAAAGCTCCCTGATTGCTTCTTACGGCATCTAATTTAAAGCTCTGGATCGCTCACAATCTTCTCCGCAAGAATCGGGCGTCGATATTGACCTGGGCGTCGCGTTTAGAACAGGAATTATGGCAGTGTACGTAAAAAATCAGTCGAGTCTTCTGTTCTGATGTCATCTGGAAATTATGGCACCGTAATCTGGTTTATGGTGCTACCGTAAAATCGAGGAAACTTTCTGTTCGAAAGTGATCGAAAAATACGGCCCGTGTAATCCTTTACGGTGGTGCCGTAAAATCGGGCGAAGTTTCTGTTCTGAAGCGCTCTGAAATACGGCACCGTAATATTGTTTACAGTGGTGCCGTAAATCCTGAAAATCTTTCTGGTTGTAAACTCTTCAAAATACGGTAGGGCTCAGATTTTACGGTACTGTCTGAAATTACGATACCGTAAAATAGATTACGGCACTGCCATAATTTGCTGACTTGCTCCGTTTGGTGTGAAATTTCTTGGGTAATTTCCTCTTGATGATGGTAACTCTTCTATATGTTTGATTTTGCTTGAAAACTCCTTGAAATAGTGCCTTTTTACCTGAAAATCAAGAAAAACAAAAATAGAAGTAGACTTTGCAATATTCGATGAATTTAGCATGAAAACAAATAAAAGATCTTCAATTTAGCATGAAAAGATATCCAAAATGATACAAAATATACTATATATTTTGGTGTCATCAGCAACTCTATCATTAACTCCATACTTCCTGAGTAAGGTTGAAAACTTATGTTCTATGAAATGCGAGCCTCCATCACTGATCACTACTCGGGGTGTCCCATATCGTGGAGAGATAATCTTCTTGAACAGTTTAATAACAACTCTCGAATCATTGGTTGGTTAAGCAAGAGCTTCAACCCATTTTGAGACATAATCAACAGCTACAAGAATGTACTTGTTACCTCTAGAAGATGGGAAAGGTCCCATGAAGTCAATCCCCCAAGCATCAAATATCTCAACTTCAAGAATATTGGATAGTGGCATCTTATATCTTCTATTAATGTTCTAGCATCTATCACAAGATGACACAAAGTTTCTAGCATCTTTGAAAATTGTGAGCCAACAAAAACCTGATTGTAACACCTTAAAAGCAGTTTTCTTAGTACCGGCATGACCACCATATGAGGATCCATGGCATTGGAGCAATATATCTGCAACTTCTTGTTCAGGTACACATCTTCTAAAAATGCCATCTACACATCTTCTAAACACATAAGGCTCATCCCAAAAATAGTGTTTCACCTCAGCCAAAAATCTTTTCCTTTTTTGGTAGCTCAAATCAGGAGGAAAAATATTGGCTACAAGATAATTCACTATGTCAGCATACCAGGGGGCTCTGAGTTGTTCAATGGTCAAGAGATGTTCTTCAGGGAAGGAATCATTGATCTCATCATTCTTTTTAGTGTCTACCATTATTCTTGAGAGATGATCTGCAACAAGGTTTTCTGATCCCTTTTTGTCTTTAATCTCTAAATCAAATTCTTGTAGGAGTAAAATCCATCTGAGTAATCATGGTTTGCTGTCTTTTTTCTGCATTAAGTATTTCACAGCTGCATGGTCAGTGTACACTACCACTTTGGAGTTAATCAAGTATGACCTAAATTTATGAAAAGCAAATACTATGGCCAATAGTTCCTTCTCAGTGGTGGTGTAATTTTTCTGTGTCTCATCTAAAGTCTTGATGGCATAGTGAATAACATGAGGTTTCTTATCTTTTCTCTGTCCCAAGACTGCTCCCACTACATAATCAATGGCATCACACATGAGTTCAAAGGGTAAGTCCCAATATGGGGGTTGAATGATGGTTGCTGAAACCAAGGCTTTCTTTAACCCCTGAAAAGTAAACAGACATTTCTCATCAAAGCAGAATTTGGTGTCTTTACAAAGTAAATCAGTTAAAGGTTTAGCAAGTTTAGAGAAGTCCCTAATGAATCTCCTGTAAAACCCTGCATGTCCCAAAAAGCTCATGATCTTCATGACAATTGTGGGTGGTGCTAACTTCTCAATCACATCTACCTTGGCCTTATCCAGTACTTCCTTCATCACCACTTCCTTCATAGCTGGGTTGAGCCTTCTCTAAAAATCTACATGCGGCTTGTGCTCATCCTCCATGTGAATCCTGTGCATACAAAAAGATGGATTTATTCCTTTTAAGTCATCAATGGAATACCCAATTACCTTTCTATGAATTCTTAGCTCCTTCAAGAGTAGATCAGTTTCCCTGGCATCTAATTTAGCATCCACAATCACAGGGTAGGTAGTGTTAGGACTAAGAAATTCATATCTAAGGTTATTAGGTAAAACTTTCAACTCAACTTTAGGGATATTTTCACTTTCATTATCAAAAGTAGCACAATCTAGAGTCTCATGTT
This sequence comes from Costus lasius, assembly GCA_027563935.2. Classification (NCBI taxonomy): domain Eukaryota; kingdom Viridiplantae; phylum Streptophyta; class Magnoliopsida; order Zingiberales; family Costaceae; genus Costus; species Costus lasius. The sequence continues at coordinate 31,680,385 of CM050451.1, read as the reverse complement.
TTTCATCATCAAAATTATCAAAATCATTCTCAAAACCAGAACTATCAATTTTTTCACAAGGATTTTTTAAGGAATCAGAAAAAGGAACATCAGCAGAAGAATCATCAAACAAACAACTAACATCATAAACTGTGTCATCAATGCCATGAATGGTGCAACAGGAACTAGCATATGCAGGCTTTTTTAATGAATTATTCAAATCAAACTCAATCTTATCATTGCCAATTCTTAAAGTAAGTTTACCGTTCCTTACATCAATAAGGGCTCCAGCAGTGGCTAAGAACGGCCTACCCAAAATAATAGGAATCTTGACATCCTCTTCCATTTCAAGTACCACAAAATCAGCAGGTATGAAGTACTTACCAACTTGTATAGGAACATCCTCTAGAATACCTACTAGATATTTTACTGATCGATCGGCGAGCTGCAAAGAAATTATAGTCAGCTTAGGAGCTCCCATGTCCAATTTCTGCACACAGACAAAGGCATGAGACTTACAGTAGCCCCTAGATCACATAAGGCTCGGTCGAAAGTCATACTTCCAATAAAACATGGGATAGAAAAACTACCTAGATCATTCAATTTTGGTGGCAACCTATTTTGAATAACAACACTACATTCTTCAGTTAAAGCCACTGTATCATAGTTCTCTATCTTTCTTTTGTTAGACAATATTTCTTTAAAAAATTTAGCATATATGGGCATTTGAGATAAAGCTTTAGTAAATGGTATGTTAATGTAAAGCTTTTTCAAAACATCAAGAAAATTCCTAAATTGCTTATCTAACTTTTCTTGTACTAATCTTTGGGAAAAAGGTACTGGTGGTCTATAGGGTGGAGGTAGATTAGTCTTAGAATCATCTCCTTTATATGGCACATCCCCTTTTGGTATACTTCCCTTTTTAGGTGTTGAACTAGGTAGGGTTTGTTCATGTTTAGAAAATGTTTCTAATTCTAATTCCTCCTCATGATCATTAATAGACTCTTCCTCTTTAAGTTCTCCTAATTGTTTCCCACTTCTAGTGATAATGGCATTGCAATGTTCCCTAGAGTTTAACCTAGATATTTGTTCTTCTAGAATTTTATTGCAAATAACTAAGGATTCTACTTGAAAAGCAATATGACTAACAGTTTCTTCAAGATTCTCAAATTTTTTCGTGTTTTGAATTTGCAAAGATTGGATTTGGCTAGCTGAAAATGTTTCTAACATGGGCTCACTAACTTCTTCACTCAGGGTTTGCTGATCCTCATTCTCACTCTTACCATGTTGATGATAATATAGCATTCCTTCATCCGGAGTCCATTGGCTATGATTCAAGGACATCTCCTCAAGCAACTTGAAAGCATCATCAATTATTCTACTCATCAAGTCTCCCCCTGTAGCAGCATCAATAATTAGACGGATATCATAAACTAAGCCATAATAAAATATCTGAATTAAAAACCAATTTTCAAAGCCATGGTTAGGACACTTCCGTTGTAAATCATTGAATCTCTCCCATGCCTCGCTGAATGATTCTCCACCTTTCTATTGAAAGTTCATGATTTGATTCCTCAATTGGAAAGTCTTGCTTGGTGGAAAATATTTTGTCAGAAAAGTTTTTGACAATTGTTCTCATGTTGTGAAAGTATTGGGTTGACGAGAATGCAACCACGTTCGTGCTTGATCCCTGAGAGAAAAAGGGAATAATATCAATTTTAGTGCAATATTCAAGAAAAATATATAAGTGTGAATAAGGATCTTCGATTGATGATCCTCCAAACTGATTCTGCTGGATCATAGTCAAGAAGGCAGGATTAATTTCAAAGTTGGTGGCCTCAATTGCAGGTTTAGCAATGCTAGAGTGTATCCCTTGAGGATTAGGGGCTGCATAGTCCCTCAGTGATCTTTGCTCAGCCATTAGAAATGAATTTCCTGCGCACACTAGAGCAAACTGATCAAATGATGTAAGTAAACATAAAAGAATAAAAAGATAAAACATAAATGAAACCTAGTCTAGCAATACTCTCAATGTCTTCAATATTGACAAAACTAAAGTCTCCCCGGCAGCGGCGCCAAAAACTTGATGTGATTCGAAAGGACACACTTTTAAATACGAGCAGGTACACTAATCGAAGGTGTCACAGCCAAAACTTGTTTGGCGCATAGGGAACTGTCACCCCCTGATATGGCTCCAAAAATTTGTTGTCCCTAAGTCGTAGTGTCTGCAAGTGCACGGATACTCGAAGTAATAAAATAAATATCGATCCCACAGAGAGACTAGTGCTGTCAAGTACTGAATTATTGATTTTATTACTATCTAGGCAATCGATTAATAGCAAAGCAAGAATCGAAGACACACAGAAAATCACTATCAGAGAGAAATTGGGACTAGGGTTTCATCTACTTTGATTTTCAAGACTATATAAGAAATAAAGAATTCATCAATCAAATCCTAAAATGATATAGGCATAATTTACCTAAAAAGGGATTATCTCACTTTTGTGCAGATAACCATGCAAGAATAAATCTTCGCTTTCGCTCAAGATTCATCCCAAGCTAAAGATAGGTAAACCATCAGACGAAGAACTCAAGGATCACTTTCATGCATCCTAATTCTAGGTTGATTGCCTCGAGTGGAATCTCAAGGATCACTTTCGTGCATCCGAGACTCAACACACGTTCAACCTATGGTTCTCCAACGTTCCGATCCTCACTTTCGTGCAAGATCTCCACGTTTGACACAATAATTCGATCCTAAGATTATAAATCTTCATCAAGGCAATTACTCATCTAAAATAACAAAACAAGAACTTAACTTAATTTCTTACGGTGAGTTCCTATTAGTCAATTTTAGGGTTCCAATTCTCAAACATATCACCTTTCGGTCCTGGATGCAAGAATTCTATTCATGATGACAAGAAATAAACTAAGGAGAATCTTAGAGCAGTAATCTCATAGGTAAAAGTATCAAAGTAGAATTATCATGAAGAAATAAAAAGAGTTCTAGTTGTTAAGAAAATCAAAGGGGATTACTCCCCCATGTCCCAAAATATGTTTAAGCTACCATGATGAAGAGATTACAAATTCCATAATTTCAGAAAATCAAAAATCAATAAAACAAGGAGTTTTTTAGAAAACACAGCACGGCCGTAATTTGCAAGAGAAGTCGTGAACAGTGTGGCGCGAGCTTCTTCTTTGATTTCTCCTAATTCGATCTCCTTTCGTTCTGAAACTTCAGGCACGTTGTTTGCTTCACGAGGTGAAGCTTCAGTATGAAAATCATGGCCGGAAGTGCTCTGGATTGATCGCGGTGGCGAAACCCTAGGCGGCGGTGTGTTCGGTGATTCCTCCCTCAACTGTTAACGAAATTTGGGGCCTTTGGTGTCTTCCCAATCCTCTCCTTCAAAGCTCTCATTTTCCTTTTTTCAGTCTTTTGTTTTAAGCTTTAGATCGACTGCAATAATCTCTAAAAAATTCGGGCGTCGAAATTTACCTAGGAGTTGCATTCAAAAACAGAAATACTGCAGTGTAATATCTTACGATACTGCCGTAAAATCCCTCGCATGTTCTGTTCTGAAAGTGCTGGAAAATACGGCACCGTAATATGGTTTAGGACAGTGCCGTAAAATCGGCTGAACTCTCTGGTCGGATACGTCTAGAAAATACGGCCCGTGTAATTATTTATGGCAGTGCTGTAATTTCAGGGAAACTTTCTGTTATGAAGACGTTCCAAAATACGGCCCGTAAAATGGGTTACGGCAGTGCCGTAATTTCGGCAAAGGTCTCTGTTTGGAAAATCACTAAAATACGGCCGTGCTCTCGATAATACGGTAGCCGCGAAAAATACGGTACCGTATTATAAATACGGCACTACCGTATTTTGATCTTCTGCCTTGATTTACGTGATATTTCTTGGGTGACTTCTCCTTGATGATGAGAACTCTTCCATGTATTTGATTTTGCTTGAAAACACCTTAAATAGTGCCTTTTTTCCTGAAAAACATGAAAAACCAAAATAGAAGTAGACTTTGCAATATTTGATGGATTCAACATAAAAAAAGTAAAGGATCCTAAATTTGGCATGAAAAGGTATCTAAAATGAAGCAAAATATACTACATATTTTGGTGTCATCAATGGGGTTACTTTTTCTCCCCATTATACCCTTTTAGCCTTTTGCCTCTTCATGACAACTTGTTATTGGGCCTCATTGGATAATGAGCTAGCCCAAACTTCATTACAAGGGTTGATTAAGCAATTGGATCCAATCCAAATGCAACCCTAATCCAAATTTGACCAACCATGGTCAAATACGGGTCAACCTGCCAAAAATGAAGTTTGGTGCCAATAACTATCTTCCATCTCATCAGGCCCATTGGCGCTGATGAAATCTCCCAAATCGATCCAAGCTATCCAATAACTCGATCATAAGGCTTCCCGATCAATACGAGAACTCGAGTATCTTGGTGTGCGACCATGTAGGTTCCTCTAACGCTAGCAATGCTGACCAGAGCTCACCACAAGCAGTGCATCGCTGCTACCCAGGTCATTGGAGTGGATATCGATATCGACATCCCCATCATCGCGACTAGATATAGATGCATTACAGTCTCTTTGCCAAACTGATATCCGATTGGACAAGTGTGTCACCACTTGTTTTCACCCAATCATATGGCTATGACTAAATCAGGTTCTCACCTGGGTATGGCAACACACTTGTTTTCAGTCATAGAACCATAGAGTAGCTCCATGGATATCAAGCTTCCCTCAGGAAGGGGCAAATCCTCTGTCTGTCCATTGACCTTCTCATATGGGTCGTGACATGCTCAATGACAACCGTTATGACCTCCCAACTACGGCAAGGTGTTAGGTTGTATTAAAGCATGTCCCTAACCACATAGAATGGCCAGTGACCTAAAGTCAAGAGATCAATGCATCTCTTATCACTTGTGAGGTTAACTCATGACACCAAGTCATTGCCTCACAGCGGGTCGGTCTAGTATATCCACCACTAATAAGCCACATCTAGTTTGGTACACAACATTGCATACAAAATCGATCCCACTGCCGAAGCATAGGGCACTCGACTTATGTCATCCCTCTTAGCCTGTGTGGTGGGACACTAGCTTTTTGAGAGAGTAAGGTCATATCTCATTGGAAGGTACCCCTTCTTGGATTGCTCTAAGTTGAACCTCTCCAGGACCTTATCAATGTAGGTACTCTGACTAAGGCCCAGGAGCCTCTTGGATCTATCCCGGTAGATCCTCACGCCTAGGATATAGGGGGCCTCCCCTAAGTCCTTCATCTCGAAACACTTCCCTAACCATGTCTTCACAGACTGAAGACTAGGGATGTCGTTTCCGATGAGTAGTATGTCATCGACATACAAGACCAGAAAATTCACCCAGCTCCCACTGATTTTTTTGTAAACATAGGCATCATCTTTGCTTTTGATAAAGCCATAATCTCTCACAGCTTCATCAAACCAAGGATTCCAACTTCGAGATGCTTGCTTTAATCCATAAATGGATTTCTTTAAACCGCAGACCTTATTTGCATCTGTAGGATGGACGAAGCCATCAGGTTGTGTCATATACACATCCTCTGTCAGCTTTCTGTTAAGGAATGCTATCTTAACATCCATCTGTCATATCTCATAGTCATGATATGCAGCTATCCAACACGATGGGATCTTCTTCATTGAGGATGAGCCCAGGACCTATGATGAGGCGGTCACTGGATCGGACTCCGAGAGATGGCTTGAGGCCATGTGATCCGAGATGGATTCCATGTCAGCTAACCAAGTCTGGGATTTGGTTGAGCTGCCTGATGGCGTAAAACCCATAGGCTGTTAATGGTAAACTTGTGGCAACATAGTTGCCTTTAAGGGTAGACTTGTGGCTAAAGGATTCAAACAAGTCCACGGGGTGGACTTTGATGAGGTGCACGATGAATCCTCCCGGACCTGTGTGGGGCCTGTGTCTGAGCCTTAAGTTGCCCAGCAACCAGTGCAGGCGACTCAAGTTCCATCTCTTTGTCTTGTGGTTATACTTGGACCTCGTCTAAGTCAAACTTCCTCCCACTGACTTCTTTCATGAGAAAATCTTTCTCTAAAAAGACAACACCCGAGCAACAAAGACTTTGTTCTCGGTAGGGACATAGAAGTAGTATCATTTAGTTTCCTTAGGATACCCACAAACACACATTTATCAGATCTAGGTTCTTGCTTGCTAGAATCCTGACGTTTGACATAAGCCTCACATCCCAGATCCTGATAAAGAGAGGTTAGGGCGTCTCCCACTCCATACCTTGTATGGTATTTTGGAGACACTCTTGGATGGAACATTATTTAGTGTAAGAGAAGTTGTCTCAAGTGCAAAACCCGCGAATGAGGGAGGTAGAGTTGCATGACTCATCATAGTTCGAACCATGTCCAACAAGGTTCTATTTCTCCTCTCAGACACACCATTCCATTGCGGTGTTCTAAGAGGAGTGATTTGGGATAAGATCCCACACTCTCTAAGATAGTCAAAGAACTCACCGCTCAGGTACTCTCCACCACGATCTGATCGAAGAGTTTTGATGGATCTACCAAGCTGTCACTCCACTTCATGTCTGAACTCCTTGAATTTCTCAAATGATTCAGATTTATGTCTCATCAAATAGACATAACCATACCTACTGAAGTCATTAGTAAATGTGATGAAGTAGTTCTACCCTCATCTGGCTTGTTTATTGAATGGCCCACACACATCACTTTGTATGAGATCCAATAAATCTCCTGCCCTCTCACTAGTCTTGGTGAAGGCTGCCTTTGTCATCTTCCCTAATAAACAAAGTTCACATGTATCAAATTCCTCCAAGGAACTTGAATCTAACAACCCATTTGCATAGAGTTGTTGAATACGATTCTTGTTTATATGGAATAATCGACAATGCCATAGGAAAGCACCAACTTAACTACTCAGTTTGGTCCTTTTATTTTTTTATGTGACAAATAGAGCTATTCATGTCTAGTACATATAAACCATTGCACAATATACCCTTCCCACAAAACATATTTGCAAATGAAAAAAAACAAGAGTTCTCTTTTATTTCAAATCAAAATCCTTTCTTTGCCCAGCAAGGAATGGATATAATATTTTTGGTAAGTGAAGGTACATAAAATAAATTGTCTAGCTCTAATTGAAGTTCAGAAGGCAGGGAGAGAGTCAAAACTGAAGGTGAACCTTGCGAATAAGCATCATACCAGATCATTATCGCAGCGGAAAAACAAGGTTACCAAGAGGATCGCATGTAGAAGATATGATCAACCTTATAAAACAAACTTGCATGAAACAAGCGTGAGGGTGTTACCATGGCCATGAGAGGCGAATTGGAAGATGAAAGGGTGAGCGGCTCTTCTCCAAAGAAGTCGCACACAAGAAGACGATGGCTACTTCCTTGTACTCTTTGTGCTAGCAAAGCCACTCGGAGTCCTTGATCGTGTGAAGAGATGTTTTCTTCCTCTTTCTGGCCGAACTCCCTCTCTTGGCGTGAGGACAACCAAAGACGAGAGCTTGAGGAGCAAGAGGTGAGAGAGACATAGAGGCGTTCTCACGTTCGAAAACGTGGGGGGGTTTTCCAACAAGGAAAACGGCTTCTAAAAATAGTAAGCATTAACTCCTCATTTTACTCCCCTTGAAGCCTTCAACCGAAACTCCTCTCCCCTTTGAACCATACGTTCACATAAGTGAACCGGTTCAATTCCATTTGGTTCAAGGACCAAATCGAACCAGCCATGGTCTAGATCTCTTTGAACCTCATGGTTCAAGATCTAACCACACATCTCAATGAACCTCTTGATCTCTACGATCAAGCATCAATTCTCCCGATCGAAGCTTACTGATCACATGCCCTAATCAATCAAACATGATCAGACTAGATCTCACTTCCAATCAGAGATTAAATTGCTTCAAACTGAACCAGAACAATTCAGTCCACACGATCTGACATAAGTAAGCCATATCATCAAATTGTGCGACCCTAAGGGTTTCCTTCAATGTCGGTAACGATAACTTACATTATCACGATCAGAGAGGGGTATCTAGCAACACATCACTGTCTCCCGATATGAAGGAAAGAGTCTTCCAAGACTACTCCCAAACCACAGCACAAGTGTGAATCCAATTCACTCAGTATACATGTTCCCTTTGCCACTGGACGTTCTCATTGGACAAGCCTATCAAGCTTGTAATTCCAACATGATGAGAATGGTTAGATCAGATGAACATAGTCATCTGGGTATGGCCATACACTTTCTCAACCATCTCATCCAGGGGGCCCCTTTAGAACATCACTCTCCAACTAGGAGAGGCAATCCTATATCTATCACTAGTGTCCTAACATGATTCATGCCCACTATCCAAGATAATCTGTAACCATTATCTTTCAAATGATATTGAACTATCTCAATATAATGTCAATCATCACTTAGAAATACAAGTGATCTCAAGTCAGAGGGAATATACCACTTGCTTGCTTATAAGGATTTATTCACATTGTGACAAACAATTGAACATCCTAAGTAGGGTCTGTCCAGTACATCCCATGCACCTATGTGTCTAAATCTTATTCCATACTCGAAGCATCCTATAAGATTAGAACACATATTAGTCTCAATCATACCAAGGCTGTCTCATGTTCACCATGATATCTCGACTAAGGACAACACTGAATGTCAGCAAAGCTGAACATCATTGAGACATTACTCAGAGGTATACATATAACAGCAGATAATGCAACAATCTGAATAACAACAATTGCCTTTATAAACATATACAGTTTATACATGATACTGATAACATCCCAAGGCCTCAAACATTAGCCTTAAGGGCATACCCCAACAAAAACTCCTACAGCAATAGCAGCAACTTGTGCCTCGTTTCCAACCCTTAGGTCAATCTCTCTAGGCCAGACCAATCTACTTTTCTTGAGCCCCTGTATATTTTTACAAATATGAGCTCCACATGCAGTATCTGTTGTAGTCCGCAAGAGCACGGATACTCGAAGTAATATTTAATATATCGAACCACAGAGACCTCGTTGTTAAGTACCAACGAATTGAATTCTTACTAGCTAAACAAATCGAGAATGATGAAAGTAAACGATTGAAACGGTATACAGAAATATCAGAGAGAGAATGTGGGACTAGGAGTTCATCCACCTTAATTTTAATGACTAGAAGGGAATAAAATATTGTCAGTCAAATTTCATTATGATAAAGATGTAATTTACTGCATAAAGGAATTAACTCGCTCTCGCGCAAATAATTATACAAAGAACAAATCCTCACTCTCGCGCAGGATCTATTCATTGCTGAAGATAATTAAATTATTAACAAAGAACTCGAGGATCACTCTCGTGCACCCGAATTCTAAGTCAAATATCTCAAGAGAAACTATGTATTATCATACCATAATTTCTCAGGTTCTACTTAAGGTTCTCTGACGATCAGATATTTAATCTCTTACAATATCAAATCAAGTGTAACACAAAAAATCTATCCAAAGATCAGAAAATTAACATGGAAATAGAATTACTAAAAATCAGAATTAAGAACAATACCTAATCTCTTACGATAAGTTCTAAACTCAATGATTCTAGGGTTCAAATTTTTGCAATCAACTTCTCAGTCTATTTCACAAAATTCTAAAACATGCTGAAAATATGAGACAAAGGAGAATTATAAGCAATCATCACGTAAGTAGAATTATCATAACAAAATCATCCTAACGAAATTAGCAATGTCTTGTCATTAAGAAGTTAAGGGGATAACACCCCCATGTCCCATATGAAGGTTTAAGCTAGCATGATCGAAGAATTATAGCAAAACATGGTTTTAGAATGATTAAAAATCGAAAGAGAGGTGTAGAAGTTACAAAACAGGGCTGTAATCAAAATTACAGCCCGTAATTTGCTTTTCATGTGATGAATAGTGGCGGCATCCACGTTTTTATTGATTTGTCCTTCAATCGATCTCCTTTCACTCTGAAACTTCTATTGTGTGTTCTCCTACCTCAGGTGAAGCTTCCTTGTAAATTTCATGGCCGGAGATGGTCTGTGCGATGAATGGCGACAAACCCTAGTGCGGCGGCAATTCTCTCAAATTCTCCATGAAGTGTTGATGAAAATTGTTCCTTTTGCTTCGATAATCTTCCCCTCCTAATGCTGAGTCTTCCCCTTTTTACGGATCTTCAATTGGTGCCCAAAATCTTGAGAAATCATCTTTTTAATCTTTTGGCGAAAAAATCAAAAAACTGGGCATGGAATTACGGTACCGTGATGAACATTACGGTACTGTCATAATGGTTTCGGAGGTTTCTGTAAGGATTTCATCCACAATTATGGCACCATGAAAATTCTTATGGTAGTGCTGTAATTCTTCCGAAATCTTTGAAAGTTTCTATACGAAATTGGACCTAAATTACGGCACCGTGGAAAGTGTTAGGGCAATCGTCTGAAGTCTCTGCCCGATTCTGACTGAAATCACGGCACCGTAATATTAATTACGGTAGTGCCGTAATTTCCCAAAAAACTCACTGCAATCCTCTGCCATAAAATCCATTACGGTAGTGCCCTGATTTCATATTACGACCGTCAAAATAATTACGGCATTACCGTAATTTCTCTAGAAAGCTTGGTTTGAGTTGAAATTTGATGTTCAAACTCCTCTTGATAATTAGAACTCGCCCATGCATCGAAAATGCATGATAATGATGCCTTTTTACCTGAAATTGATCAAAAACCAAAGAAGGTATAGATTCTGAAGTAGTTGACAAATAAGGCATAAAAATAAAGCAAAAGAGCAAGATTATGACTCAAAAGGTTAATCAGTATGAAAAACACTATGAAATTTATAGTCATCAAACACATAAGGCTCAAACCTTGCTTGTCCTCAAGCAAAAACCAAGAATTGATCAACGGAAATGATTTTCTCATGACGAATAGATTTCTAAAATATAATCACCAATGAAAACTTTCACCAAGTGCTTCATAAAATTTCGAATAGACATATCATTCTTTAGATTCAATCTTCAAGATCCACTGCTTAATCGAATAAAACTTCACAACTCGTACAATTAACAGAATATCAATTTCAAGACTTCACCCAGTTTCAATTCATATCTATCATACTTTTGTTTACAGGAATAGGATTTCCAAGATCTTTTTCCACTCATCATCATTTTTTTTGGAGTGTATCGTCCACATTCTCTAATTAGATTACCACCTTTTTTTCTGGTGACGAAGTTAGAGTACATCAATCACATAATCAATGTAATAGAACTCATATCTTTTTAGTAGAAAGAATTTACCAAAGATAGCAGAGTTTATGTGAACTGATTCCTCTCATGGCATGCACCCACATAGACACATGCTTTTTCTTTTTGTACTTTAACCCATGTCCTTCGGTACCACTATAAACTTTATACAGTGCCAAGTAGGGGAATCCTCACTTTATTTGGATCATGGAACCTTTGTTCCCAACAAATAGCAAATATTATGAATATCAACTAAATTTATCAATCAATATCAATTCAAAAATTATACTCATATGCTAATTTTATTTAAAGAATTAGCTTCACTTTAAAATCAAATTCATCAAATAACATGTTCACACAAAATCTTATTTATCAATCAATGAAAAATTCCAATAGGTAAATATATATTAGAGAAATAAATTCAACATGATAGGTCTAATCCTAATCACAATTATAAATATATAGTTATCATCAAGAGAAATTTCGGCATGATAACGGCTGTATTTTTATGATCAAACAAACCACAGGTGTATATCAAAATTACCAATATCAAATCATCAATACCTAATGATATATCATATCAAACATTATGGTGCATCAACTTCAAACATCACCATATCAGATACAACCATATCGAACCAAATCCAGTCAAGCATCGATGGAATCTCAATACAACCATATCAAAGAAAAAGTATAGCGAATCATCAAATCATCTCAGTACAACCAAATCGAAAGTATATAGTAAGCAAATCTCAAAAGCGAGGATCCATAGCAGTAGGACACAAGAAGTTTGACATTGTCATCCTTCCCTACATAAGTATGAAATCAGTATTAGTAGAGCATGAATAAAGCAATGAGAATAAGAGAAAGATACTCACAAAGTCCTACTCATCTGAATCTGTCTCCTCGTCATCCTTGTGGTCTCCTTCGGCCTGAGTGGCATCCATGGGATCGTGGGAACCTCCCTCTCCATTACCTCCACCATAAATACCACCCATCCTAGTGTCCTCGTATCCAAACCGCTCGTAGAGGAAATTACCCATTTTTTCCATGTAATTGCTAAGGTTTTCAACATCTTGATGCATGTGGTACATAGTATCGGTCATCCTCTCCATGGATCCCATCATCCTTTCCATGCACTACTCCTGCTTGTACATCTGTGCAGAGAGAGCCTGAAACCCTAGGTCTCAGTAACTCTGCCAATCACTTGAATTTGGGGCAGTGCGATGTGAGGAAGATCCAGTGGGTCCGTGTTGTGGTCGATCGGTGGCTCTAGGGGGTGTGGAATCCATACTCATCCCAAATGGGTCATCACCCCAAGTAGGAGGTGGTGGAGGTACTGAAGTCTCAGGTGCTGGAGTGGCATAGGAGACAACTTGGCGACAACTTCCAATTCTCCTGATTTTGCACTGTAGTTCTTGGTGTGTTCGACTGTGGCAGGGTCGGGAACCCAGGCTAAAGAACCAAACAATATGTATTTCCATCTCAGACAATCATCTTCATGGCAACACAGGATTCGATGTCTATCCTTGCATTGCCCCTAGCGACTCCAATCCCATAGGGCTCAATACCCAAGTGTAGTGCTATAGGAGTAAGAAATCATCCTATCACTATCCTCCCTCTCTTGGCCCTAGCCACTTTATCCAAATGTTTCATGAAAAAGAAAGCCACATCTACAAGATATCCATGAAGCATACATCAAAGGAAAAACAACTCAGTGTGCCGAACCATACCATCGCTATCTCCTCGCTCAAAGACGGTATGTGCAAGAACTCGGTGGGCATATCTAACACATGGGTTTGAAATGCTTGTAGCTCTGGCGGATGAAGGCAAAAATCGGGTCTCTGCTATGATCGGATTCTAAAAAACATTTTCAGTGAATCCAATGGGCAGCTCTGTACGTCCTCTCTCTGGAAGGTGGAATATGCGTCGAATCTCTTTGAATGTGAGTTTCTTATCCTCATTGGTCATCCTAAACCTAATCTCTCCTTCAGCTGAATGACCCTCATACTCATCCCAATCTACCTCCAATGTACTAAGAAACTCTAGCACTATAGGTTGGTATGTCGGGGGAGTCATGTCAAAGAATTGCCTTGTACCCATGCGGTCAAACATCCACAACACATCCTCTTTCAATCCCAAGAGCTCCAATGCTCATGTATTAGTATATTTGGTTTTAACAATGCGTCTTGCAAGAAGTTGATTGTACCTTTGCTCTTGAAATTCATCCTTGAATATGATACCAAAAGCGTTTGGTGGAGGCACTGGAGTTTCGGCCGGGGCTTTCCCCTTCCTCTTTGATGTAGGACGGGGGTCTAAAACATTCAAACAACGATTTTGAAAACTGATTTGAATAAATAGCTTAATAATAGGAGAAAACCGAAGTTATGCTAACGAGGTTGGGAAACTAATTTTTTTTTGTATTTCAAAATATAGGAAAACCCAAGTTTAAACTAAGAAAAGTAAATAAAGGTTACACTAGAAAGCAGTAAATGCTGGAAAATAAACTTACAGTGCAACCCTTGAGAATTGAAGGGCTGTGCTTCCCGATCTTCACCGGTCCAACTCTGATGGAAGGTATAGGGTGGAGCTTACAAACAATCACAGAAATTCCGTACAAGTCACGGATTTTAATACAGAATCAAATCAAGGGGTGAGGTTAAGCCTCACAAATTCCCTTGCTAATCCTAAGCAACTAAAGAGAGAGGGAGAAGAGATAGGAGAAGGGAGGGGGAACGCCCCTCTTAGGCCACTCCAAGCGCAATCTACAAGTTGTATAAACAAAGATTAGTGGAGAGAAGAGTTCTCAAATTCAAATAAGAAATGAAGAGAAAAAGACTTAGCCGAAAGGGATGAGAACTCCTTGAGGCCGAGGGTGCTTCTCTTCTTGCTCCAAACCGAGGGTGAAAGAAGTCCTCCTTGTGGTTGCGCACACAAACAAAGAGGAGAGCTTCTTAGGGTTTCGGTGGAAGAGCTAGAAGAAAGGGGAAGAGCTCGGCTAAAGAAGAATCTTATCACTAACACAAGTAATTAAGCTAGGCAACTAATAGACAATGTTATTTCATCAAGAGGTAATCGAAATACAAGGGGAGGCTTATGCTTTTATAGGCGAGATGGGGCTAGGGCAGGATAGTCATTTAGCTTCCATGCGCCTATTACAAAGATGGATGGAATTTGAATTTCAAAATCAAGAGGAGGTAGGCGCAAATCCTCTTTAAGAGCTTCCTTCTTTGGTGATCTTCTCTTTGGCAACTCATTAAATGTTTTGATGAGAGTGTCTTCTTATCCTTTGGCGAAATGTTGATGGCGCATGGAGAAGAGATTCAAAATTTGAATCCTTTCCATGAGAGCTTGGGCGGAAACAAGAGATGGCAATTTATCATAAATGTCTTCATAAATGCCCTCCTTTGATTGTGGATCTTGATGGATAATTCCTTTGATTGTGGATCTTGATGAGTGAGGGTTTTGAATCCCTTCCTTGCTTGGACTAGAGGTTGGCGCATATCTTCTTGATTGGATGATGAGGTGGCTGATGGCTCTATTGGAGAGGCGCCCAACAAGTATGGCAAGTGAGTTATAGCATGGCTTTGAAGTGAACTGGGACTTTGAAGTCTTCCTTCCTTTTCTGGAGCTGAGCTTGGTGAGTGGACCTTGAGTGACATTGAGCTGGAACTTGAGCTACTTCTTACTTGAATGTCCTGCCAAGATGATCCTAATGCATGCATGCACTACTCTACTATGATGCAAGAGTACATAAAGTTTTATGAATTACAATGCACTACCTACTACAAGTGGACTTGCCATAGATGACTACATGATGCATGGTTTTATTGAAAAAACAAACTACCCTAAAATGCAATGCAAGAGAGAGGGGACTCTAAGGGAACCCATATCGATTAGGTACCCTACGAGTCCGAGCAGATCTCCTCAGAGCAGGGCTACTGCCTCCATCAGCTCTCCCCGGGTTGAAAGGATTCTCCTCTGGAGAATTATCCTTGTACCCTTGGAGTAACTCAGGGGTGGCTATAGCTAGCTCTAACTCAGGAAGCCATACCTCTTCACCATTAATGAGTCTAACTCGATAAAACACTTGTACCTCATTAGTGGTGAATTTGGTTTGGTCCTCGAGAATAGCCTCAATCTCCATTTTGTTGGTGTTATCTGGATCTGGTATGGAGATGGGCTCATGATAGAGGGTGAGATCCTCCACGTTGACAGTGGTGGGGATCCCTAATTCAGGTGGCAGGTCAAGGACGTAGGCATTGTCGTTGACTTTGTCTATAATGGTGAAGGGGCCTAGTCCTTTTGCTTCCAATTTGTGTCCTATCCCGTGGATGCGCTCTTCACGCGCCCGTAGAATTACCTTATCACCTGTGGAAAATAACCTTTCTCGGCGATGTTTGTTAGCAGCTTCGCGGTAATGATTAACAGATTCTAGCATCTTAGAAAATATTTCAGCATGCATTTGCGAGGTATGTAAGGCAAACTCACGAGCAGGTAAAGAAGTCCTAAAGTGTCGGGGTAGAGGAAAGAGATCTATAGGTTTGTTAGGTTGATATCCTAGGTTGGCTTGGAAAGGGGAGAGACCTATGGTCTTGTTGACTATACTATTGTAGGAAAACTCGGCAGTGGGTAAGAGTTTATCCCAGTTGCCAGGATGTTCACTTACCAAACTCCTAAGAATACTCCCAAGTGATCGGTTGACCACTTCAGTTTGCCCATCCGTCTGGGGATGGTAGGCTGTGGAGAACTTGAGCTTTGTTCCTAGAAGGGTCCATAGGGTTCTCCAAAAATGGCTTATAAACCTAGGGTCTCTATCAGACACTATAGTTAAGGGTGTCCCACGAAGCCTGACAACTTCTCTGAAGAAGAGTTTAGCAACATGGGAGGCATCAGTGGTTTTGGTGCAAGCTATGAAATGGGCCATCTTAGTAAATCTATCAACTACCACAAATATAGAATCATGTTTAGCTGAGGTTCGGGGTAGTCCTAGGATGAAATCCATACTAAGGTCTTGCCAAGGGGCTCGGGGAATAGGTAAGGGAGTGTACAGGCCGGGACTGTGCTTGTGGACTTTAGTGAGCTGACAAGTCCTACAATGCCTCACGACCTTAGCTACATCCTGGTAAAGGTTCGGCCAGTAGAACCGTTCCTTTACAAGGGCTTGGGTCTTATCTCGACCGTGGTGCCCGGCAGACCCGCCTCCGTGTAATTCCCAAACAAGGAATTCTCGGATGGATGTCTTGGGCACACAAAGGGTTGGTCCAAGAAAGAGGTACCCATCCCTAAGGGTGTAGAGGGTGTGACTTAATGGGTCTTGACTAAGGTCAGCATATAGAGTAGAAAAATCAGGACATTCAAGATAAGCATTTTTCATGGAGTCAAAACAAGTAACTTCTACATGCATCTTGTTCAATAATAAAGTTACTCTACTGAGGGCATCTGCTACTTTATTTTCAGATCCTGATTTATGTCTAAGCACAAAAGTATATTGTTGTAGGTATTCGACCCACTTAGCATGCCTTGAGTTTAACTTCTTTTGAGCACTTAGATAGGAGAGGGCCTGGTGGTCACTATTAAGAGTGAACTCCCTATGAATGAGATAATGTCTCCAATACCTTAGGGCTTGGACTACAGCATAAAATTCTTTATCATAGGTAGAGTATTTTTGTTTTGCCTCATTGAGCTTTTCACTAAAGAAGGCTATGGGATGACCTTCTTGGCTTAGGGTTCCCCCTATGCCAACTCCAGAGGCGTCACAATCTACCTCAAAGACTTTATTGAAGTCAGGCAGTCTAAGGACCGGAGCAGTGGTCATCTTATCCTTAAGTTCTTGGAAGGCTTTGCTAGCAGATTTAGTCCAAGAAAATTCACCTTGTTTTAGGCAACTAGTGATAGGTGCCACTATAGAGCTGAAGTTCCTGATGAATCTCCTATAAAAGGTAGCTAGGCCATGGAAGCTTCTGACCTCAGTGATGGTCTTAGGTTCAGGCCAATCTTTGATGGCTTAGATCTTGGATGGGTCGGCTTGAAGGCCCTGCTCAGACACTATGAACCCTAAGAAGATCACACTATGCGACAAAAAGGAGCATTTCTTGAGATTGATATAGAGTTGCTCTTCCTTAAGAAGGTCAAGGGTCTTCCTAAGGTGCTCTAGGTGTTCCTCCTTAGTCTTACTATAGATGAGGATATCATCAAAGTAGACTACCAGGAATTTTCCAATGAAAGGCTTTAAGACTTGGGTGATGAGTCTCATGAATGTGGAAGGGGCATTAGTCAAGCCAAAAGGCATGACTAACCATTCATAGAGACCATCCTTGGTCTTGAAAGCGGTCTTCCATTCATCACCTAGCCTTATCCTGACCTGGTGGTATCCACTTCTTAAGTCAAGCTTGCTAAACCACTTAGAGCCAACTAACATGTCTAGCATGTCATCAAGTCTAGGAATAGGAAACCTATACTTGACTGTGATTTTGTTTATGGCTCTACAGTCTATACACATGCGCCAGCTGCCATCCTTTTTAGGGGTGAGCAGAGCAGGCACGGCGCAAGGGCTCAGACTTTCTCTGATATGTCCTTTTTCTAATAGGTCATCTATTTGCCTCTTAAGTTCTTGATGCTCGGTGGGGTTCATCCTATAGTGGGGTAAATTGGGAAGGGTTGAACCTGGGACAAGATCTATTGCATGCTGGATGTCCCTAAGAGGTGGAAGTCCTGTAGGTAGTTCTTTAGGGGTAAGCTCACTATATTGTTCTAAGAGGGTTTCTACTTCAGGGGGTGGCTTACTCTCTTCCTCTTGGTTGACTTCCTTGAGGACTAAGGTGAACAAAGGTTGATCAGGCCTATAATCCTTAGGTCTCATGAGCTGAAGTGTTGGTTGAGTGGTTTTGGTTTCCTCTATTTTTTCCTTATTGGTTGAGGCTTTAAGCTCTCTAGGCATAGATGGTTTCAGTTTGATCTTTTGACCTGAGTGACTAAAGACATAGGTATTAGTCCGACCGTAGTGGACTACATCCATGTCATATAGCCAGGGTCTGCCTAGAAGGACTTGAGCGACATCCATGGTGATGACGTCGCACCAAATTTGTCCATCATAGGTACCAAACTGTAAAGGTACTAGGCTCCTATGGGTTACTGGCACAATAGACTGGTTGACCCAAGAGATGTTATAAGGGGTTGGGTGAGCTTCCATCTTAAGCTTAAACTTGGTGACAGCAAAGTGGGAGACAGCGTTGAGACTACTACCCCCATCTATCACTACTTTGCACATGTTTCCATTGCATTTCGTGTAAGTATAGAAGATACAAGTTCTTCGCCAATCATCCGTAGGTGAGGGTTTGATCAGGGTACACCTAACAACTCCTAAGGTGTTTTGGGCAGGTTCCTCACTACTATCATATTCATTGTCTTCTAGGATTTGGCAGTCATAATCTGGGTCATTAATATCTTCAAGTCTAGGGGTTTGGTTTTCCTCACCTAGGTATAAGACCCGTTTGGGACAGTCTCTCATGTAGTGCCCATATTGTTGGCACCCATGGCATTTGACCTTGGATGGTTCCGGATAACTAGAGGGCTTGGGTTTAGAAGTACTAGAGCTTTGAGGTTGGGTTGGTCTAGGAGAGCTTTGAGGTTGGGTTGGTCTAGGACTTGGTCTAGAGGTACTAAACTCTTTCCTAAAGGCAACCTTAAGTTCTTGTTCAATCTCCTTGGCTCTAAGATGGGCAACCTCTATGGAGTCTATCTGGTAGTAGGTAAGGCTCTTTCTAATCTCAGATCGGAGACCATTTTTATACCTGCTAAGAGTGAATAGAGGGTTTTCTCCTGGGTTTCCCCTAAGGAGGAATTCCTCAAAGCTAGCAGTGTATTGGTCAACGGTCATAGATCCTTGGGTTAAGCTAGAGGCTTGGTCAAACAACTTACTCTGAAAGTATGAAGGGACATATTTCAGTTTAAGTTGTTGGCGCATTTCTAGCCAAGTTTCTATGGGGGGTAGGTTGAGTCTCTCTTGGTTGTTCTCTATATTCGTCCAATACAACCTAGCATTTCCCTCAAGAAGGCACTTTGCAAGTCGGACCTTGCTGTGCTCAGGGATCATGCTCCACTCGAAATATTGTTCGAGCTTGGTTGTCCAATCCAAGAAGTCTCGGGGTTCTAAAGAGCCATTGAAGGTTGGGGGATTGAGTTTGATAGGCGGTGCACTTCATCCTCTCTAAATCTGGGTTGAGGTGGGGTTTGAATGGGAGGTCCATTCCACATAGTTGGTTGATGGGTTCCCGCATGGTTTGGATTGGGGTATCCATTCCATGTTGGTTGAGGATGGGTCCCTACATGGTGTGGATTAGGGTATCCATTCCACATAGGTTGGGTGCCTGCACGGGTTGGGGTTTGATGCCCGTTCCACGCAGGTGGTTGTTGAGTGTCTACATGATGAGGGCTAGGTGGTTCACTAGCATGATTAGAAGACCTTTCCCTAAAATCATGGAACTCAGTGGTAAGTTGGTTAAGGCTTCGGGTAAGGGTCCCTATTTGCTCAGTTAAGAACTCAAACTTTTCATTCATGGCAGTATGATCCATGGTGGGATTTTGTTCTTGTTGTTGGGTTTTAGACCGAGTTTGCATGGGTGTTTTGAAAATTATAGGTTTTCGAAAATAGAGCAAAGTGATAGATAGATATGTAGTCTGTTATGGATCCAAATTCTTTCAAACAACCTAATTCCAAAGATCGCCTAGGAGTTAGAAAATAAAGTTTTGAGGCTTTAAAAATCTAAACTAGGAGCCTAAGCTCTTGTAAGTTCCCCTAAAGCTAAGGGGGCGAAACCCTGACAGGTGGCGCAAATAATTTTGCAAGCGGAAACTAGGGTTTCAAGAGACCTTACGTAATGACATATGATTAACTTCATAAGGTTTAGATTCATACCATAGCCATTTCGTTTGGATGGCGTCTAGGAAGCAGAGATCGACAGGGGTCTCCTCCAGAGAATGCGCACACAAGATGAGAGTGTGCCTACTTTCTTGGTGCTCCTTGTGCTAGCAAGGTTCCAAGAAGTCTTGAACGTATGGAAGGGATGGAGACGATTTTCCTTTCTTGGCCGAATCCTCCTCAAAGCTCCAAGCGTCGCCACACAAAAGGTGTCGAGAGGAATAATGGGTGGAGAGGCGAGAATAGAATCAATTCTATTCGAACGTGAGAGATCTCCAAGTGGAGATCATGGTTTCTAAAAATAGAAACCACCACTCGCTCAAACGTTCACGCCAAGTGAACAAGTCGCCACCTCTTCTCCCTTTGAACCATGCGCTCATATATGAGCCGGTTCAATTTGGTTCGGCTCAAGAAACCAATCAAGCCAAGTCTTCAGTCCAGATCATATTAAACCCATAAGGCTCAAGATCTGACCGTTCATCTCTTAATGCTCCTGATCTCACCGATCTAGCATCTATTCTCTCAATCGAAGCTTACCGATCTCAAGCCCTAACCAATCAAACATGATCAGACCAGATCTCACTTACAATCAGAGATTAAATCCCTTTAAACTGAACCAAAACAATTCAGTCCACACGATCTGACTTAAGTAAGCCATATCATCAAATTGTGCGACCCTAAGGGTTTCCTTTAAATGTCGGTAACGATAACTAACGTTATCACGATCAGTGAGGGGTATCTAGCAACACATCACTGTCTCCCGATATAAAGAAAAGAGTCTTCCAAGACTACACCCAAACAACAGCACAAGTGTGAATCCAACTCACAAGGCATGCATGTTTCCTTTGCCACTGGATGTTCTTATTGGACAAGCGTGTCAAGCTTGTAACTCCAATATGATGAGCATGATTAGATCAGATGAACATAGTCACCTGGGTATGGCCATACACTCTCTCAATCATCTCATCCAGGGGGCCCCTTTAGAACATCACACTCCTTAAACAAGGAGACGGCAATCCTTTATCTATCACTAGTGCCCTAACCTGATTCAAGCTCACCATCCAAGATAGTCTATAATCATTATGTTTCAAATGATATTGAACTACCTCAAAACAATGACAATCATCATTTAGAAAACACAAGTGATCTCAAGTCAGAGGACATGTGCCACTTGTAGCATTCAAGGATTATTCACAATGTGACAAGCAATTGAATATCCTAGTAGGGTCTGTCCAGTACATCCAATGTACCCATGAGTCTACATCTTATTCCATGCTCGAAGCATCCTATAAGATTAGAACACATATTAGTCTTAACCATATCAAGGCTGTCTCATGTTCACCAAGATATATCGACTAAGGACTTTATAGCATGTCAGCCCAGCTGAACAGCTTTGAGACATTATTCAGAAGTACACTTATTGCAGCAGACAATATAATAAACTGAATAACAACCATGCCTTTATAAACATAAGAGTTTATTACATGATACTGATACATTCCCAAGGCCTCAAACATTAGCCTTAAGGGCATACCCCAACAATCTCCCACTTGCACTTAATCTAATGGTTGAGAAATCTCAAACCCATATTATTACAGTGCTTCTCATGCTTTTGCTGCGCCAGAGGCTTAGTAAGCGGGTCTGCCAGATTGTCATCTGTATGAACCTTGCAGACTTTGATCTCGCCACGATCTATGATCTCCCTGATCAAATGAAACCGTCTTTGTATGTGCTTGGACTTCTGGTCCGACCGTGGTTCCTTTGCTTGTGCGATTGCTCCAGTGTTATCACAGAAGATAACCAAAGGATCTGCACTCGTAGGAACAACACCAAGTTCTCTCACGAACTTACGAATCCACACTGCCTCCTTGGATGCTTCCGAGGCTGCAACATACTCGGCTTCTGTTGTGGAATCAGCAACAGTTGACTGTTTGAAACTCTTCCACACCATTGCTCCTCCATTCAAGCTAAAAACATAGCCTGATTGCGATCGGAAATCATCCTGGTCTGACTGGAATGAAGCGTCAGTATATCCTTCAATACTGAGTTCTTCCTGACCACCATACACCAAGAACATATCTTTGGTCCTCCGCAGATATTTTAAAATGTTCTTGACTGCAATCCAGTGTGCCTGACCTGGATTACTTTGGAACCGACTGGTCACGCTTAACCCGTAAGCGACGTCTGGGCGAGTACACAACATCGCATACATAATGGACCCAATAGCCGAAGCATAAGGCGTATTGTCCATTTCATCTTTCTCAGTCTGTGTTTGTGGACACTGACTCTTCGAAAGATTCAGACCATGTCTGACTGGAAGATATCCTCTTTTAGAATTCTCTAAATGAAATCTCTCCAGGACTTTATCGATGTAAGTACTCTGGCACAGCCCGAGAAGCCTCTTAGATCTATCCCTGTAGATCTTCACACCTAATACATAGGCTGCTTCTCCAAGATCTTTCATCTGGAAACATTTCCTTAACCATGCCTTTACGGCATGCATTTCAGGAATGTCGTTTCCAATGATCAAGATATCATCGACGTAGAGGACTAGGAAAGTAATCACGCTCCCACTAAACCTCTTATATACACACGGGTCATCCTCATTCTTGATGAAACCAAATTCAGAGATTGATTCATCAAAATGAATATTCCAGCTTCTCGATGCTTGTTTAAGTCCATAAATAGACTTCTTTAACTTGCATATTTTATGACGATCTGATGGATTAGTGAAACCTTCGGGTTGTGTCATATACACATCCTCATCCAGATTTCCATTAAGGAAAGCTGTCTTCACATCCATTTGCCAGATCTCATAATCATAATATGCAGCTATCGCGAAAAGAATCCGAATAGACTTAAACATAGCTACAGGTGAGAAAGTTTCATCATAATCTATCCCGTAGATTTGTTTGAAACCTTTCGCAACTAGCCTGCCTTTATAGGTAACCACGTTACCATCCATGTCAATCTTCTTCTTGAAGATCCATTTGCAGCCTATAGGGATAACTCCCGGAGGCGGATCAACCAAATCCCAGACTTGGTTATCTGACATGGAGTCCATCTCGGCGCGCATAGCTTCAAGCCATCTCGCTGACTCCGGTCCACTGACCGCATCCGCATAAGTGAGGGGTTCATCATTATCAATGATGTAGACTCCGTCATAGCGCTCAGGCTGTCGACGGATCCTTCCCGATCTTCGCGGTTTCCGTGATATCTGAGCCTCAGATTGTTCAATAACCTGATCTACCGGCTCAGGCTCATCCAACTGTGCTTGACTACTTTGTCCTTCCTCTGGATTCTCATCCAGCTTTATTTCTCTCCCACTGGCCTCTTGCAGAAGAAACTCCTTCTCAAGAAATATGGCCGTCCGAGCAACAAATACCTTGTTCTCTTTGGGATCGTAGAAATAATAACCCTTAGTTTCCTTAGGGTAACCGACAAAGATACATTTTTCAGATCTGCTCTCTAGTTTCCCAGAGGCGAGCTTTTTGACATAAGCCTCGCAGCCCCAGATCCTGATAAATGTCAAGCTCGGCTGTTTCCCATACCATAACTCATATGGCGTCTTTGAAACTGCCTTGGATGGCACTCGGTTTAGTACCTTTGCAGCTGTTTCCAGTGCAAAACCCCAAAAGGAATATGGAAGAGTAGCCTGACTCATCATAGAACGAACCATATCAAGTAGGGTTCTATTTCTCCTCTCGGACACACCATTCCATTGCGGTGTTCCTGGCGGAGTGAGCTGTGAGATAATCCCACACTCCTTCAGATAGTCAGTAAATTCTCGACTTAGGTATTCTCCACCTCGATCAGAACGAAGTGCCTTGATACTTCGGCCTAGCTGATTCTGTACTTCATTCTTGAACTCTTTGAACTTGTCAAAAGATTCACTTTTATGTCTCATTAAATAGACATACCCATATCTACTGAAATCATCAGTAAAGGTAATGAAGTACTGATAGCCACCTCTGGCATGTTTACTAAATGGCCCACACACATCACTGTGTATAAGGTCAAGTAAACCTGAAGCCCTTTGACCTTTGTTAGGAAAAGGTGACTTCGTCATTTTACCCATTAAACAAGCCTTGCATGTATCAATCTCCTCATAGGAGAATGATCCCAGCAGTCCATGATCATGCAACCGCTTAATGCGTTTCTTGTTAATATGGCCTAAACGACTATGCCATAGCAAGGTACTGTCATCAGCATACTTGGCTTTCTTAATATCAATATTTTGTATAGAACATTCCATGTCCAACATGAATAACCCATTGTTAATGGAACCAGTAGCATAAACAATATTATCAAAAGTTAAAACACACTTTGAAATATTGCATTCAAAGGAAAATCCCTTCCTGACAAGAGCAGGAATGGAGATAATATTCTTAGTAATGCTGGGAACAAAATAACAACTGTTTAGTTCTAATACAAGCCCAGATGGCAAAGAGATGAAATAGTCTCCTACAGCAACAGCAGCAACCCGTGCCCCATTTCCAACTCGTAGGTCCACCTCATGCTGTCCCACCTGTCTTCTTCTCTTGAGTTCCTATACATTTGAACAAATGTGAACTCCACATGCAGTGTCCAACACCCATGATATAGAAGAAGATGAAACCATGACTTCCGTCACGTATATACCTGAGCCAGAAGCGATGCTTCCCCTCTTATCTCCTTGGAGCGCTTTACAGTCCTTTTTCCAGTGACCCAGCTGGCCACAGTGGAAACATCTGTATTCCTTTGACCGCTTGACTTTTTGCTTCAGAGCCTTGCTGTAACTCTTGACAAGGGTCTTGCCCTTCTTCCCCTTCTTCTTATTGTTCCTCGAAGGAACCATTAAGACAGAGGTTGAAGGCTTTCCCTTCAGAGTTTCCTCAGTAGTCAAGAGCATATTCAGCAGCTCTGCCGGAGTACAATCGATTTTGTTCATATTAAAGTTAATGATGAACGCATCGAAAGAGGGCGGGAGAGACTGCAGAATAATGTCTACAGCAAGCTCCTGGTTGATGGTATGCCCCAGTTTCTCTAGAGCCTCCTTGTGCCCAATCATCTTGAGCACGTGAGCTCCCACTGGGCTCCCTTCAGCCAGTTTGCTCTGAAAGAACAGCTTTGTCAGATTATAGCGTTCTGTCCTCGCCTGTGCAGCATACAGCATCTTGAGGTTTGCTATCATGTCTATAGCAGACATATCCTCATGCTGACGCTGCAGCGGTGGCGTCATAGACGCTAGTATCAGGCAAGCGACATCAATGCTATCATTGACGTGCTTTTCATAAGCTTCCCGAACCGCCCTTGCGGCGTTCGGAGCGGGCTGAGGCGGTATCGCCGTCTCGAGGACATACAGTTTCCTCTCTGCCTTAAGAACAATCTTAAGGTGTCCGAACCAGTCTGAGAAGTTTGGCCCAGCAAACTTCTCCCTTTCCAGTAGGGATCGCACATTGAAGCTCATGGTGTTCGTTGCTGCAGGTATCTACAACAATGCAAGAACAGCAAGGTCAGTATCAATGTAAAGAATCAATTCAGGACTTAAGAATGATTCCTTTTTCTCACTATTTTATCTGGCTGAAAAATCCAGCAAAACAGCCCGAAAGAGTAGAACTCTTTTAGTGAGATGGGATCCAGATTTCATACTTGGTCTCCGCGTCCCGCTCAGGCGAGATAAGATGCACAGAGAGTACAAGCACTAATTTCTGGTAGGCAGTCCCTGCCAATCGCCAACCCGTGCGATTCCCCTTCATCTGGGCAATCCAGCAGACTGTGCCAACTGAGTTGGTACAACACAATCTCTAACCCCACAGATGGCTGCCTCCATGCGCTACCATATGCGCCACATATGTAGCCTACATGGTCAAGCTGACCCGACCTACTCCCTGGACCACCACGTGCTATGCTGAGCAACGAGAAGCGATAAATCCCTTCTCTGTAACACGCAGGTGTAATCCCGCACCGTCTGAAGATAGATGGACGTGCCCACTGAGTGGGTACAACACGGCTCCAACGATAATCAGAACAGTGAGGTTTCGCGTCAGAAGGCATACGAGCTTGATATTTTAGCGTTGGATTTTAACGGTCTTTTATCTTCTTCACTATCATGCAATTCCTATGGTGATAGCAGAAGATAAATAAATCATGATGTTCTACTTATTTAAACAATAAAAGAAAGCATGGATCTTATGTGGTAAAAGCCCATAGCCTAAGTAAGACCTTAAGATACTTAAGTCTTCACTTGCTTTTCATCATGGGTCTTTAGCTGCTCATCAGGCCCAAACCAGGGCTCAAGCGCCATTTGCAACTGAGGTGCGCCCACCAGGGAAAATGCGCCCGGTCCCAGAGTCGAACCCTGGACCTCCCTCCTGGTCTAGCATCAAGCTGCATGCGCCTCTGCCAAGTGTACTCTGTGCTCTTGTCTGATTAACTTACAAATTAATCTATCTAGACAAGATTGACTCGCAGGTCAATTACATTTTATAAATTAAAACAATGTGATGCACAGATCACAATAATTAATTTACATTTTAATACAGGCACGCAGGCCCCAGCACAGCACACATTTAACATGGGCAACCCACATAAGAATAAATAAACAAGCATAGGCATCAATCAACATGTGATCCAATCATGAAAATTAAATTTCGAAAACCCCATAGGCATCAATTTTAATTTTCTTATATGCCCTCACTACCTTACAACGGTCCATTACTAGGGATCCACTCATCCAACCTAGTCAGATCCAGTGCCCTTGCATGCACCAAGTCCTAACCGACTTGAGTCGACCAAAAGGTCAACCATGCATGCGCCAGGGCTGAACAACCCTCATGAGTTCTGGCATGCGGGTGTGACCCCGGGCCTAACTCATGTGTGTTCACTAGTCGTCTCAATCAGACACCGCTACACGCCTGTCTGCAGTCGACCTATAGCCACCAGATGCTTGCGCACAGGTGCTATCTGGTCAACCCATCAAGGCTGTCAGATGGTCTGATCAGACATTTTGGATCTAACCTAGGGGATGACTTCAACCCTAATAACCCGTCTAAGGGTTTACAGTAAGGCCTTAGATCTATAGTGAGTCGCGCTTGTCATGAAAGTTTTGAAAACAAAAACTAAAACATGTAAAGCATGCGCCAACAAAAGTTCATCTCATACATGCGCCACAAACAAAATACATCTATCTGGTATTTTCGCATGATGAGAAATATTAGATCTAAACATTCAACATACATGGATCACCATAAGCAATCATATGAATATATAAAAAACTAGCTCTGATACCAATTGAAAGTCCCCTTAATCTAGGGGGCCGAAACCCTAAGGGAGGCGCATATAAAAATTCCCATGGGAAGCTAGGGTTTCAAGAGATCTTAATATATCATATGATCAACTTTCGAATGCTAGTATAGAAGAGAAAGTTGATCATATGATATATTAAGATCTCTTGAAACCCTAGCTTCCCATGGGAATTTTTATATGCGCCTCCCTTAGGGTTTCGGCCCCCTAGATTAAGGGGACTTTCAATTGGTATCAGAGCTAGTTTTTTATATATTCATATGATTGCTTATGGTGATCCATGTATGTTGAATGTTTAGATCTAATATTTCTCATCATGCGAAAATACCAGATAGATGTATTTTGTTTGTGGCGCATGTATGAGATGAACTTTTGTTGGCGCATGCTTTACATGTTTTAGTTTTTGTTTTCAAAACTTTCATGACATGCGCGACTCACTATAGATCTAAGGCCTTACTGTAAACCCTTAGACGGGTTATTAGGGTTGAAGTCATCCCCTAGGTTAGATCCAAAATGTCTGATCAGACCATCTGACAGCCTTGATGGGTTGACCAGATAGCACCTGTGCGCAAGCATCTGGTGGCTATAGGTCGACTGCAGACAGGCGTGTAGCGGTGTCTGATTGAGACGACTAGTGAACACACATGAGTTAGGCCCGGGGTCACACCCGCATGCCAGAACTCATGAGGGTTGTTCAGCCCTGGCGTATGCATGGTTGACCTTTTGGTCGACTCAAGTCGGTTAGGACTTGTGCCACTTGTAGCATTCAAGGATTATTCACAATGTGACAAGCAATTGAATATCCTAGTAGGGTCTGTCCAGTACATCCAATGTACCCATGAGTCTACATCTTATTCCATGCTCGAAGCATCCTATAAGATTAGAACACATATTAGTCTTAACCATATCAAGGCTGTCTCATGTTCACCAAGATATATCGACTAAGGACTTTATAGCATGTCAGCCCAGCTGAACAGCTTTGAGACATTATTCAGAAGTACACTTATTGCAGCAGACAATATAACAAACTGAATAACAACCATGCCTTTATAAACATAAGAGTTTATTACATGATACTGATACATTCCCAAGGCCTCAAACATTAGCCTTAAGGGCATACCCCAACAGCTCTGATACCAAGCTGATGTAGGACGGGGGGGTCTAAAACATTCAAACAACGATTTTGAAAACTGATTTGAATAAATAGCTTAATAATAAGAGAAAACCGAAGTTATGCTAACGAGGTTGGGAAACTAATTTTTTTTTGTATTTCAAAATATAGGAAAACCCGAGTTTAAACTAAGAACAGTAAATAAAGGTTACACTAGAAAGCAGTAAATGCAGGAAAATAAACTTACAGTGCAACCCTTGAGAATTGAAGGGCTGTGCTTCCCGATCTTCACCGGTCCAACTCTGATGGAAGGTGTAGGGTGGAGCTTACAAACAATCACAGAAATTCCGTACAAGTCATGGATTTTAATACAGAATCAAATCAAGGGGTGAGGTTAAGCCTCACAAATTCCCTTGCTAATCCTAAGCAACTAAAGAGAGAGGGAGAAGAGATAGGAGAAGGGGAGGGGGAACGCCCCTCTTAGGCCACTCCAAGCGCAATCTACAAGTTGTATAAACAAAGATTAGTGTAGAGAAGAGTTCTCAAATTCAAATAAGAGATGAAGAGAAAAAGACTTAGCCGAAAGGGATGAGAACTCCTTGAGGCCAAGGGTGCTTCTCTTCTTGCTCCAAACCGAGGGTGAAAGAAGTCCTCCTTGTGGTTGCGCACACAAACAAAGAGGAGAGCTTCTTAGGGTTTCGGTGGAAGAGCTAGAAGAAAGGGGAAGAGCTCGGCTAAAGAAGAATCTTATCACTAACACAAGTAATTAAGCTAGGCAACTAATAGACAATGTTATTTCATCAAGAGGTAATCGAAATACAAGGGGAGGCTTATGCTTTTATAGGCGAGATGGGGCTAGGGCAGGATAGTCATTTAGCTTCCATGCGCCTATTACAAAGATGGATGGAATTTGAATTTCAAAATCAAGAGGAGGTAGGCGCAAATCCTCTTTAAGAGCTTCCTTCTTTGGTGATCTTCTCTTTGGCAACTCATTAAATGTTTTGATGAGAGTGTCTTCTTATCCTTTGGCGAAATGTTGATGGCGCATGGAGAAGAGATTCGAAATTTGAATCCTTTCCATGAGAGCTTGGGCGGAAACAAGAGATGGCAATTTATCATAAATGTCTTCATAAATGCCCTCCTTTGATTGTGGATCTTGATGGATAATTCCTTTGATTGTGGATCTTGATGAGTGAGGGTTTTGAATCCCTTCCTTGCTTGGACTAGAGGTTGGCGCATATCTTCTTGATTGGATGATGAGGTGGCTGATGGCTCTATTGGAGAGGCGCCCAACAAGTATGGCAAGTGAGTTATAGCATGGCTTTGAAGTGAACTGGGACTTTGAAGTCTTCCTTCCTTTTCTGGAGCTGAGCTTGGTGAGTGGACCTTGAGTGACATTGAGCTGGAACTTGAGCTACTTCTTACTTGAATGTCCTGCCAAGATGATCCTAATGCATGCATGCACTACTCTACTATGATGCAAGAGTACATAAAGTTTTATGAATTACAATGCACTACCTACTACAAGTGGACTTGCCATAGATGACTACATGATGCATGGTTTTATCGAAAAAACAAACTACCCTAAAATGCAATGCAAGAGAGAGGGGACTCTAAGGGAACCCATATCGATTAGGTACCCTACGAGTCCGAGCAGATCTCCTCAGAGCAGGGCTACTGCCTCCATCACTCTTGGAAACCATCCTCTTGACTGGTGACATGGTAATGGAAGCAAAGGAAGCTAAGAACTTTTGAAGGAAAAATTGGAACAAGAAGTGTTACCAAAGGCTGAACAGTGCTGAAATCTGAGCTGGATTCGAGCTTCAAATATGAATTTCTAAGTTGAAATCGAGCTTCCAATCAACTTGAGGGGTGATCATCTACCTTTTGCAAAGCTAGCTGAAGCTGGAAGCGGCTCGATGGATGCACGGACGAGAGAAAATGAAAGGGGTGAAATCTGGCGGAAATACAGCGACTGAGCTCGAGATATCTCAAAATCAAAGGTGGAAATCATTAGAAATTAGTTAGGAAAGGTCGCAAGAGGATTAGGAAGGCAAGGAATCGAAGAACACGGGAGGTCAGCGCGAAAACGAGTGAAGAAACCCTAAAAACATGGCACCGAACCCTAAATACGGCACCTGAATCACGTGGGGTCGAGCAGATTATGGTACTGTAATGTAATTACGGTAGTGCCGTAAAATCGCGACAACCTCTTGGCTGAGAAAAACGTCAAATTACGGTACCCGTGCCATATTTCGTCAGAAAATTCCAAAAGTTTCTGTAAGAAAATGCTCCACTTTTATGGTACCATAAAATTCATCACGGCACTGCCATAAAATTAACAAAAAACTTCAAAACTTTCTGGTCAAAATCGTCCAAAAATATGGTACTGTGAAAATCCCCATGGCACTGCCGTAAAATGCTCAAAAATCCAAAAATTTTCTATACAAAATCGGACTGAAATTATGGCCTGTAAAATTTACCACGGTAGTGTCATAATCCACGTAATCCTTCTATAAAGAAACAACATGAATTACGGTGCCGTAATAAAAATTACGGTAGTACCATAATTTATCAAAAATCATGAAAATTGCAAAAAAAAAATGTATCTAAAAATGAGAAAAAGAAAAATTAACCCTAAACAAAACAAATTAGGATGAAAACAAATAAAATATAAAAGAAAAAGTGCTTGGGTTGCCTCCCAATAAGCGTTAATGTAATGGTCATTAGCTTGACCGTTCAATACTCGGATTTGATCGTGGGTGTGTCTTCAGTCGCCATATTGATTTCTCAGTGTTTTATTCATGGCTTCTAGGAACATAAGGCTCATTTATGAAATAGTGTCCAATTTTACTCAAGAACCTTTTTCCTTCCTCAAGTAGCTTTGATCTTCTTTTTCTCCTTCGTCTCTTCTTCTTCTTTGCTGCTTTCTCCTGAAATTCTTTATTCACATACTCAGATGATATGTCAGTTTTAAAATCAGAAGGATCATCAAATAAATTATGCACATCACTAACAAAATCATCAATTATATCAATGCTACAACATGATCCTGAGTGTGATGCTTTTTACAAGGAATCAGTTAAATCAAACTCAATTGTATTATCACAAATGTCAAAAGTAAGTTTTCCTTTTCTAACATCAATATGTGCTCCGGCTGTAGCCAAAAAGGGTCTACCAAGGATGATAGGATTTTTATGATTTTCTTTCATGTCAAGGACTACAAAATCAGTAGGAATAAAATACTCACCTATTTTGATGGGAACATTCTCTAAAATACCTACAGGATACTTTACCGATGCGTTGGCGAGCTGTAAAGATATCGATGTTGGTTTAAGCTCTCCAATATCCAGTTTCCTATAAATTGATAAAGGCATTAAGCTTACACTGACACCTAAATCACATAAGGCTCGGTCAAAAGTCACACTCCCAATTGAACAAGGTATAGAGAAACTACCTGGAACCTTCAGTTTTAGTGGCAATTTATTATGGATAATAGCATTACAATCCTCAATTAATGCCACAGTACCATAGTCCTCTATTTTTCTTTTGTTAGACAAGATCTCTTTCAAGAATTTTGTATATGATGGCATTTGAGATAAAGCTTCAGTAAAAGGAATATTAATGTAAAGCTTTTTCAACACTTCAAAAAATTTGCCAAATTGTTTGTCAAGTTTTGCTTGCACTAACCTTTGGGGAAAGTGTATAGGTGGCCTATAAGGTGAAGGAGAATTAGGTTTAGAAACATTATTCTGACATTGATGAAGGGCATCTTCAGGGACTTAGTCGCATTTTGACATCATTTTGAAACTTGTTTACATTTTCATTTATCTTAATTTTAGGAACTTGTTAAACTTTGATTATTTGGTCCAAACTAGTTTTGATGGTTGTGAGACTAGTTGGTAGACCATTTTGTAACTTAAACACTTGATGCTTGTGTGTTGTAGTTAGGATCTTAGGCTAGGATTTATTTTCCATGTCTTTATTTTCTTTTGTAGTTAATGTAGTAGGGTGTTGTAGCCTAAGTGAACATCACCTGTACTAGCACATACATGGCACCAAATCTTCCAATCCGCAAGGCATTCTCATGGTCCAAGCAGGAACTCAGCACCATCAAGCCATCATTGAACAACACCATCAAACCATCATCCTCGGCCAGCCAACATTGAATCAAGCCAGCCATCCCAATCAAGCATCCCTTAGACAGCATTCTCGGCTAACAAGGTCAATACTAGTCAAAGGGGCAACAATGTCAAACAAAGAGCAAGACCAGCAACATTTCCACTTCAGCCAGCCATCCCATGCAAATCAGCTAGAAATACCAATCCATCACATTGCAAGCAAGAAAGCAGCACCAGCTATGTACTTAATCCCATCAGCCATCACCACAACTAATCAAGCAGCCAACCACAGATTCAGCCAGCCATCGTCAAATCAAATCAAATAACCGGCCACAAACCATCGACGGCTAGTAACCCGTCAAACCAGCCAACTCATATTTTTTACCGTTGAAGACTAAAACCTGTAGCAAAGAAGAATCCGAGAGCCTTGCAAATGTAACCGTTGAGGCTTGGTTTAAAAGCCCATGTATTTCACACTTACACGATGATGAATGTTGAATTCCATTTTGAATGAAACCTTGTGTTAGCAATGTGCTATTGAGGGAGAGCCCGTTGGCCCCTTGAGATCATGAGGGTGAGCCTTTGGCCCCTTGTTCTTGCTTGTTCGAGGGTGAGCCGCTAGCCCCTTGTCTTGCATCCTTGAGGGTGAGCCGCTGGCCCCTCTAGTTACCTTCTCTTATATTCTCCTATTCCCTTCTCTTCCTCTGTTCTTGTTCCATCTCACCTGCGGAACCACCAACGACTACCGCTCATGTCCAGCTGAAGCGCAAACCTGCTAGTGGCTGAACCTGGAAGGAAGCCTGGAAACCAACAACCAAGATATTCCAGCTTAGTCAATCACAACCGGAAATCATTGTTACAAGCACAAGAAAGGGGATCCGGCCCCCTTCCTTCAAGGGGGCCTCAGGTGACTTCCACCCATCCTATCTCCCTTAGAATCTTTCATGCGAGAACAACCTTTGGCATTAAAATCTGCATTTACTGTTATATTAAAGAGCTACATACCTAAGGAAGATCCTTGCGCTAGGATTGTCATCCTGCATCAATGGTATCAGAGGGAGGTTAGATGCTCTTAGATCGTGTTTTCTGCTGGCTTTGTGTCGGAAAAACCAAATCTCTATGTTAGCTATGCGATGCATGTGTGAGGGAGTGCCGATGGCCCCTTGTGTCGTTTGAGGGTGAGCCTTTGGCCCCTCGTGTTCCTGGAGGGTGAGCCTTTGGCCCCTCCACCTTGGTGTCCTGAGGGTGTGCCGGATGGCCCTTCATCTTGCCGTTAAGTGCCTCCAACCTCCAACAAATCACTGCGTGTTGAGACCTCAAGGAAGCTTGTCAAGAAAGCTGGTTCTCTTGTTGGGATACAACCCAAGTGAGCTGCGCAGGGTTAAAGGGGTCCGGCCCCCTTCCTCAAGGGGGCCTCAGGTGTTCTCTTTCCACCTTAATATGTTTAAACTCTGCCGTTCAACTTTAATCGCTTGAGACCCTTGCTTCCTTGTTACATTAGAGCTACTTACCTAAGGAAGATCCATGCGTTAGGAATTTCGTCCTGCATCAGTGGGAGAACTCCTCCTAATAGCTTGTTTATGCATCTCTGAAAGATTACTATAGCTTACCATGGTATTTTCTGATGGTATCTATTGATCCATGTTGAGCATTGCAAACTGATTTCATTCGGATGTTTTCCTCTCTGCTCTCTGATTGTCAGACTATGTTGTTTCCGTGCAAGTTCTTGTGTTTTCTGTTACTGCGAAGACCTCCTCTCAATGGCTTCTTGATCTGAAACCTCTATTTCGTTTCCCTGATCATTGCTATTTGTGATGAAAATGTTTGTGCGGAAATGCCTAGACACTGTTTGTTCAAATGGCTGACTACTGTAGCTTACTAATTTCTTTGAAATTTGTGCTATTTGATTTCTGATATTGCTCTGACTATTGGTTTGTGGGAACCATACGTGTGTACAATCACCTGAATGCTTTAACTTGGTTAACCTCAGCAACCTTGGAATCCTGCTTGCCGATTTTATTTCTGAACACCTGAATTTGCTGTAGCTTTCCGTAATGTTTTTTTTTTTCTGATATTTGTTGATCCAGCCTTTCGCATTTCATTGTGCACTATTTTCGAACCCTGTCACACTGGCATCTGATTGTAGGATAGAAATATCATTTGTTAATGCTGCGTTATCATCAAATCTTAACTGTCTGTTCATGCCTGAAAGTCTGAATTTACTCACTGCTGCATTTCACTCACCACTGAATTTACTCACTATAGCTTACCATCTACACTTACCACTGGGTTTGAACCTGTATTTTCTAGATTTTTATTTTGGCTGCAGTATTTACACATGTCCCTGAATTTAAATCTGTTATCTACTGCACCTTTATTATTACTAGTCTTAGTATATTATACCGCTGTCTTGCCATCTATTATCAAGTTGAAATCTAACATTTGCGTATCTTAAAATTCTGCTGAATCTCTGTGATCTGAATTGCTATAAGTGGCGCACATGGTTCTGATTTTCTAGCTTGCGCTGAAAACACTATTACTTACCAACCTGATATTTTTGATGCACCTTAGTTCCTGCTGATTGAACCTGCTCTCAACATTCATGATGATCCGTCACCTGAATCTGGCATTTGCAACACCTTTACTCCTGCTAGTGTTAATAGTTTATACGGCTGCGTTGCTTGTGTTAGAACTAAGTTAAACTTGTACCATTATCTTGCTAAACCATAATACTTGCTGCTGCTCTGAAATCCATTGCTACATTTACATCTGATATTGCTGAACACTACCTTGTTGTAGCTTTAAGTAAATCTTATCATTGCTGCCAAAATTATTTCTGCATTTGCTTACTCGATAGCACCTGTAGCATCTCAGCCACCACAATTTCAGCCGAGACTTGTTTAAGTGTTGAAAGCTGGAATTGTCATTAGCTGAAACTAGTACTTGATTGCTGACATGTTTCATAGTCCAAATTTAGTTCAGCCTGCATTACATAACATAAATTCTGATTTCTTGTTATTATATTCTGCAAATGTTTGCTGCCCATATTATTTTTGAAAACTTAACAAGGATTTACAAATAATTATGGCATGGCAGTATAATGAACCTTACTACCAATCATATGGACAACACTATGCTGGCACCCAAGTTAACAACGTGTCTAGAGGAACAAATAAATATCATGATCAAACCTCCACCCAATTATATGGACAACACTATGCTTGCACTCAAGAATACACAACTAAGACAACCTATGAACTAGATAATCCAAATCCTAACCCATATAATGAAAATATAAATAAATGGATACAAGGGGATGAATCAGTGCAAAGGTATATGGAAAGGTTTGATAACTTACATTTAAATTTCAAATACTTTGCGGAAACATGGAAGTATACAAGTCGATTCATAAGAGGATAAAAGGGGGGATTAGGGAATCCTTGTCCTGAAAGTCCCCTACCACGTGGGGGCGAAACCCTAATAGGCGCATGCAGAGGTTTTAACACAGCGGAAAAGGTTTCTAGATCGATGCATGCAATATGATCAACTTTAAAATTTTGTATACATGAGAATCGATCCTTACCGATGCCATTTCTTGGATGGCGTCTAGGAAGTAGAGAGTCAAACGCTTCTCCTCCAAATGGTGCGCACACAAGGTGATCAATGCGCCTACTCCCTTAGTGCTCCTTGTGCTAGCAAGGTTCCAAGGTCTCCTGATCGAATGGAAGGGAAGGAGATGTTTTTTTTTTCTTGGCCGAATCCTCTCCAAAGCGTCAAGGCGACACACAACGAGTGAACCTCTAGAGAGAGGGGCGAGATGCGAGAATAAAACTTCTCTTGGCGTGAACGTGAGGCGTGGCCTCATGGCTTCTAAAAATAGCAAACCACCAACGTTCATGCGACCATGGGTTTACCCGAACGCATTTTGCTCTCCCCTTGAACCATGCGCTCACATGATGAGCTGGTTCAATTTCGGTTTGGTTCAAAGACCAATTAAGCCAAGCATCTGGTTCAGATCACAATAAACCCTAAGGTTCAAGATCCAACCGTTCATCTCTTGATGCTCTTGATCTCACTGATCTAGCATCAATTCTCTCGATCGAAGCTTACCGATCTCAAGCCCTAATCAATCAAACATGACCAGACCAGATCTCACTTACAATCAGAGATTAAATCCCTTTAAACTGAACCAGAACAATTCAGTCCACACGATCTGACTTAAGTAAGCCATATCATCAAATTGTGCGACCCTAAGGGTTTCCTTTAAATGTCGGTAACGATAACTTACGTTATCACGATCAGTGAGGGGTATCTAGCAACACATCACTATCTCCCGATATAAAGGAAAGAGTCTTCCAAGACTACACCCAAACCACAGCACAAGTGTGAACCCAACTCACTAGGCATATGTGTTTCCTTTGCCACTGGACGTTCTTATTGGACAAGCGTGTCAAGCCTGTAATTCCAATATGATGAGAATGATTAGATCAGATGATCATAGTCATCTGGGTATGGCCATACACTTTCTCAATCATCTCATCCAGGGGGCCCCTATAGAACATCACACTCCAATCAAGGAGACGGCAATCCTATATCTATCACTAGTGCCCTAACATGACTCATGCTCATTATCCAAGATAATCTATAACCATTATGTTTCAAATGATATCGAACTACCTCAAAACAATGCCAATCATCATTTAGAAACACAAGTGATCTCAAGTCAGAGGAAATATGCCACTTGTTTGCATATAAGGATTATTCACATTGTGACAAGCAATTGAATATCCTAAGTAGGGTCTGTCCAGCACATCCAATGTACCCATGAGTCTACATCTTATTCCATGCTCGAAGCATCCTATAAGATTAGAACACATATTAGTCTTAATCATATCAAGGCTGTCTCATGTTCACCAAGATATCTTGACTAAGGACAAAACTGCATGTCAGCCAAGCTGAACAGCATTGAGAAATTATTCAGAAGTATACATATTGCAGCAGATGATGTAACAACCTGAATAACAACCATTGCCTTTATAAACGTAGAGTTTAAACATGATACTGAAATAATCCTAAGGCTTCAAACATTAGCCTTAAGGGCATACCCCAACAATCTCCCACTTGCACTTAATCTAATGGTTGAGAAATCTCAAACCCATATTATTACAGTGCTTCTCATGCTTCTGCTGCGCCAGAGGCTTAGTAAGCGGGTCAGCTAGATTGTCATCTGTATGAACCTTGTAGATTTTGATCTCACCACGATTAATGATCTCCCGGATCAAGTGAAACCTTCTCTGTATGTGCTTGGACTTCTGGTGTGACCGTGGTTCCTTTGCTTGAGCTATAGCTCCAGTGTTATCACAGAAGATAACCAATGGATCTGCACTCGAAGGAACAACACCAAGTTCCTGAACGAACTTACGAATCCAGACTGCCTCCTTGGATGCTTCCGAGGCTGCAACATACTCGGCTTCTGTTGTGGAATCAGCAACAATTGACTGTTTGAAACTTTTCCACACCACTGCTCCTCCATTCAAGCTAAAAACATAGCCTGATTGCGATCGGAAATCATCCTGGTCAGATTGGAACGAAGCGTCAGTATATCCTTCAATACTGAGTTCTTCCTGACCTCCATAAATCAAGAACATATTTTTGGTCCTCCGAAGATATTTCAAAATGTTCTTGACTGCAATCCAGTGTGCCTTACCTGGATTACTTTGGAATCAACTGGTTACGCTTAACCCATAAGCGACATCTGGGCGAGTACACAACATCGCATACATAATGGACCCAATAGCCGAAGCATAAGGCGTATTGTCCATTTCATCTTTCTCAGTCTGTGTTTGTGGACACTGACTCTTTGAAAGATTCAGACCATGTCTGACTGGAAGATATCCTCTTTTAGAATTCTCTAAATGAAATCTCTCCAGGACTTTATCGATGTAAGTACTCTGGCACAGCCCGAGAAGCCTCTTAGATCTATCTCTGTAGATCTTCACACCTAATACATAGGCTGCTTCTCCTAAATCTTTCATCTGGAAACATTTTCTTAACCATGCCTTAACAGCATGAAGTTCAGGAATATCGTTTCCAATGATCAAGATATCATCGACGTAGAGGACTAGGAAAGTAATCACGCTCCCACTAAACCTCTTATATACACACGGGTCATCTTCATTCTTGATGAAACCAAACTTACAGATTGATTCATCAAAACGAATATTCCAGCTTCGCGATGCTTGTTTAAGTCCATAAATGGACTTCTTTAATTTGCATATTTTATGACGATCTGATGGATTAGTGAAACCTTCAGGTTGTGTCATGTACACATCCTGTTCTAGAGTTCCATTAAGGAAAGCGGTCTTCACATCCATTTGCCAGATCTCATAATCATAATATGCTGCTATCGCGAGAATAATCCGAATAGACTTGAACATGGCTACAGGAGAGAAAGTTTCATCATAATCTATCCCGTAGATTTGTTTGAAACCTTTCGCAACTAGCCTGCCTTTATAGGTAACCACGTTACCATCCATGTCAATCTTCTTCTTGAAGATCCACTTACAGCCTATAGGGATTACTCCCGGAGGCGGATCAACCAAATCCCAGACTTGGTTATCAGACATGGAGTCCATCTCGGCGCGCATAGCTTCAAGCCATCTCGCTGAGTCCGGTCCACTGACCGCATCCGCATAAGTGAGGGGTTCATCATCAATGATGTAGACTCCGTCATAGCGCTCAGGCTGTCGACGGATCCTTCCCGATCTTCGCGGTTCCCGTGATATCTGAGCCTCAGGTTGTTCAATAACCTGATCTCCTGGCTCAGGCTCATCCAACTGTGCTTGACTACTTTGTCCTGCATCTGGATTATCATCCAGCTTTATTTCTCTCCCACTGGCCTCTTGCAGAAGAAATTCCTTCTCAAGAAAAATAGCCGTCCGAGCAACAAATACCTTGTTCTCCTCAGGATTGTAGAAATAATAACCCTTAGTTTCTTTAGGGTAACCGACAAAGATACATTTATCAGATCTGCTCTCCAGTTTCCCAGAGGCGAGCTTTTTGACATAAGCCTCGCAACCCCAGATTTTAATAAATGTCAAGCTTGGCTGTTTCTCATACCATAACTCATATGGAGTCTTAGAAACGGCCTTGGATGGCACTCGGTTTAGTACCTTTGCAGCTGTTTCCAGTGCAAATCCCCAAAAGGAGTAAGGTAGAGTAGCCTGACTCATCATTGAACGAACCATATCAAGTAAGGTTCTATTTCTCCTCTCGGACACACCATTCCATTGCGGTGTTCCTGGCGGAGTGAGCTGTGAGATAATCCCACACTCCTTCAGATAGTCAGTAAACTCTCGACTCAAGTATTCACCACCTCGATCTGAACGAAGTGCCTTGATATTTCGGCCTAGCTGATTTTGTACTTCATTTTTGAACTCTTTGAACTTGTCAAAAGATTCACTCTTATGTCTCATTAAATAGACATAACCATACCTACTGAAATCATCAGTAAAGGTAATGAAGTATGAATAGCTACCTCTGGCATGTTTACTAAATGGCCCACACACATCGCTGTGAATGAGGTATAGTAAACCTGAAGCCCTTTGACCTTTATTAGAAAAAGGAGACTTCGTCATTTTACCCATTAAACAAGCTTGGCATGTATCAAGCTCCTCATAGGAGAATGATCCTAGCAGTCCATGGTCATGCAACCGCTTAATGCGTTTCTTATTAATATGGCCTAAACGACTATGCCATAGCAAGGTGCTGTCATCAGCATACTTGGCTTTCTTATTATCAATTTGTTGTACAGAACATTCCATGTCCAACATGAATAACCCATTGTTAATTGAGCCAGTAGCATAAATAATATTATCAAGAGAAATATAACACTTTGAAAATTTGCATTCAAAGGAAAACCCTTTCCTGACAAGAGCAGGAATAGAGATAATATTCTTAGTTATGCTTGGTACAAAATAACAATTGTCCAGTTCTAATACAAGACCAGATGGTAAAGAGATGTGATATTCTCCTACAGCAACAGCAGCAACCCGTGCCCCATTTCCAACTCGTAGGTCCACCTCATGCTGTCCCACCTGTCTTCTTCTCTTGAGTTCCTGTACATTTGAACAAATGTGAACTCCACATGCAGTGTCCAACACCCATGAAATAGAAGAAGAAGATACCATGACTTCAGTCACGTAAATACCTGAGCTAGAAGCGAAAGGCTTACTTCCCTTCTTATCTCCTTGGAGCGCTTTACAATCCCTTTTCCAGTGACCCAACTGGCCACAATGGAAACATCTGTATTCCTTCGACCGCTTTATCTTTTGCTTTATAGCCTTGTTGTAGCTCTTGATAGGGGCTTTGCCCTTCTTCCCCTTCTTCTTGTTCCTAGAAGGAACGATTAGGACAGAGGATGAAGGCATTCCCTTCTCACGAGACTGAGTCTGCTCTGTAGTCAAGAGCATGTTCAGCAACTCTGCCGGCGTACAGTCGATCTTGTTCATATTAAAATGTCTACAACAAGCTCCTGATTGATGGTGTGTCCCAGTTTCTCTAGAGCCTCCTTGTACCCAATCATCTTGAGTACGTGAGCTCCCACTGGACTCCCTTCAGCCAGTTTGCTCTGAAAGAAAAGTTTTGTCAAATTATAGCGTTCAGTCCTCGCCTGTGCAGCATACAGCAGCTTGAGGTTCGCTATAATATCTATAGCCGATAGATCCTCATGCTGACGCTGCAGCTCTGGTGTCATAGACGCAAGCATCAGGCAAGCGACATCAATGCTATCATTGACATGTTTTTCATAAGCTTCCCGAACCGCCCTTGCGGCGTTCGGAGCGGGTTGAGGCGGTATAGCCGTCTCGAGGACATACAGCTTCCTCTCAGCCTTAAGAACAATCTTAAGGTGTCCGTACCAGTCTGAGAAGTTCGGCCCAGCAAACTTCTCCCTTTCCAGTAGGGATCGCACATTGAAATTTGTGGTGTTCATTGCTGCAGTAATCTACAACAATGCAAGAACAGCAAGGTCAGTATCAATGTTAGAATCAATCCAGGACTTAAGGAAGATTCTTTTCTCACTATTTTATCTGGCTGAAAAATCCAGCAAAACAGCCCGAAAGAGTAAAACTCTTTTAGTGAGATGGGATCCAGATTTAATACTTGGTCTCCGCGTCCCGCTCAGGCGAGATAAGATGCACAGAGAGTACAAGCACTAATCTCTGGTAGGCAATCCCTGCCAATCGCCAACCCGTGCGATTCCCCTTCATCTGGGCAATCTAGCAGACTGTGCCAACTGAGTTGGTACAACACAGTCTCTGATCCCACAGATGGCTGCCTCCATATGGCTACCATATGCTCAATATATAGCCTACATGGTCAAGCTGACCCGACCTACTCCCTGGACCACCACGTGCTATGCTGAGCAACGAGAAGCGATAAATCCCTTCTCTGTAGCACGCAGGTGTAATCGCACACCGTCTGAAGATAGATGGGCGTGCCCACTGAGTGGGTACAACACGGCCCCAACGATAGTCAGAACAGTGAGGTTTCGCGTCAGAAGGCTTACGAGCTTGATATTTAGCGTTGGATTTTAACGGTCTTTTTATCTTCTCAACTATCATGCAAATCCTATGGTGATAGCAGAAGATTAAATCATGCAATTCTTAACAATAAATGAAAGCATGATGATCTTATGTGGTAAAAGCCCATTAAGCCTAGGTAAGACCTTAATTACTTAAGTCTTCACTTGAGCTCTTCATGGGTCTTTTGCATCTCATCTGGCCCAACCCAGGGCCCAAGCGCCCACTGCAGCTCAGGTGCACCCACCAGGTAATTACGCCTGTCCCAGAGTCGAACCCTGGACCTCCCACCTGGTCAAGCCACTGCTGCAAGCGCCTCTGCCATGTGTGCTCTGTGCTCTCGTCTGATTAAAATACAATTTAATCTATCTAGACAAGATTGACACGCAGGTCAATTACACTTTATAAATTAAATAAAATGTGATGCGCAGATCACAATAAATAATTTACATTTATTAACCAGGCACACAGGCCCCAGCACAGCACACATTAAAACGGGCAGCCCACATAAGATTAAATAAACAATCATCATGGTATACAATCAACATGTGATCCAACAATAAGAAAATAAAATTTTCGAAAACCCATTGGCATCAATTTTATTTTCCTTATGTGCCCTACTACCTTACAACGGTCCATTAATAGGGATCCACTCATCAGACCTAGTCAGATCCTCTGCCTTGGCATGCACCAAGTCCTAACTGACTTGAGTCGACACAGTGATCAACAATGCATGCCTTGGGCTGAACGACCTGCATGAGTTCTGGCAAGCGGGCGTGACCCCGGGCCTAACTCATGCGCGTTCAATGGTTGTCTCAATCAGACATCGCTACACGCCTGTCCGCAGTCGACCTATAGCCACCTCGTGCTTGCGCACAGGTGCCATCTGGTCAACCCATCTAGGCTGTCAGATAGTCTGATCAGACTGATTGGATCTAGACTCGACTGTGACTTCAACCCTAATAACCCGTCTAAGTTTTTAAAGTAGGCGCCTCTTAGATCTAAGGTGAGTTGCGCAAGTAATATAGTTTTGAGAAAAACTAATAAGCGCCAACATACATGCGCCAAATAGAAAACATGCTCATCAAGTTTTCGCATGAACAACTTAACATGTAATTTTCGCATGTAGTTTAGATCTAAGCATACAAGCGCAAACATGGATCACAAAAACCTCAAGCAATCATAAAAACATGCTAATAACTTGGCTCTGATACCAATTGAAAGTCCCCTACCACGTGGGGGCGAAACCCTAATAGGCGCATGCAGAGGTTTTAACACAGCGGAAAAGGTTTCTAGATCGATGCATGAAATATGATCAACTTTAAAATTTTGTATACATGAGAATCGATCCTTACCGATGCCATTTCTTGGATGGCTTCTAGGAAGTAGAGAGTCAAACGCTTCTCCTCCAAATGGTGCGCACACAAGGTGATCAATGCGCCTACTCCCTTAGTGCTCCTTGTGCTAGCAAGGTTCCAAGGTCTCCTGATCGAATGGAAGGGAAGGAGATGTTTTTTTTTTCTTGGCCAAATCCTCTCCAAAGCGTCAAGGCGACACAGAACGAGTGAACCTCTAGAGAGAGGGGCGAGATGCGAGAATAAAACTTCTCTTGGCGTGAACGTGAGGCGTGGCCTCATGGCTTCTAAAAATAGCAAACCACCAACGTTCATGCGACCATGGGTTTACCCGAACGCATTTTGCTCTCCCCTTGAACCATGCGCTCACATGATGAGCTGGTTCAATTTAGGTTTGGTTCAAAGACCAATTAAGCCAAGCATCTGGTTCAGATCACAATAAACCCTAAAGGTTCAAGATCCAACCGTTCATCTCTTGATGCTCTTGATCTCACTGATCTAGCATCAATTCTCTCGATCGAAGCTTACCGATCTCAAGCCCTAATCAATCAAACATGACCAGACCATATCTCACTTACAATCGGAGATTAAATCCCTTTAAACTGAACCAGAACAATTCAGTCCACACGATCTGACTTAAGTAAGCCATATCATCAAATTGTGCGACCCTAAGGGTTTCCTTTAAATGTCGGTAACGATAACTTACGTTATCACGATCAGTGAGGGGTATCTAGCAACACATCACTGTCTCCCGATATAAAGGAAAGAGTCTTCCAAGACTACACCCAAACCACAGCACAAGTGTGAACCCAACTCACTAGGCATATGTGTTTCCTTTGCCACTGGACGTTCTTATTGGACAAGCGTGTCAAGCCTGTAATTCCAATATGATGAGAATGATTAGATCAGATGATCATAGTCATTTGGGTATGGCCATACACTTTCTCAATCATCTCATCCAGGGGGCCCCTATAGAACATCACACTCCAATCAAGGAGACGGCAATCCTATATCTATCACTAGTGCTATAACATGACTCATGCTCATTATTCAAGATAATCTATAACCATTATGTTTCAAATGATATCGAAC
Organism: Costus lasius; assembly: GCA_027563935.2. NCBI lineage: Eukaryota > Viridiplantae > Streptophyta > Magnoliopsida > Zingiberales > Costaceae > Costus > Costus lasius. The sequence goes on along the minus strand of CM050451.1, from coordinate 31,635,641 downwards.
TACCTCAAAACAATGCCAATCATCATTTAGAAACACAAGTGATCTCAAGTCAGAGGAAATATGCCACTTGTTTGCATATAAGGATTATTCACATTGTGACAAGCAATTGAATATCCTAAGTAGGGTCTGTCCAGTACATCCAATGTACCCATGAGTCTACATCCTATTCCATGCTCGAAGCATCCTATAAGATTAGAACACATATTAGTCTTAATCATATCAAGGCTGTCTCATGTTCACCAAGATATCTCGACTAAGGACAAAACTGCATGTCAGCCAAGCTGAACAGCATTGAGACATTATTCAGAAGTATACATATTGCAGCAGATGATGTAACAACCTGAATAACAACCATTGCCTTTATAAACGTAGAGTTTAAACATGATACTGAAATAATCCCAAGGCTTCAAACATTAGCCTTAAGGGCATACCCCAACATGTCCCATTCCATTAGAAACATTGATGATGCATACACCCAAGCACGTAGGATTGAATATGACATCAAGATGGCTCGGGAAAGGGAAATTAATCAAATTAAAAATGAGGTATCCATGCTTATGGATCAATGTCAACATGTTGAGAATTTGGTTGCCAAGGCAATTGAAAAGGTAAAAGAAGTAGAAGTGACCAAAACTCCACCTATTGAAAATCCCTTATAAGACAACTCTGAACCTGGGCTTGAACATGAATTGGAAACAGAAATATATTCCCCTAATTATACTAGTGAAGATGACATGGAACCTATCGTAGACTCTAAACCATGTCTTGAAGAAGCAACTGAGCTTGAGTCATCTCCTGATTTCCCTTCGAATCATATCTCTCAGCTTGAATTTGAACCTAAAGTGGAAGTCCTAGTGATTGACCATATTCAAACTACCGATCTAGGATAGGTTAGTAAACAAATTCCCCAAGGACCAATAATTTGTCATCGATACCCTCTATGCTCATCTTCATTGCCCTCACTCTTAGGGCCTGGACCTAAACCTTCAAGTTTGCTACCCTTGGATTTACCTCCACCCATCCCTAAGCTTGAATTACTTGAAAATCTTGAAAGAATGCAGGAAGGTACCACACCATCAGCTTTAGTGGTTATTGATGAGAAACCTCATACTTTGAGTAAAGATGAGATCATGGAAATTCATGAGGAGATTATACAGATCATTCCTAAGCTATCAAAACCTTCAGGGGATGAAACTAATGAACAATTACATGACACTTTTAAAGGCTTAATCCATTACCATGATGATTTTAAGTTTGGGTCTTGCTTTGATAATACCATTACTATAAACATGCTGCAAATGAAATCGTCTTTTGCTTTAAATGAGAAGTTGAATGGTAAAGTTTATCATGAACCTGATGTTGGTTTAATTCTTCCTAATCATGTTTTTCAAAGAACAGGCTTAATGCCTAGGATTCCATATGCATACCTATCATGTTTTCCAAATGCAGTGACAGGACAATTGAGAGGAACTGTAGTTAATTGTTCCAACATAAATGCTCCAAAGTAAAATTAGGAAGTATTTCTAGTTTCATTCAAATCTGCCACTTTTGCATATCATATGTCCAAATAACATATTGTTGCTATATATGAGAATCCAATTGCCTTCCATGATCCCCTTCTTAATTGCAGGAATGAAAAGCTAAACAAGGATGAGGACAACATGCACACAAGGGGATGGCCACCAAAGCTGAAGCATAAGGATGAGGAGCGGCCCACCCCCGGACGACATACATAGGATGACTACTATACCTTGGGATAGCCACCGGAGCTAAACTATGGTGGTGAAGATCACCCACACTACTTTGGCCGAGATGATTTCAGCACTTTGGGATTACCACCAGAAGATGGAAGTAAGAGACCTTATCACTAATTCTTCGGAGAAGAATTCTTTTGGCCCCAGGAGAGCTGATGCAGGGCATCTTCAGGGACTTAGTCACATTTTGACATCATTTTGAAACTTGTTTACATTTTCATTTATCTTAATTTTGGGAACTTGTTAAACTTTGATTATTCGGTCCAAACTAGTTTTGATCGTGGTGAGACTAGTTGGTGGACCATTTTGTAACTTAAACACTTGATGCTTGTATGTTGCAGTTAGGATCTTAGCCTAGGATTTATTTTCCATGTCTTTGTTTTCTTCTGTAGTTAATGTAGTAGGGTGTTGTAGCCTAGGTGAACATCACCTGTACTAGCACATACATGGCACCAAAGCATCCAATCCGCAAGGCATTCTCATGGTCCAAGCTGGAACTTAACACCATCAAGCCATCATTGAACTATTGGGAAACCCCGGAGATATTTTACAAATTTTCAGAGATGCAAACACGTTGCGCAGCGGAAGAATACCCCCGAAATAGGCCAGTCCCAAAAACCCAGTGAAGATCGCATGCGAAAGAGTCGATACGATGAGATAGAAAGTACCTTGATTTAGGTGAGGCCGATGTCGTAGTAGGCGCCCAAGCGTGCGCCCTCTGCAGTCTAACACACACGAATGCCTCGAGCTCTCTTCTTCCACGCCCGGTGCTAGCCTCGGGAAGAAGATCCAAGCCTTGTGCTTATTCCTCTAGCCTTGCGCCACCTCCAAGGTGTATGCGCCAAGAGGAAGATGAGGAGAAGGAAGTTGCCAAACACCACCAAGTTCCTCACGCCAAGAGGAAGGGAAGGTGTGTTGCGGCTAGGGTTGGATGGAAGAATTGCGCCACTAGCCTCTTGCTCTCGCCCTCAAGAACTCACCCTCAATTTTTATCACGCCTCAAGGAGAGATTAGTATCATGAGGGGAGGCATTTATGGCTCTATTTATAGAGCAAGAGGTAGTTGAGTGTGTGGCCACAATTCAATTTGAGTGGGCGGCTAGGAGAGGATTTAGGAGTTTAATTATTTTAGGAATTAACCAAGTCCTAATCCAATTAGGACTCTAATTAATTGTTAAAATAATTAAATCCTAATCTAATTAGGATTCTAATTAATCATGATCAGTCATAATCCAATTAGGACTCAAGTGGGCGACTTGATCAAGGTTCAAATTAAATTTTGAATCAAGTCCTAATCCAATTAGGACTCTAATTATTTATTTATTTAATTAAATCCTAATCTAATTAGGACTCTAATTAATTCAAATAAATCAGCCCATTTAATCCCACAAAAATAGGACTCTAATTAATTAATTAATTAGCCCCTATTTTATCATGATTATTTAAACTCACATGAGGTATAGGCGCTAACCCTAGTCTAACTACGGTTAAGCATGCGCCATCTCTTTTCTTCTCCTTAAGCCCATTAAGCCCAACTTTTCAATGGGCCCAGCCCAATCTCCATTATGCATGTTAACCAAGCCCATGGATCCAATCCAATTTAAGCCTAGGTCAAATTGGGCTAACCATAGTTAATATGCCGAAATAGAAGTTGGCTCCAACAAATCTCTTCCATCTCATCAGGCCCATTGGCGCTGATGAAATCTCCAGAATAGATTCGAGTTATCCAATAACTCGATCATAAGGCTTCCCGATCAGTACGAGAACTCGAGTATCAAGGTTTGCGACCCTGTAGGTTCCTCTGACGTTGGCAGTGCTGACCCATGGTCACCACAAGCAGTGAGTGGCACCTAGCAGTGCATCGCTGCTACCCAAGTCATCGGAATGGATATCGACATCGACATCCCCATCATCGCAACCAAGTACAGATACATTACAGTCTCTTTGCCGAACTGATATCCGATTGGCCAAGTGTGTCACCACTTGTTTCTATCCAATCTCATGGCTATGACTAAATCAGGTCTAACCTGGGTATGGCCATACACTTTCAGTCATAGAACCATAGAGGAGCTCCATGGATATCATGCTTCCCTTAGGAAGGGGCAAATCCTATGTCTGTGCATTGACCTTCTCATATGGGTCGTGACATGCCCAATGACAACCGTTATTACCTCCCAACTATGGCAAGGTGTTAGGTTGTATCAAAGCATATCCCTAACCACATAGAATGGCCAATGACCTCAAGTCAAGGGATCAATGCATCTCCTATCACTTGTGAGGATAACTCGTGACACCAAGTCATTGCCTCACAGTGGGTCGGTCCAGTATATCTACCACTGATATACTCATATGCCTACATTAGCACCTCGTGCCTAACCAGCTCATATACCAATCTTACAAGTACCATAGCTGTCCCATATCCACTAAGGTACATTGACTAGGGACAATAGTTTGAGCATAGATCCAATCTGTCTCCAAGGACATTATCATATAAGTACATGTTCGCAGATGTCAACAAATAATGATAACGACAATGCCAGTATGATATAAATATCAATGTCAAGTAGTACAAGTAATGGGCCAGAATTAGGTCCTTAGGGCATATACACCAACAATCTCCCACTTGCACTAAGACCTAGAGGTTAAGAAATCTTAACCCCATATCTCTAGCGTGACCATCATGTTTCTGCTGCACCAAAGCCTTGGTCAATAGGTCTACTAGATTGTTCTCTGTGTCAACTCTGCTAATCTTGACATCACCTCTATCTATGATCTCTCTGATCAGGTGAAATCTCCTGAGCATGTGTTTGGATTTTTGATGAGACTGTGGTTCCTTGGCTTGTGCAATTGCTCCATTGTTATCACAATAGATTTCAATGGGATCCACTGCACTTGGAACCACCTGAATTTCAGAAATGAACTTCCTAATCCAAACGGCTTCTTTGGCTGCCTCAGAAGCGGCCATATACTCAGCTTCGATTGTAGAATCAGCTATGGTGGATTGCTTGAAGCTCTTCCAGCATATAGCGCCTCCATTTATCTTGAACACATAGCCGGCCTGCGATATGAAGTCGTCAGGGTCAGACTAGAAAGGCGCATCAGTGTAGCCCTGCATACTGAGCTCTTCCTGTCCCCCACAGACCAAGAACAAATCCTTAGTTCTTCTTAGATACTTTAGGATGTTCTTTACAGCCACCCAGTGCTGTACTCCAGGATTGGATTGGTATCTGCTGGTTATGCTCACAGCATAAGCCACATCTGGTCTAGTACACAACATTGCATACATGATCGATCCTACTGCCAAGCATAGGGCACTCGACTCATGTCATCCCTCTCAGCCTGTGTGGTGGGACACTGGCTCTTTGAGAGAGTGAGGCCATGTCTCACTGGAAGGTAGCCTTTCTTGGATTGCTCCAAGCTAAACCTCTCCAGGACCTTATCAATGTATGTACTCTGACTAAGGGCTAGGAGCTTCTTGGATCTATCCCTGTAGATCCTCACGCCTAGGATATAGGCAGTCTCCCCTAAGTCCTTCATCTCAAAACACTTCCCTAACCATGTCTTCACAGCTTGAAGACTAGGGATGTCGTTCCCGATGAGCAGTATGTCATCGACATACAAGACCAGAAAAGTCACCAAGCTCCCACTGAATTTTCTGTATACATAGGCGTCATCTTCGCTTTTGATAAAGCCATAATCTCTCACAGCTTCATCAAATCGAAGATTCCAACTTCGAGATGCTTGCTTTAATCCATAGATGGATCTCTTTAGCCAGCAGACCTTATTGGCCTCTGCAGGATGGACGAAGCCATCAGGTTGTGTCATATACACATCCTCAGCCAGCATTCCATTAAGGAAAGCTGTCTTCACATCCATCTGCCATATCTCATAGTCATGATATCCAGCTTCCTTCAAGGATGATGCGCCACCAAGTAAGGGCCATCAAGGAGGGGTGCTTCTTGCGCCACCATGCAAGGTGCGCAAGCAAGCATGCATGCGCCTATCTTCAGGTGATGTGCGCCATCCTAATCTTCATCTTAATTAAAAGAAAAAAGAAAAGTGGCACGCAGGCCTCACAAGAGTACACCACAGGCATGCAAAGGGGCTTGACTAATGATCACAACACCATGCACAATCAAGGCATTACTCATGCAATTCTACATGCTCATGAAAAACACAAAATTTCAAATTTTACTTTTGCATAAAGTCAGTTTCTTTTTCTCATCTTCTTCTCACAAATCTTTTAGTTATTTGCAATTAATTTTCATGATGATTTCAAAGATCCTCTCGGCTGGTAATTTTGTCAGATCAAGAGACCCGGCCAGTCCGAAGACACAATGCCCGTCCTACTTGACAAAACCATGTGCGCCTTTGATCTTTAAACCATGCAAGAAAAATAACCCAAAAATCCAAAAGAGATTGAAAAGGTGATAGAAACAAGAAACCCTAATTTTTCCTACTTTTAGAAAAAAAAACGTTTGCCATGCAATTTGCAATTTTCGAAAATTGAAATATGGCATGTGAGCATGAAAAACATGAAAAACATCATTCGAGTTTCGCAAGTCCCTCTGATACCACTGTTGGGAAACCCCGGGGATATTTTACAAATTTTCAGGGATGCAAACACGTTGCGCAGCGGAAGAATACCCCCGAAACAGGCCAGTCCCAAAAACCCAGTGAAGATCGCATGCGAAAGAGTCGACACGATAAGATAGAAAGTACCTTGATTTTGGTGAGGCCGATGTCGTAGTAGGCACCCAAGCGTGCGCCCTCTGCAGTCTCACACACTCGGATGCCTCGAGCTCTCTTCTTCCACGCCCGGTGCTAGCCTCGGGAAGAAGATCCAAGCCTTGTGCTTATTCCTCTAGCCTTGTGCCACCTCCAAGGTGTATGGGCCAAGAGGAAGATGAGGAGAAGGAAGTCGTCAAACACCACCAAGTTCGTCACGCCAAGAGGAAGGGAAGAAGGTGTGTTGCGGCTAGGGTTGGATGGAAGAATTGCGCCACTAGCCTCTTGCTCTCGCCCTCAAGAACTCGCCCTGAATTTTGATCACGCCTCAAGGAGAGATTAGTATCATGAGGGGAGGCGTCTATGGCTCTATTTATAGAGCAAGAGGCGATTGAGTGTGTGGCCACAATTCAATTTGAGTGGGCGGCTAGGAGAGGATTTAGGAGTTTAATTATTTTAGGAATTAACCAAGTCCTAATCCAATTAGGACTCTAATTAATTATTTAAATAATTAAATCCTAATCTAAATAGGATTCTAATTAATCAAGATCAGTCCTAATCAAATTAGGACTCAAGTGGGCGACTCTATCAAGGTTCAAATTAAATTTTGAATCAAGTCCTAATCCAATTAAGACTCTAATTATTTATTTAATTAATTAAATCCTAATCCAATTAGGACTCTAATTAATTCAAATAAATCAGCCCATTTAATTCCACAGAAATAGGACTCTAATTAATTAATTGATTAGCCCCTATTTTATCATGATTAATTAAACTCACATGAGGTATAGGCGCTAACCCTAGTCTAACTAGGGTTAAGCATGCGCCATCTCTTTTCTTCTCCTTAAGCCCATTAAGCCCAACTTTACAATGGGCCCAGCCCAATGTCCATTATGCATGTTAACCAAGCCCATGGATCCAATCCAATTTAACCCTACGTCAAATTGGGCTAAGCATGGTTAATATGCCGTAAATGGAAGTTGGCTCCAACAAATCTCTTCCATCTCATCAGGCCCATTGGCGCTGATGAAATCTCCAGAATAGATCCGAGTTATCCAATAACTCGATCATAAGGCTTCCCGATCAGTACGAGAACTCGAGTATCAAGGTGTGCGACCTGTAGGTTCCTCTGACATTGGCAGTGCTGACCCATGGTCACCACAAGCAGTGAGTGGCACCTAGCAGTGCATCACTGCTACCCAAGTCATCAGAATGGATATCGACATCGACATCCCCATCATCGCAACCAGGTACAGATCCATTACAATCTCTTTGCCGAACTGATATCCGATTGGCCAAGTGTGTCACCACTTGTTTCTATCCAATCTCATGGCTATGACTAAATCATGTCTAACCTGGGTATGGCCATACACTTTCAGTCATAGAACCATAGAGGAGCTCCATGGATATCATGCTTCCCTTAGGAAGGGGCAAATCCTATGTGTGTGCATTGATCTTCTCATATGGTTCGTGACATGCCCAATGACAACCGTTATTACCTCCCAACTACGGTAAAGTGTTAGGTTGTATCAAAGCATATCCCTAACCACATAGAATGGCCAATGACCTCAAGTCAAGGGATCAATGCATCTCCTATCACTTGTGAGGATAACTCGTGACACCAAGTCATTGCCTCACAGCGGGTCGGTCCAGTATATCTACCACTGATATACCCATATGCCTGTGTTAGCACTTCGTGCCTAACCAGCCCATATACCAGTCGTACAAGTACCATAGCTGTCCCATATCCACTAAGGTACATTGACTAGGGACAATAGTTTGAACACAGATCCAATCTGTCTCCAGGGACATTATCATATAAGTATATGTTCGCAGATGTAAACAAATAATGATAACGACAATGCCAGTATGATATCTTACTGGGTGGAAAGTATTTCAACAAGAAGGCCTTTGACAATTACTCCCAAGTAGTGAATGTTCCAGTCAGATGAGAATGTAGCCATGCTTTTGCTAGGTCCCTGAGGGAAAATGGAAACAATCTCAGTGTAAGAGCATCATCAGATACACCATTAATTTTTATTGTATCACAAAATTCAAGAAAAAGAGATAAGTGTTGATTGGGATCTTCCAGAGGAGATCCTCCAAACTGATTCTGTTGGATCATCGACAGGAAAGCTGGTTTAATCACAAAGTTGTTTGTATCAATTGCAGGCCTAGTAATACTGGAATGAATTCCCTGTGTATTCGGGGCTGTATAATCTCTATGTGTCCTTCTTTCAGCCATGATTGATTCTTCTCTCTCCTTTGCAAACCTCAATTTCCTGCGCAATCTAAGAGTTTTGTTAATTTCAGGATCAAAAGGAACTAATGATCCTGATCTAAGATTCCTGCGCATAAACAAGTAGAATGTCAGATAAGTTCAGAATTTTTGCAGAAAATATAAGAAAATCAGAATCTATCACAAAAAGTAATAAAAACAAAAAATAAAAAGCTTAGTCTAGCAACAATATCAATTATATAAATATTAACAAAACCAAGGTCCCCGGCAATGGCTCCAAAAACTTGTTGTAGTCCGCAAGTGCATGGATACTTGAAGTAATATTTAAGATATCGAACCACAGAGACCTCGTTGTTAAGTACCAACGTATTGAATTCTTACTAGCTAAACAAATCGAGAATGATGAAAGTAAACGATCGAAACGGTATACGAAAATATCAGAGAGAGAATCTGGGACTAGGGGTTCATCCACCTTAATTTTAATGACTAGAAGAGAATAAAATATTGTCAGTCAAATTTTATTATGATAAAGATGTAATTTACTTCATAAAGGAATTAACTCACTCTCGCGCAGATAATTATACAAAGAACCAATCCTCACTCTCGTGTAGGATCTATTCAATGCTGAAGATAAATAAATTATTGACAAAGAACTCGAGGATCACTCTCGTGCATCCAAATTCTAAGTCAAATATCTCAAGAGAAACCATGTATTCTCATACCATAATTTCTCAGGTTCAACTTAAGGTTCTCTAACGATCAAGTCTAACACAATAACTCAATCCAAAGATCAGAAAATCAACATGGCAATAGAATTACAAAAAATCAGAATTAAGAACAATACCTAATCTCTTACGATAAGTTCTAAACTCAATATTTTAGGGTTCCAAATTTTGCAATCAACATCTCAGTCTATTTCACAAAATTCTAAAATATGCTGAAAGTATGAGACTAAGGAGAATTATAAACAATCATCACATAAGTAGAATTATCATAGCAAAATCAACCTGACGAAATTAACAATGTCTAGTCATTAAGAAGTTAAGGGGATAACACCCCCATGTCCCATATGAAGGTTTAAGCTAGCATGATGAAAGAATTACAGCAAAACATGATTTTAGAATGATTAGAAATCGAAAGAGAGGGGTAAAAGTTATAAAAAAGGGTTGTAATCAAAATTACAGCCCATAATTTGCTTTTCACGTGATGAACAATGGCGGCGTCCACGTTTTTGTTGATCTCTCCTTCAATCGATCTCCTTTCACTCTGAAACTTATGTGGTGTGTTCTCCTACCTCAGGTGAAGCTTCCTTTTAAATTTCGTGGCCGGAGATGGTCTGTGTGATGAACGGTGATGAACCCTAGTGCAGCGGCGATTCTCTCAAATTCTCCGTGAAGTATTGATGAAAATTGTTCCTTTTGCTTCGATAATCTTCTCATCCTAATGCTGAGTTTTCCCCTTTTTACGGATCTTCAATTGATGCCCTAAATATCGAGAAATCATCTTTTTAATCTTTCGGTGGAAAAATTAGAAAACTGGGCGCGGAATTACGGTACCGTGATGAATATTACGGTACTGCCTTAATGGTTTAGGAGGTTTCTATAAGGATTTCGTCCACAATTACGGCACTGTGAAAATCCTTACGGTAGTGCCGTAATTCTTCCAAAATCTCTGAAAGTTTCTGTATGATATTGGACCTAAATTATGGCACCGTGGAAAGTGTTACGGCAGTGCCGTAATTTGTCCGAAATCCTCTGAAGTCTCTGCTCGATTATGACCAAAATCATGGCACCGTAATATTAATTATGGTAGTGCCATAATTTCCTAAAAAAACTCGTTGCAATATGCTGCCATGAAATCCATTACGGTAGTGCCCTGATTTCAGATTACGACGGTAAAAATAATTACGTCACTACCGTAATTTCTCTAGAAAGCTTGGTTTGAGTTGAAATTTGATGTTCAAACTCCTCTTGATGATTAGAACTCGCCCATGCATCGAAATTGTTTGAAAACGCGTGATAATGATGCCTTTTTACCTGAAATTGATCAAAAACTAAAGAAGGTATAGATTCCAAAATATTTGGCAAATAAGGCATAAAAATAAAGCAAAAGAGCAAGATTATGACTCAAAAGGTTAGTTAATCAGTACGAAAAATACTATGAAATTTAGAGTCATCAGTATCCAATACTCATGATATAGAAGTAGAAAGGTTGACTTGGGTAACATAAATACTGGAGCATGAAGACGAAGCCTTCTCTTATTCTCATTCTGAAGTTGCACCATGTCCTTCAACATGTGAAGTGGCCCTCCACATGAATAGCACATATTGTTCCTGACCCTTTCCATCTTTATTTTCAATGTCTTAGTTAGGCCTTTCAGTTCAACACATTGAATGTCTACTTTAGGAGGGTTTTGAGCCTAACCATCTCATCAAAGAGCTGCCTTAGATTATAAATAATCTCATAAGCAGTCTTCATTTCATATTGCCCTCATAATTCAGGCGACATGTTGGTTAGCATCAAATTAGCAACCTCCAAAGTATCAACCTGATGCTTATTATAAGCGTCCTTCTCAGCCGCTGAGGCCGGGCATAGAAGTGGCTCAGGAATTGGTTGTTCAATGACATAGAGCTTCCTCTCGAGCTTGAGCACAGTTCTCAAGTTCATATACCAATCCAGTAAGTTGATCCAACCAACTTATCTCTTTTAAGGGTAGATCGCAATGACCATCTGCTATTGTTCATAGCCATTGTTCTACAACAACCAGGAAAAGCAGATTAATACTACTTTAAGTCATTTAAACTATACTTATTTTAAATGACTATGGCTCCCACTATTTTAATCGAATTGACAACCCACAAAGTCAATCAAAAAATTCAAGATTTCCTAGTGTGATGGGATCCTCATTCCATATGAGTCTTCACGTCCCATGAGGGTGGGATGAGATGCACAAAGTGACCCATGCATCTTAAGGTGGGCACGCCGGCCGGTTGCACTTGGCAACTCCCCATCTTGAGACAGTGTAGACATTTCATGTCCAACGAGGGCTGGAAACAACATGAAACTCTAACCTCTCAACGATGCCTCTAGAGTCTCATCATGTGTCGAGCACATATGATAATCTAGTCAAGTCCATTCCTAACCATTATGCCCAGGGCAAACGAGTTTCCTTGCAAAGACACATCCAAGTTAAAACTGGACTGGGGAAACCATTGTCACCACACACCTTCTAAAGATAAGTGGGTGTGTCCTACGAGGGTGGGAAACAGTGCACAACACCACTAATTGATAGCTTGATGAGGGCTACGCATTAGAAGGCAACTAGACTTGATATTTGGATTGAGGGTTTTTGAGGTCTCATCCTCTTAGTTTTATCTTATGTCTAACATTACAAGCATGCAATCCTATAGTGATAACATGAAGATAAAACATCACAGGCATGCTTTACTTTAGTAAATAAGGAAAGCAAAAAAAATGGATGATGTGATCATAGCCCATTCAAGACATTGAACCAACCCATGCCAAAAGGGGTTCAACTCTTGACCTAGGACACAAGCCCCTAAAAACAGACCTAGCCTAGCCGACCTCTAGCTTGATCTTCAAGGTTGGCTCCATGGTCCACCACGCCTTGGTTTAGCACTCAAACCCTAGAGGTACTTTTAGGGAAACCCTAGAAGCATTCTCATGGGTTCGGCCAATGTGATGTGGGACAGGAGCATGCAATTTGGGCTAGCATGAAAAGCTGAATCTAAGGAAAGAAAACAAGCTAGCATGCAAGAACTAACGTGTTGCCAAAAATATGTTTCAGAAAAAAAGGTCAAAATTTCAGGAAACAACCAGGAATAAGGAGACAGGCAGAAATCTAAGGCTGGAAACAACACTGCCGAGGATATTCATTTAAGAAAAGTTGCTATGCTTTGTAAGTAAATCCATAGATTCAAAATTCAAATTCACTAAGCCAAATTGTAGAATAAAAGTAATTCTTTTCAGGCGTGCCAAAAATAGGGAGTCATGTTTTTTCAGGCATGTAAAAATCTGCAAGAAAATGGTTAATCATATTAGCAAATTCAAACAGCACAAAAATTGTATCAGTCTTAGAAAGTTGCAAGGACTCCTAGGCCAATCTGATGATTCTTCAATAGGACCAAGTGATCCGATAAATAGAGTGAAATGTGTTCTTCCTGATCGTTTCATGTATCAGGGGTCCTATCAAGTCCAAGCACATTGAATACATGCAAGAAGAAGACTAATCAAGACTAATCAGATTACTATATGAAACAATTGCAGAAGTTATTCATTCTTCAGAAAATGCTCTGTCTCATAGGATGATCCATTGATGTTTGGGTTGATTGGACTATTCCCTCTAGTAGAACAAGATGAGGACTTCCTATTCTTGCCAAAGTTCAAGACTTGTGTTGCACTGATTGCTTAAGATACTTGCGAAAAGAAGCTTAGTCATATTAATATTAATTGGAAACAGGCAACTGGAAATAGGAGATGCGGTGGAAATATGGAAAAACAGGGGAAGTCACACGGGTGAGCAGGGTTCGTCGCCGTTTGTCTGGTGGTGCACAGATGGCGAACCTGCTACGATTGGAGGTTCTTATGATGGTGGATAGGTGGTGGACGGAGTTTGGGGTCGCTTGGGGGCCGGCCGGTGGAGAACAACGACGAAGGGTGGAAGGCTGCGGAAACTAGGTGGAAATAGGGGATCCGGATAGGAGTTCGATTTCGGCAATCGGAGCTACGGATGGATGGATGTCGGCGGCTGAAGACTCATCCAGGAAAGGTGACATGGTGGCTAAAGTTCCATGGGGATCCGACAGATGGATCGTCGGCGGCGACTCACAGAACTTTGAAAGTTCTAGGATTTACTGGAGCGTGCGAATGGATGCAGCGAACAGGGAGAGAATTAGGTGGAGAGAATAGAATAGAGAAGAGGGGAAGAGGGGAAAGCTAGGTGATACAAGCACCTCAGAGGAGGAGGGGAAAGGAGAAGACATCTGATGCCATGGAGACACAGAAGCTATTTCATTCAATTCAATAATTTTGCCGATTACATTGTGTTTGCGTGATACATATAGGATGAGGCTTCAACATACATTTGCAGACGAACATTGTAACTTCCTTCTTTGGTAGCAAAGAATCCGTTGAAGGAGATGTTTCCTGGTTTGCAGCTTCCAATCGTGAGCAGCATGGAGATGTTGAAGGCGAGATGTTGAAGAGACATTCAAGGCGAGATGCTGAAGAGATGTTGCTGCTTTCCTTCTTTGATTGCAGTAGAAAGATGAACGTTGCTGTTTCCATAGTAGGCTTGCACGTTGTTGGAGAGTTGATGCTCGGCTGGAGAAGTTATTCCATGATGATCGCATATTTGATTAAGTGCTTAATTCCTCATGTGCTGATGTAATAATGTAGATCCTGGTTTGTGGGATGCAACATCTCCTTATTTGAGCATCTTGAGTTTATTGAGTAATCGAAGTAGTTCCTTTATTTAGCTAGCTTTAGGATTTAGCTTGCTAGCTTATTCTAGGGCTTCAAGGCCTTTGACTAGGGAAGTCGTAGGCTCCATTTGTATCTTCGTGGCCTGTGGTCTCTGTTGGGGTATGCCCTTAAGGCTAATGTTTGAGGCCTTGGGACAGTAACAGTATCATGTATAAACTTTTTAGTTTATAAAGGCAATGGTTGTTATTCAGGTTGTTACCTTGTCTGCTGTAATAAGTGTACTTCTGAATAATGTCTCAAATGCTGTTCAGCTGGGCTGACATGCAGTAAAGTCCTTAGTCGATATATCTTGGTGAACATGAGACAGCCTTGATATGATTAAGACTAATATGTGTTCTAATCTTATAGGATGCTTCGAGCATGGAATAAGATGTAGACTCATGGGTACATTGGATATACTGGACAGACCCTACTAGGATATTCAATTGCTTGTCACAATGTGAATAATCCTTGTATGTGTGTACAAGTGGCACATTTCCTTTGACTTGAGATTACTTGTGTTTCTAAATGATGATTGTCATTGTTTTGAGGTAGTTCAATATCATTTGAAACATAATGATTATAGACTATCTTGGATGGTGAGCTTGAGTCATGTTAGGGCACTAGTGATAAATATAGGAATGCCGTCTCCTTAATTGGAGTGTGATGTTCTAAAAGGGCCCCCTGGATGAGATGATTGAGAAAGTGTATGGCCATACCCAGATGACTGTGTTCATCTGATCTAATCATGCTCATCATATTGGAGTTACGAGCTTGACAGGCTTGTCCAATAAAGAACATCCAGTGGCAGAGGAAGCATGTATGCCTTGTGAGTTGGATTCACACTTGTGCTGTGTTTTGGGTGTAGTCTTGGAAGACTCTTTTCTTTATATCGGGAGACAGTGATGTGTTGCTAGATACCCCTCACTGATCGTGATAACGTAAGTTATCGTTACCGACATTTAAAGAAAACCGTTAGGGTCGCACAATTTGATGATATGGCTTACTTAAGTCAGATCGTGTGGACTGAATTGTTTGGATTCAGTTTTAAAGGGATTTAATCTCTGATTGAAAGTGAGATCTGGTCTGATCATGTTTGATTGATTAGGGCTTGAGATCGGTAAGCTTCGATTGAGAGAATTGATGCTGGATTGGTGAGATCAAGAGCATCAAGAGATCAACGGTCAGATCTTAAGCCTTAGGGGTTTAATTTGATCTGGACTAAAGGCTTGGGCTGGTTTGATTTGGTCTTTGAACCAAATGCAATTGAACCATGGCTCGGTTCAAAGAGGAGCGATTGGTTCACTTGAAGTGAACGCATGATCGCTTGAGAGTATGAGGCGAGTTTTTGGCTTGCTATTTTTAGAAGCCACGCTCCCACGTTCAACGAGAACGGTGCACTCGTCGCCTCTTTATGGCTCTCGCTCTCGTGTGGTGAAAGTGCTACACGAAAAGAGGGGTGAAAGAGCTTCATCGACCTAGCCGCAAGAGATCTCATCTCCTCCATACGAACGACTCCTTGAAGATTTGCTAGCACAAAGTCGCCAAGGAAGTAGTCGCCTTCTCATTGTGTGCGTCATCTTTGGAGAAAAGGCATTTGCGTTTTTGCTTCCAAGGCGCCATCCAGAAATGGCTATGGTATGAATTCTTATCATGAATACATGTTGTTAAAAGTTAATCATGTGACATGTTTTCGATCCTATGAAACCCTAGCATCCGCTGCCCATATTATGTTTGCGCCACCTTAGGGTTTCCCCCCCCTTAGATTTAGGGGACTTACAATTGGTATCAGAGCATGTTTGGCGCATGTTTCATATGATTGCTTTATGTTATGTATTGTGATCCATGTTTGCGCAAGCTGAATAGACCTAGGATTATCTTCATGCGAAAATTTTACATGCTTGTCTTGTCGCATGTTTAGTCATTTGTGGCGCATGAATGATGTTTCTTTGGTTGCGCTTATGGGTTAGATCTATAGTTTATGTGAAAGTTTACATGATACTTTCTGCATGTCGAAACTCAATATTTGTTTCCTTTAGTTGGCGCATGCTTTGGTTTTTCTGAAAAACAAAACTCTTGCGCGACTCACATTAGATCTAACTAGCACCTGCTTTAAACCCTTAGACGGGTTATTAGGGTTGAAGTCATCTTCTAAATAGATCCAAACTGTCTGATCAGACTATCTGACAGCCTAGATGGATCGACCAGATAGCACCTTGGCGCAAGCCAGAGGTGGCTATAGGTCGACTGCAGACGGCGTGTAGCGATGTCTGGTTGAGACACCCTATGAACGCACATGAGTTAGGCCCGGGGTCACACCCGCCTGCCAGACCTCATTGTGGTCGTTCAGCCCTAGGCGCATGCATGGTTGACCATTTGGTCGACTCAAGTCAGTTAGGACTTGGTGCATGCAAGGGCAATGGATCTGACTAGATTGATGAGTGGATCCCTATTAATGGACCGTTGTAAGGCAGCAGGGCAAATAAGGAAATTAAAATTGATGCCAATGGGGTTTTTCAAAAATTTTATTTTCCTAATTGGATCACATGATATTTGATGCCATTTGCTTGTTTATTTCATCTTATGTGGGCTGCCCGTTAAATGTGTGCTGTGCTGGGGCCTGCGTGCCTGTATTAAAGTTGTAAATTAATTATTGTGATCTGCGTATCACATTGTATTTAATTTATAAAGTGTAATTGACCTGCGTGTCAATCTTGTCTAGATAGATTAATTTGTAAGTTAATCAGACAAGAGCACAGAGCACACTTGGCAGAGGCGCATGCAGCAGTGGCTAGACCAGGAAGGAGGTCCAGGGTTCGACTCTGCAGGTATCAGAGGAGGCTAACGTGTTCCAGCAAACACGGCTCGTTCAACTTCACCCTCGAAGGTGAAGAAAGGCCTGAAATTCCAGAAGATTACCCATATTGCTAGAGGAGCGTCAGAGGACGCTCGACCCAGGCAGGATAAAGGAAAAGCCAAGGAGACGGCTGATCCTGAGGAGATGGTGAACCAGGGTGATCGCATTGCTCACATCGAGCAAATGCTCGGTATGGCCAGTGGTGGAGATAATGGGATGATTCCACAGGTGGAAAACCTCCAAAAGACTGTGGAGGATCAGGAATTGCTGATCGAGCAGTAGAGGCTGCAAATCAAGCAACAAGGGTTGCAGATTGAGCAACAGAGGTTGCAGATTGAGGTCATGGAACAGACCATGGAGGGTCTGATCCATCTGCCAGGAGAGATGGTTCGCATGAAGGAGGACATGCACGCTGAAGTTAAGATACTGCGCCTAGCCCTAGCGCAAGTATCAACAGCGGCACCGGTGGAGCAGGAGGCTCCCAAACCGAGGATACGGGTGCCCGACCCAGCGACGTTCGGAGGGGCTCGATCGTCCAGAGAGGTCGAGAATTTTATCTGGGATATGGAGCAACTGTTTTCAGCTAACCATATTTCTGCAGGAGATCGGGTGCAGGTGTGCATCGCCTATCTTACAGGCGACGCAAAGCTTTGGTGGCGAACCAAAGTCGGCTCTACCTCAGGGACTGCTTGCTGGACTTGGGAGACTTTCCGTGAGGAACTGCGGCGGCAGTTTCTTCCCGGAAACTCGGCGGACCAGGCGCGTGGCAAACTGGATCGGCTGAGGCATACAGGCTCGATCCAGGAGTACGTCAGAGCTTTCTCTACAATGATGCTGGAGCTTCCGGGGATGGCGGAGGACGATAGACGATACTTCTTCCTCCGGGGCCTTCAGGCATGGGCAGAAACGGAGGTCCGACGACGTGAGCCGGTTGACTGGAGGGCGGCGGCGGCAGTGGCTGAATCTTTGGTGGATAACAGAAACTTCAAACCAGCACTACCAAAGAAATCCAAGACACCACTAAAGCGCGGCTCTCAGCACGGCTCCCCACGCACACCGCCGGGAGCTAGAGTTCAAGAAAGGGGTAGGCCATTCTACCGGCAGAACAAGGGTTCTCCGGGACGACGGGAGCAAAAGCCACAGGGTTGCTTTTGGTGCGGCGGTCCTCACTGGGTAAAGGATTGTCCTAGCAAACAAAAGCTTATGGCGATAGCAGCACAGGATCCAGCCGAGCAGGTTGAAGAAGCTGAGCAACCACGTATTGGATCATTGCAGGTAGTTTCACACACTGCCACGGGAGCGCAGCAGTGTCGGGTTGGTGCTTTGAGGATCGGAGCGATGGTTCTGCAGGATCCGCCCGTTAGAGACATCGAGGGCGATGTCCAAATTAGGCGGGGGAGAATTGTCAGGCCTGGGTCAGGCCGGTTCGGCCCAAGCCCAGGTCCAACCGAGATAAACAACGCGCAGCGGCCCAATCCAGAGTCTTCTCTTCAAACGCACGCGCGGAGCTCGCGTGCGACGGATTCGTGCTGAACGAAGACGGCGTCGTCTCCGCAACACACGGACGCGGACGCGTTCGTCGGCGAACGACGTGGGAAGGCGGCGGAACGCTTGGGCGCGGACGACGCCGAGTGTTGCGGACGACGTGGCGACCTTAGAGGAACACTCGGAGGCAAGGGCGCTTCGGACGCGGACGCGAGCGACGACCTCGTCGTCGACGACGGAAGCGGAGGCAGCTGGGTATAGCAGCGCGAACGGGTCGCGCGGGAGGGAACGCAGGCGGCGCTTCCCTTATAAAAACCGCAGAGGGTTTTGGCCAAGGGAGAGGATCATCAACGAGCGATCAAGCTCCGACGAGGGAAAAATAGAGCGATTGTAACCGGAACCAGGGGTTTTCCGGCGAGGGAGGGACAGAGGGCACCGGCGACGGGGGTCGTCGGCGTTGAGAGGAATCTGTAAGCTTCTTCAGGGGATAATAAAGCTTCATCTTCTCGTACCTTCCTTCTTCTGCTCTTCGTGCTCTTCGTGTGATCTTCCGACGGTCGACGGCGGTCGGCGAATCGCGAGTGCAGGCGGCACTCGACCTCGGCAGAAGCAACGACGCGGCGGCGTCGTGCGCTTGAAGACGATGCAGCGGCGTCGAACGGACGAAGAAGACGACGTTCGTTTCGAGGCAGTGACGTGGATTTTGACCGGGTCAAAATCCATACGACGGAAACGAATTCGATTCGAAATCGAATTCGAGAAGCTGACGTCAGGCGGACGTCAGTGTGCAAAATCGAGCGGCGGAAGCGAAAATCGGCGCGGGCGGCGGACGATTTCGAGGGCTGACGTCAGCAAACGAGTGGCTGACGCAAGCAAAGGCGTGATTTTGACCAAAGTCAAAATCAGAGAAAGATTTGAGGTATTTTGGTTAGGGTTTGATTTTCCCTGAATTAGGGTTTTCCGGATTTTCTCCGTGCGATCTTGTATTTGGGGATAAAAATTATCCGGGGAGATTAGGGTTTCTAATTTTGGGTCGGAAACCCTAGGGCGAGTTACGTTCTGGTATTCCGCCGGACGGTTCTAGGAAGCGGATAAGCGCTCATTCTAGACCGATCCGACCGGGGCGTGACAGCGCATTTTCCCTGGTAGGCGCACCTGAGCTGCAGATGGCGCTTGGGCCCTGGTTTGGGCCAGATGAGCAGCAAAAGACCCATGAAGAAAAGCTAGTGAAGACTTAAGTTAATTAAGGTCTTACTTAGGCTATGGGCTTTTACCACATAAGATCCATGCTTTCTTTTATTGTTGTTTTATATAAGTAGAACAGCATGATTTATTTATCTTCTGCTATCACCATAGGAATTGCATGATAGTGATGAAGATAAAAGACCGTTAAAATCCAACGCTAAAATATCAAGCTCGTAAGCCTTCTGACGCGAAACCTCACTGTTCTGATTATCGTTGGAGCCGTGTTGTACCCACTCAGTGGGCACGTCCATCTATCTTCAGACGGTGCCGGATTACACCTGCGTGTTACAGAGAAGGGATTTATCGCTTCTCGTTGCTCAGCATAGCACGTGGTGGTCCAGGGAGTAGGTCGGGTTAGCTTGACCATGTAGGCTACATATGTGGCGCATATGGTAGCACATGGAGGCAGCCATCTGTGGGGTCAGAGATTGTGTTGTACCAACTCAGTTGGCACAGTCTGCTGGATTGCCCAGATGAAGGGGAATCGCACGGGTTGGCGATTGGCTGGGACAGCCTACCAGAGATTAGTGCTTGTACTCTCTGTGCATCTTATCTCGCCTGAGCGGGACGCGGAGACCAAGTATGAAATCTGGATCCCATCTCACTAAAAGAGTTCTACTCTTTCGGGCTGTTTTGCTGGATTTTTCAGCCAGATAAAATAGTGAGAAAAAGAATCATTCTTAAGTCCTGAATTGATTCTTTACATTGATACTGACCTTGCTGTTCTTGCATTGTTGTAGATTCCTGCAGCAACGAACACCGTGAACTTCAATGTGCGATCCCTACTGGAAAGGGAGAAGTTTGCTGGGCCGAACTTCTCAGACTGGTTCGGACACCTTAAGATTGTTCTTAAGGCAGAGAGGAAACTGTATGTCCTCGAGACGGCTATACCGCCTCAACCCGCTCCGAACGCCGCAAGGGCGGTTCGGGAAGCTTATGAAAAGCACGTCAATGATAGCATTGATGTCGCTTGCCTGATGTTAGCGTCTATGACGCCACCGCTGCAGCGTCAGCATGAGGATATGTCGGCTATAGAGATTATAGCGAACCTCAAGATGCTGTATGCTGCACAGGCGAGGACAGAACGCTATAATCTGACAAAGCTTTTCTTTCAGAGCAAACTGGCTGAAGGGAGCCCAGTGGGAGCTCACGTGCTCAAGATGATTGGGCACAAGGAGGCTCTAGAGAAACTGGGGCATACCATCAATCAGGAGCTTGCTGTAGACATTATTCTGCAGTCTCTCCCGCCCTCTTTCGATGCGTTCATCATTAACTTTAATATGAACAAAATCGACTGTACTCCGGCAGAGCTGCTGAATATGCTCTTGACTACTGAGGAGACTCTGAAGGGAAAGCCTTCGACCTCTGTCCTAATGATTCCTTCTAGGAACAAGAAGAAGGGGAAGAAGGGCAAGGCCCCTGTCAAGAGTTACAGCAAGGCTCTGAAGCAAAAAGTTAAGCGGTCAAAGGAATACAGATGTTTTCACTATGGCCAGCTAGGTCACTGGAAAAAGGACTGTAAAGCGCTCCAAGGAGATAAGAGGGGAAGTTTTGCTTCTGGCTCAGGTATTTACGTGACGGAAGTCATGATATCTTCTTCTTCTGTATCATGGGTGTTGGACACTGCATGTGGAGTTCACATTTGTTCAAATGTACAGGAACTCAAGAGAAGAAGACAGGTGGGACAGCATGAGGTGGACCTACGAGTTGGAAATGGGGCACGGGTTGCTGCTGTTGCTGTAGGAGACTATTTCATCTCTTTACCATCTGGACTTGTATTGGAACTAAACAATTGTTACTTTGTTCCCAGTATTACTAAAAATATTATCTCTATTCCTGCTCTTGTCAGGAAAGGGTTTTCCTTTGAATGCAATATTTCAAAGTGTGTTTTATCTTATGATAATATTGTTTATGCTACTGGTTCAATTAACAATGGGTTATTCATGTTGGACATGGAATGTTCTATACAGCAAATTGATAATAAGAAAGCCAAGAATGCTGATGAAAGCACCTTGCTATGGCATAGTCGTTTAGGCCATATTAACAAGAAGCGCATTAAGCGGTTGCATGATCATGGACTGCTGGGATCATTCTCCTATGAGGAGATTGATACATGCAAAGCTTGTTTAATGGGTAAAATGACGAAGTCACCTTTTCCTAACAAAGGTCAAAGGGCTTTAGGTTTACTTGACCTTATACACAGTGATGGGTGTGGGCCTTTTAGTAAACATGCCAGAGGTGGCTATCAGTACTTCATTACCTTTACTGATGATTTCAATAGATATGGTTATGTCTATCTGATGAGACATAAAAGTGAATCTTTTGACAAGTTCAAAGAGTTCAAGAATGAAGTACAGAATCAGCTAGGCCGAAATATCAAGGCACTTCATTCTGATCGAGGTGGAGAATACTTGAGTCATGCGTTTACTGACTATCTAAAGGAGTGTGGGATTATCTCACAGCTCACTCCGCCAGGAACACCGCAATGGAATGGTGTGTCCGAGAGGAGAAATAGAACGTTACTTGATATGGTTCGTTCTATGATGAGTCAGGCTACTCTTCCATATTCCTTTTGGGGTTTTGCACTGGAAACAGCTGCAAAGGTACTAAACCGAGTGCCATCCAAGGCAGTTTCTAAGACGCCATATGAATTATGGTACGGGAAACAGCCGAGCTTGACATTTATCAGGATCTGGGGCTACGAGGCTTATGTCAAAAAGCTCGCCTCTGGGAAACTAGAGAGCAGATCTGACAAATGTATCTTTGTCGGTTACCCTAAGGAAACTAAGGGTTATTATTTCTACGATCCCAAAGAGAACAAGGTATTTGTTGCTCGGACGGCCATATTTCTTGAGAAGGAGTTTCTTTTGCAAGAGGCCAGTGGGAGAGAAATAAAGCTGGATGAGAATCCAGAGGAAGGACAAAGTGCTCAAGCACAGTTGGATGAGCCTGAGCCGGTGGATCAGGTTACTGAACAACCTGAGGCTCAGATATCACGGGAACCGCGAAGATCGGGAAGGATTCATCGACAGCCTGAGCGCTATGACGGAGTCTACATCATTGATAATGATGAACCCCTCACTTATGCGGATGCGGTCAGTGGACCGGAGTCAGCTAGATGGGACTCCATGTCAGATAACTAGGTCTGGGATTTGGTTGATCCGCCTCCGGGAGTTATCCCTATAGGCTGTAAATGGATCTTCAAGAAGAAGATTGACATGGATGGTAACGTGGTTACCTATAAAGGCAGGCTAGTTGCGAAAGGTTTCAAACAAATCTACGGGATAGATTATGATGAAACTTTCTCACCTGTAGCCATGTTTAAGTCTATTCGGATTCTTTTCGCGATAGCAGCATATTATGATTATGAGATCTGGCAAATGGATGTGAAGACAGCTTTCCTTAATGGAAATCTGGATGAGGATGTGTATATGACACAACCAGAAGGTTTCACTAATCCATCAGATCGTCATAAAATATGCAAGTTAAAGAAGTCTATTTATGGACTTAAACAAGCATCAAGAAGCTGGAATATTCCTTTTGATGAATCAGTCACTGAATTTGGTTTCATCAAGAACGAGGATGACCCGTGTGTATATAAGAGGTTTAGTGGGAGCGTGATTACTTTCCTAGTCCTCTACGTCGATGATATCTTGATCATTGGAAACGATATTCCTGAAATGCATGCGGTTAAGGCATGGTTAAGGAAATGTTTCCAGATGAAAGATTTAGGAGAAGCAGCTGAAGGGTCCCCTTCAAGGGGGAGCGCAAGCGGATAAAACCCCTTTCAAGAGGGGGGCCGAAAACCCTAAACAAGGGGGCGCATGCATTTTGCTAGGGTTTCAAGAATTCAATCGCTTATGTGCTCATATGATCAACTATAATATTTCATTAGATCAAGAATGTGATCATACCAATGCCATAGATCGGATGTCGGCTTGGAAGCAAAGTTCAAAGAGAACTTCTCCAAAGGAATCGCACACAAGAAGAAGAAGGCCTACACCTTGAACGTCCCTTGTGCTAGCAAGGCTCCAAAGTATCCCTTGTCGCGTGAAGGAGTTTTGGAGATCAAGCTTGGCGAGAGCAACCTACCTCCTCTTCTCGTCCGAATCGCACTCACCTCCAAGGATGAACGTTGAGAAGAGAGGAGTGAAGTCGAGCGTTCAAAACGCTTTGGCGTTAAGGTGAAGTCGCCTTCAATACTTTCCATAAATGGAAGAGATGAAGCTATGCGCCCATTACCGAACCAAAACGCCTAACCCCTTGAACCAAGCGTTCACCCTTGTGAACCGGTTCAAGCCACTTCAATCCATTTCAATTTGGTTCAAGAACCAAATTAAACCAGCCCAAGCCATGGTCTAGATCTCATTGAACCAATGGTTCAATATCTAACCGTTGATCTCGTGATACTCTTGATCTCACCGATCTAGCATCAATACTCTCGATCGAAGCTTACCGATCTCAAGTCCCAATCAATCAAACATGATCAGACCAGATCTCACTTACAATCAGAGCCTCTATCCCTTTAAACTGAACCCAAACAATTCAGTCCACACGATCTGACTTAAGTAAGCCATATCATCAAATTGTGCGACCCTGAGGGTTTCCTTTAAATGTCGGTAACGATAACTTTCGTTATCACGATCAGTGAGGGGTATCTAGCAACACATCACTGTCTCCCGATATAAAGGAAAGAGTCTTCCAAGACTTCACCCAAACCACAGCACAAGTGTGAATCAACTTCACTAGGCATACATGTGTCCTTTGCCACTGGATGTTTTTATTGGACAAGCGGGTCAAGCTTGTAACTCCAATACGATGAGCATGATTAGATCAGATGAACATAGTCATCTGGGTATGGCCATACACTATCTCAATCATCTCATATAGGGGGGCCCCTTTAGAACATCACACTCCTTAAACAAGGAGACGGCAATCCTATGTCTATCACTAGTGCCCTAACCTGATTCAAGCTCACCATCCAAGATAGTCTATAATCATTATGTTTCAAATGATATTGAACTACCTCAAGACAATGACAATCATCATTTAGAAACACAAGTGATCTCAAGTCAGAGGACATGTGCCACATGGTGCTTACAAGGATCATTCACATTGTGACAAGCAATTGAATATCCTAGTAGGGTCTGTCCAGTACATCCAATGTACCCATGAGTCTACATCTTATTCCATGCTCGAAGCATCCTATAAGATTAGAACATATATTAGTCTCAATCATATCAAGGCTGTCTCATGTTCACCAAGATATCTCGACTAAGGACATATGCATGTCAGCCTAGCTGAACAGCTTTGAGACATTATTCAGAAGTACACTTATTACAGCAGACAAGGTAGCAACCTGAATAATAACCATGCCTTTATAAACATAAGAGTTTATTACATGATACTTATACAATCCCAAGGCCTCAAACATTAGCCTTAAGGGCATACCCCAACAATCTCCCACTTGCACTTAATCTAATGGTTGAGAAATCTCAAACCCATATTATTACAGTGCTTCTCATGCTTCTGCTGCGCCAGAGGCTTGGTAAGCGGGTCTGCCAGATTGTCATCTGTATGAACCTTGCATATTTTGATCTCGCCACGATCAATGATCTCCCGGATCAAGTGAAACCGTCTCTGTATGTGCTTGGACTTCTGGTGCGACCGTGGTTCCTTTGCTTGTGCGATTGCTCCAGTGTTATCACAGAAGATAACCAAAGGATCTGCACTCGAAGGAACAACACCAAGTTCTCTCACGAACTTACGAATCCACACTGCCTCCTTGGATGCTTCCGAGGCTGCAACATACTCGGCTTCTGTTGTGGAATCAGCAACAGTTGACTGTTTGAAACTGTTCCACACCACTGCTCCACCATTCAAGCTAAAAACATAGCCTGATTGCGATCGGAAATCATCCTGGTCCGACTGGAACGAAGCGTCAGTATATCCTTCAATACTGAGTTCTTCCTGACCACCATATATCAAGAACATATCTTTAGTCCTCCGCAGATATTTTAAAATGTTCTTGACTGCAATCCAGTGCGCCATACCTGGATTACTTTGGAATCGACTGGTCACGCTTAACCCGTAAGCGACGTCTGGGCGAGTACACAACATCGCATACATAATGGACCCAATAGCCGAAGCATAAGGCGTATTGTCCATTTCATCTTTCTCAGTCTGTGTTTGTGGACACTGACTCTTCGAAAGATTCAAACCATGTCTGACTGGAAGATATCCTCGTTTAGAATTCTCTAAATGAAATCTCTCTAGGACTTTATCGATGTAAGTACTCTGGCACAGCCCGAGAAGCCTCTTAGATCTATCTCTGTAGATCTTCACACCTAATACATAGGCTGCTTCTCCTAGATCTTTCATCTGGAAACATTTCCTTAACCATGCTTTAACAGCATGCATTTCAGGAATATCATTTCCAATGATCAAGATATCATCGACGTAGAGGATTAGGAATGTAATTACGCTCCCACTAAACCTCTTATATACGCACGGGTCATCTTCGTTCTTGATGAAGCCAAACTCAGAGATTGATTCATCAAAACGAATATTCCAGCTTCTTGATGCTTGCATAAGTCCATAAATGGACTTCTTTAACTTGCATATTTTATGACGATCTGATGGATCAGTGAAACCTTCCGGTTGTGTCATATACACATCCTCATCCAGATTTCCATTAAGGAAAGCTGTTTTCACATCCATCTGCCAGATCTCATAATCGTAATATGCAGCTATCGCGAAAAGAATCCGAATAGACTTAAACATGGCTACAGGTGAGAAAGTTTCATCATAATCTATCCCGTAGATTTGTTTGAAACCTTTCGCAACTAGCCTGCCTTTATAGGTAACTACTTTACCATCCATGTCAATCTTCTTCTTGAAGATCCATTTACAGCCTATTGGGATTACTCCCGGAGGCGGATCAACCAAATCCCAGACCTGGTTATCTGACATGGAGTCCATCTCGGCTCGCATAGCTTCAAGCCATCTAGCTGACTCCGGTCCACTGACCGCATCCGCATAAGTGAGGGGTTCATCATTTCCAATGATGTAGACTCCGTCATAGCGCTCAGGCTGACGACGGATCCTTCCCGATCTTCGCGGTTCCCGTGATATCTGAGCCTCAGGTTGTTCATTAACCTGATCCACCGGCTCAGGCTCATCCAACTGTGCTTGACTACTTTGTCCTTCTTCTGGATTCTCATCCAGCTTTATTTCTCTCCCACTAGCCTCTTGCAGAAGAAATTCCTTCTCAAGAAATATGGCCGTCCGAGCAACAAAAACTTTGTTCTCTTTGGGATCGTAGAAATAATAACCCTTAGTTTCCTTAGGGTAACCGACAAAGATACATTTCTCAGATCTGCTCTCCAGTTTCCCAGAGGCGAGCTTTTTGACATAAGCCTCGCAACCCCAGATCCTGATAAATGTCAAGCTCGGCTGTTTCCCATACCATAACTCATATGGCGTCTTTGAAACTGCCTTGGATGGCACTCGGTTTAGTACCTTTGCAGCTGTTTCCAGTGCAAAACCCCAAAAGGAGTATGGAAGAGTGGCCTGACTCATCATAGAACGAACCATATCAAGTAACGTTCTATTTCTCCTCTCGGACACACCATTCCATTGCGGTGTTCCTGGCGGAGTGAGCTGTGAGATAATCCCACACTCTTTCAGATAGTCAGTAAATTCTCGACTTAGGTATTCTCCACCTCGATCAGAACGAAGTGCCTTGATATTTCGGCCTAGCTGATTCTGTACTTCATTCTTGAACTCTTTGAACTTGTCAAAAGATTCACTCTTATGTCTCATTAAATAGACATATCCATACCTACTGAAATCATCAGTAAAGGTAATGAAGTACTGATAGCCACCTCTGGCATGTTTACTAAATGGCCCACACACATCACTGTGTATAAGGTCAAGTAAACCTGAAGCCCTTTGACCTTTGTTAGGAAAAGGTGACTTCGTCATTTTACCCATCAAACAAGCTTTGCATGTATCAATCTCTTTGTAGGAGAATGATCCCAGCAGTCCATGATCATGCAACCGCTTAATGCGCTTCTTGTTAATATGGCCTAAACGACTATGCCATAGCAAGGTGCTGTCATCAGCATACTTGGCTTTCTTATTATCAATGTTTTGTATAGAATTTTCCATGTCCAACATGAATAACCCATTGTTAATTGAACCAGTAGCATACACAATATTATCTAGAGAAAGTACACACTTTGAAGTCTTGCATTCAAAGGAAAAACGCTTCCTGACAAGAGCAGGAATGGAGATAATATTCTTGGTAATACTGGGTACAAAATAACAATTGTTTAATTCCATTACAATGCCAGATGGTAAAGAAATGAAATAGTCTCCTACAGCAACAGTAGCAACCCGTGCCCCGTTTCCAACGCGTAGGTCTACCTCATGCTGTCCCACCTGTCTTCTTCTCCTGAGTTCCTGTACATTTGAACAAATGTGAACTCGACATGCAGTGTCCAACACCCATGATATAGAAGAAGATGAAAACATGACTTCAGTCACGAATATACCTGAGCCAGAAGCGATGCTTCCCCTCTTATCTCCTTGGAGCGCTTTACAGTCCTTTTTCCAGTGACCCAGCTGGCCACAGTGGAAACACCTGTTGTCCTTCGACCGCTTTACCTTCTGTTTCAGAGCCTTACTGTAGTTCTTGACAGGGGCCTTGCCCTTCTTCCCCTTCTTCTTGTTCCTTGAGGGAACCAATAAGACAGAGGTTGAAGGCTTTCCCTTCAGAGTTTCCTCAGTAGTCAAGAGCATATTCAACAGCTCTGCCGGAGTACAATCGATTTTGTTCATATTAAAGTTAATGATGAACGCATCGAAAGAAGGCGGAAGAGACTGTAGAATTATGTCTACAGCAAGCTCCTGGTTGATGGTATGCCCCAGTTTCTCCAGAGCCTCCTTGTGCCCAATCATCTTGAGCACGTGAGCTCCCACTGGGCTCCCTTCAGCCAGTTTGCTCTGAAAGAAGAGCTTCGTCAGATTATAGCGTTCTGTCCTCGCCTGTGCAGCATATAGCATCTTGAGGTTCGCTATAATTTCTATAGCCGACATATCCTCATGCTGACGCTGCAGCGGTGGCGTCATAGACGCTAGCATCAGGCAAGCGACATCAATGCTATCATTGACGTGCTTTTCATAGGCATCCCGAGCCGCCCTTGCGGCGTTCGGAGCGGGCTGCGGCGGTATCGCCGTCTCGAGGACATACAGTTTCCTCTCTGCCTTAAGAACGATCTTAAGGTGTCCGAACCAGTCAGAGAAGTTCGGCCCAGCAAACTTCTCCCTTTCCAGTAGGGATCGCACATTGAAGCTCATGGTGTTCGTTGCTGCAGGAATCTACAACAATGCAAGAACAGCAAGGTCAGTATCAATGTTAAGAATCAATCAGGACTTAAGAATGATTCCTTTTCTCACTATTTTGTCTGACTGAAAAATCCAGTAAACAGTCCGAAAGAGTAACACTCTTTTAGTGAGATGGGATCCAGATTTCATACTTGGTCTCCGCGTCCCGCTCAGGCGAGATAAGATGCACAGAGAGTACAAGCACTAATCTCTGGTAGGCAGTCCCTGCCAATCGCCAACCCGTGCGATTCCCCTTCATCTGGGCAATCCAGCAGACTGTGCCAACTGAGTTGGTACAACACAGTCTCTGATCCCTCAGATGGCTGCCTCCATGTGCTACCATATGCGCCACATATGTAGTCTACATGGTCAAGCTGACCCGACCTACTCCCTGGACCACCACGTGCTATGCTGAGCAACGAGAAGCGATAAATCCCTTCTCTGTAACACGCAGGTGAAATCCAGCACCGTCTGAAGATAGATGGACGTGCCCACTGAGTGGGTACAACACGGCTCCAACGATAATCAGAACAGTGAGGTTTCGCGTCAGAAGGCTTACGAGCTTGATATGTTAGCGTTTGGATTTTAACGGTCTTTTATCTTCTTCACTATCATGCAAGTCCTATGGTGATAGCAGAAGATAAACTCATGCAGTTCTAATTATATAAGCAATAAAAAGAAAGCATGCATCTTATGTGGTAAAAGCCCAAAGCCTAAGTAAGACCTTAAGAAACTTAAGTCTTCACTTGCTCTTCTTGGGACTTTTGCATCTCATCTGGTCCAACCCAGGGCCCTAGCGCCAAGAGCACCTCAGGTGCGCCACCAGCTGAAAGCCCCTCTTGGATGTGTGCCTTTGTGCTCTTGTCTAATCAAATACAATTTGATCTATCTAGACAAGTTTGACTCGCAGGTCAATTATACATTATAAATTAAGTACAAATGTGATTCGCAGATCACAAATTAATTTACAAGTTTAATTCCAGGCACGCAGGCCCCAGCACAGCACACAATAGGGCAACCCACATAAGATTAAATAAACAAACATCATGGCATCAATCAACATGTGATCCAATCATGAAATTAAATTTTTGAAAACCCCATGGCATCAATTTTAATTTCCTTATGTGCCCCTACAACCTTACAATGGTACATTGATAGGGATCCACTCATCCATCTAATCAGATCCTCTGCCCTTGCATGCACCGAGTCCTAACTGACCCGTGTTGACTGTTGGGGTATGCCCTTAAGGCTAATGTTTGAGGCCTTGGGATTATAAACTGTATCATGTAATAAACTGGTATGTTTATAAAAGGCATGGTTATTATTCAGGTTGTTACCTTGTCTGCTGTAATAAGTGTACTTCTGAATAATGTCTCAAAGCTGTTCAGCTGGGCTGACATGCTCTTTGTCCTTAGTCGAGATATCTTGGTGAACTTGAGACAGCCTTGATATGATTGAGACTAATATGAGTGCTAATCTTATAGGATGCTTCGAGCATGGAATAAGATGTAGACTCATGGGTACATTGGATGTACTGGACAGACCCTACTGGGATATTCCATTGCTTGTCACAATGTGAATGATCCTTGTAAGCACTAAGTGGCACATGTCCTTTGACTTGAGATCACTTGTGTTTCTAAATGATGATTGTCATTGTCTTGAGGTAGTTCAATATCATTTGAAACATAATGATTATAGACTATCTTGGATGGTGAGCTTGAGTCAGGTTAGGGCACTTGTGATAGATAAAGGATTGCCGTCTCCTTGTTCAAGGAGTGTGATGTTCTAAAGGGGCCCCCCTTGTATGAGATGATTGAGATAGTGTATGGCCATACCCAGATGACTATGCTCATCTGATCTGATCATGCTCATCGTATTGGAGTTACAGGCTTGACATGCTTGTCCAATAAGAACATCCAGTGGCAAAGGAATCATGCATGCCTTGTGAGTTGGATTCACACTTGTGCTATGGTTTGGGAGTAGTCTTGGAAGACTCTTTCCTTTATATCGGGAGACAGTGATGTGTTGCTAGATACCCCTCACTGATCGTGATAACGTATGTTATCGTTACCGACATTTAGAGGAAACCCTCGGGGTCGCACAATTTGGTGATATGGCTTACTTGAGTCAGATCGTATGGACTGGATTCTTTGAGTTCAGATTAAAGGGATTTAATCTCTGATTGTAAGTGAGATCTGGTCTGATCATGTTTGATTGATTAGGGCTTGAGATCGGTAAGCTTCGATCGAGAGAGATGATGCTAGATCGGAGAGATCAGGGGCATCAGGAGATGAATGGTTAGATCATGAGCCTTGGGGTTCGATTTGGTCTAGACCAAGTGGCTTGAGCTATTTCGGTTTGGTTTGATGAACCAAATTCGATTGAACGATTTGGATTGAACCGGTTCACAAATGTGAACGCTTGGTTCAATGCCAATATGCGTTCTTGAAGTGGCTTGAACGCTTGGCTTGATTCTCTTCCACTTATGGAAAGTAATCAAAGCCGGTTATGCTTCAACGCCAAAACGCATAAGCGTTGGCTTCTTCACTTCAACGCTCATCATCCTTTTCGTTGTGTGGTTGACGAAGGTGGAAAAGAAGCAAGAGAAGCTCTCGGCCAAGAAAGGGAATCATCTCATCATCCCTTCCATTCGACAAAAAGAAAAGCTTGGGTGTCTTGCTAGCACAAGGGACCGCAAGGAGTAAGCATCTTCATCTTGTGTGTGAACTTGTGGAGGAGATCTAGTTTGTTCTCTTCATCCAAGCCGACTTCCAAGCATATGGCGTTGGTATGAATTTCCATCTCAATCTACTCAATCGGTTATAGTTGAACATATGGCATGCAAATGATCTTAAACCCTTGCTTCCGCTAGCATATTTTTCTTTAGCGCCATGCTTTAGGGTTTTTGCCCCCCATTTTAGGGGTTTCTTCAATTGGTATCAGAGCTAGGCTCTTTGCATGCTATTATGTTTGCTGATGTGATCCATATATGTTGCGCTTACTTGATGATTTTGCGCTTACTTGATGATTTGGTTACATGAACTTGGCGCTTGTGTTTTGGTTACATGAACTTTGCGCTTGTGTCATGGTTACATGAACTTTGCGCTTGTGTCATGGTTACATGAACTTTGCGTTTGTCTCATGGTTACCTAAAGTTTGCGCTACCCCTTGAAGGGGACCCCTAAAGTTTGCGCTCCCCCTTGAAGGGGACCCCCTTAGATCTAAGGGTTATCAACATAAGTGAAGCATGTTGTTTGATTGTTTGCGCTTGATCTAGATGTTTTATAAAACTTATATCTTGCGCGGCTGATTAGATCTAAGGTGACCCTACTATAATTCCTTAGATGGGTTGATGGGGTTGAAAGCATAATCTAAATAGATCCAAGTCTGATCAGACCATCTGACAGCTCAGATGAGTTGACCTGATAGCACCTATGCGCAAGCACAAGGTGGCTGTAGGTTGACTGCATCTAGGGCGTGTAGCGAGGTCTGGTTGAGACAACTTCTGAACACACTTGAGTCAGGCCCGGGGTCACACCCGCTTGCCAAAACTCATGAGGGTGGTTCAGCCCTTGGCGCATGCATGGTTGACCATTAGGTCAACTCGGGTCAGTTAGGACTCGGTGCATGCAAGGGGAAACGATCTAACTAGATGGATGAGTGGATCCCCATCAATGGACCATTGTAAGGTTATAGGGCTCATAAGGAAATTAAAATTGATACCATGGGGTTTTTCAAAAATTTTAATTTCATGAATGGATCACATGTTGATTGAACCATATGCTTGTTTATTTAGTCTTATGTGGGTTGCCCATTTGTGTGCTGTGCTGGGGCCTGCGTGCCTGGATTTAAAAAATTGTAAATTAATTTGTGATCTGCGAATCACATTGTACTTAATTTATAATATGTTGTTGACCTGCGAGTCAACCTTGTCTAGATAGATCAAATGTACTTTGATTAGACAAGAGCACAAAAGCACACATCCAAGAGGGGCATTCACCTGGTGGTGCACCTGAGGTGCTCTTGGCGCTAGGGCACTGGGTTGGACCAGATGAGATGCATAAGGAGCTCAAGTGAAGACTTAAGTAAACTTAAGGTCTTACTAGGGTTCTTGGGCTTTTACCACATAAGATCATGCTTTCTATTTATTGCTTAAATAATTAGAATTGCATGTGTTTATCTTCTGCTATAGCCATAGGATATGCCTGATAGTAAGAAGATAAAAGACCGCTAAAATCCAATGCTAACATATCAAGCTCGTAAGCCTTCTGACGCGAAACCTCACCTTTCTGATTATCGTTGGAGCCGTGTTGAACCCACTCAGTGGGCACGTCCATCTATCTTCAGACGGTGCTGGATTTCACCTGCGTGTTACAGAGTTGGGATTTATCCCCTCTCGTTGCTCAGCATAGCACGTGGTGGTCCAGGGAGTAGGTCAGGTCAGCTTGACCATGTAGGCTACATATGTGGCGCATATGGTAGCGCATGGAGGCAGCCATCTCTGGGATCAGAGACTGTGTTGTACCAACTCAGTTGGCACAGTCTGCTGGATTGCCAAGATGAAGGGGAATCGCACGGGTTGGCGATTGGCTGGGATAGCCTACCAGAAATTAGTGCTTGTCATCTCTGTGCAACTTATCTCGCCTGAGCGGGACGCGGAGACCAAGTATGAAATCTGGATCCCATCTCACTAAAAGAGTGTTACTCTTTCGGACTGTTTACTGGATTTTTCAGTCAGACAAAATAGTGAGAAAAGAATCTTTCTTAAGTCCTGGATTGATTCTAAACATTGATACTGACCTTGCTGTTCTTGCTTGTTGTAGATTCCTGCAGCAACGAACACCATGAGCTTCAATGTGCGATCCCTACTGGAAAGGGAGAAGTTTGCTGGGCCGAACTTCTCTGACTGGTTCGGACACCTTAAGATCGTTCTTAAGGCAGAGAGGAAACTGTATGTCCTCGAGACGGCGATACCGCCGCAGCCCGCTCCGAACGCCGCAAGGGCGGTTCGGGATGCCTACGAAAAGCACGTCAATGATAGCATTGATGTCGCTTGCCTGATGCTAGCGTCTATGACGCCACCGCTGCAGCGTCAGCATGAGGATATGTCGGCTATAGAGATTATAGCGAACCTCAAGATGCTGTATGCTGCACAGGCGAGGACTGAGCGCTATAATCTGACGAAGCTCTTCTTTCAGAGCAAACTGGCTGAGGGGAGCCCAGTGGGAGCTCACGTGCTCAAGATGATTGGGCACAAGGAGGCTCTGGAGAAACTGGGGCATACCATCAACCAGGAGCTTGCTGTAGACATTATTCTGCAGTCTCTTCCGCCTTCTTTCGATGCGTTCATCATTAACTTTAATATGAACAAGATCGATTGTACTCCGGCAGAGCTGCTGAATATGCTCTTGACCACTGAGGAAACTCTGAAGGGTAAGCCTTCAACCTCTGTCTTGATGGTTCCTTCTAGGAACAAGAAGAAGGGGAAGAAGGGCAAGGCCCCTGTCAAGAATTACAGCAAGGCCCTGAAACAGAAGGTGAAGCGGTCGAAGGACAACAGGTGTTTCCACTGTGGCCAGCTGGGTCACTGGAAAAAGGACTGTAAAACGCTCCAAGGAGATAAGAGGGGAAGCATCGCTTCTGGCTCAGGTATATATGTGACTGAGGTCATGTTATCTTCTTCTACTATATCATGGGTGTTGGACACTGCATGTGGAGTTCACATTTGTTCAAATGTGCAGGAACTCAAGAGAAGAAGGCAGGTGGGACAGCATGAGGTAGACCTACGAGTTGGAAACGGGGCACGGGTTGCTGCTGTTGCTGTAGGAGACTATTTCATTACTTTACCATCTGGCATTGTATTAGAATTAAACAATTGTTATTTTGTACCAAGTATCACAAAGAATATTATCTCTATTCCTGCTCTTGTCAGGAAAGGATTTGCCTTTGAATGCAATATTTCAAAGTGTGTTTTATCTCTAGATAATATTGTGTATGCAACTGGTTCAATTAACAATGGGTTATACATGTTGGACATGGAAAATTCTATACAAAACATTGATAATAAGAAAGCCAAGTATGCTGATGACAGCACCTTGTTATGGCATAGTCGTTTAGGCCATATAAACGAGAAGCGCATTAAGCGGTTGCATGATCATGGACTGCTGGGATCTTTCTCCTATGAGGAGATTGATACATGCAAAGCTTGTTTGATGGGTAAAATGACGAAGTCACCTTTTTCAAACAAAGGTCAAAGGACTTCAGGTTTACTGGACCTTATACACAGTGATGTGTGTGGGCCATTTAGTAAACATGCCAGAGGTGGCTATCAGTACTTCATTACCTTTACTGATGATTTCAGTAGGTATGGGTATGTCTATCTGATGAGACATAAAAGTGAATCTTTTGACAAGTTCAAAGAGTTCAAAAATGAAGTACAAAATCAGCTAGGCCGCAATATCAAGGCACTTCGTTCTGATCGAGGTGGTGAATACCTGAGTCATGCGTTTACTGACTATCTGAAGGAGTGTGGGATTATCTCACAGCTCACTCCGCCAGGAACACCGCAGTGGAATGGTGTGTCCGAGAGGAGAAATAGAACGTTACTTGATATGGTTCGTTCTATGATGAGTCAGGCTACTCTTCCATATTCCTTTTGGGGTTTTGCACTGGAAACAGCTGCA
Source organism: Costus lasius (assembly GCA_027563935.2). Classification (NCBI taxonomy): domain Eukaryota; kingdom Viridiplantae; phylum Streptophyta; class Magnoliopsida; order Zingiberales; family Costaceae; genus Costus; species Costus lasius. The sequence goes on along the minus strand of CM050451.1, from coordinate 31,599,777 downwards.
AAGGTACTAAACCGAGTGCCATCCAAGGCAGTTTCAAAGACGCCATATGAGTTATGGTATGGGAAACAGCCGAGCTTGACATTTATCAGGATCTGGGGTTGCGAGGCTTATGTCAAAAAGCTCGCCTCTGGGAAACTAGAGAGCAGATCTGATAAATGCATCTTTGTCGGTTACCCTAAGGAAACTAAGGGTTATTATTTCTACGATCCCAAAGAGAACAAGGTTTTTGTTGCTCGGACGGCCATATTTCTTGAGAAGGAATTTCTTCTGCAAGAGGCCAGTGGGAGAGAAATAAAGCTGGATGAGAATCCAGAGGAAGGACAAAGTAGTCAGGCAGAGTTGGATGTGCCTGAGCCAGTAGATCAGGTTATTGAACAACCTGAGGCTCAGATAACACGGGAACCGCGAAGATCGGGAAGGATCCGTCGACAGCCTGAGCGCTATGACGGAGTCTACATCATTGATAATGATGATCCCGTCACTTATGCGGATGCGGTCAGTGGACCGGAGTCAGCTAGATGGCTTGATGCTATGCGAGCCGAGATGGACTCCATGTCAGATAACCAAGTATGGGATTTGGTTGATCCGCCTCCGGGAGTAATCCCTATAGGCTGTAAATGGATCTTCAAGAAGAAGATTGACATGGATGGTAACGTGGTTACCTATAAAGGCAGGCTAGTTGCGAAAGGTTTCAAACAAATCTACGGGATAGATTATGATGAAACTTTCTCACCTGTAGCCATGTTTAAGTCTATTCGGATTCTTTTCGCGATAGCTGCATATTACGATTATGAGATCTGGCAGATGGATGTGAAGACAGCTTTCCTTAATGGAAATCTGGATGAGGATGTGTATATGACACAACCAGAAGGTTTCACTAATCCATCAGATCGTCATAAAATATGCAAGTTAAAGAAGTCCATTTATGGACTGAAACAAGCATCTAGAAGCTGGAATATTCGTTTTGATGAATCAATCTCTGAGTTTGGTTTCATCAAGAACGAAGATGACCCGTGTGTATATAAGAGGTTTAGTGGGAGCGTAATTACATTCCTAATCCTCTACGTCGATGATATCTTAATCATTGGAAATGATATTCCTGAACTACATGCTGTTAAAGCATGGTTAGGAAAATGTTTCCAGATGAAAGATTTAGGAGAAGCAGCCTATGTATTAGGTGTGAAGATCTACCGGGATAGATCTAAGAGGCTTCTCGGGTTGTGCCAGAGTACTTACATCGATAAAGTCCTGGAGAGATTCCATTTAGAGAATTCTAAACGTGGATATCTTCCAGTCAGACATGGTCTGAATCTTTCGAAGAGTCAGTGTCCACAAACACAGACTGAGAAAGATGAAATGGACAATACGCCTTATGCTTCGGCTATTGGGTCCATTATGTATGCGATGTTGTGTACTCGCCCAGACGTCGCTTACGGGTTAAGCGTGACCAGTCGATTCCAAAGTAATCCAGGATTGGCGCACTGGATTGCGGTCAAGAACATTTTAAAATATCTGCGGAGGACCAAAGATATGTTCTTGATATATGGTGGTCAGGAAGAACTCAGTATAGAGGGATATACTGACGCTTCGTTCCAGTCGGACCAGGATGATTTCCGATCGCAATCAGGCTATGTTTTTAGCTTGAATGGTGGAGCAGTGGTGTGGAAGAGCTTCAAACAGTCAACTGTTGCTGATTCCACAACAGAAGCCGAGTATGTTGCAGCCTCGGAAGCATCTAAGGAGGCAGTGTGGATTCGTAAGTTCGTGAGAGAACTTGGTGTCGTTCCTTCGAGTGCTGATCCTTTGGTTATCTTCTGTGATAACACTGGAGCAATTGCACAAGCAAAGGAACCGCGGTCGCACCAGAAGTCCAAGCACATACAGAGACGGTTTCACTTGATCCGGGAGATCATTGATCGTGGCGAGATCAAAATATGCAAGGTTCATACAGATGACAATCTGGCAGACCCGCTTACCAAGCCTCTGGCGCAGCAGAAGCATGAGAAGCACTGTAATAATATGGGTTTGAGATTTCTCAACCATTAGATTAAGTGCAAGTGGGAGATTGTTGGGGTATGCCCTTAAGGCTAATGTTTGAGGCCTTGGGATTATAAACTGTATCATGTAATAAACTGGTATGTTTATAAAAGGCATGGTTATTATTCAGGTTGTTACCTTGTCTGCTGTAATAAGTGTACTTCTGAATAATGTCTCAAAGCTGTTCAGCTGGGCTGACATGCTCTTTGTCCTTAGTCGAGATATCTTGGTGAACTTGAGACAGCCTTGATATGATTGAGACTAATATGAGTGCTAATCTTATAGGATGCTTCGAGCATGGAATAAGATGTAGACTCATGGGTACATTGGATGTACTGGACAGACCCTACTGGGATATTCCATTGCTTGTCACAATGTGAATGATCCTTGTAAGCACTAAGTGGCACATGTCCTTTGACTTGAGATCACTTGTGTTTCTAAATGATGATTGTCATTGTCTTGAGGTAGTTCAATATCATTTGAAACATAATGATTATAGACTATCTTGGATGGTGAGCTTGAGTCAGGTTAGGGCACTTGTGATAGATAAAGGATTGCCGTCTCCTTGTTCAAGGAGTGTGATGTTCTAAAGGGGCCCCCCTTGTATGAGATGATTGAGATAGTGTATGGCCATACCCAGATGACTATGCTCATCTGATCTGATCATGCTCATCGTATTGGAGTTACAGGCTTGACATGCTTGTCCAATAAGAACATCCAGTGGCAAAGGAATCATGCATGCCTTGTGAGTTGGATTCACACTTGTGCTATGGTTTGGGAGTAGTCTTGGAAGACTCTTTCCTTTATATCGGGAGACAGTGATGTGTTGCTAGATACCCCTCACTGATCGTGATAACGTATGTTATCGTTACCGACATTTAGAGGAAACCCTCGGGGTCGCACAATTTGGTGATATGGCTTACTTGAGTCAGATCGTATGGACTGGATTCTTTGAGTTCAGATTAAAGGGATTTAATCTCTGATTGTAAGTGAGATCTGGTCTGATCATGTTTGATTGATTAGGGCTTGAGATCGGTAAGCTTCGATCGAGAGAGATGATGCTAGATCGGAGAGATCAGGGGCATCAGGAGATGAATGGTTAGATCATGAGCCTTGGGGTTCGATTTGGTCTAGACCAAGTGGCTTGAGCTATTTCGGTTTGGTTTGATGAACCAAATTCGATTGAACGATTTGGATTGAACCGGTTCACAAATGTGAACGCTTGGTTCAATGCCAATATGCGTTCTTGAAGTGGCTTGAACGCTTGGCTTGATTCTCTTCCACTTATGGAAAGTAATCAAAGCCGGTTATGCTTCAACGCCAAAACGCATAAGCGTTGGCTTCTTCACTTCAACGCTCATCATCCTTTTCGTTGTGTGGTTGACGAAGGTGGAAAAGAAGCAAGAGAAGCTCTCGGCCAAGAAAGGGAATCATCTCATCATCCCTTCCATTCGACAAAAAGAAAAGCTTGGGTGTCTTGCTAGCACAAGGGACCGCAAGGAGTAAGCATCTTCATCTTGTGTGTGAACTTGTGGAGGAGATCTAGTTTGTTCTCTTCATCCAAGCCGACTTCCAAGCATATGGCGTTGGTATGAATTTCCATCTCAATCTACTCAATCGGTTATAGTTGAACATATGGCATGCAAATGATCTTAAACCCTTGCTTCCGCTAGCATATTTTTCTTTAGCGCCATGCTTTAGGGTTTTTGCCCCCCATTTTAGGGGTTTCTTCATTGACCTAATGGTCAACCATGCATGCGCCAAGGGCTGAACAACCCTCATGAGTTCTGGCAAGCGGGTGTGACCCCGGGCCTAGCTCATGTGTGTTCACTGGTTGTCTCAACCAGACCTCGCTACACGCCTAAGGTGCGATCGACCTATGGCCACCTCATGCTGGTGCACAGGTGCCATCTAGTCGATCCATCTAGGCTGTCAGATGGTCTGATCAGACTATTGGATCTAATCTAGAGGTGACTTCAACCCCATCAACCCATCTAAGGGTTTATTGTAGGTGCGGCTTAGATCTAATATGCAAGGCGCGCATGTCATTTAGGGTTTTTTAAGAAAAACAACTACAACAACATGAAAGAAGCGCAATCATCATACATGCGCCATTCAACTAGCGCCAACACAACATAACTCTCATACATGCGCAACATGAACATACTATCCACTAGTATAATCGCATGAAGAGAAAACATAGATCTAAGCATCAAACATATATGGATCACAAAACATACATAGCAATCATATGAATCATATAAGATCCTAGCTCTGATACCAATTGAAGGGTCCCCTTCAAGGGGGAGCGCAAGCGGATAAAACCCCTTTCAAGAGGGGGGCCGAAAACCCTAAACAAGGGGGCGCATGCATTTTGCTAGGGTTTCAAGAATTCAATCGCTTATGTGCTCATATGATCAACTATAATATTTCATTAGATCAAGAATGTGATCATACCAATGCCATAGATCGGATGTCGGCTTGGAAGCAAAGTTCAAAGAGAACTTCTCCAAAGGAATCGCACACAAGAAGAAGAAGGCCTACACCTTGAACGTCCCTTGTGCTAGCAAGGCTCCAAAGTATCCCTTGTCGCGTGAAGGAGTTTTGGAGATCAAGCTTGGCGAGAGCAACCTACCTCCTCTTCTCGTCCGAATCGCACTCACCTCCAAGGATGAACGTTGAGAAGAGAGGAGTGAAGTCGAGCGTTCAAAACGCTTTGGCGTTAAGGTGAAGTCGCCTTCAATACTTTCCATAAATGGAAGAGATGAAGCTATGCGCCCATTACCGAACCAAAACGCCTAACCCCTTGAACCAAGCGTTCACCCTTGTGAACCGGTTCAAGCCACTTCAATCCATTTCAATTTGGTTCAAGAACCAAATTAAACCAGCCCAAGCCATGGTCTAGATCTCATTGAACCAATGGTTCAATATCTAACCGTTGATCTCGTGATACTCTTGATCTCACCGATCTAGCATCAATACTCTCGATCGAAGCTTACCGATCTCAAGTCCCAATCAATCAAACATGATCAGACCAGATCTCACTTACAATCAGAGCCTCTATCCCTTTAAACTGAACCCAAACAATTCAGTCCACACGATCTGACTTAAGTAAGCCATATCATCAAATTGTGCGACCCTGAGGGTTTCCTTTAAATGTCGGTAACGATAACTTTCGTTATCACGATCAGTGAGGGGTATCTAGCAACACATCACTGTCTCCCGATATAAAGGAAAGAGTCTTCCAAGACTTCACCCAAACCACAGCACAAGTGTGAATCAACTTCACTAGGCATACATGTGTCCTTTGCCACTGGATGTTCTTATTGGACAAGCGGGTCAAGCTTGTAACTCCAATACGATGAGCATGATTAGATCAGATGAACATAGTCATCTGGGTATGGCCATACACTATCTCAATCATCTCATATAGGGGGGCCCCTTTAGAACATCACACTCCTTAAACAAGGAGACGGCAATCCTATGTCTATCACTAGTGCCCTAACCTGATTCAAGCTCACCATCCAAGATAGTCTATAATCATTATGTTTCAAATGATATTGAACTACCTCAAGACAATGACAATCATCATTTAGAAACACAAGTGATCTCAAGTCAGAGGACATGTGCCACATGGTGCTTACAAGGATCATTCACATTGTGACAAGCAATTGAATATCCTAGTAGGGTCTATCCAGTACATCCAATGTACCCATGAGTCTACATCTTATTCCATGCTCGAAGCATCCTATAAGATTAGAACACATATTAGTCTCAATCATATCAAGGCTGTCTCATGTTCACCAATATATCTCGACTAAGGACATATGCATGTCAGCCTAGCTGAACAGCTTTGAGACATTATTCAGAAGTACACTTATTACAGCAGACAAGGTAGCAACCTGAATAATAACCATGCCTTTATAAACATAAGAGTTTATTACATGATACTTATACAATCCCAAGGCCTCAAACATTAGCCTTAAGGGCATACCCCAACAGCAGCCTATGTATTAGGTGTGAAGATCTACAGGGATAGATCTAAGAGGCTTCTCGGGCTGTGCCAGAGTACTTACATCGATAAAGTCCTGGAGAGATTTCATTTAGAGAATTCTAAAAGAGGATATCTTCCAGTCAGACATGGTCTGAATCTTTCAAAGAGTCAGTGTCTACAAACACAGACTGAGAAAGATGAAATGGACAATACGCCTTATGCTTCGGCTATTGGGTCCATTATGTATGCGATGTTGTGTACTCGCCCAGACGTCGCTTACGGGTTAAGCGTGACCAGTCGTTTCCAAGGTAATCCAGGTATGGCGCACTGGATTGCAGTCAAGAACATTTTAAAATATCTGCGGAGGACCAAAGATATGTTCTTGATATATGGTGGTCAGGAAGAACTCAGTATTGAAGGATATACTGACGCTTCGTTCCAGTCTGACCAGGATGATTTCCGATCGCAATCAGGCTATATTTTTAGCTTGAATGGAGGAGCGGTGGTGTGGAAGAGTTTCAAACAGTCAATCGTTGCTGATTCCACAACAGAAGCCGAGTATGTTGCAGCCTCGGAAGCATCCAAGGAGGCAGTGTGGATTCGTAAGTTCGTTCAAGAACTTGGTGTTGTTCCTTCGAGTGCAAATCCTTTGGTTATCTTCTGTGATAACACTGGAGCAATTGCACAAGCAAAGGAACCACGGTCGCACCAGAAGTCCAAGCACATACAGAGACGGTTTCACTTGATCAGGGAGATCATAGATCGTGGCGAGATCAAAGTCTGCAAGGTTCATACAGATGACAATCTAGCAGACCCGCTTACCAAGCCTCTGGCGCAGCAGAAGCATGAGAAGCACTGTAATAATATGGGTTTGAGATTACTCAACCATTAGATTAAGTGCAAGTGGGAGATTGTTGGGGTATGCCCTTAAGGCTAATGTTTGAGGCCTTGGGATAGTAACAGTATCATGTATAAACTTTTTAGTTTATAAAGGCAATGGTTGTTATTCAGGTTGTTACCTTGTCTGCTGTAATAAGTGTACTTCTGAATAATGTCTCAAATGCTGTTCAGCTGGGCTGACATGCAGTAAAGTCCTTAGTCGATATATCTTGGTGAACATGAGACAGCCTTGATATGATTAAGACTAATATGTTTTCTAATCTTATAGGATGCTTCGAGCATGGAATAAGATGTAGACTCATGGGTACATTGGATGTACTGGACAGACCCTACTAGGATATTCAATTGCTTGTCACAATGTGAATAATCCTTGTATGTGTGTACAAGTGGCACATTTCCTTTGACTTGAGATTACTTGTGTTTCTAAATGATGATTGTCATTATTTTGAGGTAGTTCAATATCATTTGAAACATAATGATTATAGACTATCTTGGATGGTGAGCTTGAGTCATGTTAGGGCACTAGTGATAGATATAGGAATGCCGTCTCCTTAATTGGAGTGTGATGTTCTAAAAGGGCCCCCTGGATGAGATGATTGAGAAAGTGTATGGCCATACCCAGATGACTATGTTCATCTGATCTAATCATGCTCATCATATTGGAGTTACGAGCTTGACAGGCTTGTCCAATAAAGAACATCCAGTGGCAGAGGAAGCATGTATGCCTTGTGAGTTGGATTCACACTTGTGCTGTGTTTTGGGTGTAGTCTTGGAAGACTCTTTTCTTTATATCAGGAGACAGTGATGTGTTGCTAGATACCCCTCACTGATCGTGATAACGTAAGTTATCGTTACCGACATTTAAAGAAAACCCTTAGGGTCGCACAATTTGATGATATGGCTTACTTAAGTCAGATCGTGTGGACTGAATTGTTTGGATTCAGTTTTAAAGGGATTTAATCTCTGATTGAAAGTGAGATCTGGTCTGATCATGTTTGATTGATTAGGGCTTGAGATCGGTAAGCTTCGATTGAGAGAATTGATGCTGGATTGGTGAGATCAAGAGCATCAAGAGATCAACGGTCAGATCTTAAGCCTTAGGGGTTTAATTTGATCTGGACTAAAGGCTTGGGCTGGTTTGATTTGGTCTTTGAACCAAATGCAATTGAACCATGGCTCGGTTCGAAGAGGAGCGATTGGTTCACTTGAAGTGAACGCATGATCGCTTGAGAGTATGAGGCGAGTTTTTGGCTTGCTATTTTTAGAAGCCACGCTCCCACGTTCAACGAGAACGTTGCACTCGTCGCCTCTTTATGGCTCTCGCTCTCGTGTGGTGAAAGGGCTACACGAAAAGAGGGGTGAAAGAGCTTCATCGACCTAGCCGCAAGAGATCTCATCTCCTCCATACGAACGACTCCTTGAAGATTTGCTAGCACAAAGTCGCCAAGGAAGTAGTCGCCTTCTCATTGTGTGCGTCTTCTTTGGAGAAAAGGCATTTGCGTTTTTGCTTCCAAGGCGCCTTTCAGAAATGGCTATGGTATGAATTCTTATCATGAATACATGTTGTTAAAAGTTAATCATGTGACATGTTTTCGATCCTATGAAACCCTAGCATCCGCTGCCCATATTATGTTTGCGCCACCTTAGGGTTTCCCCCCCTTAGATTTAGGGGACTTACAGTCTCTGCATCCATCAATTCTCCCCGGGTGAAAAAAATTCTTCCCCGAAGAATTGTTCTTGTGCTAGTGGAGAAGTTCTGGAGGAGCGAGTGTCATTGTCCAGAGTCCAAGCTGCAAATTAGGGATACCTGCATAGAATTCCCTTTCTCGGCCATACACATTAGTAAGTTTATGATAGGAAATTCTTGGATTTAAGAAATAACAGGGAATGATGAAATTAATAAACTCAACTTGAATAAGTGTAAAGAGCAAAGCATGTTTGAGTTTATTATGCGTTGTTGATCCTTATGGTGGCTTAAGGGTGAAGGTAGAAGGACCTAAAAGACAAGATTCAAGGAGCATAGGGTCCTAGGAGAAATGTTCTATGTCTAGGGGTGTTCCTAAGGGTTGGGGATTAGGATCCAGGTCAAGCTCAAAAGGTTCCAACTTAGGTTCAAAGTCGGGTTTTAAAAGACCTATGGGTTTGGGCTCATCTAGACATTTAGGCTCATCTAGACCTGTGGGTCTGGGCCCTAAAATTGAAGGTGATGGTGATGGTTCTGTTTGACTCTTAAGTTGAGACAGATCTACAGCGGTCTCTATGGGTACCTTAGGGGTACTTTAACTATCAGACAAGTCAACTAAATGTTGGTGTATATGCCCTAGGACCTAGTTTTGGTCCATTATTGTACTACTTGATGTTGATATTTTATATCATTATGGCATTGTCATTATCTATATTTGCTTACATCTGCGATTATGTACTTATATGATAATGTCCCTGGAGACAGATCGGATCTGTGCTCAAATGATAGTCCCCAGTCGATGAACCTGAGTGGATATGGGACAGCTTTGGTACTTGTGAGACTGGTATATGGGCTGGTTAGGCACGAGATGCTAACGCAGACATATGGGTATATCAATGGTGGATATACTGGACCGACCCACTGTGAAGCAATGACTTGGTGTCACCAGTTATCCTAACAAGTGATAGGAGATGCATTGATCCCTTGACTTGACGTCATTGGCCATTCTATATGGTTAGGGATATGCCTTGATACAACCTAATGTCTTGTCGTAGTTGGGAGGTAATAACGGTTGTCATTGGGCATATCACGACCCATATGAGAAGGTCAATGAACAGACATAGGATTTGCCCCTTCCTAAGGGAAGCATGATATCCATGGAGTTCCTCTATGGTTCTATGACTGAAAGTGTATGGCCATACCCAGGTGAGACCTGATTTAGTCATAGCCATGAGATTGGATAAAAACAAGTGGTGAAACACTTGGCCAATCGGATATCAGTTCGGCAAATAGACTGTAATGCATCTGTACCTGATTGCGATGATGGGGATGTCGATGTCGATGTCCATTCCGATGACTTGGGTAGCAGCCATGCACTGCTAGGTGCCACTCACTGCTTGTGGTGACCATGGGTCAGCACTGCCAACGTCAGAGGAACCTACAGGGTCGCACACCTTGATACTCGAGTTATCGTAATGATCGAGAAGCCTTATAATCGAGTTATTGGATAGCTCGGATCTATTTTGGAGATTTCATCAGCGCCAATGGGCCTGATGAGATGGAAGAAATTTATTGGAGCCAACTTCCATTTACGGCATATTAACCATGGTTAGCCTAATTTGACCTTGGGTTAAATTGGATTGGATCCAAGGGCTTGGTTAACATGTATAATGGACCTTGGGCTAGGCCCATCGTATAGTTGGGCTTACTAATAAATTAACTGGGCTTAAGGAGAAGAAAAGGTAGGCGCATGTTTAACCCTAGTTAGACTATGGTTAGCGCCTATGCCTTAATTAATATCATGTGATTTTAATTAATCATGTGAGATAAAATAGGGGCTAATTAATTAATTAATTAGAGTCCTATTTTTGTGGAATTTAATGGGCTGATTCATTTGAATTAATTAGAATCCTAATTGGATTAGGATTTAATTAAATAAATAAATAATTGGAGTCCTAATTGGATTAGGACTTGATCAAGCCTCCCACTTGAGTCCTAATTGGATTAGGACTTGATTCCCTCCTTCTTCTCCTAGCCACCCACTTAGTTTAAATTGTAGCCACCAATTAGCCGCCTATGGTCTCTATAAGTAGAGACCCTAGCCGCCCCTCTCAAGAGACAACAATTCCCTTGGAGGCGTGATCATAAGAGAGGGCGACTTCTTGAGGGCGAGTGGCTTCTTCTTCCATCAAGGCCGAGAGCACCTATTCCTCCTTTCCTCTTGGCGCAAGGAGCATTGGTGTCTTGGCGGCTTGTCTTCATCTCCTTCTTCCTCCTTCCTCTTGGCGCATATTCCTTAGAGGTGGCGCAAGTGGGCGTGGAAGAAGAGGACTCGAGGTGATCCGTGTGTGTGAGACTGCAGAGGGCGCACGCTTGGGCGCCTACTTCGACATCAGCCTCGCCTTGCTCATGGTATTTTCTATCTAATCGTGTCGACTCCCTCGCTTGCGATCTTCACTGGGTTTTTGGGACCGGCTCATTTCGGGGATATTGCTTCCGCTGTGCAATGTTTTGTGTAATTTCTATCTCTGAAAATTGTAAAATATCCACGGGGTTTCCCAACACTAAAGGTTCCCTAGTATTGGATCTATCTCTTCTAAAGGTATATCATGAAGTGATGGCAATGGAAAATTAGGATCTATGACTTGATTGGACTCTTCTTGTAGGGACTGGTTTCCATGTCTTTCTAGGATTTGCAAAATATTCTCACAATTTGCAAAATATTCTCACAATGTATTTTCATCTTATCAAAAAGGGCATCGGTCTTAGCTTGTGTTGACTACAGACTCCTAGGATAGTGTTGGGGTATGCCCTTAAGGCTAATGTTTGAGGCCTTGGGATTATATTAGTATCATGTATAAACTCTATGTTTATAAAGGCAATGGTTGTTATTCAGGTTGTTACATCATCTGCTGCAATATGTATACTTCTGAATAATGTCTCAATGCTGTTCAGCTTGGCTGACATGCAGTTTTGTCCTTAGTCGAGATATCTTGGTGAACATGAGACAGCCTTGATATGATTAAGACTAATATGTGTTCTAATCTTATAGGATGCTTCGAGCATGGAATAAGATGTAGACTCATGGGTACATTGGATGTACTGGACAGACCCTACTTAGGATATTCAATTGCTTGTCACAATGTGAATAATCCTTGTATGCAAACAAGTGGCATATTTCCTCTGACTTGAGATCACTTGTGTTTCTAAATGATGATTGGCATTGTTTTGAGGTAGTTCAATATCATTTGAAACATAATGGTTATAGACTATCTTGGATAATGAGCATGAGTCATGTTAGGGCACTAGTAATAGATATAGGATTGCCGTCTCCTTAATTGGAGTGTGATGTTCTATAGGGGCCCCCTGGATGAGATGATTGAGAAAGTGTATGGCCATACCCAGATGACTATGTTCATCTGATCTAATCATTCTCATCATATTGGAATTACAGGCTTGACACGCTTGTCCAATAAGAACATCCAGTGGCAAAGGAAACACATATGTCAAGTGACTTGGGTTCACACTTGTGCTGTGGTTTGGGTGTAGTCTTGGAAGACTCTTTCCTTTATATCGGGAGACAGTGATGTGTTGCTAGATACCCCTCACTGATCGTGATAACGTGAGTTATCGTTACCGACATTTAAAGGAAACCCTTAGGGTCGCACAATTTGATGATATGGCTTACTTATGTCAGATCGTGTGGACTGAATTGTTTTGGTTCAGTTTAAAGGAGTTTAAACTCTGATTGTAAGTGAGATCTGGTCTGATCATGTTTGATTGATTAGGGCTTGAGATCGGTAAGCTTCGATCGAGAGAATTGATGCTAGATCGGAGAGATCAAGAGCATCAAGAGATGAATGGTTAGATCTTGATCCTTATGGTTTAATTTGATCTAGACCAAGGCTTGGTTTGATTTGGTCCTTGAACCAAATATAATTGAACCGGCTCATCATAGTGAGCGCATGGTTCAAAGGGGAGAGAAAAATGCGATGGTTCACTTGGAGTGAACGCATGAACGCATGATGTTAGTGGCTTGCTATTTTTGGAAGTCATGTTTCCAAAATAGAGAGCACGCCTCTACATTCGTGGTGCATCTCTTTTCGCCTCTCGCCTCTTCCTCTTGTCGCCTCTCTCTCGTGCGTTGAGTCTTCACGCAAAGGAGAAGAGAAGAAAGCCAAGAGATCATCTCAATCTCCTTCACGCGATCAGGAGACCTTGGAGCCTTGCTAGCACAAGGAACGACAAGGAGTAGGCGATCACCCATCTTGTGTGCGTCACCTTTGGAGGAGAGCCACATCGCCCTCTTCTTCCAAGTCGCCATCCAAGAAATGGCACTGGTATGATCTCTCTGTTGATCTATACAAACTCTTAAGTTAATCTATGTTCATACATGCGATCGTAGGAAACCCTAGATTCCGCCCATGCAATTTTTATATGCGCATGATTAGGGTTTCGCCCCCTTAGTAGAACTTTCAATTGGTATCAGAGCCATGGTTCCTTGTATGTTTCATATGATTGCTTATTGTGATCCATGTTTGCGCCTAATAGTAGATCTAAAAGAGCATACGAAAATTTAATGTATGTTTTACATTGGCGCATGCATGATAGTTGGCGCTTGTTGTAGTTTTCTCAAAACTTACTTGCGCGCCCCTCACTAGATCTATAAGCGCCTGCTGTAATAACTTAGACGGGTTATTAGGGTTGAAGTCATCATCCAGTTTAGACCCAACAGTCTGATCAGACTATCTGACAGCCTAGATGGGTCGACCAGATGGCCCCTATGCGCAAGCATGAGGTGGCTATTGGTCGACTGCAGAAAGGCGTGTAGCGATGTCTGATTTAGACAACCGATGAACGCTCATGATTATGGCCCGGGGTCACACCCGCTTGCCAGAACTCATGAGGGACGTTCAGCCCTTAATGCATGCATTGTTGACCATGAGGTCGACTCAAGTCGGTTATGACTTGGTGCATGCAAGGGCAGTGGGTCTGACTAGGTCTGATGAGTGGATCCCTATTAATGGACCGTTGTAGGGTAGTAGGGCACATAAGGAAATAAAATGAAGCCAATGGGTTTTTCAAAAAATTTTATTTTCTTGACTGGATCACATGATGTTTGTATAACATGATGAGTGTCTATTTAATCTTATGTGGGCTGCCTAAATTTAATGTGTGTTGTGCTGGGGCCTGCGTGCCTGGAGTATTATTTGTAAATTATTATTGTGATCTGCGCATCACATTTTAATTAATTTATAAAATATAATTGACCTGCGAGTCAATCATGTCTAGATAGATTAAATTGTAATTTAATCAGACATGAGCACACAGCACACATGGCAGAGGCGCATGCAGCAAGTGGCTTCACCAGTGGGAGGTCTAGGGTTCGACTCTAGGACAGGCGCATTTTACCTGGTGGGCGCACCTGAGCTGCAGTGGGCGCTTGGGCCCGGGTTGGGGCCAGAGGAAATGCTAAAGACCCATGAAGAGCTCAAGTGAAGACTTAAGTTTATTAAGGTCTTACTTAGGCTTAATGGGCTTTTACCACATAAGATCATCATGCTTTTAATTTACTGTTTAAGTAATTTAATAACTGCATGATTTATTCTTCTGCTATCACCATAGGATTTGAATGATAGTAAGAAGATAAAAGGACCGTTTAATCCAACGTTAAATATCAAGCACGATAGCCTTCTGACGCGAAACCTCACTGTTCTGACTATCGTTGGGGCCGTGTTGTACCCACTCAGTGGGCACGCCCATCTATCTTCAGACGATGTGTGATTACACCTGCATGTTACAGAGAAGGGATTTATCGCTTCTCGTTGCTCAGCATAGCACGTGGTGGTCCAGGGAGTAGGTCGGGTCAGCTTGACCATGTAGGCTACATATTGAGCATATGGTAGCCATATGGAGGCAGCCATATGCGGGATCAGAGACTGTGTTGTACCAACTCAGTTGGCACAGTCTGCTGGATTGCCCAGATGAAGGGGAATCGCACGGGTTGGCGATTGGCAGGGATTGCCTACCAGAGATTAGTGCTTGTACTCTCTGTGCATCTTATCTCGCCTGAGCGGGACGCGGAGACCAAGTATGAAATCTGGATCCCATCTCACTAAAAGAGTGTTACTCTTTCGGGCTGTTTTGCTGGATTTTTCAGCCAGATAAAATAGTGAGAAAAGAATCATTCTTAAGTCCTGAATTGATTCTAACATTGATACTGACCTTGCTGTTCTTGCATTGTTGTAGATTACTGCAGCAACGAACACCACAGCGTTCAATGTGCGATCCCTACTGGAAAGGGAGAAGTTTGCTGGGCCAAACTTCTCAGACTGGTATGAACACCTTAAGATTGTTCTTAAGGCTGAGAGGAAACTGTATGTCCTCGAGACGGCTATACCGCCTCAACCCGCTGCGAACGCCGCAAGGGCGGTTTGGGAAGCTTATGAAAAGCATGTCAATGATAGCATTGACGTCGCTTGCCTTATGATAGCGTCTATGACGCCACAGCTGCAGCGTCAGCATGAAGATTTATCTGCTATTGAAATTATAGCAAATCTCAAGATGCTGTATGCTGCACAGGCAAGGACTGAACGCTATAACTTGACTAAACTTTTCTTTCAGAGCAAACTGACTGAAGGGAGTCCAGTGGGAGCTCACGTGCTCAAGATGATTGGGTACAAGGAGGCTCTAGAGAAACTGGGACACACCATCAATCAGGAGCTTGTTGTAGATATCATCTTGCAGTCTCTCCCGGCCTCTTTCGATCCGTTCATCATTAATTTTAATATGAACAAGATCGACTGTACCCTGGCAGAGTTACTGAACATGCTCTTGACTACAGAGCAGACTCAGTCTCGTGAGAAGGGAACGCCTTCATCCTCTGTCCTAATGGTTCCTTCAAGGAACAAGAAGAAGGGGAAGAAGGGCAAAGCCCCTGTCAAGAGCTACAACAAGGCTCTGAAACAAAAGCTCAAGCGGTCAAAGGAATACAGATGTTTCCATTGTGGCCAGCTAGGTCACTGGAAAAAGGACTGTAAAGCGCTCCAAGGAGATAAGAAGGGAAGCAACTCTTTCGCTTCTGGCTTAGGTATTTACGTGACTGAAGTCATGGTATCTTCTTCTTCTATTTCATGGGTGTTAGACACTGCATGTGGAGTTCACATTTGTTCAAATGTACAGGAACTCAAGAGAAGAAGACAGGTGGGACAGCATGAGGTGGACCTAAGAGTAGGAAACGGGGCACGGGTTGCTGCTGTTGCTGTAGGAGTTTATCACATCTCTTTACCATCTGGTCTTGTATTAGAACTGGACAATTGTTATTTTGTGCCGAGCATAACTAAGAATATTATCTCTATTCCTGCTCTTGTCAGGAAAGGGTTTTCCTTTGAATGCAAGATTTCAAAGTGTTATATTTCTTTTGATAATATTGTTTATGCTACTGGGTCAATTAACAATGGGTTATTCATGTTGGACATGGAATGTTCAATACAGCAGATTGATATTAAGAAAGCCAAGTATGCTGATGACAGCACCTTGCTATGGCATAGTCGTTTAGGCCATATTAACAAGAAGCGCATTAAGCGGTTGCATGATCATGGACTGCTGGGATCATTCTCCTATGTGGAGCTTGATACATGCAAAGCTTGTTTATTGGGTAAAATGACGAAGTCTCCTTTTTCCAACAAAGGTCAAAGGGCTTCAGGTTTACTTGACCTCATTCACAGTGATGTGTGTGGGCCATTTAGTAAACATGCCAGAGGTGGCTATTCATACTTCATTACCTTTACTGATGATTTCAGTAGGTATGGGTATGTCTATCTAATGAGACATAAGAGTGAATCTTTTGACAAGTTCAAAGAGTTCAAAAATGAAGTACAGAATCAGCTAGGCCGAAATATCAAGGCACTTCGTTCAGATCGAGGTGGAGAATACTTGAGTCATGAGTTTACTGACTATCTGAAGGAGTGTGGGATTATCTCACAGCTCACTCCGCCAGGAACACCGCAATGGAATGGTGTGTCCGAGAGGAGAAATAGAACCTTACTGGATATGGTTCGTTCAATGATGAGTCAGGCTAGTCTACCTTACTCCTTTTGGGGATTTGCACTGGAAACAGCTGCAAAGGTATTAAACCAAATGCCATCCAAGGCCGTTTCAAAGACTCCATATGAGTTATGGTATGGGAAACAGCCGAGCTTGACATTTATTAAGATCTGGGGTTGCGAGGCTTATGTCAAAAAGCTCGCCTCTGGGAAACTAGAGAGCAAATCTGAGAAATGTATCTTTGTCGGTTACCCTAAGGAAACAAAGGGTTATTATTTCTACGATCCCAAAGAGAACAAAGTATTTGTTGCTCGGACGGCTATTTTTCTTGAGAAGGAAATTCTTCTGCAAGAAGCCAGTGGGAGAGAAATAAAGCTGGATGAGAATCCAGAAGAAGGACAAAGTAGTCAAGCACAGTTGGATGAGCCTGAGCCAGTAGATCAGGTTACTGAACAACCTGAGGCTCAGATATCACGGGAACCGCGGAGATCGGGAAGGATCCGTCGACAGCCTGAGCGCTATGACAGAGTCTACATCATTGATGATGAACCCCTCACTTATGCGGATGCGGTCAGTGGACCGGAATCAGCGAGATGGCTTGAAGCTATGCGAGCCGAGATGGACTCCATGTCAGATAACCAAGTATGGGATTTGGTTGATCCGCCTCCGGGAGTAATCCCTATAGGCTGTAAGTGGATCTTCAAGAAGAAGATTGACATGGATGGTAACGTGGTTACCTATAAAGGCAGGCTAGTTGCGAAAGGTTTCAAACAAATCTACGGGATAGATTATGATGAAACTTTCTCTCCTGTAGCCATGTTCAAGTCTATTAGGATTATTCTTGCGATAGCGGCATATTATGATTATGAGATCTGGCAAATGGATGTGAAGACCGCTTTCCTTAATGGAAAACTAGAGGAGGATGTGTATATGACACAACCTAAAGGTTTCACTAATCCATCAGATCGTCATAAAATATGCAAATTAAAGAAGTCCATTTATGGACTTAAACAAGCATCAAGAAGCTGGAATATTTGTTTTGATGAATCAATCTGTGAATTTGGTTTCATCAAGAATGAAGATGACCCGTGTGTATATAAGAGGTTTAGTGGGAGCGTGATTACTTTCCTAGTCCTCTACGTCGATGATATCTTGATCATTGGAAACGATATTCCTGAACTACATGCGGTTAAGGCATGGTTAAGAAAATGTTTCCAGATGAAAGATTTAGGAGAAGCAGCCTATGTATTAGGTGTGAAGATCTACAGAGATAGATCTAAGAGGCTTCTCGGGTTGTGCCAGAGTACTTACATCGATAAAGTCCTGGAGAGATTCCATTTAGAAAATTCTAAAAGAGGATATCTTCCAGTCAGACATGGTCTGAATCTTTCAAAGAGTCAGTGTCCACAAACACAGACTGAGAAAGATGAAATGGACAATACGCCTTATGCTTCGCCTATTGGGTCCATTATGTATGCGATGTTGTGTACTCGCCCAGACGTTGCTTACGGGTTAAGCGTGACCAGTCGATTCCAAAGTAATCCAGGTAAGGCACACTGGATTGCAGTCAAGAACATTTTGAAATATCTTCGGAGGACCAAAGATATGTTCTTGATATATGGAGGTCAGGAAGAACTCAGTATTGAAGGATATATTGACGCTTCGTTCCAATCTGACCAGGATGATTTCCGATCATAATCAGGCTATGTTTTTAGCTTGAATGGAGGAGCAGTGGTGTGGAAAAGTTTCAAACAGTCAATTGTTGCTGATTCCACAACAGAAGCCGAGTATGTTGCAGCCTCAGAAGCATCAAAGGAGGCAGTGTGGATTCGTAAGTTCGTTGAGGAACTTGGTGTTGTTCCTTCTAGTGCAGATCCTTTGGTTATCTTCTGTGATAACACTGGAGCAATAGCACAAGCAAAGGAACCACGGTCGCACCAGAAGTCCAAGCAAATACAGAGAAGATTTCACTTGATCCGGGAGATCATTGATCATGGCGAGATCAAAGTCTGCAAGGTTCATACAGATGACAATCTAGCTGACCCGCTTACAAAGCCTCTGGCGCAGCATAAGCATGAGAAGCACTGTAATAATATGGGTTTGAGATTTCTCAACCATTAGATTAAGTGCAAGTGGGAGATTGTTGGGGTATGCCCTTAAGGCTAATGTTTGAGGCCTTGGGATTATATCAGTATCATGTATAAACTCTATGTTTATAAAGGCAATGGTTGTTATTCAGGTTGTTACATCATCTGCTGCAATATGTATACTTCTGAATAATGTCTCAATGCTGTTCAGCTTGGCTGACATGCAGTTTTGTCCTTAGTCGAGATATCTTGGTGAACATGAGACAGCCTTGATATGATTAAGACTAATATGTGTTCTAATCTTATAGGATGCTTCGAGCATGGAATAAGATGTAGACTCATGGGTACATTGGATGTACTGGACAGACCCTACTTAGGATATTCAATTGCTTGTCACAATGTGAATAATCCTTGTATGCAAACAAGTGGCATATTTCCTCTGACTTGAGATCACTTGTGTTTCTAAATGATGATTGGCATTGTTTTGAGGTAGTTCAATATCATTTGAAACATAATGGTTATAGACTATCTTGGATAATGAGCATGAGTCATGTTAGGGCACTAGTAATAGATATAGGATTGCCGTCTCCTTAATTGGAGTGTGATGTTCTATAGGGGCCCCCTGGATGAGATGATTGAGAAAGTGTATGGCCATACCCAGATGACTATGTTCATCTGATCTAATCATTCTCATCATATTGGAATTACAGGCTTGACACGCTTGTCCAATAAGAACATCCAGTGGCAAAGGAAACACATATGTCAAGTGACTTGGGTTCACACTTGTGCTGTGGTTTGGGTGTAGTCTTGGAAGACTCTTTCCTTTATATCGGGAGACAGTGATGTGTTGCTAGATACCCCTCACTGATCGTGATAACGTGAGTTATCGTTACCGACATTTAAAGGAAACCCTTAGGGTCGCACAATTTGATGATATGGCTTACTTATGTCAAATCGTGTGGACTGAATTGTTTTGGTTCAGTTTAAAGGAGTTTAAACTCTGATTGTAAGTGAGATCTGGTCTGATCATGTTTGATTGATTAGGGCTTGAGATCGGTAAGCTTCGATCGAGAGAATTGATGCTAGATCGGAGAGATCAAGAGCATCAAGAGATGAATGGTTAGATCTTGATCCTTATGGTTTAATTTGATCTAGACCAAGGCTTGGTTTGATTTGGTCCTTGAACCAAATATAATTGAACCGGCTCATCATAGTGAGCGCATGGTTCAAAGGGGAGAGAAAAATGCGATGGTTCACTTGGAGTGAACGCATGAACGCATGATGTTAGTGGCTTGCTATTTTTGGAAGTCATGTTTCCAAAATAGAGAGCACGCCTCTACATTCGTGGTGCATCTCTTTTCACCTCTCGCCTCTTCCTCTTGTCGCCTCTCTCTCATGCGTTGAGTCTTCACGCAAAGGAGAAGAGAAGAAAGCCAAGAGATCATCTCAATCTCCTTCACGCGATCAGGAGACCTTGGAGCCTTGCTAGCACAAGGAACGACAAGGAGTAGGCGATCACCCATCTTGTGTGCGTCACCTTTGGAGGAGAGCCACATCGCCCTCTTCTTCCAAGTCGCCATCCAAGAAATGGCATTGGTATGATCTCTCTGTTGATCTATACAAACTCTTAAGTTAATCTATGTTCATACATGCGATCCTAGGAAACCCTAGATTCCGCCCATGCAATTTTTATATGCGCATGATTAGGGTTTCGCCCCCTTAGTAGAACTTTCAGATAGATGATGTGTTCTAACCCTCTAAAGATGATACTATAAGACCAAGGTTCTCTATAATGATAAGCTTGAACACTATGAAGGAATTCATTACCTAGCAAGATATCAAAACCTTCTAAGCTTAGAACATCACACCAAATGTTAAATTTTATACCATCTAGTTGAATAGGGACGAGGCATTGAAAGTCAACTAAGGTGGTAAATCTATGGTTATCCCAAGTTATGGCATATGGGTGATTGTGTTTTTCTAAACCAAGACCAAATTGATTAATAGGCCTAGCAGATATGGCATTAAAACTAACTTGATGGTCTAACACGGTTCTACCCTTATGTTTATTACACCAAACAAAGGTAGCTATCAGGTGTAAGGGTGAGTCTTTTGTAAGGTTTCCAATCAAAAATTAAATCAGTTGATTTAAAAGGGTGCATGACGATAAAAAAAAAAACTTGACAAGCTGAAAATTGACTATTGTTTAAGTGCAATGTAGGATTACAGGCAAAAACTTAGCACTAAATCAAAATCAATTGTGACAAAATGTAGCATGTTTATGGGCTGAAAGTTCAAATAAGTTGTCATTGCGCTATCTGCAGTTTGATTGAGTTCAAGTGAAGCAAGCAAGCTAAAAATTTCAGTTTCAGAAGGCTGAAAACCAGATTTTAGTTGGGCACAGCTAAGAACAGAATTCAGCATGTAGAAAGCAGTAACTCAGAGGCAATTTTCAGAAAAAACTGCAGCACAAGTATGTGTTGAAAACTATTTTAGGAAGCAGCTGCAATTTGATGCGGGCTAAGTGCAGCAAGAAGGTTGAAATGTTCAAAATCTGTTGGTGCTGGAAAATCAAGAGTTCAGATGCAGTTTTGTTTGGAATATGGAAAGGATGATCAGAACTTGCGCAAACACAAAGTGCAGTAGTTTGCTGAGTTGATGAGAATCTTTGCAAACTTAGTGAGGGAAGATGCAGCAAATTGGTTTGCTGTCCTGAACTGAGGTTTACAAGGATTTGTGTTGCTTGAGTGGCTGAAAATCAATGAGAATGTCAAGGTGATCAAAATTAGATTGCTTGTAGAATTTTGTTTGTAGAATTCTTGGTTGTAAACGCAGCTAGGTGCAGCAATTAAGTTTGCTGTCTTGAACTAAATTTGACAAATTTTCATCATTTGTGGCCATGTTTGAATTGCCACAATAATGAAATTCTGCACTCTTCAAGTCCAAAATCAAAATAGTTTCAGCAACAATACAGAAGTTCAGATTTCAGTAGTGAATTCAGCCAATGAGGATGCAGCAATTAACTTTGCTTGATCCATCCATTCAAATGTGTTGCTTACAGCAAATTTCAGGTACTGAAGCAACAAATCTTTGAATCAAAGTTGCTGAGTTATTCCAGAGAAATATCAGAATATAAAGTTTAGACATCAGAAAATCAGAAGATGAGGAGCAATTGGTTGCAAATTTTAGGTTCGGATTGGAAACTTAGTCAAGGTAGATACAACAATTAGGTTTGTTGTCCACTTGACTATTGTTTGCCGAACCCAATGTTGCTCAAAGAAAATCTTCAGAAATGTCATCCAATGTTCAAATCAGAAATCCCAAAAGACATGTGGTCCAAGACCTTCATAAAGGCTTAATTTAGACATAGTCTAAACGAAACCAAAGGATTGCTCTGATACCAAAATTGATGTGGGACGGGAGCATGCAATTTGGGCTAGCATGAAAACCTGAATCTAAGGAAAGAAAACAAGCTAGCATGCAAGAACTAACGTGTTGTCAAAAATATCTTTTAGAAAAAAAGATTAAAATTTTAGGAAACAACCAAGAATAAGGAGACAAGCAAAAATCTAAGGCTGGAAACAACACTGCAGAGGATATTCATTTAAGAAAAGTTGCTACGCTTTGTAGGTAAATCCATATATTCAAAATTCGAATTGACTAAGCCAAATTGTAGAATAAAACTAATTCTTTTCAGGCGTGCCAAAAATAGGGAGTCATGATTTGTCAGGCATGTAAAACATCTGCAAGAAAATGGTTTATCAGATCAGCAAATTCAAACAGCATAGAAATTGTATCAGTCCTAAAAAGTTGCAAGGACTCCTAGGCCAATCTGATGATTCTTCAATAGGACCAAGTGATCCGATAAGTAGAGTGAAATGTGTTCTTCCTGAACATTTCAGGGATTAGGGGTCCTATCAAGTCCAACCATGTTGAATACCTGCAAGAAGAAGACTAATCAAGACTAATCAGATTACTATATGAAACAATTGTAGAAGTTATTCATTCTTCAGAAAATGCTCTATCTCGCAGGATGATCCATTGATGTTTGGGTTTTTTGGACTAATCCCTCTAGTAGAGCAAGATGAGGTCTTCCTATTATTGCCAAAGTTCAAGACTTGTGTTGCATCGATTGCTTAAGATACATGCGAAAAGATGCTTAGTCAGATTAATATTAATTGGAAATAGGCAACTGGAAACAGGAGACACGGTGGAAATCTAGAAAAACAAGGGATGTCGTGCGGGTGAGTAGGGTTTGTCGCCGTTCGTTCGGTGGTACACGAATGGCGAACCTACTACGATTGAAGGTTCTTGTGATGGAGGATAGGTGGTGGCCGGAGTTTGGGGTCGCATGGGGGCTGGCCAATGGAGAACGACGACGAAGGGCAGAAGGCTACGGAAACTGGGCAGAAATAGGTAATCCGGACAGGCGTTCGATTCCAGCAATCAGAGCTATGGATGGATGGATGCTAGCGCCTAAAGGCTTGTCCAGGAAAGGCGACGTGGTAGCTAAGGTTCCTTGGGGATCCGACGGATGGATCATCGGCGGCGACTCACGGAACTTTGAAAGTTCTGGGATTTGTTGGAGCGTGCGAATGGATGCAGCAAATAGGGAGAGAATTAGGTGAAGAGAATAGAATAGAGAAGAGGGGAAGAGGGGAAAGCTAGGTGACACAAGTACCTCAGAGGATGAGGGGAAAGGAAGACTATCTTGGATGGTGAGCTTGAGTCAGGTTAGGGCACTAGTGATAGACAAAGGATTGCCGTCTCCTTGTTTAAGGAGTGTGATGTTCTAAAGGGGCCCCCTGGATGAGATGATTGAGAAAGTGTATGGCCATACCCAGGTGACTGTGTTCATCTGTTCTAATCATACTTATCATATTGGAGCTACAAGCTTGACACGCTTGTCCAATAAGAACATCCAGTGGCAATGGAAACATGCATGCCTTGTGAGTTTGATTCACACTTGTGCTGTGGTTTGGGTGTAGTCTTGGAAGACTCTTTTCTTTATATCGGGAGACAGTGATGTGTTGCTAGATACCCCTCACTGATCGTGATAACGTGAGTTATCGTTATCGACATTTAAAGGAAACCCTCAGGGTCGCACAATTTGATGATATGGCTTACTTAAGTCAGATCGTGTGGACTGAATTGTTCAGGTTCAGTTTAAAGGGATTTAATCTCTGATTGTAAGTGAGATCTGGTCTGATCATGTTTGATTGATTAGGGCTTGAGATCGGTAAGCTTCGATCGAGAGATTGGATGCTAGATCAGTGAGATCAGGAGCATCAAGAGATCGACGGTCAGATCAAGAGCCTTAGGGTTTATTGTGGTCTGGACTGATTGCTTGGTTTATTTGGTTATTAAACCAAACCAAATTGAACCAGCTCATTGGTTGAGCGCATGGTTCAAATTGAGAGGAGTTTGCGATTGGGGTAAACCCATGATCGCATGTGATTGAGTGGCTTTCTATTTTTAGAAAGCATGATCACATACGTGACCATGACTCACGTTCACGCCTAAGGCGCTCTACTCTCTCGCCTCTCCTCCTCTCTTGTCGCCAACTTGAGTTATTCGGTTCGGCACTCTCATGTGGTGAAGAGATTGACGAAAGGAGAAGGAAGCAATCGCCAAGCAAAGGAGATCTCTCCCCTTCCATTCGACAACGACTTCTTGGAACCTTGCTAGCACAAGGAGCACCAAGGAAGAGTAGGCGACACCAATTGTGTGCGTCACCTTTGGAGAAGGAGCACTTGCGCCTTTCCTTCCAAGACACCATCTAAGCGATGGCAATGGTGAGAATCGTTTTGGAATTTAAAGTTGAACATATTATATGCATAGATCCTTGAAACCCCTTCCGCTGCATCAAAGTTTTTCATATGCGCCTCCTATAGGGTTTCGACCCCTTAGTTAGGGGACCTTTCAATTGGTATCAGAGCTAGTTATTGCATGCTAATATGTTTGCTTTCTTTGTGATCCAATGCATTGATCTATCTGTTACATGATGTTAGAGATATTTTTATTTCTCTTAGCCGCATGTTTTCATGTAGGCGCATTTGTTCATGTAGGCGCATATGTTTGTTTTCTCAAACTTCTTATGACATGCGCGACTCATTATAGATCTAATGCCCTGCATTAAACCCTTAGACGGGTTATTAGGGTTGAAGTCATCCCCTAGGTTAGATCCAGACAGTCTGATCAGACCATCTGACAGCCTTGATGGGTTGACCAGATAGCATCTGTGCGCAAGCACCAGATGGCTATAGGTCGACTGCCGACAGGCGTGTAGCGATGTCTGATTGAGACGACTAGCGAACACACATGAGTTAGGCCCGGGGTCACACCCGCTTGCCAGAACTCATGAGGGTTGTTCGGCCCTGGCGCATGCATGGTTGACCTTTGGCCGACTCAAGTCAGTTAGGACTTGGTGCATGAAAGGGCAGTGGATCTGACTAGGTTGGATGAGTGGATCCCTAGTAATGGACCGTTGTAAGGTTGTAAGGCAAATAAGGAAATTAAAATTGATGCCTATGGGGTTTTTCAAAAAATTTAATTTTCTTGACTGGATCACATCTTGGATGATGCCTATGTTTGTTTATTTATTCTTATGTGGGCTGCCCATATTAAATGTGTGCTGTGCTGGGGCCTGCGTGCCTGGACTTTAATTTTGTAAATTAATTTTTAATTGTGATCTGCGCATCACATTTATTTAATTTATAAAATGTAATTGACCTGCGTGTCAATCTTGTCTAGATAGATTAATTTGTAAATTAATCAGACAAGAGCACAGATCACACTTGGCAGAGGCGCTTGCAGCAGAAGCTTGACCAGGTGGGAGGTCCAGGGTTCGACTCTGGGACCAGGCGCATTTTCCCTGGTGGGCGCACCTGAGCTGCAGATGGCGCTTGGGCCCTGGGTTGGGCCAGATGAGTAGCAAAAGACCCATGAAGAAAAGCAAGTGAAGACTTAAGTATCTTAAGGTCTTACTTAGGCTATGGGCTTTTACCACATAAGATTCATGCTTTCTTTTATTGTTTAAATAAGTAGAACAGCATGATTTATTTATCTTCTGCTATCACCATAGGAAATGCATGATAGTGAAGAAGATAAAAGACCATTAAAATCCAACGCTTAAATATCAAGCTCGTAAGCCTTCTGACGCGAAACCTCACTGTTCTGATTATCGTTGGAGCCGTGTTGTACCCACTCAGTGGGCACGTCCATCTATCTTCAGACGGTGCGGGATTACACCTGCGTGTTACAGAGAAGGGATTTATCGCTTCTCGTTGCTCAGCATAGCACGTGGTGGTCCAGGGAGTAGGTCGGGTCAGCTTGACCATGTAGGCTACATATGTGGCGCATATGGTAGCGCATGGAGGCAGCCATCTGTGGGGTCAGAGACTGTGTTGTACCAACTCAGTTGGAAAAGTCTGCTGGATTGCCCAGATGAAGGGGAATCGCACGGGTTGGCGATTGGCTGGGACAGCCTACCAGAGATTAGTGCTTGTACTCTCTGTGCATCTTATCTCGCCTGAGCGGGACGCGGAGACCAAGTATGAAATCTGGATCCTATCTCACTAAAAGAGTTCTACTCTTTCGGGCTGTTTTGCTGGATTTTTCAGCCAGATAAAATAGTGAGAAAAAGAATCTTTCTTAAGTCCTGATTGATTCTTGACATTGATACTGACCTTGCTGTTCTTGCATTGTTGTAGATACCTGCAGCAACGAACACCATGAGCTTCAATGTGCGATCCCTACTGGAAAGGGAGAAGTTTGCTGGGCCGAACTTCTCAGACTGGTTCGGACACCTTAAGATTGTTCTTAAGGCAGAGAGGAAACTGTATGTCCTCGAGACGGCTATACCGCCTCAGCCCGCTCCGAACGCCACAAGGGCGGTTCGGGAAGCTTATGAAAAGCATGTCAATGATAGCATTGATGTCGCTTGCCTGATGCTAGCGTCTATGACGCCACCGCTGCAGCGTCAGCATGAGGATATGTCTGCTATAGACATGATAGCAAACCTCAAGATGCTGTATGCTGCACAGGCGAGGACAGAACGCTATAATCTGACAAAGCTGTTCTTTCAGAGCAAACTGGCTGAAGGGAGCCCAGTGGGAGCTCACGTGCTCAAGATGATTGGGCACAAGGAGGCTCTAGAGAAACTGGGGCATACCATCAACCAGGAGCTTGCTGTAGACATTATTCTGCAGTCTCTTCCGCCCTCTTTCGATGCGTTCATCATTAACTTTAATATGAACAAAATCGATTGTACTCCGGCAGAGCTGTTGAATATGCTCTTGACTACTGAGGAAACTCTGAAGGGAAAGCCTTCGACCTCTGTCTTAATGGTTCCTTTTAGGAACAACAAGAAGAAGGGGAAGAAGGGCAAGGCCCCTGTCAAGAGTTACAGTAAGGCTCTGAAGCAAAAAGTTAAGCGGTCAAAGGAATACAGGTGTTTCCACTGTGGCCAGTTGGGTCACTGGAAAAAGGACTGTAAAGCGCTCCAAGGAGATAAGAGGGGAAGCATCGCTTCTGGCTCAGGTATTTACGTGATGGAAGTCATGGTTTCATCTTCTTCTATATCATGGGTGTTGGACACTGCATGTGGAGTTCACATTTGTTCAAATGTACAGGAACTCAAGAGAAGAAGATAGGTGGGACAGCATGAGGTGGACCTACGAGTTGGAAACGGGGCACGGGTTGCTGCTGTTACTGTAGGAGACTATTTCATCTCTTTGCCATCTGGGCTTGTATTAGAACTAAACAGTTGTTACTTTGTTCCCAGCATTACTAAGAATATTATCTCCATTCCTGCTCTTGTCAGGAAGGGATTTTCCTTTGAATGCAATATTTCAAAGTGTGTTTTATCTCTTGATAATATAGTTTATGCTACTGGTTCAATTAATAATGGGTTATTCATGTTGGACATGGAATGTTCTATACACGCGATTGATATTAAGAAAGCCAAGTATGCTGATGACAGCACCTTGCTATGGCATAGTCGTTTAGGCCATATTAACAAGAAACGCATTAAGCGGTTGCATGATCATGGACTGCTGGGATCATTCTCCTTTGAAGAGATTGATACATGCAAGGCTTGTTTAATGGGTAAAATGACGAAGTCACCTTTTTCTAACAAAGGTCAAAGGGCTTCAGGTTTACTGGACCTTATACACAGTGATGTGTGTGGGCCTTTTAGTAAACATGCCAGAGGTGGCTATCAGTACTTCATTACCTTTACTGATGATTTCAGTAGATATGGGTATGTCTATCTGATGAGACATAAAAGTGAATCTTTTGACAAGTTCAAAGAGTTCAAGAATGAAGTACAGAAT
Source organism: Costus lasius (assembly GCA_027563935.2). NCBI lineage: Eukaryota > Viridiplantae > Streptophyta > Magnoliopsida > Zingiberales > Costaceae > Costus > Costus lasius. The sequence goes on along the minus strand of CM050451.1, from coordinate 31,571,694 downwards.
CAGCTTGGACGAAGTATCAAGGCACTTCGTTCAGATCGAGGTGGAGAATACCTAAGTCGAGAATTTACTGACTATCTGAAGGAGTGTGGGATTATCTCACAGCTCACTCCGCCAGGAACACCGCAATGGAATGGTGTGTCCGAGAGGAGAAATAGAACCCTACTTGATATGGTTCGTTCTATGATGAGTCAGGCTACTCTTCCATATTCCTTTTGGGGTTTTGCACTGGAAACAGCTGCAAAGGTACTAAACCGAGTGCCATCCAAGGCAGTTTCAAAGACGCCATATGAGTTATGGTATGGGAAACAGCCGAGCTTGACATTTATCAGGATCTGGGGCTGCGAGGCTTATGTCAAAAAGCTCGCCTCTGGGAAACTAGAGAGCAGATCTGAGAAATGTATCTTTGTCGGTTACCCTAAGGAAACTAAGGGTTATTATTTCTACGATCCCAAAGAGAACAAGGTGTTTGTTGCTCGGACGGCCATATTTCTTGAGAAGGAGTTTCTTCTGCAAGAGGCCAGTGGGAGAGAAATAAAGCTAGATGAAAATCCAGAAGAAGGACAAAGTAGTCAAGCACAGTTGGATGAGCCTGAGCCGGTGGATCAGGTTATTGAACAACCTGAGGCTCAGATATCACGGGAACCGCGAAGATCGGGAAGGATCCGTCGACAGCCTGAGCGCTATGACGGAGTCTATATCATTCATAATGATGAACCCCTCACTTATGCTGATGCGGTCAGTGGACCGGAGTCAGCGAGATGGCTTGAAGCTATGCGCGCCGAGATGGACTCCATGTCAGATAACCAAGTCTGGGATTTGGTTGATCCGCCTCCGGGAGTTATCCCTATAGGCTGTAAATGGATCTTCAAGAAGAAGATTGACATGGATGGTAACGTGGTTACCTATAAAGGCAGGCTAGTTGCGAAAGGTTTCAAACAAATCTACGGGATAGATTATGATGAAACTTTCTCACCTGTAGCTATGTTCAAGTCTATTCGGATTCTTTTCGCGATAGCAGCATATTATGATTATGAGATTTGGCAGATGGATGTGAAAACAGCTTTCCTGAATGGAAATCTGGATGAGGATGTGTACATGACACAACCTGAGGGTTTCACTAATCCATCAGATCGTCATAAGATATGCAAGTTAAAGAAGTCCATTTATGGACTTAAGCAAGCATCAAGGAGCTGGAATATTCGTTTTGATGAATCAGTCACTGAATTTGGTTTCATCAAGAACGAGGATGACCCGTGTGTATATAAGAGGTTTAGTGGGAGCATGATTACTTTCTTAGTCCTCTACGTCGATGATATCTTGATCATTGGAAATGACATTCCTGAAATGCATGCGGTTAAGGCATGGTTAAGGAAATGTTTCCAGATGAAAGATCTGGGAGAAGCAGCCTATGTATTAGGTGTGAAGATCTACAGGGATAGATCTAAGAGGCTTCTCGGGCTGTGCCAGAGTACTTACATCGATAAAGTCCTGGAGAGATTTCATTTAGAAAATTCTAAAAGAGGATATCTTCCAGTCAGACATGGTCTGAATCTTTCGAAGAGTCAGTGTCCACAAACACAGACTGAGAAAGATGAAATGGACAATACGCCTTATGCTTCGGCTATTGGGTCCATAATGTATGCGATGTTGTGTACTCGCCCATACGTTGCTTACGGGTTAAGCGTGACCAGTCGGTTCCAAAGTAATCCAGGTTTGGCGCACTGGATTGCAGTCAAGAACATTTTAAAATATCTGCGGAGGACCAAAGATATGTTCTTGATATATGGTGGTCAGGAAGAACTCAGTATTGAAGGATTTACTGACGCTTCGTTCCAGTCTGACCAGGATGATTTCCGATCGCAATCAGGCTATGTTTTTAGCTTGAATGGAGGAGCAGTGGTGTGGAAGAGTTTCAAACAGTCAACTGTTGCTGATTCCACAACAGAAGCCGAGTATGTTGCAGCCTCGGAAGCATCCAAGGAGGCAGTGTGGATTCGTAAGTTCGTGAGAGAACTTGGTGTTGTTCCTTCGAGTGCAGATCCTTTGGTTATCTTCTGTGATAACACTGGAGCAATCGCACAAGCAAAGGAACCACGGTCGCACCAGAAGTCCAAGCACATACAGAGACGTTTTCATTTGATCCGGGAGATCATTGATCGTGGCGAGATCAAAGTCTGCAAGGTACATACAGATGACAATCTGGCAGACCCGCTTACCAAGCCTCTGGCGCAGCAGAAGCATGAGAAGCACTGTAATAATTTGGGTTTGAGATTCCTCAACCATTAGATTAAGTGCAAGTGGGAGATTGTTGGGGTATGCCCTTAAGGCTAATGTTTGAGGCCTTGGGATTGTATCAGTATCATGTAATAAACTCTTATGTTTATAAAGGCATGGTTGTTATTCAGGTTGTTATATTGTCTGCTGCAATAATTGTACTTCTGAATAATGTCTCAAAGCTGTTCAGCTGGGCTGACATGCTATAAAGTCCTTAGTCGATATATCTTGGTGAACATGAGACAGCCTTGATGTGGTTAAGACTAATATGTGTTCTAACTTATAGGATGCTTCGAGCATGGAATAAGATGTAGACTCATGGGTACATTGGATGTACTGGACAGACCCTACTAGGATATTCAATTGTTTGTCACAATGTGAATAATCCTTGATTGCGACAAGTGGCACATTTCCTCTGACTTGAGATCACTTGTGTTTCTAAATGATGATTGTCATTGTTTTGAGTTAGTTCAATATCATTTGAAACATAATGATTATAGACTATCTTGGATGGTGAGCTTGAGTCAGGTTAGGGCACTAGTGATAGACAAAGGATTGCCGTCTCCTTGTTTAAGGAGTGTGATGTTCTAAAGGGGCCCCCTGGATGAGATGATTGAGAAAGTGTATGGCCATACCCAGGTGACTGTGTTCATCTGTTCTAATCATACTTATCATATTGGAGCTACAAGCTTGACACGCTTGTCCAATAAGAACATCCAGTGGCAATGGAAACATGCATGCCTTGTGAGTTTGATTCACACTTGTGCTGTGGTTTGGGTGTAGTCTTGGAAGACTCTTTTCTTTATATCGGGAGACAGTGATGTGTTGCTAGATACCCCTCACTGATCGTGATAACGTGAGTTATCGTTACCGACATTTAAAGGAAACCCTCAGGGTCGCACAATTTGATGATATGGCTTACTTAAGTCAGATCGTGTGGACTGAATTGTTCAGGTTCAGTTTAAAGGGATTTAATCTCTGATTGTAAGTGAGATCTGGTCTGATCATGTTTGATTGATTAGGGCTTGAGATCGGTAAGCTTCGATCGAGAGATTGGATGCTAGATCAGTGAGATCAGGAGCATCAAGAGATCGACGGTCAGATCAAGAGCCTTAGGGTTTATTGTGGTCTGGACTGATTGCTTGGTTTATTTGGTTATTAAACCAAACCAAATTGAACCAGCTCATTGGTTGAGCGCATGGTTCAAATTGAGAGGAGTTTGCGATTGGGGTAAACCCATGATCGCATGTGATTGAGTGGCTTTCTATTTTTAGAAAGCATGATCACATACGTGACCATGACTCACGTTCACGCCTAAGGCGCTCTACTCTCTCGCCTCTCCTCCTCTCTTGTCGCCAACTTGAGTTATTCGGTTGGGCACTCTCGTGTGGTGAAGAGATTGACGAAAGGAGAAGGAAGCAATCGCCAAGCAAAGGAGATCTCTCCCCTTCCATTCGACAACGACTTCTTGGAACCTTGCTAGCACAAGGAGCACCAAGGAAGAGTAGGCGACACCAATTGTGTGCGTCACCTTTGGAGAAGGAGCACTTGCGCCTTTCCTTCCAAGACACCATCTAAGTGATGGCAATGGTGAGAATCGTTTTGGAAATTAAAGTTGAACATATTATATGCATAGATCCTTGAAACCCCTTCCGCTGCATCAAAGTTTTTCATATGCGCCTCCTATAGGGTTTCGACCCCTTAGTTAGGGGACCTTTCAAATGGATCCAATCCAAACTCCTGGGACATTATTTATGCAACTCAATACATCAACGCAGGTAGAGTAGTCTGCATAATAACGACCATGCCTATATAAAGAGTAATAGTTCTATCAAAGTACATTCAAACAATGCCTGACCATGTCCATACATTGGTCTTTAGGGCATATACACCAACAATCTCCCACTTGCACTAAGACCAAGGACAACTGATGTTTAGTCAGTTCCAATGTCTCTAGTATGACCCATTTAGCTTCCGCTGCGCCAGAGGCTGGATCAGTGGGTTTTTCCAGATTGCTATCGGTGTTTATTTTATCAAATTTGATCATCATCCTTATCCATGATCTCTAAGATCAGATGATATGCTGCAGTACATACTTAAGCATTAAGTTCCTTCTCTCATGCTATGGTCCCAGTGAGGACTACACTGGACCATTAAGCACTATGAACTAGATCAAGTTCAAATGAATGAAGCTGCCTCCTTGGCTGCCACAAGGAGCTGCAATGTACTCAGCCTTATTTGTAGAACCTTGCCACTTTGGTTTGTATAATGCTTTTTCAGCACACAACACCATAACAAGGCAAAGCGCAAATCCTGGCTGTGATCAATAGTCACTAGACTGGAACGAAGTGTCAGTGTACCCCAGTACACAAAATTCTTTCATGTCTATCATAGACTAGACTCCAATCCTTTATACTTCCCAAGTATATGTATAAGGATTGCTTTCACAGCTATCTAGTGTCAAATACTAAGATATGATTGAAACTTGCTGGCTATGCTCCAAGCATTTGCCAGAAATGGTCTTCAAAACATGATCCATCCTACATACAATGTATCAGGACTTTGGACCCATGTTAATACTCTCCAGCTGTGCCATAGGACACAACATCTTTGAGAAACTCAGACCATATCTTCCTAGAAGGTATCAATATTTGTAATCATCCAATATAATCCTCTCCAGAAACTCTTGGATGAACATAGATTGACTAAAGGGCAATGACTTTCTTGGATTTCTATAGATCCTCATGCCTAGGATGTAGGCATCATTCCCTAGATCATTCTTCTCGAAATACATATCAAACTTTTTCTTCACCATGTGAAGAGCTGAGATGTCATTCCATGTGCGGAGAATATCATCAATCATCTAGACAAGAAATACTATTAAGGTGCTCCCACTGATCTTCTTGTAAACACAGGCTATTTCAAACATGCTTGCATATCATCATGCATATCTATATGGCCTTGATATGAAAACCTTCTGGCTATTTCCTTATAGATATCTTTTCAGATGTCCATGCAAGAAAAGCAGTTTATCATAACAAGATGCCATAATTGATCATGCAATTACAACAAGCAGATCCCTAATGGACTTAAAGCTCAGCTATTGGTGAAAATTTCATTATTATCCACCCAGTGGATTTGCCTGAAATTATTGTTCACTAGCTTGTCTTTTAAGATAACAATGTTATCTTCCATGTCTATCTTCCTAGAAGATTTATTATAGCCTGTGGGATTTACCCCTTTTGGCAGCTTATCCAAGTCCCAGACTTGATTAGCAGACATGGGGTCCATTATGGTTTTCATGGCCCTTAGCCATTTCTTGGAATCTAGTCCACCGACCGCTTCCATTTCCTCATAAGTCTTAGGTTCATGGTTGATGAAAAATTCGTCATGCCCAGCATATCGAATCGATCCAGACTTATGTTATTCCTGTGTTACTTGAACCTCAGATTGACTTTCAACCTGTATGTGAGATTTTGCTCTCCATGTGTGTCTAATTATATTGTGGTTGATTCTGGACCTTGTCCAAATCAAATCTACTCCCACTAACTTCTTTCAAAAGAAATACTTTCTCAAGAGAGACAGCATTTTGAGCAACAAATGTTTTGTTCTCCATGGGATAGAATTAGCATCACACATACTTTTGAATCACTACACATTACATTCCCAATTCCATTGAAGAAATGGGATATTTGCAGTTCTCAACTCAAAAGCTAACTTAGACATTTTCTTATGGAGTAGCAGTACATCTGTTTGCATGGCAACATAGTAGTATATTTGCATGACTTATTCAAAGTTGGAACCACATCTAATGTGTTCCTTTTCTTTCTTTGAAATTTACCACACAGTGGTGTACTAAGAAAGCTGTGAGATCACTCCACACTTCTTAGGAAGGTCATCAAATTCTCCACTAATCATCTTGATCCAATCAAGGTGCTTTAATAGATCCTTCAATTTGACTCAATACTTCATTTGTGAACTTCTTGGAATTTTCCAAAGTTCTTGGGTTGCGTAAGGCATACCCACACTCAATGAAGTATACATAACTCCTCTTAGTGCTTGCTTGCATGGGTCCACTTACATCGCTGTGTAATAGATCCAACAAGTCACTACTCCTTTCCACCCTTTTTGGTGAAAGCAGCATCTGTCATATTGTTCCTTTGAACTAGGCTCACATGTATCATAATCCTGAAAGGACAATGATCCCAATAGTCCATGGACTTTCGGATGTGACCATTGTTCTATGGTTCAAGAGACAATGCTATAAGAGGAAGTTTGTTGAATCATTAGATCTGATCTTGTGTCACATATAGAACCACAAACTATTGTCAATTGTATCACTTCAATAGAACATCTCAGATTAAAGAAAAATATTATTTATTATTTCAAACTGAAGTCCTTTCCAAAAGGAATGATGTTCTAATACATAAGCTGATACAATAATAGCAAAGTTCTATATAAAGTCTTCAAGGCAGTGAGATGATATCAACAGCAGCATCCAATGCTCCGTCCCTGACCCGAGAGTCGATCCCATCAAGCCTCTTCGTCCTACTTCTTTTGAGCTCCTGCACATGTAAAACATATGTGAGCCTCACATACGGTACCCAGTACCCATGAATAAGAAGTAGACAAAAGACCTCGGTAACACAATACCTGAAGCGGATGGATTACATCCCTTCTTCTTTGCCATGCTCTTCTTGGCCATCAATCCTCTTCAAAATACCCATGCATTCCCAGTCTTCCGAAGTATTAGCTTCGAAGATACAGAACCATGGTCTTTCTCAGATTCAGGCACACATTCTGAAGATCCAACAGAACTCTCCTGATCATTGTCTATAGAGCATGGTGTGAAGAGACCTTTGAGATGTATGATTAGATCATAGATCCCCATCTCATCACATTCAACCTTGACCTCCGGGGTCATGCACTCTAAGACAAGAGCAGTGTACTGTTCGTTATCTTCACAATGTTCAAGATAGACATTCCACTCCCAGTCATTAGTGAAATACACACTGGGCTGGGATGGAGGTCTTTCAAGAAGATGCACCTTATGTTCTTGTTCCAGTATCTTGGACAAAGTCTTGAACCATTTTGTCCAATTTGTCCCATCCAGTTTATGTTTATAAAGTTTCAATCTTAGATCAGGAGATGCCTTCTACAATAAGCAAATAAGTAAAATAAGTACTATGATAAAGCATTTAACAAGGACTTTAAATTAAATGCTATGCTCCCACTATTTCCAAAACAAGTTGAGGACTCTCAAACTCAACATAGAAATGAGTGAGTAGGATCCTAATTTCACATGAGGTCTCCGCGACTCACGAGGGTGAGTTGAGATGCACAGAGAGTCCCATGCTTCCTTAGGTAGGCATGCCAGCCAATTGTGCCGTGCACAATTCCTCTTAGTTAAGACAGACTAGGCACCCTGTGTCCAGCGAGGGCTGGATACAACACAGAACCCTATCCTCTCAACAGCTGCCTCTAGTGATTCATCATGTCAGTGACATATGAAAAACTAGTCAAGTCTGATCCTAACCGTTATGCCCAGGGCCAACGAATTTCCTTGCGAAGGCACGCCCAGGTTAAAACTGGACTGGGGAAATCATTGTCACCACACACCTCCTAAAGATAAGTGAGTGTGTCCCACGAGGGTGGGAAACAGTTCACAACATCACCGATCCATAGTTTGATGAGGGCTACTCGTTAGAAGGCTATTGACTTGATATTTTAATGAGAGTTTTGCATGTTCGTTTTATTCTTTTCTAGCATGCATCTTTCCTATGGTTATGGCAGCAAGGAAAAACATCACAGGCATGCTATGGACAAAATAATAAACCATCACAGGCATGCTATTTTTGGTCGATATGGTCATAACCCTTTTCATACACATAACTTGTCACGAGCCATGTGACATGTTATTGTGCATCCAAGGGTTGCGAGTCCCTGAAGCAAATCAGCCCATGCCAAAAGCCGAAAGCGTGTGTCCTTCCTTCAGCCGCAAGTCTAACACCATGTTTCCAAAACTGGCGCCACCTCTGACTTCAGTTGAAGAAGACTCCTTGTTGTCTAGATGAAGCTTTAACCTATCATATAATTCTACATCTATTCTAAACTAGATGAAAAATTCTTTACAACAAGATAGGGAGAGAACCACACGCAGGTGGAAAGAGATTTTACAAGCATTCATCACAAGTGGAAACATGCTTCCACATCACAACACAGGAAGGGCACTCGCTATGACCATATCAACCCAATCAAGTGGCGCATGTAAAATTTGAAAAACCGGAATAATCAAATTTTAGCACCCTATGCGCCAACATCATCCAAAGCACTCTCTTAACCAAATTTATGCCAAAATTTAGATCAAGTTCCATGATGATTTCATAGACCCTATCAGCTAGCGGTTTTGTCAGATCAAGAGACCCGGCCAGTCCGAAGACACAATGCCCGTCCTACTTGACAAAACTACGTGCGCCTTTGGTCTTAAATCAATCATAAACAAAATCTAAGTTTCGGCCACAAAGATGAGAAGAGAGATTTGGATGAAAACGCTTTCTAAGTGAAACGCGCAGGGATAGAAAGAAAAATTTTCAAAAATTTTTCACACAAGCAAGCGTACACCTTGTGTTTCTCGCAAGTAGCTCTGATACCACTGTTGGGGAATGCCGGGTGTAATTTTAAAATTTTGCAGTCCCAGGACGCAGCGGAAGAAGTATTACACCCGAAACACATTCCTTTCCCAAGGATCCTGCGAGTGAGAGAACACAAGGATGTGTTAGGGTTAGTACCTTTATTGCTTGTTTAAATGTCAAAGCCATGTTGAAGGCGCCCAAGTGTTCGCCCTCTACAAGTATCCACGCGTCGACTCCTTGATCGTTGCTCCCTTCCACGCTCGGTGCTAGCCTCGGGAAGAGAATCAAGCCTTCACTTCCAGTTGCGCCACCTTCAAGAGAAGTTGCGCCAAGGAGGGGATAGGGAAGATGATGCCGCCAAGGACTTCCCTCTTCTTCTTTGCTTGCGCCACCTCCAAGGTGCGCCTATGGCCAAGGGACGATGAGGGCTTGTGACAAGAAGACGCCACCAAGCACAAAGAATCCTTGCGCCAAAGAAGAGAGGAAGAGGAAGAACTTGCGGCTCCATGGAAGAAGTTTGCACCACCTTGTTGTCGCCCTTTGCTTTGCTCTCTCTCCCTTCTATGTATGTTCACGCCTCCTTAAAGTCCAACCATGGAAGGGGCGGTAAGGGGTCCTATAAATAGGACAAGAGGCGGCAAGGCAATGGCTAAGATCATGCCAAGTGGGCGGCTAGGATAAAGGGGTCTTGAGGTAAGGAAAGTCTCCAAGACTTTACCATAAACCTCATTCAACCTATCCTAATTTGCCCAATGGCCATATCAGCCCAAGACATGCCTTAGATGCATGCATTCCATCCAAGGGAAGGGCAAGGCGCAACAAGCATGAGGAGTTTCGGCTAGGGTAAGAATTTTGGGAGAAACTAGGGTTTTAGGTAAGGTAAGTCTCCAAGACATTACCATATACCTTACCCTACTATCCATATGCGCCCAAGCTCTTTCCAAAAGAGCCATCAAGCCATATCAGCCCCAAGACTTACCTTAGAGGCAAGTATTCCTTCCAAGGAAGAAGGGCTAGGCGCCCTTTACTTCCATAATGAAGCAAAGGCGCCTCCCTCACCCCATTATGCCCCTAGGCGCCAATGGGGTGAGATTTCTCCCCATTATACCCTTTAAAGCTAATTCCTCTTCATGACAACTAATTATTGGGCCTCATTGGATAATGAGCTAGCCCAAACTTCATGGCATGGGTTGATTAAGCCATTGGATCTAATCCAATGCAACCCTAATCCAAATGTGACCAATCTAGGTCAATTTTGGGTCAACCTGCCAAAAATGAAGTTTGGTTCCAATAACTTTCTTCCAACTCATCAGGCCCATTGGCGCTGATGAAATCTTCCAAATGGATCCAAGTTATCCAACAACTTGATCCTAAGGCTTTTGATTAAAGCAACGTCAAGAGTCTATTGCGTGTGACCCCGTAGGATCCATATGACGATGGCAATGATGTAAACATCATAAGTAGTGAGGGGTATCTAGCAACACATCACTACTACCCATGTCATAGGACTTAATTCATTATGGCAACAACTCCTAACAAGCAACGAGGATTCCTATTGCATTACAGATCCCTTTGCCTAAGTTGATATCCTGCCATTGGATTAGTCTCAAGTTTATTATCCAATGCATTGGTCATGACTCAACAAGTGTGGCCACACTTTCCTGTCATGCACCAATAAGGTGGGGCGCCCCGAGGTGGATATCATGCTTCCTCGGAAGGAAGGGGCAAATCCTACTATTGGTCATCCATGTCTCTACGTGACTTATGACATGCCCAATGACAGTCGTTTTGATCTCCCAATTACGGAGAGACGTAAGACTATATTAAAGCATACCCTTCATCAAGTCTAGACATGAATACCTCAAGTCTAAGGATCAATGCAAACCTCTTGCATGTGAGATTGACTTGTTGACTAGATAAGTCAATCCTCACGGTGGATCACTCCAGTGCATCCAATGCACCTGTATGTCTGCGTTACTGTGCCCCGCACCTAACCAGCCCATGCACCAGTCTCATATGTACCAAAGCTGTCCCATATCTGCTAAGGTACCTTGTCTGGGGATAGCTTATGAGAATGGATCCAATCCAAACTCCTGGGACATTATTTATGCAACTCAATACATCAACGCAGGTAGAGTAGTCTGCATAATAACGACCATGCCTATATAAAGAGTAATAGTTCTATCAAAGTACATTCAAACAATGCCTGACCATGTCCATACATTGGTCTTTAGGGCATATACACCAACAAAATTGACCTGGGCGTCGCTTTCAAAACAAGAATTACGGCAGTGTAATAGTTCACGGTACTGCCGTAAAATCGGTCGAGTCTTCTTTTCTGATGTCATCTGGGGAATACGACACTATAATCTAGTTTACGGTAGTGCCGTAAAATCGGCTGAACTCTCTGTTCGAAATCGTTCGGAAAATACGGAACCGTGTAATCCTTTACGGTGGTGCCGTAAAATCTAGCAAAGTCTCTATTCTGAAGCGCTTTGAAATACGGTACCGTAAATTGGTTTACGGCAGTGCCGTAAAATCTGAAAAACTTTCTGTTCGGAAATTCTTCAAAATACGGCAGGGCTCGGATTTTACAATACTGTCTGAAATTACGGTACCGTAAAATGGATTACGGCACTGCCGTAATTTGCTGAGTTGCTCCGTTTTACGTGAAATTTCTTGGGTGATCTCCTCTTGATGATGGTAACTCTTCTATATATTTGATTTCGCTTGAAAACGCCTTAAATGGTGCCTTTTTGCCTGAAAAATATGAAAAACCAAAATAGAAGTAGACTTTGTAATATTTGATGGATTCAACATAAAAGCAAGTAAAAGATCCTCAATTTGGCATGAAAAGGTACCCAAAATGAAGCAAAATATACTACATATTTTGGTGTCATCAAACACATAAGGCTCAAACTTTGCTTGTCCTCAAGCAAAAATCAAAATTTTGAAATCAAAAATTGATTAAAAGAATAGCCTTTTCATGCTCAATAAATTTCTAAAATACAACTTATCAATGAAAAACTCTATCAATTGATTTACAAAATTTCAAATAAATATATCATCTTTAGAACTCAATCCTCTATATCCACAATTCAATCAAATAAAGCTTCGCAACATGTACAATAATTAGAATTTTCAATCTCAAGATTTCACCCAATTTCAATTCAAATGTATCATGCTTTTGTTTACAGGAATTAGGTTTCCAAGATCTTTTTCCACACATAACAATAATAATTTTTTTTTTTGGTATTTTGTTTGTTTTTGTAAAGTCGGCATGTACCCACATAGACACATACTTTTTATTTTTGACTTCAACTCTTTCTTCGGTACCACTATCAATTTTGCACAGTGCCAAGTAGAGGAGTCTTATTCTTTTGATCTCTCATTATTTTTCATGCGTAGACTTCAACCCATGTTTTAGGTACCACTATCAATTTTACATAGTGCCAAGTAGGGGAATCTCTCACTATTTTTGTGGATCTTGGATTCTTCCTTCCCAACAAATAGCAAAATAGACTAAATATCTATTAGTTTGATCAATTGATATCAATTCGCAAATCATACTCATATACTCATTTTATTCGAAAAAAAAGTTTCACTTTTAGATTTTATTCTTCAAACAATACATCTACCCAAAATTTTATGCATCAACTAATGTCATATTTCAATAGACAAATATGTATTGAAGAAATAAATTTAACATGATGAGGCTATAACTCTAATCAAGAATTTGAGTTCATTCATCATAAAAAATCATCAACATATGAGTTCATTCATCATCAAAAATTTATCAACACATGCCAAAACCTGATCATATATCAAAATATTTTCATCATCACATCATGTCAACTAGAATTAATATCATCATAATGTAGTACAACCATATCTAAAAGTGAATCAGAACATCAATATTCATCATACAACCATATTGAAAATCAGAAATCAGTATCATCATCAAGATACAACCATATTGAAAACCAAGTAATCAAAAATCAGTGGCGGCGATCATGAAGCGTCATCCCTTCCTTCATCATATGAAAAATCAATGAGATATATATGGGAAAACATAGTATGGTAAAGAAGTAAAGGAAAACAGTACTCACAAAGTAACTACTCATCGCCATCTGACCGTGTAGCCTCTGAATCTCTAGCAGCACCCTTCATGGGATCATAATATGGTGTTCCTCCTTGATCACCCTGGTATCCATAATCTCTATGATCTGCATAAGCAAAACGGTCAAAGTGGAAGTTACCCATGTCTTCCATATGATTACATAACCTCTCCATATCCCTCTGGATGTGCCCTAAAGTCTCTTCCATCCTCTCCAGACGGCGTTCTTGATTATACATTTGTGCTGTGAGCACCTAGAAACCTGGATCATGGTGGCTAGCAAAACCTCCTCTGGTGCTCTATGAAGAAGGACCAGCTGCCTGTGCAGAATCATGTGGTGGTGACTCCATCCCATATGGATCACCCCTTCCACCCCAGGTGGGTGGTGGTGGAACTGTGGTCAGTGGTGGAGTAAAAGCCGCTTCAGCTGCACTGGGAGATAACTTCCAGCTGGCTCTTTCTCTGACAATGGTTTTCTGGACATGGGGTAAAGGAAGAGTAGGGGCATCTGGTCCAAGGACCAAACAAAAGGTATCACCCTCTCTAACGATCATCTTCAATGCTATGCAAGGCTCGATGTCGAGCCTTGCATTCCCCCTTGCCAACTCAACTCCATAGGGCTCAATCCCACAATGTCTAGCTATAGGAGTAATCAAACCTCCTATCACCACAGACCCTCTAGTTGCCCTGGCTACCTTGTCCATATGCTTAACCATGAAATAAGCAACATCCACTGCGAATCCATTGAGCATGCCCTAGAGAAAGTACAGCTCGTGTTGACGGACCATGCCATCACTATCCCCTCTCCCAAATACTGTGTGTGCCAGAACCCGATGAGCATACTTGATACAAGGGTTCATGATTTTTGAGGTTCTGGTAGACACAGCATAGAAGTAGTTCTCATTTGTGATCTGGTTCCAAAATATGCTCTCCATGAATCCTAGGGGTATCTCAGTGTACCCTCCTATGCTCAGTCCAAAGATGTCTCTAACTTCTTGCAAGGTAAGTTGTCTTTCTTCATTTGCTAATCTGAAACTGATTTCTCCCTCTGCAGGGCCATGAGAGTACTCCTTCAATTCAATTATCAAACTACTCAAGAACTCCAAGACAAGTGGCAAATAGGTGTGTGGAGTCATCTGGAAGAACTGCTTGGATTGGATTCTCTCAAACATCCAAAGTACATCATCATAAAGCCCCAAGGCTTCAAGAGTTCTCTGATCAGCATACTTTGTGTTTATGATTTTTCTTTCCAACAGCTTGTTGTATCTAGCCTCTTGCATCTCATTCCTAAGTATGATTCCATATGGGTTTCATGGTTGAGACGACCTTGCAGGGGCTTTCCGTTTTTCTTTTTGACTCCCTGTTTCTCTTTGACAAATTGACTTTGTTCTTGGCATGCTTGTCAATAAGCTGCAAACTTACGATTTAATGGCACCAAAACAATAATACAGTCCAATTCAAGTCAAATGGCATCCTATCGACATGTTCCAATATCATAAAAACAAGGCATAAATAGAGCATGTAATCTCAATCTCAATATTAATATGGCAGGTATGAATCAAAGTTTCAGCATCATGAATAACACTAACCAAGTAAATATGAAGCGAAAATCAACTCATAACTCCAGCTCAAACTCAAAAAATCATCAAAACCATGAATGAATAGTAACTTTACCACGTTTCAACTTATTTTAGTTCAAATCATCTATCAAATTGACCCAAATTCTTTTCAAACAACAAGGGATTGAAAGTTCATCCTCTTACGAGTGAATAGAAACAAAAATCACTTAAAATTGTGGAGGATCGAGCGAGAACGAGCGAAAGGGGCGAAAATTGGTGAAAACTCGCCAAATCGGAAAAATCGGAGAATCAGTTACCTAATCGACGATGAAAACCGAACGAAAGTGGTCGCTAGTGTCCACCGAAGGTCGGAGATGGTCGAAAATCCAAGGATGGTTTGAAAATGAGTGAGATCGAGGGTAAAAACCCAAAAAACGGTTCGGTTGAAACCCTAAATACGGTAAAGGGCTCGCGTGCCAGAAAACTGATTAAGGCAGTGTTATTTCTTACAGCACGGCCGTAATATCTTGACTACTTTCTGTTCGAAACTAGATGCAGAATACAGTACCGTAAAATGTCTTATGGTACTGCCGTAAAATCTCGGCAGTCTTCTGATAAAAAATGACACGAAAATACGGTACCGTAAAGGAGCTTACGGTACCTGCCGTAAAAATCAAGCAGGAATTTTTTTTTTTTTGATGATCGAAAAACAAAAAATAAATTCCAGAAAATATGGCACGTAAAACAACTTACGGTAGTTCCGTAAAAATGAAGGAACTCTCTGGTTGATTTCGGATACAAAATACGGTACCGTAATTTATCTTACGGCGGTACCGTAATTTCGAGACAACCTTCTGATTGAAAGATGACTGGAACTACGGTACCGTAAAATACTTTACGGTAGTGCCGTAATTTGCAGCAAATCATAATTTACCTACAAAAATAAAAGAAAAATTAGTATTAAGCTAAAATTAAGTTACAGAAAGCAAAGTAGAGGTTAGAAAGCTTGGGTTGCCTCCCAATAAGAGCTAATTTAAAGGTCATTAGCTTGACCCTTTAACACTCGGGTTTGATCGTGAACTCCTGAATTTCCCTCCTGATTTTCCAACATAAGGCTCAATCTTGAAACAGTATCCAAATTTGCTCAGAATCCCTTCTATTTTGCCAATCAGTCTAGAGCTTTCTCTTCTTCTCTTCCTCCTTATCTTTTTCTTCAGCAATTTCTCATCAATACTCTCAGAAAGATTGTCATATTCATTATTTGGGGTTTCATCAAACAGACTTGAAACATCATAAATTTCATCATTAGATATCTAGACACTACAACAAGATCCTGAGTATGAAAGTTTATTCAATGAATCATTAAGATTAAATTCAATCTTGTTGTCACATATATCAAAAGTAATCTTTCCTTCTTTCACATCAATGTTAGCCTTAGTAGTGGCCAAAAGTGGTCTTCCAAGAATTATAGGATTTCTAGAATTTTCCTCCATGTCTAACACTACAAAATCTGCAGGAATGAAAAACTTACTAATTTGTTCAGGAACATTCTCTAATATACCTACAGGATACTTCACTGATGAATCCGCGAGCTGTAAGGATATGGATGTATGCTTTAGCTCTACAAGATTTAGTTTCCTGTAAGTAGAAAGAGGCATTAGACTCACACTGGCACCTAGGTCACATAAGGCTCGGTTAAAAGCCATAGTGCCTATTGAACAAGGTATAAAAAAACTACCTGGATCTTTCAGTTTATGTGGCAATTTGTTCTGTATGATAGCACTACAATCTTCAGTTAAAGTAACAGTACATGTGCCATAATCATCCAATTTTCTTTTACTAGACAAAATCTCCTTTAAAAACTTGGCATAAGATGGCATCTCAGTAATAGCTTCAGTAAAAGGAATGTTAACATAAAGCTTTTTTAGGACTTCAAGGAATTTGCCAAACTTTTTGTCTAGTTTATTCTGAACTAACCTTTGAGGAAAAGGTATAAGTGGCTGGTAAGGAGCAGGCAAATTAGGTGTAGGATTGTTTTCTTCACATGATTCATCTCCTTTAGGTTTATCGCCCTTTTGAGGTGGTAAACAAGTTTGGGGTTCCTTATGCGAAGAAGATTCTCCTAACTCTAATTCCTCTTCATTATCAACAAGCCTTTTTTCAGTGTTTTCAAACCTCCCTCTAGGTTATCCTAGTTGTTTCCCACTTCTAGTCATGATGGCATTACAGTGCGCCCTAGGGTTTATCTCAGGTTTTGTAGGCAATTTCCCAGGGGGTCTGTAAGGTACACTAGCTTGTTGGGCAATCTGATTTTCAAGAATTTTGGTATGGGCTTCTACTCTTTCCAATCTAGAGTTCATTTGATGAAAATTTTCCTTAAATTTTTCAATTTGTCTATTTTGATTTGATATGAGTTGGTCTTGCTTAGACATAAACTCTCCAATTTTCCTATCTTGATTTGACATGAACTGATTTTGACTAGCCATAATTTTTTCAAACATGGATTCTATATTTGAATTCTGGTTTTGATTTTGATTTTGGTTAAAACTCTGATTTGGTCTTTGATAACCATTATTCTCAGTGTTTCCCCCTACATTGTTATTGTTTTTCCACGAAAGGTTGGGGTGATTTCTCCATCCAAGGTTATAAGTGCTAGAATAGGGATCATTAGGTCTACCTTGATTATAGTTCCCTATAGCATTCACATGTTCATTACCCTGATCAACAATTATTCTACAATTTTCAGAAGCATGACCATCATTGCCACAAATTTCACAAGTGACAGAAGAAATAGAAGCAGTTTGCATAGAATTGAACTTACTGCATAAAAAGTCTACCTTCTCGGCTAAGGATCGCCATTCATCACTTTCACCCTTACCTTGAGAAGGCTTGTAAAGTACTCCTCTCTCGGTAGTCCATTGATTGTGATTTAATGCCATCTCCTTTAGTAGTCTGAAAGCAACATCTGGGGTTTTGTTCATAATAGTTCCTCCTGCAGCAGCATCCACAATCATTTTAGTATGATCAGATAATGTATAATAAAAAATTTGCAGTAAACTCCAATCTTCAATGCCATGGTGAGGACACTTCCGCTGCAGTTCATTGAATCTCTCCCAGGCCTCACTGAGCGACTCCCCACTTCTTTGTTGAAAGTTTGTAATTTGATTCCTCATCTGCAGTGTCTTGCTTGGGGGAAAGTATTTGTTCAAGAAAGAATTTGACAATTAATTCCAAGTGGTGAAGGTACCGGCTGGTTGTGAATTAAGCCATGTCTTTGCCTGGTCCCTAAGAGAGAAAGGAAAAAGTCTTAGTCTCAATGCATCGTTAGAAACACCATTAAATTTAATAGTATCGTATAATTCAAGAAATAAAGACAAGTGTTGGTTGGGATCTTCCTGAGGAGATCCTCCAAACTAATTCTGTTGAAACATTGAAATAAAAGCAGGCTTAATCTCGAAGTTGTTAGCCTCTATTGCTGGTCTAGCAATGCTTGAATGAATTTCTTGGGGATTAGGGGCTGCATAATCCCTAAGTGTTCTCTGATTATTCTGATTGTTTCCCATCTCTAATATTTCTTCTTCTAACTCTGGTTGGGATGTCTCTTGCAGTTCTTCTTCAAATCTCAACTTCCTGCACACTCGTAGTGTTCTATTGATTTCAAAATCCAATGGTACAAGTGGTCCTGATCTAAGACTCCTGCGCATGCAAAGTAGATCGATCAAGTGATTTCAAGAAAAACAGAAAATAACAGAAACAAAATAAAAAACAGTAAATAAAAACCTAGTCTAGCAATAATCTCAATATCTTCAATATTGACAAAACTAAGGTCCCCGGCAACGGCGCCAAAAACATGATGTTCCGTAAGGTAACACTACAAGTTTGGCATGCGTATACTTTGGACTAATCCCCGGTAACGACGCCAAAAACTTGTTGTTATACCACAAGTGCACGGGTACACGAAGTAATAAAGAAAGTATCGAATCCACAGGGACCTATGTTGTCAAGTACTGAATAATTGATTTTTCACTATCTAGGTGATCGAATAAAAGTCAAGCAAATATTGCAAACACACGAAAGAAAACTGTCGGAGAGAAAGCTGGGACTAGGGTTTCGTTCACTTAACTTTTATGACTAGATATGAATAAGGATTTCGTCAGTTTAATTTTATCATGAAGAAGATACAATTTACCTAATAAAAGGATTGTTTCACTCTCGTGCAAACAATCACGCAGGGATTTATCTTCGCTTTCACGCAAGATTTGTCCCAACGTTGAAGATAAGTAAATTATCAATCTATGAACTCAAGGATCACTTTCATGCATCCGAATTCTAGGTTGATAATCTCCAGCAGAAACTCAAGGATCACTTTCGTGCATCCGAGCCTCGACACTAGTTTTACTCAAGGATCTCCAATGTTCCAATCCTCACTTTCGTGCAAGATCTTCACGTTTGACAAAAGACTCGATCTATAGATTCATGTTATAATCATGGCAATAATTCTACTAGAACAGATCAAGTTGGATCAAACCTAAGGAAGGGTTCCTAACATGCAATTCTAGGGTTCCAAATTCTCAAACAATTACCTTTCAGTCAATAGCGAAAATTCTAAGAACATAATTAATAACATGGACTTATAGAGAGTCTAAGCACAATTATCACATGAGCAAAATCATCATGCTAAGATTAAACGCAATGAAATATATAAAAAATAGTTATCTAGTCATTGGAAATTAAGTGAACTACTCCCCCATGTCCCAAGAGTAGTTTAAGCTATCATGGTAAAGGAGTTATAGAATTCCTGTTAGGGAATACCGGGTGTAATTTAAAATTTTGCAGTCCCAAGACGCAGCGGAAGAATCATTACACCCGAAACATATTCCGTTCCCAAGGATCCATGCGAGAGAGAAGACACAAGGATGTGTTAGAGATGTACCTCTTTTGCTTGTCTAGATGTCGAAGCCATGTTGAAGGCGCCCAAGTGTTCGCCCTCCACAAGTATCCATGCATCGACTCCTTGATCGTTGCTCCCTTCCACGCTTGGTGCTAGCCTCGGGAAGAGAATCAAGCCTTAGGGTTCCTTCACTACTCTTGTGCCACCTTCAATGATCATGCGCCAAGTGCAAGGAAGATGCCGCCAACTCCTTATCCTCTTCACTCCAAGGGAAGAGGGAGAAGAATAGTTTCGGCCCTGAGGAAGAATAAGAGAAAGTGGCACCACCAATTCCTTCTCCAAGTAACATCAAGAGGAGAGGAAGGAGAAGACTTGCGGCCACCAGTAGGAAGAAGGGTTGTGCCACCTTGATGTTGTCGCCCTTTGCCCTTGCTCTCGCCCCTCTATCTGTGTTCACGTCTCCAAGCGTTCAAACCATGAGAGGGGGCAGCTAGGGTACCTTTTATAAGCCAAGAGGCGGTTTAGGGAAGGCCAAGATCATGCCAAGTGGGCAGCTAGGATGATAGAGGTTTGTGGTAATGAAAGTCTCCAAGACTTTGCCATAAACCTCATTCAACCTATCCTTATTTTCCCAATAGCCATATCAACCTAAGACATGCCTTAGAAGCATTCTTTCCATCCAAGGAGAAGGGCTAGGCGCAACATGCAAGAGGAATTCGGCTAGGGTGGTGTCTTGGGAGAAATTAGGGTTTGAGGTAAGGTAAGTATCCAAGACATTACCATATGCTTCTTCCCAACATCCATATGCACCTAGGAACTTCCCAAAAAAGTTCTCAAGCCATATTAGCCCAAAGAATTGCCTTAGAGGCAAGGTTTCCATCAAGGGAGAAAGGGCAAGGCGCCTTTTACTTCCTTAATGAAGCAAAACCGCCCACTTCACCCCATTATGCCCCTAGGCGCTAATGGGTGAAGACTTCTCCCCATTATACCCTTTTAAGTCAATTCTCTCTTCATGACAACTAATTATTGGGCCTCATTGGACAATGAGCTAGCCCATACTTCATGGCATAGGTTGATTAAGCCATTGGATCCAATCTAATGCAACCCTAATCCAAATGTGATGAATCTAGGTCAATTTCGGGTCAACCTGCCAAAAATGAAGTTTGGCTCCAATAACTTTCTTCCAACTCATCAGGCCCATTGGCGCTGATAAAATCTTCCAAATTGATCCAAGTTATCCAATAACTTGATCCTAAGGCTTCTGATTAAAGCAACGTCAAGAGTCTATTGCGTGTGACCCCGTAGGATCCATATGACGATGGCAATGATGTAAACATCATAAGTAGTGAGGGGTATCTAGCAACACATCACTACTACCCATATCATAGGACTTAAGTCATTATGGAAACAACTCCTAACAAGCAACGAGGATTCCCATTGCATTATAGATCCCTTTGCCTAAGCTGATATCCTGCCATTGGATTAGTCTCAAGTTTATCAATCCAATGCATTGGTCATGACTCAACAAGTGTGGCCACACATTCCTGTCATGCACCAATAAGGTGGGGCGCCCCGAGTGGATATCATGCTTCCAATAAGGAAGGGGCAAATCCTACTATTGGTCACCCATGTCTCTACGTGACTTATGACATGCCCAATGATAGTCGTTTTGATCTCCCAATTACGGAGAGACGTAAGACTGTATCAAAGCATACCCATCATCAAATCTAGACATGAATACCTCAAGTCTAAGGATCAATGCAAACCTCTTGCATGTCAGATTGACTTGTTGACTAGACAAGTCAATTCTCACGGTGGATCACTCCAGTGCATCCAATGCACCTGTATGTCTGCGTTACTGTGCCCCGCACTTAACCAGCCCATACACCAGTCTCACATGTACTAAAGCTGTCCCATATCTGCTAAGGTACCTTGTCTGGGGATTTCTTATAGAATGGATCCAATCCAAACTCCTGGGACTTTATATATGCAACTCAATACATCAACGCAGTTAGAGAAGTCTGCATAATAACGACCATGCCTCTATATATAGAATAATATTTCTATGAAAGTACATTCAAACAATGCCTGACCATGTCCATATATTGGTCTTCAGGGCATATACACCAACAATCTCCACGCTATGGTCATAGCCTTTTCATACACATAACTTGTCACGAGCCATGTGACATGTTATTGTGCATCCAAGGGTTGCGAGTCCCTAAAGCAGATCAGCCCATGCTAGAAGCCGAAAGCATGTGTCCTTCCTTCAGTCGCAAGTCC
Organism: Costus lasius; assembly: GCA_027563935.2. NCBI lineage: Eukaryota > Viridiplantae > Streptophyta > Magnoliopsida > Zingiberales > Costaceae > Costus > Costus lasius. Next base: position 31,549,938 of record CM050451.1, on the reverse strand, counting down.
ATCACCACGCTTCCAAAGCTAGCGCCACTTCTGACTCCGATTGAAGAAGACTCCTTGTTGTCAAGATGAAGCCTTAACCTATCATATAATTCTACATCTATTCTAAACAAGATGAAAAATTCTTTACAACAAGATAGAGAGAGAACCACACGCAGGTGGAAAGAGATTTTACAAGCATTCATCACAAGTGGAAACATGCTTCCACATCACAACACAGGAGGGCACTCGCTATGACCATATCAACTCAATCAAGTGGCGCATGTAAAATTTGAAGAAAGTTCGGCCAAGCAAGTCTTCATCCTTCCATTCCTTTCCATACGAGAAGAAAACTTTGGAGCCTTGCTAGCACAAGTCGCGCCAAAGGAGTAGGCCTTCTTCCTCTTGTGTGCGACAGCCTTTGGAGAAGATTCAATTGATTCTTTGCTTCCAAGTTGCCATCCCTTCATGGCTATGGTATGATCTCTCATATCCTAAAGTTGATCATATGGCTCTAATATGCGATCCTAGAAACCCTTGTTTCCGCCCATGCTTGTTAGATGCGTATGTTTAGGGTTTCGACTCCCCTAGCCTTAGGGTTCCCTTCAATTGGTATCAGAGGCAGGTTTACATATGATTCATATGATTGCATAAGGTGATCCTCGTTTGCGCTTATGATCTAAGTTTTCTCATCATGCGATAATACTAGTTGAAAGTATTTTTGTGGCGCATATATGAGATTGATTTTGGTGGCGCATGTGTAAGGTTGATTTTGTTGCTGCATGTATATTGCTTACATTGTTGCGCATGCTACATGTTGTTGTTTTATCAAAACTTAACTTGCGCGCCTTTGATTAGATCTAAGTTGCGCCTACTGTAAACCCTTAGACGGGTTGATGGGGTTGAAAGCATCATCTAGTATAGATCAAACTAGTCTGATCAGACCATCTGACAGCCTAGATGGGTCGACCAGATGGCACCTGTGCGCAAGCACGAGGTGGCTATAGGTCGATTGCATCACAGGCGTGTAGCGAGGTCTGGTTGAGACAACCAGTGAACACACACATGAGTTAGGCCCGGGGTCACACCCGCTTGCCAGATCTCATGTTGGTTGTTCAGCCCTTGGCGCATGCATGGTTGACCATTAGGTCAACGCAAGTCAGTTAAGACTTGGTGCATGCAAGGGCATGGATCTAACTAGACATGATGAGTGGATCCCTATCAATGGACCGTTGTAAGGTTGTAGGGCATATAAGAAAAGTAAAATTGATGCCAATGGGTTTTCAAAAATTTGTTTTCTTTGTAATGGATCACATATTGATTGATGCCCTGATGCTTGTTTATTTAATCTTATGTGGTTGCCCTTTAATGTGTGCTGTGCTGGGGCCTGCGAGCCTGGTTAATTATAAATTAATATTTATTTGTGATCTGCGAATCACATTGTATTTAATTTATAAAATGTAATTGACCTGCGAGTCAATCTTGTCTAGATAGATTAATTTGTAAGTTAATCAGACAAGAGCACAGAGCACACTTGGCAGAGGCGCTTGCAGCAGTGGCTTGACCAGGTGGGAGGTCCAGGGTTCGACTCTGGGACAGGTGCATATTCCTGGTGGGCGCACCTGAGCTGCAGATGGCGCTTGGGCCCTGGTTTGGGCCAGATAAGGAGCAAAACACCCATGAAGAAAAGCAAGTGAAGACTTAAGTTAATTAAGGTCTTACTTAGGCTATGGGCTTTTACCACATAAGATCCATGCTTTCTTTTATTGTTTATATAAGTAGAAAAGCATGATTTATTTATCTTCTGCTATCACCATAGGAATTGCATGATAGTGAAGAAGATAAAAGACCGTTAAAATCCAACGCTAAAATATCAAGCTCGTAAGCCTTCTGACGCGAAACCTCACTGTTCTGATTATCGTTGGAGCCGTGTTGTACCCACTCAGTGGGCACGTCCATCTATCTTCAGACGGTGCGGGATTACACCTGCGTGTTACAGAGAAGGGATTTATCGCTTCTCGTTGCTCAGCATAGCACGTGGTGGTCCAGGGAGTAGGTCGGGTCAGCTTGACCATGTAGGCTACATATGTGGCGCATATGGTAGCACATGGAGGCAGCCATCTGTGGGATCAGAGACTGTGTTGTACCAACTCAGTTGGCACAGTCTGCTGGGTTGCCCAGATGAAGGGGAATCGCACGGGTTGGCGATTGGCTGGGACAGCCTACCAGAGATTAGTGCTTGTACTCTCTGTGCATCTTATCTCGCCTGAGCGGGACGCGGAGACCAAGTATGAAATCTGGATCCCATCTCACTAAAAGAGTGTTACTCTTTCGGACTGTTTTAATGGATTTTTCAGTCAGATAAAATAGTGAGAAAAAGAATCTTTCTTAAGTCCTGATCGATTTTTAACATTGATACTGACCTTGCTGTTCTTGCATTGTTGTAGATTCCTGCAGCAACGAACACCATGAGCTTCAATGTGCGATCCCTACTGGAAAGGGAGAAGTTTGCTGGGCCGAACTTCTCAGACTGGTACGGACACCTTAAGATTGTTCTTAAGGCAGAGAGGAAACTGTATGTCCTCGAGACGGCTGTGCCGCCTCAACCCGCTGCGAACGCCGCAAGGGCGGTTCGTGAAGCTTATGAAAAGCATGTCAATGATAGCATTGATGTCGCTTGCCTGATGCTAGCGTCTATGACGCCACCGCTGCAGTGTCAGCATGAGGATATGTCGGCTATAGAGATTATAGCGAACCTCAAGATGCTGTATGCTGCACAGGCGAGGACTGAACGCTATAATCTAACAAAGCTTTTCTTTCAGAGCAAACTGGCTGAAGAGAGCCCAGTGGGAACTCACGTGCTCAAGATGATTGGGCACAAGGAGGCTCTAGAGAAACTGGGGCATACCATCAATCAGGAGCTTGCTGTAGATATTATTCTGCAGTCTCTCCCGCCCTCTTTCGATGCGTTCATCATTAACTTTAATATGAACAAAATCGATTGTACTCCGGCAGAGCTGCTGAATATGCTCTTGACTACTGAGGAAACTCTGAAGGGAAAGCCTTCGACCTCTGTCTTAATGGTTCCTTCTAGGAACAAGAAGAAGGGGAAGAAGGGCAAGGCCCCCGTCAAGAGTTACAGCAAGGCTCTGAAGCAAAAAGTTAAGCGGTCTAAGGACAACAGGTGTTTCCACTGTGGCCAGCTGGGTCACTGGAAAAAGGACTGTAAAGCGCTCCAAGGAGACAAGAAGGGAAGCATCGCTTCTGGCTCAGGTATATACGTGACGGAAGTCATGATATCTTCTTCTTCTATATCATGGGTGTTGGACACTGCATGTGGAGTTCACATTTGTTCAAATGTACAGGAACTCAAGAGAAGAAGACAGGTGGGACAGCATGAGGTGGACCTACGCGTTGGAAACGGGGCACGGGTTGCTGCTGTTGCTGTAGGAGACTATTTCATCTCTTTACCATCTGGCATTGTATTAGAATTAAACAATTGTTACTTTGTACCCAGTATTACCAAAAATATTATCTCTATTCCTGCTCTTGTCAGGAAAGGGTTTTCCTTTGAATGCAAGATTTCAAAGTGTTATCTTACTCTAGATAATATTGTTTATGCTACTGGTTCAATTAACAATGGGTTATTCATGTTGGACATGGAATGTTCTATACACAATATTGATATTAAGAAAGCCAAGTATGCTGATGACAGCACCTTGCTATGGCATAGTCGTTTAGGCCATATTAACAAGAAGCGCATTAAGCGGTTGCATGATTATGGACTGCTGGGATCATTCTCCTATGAGGAGATTGATACATGCAAGGCTTGTTTATTGGGTAAAATGACGAAGTCACCTTTTCTTAACAAAGGTCAAAGGGCTTCAGGTTTACTTGACCTTATACACAGTGATGTGTGTGGGCCATTTAGTAAACATGCCAGAGGTGGCTATCAGTACTTCATAACCTTTACTGATGATTTCAGTAGGTGTGGGTATGTCTATCTTATGAGACATAAAAGTGAATCTTTTGACAAGTTCAAAGAGTTCATGAATGAAGTACAAAATCAATTGTGCCGAAATATCAAGGCACTTCGTTCTGATCGAGGTGGAGAATACTTGAGTCATGCGTTTACTAACCATCTAAAGGAGTGTGGGATTATCTCACAGCTCACTCCGCCAGGAACACCGCAATGGAATGGTGTGTCCGAGAGGAGAAATAGAACGTTACTTGATATGGTTCGTTCTATGATGAGTCAGGCTACTCTTCCATATTCCTTTTGGGGTTTTGCACTGGAAACAGCTGCAAAGGTACTAAACCGAGTGCCATCCAAGGCAGTTTCAAAGACGCCATATGAGTTATGGTATGGGAAACACCCGAGCTTGACATTTATCAGTATCTGGGGCTGCGAGGCTTATGTCAAAAAGCTCACCTCTGGGAAACTAGAGAGCAGATCTGAGAAATGTATCTTTGTCGGTTACCCTAAGGAAACTAAGGGTTATTATTTCTACGATCCCAAAGAGAACAAAGTATTTGTTGCTCGGACGGCCATATTTCTTGAGAAGGAGTTTCTTCTGCAAGAGGCCAGTGGGAGAGAAATAAAGCTGGATGAGAATCCAGAAGAAGGACAAAGTAGTCAAGCACAGTTGGATGAGCCTGAGCCGGTGAATCAGGTTATTGAACAACCTGAGGCTCAGATATCACGGGAACCGCGAAGATCGGGAAGGATCTGTCGACAGCCTGAGCGCTATGACGGAGTCTACATCATTGATCATGATGAACCCCTCACTTATGCGGATGCGGTCAGTGGACCAGAGTCAGCTAGATGGCTTGAAGCTATGCGAGCCGAGATGGACTCCATGTCAGATAACCAAGTATGGGATTTGGTTGATCCGCCTCCGGGAGTAATCCCTATAGGCTGTAAATGGATCTTCAAGAAGAAGATTGACATGGATGGTAACGTGGTTACCTATAAAGGCAGGCTAGTTGCGAAAGGTTTCAAACAAATCTACGGGATAGATTATGATGAAACTTTCTCACCTGTAGCCATGTTTAAGTCTATTCGGATTCTTTTCGTGATAGCAGCATATTACGATTATGAGATCTGGCAAATGGATGTGAAGACAGCTTTCCTTAATGGAAATCTGGAAGAGGATGTGTATATGACACAACCTGAAGGTTTCACTAATCCATCAGATCGTCATAAAATATGCAAGTTAAAGAAGTCTATTTATGGACTTAAACAAGCATCAAGAAGCTGGAATATTCGTTTTGATGAATCAATCTCTGAGTTTGGTTTCATCAAGAACGAGGATGGCTCTTGTGTATATAAGAGGTTTAGTGGGAACATGATTACTTTCCTAGTCCTCTACGTCGATGATATCTTGATCATTGGAAACGATATTCCTGAAATGCATGCGGTTAAGGCATGGTTAAGGAAATGTTTCCAGATGAAAGATCTAGGAGAAGCAGCCTATGTATTAGGTGTGAAGATCTACAGGGATAGATCTAAGAGGCTTCTCGGGATGTGCCAGAGTACTTACATCGATAAAGTCCTGGAGAGATTTCATTTAGAGAATTCTAAAAGAGGATATCTTCCAGTCAGACATGGTCTGAATCTTTCGAAGAGTCAGTGTCCACAAACACAGACTGAGAAAGATGAAATGGACAATACGCCTTATGCTTCGGCTATTGGGTCCATTATGTATGTGATGTTGTGTACTCGCCCAGACGTCGCTTACGGGTTAAGCGTGACCAGTCGTTTCCAAGGTAATCCAGGTATGGCGCACTGGATTGCAGTCAAGAACATCTTAAAATATCTGCGGAGGACCAAAGATATGTTCTTGATATATGGTGGTCAGGAAGAACTCAGTATTGAAGGATATACTGACACTTCGTTCCAGTCGGACCAGGATGATTTCCGATCGCAATCAGGCTATATTTTTAGCTTGAATGGAGGAGCAGTGGTGTGGAAAAGTTTCAAACAGTCAACTGTTGCTGATTCCACAACAGAAGCCGAGTATGTTGCAGCCTCGGAAGCATCCAAGGAGGCAGTATGGATTCGTAAGTTCGTGAGAGAACTTGGTGTTGTTCCTTCGAGTGCAGATCCTTTGGTTATCTTTTGTGATAACACTGGAGCAATCGCACAAGCAAAGGAACCACGGTCGCACCAGAAGTCCAAGCACATACAAAGACGGTTTCACTTGATCCGGGAGATCATTGATCGTGGCGAGATCAAAATATGCAAGGTTCATACAGATGACAATCTGGCAGACCCGCTTACTAAGCCTCTGGTGCAGCAGAAGCATGAGAAGCACTGTAATAACATGGGTTTGAGATTTCTCAACCATTAGATTAAGTGCAAGTGGGAGATTGTTGGGGTATGCCCTTAAGGCTAATGTTTGAGGCCTTGGGATTGTAATAGTATCATGTATAAACTCTTATGTTTATAAAGGCAATGGTTGTTATTCAGATTGTTACATTGTCTGCTGCAATAAGTGTTCTTCTGAATAATGTCTCAATGCTGTTCAGCTAGGCTGACATGCTATATGTCCTTAGTCGAGATATCTTGGTGAACATGAGACAACCTTGATATGATTGAGACTAATATGTGTTCTAATCTTATAGGATGCTTCGAGCATGGAATAAGATGTAGACTCATGGGTACATTGGATGTACTGGACAGACCCTACTAGGATATTCAATTGGTTGTCACAATATGAATAATCCTTGAATGTAACAAGTGGCACATTTCCTCTGACTTGAGATCACTTGTGTTTTCTAAATGATGATTGTCATTGTTTTGAGGTAGTTCAATATCATTTGAAACATAATGAATATAGACTATCTTGGATGATGAGCTTGAATCATGTTAGGGCACCAGTGATAGATAAAGGATTGCCGTCTCCTTAATTGGAGTGTGGTGTTCAAAAGGGGCCCCCCTGGATGAGATGATTGAGAAAGTGTATGGCCATACCCAGATGACTATGTTCATCTGATCTAATCATGCTCATCATATTGGAACTACAGGCTTGACACGCTTGTCCAATAAGAACATCCAGTGGCAAAGGAAACATGTATGCCTAGTGAAGGAGATTCACACTTGTGCTGTGGTTTGGGTGTAGTCTTGGAAGACTCTTTCCTTTATATCGGGAGACAGTGATGTGTTGCTAGATACCCCTCACTGATCGTGATAACGTAAGTTATCGTTACCGACATTTAAAGGAAACCCTTAGGGTCGCACAATTTGATGATATGGCTTACTTAAGTCAGATCGTGTGGACTGAATTATTTGGGTTCAGTTTTAAAGGGATTGAATCTCTGATTGTAGGTGAGATCTGGTCTGATCATGTTTGATTGATTAGGGCTTGAGATCGGTAAGCTTCGATCGAGAGATTTGATGCTAGATCGGTGAGATCAAGAGCATCAAAAGATGAACGGTCAGATCTAGAACCTTAGGGTTTAATTAGATCTGGACTACATGCTTGGGCTGATTTGGTTTGGTCATTGAACCAAATGCAATTGAACCATGGCTTGGTTCAAAGAGGATAAAGAGGAGCGATCGGTTCACTTGGAGTGAATGCAAGGATGATCGCATGAACGTATGGAGTCAAAGACTTTCCATTTTTAGAAGTCGGTTTTTCCATCTTGGAAAAACGTCTCCACGTTTGATGAAAATGTCTCCACTTCGTTTTCGAGAGGTTCTTCTTGCCTCTTCCTCTCGTCGACACACGGGGGTGTGAAGGTGGAAAAACACTTTGGAGAAAGTTCGGCCAAGCAAGTCTTCATCCTTCCATTCCTTTCCATACGAGAAGAAAACTTTGGAGCCTTGCTAGCACAAGTCGCGCCAAAGGAGTAGGCCTTCTTCCTCTTGTGTGCGACAGCCTTTGGAGAAGATTCAATTGATTCTTTGCTTCCAAGTTGCCATCCCTTCATGGCTATGGTATGATCTCTCATATCCTAAAGTTGATCATATGGCTCTAATATGCGATCCTAGAAACCCTTGTTTCCGCCCATGCTTGTTAGATGCGCATGTTTAGGGTTTCGACTCCCCTAGCCTTAGGGTTCCCTTCATTTACCACATAAGATCATTGTGCTTTCTATTTACTGTTTAAGTAATATTAGCACCTGCATGAGTTAATCTTCTGCTATCACCATAGGATATGCATGTTAGTAAGAAGATAAAAGGACCGTTAAAATCCAACGTTAAATATCAAGCACGTAAGCCTTCTGACGCGAAACCTCACTGTTCTGACTATCGTTGGGGCCGTGTTGTACCCACTCAGTGGGCACGCCCAGCTATCTTCAAACGGTGTGTGGTTACACCTGCGTGTTACAGAGAAGGGATTTATCGCTTCTCGTTGCTCAGCATAGCACGTGGTGGTCCAGGGAGTAGGTCAGGTCAGCTTGACCATGTAGGCTACATATTGAGCATATGTTAGCTATATGGAGGCAGCCATCTGTGGAATCAGAAACTGTGTTGTACCAACTCAGTTGGCACAGTCTTCTGGATTGCCTAGATGAAGGGGAATCGCACGGGTTGGCGATTGGCATGGATAGCCTACCAGTGATTAGTGCTTGAACTCTCTGTGCATCTTATCTCGCCTGAGCGGGACGCGGAGACCAAGTATGAAATCTGGATCCCATCTCACTAAAAGAGTTTTACTCTTTCGGACTGTTTTATTGGATTTTTCAGTCAGATAAAATAGTGAGAAAAGAATCACTCTTAAGTCCTGGAATGATTCTAACATGGATACTGACCTTGTTGTTCTTGCTATGTTGTAGATTCCTGCAGCAACGAACACCACAGGGTTCAATGTGCGATCCTTACTGGAAAGGGAGAAGTTTGCTGGGCCAAACTTCTCAGACTGGTACAGACACCTTAAGATTGTTCTTAAGGCTGAGAGGAAGTTGTATGTCCTTGAGACGACAATACCGCCTCAACCAGCTGCGAACGCCGCAAGGGCGGTTCGGGATGCTTATGAGAAGCATGTCAATGATAGCATTGATGTCGCTTGCCTTATGCTTGCGTCTATGACGCCAGAGCTGCAGCGTCAGCATGAAGATTAATCTGCTATTGAAATTATAGCAAATCTCAAAATGCTGTATGTGTTGGGGTATGCCCTTAAGGCTAATGTTTGAGGCCTTGGGATTCTTTCAGTATCATGTATATACTCTAAGTTTATAAAGGCAATGGTTGTTATTCAGGTTGTTACATCATCTGCTGCAATATGTATATTTCTGAATAATGTCTCAATGCTGTTCAGCTTGGCTGACATGCAGTTTTGTCCTTAGTCGAGATATCTTGGTGTGAAAGTCCCCTAGAACCAATAGGGGAAAACCCTAATAGCAGGCGCAACAAAGTTTTCTAGCGGAATCTTAGGGTTTCAAAAGATCGAATGTAAGTTCATGTGATCAACTCCTTATAATGTATAAATCAGATTAGATTCATACCATTGCCATCGATCGGATGATGCCTTGGAAGGAAAGGCGCAAATGTTCCTTCTCCAAAGGTGACGCACACAAACGTATATGGCTTGCTCCTTTGAATCTTTGTGCTAGCAAAGCTCTTCAAAAGGTCCTTGATCGGTTGAAGGGAATGAGATGAGAGTTCTCTCCTTTTCGAATCCTTCTCCAATGCGTGAAGAAGTCGCCACTCAAGGAAGCGCCGAAAAGAGGGAAGGGTGAGAGGCGAGAATAGAGCATGATAACCTCAACGTGAGGCGTGGTCACGATTTAGAAGTCATGGCTTCTAAAATTAGTAAACCACTTCTCCTCATACGCCCATGAGTTACCCAAGCGCAAATCTCTGATCTTTTGAACCATGCACTCAAGTAATGAGCTGGTTCAATTAAATTTGGTTCAAATACCAAATTAAACCACGCCCTCTGGTCTAGATCATAATTAAACCCTAAGGTTCCAGATCTAACCGTTCATCTCATGATGCTCCTGATCTCACCGATCTAGCATCTATTCTCTCGATCGAAGCTTACCGATCTCAAGCCCTAATCAATCAAACATGATTAGATCATATCTCACTTACAATCAGAGATTAAATCCCTTTAAACTGAACCCAAATAATTCAGTCCACACGATCTGACTTAAGTAAGCCATATCATCAATTTGTGCGACCCTGAGGGTTTCCTTTAAATGTCGGTAACGATAACTCACGTTATCACGATCAGTGAGGGGTATCTAGCAACACATCACTGTCTCCCGATATAAAGGAAAGAGTCTTCCAAGACTACACCCAAACCACAGCACAAGTGTGAATCCAATTCACAAGGCATGCAAATTTCCTTTGCCACTGGACGTTCTTATTGGACAAGCTTGTAGCTCCAATATGATGAGCATGATTAGATCAGATGAACATAGTCATCTGGGTATGGCCATACACTTTCTCAATCATCTCATCCAGGGGGCCCCTTTAGAACATCACACTCCAATTATAGAGATGGCAATCCTTTGTCTATCACTAATGCCCTAACCTGACTCAAGCTCACCATCCAAGATAGTCTATAACCATTATATTTCAAATGATATTGAACTACCTCAAAATAATGACAATCATCATTTAGAAAACACAAGTGATCTCAAGTCAGAGGAAATGTGCCACTTGTCGCATTCAAGGATTATTCACATTGTGACAAGCAATTGAATATCCTAGTAGGGTCTGTCCAGTACATCCAATGTACCCATGAGTCTACATCTTATTCCATGCTCGAAGCATCCTATAAGATTAGAGCACATATTAGTCTTAACCATATCAAGGGTGTCTCATGTTCACCAAGCTATCTCGACTAAGGACTTCACTGCATGTCAGCCCAGCTGAACAGCTTTGAGACGTTATTCAGAAGTACACTTATTACAGCAGATAATGTAACAAACTGAATAACAACCATGCCTTTATAAACATAAGAGTTTATTACATGATACTGATACAATCCCAAGGCCTCAAACATTAGCCTTAAGGGCATACCCCAACAATCTCCCACTTGCACTTAATCTAATGGTTGAGAAATCTCAAACCCATATTATTACAGTGCTTCTCATGCTTCTGCTGCGCCAGAGGCTTGGTAAGCGGGTCTGCCAGATTGTCATCTGTATGAACCTTGCAGACTTTGATCTCGCCACGATCTATGATCTCCCTGATCAAATGAAACCGTCTCTGTATGTGCTTGGACTTTTGGTGCGACCGTGGTTCCTTTGCTTGTGCGATTGCTCCAGTGTTATCACAAAAGATAACCAAAGGATCTGCACTCGAAGGAACAACACCAAGTTCTCTCATGAACTTACGAATCCATACTGCCTCCTTGGATGCTTCTGAGGCTGCAACATACTCGGCTTCTGTTGTGGAATCAGCAACAGTTGACTGTTTGAAACTTTTCCACACCACCGCTCCTCCATTCAAGCTAAAAATATAGCCTGATTGCGATCGGAAATCATCCTGGTCAGACTGGAACGAAGCGTCAGTATATCCTTCAATACTGAGTTCTTCCTGACCACCATACACCAAGAACATATCTTTGGTCCTCCGCAGATATTTTAAAATATTCTTGACCGCAACCCAGTGCGCCATACCTGGATTACTTTGGAACCGACTGGTCACGCTTAACCCGTAAGCGACGTCTGGGCGAGTACACAACATCGCATACATAATGGATCCAATAGCCGAAGCATAAGGCGTATTGTCCATTTCATCTTTCTCAGTCTGTGTTTGTGGACACTGACTCTTTAAAAGATTCAGACCATGTCTGACTGGAAGATATCCTCTTTTAGAATTCTCTAAATGAAATCTCTCCAGGACTTTATCGATGTAAGTACTCTAGCACAGCCCGAGAAGCTTCTTAGATCTATCCCTGTAGATCTTCACACCTAATACATAGGCTGCTTCTCCAAGATCTTTCATCTGGAAACATTTCCTTAACCATGCCTTAACAGCATGCATTTCAGGAATATCATTTCCAATGATCAAGATATCATCGACGTAGAGGACTAGGAAAGTAATCACGCTCCCACTAAACCTCTTATATACACACGGGTCATCCTCGTTCTTGATGAAACCAAAGTCACTGACTGATTCATCAAAACGAATATTCCAGCTTCTTGATGCTTGTTTAAGTCCATAAATAGACTTCCTTAATTTGCATATTTTATGACGATCTGATGGATTAGTGAAACCTTCTGGTTGTGTCATATACACATCCTCATCCAGATTTCCATTAAGGAAAGCCGTTTTCACATCCATCTGCCAGATCTCATAATCGTAATATGCTGCTATCGCGAAAAGAATCCGAATAGACTTAAACATGGCTACAGGTGAGAAAGTTTCATCATAATCTATCCCGTAGATTTGTTTGAAACCTTTCGCAACTAGCCTGCCTTTATAGGTAACCACGTTACCATCCATGTCAATCTTCATCTTGAAGATCCATTTACAGCCTATAGGGATTACTCCCGGAGGCGGATCAACCAAATCCCAGACTTGGTTATCTGACATGGAGTCCATCTCGGCGCGCATAGCTTCAAGCCATCTCGCTGACTCCGGTCCACTGACCGCATCCGCATAAGTGAGGGGTTCATCATGACCAATGATGTAGACTCCGTCATAGCGCTCAGGCTGTCGACGGATCCTTCCCGATCTTCGCGGTTCCCGTGATATCTGAGCCTCAGGTTGTTCATTAACCTGTTCTACCGGCTCAGGCTCATCCAACTGTGCTTGACCACTTTGTCCTTCCTCTGGATTCTCATCCAGCTTTATTTCTCTCCCACTGGCCTCTTGCAGAAGATACTCCTTCTCAAGAAATATGGCCGTCCGAGCAACAAATACTTTGTTCTCTTTGGGATCGTAGAAATAATAACCCTTAGTTTCCTTAGGGTAACCGACAAAGATACATTTCTCAGATCTGCTCTCTAGTTTCCCAGAGGCGAGCTTTTTGACATAAGCCTCGCAGCCCCAGATCCTGATAAATGTTAAGCTCGGCTGTTTCCCATACCATAACTCATATGGCGTCTTAGAAACTGCCTTGGATGGCACTCGGTTTAGTACCTTTGCAGCTGTCTCCAGTGCAAATCCCCAAAAGGAGTAAGGTAGAGCAGCCTGACTCATCATAGAACGAACCATATCAAGTAACGTTCTATTTCTCCTCTCGGACACACCATTCCATTGCGGTGTTCCTGGCGGAGTGAGCTGTGAGACAATCCCACACTCCTTCAGATAGTCAGTAAACTCTCGACTTAGGTATTCACCACCTCGATCAGAACGAAGTGCCTTGATATGTCGGCCCAGCTGATTCTGTACTTCATTCTTGAATTCTTTGAACTTGTCAAAAGATTCACTCTTATGTCTCATCAGATAGACATAACCGTACCTACTGAAATCATCAGTGAAGGTGATGAAGTACTGATAGCCACCTCTGGCATGTTTACTAAATGGCCCACACACATCACTGTGTATAAGGTCAAGTAAACCTGAAGCCCTTTGACCTTTGTGAAGAAAAGGTGACTTCGTCATTTTACCCATTAAACAAGCTTTGCATGTATCAATCTCCTCATAGGAGAATGATCCCAGCAGTCCATAATCATGCAACCGCTTAATGCGTTTCTTGTTAATATGGCCTAAACGACTATGCCATAGCAAGGTGCTGTCATCAGCATACTTGGCTTTCTTAATATCAATATTGTGTATAGAACATTCCATGTCTAACATGAATAACCCATTGTTAATTGAACCAGTAGCATAAACAATATTATCTAAAGAAAGAACACACTTTGAAATATTGCATTCAAAGGAAAACCCCTTCCTGACAAGAGCAGGAATGGAGATAATATTTTTAGTAATGCTGGGAACAAAGTAACAATTGTTTAGTTCTAATACAAGCCCAGATGGCAAAGAGATGAAATAGTCTCCTACAGCAACAGCAGCAACCCGTGCCCCGTTTCCAACTCGTAGGTCCACCTCATGCTGTCCCACCTGTCTTCTTCTCTTGAGTTCCTGTACATTTGAACAAATGTGAACTCCACATGCAGTGTCCAACACCCATGTAATATAAGAAGAAAACATGACCTCAGTCACATAAATACCTGAGCCAGAAGCAAAGCTTCCTTTCTTATCTCCTTGGAGCGCTTTACAGTCCTTTTTCCAGTGACCTAGCTGGCCACAGTGGAAACATCTGTATTCCTTTGACCGCTTAACTTTTTGCTTCAGAGCCTTGCTGTAACTCTTGACAGGGGCTTTGCCCTTCTTCCCCTTCTTCTTGTTCCTAGAAGGAACCATTAAGACAGAAGTTGAAGGCTTTCCCTTCAGAGTCTCCTCAGTAGTCAAGAGCATATTCAGCAGCTCTGCCGGAGTACAATCGATTTTGTTCATATTAAAATTAATAATGAACGCATCGAAAGAGGGCGGGAGAGACTGCAGAATAATGTCTACAGCAAGCTCCTGATTGATGGTATGCCCCAGTTTCTCTAGAGCCTCCTTGTGCCCAATCATCTTGAGCACGTGAGCTCCCACTGGGCTCCCTTCAGCCAGTTTGCTCTGGAAGAACAGCTTTGTCAGATTATAGCGTTCAGTCCTCGCCTGTGCAGCATACAGCATCTTGAGGTTCGCTATAATCTCTATAGCCGACATATCCTCATGCTGACGCTGTAACGGTGGCGTCATAGACGCTAGCATCAGGCAAGCGACATCAATGCTATCACTGACGTGCTTTTCATAAGCTTCCCGAACCGCCCTTGCGGCGTTCGGAGCGGGTTGAGGCGGTATAGCCGTCTCGAGGACATACAGTTTCCTCTCTGCCTTAAGAACAATCTTAAGGTGTCCGTACCAGTCTGAGAAGTTCGGCCCAGCAAACTTCTCCCTTTCCAGTAGGGATCGCACATTGAAGCTCATGGTGTTCGTTGCTGCAGGTATCTACAACAATGCAAGAACAGCAAGGTCAGTATCAATGTTAAGAATCAATCAGGACTTAAGAATGATTCTTTTTCTCACTATTTTATCTGGCTGAAAAATCCAGCAAAACAGCCCGAAAGAGTAGAACTCTTTTAGTGAGATGGGATCCAGATTTCATACTTGGTCTCCGCGTCCCGCTCAGGCGAGATAAGATGCACAGAGAGTACAAGCACTAATCTCTGGTAGGCTGTCCCAGCCAATCGCCAACCCGTGCGATTCCCCTTCATCTGGGCAATCCAGCAGACTGTGCCAACTGAGTTGGTACAACACAGTCTCTGATTCCACAGATGGCTGCCTCCATGTGCTACCATATGCGCCACATATGTAGCCTACATGGTCAAGCTAACCCGACCTACTCCCTGGACCACCACGTGCTATGCTGAGCAACGAGAAGCGATAAATCCCTTCTCTGTAACACGCAGGTGTAATCCAGCACCGTCTGAAGATAGATGGACGTGCCCACTGAGTGGGTACAACACGGCTCCAACGATAGTCAGAACAGTGAGGTTTCGCGTCAGAAGGCTTACGAGCTTGATATTTTAGCGTTGGATTTTAACGGTCTTTTATCTTCTTCACTATCATGCAATTCCTATGGTGATAGCAGAAGATAAATAAATCATGCTGTTCTACTTATATAAACAATAAAAGAAAGCATGGATCTTATGTGGTAAAAGCCCATAGCCTAAGTAAGACCTTAATTAACTTAAGTCTTCACTTGCTTTTCTTCATGGGACTTTTGCTGCTCATCTGGCCCAAACCAGGGCCCAAGCGCCATCTGCAGCTCAGGTGCGCCCACCAGGGAAAATGCGCCTGGTCCCAGAGTCGAACCCTGGACCTCCCATCTGGTCAAGCCTCTGCTGCAAGCGCCTCTGCCAAGTGTGCTCTGTGCTCTTGTCTGATTAACTTACAAATTAATCTATCTAGACAAGATTGACACGCAGGTCAATTACACTTTATAAATTAAATACAATGTGATACGCAGATCACAATAATTAATTTACAACTTTAATACAGGCACGCAGGCCCCAGCACAGCACACATTTAACATGGGCAGCCCACATAAGAATAAATAAACAAGCATATGCCACAATCTTGTGTGCGCATCTTCTGGAGGAGATCCCTTTCGCTCTCTTCTTCCAAGGCACCATCCAAGCAATGGCGATGGTATGACTCTTATCAATGTATACAAGTTTTAATAGTTGATCATATGACATGCATGCAACCGATCACCTAGAAACCCTTATTTCCGCTGCCCAAAATTTACATGCGCCACTTTAGGGTTTCGCCCTCCCCCTTTAGGGGACTTACAGTATGCTGCACAGGCAATGACAGAACGCTATAACTTGACAAAACTTTTCTTTCAGAGCAAACTGACTGAAGGGAGTCCAGTGGGAGCTCACGTACTCAAGATGATTGGGTACAAAGAGGCTCTAGAGAAACTGGGACACACCATCAATCAGGAACTTGTTGTAGACATTATCTTGCAGTCTCTCCCGGTCTCTTTCGATCCGTTCATCATTAATTTTAATATGAACAAGATCGACTGTACACCGGCAGAGTTACTGAACATGCTCTGTACTACAGAGCAGACTCTTGAAAAGGGAAAGCCTTCATCCTCTGTCTTGATGGTTCCTTCAAGGAACAAGAAGAAGGGGAAGAAGGGCAAAGCCCCTATCAAGAGCTATAACAAAGCTCTGAAACAAAAGATGAAGCAGTCGAAGGACAACAGATGCTTCCATTGTGGCCAGCTGGGTCACTGGAAGAAGGACTGTAAAGCGCTCCAAGGAGATAAGAAGGGAAGCAAGCCTTTCGCTTCTGGCTCAGGTATTTTTGTGACTGAAGTCATGGTATCTTCTTCTATTTCATGGGTGTTGGACACTGCATGTGGAGTTCACATTTGTTCAAATGTACAGGAACTCAAGAGAAGAAGACAGGTGGGACAGCATCAGGTGGACCTACGGGTTGGAAACGGGGCACGGGTTGCTGCTGTTGCTGTAGGACAATATAACATCTCTTTACCATCTGGTCTTGTATTAGAACTGGACAATTGTTATTTTGTACCAAGCATAACTAAGAATATTATCTCTATTCCTGCTCTTGTCAGGAAAGGGTTTTCCTTTGAATGCAAAACTTTAAAGTGTTGTATTTCATTTGATAATATTGTTTATGCTACTGGGTCGATTAACAATGGGTCATTCATGTTGGACATGGAATGTTCTGTACAACAAATTGATAATAAGAAAGCCAAGTATGCTGATGACAGCACCTTGCTATGGCATAGTCGTTTAGGCCATATTAACAAGAAGCGCATTAAGCGGTTGCATGACCATGGACTGCTGGGATCATTCTCCTATGAGGAGCTTGATACATGCAAAGCTTGTTTAATGGGTAAAATGACGAAGTCTCCTTTTTCTAATAAAGGTCAAAGGGCTTCAGGTTTACTTGACCTCATTCACAGTGATGTGTGTGGGCCATTTAGTAAACATGCCAGAGGTGGCTATTTATACTTCATTACTTTTACTGATGATTTCAGTAGATACGGTTATGTCTATCTTATGAGACATAAGAGTGAATCTTTTGACAAGTTCAAAGAGTTCAAAAATGAAGTACAGAATCAGTTAGGCCGAAAAATCAAGGCACTTCATTCAGATCGAGGTGGAGAATACTTGAGTCGAGAGTTCACTGACTATCTGAAGGAGTGTGGGATTATCTCACAGCTCACTCCGCCAGGAACACCGCAATGGAATGGTGTGTCCGAGAGGAGAAATAGAACCTTATTGGATATGGTTCGTTCAATGATGAGTCAGGCTACTTTACCTTACTCCTTTTGGGGATTTGCACTGGAAACAGCTGCAAAGGTACTAAACCGAGTGCCATCCAAGGCCATTTCAAAGACTCCATATGAGTTATGGTATGGGAAACAGCCGAGCTTGACATTTATTAAAATCTGGGGTTGCAAGGCTTATGTCAAAAAGCTCGCCTCTGGGAAACTGGAGAGCAGATCTGATAAATGTATCTTTGTCGGTTACCCTAAAGAAACTAAGGGTTATTATTTCTACGATCCCAAGGAGAACAAAGTACTTGTTGCTCGTACGGCTATTTTTCTTGAGAAGGAATTTCTTCTGCAAGAGGCCAGTGGGAGAGAAATAAAGCTGGATGAGAATCCAGAAGAAGGACAAAGAAGTCAAACTCAGTTGGATGAGCCTGAGCCAATAGAACAGGTTACTGAACAGCCTGAGACTCAGATATCACGGGAACCGCGAAGATCGGGAAGGATCCGTCGACAGCCTGAGCGCTATGACGGAGTCTACATCATTGATGATGAACCCCTCACTTATGCGGATGCGGTCAGTGGACCGGAATCAGCAAGATGGCTTGAAGCTATGCGAGCCGAGATGGACTCCATGTCAGATAACCAAGTCTGGGATTTGGTTGATCCGCCTCAGGGAGTAATCCCTATAGGCTGTAAGTGGATCTTCAAAAAGAAGATTGACATGGATGGTAACGTGGTTACCTATAAAGGCAGGCTAGTTGCGAAAGGTTTCAAACAAATCTACGGGATAGATTATGATGAAACTTTCTCTCCTGTAGCCATGTTCAAGTCTATTCGGATTATTCTCGTGATAGCTACATATTATGATTATGAGATCTGGCAAATGGATGTGAAAACCGCTTTCCTTAACGGAAAACTAGAAGAGGATGTGTATATGACACAACCTGAAGGTTTCATCAATCCATCAGATCGTCATAAAATATGCAAATTAAAGAAGTCCATTTATGGACTTAAACAAGCATCGAGAAGCTGGAATATTCGTTTTGATGAATCAATCTGTGAATTTGGTTTCATCAAAAATGAAGATGACCCGTGTGTATATAAGAGGTTTAGTGGGAGCGTGATTACTTTCCTAGTCCTCTACGTCGATGACATCTTGATCATTGGAAACGATATTCCTGAACTGCATGCCGTCAAAGCATGGTTAAGAAAATATTTCCAGATGAAAGATTTAGGAGAAGCAGCCTATGTATTAGGTGTGCGGATCTACAGAGATAGATCTAAGAGGCTTCTCGGGCTGTGCCAGAGTACTTACATTGATAAAGTCCTGGAGAGATTCCATTTAGAAAATTCTAAAAGAGGAAATCTTCCAGTCAGACATGGTCTGAATCTTTCGAAGAGCCAGTGTCCTCAAACACAGTCTGAGAAAGATGAAATGGACAACACGCCTTATGCTTCGGCTATTGGGTCCATTATGTATGCGATGTTGTGTACTCGCCCAGACGTCGCTTACAGGTTAAGCGTGACCAATTGATTCCAAAGTAATCCAGGTAAGGCACACTGGATTGCAGTCAAGAACATTTTGAAATATCTTCGGAGGACCAAAGATATGTTCTTGATATATGGAGGTCAGGAAGAACTCAGTATTGAAGGATATACTGACGCTTCGTTCCAATCTGACCAGGATGATTTCCGATCGCAATCAGGCTATGTTTTTAGCTTGAATGGAGGAGCAGTGGTGTGGAAAAGTTTCAAACAATCAATTGTTGCTGATTCCACAACAGAAGCCGAGTATGTTGCAGCCTCAGAAGCATCAAAGGAAGCAGTGTGGATTCGTAAGTTCGTTCAGGAACTTGGTGTTGTTCCTTCGAGTGCAGATCCTTTGGTTATCTTCTGTGATAACACTGGAGCAATAGCACAAGCAAAGGAACCACGGTCACACCAGAAGTCCAAGCACATACAGAGAAGGTTTCATTTGATCCGTGAGATCATAGATCGTGGAGAGATCAAGATCTGCAAGGTTCATACAGATGACAATCTAGCTGACCCGCTTACAAAGCCTCTGGCGCAGCAGAAGCATGAGAAGCACTGTAATAATATGGGTTTGAGATTTCTCAACCATTAGATTAAGTGCAAGTGGGAGATTGTTGGGGTATGCCCTTAAGGCTAATGTTTGAGGCCTTGGGTTGTTATCAGTATCATGTATAAACTCTATGTTTATAAAGGCAATGGTTGTTATTCAGGTTGTTGCATTATCTGCTGCTATATGTATACTTCTGAATAATGTCTCAATGGTGTTCAGCTTGGCTGACATGCAGTATTGTCCTTAGTCAAGATATCTTGGTGAACATGAGACAACCTTGATATGATTGAGACTAATATGTGTTCTAATCTTATAGGATGCTTCGAGCATGGAATAAGATGTAGACTCATAGGTACATTGGATGTACTGGACTGACCCTACTTAGGATATTCAATTGCTTGTCACAATGTGAATAATCCTTATGTGCAAACAAGTGGCATATTTCCTCTGACTTGAGATCACTTGTGTTTCTAAATGAGGATTGGCATTGTCTTGAGGTAGTTCAATATCATTTGAAATATAATGGTTATAGATTATCTTGGATAATGGGCATGAGTCATGTTAGGGCATTAGTGATAGATATAGGATTGCCTCTCCTTGTTTGGAGTGTGATGTTCTAAAGGGGCCCCCTGTATGAGATGGTTGTGAAAGTGTATAGCCATACCCAGATGACTATGTTCATCTGATCTAACCACTCTCATCATGTTGGAGTTACAGGCTTGACACACTTGTCCAACGAGAACATCCAGTGGCAAAGGAAACATGTATGCCTAGTGAATTGAATTCACACTTGTGCTGTGTTTGGGTGTAGTCTTGGAAGACTCTTTCCTTTATATCGGGAGACAGTGATGTGTTGCTAGATACCCCTCTCTGTTCGTGATAACGTAAGTTATCGTTACCGACATTAAAGGAAACCCTTAGGGTCGCACAATTTGATGATATGGCTTACTTATGTCAGATCGTGTGGACTGAATTGTTTTGGTTCAGTTTAAAGGAGTTTAAACTCTGATTGTAAGTGAGATCTGGTCTGATAATGTTTGATTGATTAGGGCTTGAGATCGGTAAGCTTCGATCGAGAGAATTGATGCTTGATCGATGAGATCAGGAGCATCAAGAGATGAATGGTTAGATCTTGAGCCATTTGTTTTGGCAAGATCTGAACCAATGCTTGTTTGATTTGGTCTTTGAACCAAATGCAATTGAACCGAATTAAATTGAACCGGTTCACTTATGTGAACGCATGGTTCAAAGAGGAGAGGAGTTATCGATGGCTTTAAGTGGTGGCTTCAAGTGGAGTTGTGAACATACTATATTTGGAAGGCGTTTTTCTTTGAGAAAAGAAACGCTCCCACGTTCGAACGCCATCGTGCTCTCGCCTCTTCTCCTCTCGTCTTGGGTTGTCTTCACGCCAAGAAGGAGATTTGGTCAGCCAAGAAAAGCATCTCATCTCCTTCACGCATCAAGGACTCCTTGAAGAGCTTTGCTAGCACAAGGTTCACGCCAAGGGAGAAAGCCATCATTACCTTGTGTGCGTCCACTTTGGAGGAGAGCCGCTTGCCCTCTTGCTTCCAAGTCGCCATCCAAACAATGGCTTTGGTAAGATCACAACTTGATCTTTGCAAACATAAGGTTAATCATATGTTCATGCCACATGCGATCTTCATGAAATCCCTATTTCCACCCATGCAAATTTTAGAAGTGCATGCGTTCAGGGTTTTCGCCCCCCCCACTTACAGTGCTCTGATACCAAACTGATACAGGGGGGTTCACTCACAAGTAGGGTACATTCAAACGACACTTTGAGAAAATATGTTTTTGTATTTTCTAATAAAACTCGAAATTACTCTAACGAAGTTGAAAAATATCTTTGTAATTTTATGTAAGAAAACTGACTTTAAACTACTTGCAAAAATAAATGACTTGAAAATAAACACTCACCTTGGACCCCTTGAGAATAGAAGGGGTCACCTTCCCGTTCTTCACCGGTCCAATGGTTGATGGCAACAAAGTAGGGCCCTATGAGCTTACACACTTGCAATCATCCAAAGCCCACACATGCGTGGGTGAGTGTTAAAGAAAAATAAACATCCAACAAGAAATCAAATCAAGAGGGGAGATAGGCTCCCAAGTTCTCTTGCTAACATGTTCATGGGACTATCTAATGTTGATTGGGGGGTGGAAGAGAGGTCTTGTGCCAAGATGAGGGATCTTCAAGCCTTGAGCCCACCTACTAGATGCACTTTGATTAGTGTAGAATCAAGTTCTGAAACAAAGTGAAGATGAGGGGAAAGAACTTAGCAAAATGTCTTCATGATGCAATCCTTCTTGTTGGCCGAGAGTGTTGAAGCTTCCAAGGGCCTTCTAATGTTTTGCCGAGACCAAGGTTGAAGGATCTTCTTTAGGGCTCGCCAACGGTGTGTAAGAGATCCTTCAAGACTTCGGTTGTGTAGGGATTTTAAGGAGAAAAGAGAAGAGAGGAAGGGAAAGGGCTCGGCCCTTTAGAAGAGGGGGAGATAGAGATTCTTAGGCGACACATGCACCATTGCAAACTCAATTTTTTTCATCTAGGCAACTAATCGACAACAAGAGAGGGATTACACCTTATAGGCTAATCAAGCCATGGGCAAGGGTGACATTTCACCCTAGGCGCAATTACAAAGATAAGGAAGAAAATTAATACTCTACTAAAACCTTTCCTTAGGAATTTTGAATTTTTGAATCATCCATTCGGTTTGCTCTTTGATGTGGCCGAATTCTTCTTGAGCTCCTTCCTTATTTGATTGGATGTTACTTCACACAACGAATTCTTTTGAATTTGAAAACTTTCCTTCCAGTGCTTGGGCGGCAAGGAAAGTTTCCAAAGGTGGCTCCACAAATTGGGGATCTAGATGGAATCCCATGATTTGTGGATCTTCATTGATCTTGATGAATGGCGCATTGAAAGCTCCCTCAAATGGCAAGTTTGTGGGCTGGTTATCTTGCAATCGAATCCTCCTCCAAGGTGGCGCCTTGGGCTGATTTGGGAAGGTGGAGTTGTATTCAATACATGCTCCTTCAACTTGATGTCTTTGGTTGAGATGGTTGAAGTGCTTCTTTCCATAATTGGAGCTCCACTTGAATGGTTTAGCTTGAGCTTCTTTAGTGTCCCTTGAGCTGGCTTTAGCCTTGCCATGTTAGTTGCAAATGCAAATATACTATCCTAGCATGCAATGCATAACTTAAAGAGAACTTCATGGTGCACTAGAAGTAAAATTTATTCAACCAAAGGAAATTGCAAATATGGAAAGTGCAAATATGGAAATATGCAAGTAAAGGGAAAATGCAACCAAATGGCCTAGGATGGAAAGCCATTTTGGGAGGGCTTCCTCCTAGTCTTATGTGACTTATGAGGGGTAGGGGTTGGTCCTCCATTAGTGTCATGTAGCTACCGTGAACTGAGTCTTCTACATACTGTTGTAATAGCTTCTTGTCGTGAGTAAATCCCGCCATTTGTTGCTGCTGTAGTACCATTTAACCTTCACCTGAGCGCTAATCTCTGTGATCTTAAAAAGTTGTACACATTGCTGAAATTTCTGAAATCTTATTGCTTTGTTTGCTGAAATTCCGGACTGGATTGTGTTTTTGGACTGAGCTTCGTTTGTCCCTTTGAAATTCTGGTTTGTGAGATTTCTTAGCATAGATTAGATCTTTCTTTACCGATTTCCTGCGCAAACAGATTTCGTAACATTTCTGTATATATATTCTGAATGAAGTTGCTGATCTTGTTGCTAAAGCTGCATTCGCTAGTTGCATTTTATTTTGAACTAAGAACACAAATTGGGTGTGGGACATCTCAACATTAGGTGGACCACCACATTCAACTTGCTAAACTTGCACACTTGTCTAATTTCCTAGTTTTTTCAGCTAGAAGCACTGATAGTTACCATTTGCATTGAGATACCTGCATAGTTGCATTTACATTCTGCTAAATAGTACTCTTGATGGAATTAATGATAAACAAGCTGAGTTTAGTAACTTCTACGTTCAACACTTATTGTTACCAACTGCAATTGCTGAATTTGTTAGCGCATCCACATCTGATAATGCTGAACCTTACAATTGCTGCTATAGTCATGCAAAACATTGAATTCTACATCTGGTATTGCTGAAAACTGCTTCCACACTTACTGTCACTCCTATTTACATCCACTTGATAGCACTTATCTGAACATTTACAATCTGAAATTGTGAACTCTGCATGTTAAGCTGAAAACCTGCAAACTCGCTGTCACATTTTATACATGTACTGCATTGCTGACTGTTGTTATAAAACTGCCGAACCTATGTAAGCTTGCTGAACATTACTGCTACCTATCCATACGCACTCTGCTGTAGATTAAACTCATATGCTGAACATTGATAGTTCTGATATTCATACCTATCTGTGATGGAATTTATATAGCTTTACATTAAATTGCTGCAATCTTTGCTAACATTTCATACCTACATTATCAATTGCTTATTCAAGCTGCTCCTGCTCTATATTTTGAAAATCTTCAGCATGGCATCTAGTTTCAATCAAGAACTCGATGATCTAATTAAGTCCATGTATCAAATGATAGATGAGTGCAATAATCACTACATGGATGGGCTTCCAACCTATAGAATCACCCTTAGATCTGATTACTTTCATACTTATACTAAAATTGATGATAAGGTGTGTAAGATTGCCATTGATGAATCCATAGGGTTCAACTTCATAACCCCCATAGCAATTGATAAGTTCCAATTGACCACCGAACTTAACCCAAACCCTTATACCATTACTTGGGAAGATGGAACCCGAACCTTAGTGGACCTTAGCTTCCTTGTTCCTATCAAGTTAGCCACCCATGAACAAGAGGTTTGGTGTGATGTCCTGCCTTTAAAGGGTACTTATCATGTCCACCTAGGTCAGCCTTGGGTAGATAACATGGATGGATACTACCATAGAGGAAAAGATAGCTATGTCTTGCGGGTCTTCAAGCCACAACTACACATTAGGAGGCCCAAGCCTAGAACCCCCAAGGTAGACACCTTACCTAAGGAAACCATAGAGCCTAGTCTACCTAAACCATCCCCTGTTAACATTGCAGGGGTCCCCTTCAAGGGGGAGCGAAAAACCCTAATGGGCGCATGTGTTTCAACGCAGCGGAAATAGGGGTTTTAGGGATCATTAGCATGATATATGATCAACTATGAAAAATCGATTGCAAAATGCCAATAAGATTCATACCATCGCCATCTATGGATGAAGTGTTGGAAGCAAAAACCGAAAGGGGTCTTCTCCCTAGTCGACGCACACACGATGAAGAATGGCCTCTCCTTGTCGTCTTTGTGCTAGCAAAGCTTCAAGGGTCCTTTGCGCATGGAGGAGATGAGATCCTTGGGCTTGGCGAAGAAGAAGTTCCTCTACACTCGTCAAGACTTTTGTCACACGAGAAGGGAGGAGATGTCGTCCGAAGTTGATGATCGACAAGGGAGTAAACACGTTGTAATCAACGTGGGCGTTG
Organism: Costus lasius; assembly: GCA_027563935.2. Classification (NCBI taxonomy): domain Eukaryota; kingdom Viridiplantae; phylum Streptophyta; class Magnoliopsida; order Zingiberales; family Costaceae; genus Costus; species Costus lasius. The sequence continues at coordinate 31,524,628 of CM050451.1, read as the reverse complement.
CTATCCAAAAATAGTAACCCATTACTCACTTCGGTTATGCGTTCACATGAAGTGAACCGCAACCCTCTTCTCCCATTCGAACCTTTGAACCAAGCGCTCATAACATGAGCCGGTTCAAGTGACTTTGGTTCAAGACCAAATCGGCCCAAGCAATGGTCGATCTTATTGAACCACAAGGTTCAAGATCACCGTTGATCTCTCGATGCTCTAGATCTCACTGATCTAGCATCATAACTCTCGATCGAAGCTTACCGATCTAAAGCCCTAATCAATCAAACATGATCAGACCAGATCTCACTCTCAATCAGAGTTTAACACCCCTTTAAACTGAACTAAACAATTCAGTCCACACGATCTGACTTAAAGAAGCCATATCATCAAATTGTGCGACCCTAAGGGTTTCCTTTAAATGTCGGTAACGATAACTCACGTTATCACGATCAGTGAGGGGTATCTAGCAACACATCACTGTCTCCCGATATAAAGGAAAGAGTCTTCCAAGACTTCACCCAAACCACAGCACAAGTGTGAATCCAATTCACTAGGCATGCATACTTCCTTTGCCACTTGATGTTCTTATTGGACAAGCCTGTCAAGCTTGTAACTCCAATATGATGAGCATGATTAGATCAGATGAACACTGTCACCTGGGTATGGCCATACACTCTCTCAATCATCTCATCCAGGGGGGCCCTTATAGAACATCACACTCCTTAAACAAGGAGACGGCAATCCTATGTCTATCACTAGTGTCCTAACCTGACTCAAGCTCATCATCCAAGATAGTCTATAATCATTATGTTTCAAATGATATTGAACTACCTCAAAACAATGACAATCATCATTTAGAAAACACAAGTGATCTCAAGTCAGAGGAAATGTGCCACTTGTCGCAATCAAGGAATATTCACATTGTGACAAACAATTGAACATCCTAGTAGGGTCTGTCCAGTACATCCCATGTACCCATGAGTCTACATCTTATTCCATGCTCGAAGCATCCTATAAGATTAGAACACATATTAGTCTTAACCATATCAAGGCTGTCTCATGTTCACCAAGATACATCGACCAAGGACATAATAGCATGTCAGCCCAGCTGAACAGCTTTGAGACATTATTCAGAAGAACATATATTGCAGCAGACAATGTAGCTAACTGAATAACAACCATGCCTTTATAAACATATGAGTTTATTACATGATACTTGTTACACTCCCATAGGCTTCAAACATTAGCCTTAAGGGCATACCCCAACAATCTCCCACTTGCACTTAATCTAATGGTTGAGGAATCTCAAACCCATATTATTACAGTGCTTCTCATGCTTCTGCTGCGCCAGAGGCTTGGTAAGCGGGTCTGCCAGATTGTCATCTGTATGAACCTTGCATACTTTGATCTCGCCACGATCAATGATCTCCCTGATCAAATGAAACCGTCTCTGTATGTGCTTGGACTTCTGGTGCGACCGTGGTTCCCTTGCTTGTGCAATTGCTCCAGTGTTATCACAGAAGATAACCAAAGGATCTGCACTCGAAGGAACGACACCAAGTTCTTTCACGAACTTACGAATCCACACTGCCTCCTTGGATGCTTCCGAGGCTGCAACATACTCGGCTTCTGTTGTGGAATCAGCAACAGTTGACTGTTTGAAACTCTTCCACACCACTGCTCCACCATTCAAGCTAAAAACATAGCCTGATTGCGATCGGAAATCATCCTGGTCAGACTGGAACGAAGCGTCAGTATATCCTTCAATACTGAGTTCTTCCTGACCACCATATATCAAGAACATATCTTTGGTCCTCCGCAGATATTTTAAGATGTTCTTGACTGCAATCCAGTGCGCCATACCTGGATTACTCTGGTAACGACTGGTCACGCTTAACCCGTAAGCGACGTCTGGGCGAGTACACAACATCGCATACATAATGGATCCAATAGCCGAAGCATAAGGCGTATTGTCCATTTCATCTTTCTCAGTCTGTGTTTGTGGACACTGACTCTTCGAAAGACTCAGACCATGTCTGACTGGAAGATATCCTCGTTTAGAATTCTCTAAATGAAATCTTTCTAGGACTTTATCGATGTAAGTACTCTGGCACAGCCCGAGAAGCCTCTTAGATCTATCCCTGTAGATCTTCACACCTAACACATAGGCTGCTTCTCCTAGATCTTTCATCTGGAAACATTTCCTCAGCCATGCCTTAACAGCATGCATTTCAGGAATGTCATTTCCAATGATCAAGATGTCATCGACGTAGAGGACTAGGAAAGTAATCACGCTCCCACTAAACCTCTTATATACACACGGGTCATCCTCGTTCTTGATGAAACCAAATTCAGTAACTGATTCATCAAAACGAATATTCCAGCTTCTCGATGCTTGTTTAAGTCCATAAATGGACTTCTTTAACTTGCATATTTTATGACGATCTGCTGGATTAGTGAAACCTTCAGGTTGTGTCATATACACATCCTCATCCAGATTTCCATTAAGGAAAGCTGTTTTCACATCCATCTGCCAGATCTCATAATCGTAATATGCAGCTATCGCAAAAAGAATCCGAATAGACTTAAACATGGCTACAGGTGAGAAAGTTTCATCATAATCTATCCCGTAGATTTGTTTGAAACCTTTCGCAACTAGCCTGCCTTTATAGGTAACCACGTTACCATCCATGTCAATCTTCTTCTTGAAGATCCATTTACAGCCTATAGGGATTACTCCCGGAGGCGGATCAACCAAATCCCAGACTTGGTTATCTGACATGGAGTCCATCTCGGCGCGCATAGCTTCAAGCCATCTCGCTGACTCCGGTCCACTGACCGCATCCGCATAAGTGAGGGGTTCATCATTGTCAATGATGTAGACTCCGTCATAGCGCTCAGGCTGTCGACGGATCCTACCCGATCTTCGCGGTTCCCGTGATATCTGAGCCTCAGGTTGTTCAATAACCTGTTCTACCGGCTCAGGCTCATCCAACTCTGCTTGAGCACTTTGTCCTTTCTCTGGATTCTCATCCAGTTTTATTTCTCTCCCATTGGCCTCTTGTAGAAGAAACTCCTTCTCAAGAAATATGGCCGTACGAGCAACAAAAACCTTGTTCTCCTCGGGATCGAAGAAATAATAACCCTTAGTTTCCTTAGGGTAACCGACAAAGATACATTTCTCAGATCTGCTCTCTAGTTTCCCAGAGGCGAGCTTTTTGACATAAGCTTCGCAACCCCAGATCCTGATAAATGTCAAGCTTGGCTGTTTCCCATACCATAACTCATATGGCGTCTTTGAAACTGCCTTGGATGGCACCCGGTTTAGTACCTTTGCAGCTGTTTCTAGTGCAAAACCCCAAAAGGAGTATGGAAGAGTAGCCTGACTCATCATAGAACGAACCATATCTAGTAACGTTCTATTTCTCCTCTCGGACACACCATTCCATTGCGGTGTTCCTGGTGGAGTGAGCTGTGAGATAATGCCACACTCTTTTAGATAGTCAGTAAATGCATGACTTAGGTATTCACCACCTCGATCTGAGCGAAGTGCCTTGATATTACGGCCTAGCTGATTTTGTACTTCATTTTTGAACTCTTTGAACTTGTCAAAAGATTCACTTTTATGTCTCATCAGATAGACATAACCATATCTACTGAAATCATCAGTAAAGGTAATGAAGTACTGATAGCCACCTCTGGCATGTTTACTAAATGGCCCACACACATCACTGTGTATAAGGTCAAGTAAACCTGAAGCTCTTTGACCTTTGTGAGGAAAAGGTGACTTCGTCATTTTACCCATTAAACAAGCCTTGCATGTATCAATCTCCTTGTAGGAGAATGATCCCAGCAGTCCATGATGATGCAACCGCTTAATGCGTTTCTCGTTAATATGGCCTAAACGACTATGCCATAGCAAGGTGCTGTCATCAGCATACTTGGCTTTCTTGATATCAACGTTCTGTATAGAACATTCCATGTCCAACATGTATAACCCATTGCTAATTGAACCAGTTGCATAAACAATATTATCTAAAGACAAAACACACTTTGAAATATTGCATTCAAAGGAAAATCCCTTCCTGACAAGAGCAGGAATGGAGATAATATTTTTAGTTATACTGGGAACAAAGTAACAACTGTTTAGTTCTAATACAATTCCAGATGGTAAAGAAATGAAGTAGTCTCCTACAGCAACAGCAGCAACCCGTGCCCCGTTTCCAACGCGTAGGTCCACCTCATGCTGTCCCACCTGCCTTCTTCTCTTGAGTTCCTGCACATTTGAACAAATGTGAACTCCACATGCAGTGTCCAACACCCATGATATAGAAGAAGAAAACATGACTTCAGTCACGAATATACCTGAGCCAGAAGCAAAGCTTCCCCTCTTGTCTCCTTGGAGCGCTTTACAGTCCTTTTTCCAGTGACCCAGCTGGCCACAGTGGAAACACCTGTATTCCTTAGACCGCTTGACCTTCTGCTTCAGAGCCTTGCTGTAATTCTTGACAGGGGCCTTGCCCTTCTTCCCCTTCTTCTTGTTCCTTGAAGGAACCATTAAGACAGAGGTTGAAGGCTTACCCTTCAGAGTCTCCTCAGTGGTCAAGAGCATATTCAGCAGCTCTGCCGGAGTACAATCGATTTTGTTCATATTAAAATTAATAATGAACGCGTCGAATGAAGGCGGGAGAGACTGCAGAATAATGTCCACAGCAAGCTCCTGGTTGATGGTATGCCCCAGTTTCTCTAGAGCCTCCTTGTGCCCAATCATCTTGAGCACGTGAGCTCCCACTGGGCTCCCTTCAGCCAGTTTGCTCTGAAAGAAGAGCTTCGTCAAATTATAGCGTTCAGTCCTCGCCTGTGCAGCATACAGCATCTTGAGGTTCGCTATAATCTCTATAGCCGACATATCCTCATGCTGACGCTGCAGCGGTGGCGTCATAGACGCTAGCATCAGGCAAGCGACATCAATGCTATCATTGACGTGCTTTTCATAGGCTTCCCGAACCGCCCTTGCGGCGTTCGGAGCGGGCTGCGGCGGTATCGCCGTCTCGAGGACATACAGTTTCCTCTCTGCCTTAAGAATAATCTTAAGGTGTCCAAACCAGTCAGAGAAGTTTGGCCCAGCAAACTTCTCCCTTTCCAGTAGGGATCGCACATTGAAGTTCATGGTGTTCGTTGCTGCAGGTATCTACAACAATGCAAGAACAGCAAGGTCAGTATCAATGTATAAGAATCAATCAGGACTTAAGAAAGATTCTTTTTCTCACTATTTTATCAGGCGTGAAAAATCCAGCAAAACAGCCCGAAAGAGTAGAACTCTTTTAGTGAGATGGGATCCAGATTTCATACTTGGTCTCTGCGTCCCGCTCAGGCGAGATAAGATGCACAGAGAGTACAAGCACTAGTTTCTGGTAGGCTATCCCAGCCAATCGCCAACCCGTGCGATTCCCCTTCATCTGGGCAATCCAGCAGACTGTGCCAACTGAGTTGGTACAACACAATCTCTGACCCCACAGATGGCTGCCTCCATGTGCTACCATATGCGCCACATATGTAGACTACACGGTCAAGCTGACCCAACCTACTCCCTGGACCACCATGTGCTATGCTGAGCAACGAGAAGGGATAAATCCCTGCTCTGTAACACACAGGTGTAATCCCGCACCGTCTGAAGATAGATGGACGTGCCCACTGAGTGGGTACAACACGGCTCCAACGATAATCAGAACAGTGAGGTTTCGCGTCAGAAGGCATTCGAGCTTGATATTTTTAGCGTTGGATTTTAACGGTCTTTTATCTTCCTTTTCTATCATACAATTCCTATGGTGATAGCAGAAGATAAATTTAATCATGCAATTCTAATATTAACAAATAAAAGAAAGCATGTATCTTATGTGGTAAAAGCCCATAGCCCTAGTGAGACCTTAACCTAGCTTAAGTCTACACTTGCTCTTCATGGGTCTTTAGCTGCTCATCTGGCCCAAGCAGGGCCCTAGCGCCATTTGCAGCACTGGTGCGCCCACCAGGAATTTGCGCCAGGTCCTAGGTTCGAACCCTAGACCTTCCACCTGGTCCAGCCACTGCTGCATGCGCTTCTGCCAAGTGTGCATTGTGCTCTTGTCTAATTAAATTACAATTTAACTATCTAGACAAGAGTGACACGCAGGTCACTTTCACATTATAAATTAATCAAAATTGTGATTCGCAGATCACAAAAATAAAATTAATTTACAACAATTAATCCCAGGCTCGCAGGCCCCAGCACAGCACACATTAATAACGGGCAGCCCACATAAGACTAAATAGACAAACATATGCATCAATCAAGAATCATGTGATCCATACATAAAAATTAAAATTTTTCGAAAACCCCTTGGGATCAATTTTAATTTTTCCTTATTTCCCCTACAACCTTACAACGGTCCATTACTAGGGATCCACTCAACCAACCTAGTCAGATCCACTACCCTTGCATGCACCAAGTCCTAACTGACTTGAGTTGACCATAAGGTCAACCATGCATGCGCCAGGGCTGAACGACCACACAGAGGTCTGGCAAGCGGGCGTGACCCCGGGCCTAACTCAGGTGCGTTCATTAGTCGTCTCAATCAGACATCGCTACACACCTGTCTGCAGTCGACCTATAGCCACCATAGGCTTGCGCCGAGGTGCTAACTGGTCGACCCATTCAGGCTGTCAGATAGTCTGATCAGACATTCTGGATCTAACCTAGGGGTGACTTCAACCCTAATAACCCGTCTAAGGGTTTACAGTAGGCGGCTTAGATCTAAGGTGATACGCGCAAGAGATATAAGTTTTTGATAAAAACTCTATAACAAGTGCCAAGGCATCATACATGCGTAACACATAAACTTACATCATGCGCAACCTTACAACATGCGTCAACTACAAGTAAAGGTTCGCATGTATTCTAGATCTAGCAAGATGGCGCATACAAGGATCACAAATCATAGCAAACATATTATCATGCGATTTAGCCTGCTCTGATACCAATTGCAGGGGTCCCCTTCAAGGGGGAGCGAAAAACCCTAATGGGCGCATGTGTTTCAACGCAGCGGAAATAGGGGTTTTAGGGATCATTAGCATGATATATGATCAACTATGAAAAATCGATTGCAAAATGCCAATAAGATTCATACCATCGCCATCTATGGATGAAGTGTTGGAAGCAAAAACCGAAAGGGGTCTTCTCCCTAGTCGACGCACACACGATGAAGAATGGCCTCTCCTTGTCGTCTTTGTGCTAGCAAAGCTTCAAGGGTCCTTTGCGCATGGAGGAGATGAGATCCTTGGGCTTGGCGAAGAAGAAGTTCCTCTACACTCGTCAAGACTTTTGTCACACGAGAAGGGAGGAGATGTCGTCCGAAGTTGATGATCGACAAGGGAGTAAACACGTTGTAATCAACGTGGGCGTTGCTATCCAAAAATAGTAACCCATTACTCACTTCGGTTATGCGTTCACATGAAGTGAACCGCAACCCTCTTCTCCCATTCGAACCTTTGAACCAAGCGCTCATAACATGAGCCGATTCAAGTGACTTTGGTTCAAGACCAAATCGGCCCAAGCAATGGTCGATCTTATTGAACCACAAGGTTCAAGATCACCGTTGATCTCTCGATGCTCTAGATCTCACTGATCTAGCATCATAACTCTCGATCGAAGCTTACCGATCTAAAGCCCTAATCAATCAAACATGATCAGACCAGATCTCACTCTCAATCAGAGTTTAACACCCCTTTAAACTGAACTAAACAATTCAGTCCACACGATCTGACTTAAAGAAGCCATATCATCAAATTGTGCGACCCTAAGGGTTTCCTTTAAATGTCGGTAACGATAACTCACGTTATCACGATCAGTGAGGGGTATCTAGCAACACATCACTGTCTCCCGATATAAAGGAAAGAGTCTTCCAAGACTTCACCCAAACCACAGCACAAGTGTGAATCCAATTCACTAGGCATGCATACTTCCTTTGCCACTTGATGTTCTTATTGGACAAGCCTGTCAAGCTTGTAACTCCAATATGATGAGCATGATTAGATCAGATGAACACTGTCACCTGGGTATGGCCATACACTCTCTCAATCATCTCATCCAGGGGGGCCCTTATAGAACATCACACTCCTTAAACAAGGAGACGGCAATCCTATGTCTATCACTAGTGTCCTAACCTGACTCAAGCTCATCATCCAAGATAGTCTATAATCATTATGTTTCAAATGATATTGAACTACCTCAAAACAATGACAATCATCATTTAGAAAACACAAGTGATCTCAAGTCAGAGGAAATGTGCCACTTGTCGCAATCAAGGAATATTCACATTGTGACAAACAATTGAACATCCTAGTAGGGTCTGTCCAGTACATCCCATGTACCCATGAGTCTACATCTTATTCCATGCTCGAAGCATCCTATAAGATTAGAACACATATTAGTCTTAACCATATCAAGGCTGTCTCATGTTCACCAAGATACATCGACCAAGGACATAATAGCATGTTAGCCCAGCTGAACAGCTTTGAGACATTATTCAGAAGAACATATATTGCAGCAGACAATGTAGCTAACTGAATAACAACCATGCCTTTATAAACATATGAGTTTATTACATGATACTTGTTACACTCCCATAGGCTTCAAACATTAGCCTTAAGGGCATACCCCAACAAACATACCCTTAATTGAGCCTAATGAACATATCATTGAAGAGCAACAGCCCACTCTAGGATCCACTAGGCTGCCATCAATATTAGGAGACAAACCTGAACCTAGACCCAAACATGAACTAGAAAGTGAACAAATCCCACTCTCCAAACCTCCCCAGCCCAAACCTGAGTATAGTATTGAGTCCAGTCATGAGAATATTAGTGGGACACAACTTCAAGAACCTTCTACCCCTGAGTTTGAAGTGGACACCCTTGTCATTGACCAGGTCAAATTTTCCCAACCAAGTAAGACTAGTGGGCTGAACCATAGGGTGACTCCTTTAGGACCTATAACATGTCATCGGTATCCACTGAGATCATCTTTAATGCCATCTCTTTTAGGGCCTGGACCCGATGAAAGTCCCCTAAGAAACGGGGAGCGAAACCCTAATAGGCGCATATGGAGGTTTTCATGCAGCGGAAGGGGTTTCTAGGGATCGAATGCATGATATATGATCAACTTTAAAATCAATTGCATAGAATGGTAGCGACTCATACCATGGCCATCGCTTGGATGGTGTCTAGGAAGAAGAGAGAACGATGGGGTTCTCCTCCAAAGCGCCACACACAAGATGATCGATGGCTTGCTCCTTGGACGCTCCTTGTGCTAGCAAGGTTCTCCAAGTGACCTTGTCGTGTGAGAAGGGATGAAGAAAATGAGATCCACTGCTTGGCGATTCTTCCTTGTCGTCAAAGCCTCTTCCACGAGAATGCCCAAAAATTACACAAGAAGAGAGGGGCGACAACAATAGGAGTGAAGAGGTGAGGCGTGGTCACGTATGTGATCATGCTTTCTAAAAATAGAAAGCCACTCCTCAACATGCGATCAAGGGTTTTTCCCAATCGCATATTTCTCTTAACTTGAACCGTGCACTCACATGATGAGCTGGTTCAATTTTGTTTGGTTCAAAGACCAATTAACCCAAGCTATTAGTCCAGATCACATTAAACCCTAAGGTTCTTGATCTGACCGTTGATCTCTTGATGCTCCTGATCTCACCGATCTAGCATCCATTCTCTCAATCGAAGCTTACCGATCTCAAGCCCTAATCAATCAAACATGATCAGACCAGATCTCACTCACAATCAGAGATTAAATCCCTTTAAACTGAACCTAAACAATTCAGTCCACACGATCTGACTTAAGTAAGCCATATCATCAAATTGTGTGACCCTAAGGGTTTCCTTTAAATGTCGGTAACGATAACTTACGTCATCACGATCAGTGAGGGGTATCTAGCAACACATCACTGTCTCCCGATATAAAAGAAAGAGTCTTCCAAGACTACACCCAAACCACAGCACAAGTGTGAATCCACTTCACCAGGCATACATGATTCCTTTGCCACTGGATGTTCTTATTGGACAAGCGTGTCAAGCCTGTAGCTCCAATATGATGAGCATGATTAGATCAGATGAACATAGTCACCTGGGTATGGCCATACACTTTCTCAATCATCTCATCCAGGGGGGCCCCTTTAGAACATCACACTCCAAACAAGGAGACGGCAATCCTATATTTATCACTAGCGCCCTAACATGACTCAAGTTCACCATCCAAGATAGTCTATAACCATTATGTTTCAAATGATATTGAACTACCTCAAAACAATGACAATCATCATTTAGAAACACAAGTGATTTCAAGTCAGAGGACATGTGCCACTTGTTGCAAACAAGGATTATTCACATTGTGACAAGCAATTGAATATCCTAGTAGGGTCTGTCCAGTACATCCAATGTACCCATGAGTCTACATCTTATTCCATGCTCGAAGCATCCTATAAGATTAGAACACATATTAGTCTCAATCATATCAAGGCTGTCTCATGTTCACCAAGATATATCGACTAAGGACAAAAGTACATGTCAGCCTAGCTGAACAGCTTTGAGACATTATTCAGAAGCACATGTATTGCAGCAGACAATGTAACAAACTGAATAACAACCATTGCCTTTATAAACAAAAGAGTTTATACATGATACTGATACAATCCCAAGGCCTCAAACATTAGCCTTAAGGGCATACCCCAACAATCTCCCACTTGCACTTAATCTAATGGTTGAGAAATCTCAAACCCATATTATTACAGTGCTTCTCATGCTTCTGCTGCGCCAGAGGCTTTGTAAGCGGGTCAGCCAGATTATCATCTGTATGAACCTTGCAGACTTTGATCTCGCCACGATCAATGATCTCCCGGATCAAGTGAAACCGTCTCTGTATGTGCTTGGACTTCTGGTGCGACCGTGGTTCCTTTGCTTGTGCGATTGCTCCAGTGTTATCACAGAAGATAACCAAAGGATCTGCACTCGAAGGAACAACACCAAGTTCCTGAACAAACTTACGAATCCATACTGCCTCCTTAGATGCTTCTGAGGCTGCAACATACTCGGCTTCTGTTGTGGAATCAGCAGCGATAGACTGTTTGAAACTTTTCCACACCACTACTCCTCCATTCAAGCTAAAAACATAGCCTGATTGCGATCGGAAATCATCCTGGTCAGATTGGAACGAAGCGTCAGTATATCCTTCAATACTGAGTTCTTCCTGACCTCCATATATCAAGAACATATCTTTGGTCCTCCGAAGATATTTTAAAATGTTCTTGACTGCAATCCAGTGTGCCTGACCTGGATTACTTTGGAATCGACTGGTCACGCTTAACCCGTAAGCGACGTCTGGGCGAGTATACAACATCGCATACATAATGGACCCAATAGCCGAAGCATAAGGCGTATTGTCCATTTCATCTTTCTCAGTCTGTGTTTGAGGATACTGACTCTTTGAAAGATTCAGACCATGTCTGACTGGAAGATATCCTCTTTTAGAATTCTCTAAATGAAATCTCTCCAGGACTTTATCGATGTAAGTACTCTGGCACAGCCCGAGAAGCCTCTTAGATCTATCTCTGTAGATCTTCACACCTAACACATAGGCTGCTTCTCCTAAATCTTTCATCTGGAAACATTTCCTTAGCCATGCTTTAACAGCATGCATTTCAGGAATATCGTTTCCAATGATTAAGATATCATCGACGTAGAGGACTAGGAAAGTAATTACGCTCCCACTAAACCTCTTATATACACACGGGTCATCTTCATTCTTGATGAAACCAAATTCACTGATTGATTCATCAAAACGAATATTCCAGCTTCTTGATGCTTGTTTAAGTCCATAAATGGACTTCTTTAACTTGCATATTTTATGACGATCTGATGGATTTGTGAAACCTTCAGGTTGTGTCATATACACATCCTCCTGCAAATTTCCATTAAGGAAAGCAGTCTTCACATCCATTTGCTAGATCTCATAATCATAATATGCAGCTATCGCGAGAAGAATCCGAATAGACTTAAACATGGCTACAGGAGAGAAAGTTTCATCATAATCTATCCCGTAGATTTGTTTGAAACCTTTCGCAACTAGCCTGCCTTTATAGGTAACCACGTTACCATCCATGTCAATCTTCTTCTTGAAGATCCATTTACAGCCTATAGGGATAACTCCCGGAGGCGGATCAACCAAATCCCAAACTTGGTTATCTGACATGGAGTCCATCTCGGCTCGCATAGCTTCAAGCCATCTAGCTGACTCCGGTCCACTGACCGCATCCGCATAAGTAAGGGGTTCATCATTATCAATGATGTAGACTCCGTCATAGCGCTCAGGCTATCGACGGATCCTTCCCGATCTTCGCGGTTCCAGTGATATCTGAGCCTCAGGTTGTTCAATAACCTGATCAACTGGCTCAGGCTCATCCAACTGTGCTTGACTACTTTGTCCTTCCTCTGGATTCTCATCCAGCTTTATTTCTCTACCACTGGCCTCTTGCAGAAGAAACTCCTTCTCAAGAAAAATGGCAGTCCGAGCAACAAATACCTTGTTCTCTTTGGGATCGTAGAAATAATAACCCTTAGTTTCCTTAGGGTAACCGACAAAGATACATTTCTCAGATCTGCTCTCTAGTTTCCCAGAGGCGAGCTTTTTGACATAAGCCTCGCAACCCCAGATCTTAATAAATGTCAAGCTAGGCTGTTTCCCATACCATAATTCATATGGGGTCTTTGAAACTGCCTTGGATGGCACTCGGTTTAGTACCTTTGCAGCTGTCTCCAGTGCAAATCCCCAAAAGGAGTAAGGTAGAGTAGCCTGACTCATCATAGAACGAACCATATCCAGTAAGGTTCTGTTCCTCCTTTCAGATACACCATTCCATTGCGGTGTTCCTGGCGGAGTGAGCTGTGAGATAATCCCACACTCCTTTAGATAGTCAGTAAACTCATGACTTAGGTATTCTCCACCTCGATCAGAATGAAGTGCCTTGATATTTCGGCCCAGCTGATTCTGTACTTCATTCTTGAACTCTTTGAACTTATCAAAAGATTCACTTTTATGTCTCATTAAATAGACATACCCATATCTACTGAAATCATCAGTAAAGGTAATGAAGTATTGATAGCCACCCCTGGCATGTTTACTAAATGGCCCACACACATCACTGTGTATAAGGTCAAGTAAACCTGAAGCCCTTTGACCTTTGTTAAGAAAAGGAGACTTCATCATTTTGCCCATTAAACAAGCTTTGCATGTATCAATCTCCTCATAGGAGAATGATCCCAGCAGTCCATGATCATGCGACCGCTTAATGCGCTTCTTGTTAATATGGCCTAAATGACTATGCCATAGCAAGGTGCTGTCATCAGCATACTTGGCTTTCTTATTATCAATGTTTTGTATAGAACATTCCATGTCCAACATGAATAACCCATTGCTAATTGATCCAGTAGCATAAACAATATTATCTAAAGATAAAACACACTTTGAAATTTTGCATTCAAAGGAAAACCCTTTCCTGACAAGAGCAGGAATAGAGATAATATTTTTGGTAATGCTAGGAACAAAATAACAATTGTTCAGTTCTAATACAAGTCCAGATGGTAATGAGATGTAATATTCTCCTACAGCAACAGCAGCAACCCGTGCCCCGTTTCCAACTCGTAGGTCCACCTCATGCTGTCCCACCTGTCTTCTTCTCTTGAGTTCCTGTACATTTGAACAAATGTGAACTCCACATGCAGTGTCTAACACCCATGAAATAGAAGAAGAAAACATGACCTCAGTCACATAAATACCTGAGCCAGAAGCGATGCTTCCCTTCGTGTCTCCTTGGAGCGCTTTACAGTCCTTTTTCCAGTGACCCAGCTGGCCACAATGGAAACATCTGTATTCCTTCGACCGCTTAACCTTCTGTTTCAGCGCCTTGTTGTAGTTCTTGACTGGGGCTTTGCCCTTCTTCCCCTTCTTCTTGTTCCTAGAAGGAACCATTAAGACAGAGGTTGAAGGCTTTCCCTTCAGAGTCTCCTCAGTAGTCAAGAGCATATTCAGCAATTCTGCCGGAGTACAGTCGATTTTGTTCATATTAAAGTTAATGATGAACGCATCGAAAGAGGGCGGTAGAGACTGCAGAATAATATCTACAGCAAGCTCCTGATTGATGGTATGTCCCAGTTTCTCTAGAGCCTCCTTGTGCCCAATCATCTTGAGCACGTGAGCTCCCACTGGACTCCCTTCAGCCAGTTTGCTCTGAAAGAACAGCTTGGTCAAGTTATAGCGCTCAGTCTTCGCCTGTGCAGCATACAGCATCTTGAGGTTTGCTATAATTTCTATAGTAGACATATCCTCATGCTGACGCTGCAGCGGTGGCGTCATAGACGCTAGCATCAGGCAAGCGACATCAATGCTATCATTGACATGCTTTTCATAGGCTTCCCGAACCGCCCTTGCGGCGTTCGGAGCGGGTTGAGGCGGTATCACCGTCTCGAGGACATATAGTTTCCTCTCTGCCTTAAGAACAATCTTAAGGTGTCCGTACCAGTCTGAGAAGTTTGGCCCAGCAAACTTCTCCCTTTCCAGTAGGGATCGCACATTGAAGTTCATGGTGTTCGTTGCTGCAGGAATCTACAACAATGCAAGAACAGCAAGGTCAGTATCAATGTATAGAATCAATCCAGGACTTAAGAAAGATTCTTTTTCTCACTATTTTATCTGACTGAAAAATCCATTAAAACAGTCCGAAAGAGTAACACTCTTTTAGTGAGATGGGATCCAGATTTCATACTTGGTCTCCGCGTCCCGCTCAGGCGAGATAAGATGCACAGAGAGTACAAGCACTAATTTCTGGTAGGCAGTCCCTGCCAATCGCCAACCCGTGCGATTCCCCTTCATCTGGGCAATCCAGCAGACTGTGCCAACTGAGTTGGTACAACACAGTCTCTGATCCCACAGATGGCTGCCTCCATATAGCTAACATATGCCCCATATGTAGCCTACATGGTCAAGCGAACCTGACCTACTCCCTGGACCACCACGTGCTATGCTGAGCAACGAGAAGCGATAAATCCCTTCTCTGTAACACGCAGGTGTAATCACACACCGTCTGAAGATAGATGGGCGTGCCCACTGAGTGGGTACAACACGGCCCCAACGATAGTCAGAACAGTGAGGTTTCGCGTCAGAAGGCTTTACGTGCTTGATATTTAACGTTGGATTTTAACGGTCTTTTATCTTCTCAACTATCATGCAATTCCTATGGTGATAGCAGAAGATAAATAAATCATGCAATTCTAATTATATAAACAATAAATAGAAAGCATGCTGATCTTATGCGGTAAAAGCCCATTAAGCCTAAGTAAGACCTTAACCTAACTTAAGTCTTCACTTGCTTTTCTTCATGGGGCTTTTGCTTCTCATCTGGCCCAACCTAGGGCCCAAGCGCCAACTGCAGCTCAGGTGCGCCCACCAGGGAAAATGCGCCTGTCCTAGGGTCGAACCCTAGACCTCCCGTCTGGTCAAGCCACTGCTGCATGCGCCTCTGCCAAGTGTGCTCTGTGCTCTTGTCTGATTAAAATACAATTTAATCTATCTAGACAAGATTGACTCGCAGGTCAATTACATCTTATAAATTTAATACAATGTGATTCGCAGATCACAAATAAATATTAATTTATAATTAACCAGGCACGCAGGCCCCAGCACAGCACACATTAAAGGGCAACCCACATAAGATGAAATAAACAAGCAAATGGCATCAATCATCATGTGATCCAATCAAGAAATTAAATTTTTGAAAAACTCCATTGGCATCAATTTTAATTTCCTTATATGCCCTACTACCTTACAACGGTCCATTACTAGGGATCCACTCATCAGTCCTAGTCAGATCCACTGCCCTTACATGCACCAAGTCCTAACTGACTTGAGTCGACCCAGTGGTCAACTATGCATGCGCCATGGGCTGAACAACCTACATGAGTTTTGGCAAGCGGGTGTGACCCCGGGCCTAACTCATGCGTGTTCACTGGTTGTCTCAACCAGACCTCGCTACACGCCTTTGATGCAGTCGACCTATAGCCACCTTATGCTTGCGCATAGGTGCCATCTGGTCGACCCATCTAGGCTGTCAGATGGTCTGATCAGACTAGTTGGATCTTAACTAGAGATGACTTCAACCCTACTAACCCGTCTAAGGACTTATAGCAGGCGGCACTTAGATCTAAGGTGAGTCGCGCAAGTAAAGAAGTTTTTGAGAAAAACTAAATGGATGCGCCAACCAGATACATGCGCTAATGATAAAAATCATACATCATGTAGTTTAGATCTAAGGTGTTGCGCAAACATGGATCACTAAAGTTAAGCAATCATACAAACATGCATATAACTTTGCTCTGATACCAATTGAAAGTCCCCTAAGAAACGGGGAGCGAAACCCTAATAGGCGCATAGGGAGGTTTTCATGCAGCGGAAGGGGTTTCTAGGGATCGAATGCATGATATATGATCAACTTTAAAATCAATTGCATAGAATGGTAGCGACTCATACCATGGCCATCGCTTGGATGGTGTCTAGGAAGAAGAGAGAACGATGGGGTTCTCCTCCAAAGCGCCACACACAAGATGATCGATGGCTTGCTCCTTGGACGCTCCTTGTGCTAGCAAGGTTCTCCAAGTGACCTTGTCGTGTGAGAAGGGATGAAGAAAATGAGATCCACTGCTTGGCGATTCTTCCTTGTCGTCAAAGCCTCTTCCACGAGAATGCCCAAAAATTACACAAGAAGAGAGGGGCGACAACAATAGGAGTGAAGAGGTGAGGCGTGGTCACGTATGTGATCATGCTTTCTAAAAATAGAAAGCCACTCCTCAACATGCGATCAAGGGTTTTTCCCAATCGCATATTTCTCTTAACTTGAACCGTGCGCTCACATGATGAGCTGGTTCAATTTTGTTTGGTTCAAAGACCAATTAACCCAAGCTATTAGTCCAGATCACATTAAACCCTAAGGTTCTTGATCTGACCGTTGATCTCTTGATGCTCCTGATCTCACCGATCTAGCATCCATTCTCTCAATCGAAGCTTACCGATCTCAAGCCCTAATCAATCAAACGTGATCAGACCAGATCTCACTCACAATCAGAGATTAAATCCCTTTAAACTGAACCTAAACAATTCAGTCCACACGATCTGACTTAAGTAAGCCATATCATCAAATTGTGCGACCCTAAGGGTTTCCTTTAAATGTCGGTAACGATAACTTACGTCATCACGATCAGTGAGGGGTATCTAGCAACACATCACTGTCTCCCGATATAAAAGAAAGAGTCTTCCAAGACTACACCCAAACCACAGCACAAGTGTGAATCCACTTCACCAGGCATACATGATTCCTTTGCCACTGGATGTTCTTATTGGACAAGCGTGTCAAGCCTGTAGCTCCAATATGATGAGCATGATTAGATCAGATGAACATAGTCACCTGGGTATGGCCATACACTTTCTCAATCATCTCATCCAGGGGGCCCCTTTAGAACATCACACTCCAAACAAGGAGACGGCAATCCTATATCTATCACTAGCGCCCTAACATGACTCAAGTTCACCATCCAAGATAGTCTATAACCATTATGTTTCAAATGATATTGAACTACCTCAAAACAATGACAATCATCATTTAGAAATGTAAGATCCAAGGATCTTAAGTCCTGGTAAGCATTATTTTTGATTTAAATAAAATTATTGACTGTGTTATTACTCTTGTGTGTTGATTGTTAATTTATAGTTAATTAATTAGAGCTTAGTGGTTGTTAATTTTAATTAATTAACTAGCTTGTTGGACGTTAATTAACTGGTTTAATGATTATTAAATTGTGATTTATATTGGTTGTTAATTTATTGTAAATTAATTAGAGATTAATGGTTGATTATTAGTTGTTAATTTAGGATAAATTAATTAGACCTTATTGGATATTAATTAAATCCTTATTGGATTTGCGTTTAAGTGAAGTAATTAATTGGATGTTAATTTAAACTCTTATTGGATGTTCACTTAAACTAAGGGTTATTGGGTTACACTTAAATTAGATTTAAAATTTGAATTAGCTAGTTAAAGGGGTTAAAACCTATTTGAATTAATGGGTTAATGGGTTAAAAATTTAAAACCGAAATTTTTTAGTTAGTAATTCGGTTAGGGTGAGATTATTGGCGATTTTTGGAGTCTTGAGAAAACTTTGGGCGACGGCTAGGAAGAAGGAGGCGACTTTGGTGTTCTTGGAATTTTGAGGTGATTTTCTTCATCTTCTTCCCTTGGCGATTTTCTTTGAAGTGAAGAAATTTCCTTGGCAAGTTCTTGGAGATTCCTTGGGCGACTTAAAGACTTTAGGCGATTTTGTAGAGGTTTTTCACCTTGGTGTTCACGGTTCAAGGTGAGTGGGGTGTCTTAATTGAGTTTTGTCCACTTAATCTTGTTAGATGATACTATTATTTGTTTGGAATCTTTGCATGCTAAAACCGAAAACTCAAGATTTCACCTTGTTATGAAAACCTAAATTTCCATGTTTAAAACCGAAACTTTGATGTTAGTTATGAAAACCAAAACAAAACATAATCTTGATGATTGTTTAACCGAAATTTTGTATAGGTAGGTATCTCATGAAAACCGAAACTTGTAGCATGAAATTTAAGGTATTTTATAGGGAATTTTGGTAGCATTAAATCATTGAATTTTTATATGATTTTGGTAATATTAAATCAGTGATTTTGTAGTATGAAGTTCATGTTAATCAAGGAGTAAATTAAATAGATAATATGTATGAAAACCGAATTTGTGATAATATAAATGGAAACCGAATTGTTTGTGAAAACCGAATTTTGATGTTTGTAGTTACATGGGGTAATTTGTAAAATTATATGGATATATGTTTTAGTTTTATGTAATTTTTATGAATGCTAGTTAAATGCAATGTTATTTATTTGTTTGAGAAACTTGGGTGTTAAATTAGTCAGATTTGACTAAACAAATCAGCATGAAATCTAAGGACTACACTATATTATGTGATATTCGAATATGAAATATTATGTGTTTATTATGTGATTTATGGGTTATGTGAATCTTGAACAATATGTGTTATGTGATGGATTATGTGAATTTTGAATATTATGTGTTATGTGTTGGTTAGGACTATGGCTAAGTGTAACCGTGTACTCATAGGATAGTCCTTATGTGATATGTGAAGGGTTAGATTTCAGCCCTATATTTGATATGTGAGGGGGTTGATGTTCAGCCTGCCTATTATGATGGGGGTTGATGTTCAGCCTGCCCGATATGATTTTTGTGATGACTATCCTAGAGTCTAGTTGACACTTAGGAGTCCACCTTTGTGAAATATGAAATAAGATATGTCTGTTGTCCAGTAGGAACCTTTTGGGAGAACGGGTTTTGACGCAAAGTGCCATGTCTTGGTCGGACAGGGGCCACCTCTTGATGTCATTACTCTTTTATGTTATGGGGTGATATAAGACGCAAAGTGCCATGTCTTGATCAGACAGGGGCCACCTCTTGATGTCATCACTCTCATTTTGTGATATGGGGTGTCGTAGAGCAAAGTGCCACGTCATGACCTGACGGGGGCCACCTCTTGAATCTACACACAATCCATCGATGTGTTATGGGGTGATAGAGCAAAGTGCCACGTCGTGACCTGGCGGGGGCCACCTCTTGATTCTACTCACTATCCATGTTTATGTGTTGCACGAGATTTTGCAGCTCCCAGTGCTTTGGCCAAGCCGGGTTAGACCATATTGGTCACTACTGATTATGCTGGACAACTAGGTTAATTAAGTATGGTGTGTTTAGTTGGTTTAGAATATATGTGTTTAATTGGTTTAGAGTAAAACTCTAGAACCTGAGTTTGTTATATGCTAGTGTGTACATCTGACTGTCTATATGACTTCTGTTTCTTTATTTTGTTATATGTTGACATAATGTTCCTGTTAAAGATTTTTAAAATAATCTGCCTATATTTTTGAATGTATGTTCTGGATGGTCGGTTTAGACTATCCACTCACTGGGCTGTGTAGCTCACCCCTCACTATTTTCAGGCATAGAGCAGGGGCGCATTTCTTGAGTACATTGGCGTGGATAATTATGCTATTTGCTATTTTAAGAACTTTTGTGCTTAATTCTTGGGGCCGGTTGTGGCCTTAACATGAATTATATGAACTATGTGAACCATGTGAACTATGTGAATTGTGTTGCCGGTTATGGCAGTCTTATGAGTTTGATTTTTGTGTCACCGCGGGCTTCAGCCTGGTTTCGGTGTTTGGTATGAGTTTATAAAATCGACTTTGTGGCTTTGCTTTGAATTTCGAATCGAATTGTATTTATGCCATCGGATTTGATATAACTGTTGCCTTGCATATGTCTAGTGCAAGGATTGCGTGGTGGCAGATACCTTTATGTGATTTATGAGATTTGTGTTTTGTGAATTTGTATGTATGGATTTATGGAAATTTTCAGATCGTGTTTTCTTGAACTCGGTTTTACCTAGCATATGAATCGATCTTATATGAAACATCCTGTATCATTTGTGAATTGTGCCATTAGTTTGGGATTAAGATAAAGGGATGTCACAGAATGGTATCAGAGCAGTTGGCTAGCTAAAACTTAGTTTGGGGGAAAACATGTTTGTGTATTGCTAGACACCTGTTAGGTTTATGATTGTTTTCCTGACTATGATATGTGTGTGTAGGCATTTAAGATGGTGCGAACCAGAGGAAATGCTAGTGATGAGGGCGAGCAGACCCCGAGTCTCTCGAGAGCTATTGAGGCTTTGACTGGCATGGTACAGCAACAAGGTGCCATGATAGAGAGGCAAGCTCAGATGCTGCAGCAGCAGCAGACTCAGCACCAAGAAGCACAACATCAGCTTTTGCAGCAGCTGACTCAAGAGAGACCCCAGACTACTACTCGAGCAGTGGGGGATGACTCTCAGGAGGGCGCTCACAGGCGCTATGCTCCACTTGTGAGTGAATTCCAGAAACTGGGTCCTAGTTCATTTTATGGAGGCTCAGAATCCAGTACTGCCGAGAACTGGCAGTTGTGCTTGGAAAAGATTTTCCAAGTTATGCGTTGCTCGGACGAAGACAAGTTATGTCTGACCACCTATATGATGCGTGCTGACGCAGATGAGTGGTGGAAGGGCGTGGTGAGACTTGCCGAAGAAAGACATGAGACTGTAGATTGGCCTTACTTCTTGTCTCGATTTAACGAGAAGTACTTCCCAGATAGTTTGGTGGAGGACCGAGAAGTGGCATTTATTCACCTGGAGCAGGGTGATATGACTGTGGACCAGTATGAATTACAGTTCACGAAATTGGGAAAGTATGCTCCTCACCTGATAAACACTGAAAAGAGGAGAGCTACTAAGTTTCTCAGAGGTCTCAGATGGGACATTAGAGAGCAGGTTGGTGCTCAGCATTTGGAGACCTATGTTGAGACTGTTGGGCGAGCACGCACCATTGAGAGATACATAGCTGAGAGGAGTTCTCATGTTGCTGTGGCAGTGGTTCCTGCAGCTGAGGCGGCGGTTCCTCAGTATGGTAGTGGCGGCAAGGGTAAGAAGTACCCTAAGCATAAGGACTACAAGAAGAGCAGGTATAAGCCTTACTCTTACAAGGCACCGCAGCAGTCCAGGGATGCACCGCAGCAGTTCAGGGATGCCAGGGATGTAAGAAACAGTATCACAGAGGACCGGACTTGTAGTTATTGTGGGCTCAAGGGACACCTAGTGAAAGACTGTCATAAGAAGAATGGTGTATGTTTCAGGTGTAAGAAACCAGGGCACATGGTCAGGGACTGCAAAGAGCCTGAGATACAGCCTAGAGGCGCAGATAAGCCTACAGTCCAGACTAGAGTTTATGCTGTGGCTGAGAAGGATACACGAGCTTCCCGATCCGTTGTGGAAGGTACCTTATTTGTATTTGATCAGTTAGCTCGCATTTTATTTGATCCTGGTGCAAATTTGTCTTTTGTATCTGTTAAGTTTGCTGCATGTTTACCTGTGTTACCTAAGATGCTAGATTATGTTGTGTCTGTCAGTACTCCCTTAGGAAAATCATTATCTACAGACACTGTGTATGCTGATTGTGTGGTGCATGTAGAGGGTTATGAGTTTCTAGTGGATCTAATCCTCTTAGACATGCAAGACTATGATGTCATTCTAGGTATGGATTGGTTGTCCTCCCATCATGCCTCTGTGGATTGCTTTGAGAAAGTAATCACTTTAAATCTGCTAGATGGGAATCGGCTTTTTGTGAGAGGTCTAGTGTCAGACCAAGGACCGCATGTGATATCTTTCCTGCAGGCCAGGAAATTACTGGCTAGTGGATGCAAGGGTTATCTTGCGCATGTTAAGGTGCAGGATGATTCTACTTCTGATTTGACTCAGATGGCGGTGGTGAAAGAATTTCCTGATGTGTTCTCTGAAGAATTTTCAGGCTTGCCACCGATTAGAGAAGTAGAGTTTGGCATTGAGTTGGCGCCAGGTACGGCACCTATCTCCAGAGCTCCTTATCGCATGGCTACCTCAGAGCTGGCCGAGCTTAAGAAACAACTGGAGGAATTGCTAGAGAAAGGGTATATCCGGCCTAGTGCTTCTCCCTGGGGAGCGCCAGTGCTATTTGTGAAGAAGAAAGATGGAACCCTGAGGATGTGTATAGACTACAGGCAATTGAACCAAGTGACTATCAAGAATAAGTATCCTCTTCCCAGAATTGATGATCTATTTGATCAATTACAGGGAGCTACAGTGTTCTCTAAGATTGATCTGAGATCAGGGTATTATCAGCTTAGGGTCAAGGATGAGGATATATTTAAGACTGCTTTCAGGACCAGGTATGGGCATTTCGAATTTTTAGTTATGCCTTTTGGACTGACGAATGCACCTGCTGTTTTCATGGATTTGATGAACAGGGTATTCCATGAATTGCTTGACTCTTGTGTGGTAGTCTTTATAGACGATATTTTGGTATACTCACGGACTACTTCAGATCATGTCAGTGACTTGCGCAGAGTGCTGGAGGTTCTGAGGAAGAACCGATTATATGCCAAGGCTAGTAAGTGTGAGTTCTGGCTAGAGAAGATCAGTTTCCTTGGACATGTGATTTCTGGTCAGGGGGTGTCTGTGGATCCAGTTAAAGTGCAAGCCATCCTTAATTGGGGAAGACCGACTAGTGCTACTGAGATCAGGAGTTTTCTGGGTTTGGCAGGTTACTACCGGCGATTTGTTGAGGGATTCTCCAAGCTGGCGGGTCCTTTAACTAAATTAACCAGAAAGGAGGCTAAGTTTATTTGGGATGACAAGTGTGAAGAGAGCTTCCAAGAGCTGAAGAGAAGGTTGACTAGTACACCGATCCTCATTATTCCTAGTGATGGGGAAAGGTTTACTGTATATACGGATGCTTCTGGCAAAGGGTTGGGTTGTGTCTTGATGCAGAAGGGTTCTGTAGTAGCCTATGCTTCGAGACAACTGAAGGAGTATGAATTGAACTACCCTACTCATGACTTAGAGTTGGCGGCTGTAGTCTTTGCTTTGAAGATATGGCGTCACTATTTGCTGGGTCAGGAGTTTGATCTGTTCACTGATCACCAGAGTCTCAAGTATATCTTCACTCAGAAAGAGTTGAACATGAGACAGAGAAGATGGATGGAGTTGATCAAAGACTATGACTTCTCTATTCAGTATCAGGCTGGAAAGGCCAATGTAGTGGCGGATGCTCTGAGCAGACATCCAGTTACTTCAGTAGCTGCTTCACGAGTCAGTGAGTGGCGGTTACTGCAGGAGTTCAGCGATCTCAGGATCAGTGTTTCTCCTAGAGTTCAGTCGGGTTATGTGGCTTTTCTCAGAGTACAGTCTGCTTTATTGCAGAAGATCAGAGATCAGCAGTCTGTGGATCCGAAATTAGTTCAGATCAGGGATAGTCTGGTTGATGGCGCAGTTCAGGATTTTAGCCTGTCTGATGATGGTATTCTTCGGTTTCGTGGAAGGGTATGTGTCCCTGAGGAACCGAGTTTGAGGAAAGAAATATTGGAGGACAGCCATAACTCCAAATATTCTCTACATCCTGGTGTGACTAAGATGTATCAGGACCTCAAGAAGAGTTTTTGGTGGCCGGGCATGAAGAAAGAGGTATATGATTTTCTCTCTAGGTGTTTAACCTGTCAGACTGTAAAGGCTGAACACCAGAAGCCTGGTGGTTTGTTGCAGCCCCTTCCTATTCCTGAGTGGAAGTGGGAATGCATCAGTATGGATTTTGTATGTGGTTTGCCCAGAACCAGATTGGGTCATGATGCTATTTGGGTGATTGTTGATAGACTTACTAAATCAGCCCACTTTCTTCCGATTAAGATGACTTATTCTTTAGAGAGGCTGGCTAGATTATACATTGATGAGATAGTCAGACTGCATGGAGTGCCTGTCGATATTGTGTCTGATAGGGACTCTCGATTTTTGTCCAGATTTTGGAAGAGTTTACAGGAGGGTTTGGGTACTAAGTTGAGCTTTAGTACAGCATACCATCCTCAGTCTGATGGCTAGACGGAGCGTACTATCCAGACTCTAGAAGATCTGTTGAGAGCCTATGTGGTAGATTGGAGTTCTGAGTGGAACCGGGATCTATCTTTGATAGAGTTTACTTATAATAATAGCTTCCACTCCAGTATTCAGATGGCTCCTTATGAGGCTTTGTATGGAAGAAGGTGTAGGACTCCCTTGTGTTGGGAGGAAACTGGTGACAGAATGATTTTGAGATCTGATGCAGTACAGGAGACTACTGATAAGGTCAGAGAGATCCGGGATAAACTGAAAATTGCTCGGGACAGACAGAAGAGTTATGCTGATGACCGTCGTCGTTCCTTGGAGTTTATGGTAGGGGATCATGTGTTCTTGAAGGTGTCACCTACTAAGGGTGTAATGAGGTTTGGCAAAAAGGGTAAGTTGAGCCCTAGGTTTGTAGGCCCTTTTGACGTTATTGAGAGAATTGGTCCAGTGGCTTACCGGTTAGCTTTACCTCCTGCTATGGATCATGTGCATAATGTGTTCCATGTCTCTGCTTTGAGGAAATATCATCCTGATCCATCTCATGTATTAGAGTTGGAACCTCTTCAGATTCAGAGTGATTTGACTTTCGAGGAAAGACCCCTCCGGATTGTTGATAGAAAGGATAAAGTTCTGAGAAACAAGACTATACCTTTGGTAAAGGTTATCTGGGGAAATCAGTCTGTTGAGGAGGCGACATGGGAGACTGAAGCTGATATGAGAAAATTTTATGCTTACCTCTTTGATGATATGGATGCTGAGCTTTAGAGGACTAAAGCTTTATAAGGAGGGAGGGATGTAAGATCCAAGGATCTTAAGTCCTGGTAAGCATTATTTTTGATTTAAATAAAATTATTGACTGTGTTATTACTCTTGTGTGTTGATTGTTAATTTATAGTTAATTAATTAGAGCTTAGTGGTTGTTAATTTTAATTAATTAACTAGCTTGTTGGACGTTAATTAACTGGTTTAATGATTATTAAATTGTGATTTATATTGGTTGTTAATTTATTGTAAATTAATTAGAGATTAATGGTTGATTATTAGTTGTTAATTTAGGATAAATTAATTAGACCTTATTGGATATTAATTAAATCCTTATTGGATTTGCGTTTAAGTGAAGTAATTAATTGGATGTTAATTTAAACTCTTATTGGATGTTCACTTAAACTAAGGGTTATTGGGTTACACTTAAATTAGATTTAAAATTTGAATTAGCTAGTTAAAGGGGTTAAAACCTATTTGAATTAATGGGTTAATGGGTTAAAAATTTAAAACCGAAATTTTTTAGTTAGTAATTCGGTTAGGGTGAGATTATTGGCGATTTTTGGAGTCTTGAGAAAACTTTGGGCGACGGCTAGGAAGAAGGAGGCGACTTTGGTGTTCTTGGAATTTTGAGGTGATTTTCTTCATCTTCTTCCCTTGGCGATTTTCTTTGAAGTGAAGAAATTTCCTTGGCAAGTTCTTGGAGATTCCTTGGGCGACTTAAAGACTTTAGGCGATTTTGTAGAGGTTTTTCATGAATTGGGGCCGGTTGTGGCCTTAACATGAATTATATGAACTATGTGAACCATGTGAACTATGTGAATTGTGTTGCCGGTTATGGCAGTCTTATGAGTTTGATTTTTGTGTCACCGCAGGCTTCAGCCTGGTTTCGGTGTTTGGTATGAGTTTATAAAATCGACTTTGTGGCTTTGCTTTGAATTTCGAATCGAATTGTATTTATGCCATCGGATTTGATATAACTGTTGCCTTGCATATGTCTAGTGCAAGGATTGCGTGGTGGCAGATACCTTTATGTGATTTATGAGATTTGTGTTTTGTGAATTTGTATGTATGGATTTATGGAAATTTTCAGATCGTGTTTTCTTGAACTCGGTTTTACCTAGCATATGAATCGATCTTATATGAAACATCCTGTATCATTTGTGAATTGTGCCATTAGTTTGGGATTAAGATAAAGGGATGTCACAAGAAACACAAGTGATTTCAAGTCAGAGGACATGTGCCACTTGTTGCAAACAAGGATTATTCACATTGTGACAAGCAATTGAATATCCTAGTAGGGTCTGTCCAGTACATCCAATGTACCCATGAGTCTACATCTTATTCCATGCTCGAAGCATCCTATAAGATTAGAACACATATTAGTCTCAATCATATCAAGGCTGTCTCATGTTCACCAAGATATATCGACTAAGGACAAAAGTACATGTCAGCCTAGCTGAACAGCTTTGAGACATTATTCAGAAGCACATGTATTGCAGCAGACAATGTAACAAACTGAATAACAACCATTGCCTTTATAAACAAAAGAGTTTATACATGATACTGTTACAATCCCAAGGCCTCAAACATTAGCCTTAAGGGCATACCCCAACACCCGAGTACCCACTCTCCCCATCCTCAGAAAATTCTCAGCCACCTCCTAAACCTAACCCAATTAGAACTCTTGGGAAAATCGTAGAGGATGAGTTAGATCAAGCTAAACTTAAATCGCCTCTTACTCAAATGAGCACCGAACCCTCTAGTGACATATCCTTAGAACCTTCACTCTTGGAATTAAATACTGAACCTCAATTGACAACACCCTTGGCTCTATCCCAACCCGGCTCTAAGCTTGAGAAGATTAAGAAGACTACATTGTTGGCATTAGCGGTTATTGATAAGGATCCTTACAATCTGAACCAAAGGGCAACCATAGAAGTTCATGAAGAAGTGTTTGATCCAATAATAGTCCTAGCACCATACCTGGATACATTTTTACACATGCCACCACATGCAATAAGCCCATTCCTAGGTGACTTTCTTACTAAAGCTAAAGACTACCCACTAAACCCCACACCCCTTTGTCAAATTGGACTCTTGACTCCATGCTCTCTCTTAGGAAGGTCCCAGGTCATACAATTCGCTCCTACGCTAACTGGAATTTTTGGGAATGAAACTAGGAAACAATTACATGACACCTCTCAATGCTTGACCCGTTACCAGGATGATTTAAAATTCGAACCTTGCTTTGATAAAACAATGACCATACATATGCTCCACATGGAATCATCCTTTGCTCTAAATGAAAGGTTACATGGTAAGGATGTTCATAAGGCTAAAGTTGATTTCATTATTCCTAGTGACCATGGCTACCCGTTGACCCAATACAATAAATATTTGACATAGTATTATCTTACTGGGAGGTCCCATGATATCATTTTAGATGTTTCAATCTATGCTCCAAAAATGACTTTGCTTTATGAGGACATGTATCTTAATGATTTGATTATTCCACAAGAATATTTGAGTAAATTAGATCTTTGCTTGCAATATGATTTTATCTTTGATGCAGCCACAGTTCCAATAGAGTACCCACCTAAGAATGGTATGAAAATATCTCTTTGTACTCTCTCATTTAAAGCTTATACATCTGCCCTTACATTTTCTTATCATATTTTCAAATCATATATGCCCCCATACACACAAAAAAACATGTACTTTCAAATATTTGTATTTTAATTGCAGGGTTGAAGATGCTACAAAGGCTGATGACAACTTGCACACATTAGGATGGCCACCGGAACCACAATGAAGCTTCAACTTTAATTCTCCAGAGGAGAATTCTACAACCCCCCAGAAAACTGATGTAGGGACCGGGAACCGAGACGATCTCCACACCCTTGGCTTACCACCGGATCCTCCACATGTTTCACTTTTAATTCTCCGGAGGAGAATTCTCAAAGGAGGAGATAGCTGATGTAGGGACGTCTCCAAGGATCTCCAAGGATTTAATTATGTTTGATGTTATTTTGAAAACTTGTTGCATTTTGATATTTTGGGATTATATGTTGCAACATTATTTTTAAGTTCCACACTTGTTGTTGTAGTTAGGACCTAGCCTAGGGTTTATTTTGAAGTCTTTATTTTCCTTTTGTAGTGAATGTAATAGGTTGTTTAGCCTAGGATATTTGGCACCTGTAATGCACTTACAAGGCACCTCCAACTGAAGAGTCCCCTTCAAGGGGGAGCGCAAGGGGGTGAAACCCTAAGGGTGGCGCATATAACATTTTCGCATGAAGATGCTAGGGTTTCAACAAAATCGCATGTAATATATTCTTATGATCAACTTCAAATGATTGAATGGATCAAGAGGAAGTTCATACCATAGCCATGAGTGGATGCGGCTTGGAAGCAAAGACCAAGAGAGATCTTCTCCACAAGTGACGCACACAAGAAGAGAGATGGCTTCCTCTTGTTGATCTTTGTGCTAGCAAAGATCTTCAAGTGTCCTTGCCGAATGGAAGGGATGGGAGATGAGATCTTGCTTGGCCGAGAGCTCCACACCTTCGTCCACCTCTTCTCCACACGCAAAATGTAAGAAGACAAGTGAAGTGAAGTCGTGAACGTCTTGGCGTTAGGCGTTTTGAAGAAGAGGTCTTGATGACTTACCATAAATGGAAGCATGCACTCATAAACGACCAAAACGCCTTCACCCTTTCGAACCATGCGTTCACATAAGTGAACCGGTTCTCTTTGGTTCAATTGCATTTGGTTCAACAAACCAAATCAAAAAAGCCCAAGCCCCTTGGTCTAGATCATATCAAACCCTAAGGCTCAAGATCTAACCGTTCATCTCCTGATGCTCCTGATCTCACCGATCTAGCATCACCTCTCTCGATCGAAGCTTACTGATCTCAAGCCCTAATCAATCAAACATGATCAGACCAGATCTCACTTACAATCAGAGATTAAATCCCTTGAAACTGAACTTAAACAATTCAGTCCACACGATCTGACTCAAGTAAGCCATATCATCAATTTGTGCGACCCTGAGGGTTTCCTTTAAATGTCGGTAATGATAACTTTCGTTATCACGATCAGTGAGGGGTATCTAGCAACACATCACTGTCTCCCGATATAAAGGAAAGAGTCTTCCAAGACCACTCCCAAACCACAGCACAAGGGTGAATCAACCTCACAAGGCATGCATGTATCCTTTGCCACTGGATGTTCTTATTGGACAAGCGGGTCAAGCTTGTAACTCCAATATGATGAGCATGATTAGATCAGGTGAACATAGTCACCTGGGTATGGCCATACACTTTCTCAATCATCTCATTCGGGGGGGGGCCCCTTTAGAACATCACACTCCTTAAACAAGGAGACGGCAATCCTATATCTATCACTAGTGTCCTAACCTGACTCATGATCATTATCCAAGACAGTCTATAACCATTATGTTTCAAATGATATTGAACTACCTCAAAACAATGACAATCATCATTTAGAAACACAAGTGATCTCAAGTTAGAGGACATGTGCCACTTGGTGCAAACAAGGAATATTCATATTGTGACAAGCAATTGAATATCCTAGTAGGGTCTGTCCAGTACATCCAATGTACCCATGAGTCTACATCTTATTCCATGCTCGAAGCATCCTATAAGATTAGAACACATATTAGTCTCAATCATATCAAGGCTGTCTCATGTTCACCAAGATATCTCGACTAAGGACTTCACTGCATGTCAGCCTAGCTGAACAGCATCGAGACATTATTCAGAAGTATACTTATTGCAGCAGACAATGTAACATACTGAATAACAACCATTGCCTTTATAAACATCACAGTTTATACATGATACTGTTACAATCCCAAGGCCTCAAACATTAGCCTTAAGGGCATACCCCAACACCAACCCCCTCAACTACAAATCAGCCCTCAATATTGAAGAAGCCAACCACTCAAGATCAGCCGAATGACTCCCAAGCTACTTTAATTACCAACAAGATCCATCCATACCACTAATTCAAACCATCTCCAAATCCAGCCATTGACTAAGGATACACGTTGGGCCATCTTGTAATTCCACTTCATGTAACCGTTGAGGGAGAAAGGGGTTTAAAGCCCTTGTAATTTACACTTTGCACTAAGTCAATTTGTTTTGGAAAAACTTGTGTTTGCATGGTTTGTTTGTGCCGAGAGTGGAGCCTGCTCCTCTTGTGTACCGAGGGTTGAGCTTGCTCCTCTCTTATCCTTCTCTTCCCCCTTGCTTGCTAAGTTAAGGGTTCTCTTCTACTTCTCATTTACCAATCGCTCCTCTTCTCGTTAAGACTTTCAATCTTCTCTTCTATTATTCCTCTTCATCCTCTTGCTGCCGCAACCACCATCGTATCACCAATCGCAACATCCTTCCATGCCACATTACATACACATCGTCACTGTTCCATTGGTTTGCTGAAGCTTGCGGTGGTTGTCTACATTGGAGAAGCTTAGAAATTGAAGGTGCAGCAACATAACACTTGGAGGACATTCGGCTAAGGTCCTAGTGCAAGCATCAGAAGGGGGTCAGCCCCTTTCCTTCAAGGGGGCCTCAGGTGCCCTCTTTCCCTCTCAACTTTAGAATCACATGTTAAACACCCCATGTTAGTGTTGGTGTATGTGCCCTAAGGACCTAATTCTGGTCCGTTACTTGTACTACTTGACATTGATATTTATATTATACTGGCATTGTCATTATCATTATTTGTTTACATCTGCGAACATGTACTTATATGATAA
This sequence comes from Costus lasius, assembly GCA_027563935.2. Taxonomy (NCBI): domain Eukaryota; kingdom Viridiplantae; phylum Streptophyta; class Magnoliopsida; order Zingiberales; family Costaceae; genus Costus; species Costus lasius. Next base: position 31,493,424 of record CM050451.1, on the reverse strand, counting down.
TGTCCCTGGAGACAGATTGGATCTGTGCTCAAACTATTGTCCCTAGTCAATGTACCTTAGTGGATATGGGACAGCTATGGTACTTGTAAGACTGGTATATGGGCTGGTTAGGCACGAGGTGCTAACGCAGGCATATGGGTATATCAGTGGTAGATATACTGGACCGACCCGCTGTGAGGCAATGACTTGGTGTCACGAGTTATCCTCACAAGTGATAGGAGATGCATTGATCCCTTGACTTGAGGTCATTGGCCATTTATGTGGTTAGGGATATGTTTTGATACAACCTAACACCTTGCCATAGTTGGGAGGTAATAATGGTTGTCATTGGGCATGTCACGACCCATATGAGAAGGTCAATGCACAAACATAGGATTTTCCCCTTTCTAAGGGAAGCATGATATCCATGGAGCTCCTCTATGGTTCTATGACAGAAAGTGTATGGCCATACCCAGGTTAGACCTGATTTAGTCATAGCCATGAGATTAGATAGAAACAATTGGTGACACACTTGGCCAATCGGATATCAGTTCGGCAAAGAGACTGTAATGCATCTGTACCTGGTTGCGATGATGGGGATGTCGATGTCGATATCCATTCCGATGACTTGGGTAGCAGCGATGCACTGCTAGGTGCCACTCACTGCTTGTGGTGACCATGGGTCAGCATTGCCAACATCAGAGGAACCTACAGGGTCGCACACCTTGATACTCGAGTTCTCGTATTGATCGGGAAGCCTTATGATCGAGTTATTGGATAACTCGGATCTATTCTGGAGATTTCATTAGCGCCATTGGGCCTGATGAGATGGAAGAGATTTGTTGGAGCCAACTTCCATTTACGGCATATTAACCATGGTTAGCCCAATTTGACCTAGTATTAAATTGGATTGGATCCATGGGCTTGGTTAACATGCATAATGGACATTGGGCTGGGCCCATTGAAAAGTTGGGCTTAATGTGCTTAATGAGAAGAAAAGGGATGGCGCATGCTTAACCCTAGTTAGACTAGGGTTAGCGCCTATACCTCATGTGAGTTTAATTAATCATGATAAAATAGGGGCTAATTAATTAATTAATTAGAGTCCTATTTTTGTGGGATTAAATGGGCTGATTTATTTGAATTAATTAGAGTCCTAATTGGATTAGGATTTAATTAAATAAATAAATAATTAGAGTCCTAGTTGGATTAGGACTTCATTCAAAATTTAATTTTAACCTTGATCAAGTTGCCCACTTGAGTCCTAATTGGATTAGGACTGATCATGATTAATTAGAATCCTAATTAGATTAGGATTTAATTATTTAAACAATTAATTAGAGTCCTAATTGGATTAGGACTTGGTTAATTCCTAAAATAATTGGATTAGGACTTGGTTAACTCCTAAATCCTCTTCTAGCCGCCCACTCAAATTGAATTGTGGCCACACACTCAACCGCCTCTTGCTCTATAAATAGAGCCATAGACACCTCCCCTCATGATACTAATCTCTTCTTGAGGCGTGATCAAAATTGAGGGCGAGTTCTTGAGGGCGAGAACAAGAGGCTAGTGGCGCAATTCTTCCATCCAACCCTAGCCGCAACACGCCTTCTTCCCTTCCTCTTGGCGTGAGGAACTTGGTGGTGTTTGGCGACTTCATTCTCCTCATCTTCCTCTTGGCGCATACACCTTGGAGGTGGCGCAAGGCTAGAGGAATAAGCACAAGGCTTGGATCTTCTTCCCGAGGCTAGCACCGGGCGTGGAAGATGAGAGCTCGAGGCATCCGTGTGTGAGAGACTGCAGAGGGCGCACACTTGGGCGCCTACTACGACATCGGCCTCACCTAAATCAAGGTACTTTCTATCTCATCGTGTCGACTCTTTCGCATACGATCTTCACTGGGTTTTTGGGACTGGCCTGTTTCGGGGGTATTCTTCCGCTGCGCAATGTGTTTGCATCTCTGAAAATTTGTAAAATATCCCCAGGGTTTCCCAACAGTGGTATCAGAGCGACTTGCGAAACTCGAACGATGTTTTTCATGCTTTTCATATTTTTAATGCTCACATTGCATATTTCAATTTTCGAAAATTGCAAATAGCATGGCAAACATTTTTTCTAAAAGTAGGAAAAATTAGGGTTTCTTGTTTCTATCACCTTTTCAATCTCTTTTTGATTTTTGGGTTATTTTTCTTGCATGGTTTAACGATCAAAGGCGCACGTGGTTTTGTCAAGTAGGATGGGCATTGTGTCTTCGGACTGGACGGGTCTCTTGATCTGATAAAATTACTAGTCGAGAGGATCTTTGAATTCATCATGAAAATTAATTACGAATAACTAAAAGATTTGTGAGAAGAAGATGAGAAAAAGAAACAGGTTTTATGAAAAAGTAAAATTTGAAATTTTATGTTTTTCATGAGCATGTAGAATTGCATGAGTAATGCCTTGATTGTGCATGGTGTTGTGATCATTAGTCAAGCCCTTTTGCATGCCTGTGATGTACTCTTGTGAGGCCTGCGTTCCACTTTTCTGTTTGCTTTTAATTAAGATGAAGATTAGGATGGTGCACATCACCTGAAGATAGGCGCATGCATGCTTGCTTGCGCACCTTGCATGGTGGCGCAAGAAGCACCCTTCCTTGATGGCCCTTACTTAGTGGCACATCATCCTTGAAGGAAGCCCATGGCATTGGCCGAACCTATGAGGGTGCTTCTAGGGTTTCCCTAGAACTACCTCTAGGGTTTGAGAGCTAAACCATGGTGAGGAGGACCTTGGAGCCGAGCTTGAAGACCAAGATAGAAGTCGGCTAGGTTAGGTCTTTAGGGGCTTAAGTCCTAGGTCAAGAGTTGAACCTCTTCTGGCATGGGTTGGTTCAATGTCTTGAATAGGCTATGATCACATCATCCCTTTACTGCTTTCCATATTTGCTAAAGCATGCCTATGATGTTTTATTTTATGTTATCACTATAGGATTGCATGCCTGTAATGTTAGACATAAGATAAAACTGAATTGATGAGACCTCAAAACCCTCATTCAAATATCAAGTCTAGTAGCCTTCTGACGCGTAGCCCTCGTCAAACTATCGATCGATGGTGCTGTGCATTGTTTCCACCCTAGTGGACACACCCATCTATCTTTAGGAGACATGTGGTGACAATGTTTTCCCCAGTCCAGTTAAAATCCTGGACGCGCCTTTGCAAGGAATTCGTTGGCCCTGGGCATAACGGTCAGGATAGACTTGACTACTTTTTCATATGTGATGGCCACATGATGGAACTCTAGAGGCAACCTCAAGAAGTTAGGGTTTTGTGTTGTTCCAGCCCAAGCTGGGCACAAAATGCTTGAACTGTCTTGAGAAGGGGAATTGCTAAGTTGCAATTGGCTGGCGCGCCTACCTTGAGATACATGCGTCACCTCGTGCAGTACATCCTGCCCTAGCGGGACGCGAGGCCGTGTGAGGAACAAGGATCCCATCTCACTAGGACATCTTGAATTTCCCGATTGGCTTTGTAGGTTGTCAATTCGATTAAAATAGTGGGAGCCATGATCATTTAAAACAAGTCCTGTTTAAATGATTTGAAGTAGTGCTAATATGCTTTTCTTGGTTGTTGTAGAAACGATGACTATGAATAATAGTAGATTGTCACTGTGATCTATCCTGGAAAAGGACAAGTTGGTTGGATCCAACTAGATGGATTGGTGTCAAACCTTGAGGGGTGACCTCAAGCTCGAAAGCTGTAAAAGGCATAACCAGAAAGTGGAGAGGAGAAGGGTTACACCTTCATCTTCAGGCTCTAGTATTTGCATGGTTGAAGTCAATCTGTCTACTTCAAATACGTGGGTATTGGATACCGCATGTGGAGTGCATATTTGTACAAGTATGCAACGACTCAAACGAAGTAGGACAGTGCGACCAGGAGAGATTGACCTTCGGGTCGGTAACGGGGCACAGGTTGCTGCTGTAACTGTAGGAGACTACACTCTCTCGCTGCCGTCTGGACTTCAACTAGAATTGGAACATTGCTTCTATGCACCGTCGATTACTAAGAATATTATATCCATTCCTGCCCTGGCGAGGAAAGGATTTTGTTTTGCGATAAAAGAGAACACATGTTCTTTTTCATTGGCAAACATATTCTATGGATCTGGTACACTATGCAATAAAGTTCTGTGTGCAACGTGAATGCTAAGAGGATCAAGTTAAGTGGTTAAAATAATACTTATCTTTGGCATTGTCGTTTAGGGCACATCAACAAGAATCGCATCCAAAATCTCCATGCAAATGGATTCCTGGATTCAGATTCCTTGGAGGAATTTGACACATGTGAGCCTTGTTTGTTGGGCAAAATTACAAAGGCGCCATTCACCAAGCATGGTGAGAGGGCCACAGGTTTGTTGGATCAAATACACAGTGATGTGTGTGGGCCATTCAACAAACAAGCTAGAGGTGGGAATGTCTACTTCATCACATTTATTGATGACTTCAGTAGATATGGTTATGTCTATTTGATGAGACATAAGTCTGAATCCTTGGAGAAATTTAAGGAGTTCAAGAATGAAATGGAAAACCAGTTTGGACGATCCATTAAGGCTCTTCGGTCTGATTGAGGCGGAGAGTACTTGAGCCATGAGTTTGTTGACTATCTTAGAGAGTGTGGGATTCTTTCCCAGCTCACTCCTCCTGGAACACCTCAGTGGAATGGGGTGTCTGAGAGGAGAAATTGAACTTTGTTGGACATGGTTCGATCTATGATGAGTCATGCAACTCTATCTCCGTATTTCTGGGGTTTTGCATTACTTACAGCAATCAAGACACTGAATAACGTTCCGTCAAAGAGTGTTCCTAAGACCCCACATGAGTTGTGGACTGGGAGACGCTCAATGCTATCATTTATGCGGATCTGGGGATGTGAGGCTTATGTCAAACGTCAGGATTCTAGCAAGCTAGAACCCAGATCTGATAAATGTGTGTTTGTGGGGTATCCTAAGGAAACCAAAGGATACTACTTCTTTAATCCCACCGAGAACAAAGTTTTTGTTGCCCGGACTACCGTATTTCTCGAGAAAGATTTTCTCTTGAAAGGCACCGGTGGGAGAAGCTTTGACTTGGATGAGGTCCAAGGTCAACCATAAGACACAGCAGGAGAGATGGAACCTGAGCCACCTGCACCGGTTGTTGGGCAACCAGAGGCTCAGACACAGGCCCCACGTAGGTCTGGGAGAATTCGTCATGCACCTGAGAGGTATGGGTCGCTGCCGACCCAACACGACGGGATCTTCATCATTGAGGATGAACCCAGGACTTATGATGAGGCGGTCAGTGGATTGGACTCCGAGAAATGGCTTGAGGCCATGCGATCTGAGATGGATTCCATGTCAGCTAACCAAGTCTGGGATTTGGTTGAGCTGCCGGATGGGGTAAAACCCATAGGCAGTAAATGGGTCTTCAAGAAGAAGACAGACATGGATGGCAACATAGTTACCTATAAAGGTAGATTAGTGGCTAAAGGATTCAAGCAAGTCCACGGGGTGGATTATGATGAAACCTTCTCGCCAGTTGCCATGTTCAAATCCATTCGGATTCTGCTTGCTATAGCTGCATATCACGACTATGAGATATGGCAGATGTTTGTGAAGACAGCTTTCCTTAATGGAATGCTGACTGAGGATGTGTATATGACACAACCTGATGGCTTCGTCCATCCTGTAGAGGCCAATAAGGTCTGCAGGCTAAAGAGATCCATCTATGGATTAAAGCAAGCATCTCGAAGTTAGAATCTTCGATTTGATGAAGCTATGAGAGATTATGGCTTTATCAAAAGCGAAGATGATGCCTGTGTATACAGAAAATTCAGTGGGAGCTTAGTGACTTTTCTGGTCTTGTATGTCGATGACATACTGCTCATCGGGAACGACATCCCTAGTCTTCAAGCTGTGAAGACATGGTTAGGGAAGTGTTTTGAGATGAAGGACTTAGGGGAGGCTACCTATATCCTAGGCGTCAGGATCTACTGGGATAGATCCAAGAAGCTCCTAGCCCTTAGTCAGAGTACATACATTGATAAGGTCCTGGAGAGGTTTAGCTTGGAGCAATCCAAGAAAGGGTACCTTCCAGTGAGACATGGCCTTACTCTCTCAAAGAGCCAGTGTCCCACCACACAGGCTGAGAGGGATGACATGAGTCGAGTGCCCTATGCTTCGGGAGTAGGATCGATCATGTATGCAATGTTGTGTACTAGACCAGATGTGGCTTATACTGTAAGCATAACCAGCCGATACCAATCCAATCTTGGAGTACAGCACAGGGTGGCTATAAAAAAAAACATCCTAAAGTATCTGAGAAGAAATAAGGATTTGTTCTTGGTCTATGGGGGACAGGAAGAGCTCAGTATGCAGGGCTACACTGATGCGTCTTTCCAGTCTGACCCTGACGACTTCAGATCGCAGGCCCGCTATGTGTTCAAGATAAATGGAAGCGCTGTATGCTGGAAGAGCTTCAAGGAATCCACCATAGCTGATTCTACAACCGAAGCTGAGTATGTGGCCGCTTCTGAGGCAGCCAAAGAAGCCGTTTGGATTAGGAAGTTCATTTCTGAACTTCAGGTGGTTCCAAGTGCAGTGGATCCCATTGAAATCTATTGTGATAACAATTGAGCAATTGCACAAGACAAGAAACCACGGTCTCATCAAAAATCCAAACACATACTTAGGAGATTTCACCTGATCAGAGAGATCATAGACAGAGGTGATGTCAAGATTAGCAGAGTTGACACAGCGAACAATCTAGCAGACCAATTGACCAAGGCTTTGGTGCAGCAGAAGCATGATGGTCACGCTAGAGATATAGGGTTAAGATTTCTCAACCTCTAGGTCTTAGTGCAAGTGGGAGATTGTTGGTGTATATGTCCTAAGGACCTAATTCTGGTCCGTTACTTGTACTACTTGACATTGATATTTATATCATACTGGCATTGTCGTTATCATTATCTGTTTACATCTGCAAACATGTACTTATATGATAATGTCCCTGGAGACAGATTGATTCTGTGCTCAAACTATTGTCCCTAGTCAATGTACCTTAGTGGATATGGGATAGCTATGGTACTTGTAAGACTGGTATATGGGCTGGTTAGGCACGAGGTGCTAACGCAGGCATATGGGTATATCAGTGGTAGATATACTGGACCGACCCGCTGTGAGGCAATGACTTGGTGTCACGAGTTATCCTCACAAGTGATAGGAGATGCATTGATCCCTTGACTTGAGGTCATTGGCCATTCTATGTGGTTAGGGATATGCTTTGATGCAACCTAACACCTTGCCGTAGTTGGGAGGTAATAATGGTTGTCATTGGGCATGTCATGACCCATATGAGAAGGTCAATGCACAGACATAGGATTTGCCCCTTTCAAAGGGAAGCATGATATCCATGGAGCTCCTCTATGGTTCTATGACTAAAAGTGTATGGCCATACCATGGTTAGACCTGATTTGGTCATAGCCATGAGATTGGATAGAAACAAGTGGTGACACACTTGGCCAATCGGATATCAGTTCGGCAAAGAGACTATAATGCATCTGTACCTGGTTGCGATGATGGGGATGTCGATGTCCATATCCATTCCGATGACTTGGGTAGCAGCGATGCACTGCTAGGTGCCACTCACTGCTTGTGGTGACCATGGGTCAGCACTGCCAACGTCAGAGGAACCTACAAGGTCGTACACCTTGATACTCGAGTTCTAGTATTGATCGGGAAGCCTAATGATCGATTTATTGGATAACTCGGATCTATTCTGGAGATTTCATCAGCGCCAATGGGCCTGATGAGATGGAAGAGATTTGTTGGAGCCAACTTCCATTTATGGCATATTAACCATGGTTAGCCCAATTTGACCTAGGGTTAAATTGGATTGGATCCATGGGCTTGGTTAACATGCATAATGGACATTGGGCTGGGCCCATTGAAAAGTTGGGCTTAATGGGCTTAAGGAGAAAAAAAGAGATGGCGCATGCTTAACCCTAGTTAGACTAGGGTTAGCGCCTATACCTCATGTGAGTTTAATTAATCATGATAAAATAGGGGCTAATTAATTAATTAATTAGAGTCCTGTTTTTGTGGGATTAAATGGGTTGATTTATTTGAATTAATTAGAGTCCTAATTGGATTATGATTTAATTAATTAAATAAATAAATAGAGTCCTAATTGGATTATGACTTGATTCAAAATTTAATTTGAACCTTGATCAAGTCGCCCACTTGAGTCCTAATTGGATTAGGACTGATCATGATTAATTAGAATCCTAATTAGATTAGGATTTAATTATTTAAACAATTAATTAGAGTCCTAATTGGATTAGGACTTGGTTAATTTCTAAAATAATTAAACTCCTAAATCCTCTCCTAGCCGCCCACTCAAATTGAATTGTGGCCACACACTCAATCGCCTCTTGCTCTATAAATAGAGCCATAGACGCCTCCCCTCATGATACTAATCTCTCCTTGAGGCATGATCAAAATTGAGGGCGAGTTCTTGAGGGCGAGAGCAAGAGGCTAGTGGCGCAATTCTTCCATCCAACCCTAGCCGCAACACACCTTCTTCCCTTCCTCTTGGCGTGAGGAACTTGGTGGTGTTTGGCGACTTCATTCTCCTCATCTTCCTCTTGGCGCATACACCTTGGAGGTGGCGCAAGGCCAGAGGAATAAGCACAAGGCTTGGATCTTCTTCCCGAGGCTAACACCGGGCGTGGAAGAAGAGAGCTCGAGGCATCCGTGTGTGTGAGACTACAGAGGGCGCATGCTTGGGCGCCTACTACGACATCGGCCTCACTTAAATCAAGGTACTTTATATCTCATCGTGTCAACTCTTTCGCATGCGATCTTCACTGGGTTTTTGGGACTGGCCTGTTTCGGGGGTATTCTTCCGTTGCGCAACGTGTTTGCATCTTTGAAAATTTATAAAATATCCCCGGGGTTTCCCAACAGTTAGAACTTGCTTACACTGTTACATTAGAAGAGCTCCATACCTAAGGTGATCTAGGGCATTAGTATTCCATCCTTCATCACCAGAGAGAGTGAGGTCTCCTATAGTTATGGTAGCAATAGATGCTCCAACTAGTAGGTCTGTCTCTCTGCGTCAGCGTTGCCCTATTTCTGTTGAGTACCAAGACACTTTTGCAAGTATTGGTCTCATCATGCAGTATGACATACCCATGTGTCAGAAATAGACAACTAGACTTTGGTAACATAATTACCTAAGCCAGAAGACGAAGGGTTACTTCTCTTCTCCTTGTTTTGAGGTCACTAGCAATCATTCTCGAGCACCTTATCTCCTGAACCCTTTTTTCATCTTCACTGCGTTGGACAAGCCCTAAGGCTTTCCTTTGCATTATAGGACTATGTTAGAGGTTATAGCTTTCTATTCTAGCTTGTCCCTTAAAGAGCTATTTTAGAATATCTAAAATATGATCAGCTCAACACATTGCTTTCACAACACAGGTGACATTCTAGCTTTAGACAAGCCACCCCATAAGCATCCTCTTCAGCCAATAAGGCTGTAGATGAGATGGGTTTAGGAAAAGCTTGCCCAAGGAGACACAGCTTTTCCTCGAGCTTGAGGACAATCCTTAAGTATGGTACCAGTCCTCGAAGTTGGTTCCAACCAACTTCTCCCTCATCAAGAAGGAATGGAATGATAGTCTGCTATCATTATTGCTTGTAGAAGCCATCTACAACAAAGACAAGAGCAGATTAGTATCAAAATTCAATCATTTATTCTGGCCTTTTATAAATGATTGTTTCTCACTATTTTATTGTTGGGTCCCCTTCTAGGGGGAGCGCAAGCGGATAAAACCCCTTTCAAGAGGGGGGGCCGAAAACCCTATGTAAGGGTGGCGCATAATTCATTCTTGCATGAAGATGCTAGGGTTTCACAAATCGCATGTAATATGTTTTCATGATCAACTTCAAGCGATTGAATGGAACAAGAGGGAGTTCATACCATAGCCATCGGATTGGATGGTGCCTTGGAATCAAGAGAACAAAAGAGGCCTCCTCCTTGTCGTCACACACAAGATGATCAAGGACTACTCTTTGAGATCCTTGTGCTAGCAAAGAGCTTCAAAGGTGCTTGTCGCGTGAGGATGATGAGAGATCAATCTCTTGCCGAGAGCTCCACACGTCTTTTTCTTTTTTCACACCATTTCGATATGATCAAAGCCAAGCGAAGTGAAGTCACACATTCAACGGCTTGGCGTTTAGGCGTTATGAAGAGAGGCTTTGATCACTTTCCTTAATTGGAAGTATGCGCTCATCAACAACCAAAACGCTAACACCATTCGAACCAAGCGTTCACATAAGTGAACCGGTTCGAATTTGGTTCACTTTGGTTCAATCAATCTGGTCCAAAGACCACATGAAACCAGCCCAAGCCATGGTCTAGATCTCTCTGAACCAAATGGTTCAAGATCTAACCGTTGATCTCCTGATGCTTCTGATCTCACCGATCTAGCATCACTTCTCTCGATCGAAGCTTACCGATCTCATGCCCTAATCAATCAAACATGATCAGACCAGATCTCACTTACAATCAGAGATTATATCCCTTTAAACTGAACCCAAACAATTCAGTCCACACGATCTGACTTAAGTAAGCCATATCATCAACTTGTGTGACCCTAAGGGTTTCCTTTAAATGTCGATAACGACAACTTACGTTATCACGACCAGTGAGGGGTATCTAGCAACACATCACTGTCTCCCGATATAGAGGAAAGAGTCTTCCAAGACTACACCCAAAACACAGCACAAGTGTGAATCCATTTCACAAGGCTTACATGATTCCTTTGCCACTGGATGTTCTTATTGGACAAGCATGTCAAGCTTGTAGCTCCAATATGATGAGCATGATCAGATCAGATGAACATAGTCATCTGGGTATGGCCATACACTATCTCAACCATCTCATACAGGGGGGCCCTTTAGAACATCACACTCCTTGAACAAGGAGACGGCAATCCTTTATCTATCACTAGTGTTCTAACCTGACTCATGATCATTATCCAAGATAGTTTATAATCATTATGTTTCAAATGATATTGAACTACCTCAAAACAATGACAATCATCATTTAGAAACACAAGTGATCTCAAGTCAAAGGACATGTGCCACTTAGTGCAAACAAGGATCATTCATATTGTGACAAGCAATTGAATATCCTAGTAGGGTCTGTCCAGTACATCCAATGTACCCATGAGTCTACATCTTATTCCATGCTCGAAGCATCCTATAAATTAGAACTCATATTAGTCTCAATCATATCAGGGCTGTCTCAAGTTCACCAAGATATCTCGACTAAGGACATAACAGCATGTCAGCCTAGCTGAACAGCTTTGAGACATTAATCAGAAGTACACTTATTACAGCAGACAAGGTAGCAATCTGAATAATAACCATGCCTTTATAAACATAAGAGTTTATTACATGATACTTATACAATCCCAAGGCCTCAAACATTAGCCTTAAGGGCATACCCCAACATTTATTCGAATCGATAATCCTCAAAAATCGATCGAGAAGTCGCCCGACTTCCTTAGTGAGATGGGATCCTCATTTCGTACACGGCCTTGCGTCCCACAAGGGTGGGATGTACTGCACAAGGTGACTCATGCTTCCTGAGGTAGGCTCACCGGCCAATTGCTACTCGGCAATTCTCCTTCCCAAGACCGTTCAGGCTTTGTGTCCAGTGAGGGCTGGATACAGCACAAAGTCCTAACCTCTTGAGGCTGCCTCTAGATATTTCATCATGTGAACCACCACATATGAAAAATCCTAGTCAAGTCCGACCTGACCGTTATACCCAAGGCCAACAATTTCCTTGCGAAAGGTGTGTCTAGAGTTTTAACCAGACTGGGGAAATTATTGTCACCACACGCCCCTTGAAGATAGATGGGTGTGTCCCACGAGGGTGGGAAACAGTGCACAGCACCATCGATCGACAATTTGACGAGGGTAACGTGTCAGAAGGCTAAGTAATAGGACTTGATATGATTTATTGAGGATTTTTGTGGTCTCGGCACCACGGACTTTTATCTTATTCTACCAATACAGGCATGCAATCCTATGGTGGAATAAAACCAAAAAGTAGTAAAGGCATGCTGGAACAGAAACAGTAAATATGATATGATCAAAGCCCAAAACATGGGTAACAAGCCCCGAGACCTAGTCCTAGCCACCTAGCACTACTAAGGGCTCTAAGCCATGGGCTCATGCCAACAAGTCCTTAGCTCATCCCTGAGTGCCCTAAGGGCTCTGCTCCAAGGCCCTAAGGTGCGCCACCTAGGTCTTCAGCTCCATGGGTCAGCTCGTGAACCCTAAAGGCACCATCCAAGAAAACCCTAGATCCCCTTTAGGTTTGGCCAGCCCGAGTATTCTCCATGAGCTAGCTCGCAAACCCTAGGCTCCTCCTAGGGTTCGGCCAACTCAGATCTCCACCAGGAAGCTAGCTTGCAAATCCTAGGCTCCTCCTATGATTCGGCCAAACATCCATGTGCCATCCTCTCTTGGTATCTCACATCTTTGCCTAATACACCACATCCCTTGCAAGGTGTGCCGCCTAGAGGTGCGCCCCCTTTGCTTGGATGTGTCATCAAGCGTCCTTGGTGCTCAATCTCCCTTCATCAGCCCATGAACTTAAGAATCATCCAACGGACCTTTAGGTTCTTGGTTAATGATAGAAGATCAGCCCCTTTGCAAGCTTGGAGCGCCAATCCTCTTCCTCAACCCTTGAACCTCTATGCGCCACCTAGGAAGACCTAGGATGCACCATGGTTCAGTTAAGGAATAAGACCAGTACCCTTTGGTTGTGTTTCCTTCATCATCAGCCCTTGAACCCATGCATGCGCCACTAGGAAACCTAGAAGGCATGTGGATTCGGTTGAGGATGAAGGTCAGCCGCCTTACTTGATTAGGTTGCACCATCACCTTATCCATCCATCATCCCTTAAGTGAACCAACTAGGTAACCCCAGAAGTCACTCATGGTTAGGTCAAATAAGGGGATGCGCCACCTTGGGAGGTGAGGTGTGCCAACCCTAACCCTAGCCGCCACCCCCTTTAGATGCGCCCCTAGGTTTAACCCTAGAAGCCACACTAGGGTTTGGCTAGGTCATGGGTTGCGCCACCTTGAGAGATGCGCAAGGGAGAGAGAGAGAAACGCCACGATGTCTTCAAAATCTTCAATTTTAAATTACAATATAGAATTGAAAAACAAAACTGAAAGACGGCACGCAGGCCTCACATTGATTCATCACAGGCATGGCAATAGGGCTTGACTTTGATCACAACATAAATGCACAAATAGAACTACTCATGCGATTCTACATGCTATGAAAAATCAACAAGTAATCACTTTTAATTTTTCATAAAACCCTTTCAATTAATTTTCAGTGACTCTATATCATCCTTCTATATCGTCTCTCCCCTCTTAGGAGTCTACAAAGGGTAGCCGCCCCTTGCAATCCTTACCCCATAGAGATTAAGACAATCACGTAGTTTATGCCCTAATAATCTCCTATGGGTCTTGCGCCATGGGTCTATCCCATGAGCGCAAGGAGGGGTAAATTCATCCACATAGGATCTATCCCAAATGTGAAGAAAATGAAACTAGAAGACGATTAAGAGGCACAAATTAAAAGAAATTAATTTTTCAACAGAAAAGTCATGGCATAAAATTTTTGAAATTAATTTTCATGACCTGGGGTAGGCGCATGTAGAAAAGACACCTTCGGGCCTCGTAAGATCCCTCTGATACCACTGTTGGGATTCCCTGGACCTAGTAAAAACTTTAAACACAGCGGAAGCAGAGGTCCGAAATAGAATTCCAGAAACACCAGGATCACTTACGAGAGAAAACCGAAGGATGTGAAGGGCAGTACCTTATCAAACAATTCAGGGAGCGGCCAATGATGAAGACGCGCAAGGGGCCCGTCCTCTGCAATCGCGCACACACGGACTCCTTGAGATCTCTCCAACCTCCACGCGTGGTGCTAGCCTCGGGAGATGAGATCCACGCCTCTTGACCTTCTCGACTTGCGCCAATGCCAAGGAGAGCAGGGACCGTTGGTGACAAGGAGTGGGTAGCACTACCACTTGTCCCAACTTTTGATGCAAAAAACCTTTTATTGTCATCACCCCCAAGACCCTCACGCCAAGCAGCAGAAGGGAGGTGACAACAAGAGACAAGAGAAGAGTCTGGTGTAACAATCTCCCAGGTGGGCCTCTCTATTTATAATAGCAGAGCCAGATCAGCCTAGGAGATTTTTCCTATGTGGGATAATGCATATAGGCGCCTATTCACAATTAACCAGATCAGTGTCACGGGTTCAAATCCCCGCTGACACTATTAATTGTAAATTGCGCATAAGCCTATTAATTAGCCAAGAGAAATTCTCCTGCCAATCAATAATTTTATTTTATTCATGTGACTAAAGTGCCAAGCCTAAACTTGCACCAAGACCCTTGTTTGACTCATTTTGATAAACGGGTCAATTGAGGTCAAATGTGGTCCACTAGAGTCCACTAGTGGTCAAACATAAACTAAAATCAAATATCATCTCTTCTATAAAGTCTCAATGCATCAGTTCTCCAAAATGATCTGAATCACACAATGATTCGATCAGAGGCTAAACGATCAGTATGAGAACTCGAGTGTCTAGGTGTACGACCCTATAGGTTCTTCAGACGTTAGCAGTGATTATTAAATCATCACAAGCAATGAGTGGCACCTAGCAGTACATCATTGCTACCCAAGTCATCAGAATGGTGTCATCATCGACATCCCCTAAAACTGCGACAAAGCACAAGTACGGCTTTGTCCTTTTTCCAACTGATGTCCAGATTGGGCAAGTGTGTCACACTTGTTAATCCCAATATTATGGCATGACTAAATCAGGTTCTCACCTGGGTATGGTCATACACTTTCAGTCATCCATATAGGGGCGCCATGGACAATCAAGCTTCCTTGTAAGGAAGGGGCAAATCCTCTATTGGCACATTGAATCCCTCATACGGCTTGTGACATACCCTAATGACAACCGTTATGACTCCCCTTTTATGGTAAAATGTTAGGTTGCATCAAAGTGTCCCACTTACCATATAGAAACATAATGCCCTCAAGTCCAGGACAAGCACAACTCTGTCACTGTGATATTCATCTCGTGGCACCGAGATGAATCCTCACAGTGGGTCGATCCAGTATAACTCTCTTGATATACCTATATGCCTGCGTTAGCAACCCGTGCTCAACCAGCGCATATATTGGTCTCAAGTGAATCATAGCTGTCCCATATCCACTATGATTCTCGACCAGGGATAATCATAGAGACTAGATAAAATCTATCTCTTAGGGACATTGTAATTGCAAATGTACAAATGCACAGATGTACAAACATGCATAATAACGACAATGTCAGGATAACTCATCTATCATGTGATACACATATCCCAATGGACATCCTGAGGTCCTAGGGCATAAACACTAATAGTATGGTCATACACTTTCAGTCATAGTACCATAGTGGAGCTCCATGGATATCAAGCTTCCTTTAGGAAGGGGCAAATCTTCTATATGTACATTGACCTTCTCATATGGATCGTGACATGCTCAATGACAACCGTTATTACCTCCCAACTACGGCGAGGTGTTAGGTTGTATCAAAGCATGTCCCTATCCATATAGAATAGTCAATGACCTCAAGTCAAGGGATCAATGCATCTCCTGTCACTTGTGAGGATGACTTATGACACCAAGTCATTGCCTCACAGTGGGTCGGTCCAGTATATCCACCACTGATTGTTGTGTCTGCAAGTGCACGGATACTTCGAAGTAATAAAAATATCGAACCACAGAGACCTACGTGTTAAGTACCAAATAGATGTTTTCTCACTAGCTAAGCAAACCAAATATGATGAAGTAAAATATGCAGAAAAAGTGTGCTAAAGGATGATCAGAGGGAAAAACTGGGACTAGGGATTTATCTACCTTAATTCCAATGACTAGAAGGAAATAAAGGCTGCCAGTCTAATTTTAATACGACAAAGATATAATTTACTTGATAAAAGGATCATCTCGCTCTCGCACAGACAATCATACAAAGGACCAATCCTCACTCTCGTGCAAGATCTATCCAATGGTGAAAATAAGTAAATCATTGAACAAAAAATTCAAGGATCACTCTCGTGCATCCTGAAACTCAACACAGGTTCTACTTAAGGTTCTCCAACGACTCGATACTCAATCTCTTGCAGCATCAAATAAAGTCTAACACAATAACTCATCCTAGATTCAAATTATCAACATGGCAATAAAATCACTAAAAATCAGAATTCAAAGAACAAACCTAATCTCTTACGATAAGTTCCAAACTCGATGATTTCTAGGGTTCTGAATTTCATAATCAACCTCTCAGTCTATTTCAGAAAATTCTAAAACAAGCATGAAAATATAAACCTATGGAGAGTTAAAGACAAACATCACAGAAGTAGAATTATCATAACAAATCCATTATGACAAAATAAAAGTTATCTAGTCATTACAAATCAAGGAAAATTACTCCCCATGTCCCAAAATATGTCTAAGCTAGCATGGAGGAAAGATTACAATACACCATAGTTCAGATGATAAAAAATCAAAGAAAAAGAGAAGAAATTACAGAACACGGTGCTGTAAACAAAATTGCAGCACCGTAATTGCTTTGAAACTTGATGAATAGTGGCGGCGCCCACTGTTTCGTTGATTTCTCCCTCGATCGGACTCCAAACGCTATGAAACTTCTGGTGTATGCTCTCCAACTCTAGATGAAGCTTCAGTGTAAACATCACGGCCTGAGGTGGCCTCCATGCCTCTCAGCATGGAGCCAAACTCTAAGCACCGTTCTATCGATACATGGATCAAGCATGAAGATCAAGCAATCATATGAACATATATAAACCATATGCTCTGATACCAATTGAAAATCCCCTAAGCAAAGGGGGGTGAAACCCTAAAGTGGCGCATGTAAAATTTTTGGCAGCGGAATTAGGGTTTCATAAGGATCGCATGTGATATATTCATATGATCAACTTTAAAACCTTGTAAAGATCGAAAGATTCATACCAATGCCATTTGATGGATGGCGTCTTGGAAGCAGAGATCGAAAGGGCTCTCCTCCAAAGGTGCCGCACACAAGAAGAGAGATGGCTTCTCCTTGATGTTCTTTGTGCTAGCAAAGACCTTCAAGTCTCCTTGATCGCTTGAAGGGAATTGAGAGATGAACTCTTGCTTGGCTGAATTTTCTCCAAGGCGTTAACCTCCTTTACCCACGAGAGTGTCGTAGAAAGGAGAAGAGAACGAGAGCAAGAGGCGTTCCACACAAACGTGGGGCGTTACTCTCAAATTGGAAAACCGAATTTCCAAATATAGAAAGCCCTCAATGCTCATGCGTTCATACGTTCACCCAAGTGAACCGAACGCTCATCTCTTTCATTTGAACCAAGCGCTCACACATGAGCCGGTTCAATGACATTTGGTTCAATGACCAATTAAGCCAAGCCTTTGATCTAGATCTCATTAAACCCAAAGGTTCAAGATCTAACCGTTGATCTCTCGATGCTCTTGATCTCACCAATCTAGCATCACTTCTCTCGATCGAAGCTTACCGATCTCAAGCCCTAATCAATCAAACATGATCAGACCAGATCTCACTTACAATCAGAGTTTAAATCCCTTTAAAATGAACTGAAACAATTCAGTCCACACGATCTGATATGAGTAAGCCATATCATAAAATTGTGCGACCCTAAGGGTTTCCTTTAAATGTCGGTAACGATAACTTACGTTATCACGATCAGTGAGGGGTATCTAGCAACACATCACTGTCTCCCGATATAAAGGAAAGAGTCTTCCAAGACTACACCCAAACCACAGCACAAGTGTGAATCCACTTCACTAGGCATACATGTTTCCTTTGCCACTGGATGTTCTTATTGGACAAGCGTGTCAAGCCTGTGACTCCAATATGATGAGAATGATTAGATCAGATGAACACAGTCATCTGGGTATGGCCATACACTTTCTCAATCATCTCATCCAGGGGGGCCCCTTTAGAACATCACACTCCAAACTAGGAGACGACAATCCTTTATCTATCACTAGTGCCCTAACATGACTCATGCTCATTATCCAAGATAGTCTATAACCATTATGTTTCAAATGATATTGAACTACCTCAAAACAATGCCAATCATCATTTAGAAACACAAGTGATCTCAAGTCAGAGGAAATATGCCACTTGTTGCATACAAGGATTATTCACATTGTGACAAGCAATTGAATATCCTAGTAGGGTCTGTCCAGTACATCCAATGTACCCATGAGTCTACATCTTATTCCATGCTCGAAGCATCCTATAAGATTAGAACACATATTAGTCTCAATCATATCAAGGCTGTCTCAAGTTCACCAAGATATCTCGACTAAGGACAATACTGCATGTCAGCCTAGCTGAACAGCATTGAGACATTATTCAGAAGTATACATATTGCTGCAGATGATATAACAACCTGAATAATAACCATTGCCTTTATAAACATAAGAGTTTATACATGATACTGATATAATCCCAAGGCCTCAAACATTAGCCTTAAGGGCATACCCCAACAATCTCCCACTTGCACTTAATCTAATGGTTGAGAAATCTCAAACCCATATTATTACAGTGCTTCTCATGCTTCTGCTGCGCCAGAGGCTTTGTAAGCGGGTCAGCCAGATTGTCATCTGTATGAACCTTGCAGATTTTGATCTCGCCTCGATCAATGATCTCCCGGATCAAGTGAAACCGTCTCTGTATGTGCTTGGACTTCTGGTGCGACCGTGGTTCCTTTGCTTGTGCGATTGCTCCAGTGTTATCACAAAAGATAACCAAAGGATCTGCACTCGAAGGAACAACACCAAGTTCCTGAACGAACTTACGAATCCACACTGCCTCCTTGGATGCTTCCGAGGCTGCAACATACTCGGCTTCTGTTGTGGAATCAGCAACGATAGATTGTTTGAAACTTTTCCACACCACTGCACCTCCATTCAAGCTAAAAACATAGCCTGATTGCGATCGGAAATCATCCTGGTCAGATTGGAACGAAGCGTCAGTATATCCTTCAATACTGAGTTCTTCCTGACCACCATACACCAAGAACATATCTTTGGTCCTCCGCAGATATTTTAAAATGTTCTTGACTGCAATCCAGTGTGCCTGACCTGGATTACTTTGGAATTGACTGGTCACGCTTAACCCGTAAGCGACGTCTGGGCGAGTACACAACATCGCATACATAATGGACCCAATAGCCGAAGCATAAGGCGTATTGTCCATTTCATCTTTCTCAGTCTGTGTTTGTGGACACTGACTCTTTGAAAGATTCAGACCATGTCTAACTGGAAGATATCCTCTTTTAGAATTCTCTAAATGAAATCTCTCCAGGACTTTATCGATGTAAGTACTCTGGCACAGCCCGAGAAGCCTCTTAGATCTATCTCTGTAGATCTTCACACCTAATACATAGGCTGCTTCTCCTAGATCTTTCATCTGAAAACATTTTCTTAACCATGCTTTAACCGCATGTAGTTCAGGAATATCGTTTCCAATGATTAAGATATCATCGACGTAGAGGACTAGGAAAGTAATTACGCTCCCACTAAACCTCATATATACACACGGGTCATCTTCATTCTTGATGAAACCAAATTCACAGATTGATTCATCAAAACGAATATTCCAGCTTCTTGATGCTTGTTTAAGTCCATAAATGGACTTCTTTAACTTGCATATTTTATGACGATCTGATGGATTAGTGAAACCTTCAGGTTGTGTCATATACACATCCTGATCCAGATTTCCATTAAGGAAAGTGGTCTTTGTAGGAACCCCTAATTCTAGGGGAGAAACCCTAAACTTGCAATTCTAACAAGCTTTGCGGAAAAAGGGTTTCAAGATCGCATATGAATCTATAAGATCAACTTATGTTATGAAAAGGAATCATACCAACGCCATGGATTTGGAAGTCGGTTTGGAAGAAGAGATCAAACTAGGTCTCCTCCACAAGCCCACACACAAGATGAAGATGCTCACTTCCTTGAGATCTCTTGTGCTAGCAAGACCCTCAAGCCTTCTTGTCGAATGGAAGGGGATGATGAATCTCCTTGTTGCCGAGAGCTTCACTTGCCTAGCCTCTCCTTCTCGTCGTCAATCACACCTCAACGAAATTGTCCAAGGCGTTCAAGAGAAGAGCACAAACGCTTATGCGTTTAGGCGTTTTTTGTGAAACCGGCCATGATGACTTTCCATAAATGGAAGCTCATCATGCCATGCGCTCAAGCCAACCTCAAACGCATTTGAGCATTGAACCATGCGTTCACAATTGTGAACCGGTTCAAGCTAAACCGTTTCAATCGACTTTGGTTCATGAACCAAACCGAAATGGCTCAAGCCATGTGGTCTAGACCATATTGAACCCCAAGGCTCATGATCTAACCGTTCATCACCTGATGCCCCTTATCTCTTCGATCTAGCATCATCTCTCTCGATCCAAGCTTACCGATCTCAAGCCCTAATCAATCAAACATGATCAGGCTAGATCTCACTTACAATCAGAGATTAAATCCCCTTAAACTGAACCCAAAGAATTCAGTCCACACGATCTGACTCAAGTAAGCCATATCATCATATTGTGCGACCCTGAGGGTTTCCTCTAAATGTCGGTAACGATAACTTACGTTATCACGATCAGTGAGGGGTATCTAGCAACACATCACTGTCTCCCGATATAAAGGAAAGAGTCTTCCAAGACTACTCCCAAACCAAGGCACAAGTGTGACTCTATTCACAAGGCATACATTTATCCTTTGCCACTGGATGTTCTTATTGGACAAGCATGTCAAGCTTGTAACTCCAACACGATGAGCATGATTAGATCAGATGAACATAGTCATCTGGGTATGGCCATACACTTCCTCAATCATCTCATATAAAGGGGGCCCTTTAGAACATCACACTCCTTAAACAAGGATACGGCAATCCTTTATCTATCACAAGTGCCCTAACCTGACTCAAGCTCACCATCCAAGATAGTCTATAATCATTATGTTTCAAATGATATTGAACTACCTCAAGACAATGACAATCATCATTTAGAAACACAAGTGATCTCAAGTCAGAGGACATGTGCCACTTGCTGCTTACAAGGATCATTCACATTGTGACAAGCAATGGAATATCCCAGTAGGGTCTGTCCAGTACATCCAATGTACCCATGAGTCTACATCTTATTCCATGCTCGAAGCATCCTATAAGATTAGCACTCATATTAGTCTCCATCATATCAAGGCTGTCTCATGTTCACCAAGATATCTCGACTAAGGACATACAGCCTGTCAGCCTAGCTGAACAGCTTTGAGACATTATTCAGAAGCACACTCATTGCAGCAGACAAGGTAACAACCTGAATAATAACCATGCCTTTCATAAACATAAGAGTTTATTACATAATACTTTTACAATCCCAAAGGCCTCAAACATTAGCCTTAAGGGCATACTCCAACAATCTCCCACTTGCACTTAATCTAATGGTTGAGAAATCTCAAACCCATATTATTACAGTGCTTCTCATGCTTCTGCTGCGCCAGAGGCTTGGTAAGCGGGTCTGCCAGATTGTCATCTGTATGAACCTTGCAAATCTTGATCTCGCCACGATCAATGATCTCCCGGATCAAGTGAAACCGTCTCTGTATGTGCTTGGACTTCTGGTGCGACCGCGGTTCCTTTGCTTGTGCTATAGCTCCAGTGTTATCACAAAAGATAACCAAAGGATCTGCACTCGAAGGAACGACACCAAGTTCTCTCATGAACTTACGAATCCACACTGCCTCCTTGGATGCTTCCGAGGCTGCAACATACTCGGCTTCTGTTGTGGAATCAGCAACAGTTGACTGTTTGAAACTTTTCCACACCACTGCTCCACCATTCAAGCTAAAAACATAGCCTGATTGCGATCGGAAATCATCCTGGTCCGACTGGAACGAAGCGTCAGTATATCCCTCTATACTGAGTTCTTCCTGACCACCATATATCAAGAACATATCTTTGGTCCTCCGCAGATATTTTAAAATGTTCTTGACTGCAATCCAGTGCGCCAAACCTGGATTACTTTGGAATCGACTGGTCACGCTTAACCCGTAAGCGACGTCTGGGCGAGTACACAACATCGCATACATAATGGACCCAATAGCCGAAGCATAAGGCGTATTGTCCATTTCATCTTTCTCAGTCTGTGTTTGTGGACACTGACTCTTCGAAAGATTCAGACCATGTCTGACTGGAAGATATCCACGTTTAGAATTCTCTAAATGGAATCTCTCCAGGACTTTATCGATGTAAGTACTCTGGCACAGCCCGAGAAGCCTCTTAGATCTATCCCGGTAGATCTTCACACCTAGTACATAGGCTGCTTCTCCTAGATCTTTCATCTGAAAACATTTTCCTAACCATGCCTTAACAGCATGCAGTTCAGGAATATCGTTTCCAATGATCAAGATATCATCGACGTAGAGGATTAGGAATGTAATCACGCTCCCACTAAACCTCTTATATACACACGGGTCATCCTCGTTCTTGATGAAACCAAACTCAGAGATTGATTCATCAAAACGAATATTCCAGCTTCTTGATGCTTGTTTCAGTCCATAAATGGACTTCTTTAACTTGCATATTTTATGACGATCTGATGGATTAGTGAAACCTTCCGGTTGTGTCATATACACATCCTCATCCAGATTTCCATTAAGGAAAGCTGTTTTCACATCCATCTGCCAGATCTCATAATCGTAATATGCAGCTATCGCGAAAAGAATCCGAATAGACTTAAACATGGCTACAGGTGAGAAAGTTTCATCATAATCTATCCCGTAGATTTGTTTGAAACCTTTCGCAACTAGCCTGCCTTTATAGGTAACCACGTTACCATCCATGTCAATCTTCTTCTTGAAGATCCATTTACAGCCTATAGGGATTACTCCCGGAGGCGGATCAACCAAATCCCAGACTTGGTTATCTGACATGGAGTCCATCTCGGCTCGCATAGCATCAAGCCATCTAGCTGACTCCGGTCCACTGACCGCATCCGCATAAGTTAGGGGTTCATCATTATCAATGATGTAGACTCCGTCATAGCGCTCAGGCTGTCGACGGATCCTACCCGATCTTCGCGGTTCCCGTGATATCTGAGCCTCAGGTTGTCCAATAACCTGCTCTACCGGCTCAGGCACATCCAACTCTGCTTGACTACTTTGTCCTTCCTCTGGATTCTCATCCAGCTTTATTTCTCTCCCACTGGCCTCTTGCAGAATAAATTCCTTCTCAAGAAATACGGCCGTCCGAGCAACAAATACCTTGTTCTCCTTGGGATCGTAGAAATAATAACCCTTAGTTTCCTTAGGGTAACCGACAAAGATGCATTTGTCAGATCTGCTCTCTAGTTTCCCAGAGGCGAGCTTTTTGACATAAGCCTCGCAACCCCAGATCCTGATAAATGTCAAGCTAGGCTGTTTCCCATACCATAACTCATATGGCGTCTTTAAAACTGCCTTGGATGGCACTCGGTTTAGTACCTTTGCAGCTGTTTCCAGTGCAAAACCCCAAAAGGAGTATGGAAGAGTAGCCTGACTCATCATAGAACGAACCATATCAAGTAACGTTCTATTTCTCCTCTCGGACACACCATTCCATTGCGGTGTTCCTGGCGGAGTGAGCTGTGAGATAATCCCACACTCTTTCAGATAGTCAGTAAACGCATGACTCAGGTATTCACCACCTCGATCTGAACGAAGTGCCTTGATATTTCGGCCTAGCTGATTTTGTACTTCATTTTTGAACTCTTTGAACTTGTCAAAAGATTCACTTTTATGTCTCATTAAATAGACATATCCATACCTACTGAAATCATCAGTAAAGGTAATGAAGTACTGATAGCCACCTCTGGCATGTTTACCAAAAGGCCCACACACATCACTGTGTATTAGGTCCAGTAAACCTGAAGCCCTTTGACCTTTGTGAGGAAAAGGAGACTTCGTCATTTTACCCATCAAACAAGCTTTGCATGTATCAATCTCCTCATAGGAGAATGATCCCAGCAGTCCATGATCATGCAACCGCTTAATGCGCTTCTCGTTTATATGGCCTAAACGACTATGCCATAACAAGGTGCTGTCATCAGCATACTTGGCTTTCTTATTATCAATATTTTGTATAGAATTGTCCATGTCCAACATGTATAACCCATTGTTAATTGAACCAGTTGCATACACAATATTATCACGAGATAAAACACACTTTGAAATCTTGCATTCAAAGGCAAATCCTTTCCTGACAAGAGCAGGAATAGAGATAATATTCTTTGTGATACTTGGTACAAAATAACAATTGTTTAATTCTAATACAATGCCAGATGGTAAAGAAATGAAATAGTTTCCTACAGCAACAGCAGCAACCCGTGCCCCGTTTCCAACGCGTAGGTCTACCTCATGCTGTCCCACCTGCCTTCTTCTCTTGAGTTCCTGTACATTTGAACAAATGTGAACTCCACATGCAGTGTCCAACACCCATGATATAGAAGAAGATGAAAACATGACCTCAGTCATATATATACCTGAGCCAGAAGCGATGCTTCCCCTCTTATCTCCTTGGAGCGCTTTACAGTCCTTTTTCCAGTGACCCAGCTGGCCACAGTGGAAACACCTGTTGTCCTTCGACCGCTTCACCTTCTGTTTCAGGGCCTTGCTGTAATTCTTGACAGGGGCCTTGCCCTTCTTCCCCTTCTTCTTGTTCCTAAAAGGAACCATCAAGACAGAGGTTGAAGGCTTACCCTTCAGAGTTTCCTCAGTTGTCAAGAGCATATTCAGCAGCTCTGCCGGCGTACAATCGATCTTGTTCATATTAAAGTTAATGATGAACGCATCGAAAGAAGGCGGAAGAGACTGCAGAATAATGTCCACAGCAAGCTCCTGGTTGATGGTATGCCCCAGTTTCTCCAGAGCCTCCTTGTGCCCAATCATCTTGAGCACGTGAGCTCCCACTGGGCTCCCCTCAGCCAGTTTGCTCTGAAAGAAGAGCTTCGTCAGATTATAGCGTTCAGTCCTCGCCTGTGCAGCATACAGCATCTTGAGGTTCGCTATAATTTCTATAGCCGACATGTCCTCATGCTGACGCTGCAGCGGTGGCGTCATAGACGCTAGCATCAGGCAAGCGACATCAATGCTATCATTGACGTGCTTTTCGTAGGCATCCCGAACCGCCCTTGCGGCGTTCGGAGCGGGCTGCGGCGGTATCGCCGTCTCGAGGACATACAGTTTCCTCTCTGCCTTAAGAACAATCTTAAGGTGTCCGAACCAGTCAGAGAAGTTCGGCCCAGCAAACTTCTCCCTTTCCAGTAGGGATCGCACATTGAAGCTCATGGTGTTCGTTGCTGCAGGAATCTACAACAAGCAAGAACAGCAAGGTCAGTATCAATGTTCAGAATCAATCTAGGACTTAAGAAAGATTCTTTTTCTCACTATTTTGTCTGACTGAAAAATCCAGTAAACAGTCCGAAAGAGTAATACTCTTTTAGTGAGATGGGATCCAGATTTCATACTTGGTCTCCGCGTCCCGCTCAGGCGAGATAAGATGCACAGAGATGACAAGCACTAATTTCTGGTAGGCTGTCCCAGCCAATCGCCAACCCGTGCGATTCCCCTTCATCTTGGCAATCCAGCAGACTGTGCCAACTGAGTTGGTACAACACAGTCTCTGATCCCAGAGATGGCTGCCTCCATGTGCTACCATATGCGCCACATATGTAGTCTACATGGTCAAGCTGACCCGACCTACTCCCTGGACCACCACGTGCTATGCTGAGCAACGAGAGGGGATAAATCCCAACTCTGTAACACGCAGGTGAAATCCGGCACCGTCTGAAGATAGATGGACGTGCCCACTGAGTGGGTTCAACACGGCTCCAACGATAGTCAGAAAGGTGAGGTTTCGCGTCAGAAGGCTTACGAGCTTGATATGTTAGCGTTGGATTTTAGCGGTCTTTTATCTTCTTACTATCAGGCATATCCTATGGCTATAGCAGAAGATAAACATAAACATGCAACTCTAATTATTTGCAATAAGTAGAAAGCATGATCTTATGTGGTAAAAGCCCATGAACCCTAGTAAGACCTTAATTTTACTTAAGTCTTCACTTGAGCTCCTTGGCATCTCATCTGGTCCAACCTAGGGCCCTAGCGCCAAGAGCACCTCAGGTGCGCCACCAGCTGAATGCCCCTTTATGATGTGTGCATTTGTACTCTTGTCTAATCAAAGTACATTTGATCTATCTAGACAAGGTTGACACACAGGTCAACAACATTTCATAAATTAAAACAATGTGATTCGCAGATCACAAATTAATTTACAATTTAAACCCAGGCACGCAGGCCCCAGCACAGCACACAATAGGGCAACCCACATAAGACTAAATAGACAAGCATCATGGCATCAAATCATCTTGTGATCCAATCAAGAAATTAAATTTTGAAAAACCCCATGGCATCAATTTTAATTTCCTTACGAGCCCTACAACCTTACAATGGTCCATTGATAGGGATCCACTCATCCATCTAGTTAGATCCTTTGCCCTTGCATGCACCGAGTCCTAACTGACCCGAGTTGACCTAATGGTCAACCATGCATGCCCCAAGGGCTGAACCACCCCATGAGTTTTTGGCAAGCGGGTGTGACCCCGGGCCTAACTCAAGTGTGTTCAGTAGTTGTCTCAACCAGACCTCGCTACACGCCCTAGATGCAGTCAACCTATAGCCACCTTGTGCTTGCGCATAGGTGCCATTGGGTCAACCCATCTGAGCTGTCAGATGGTCTGATCAGACTTGGATCTAACCTAGTGGTGACTTCAACCCCATCAACCCATCTAAGGGTTTAATGTAGTGGCACCTTAGATCTAATTATGCGCGCAAGATGTAAGGTTTTAGAAAACATTTAGAACATGCGCAATGATACAAACAAACAACATGCTTGCATATAACCCTTAGATCTAAGGGGGTCCTCTTCAAGGAGGAGCGCATACTTTAGGGGGTCCCCTTCAAGGGGGAGCGCATACTTTATCAAAGCCATGATACAAGCGCAACTTAAAGCATGATATCATGCGCAACTTCATGAAAGCAAGATACATGCGCAACCTCATGAAAACAAGATACATGCGCAACCTCATGAAAACAAAGCATGCTTCAAGTAAAAGTAAGCGCAACTTGAATGTATGGATCACAAATAAGCAATCATATAGATCATATCAAGAGCCTAGCTCTGATACCAATTGTAGGAACCCCTAATTCTAGGGGAGAAACCCTAAACTTGCAATTCTAACAAGCTTTGCGGAAAAAGGGTTTCAAGATCGCATATGAATCTATAAGATCAACTTATGTTATGAAAAGGAATCATACCAACGCCATGGATTTGGAAGTCGGTTTGGAAGAAGAGATCAAACTAGGTCTCCTCCACAAGCCCACACACAAGATGAAGATGCTCACTTCCTTGAGATCTCTTGTGCTAGCAAGACCCTCAAGCCTTCTTGTCGAATGGAAGGGGATGATGAATCTCCTTGTTGCCGAGAGCTTCACTTGCCTAGCCTCTCCTTCTCGTCGTCAATCACACCTCAACGAAATTGTCCAAGGCGTTCAAGAGAAGAGCACAAACGCTTATGCGTTTAGGCGTTTTTGTGAAACCGGCCATGATGACTTTCCATAAATGGAAGCTCATCATGCCATGCGCTCAAGCCAACCTCAAACGCATTTGAGCATTGAACCATGCGTTCACAATTGTGAACCGGTTCAAGCTAAACCGTTTCAATCGACTTTGGTTCATGAACCAAACCGAAATGGCTCAAGCCATGTGGTCTAGACCATATTGAACCCCAAGGCTCATGATCTAACCGTTCATCACCTGATGCCCCTGATCTCTTCGATCTAGCATCATCTCTCTCGATCCAAGCTTACCGATCTCAAGCCCTAATCAATCAAACATGATCAGGCTAGATCTCACTTACAATCAGAGATTAAATCCCCTTAAACTGAACCCAAAGAATTCAGTCCACACGATCTGACTCAAGTAAGCCATATCATCATATTGTGCGACCCTGAGGGTTTCCTCTAAATGTCGGTAACGATAACTTACGTTATCACGATCAGTGAGGGGTATCTAGCAACACATCACTGTCTCCCGATATAAAGGAAAGAGTCTTCCAAGACTACTCCCAAACCAAGGCACAAGTGTGACTCTATTCACAAGGCATACATTTATCCTTTGCCACTGGATGTTCTTATTGGACAAGCATGTCAAGCTTGTAACTCCAACACGATGAGCATGATTAGATCAGATGAACATAGTCATCTGGGTATGGCCATACACTTCCTCAATCATCTCATATAAAGGGGGCCCTTTAGAACATCACACTCCTTAAACAAGGATACGGCAATCCTTTATCTATCACAAGTGCCCTAACCTGACTCAAGCTCACCATCCAAGATAGTCTATAATCATTATGTTTCAAATGATATTGAACTACCTCAAGACAATGACAATCATCATTTAGAAACACAAGTGATCTCAAGTCAGAGGACATGTGCCACTTGCTGCTTACAAGGATCATTCACATTGTGACAAGCAATGGAATATCCCAGTAGGGTCTGTCCAGTACATCCAATGTACCCATGAGTCTACATCTTATTCCATGCTCGAAGCATCCTATAAGATTAGCACTCATATTAGTCTCCATCATATCAAGGCTGTCTCATGTTCACCAAGATATCTCGACTAAGGACATACAGCCTGTCAGCCTAGCTGAACAGCTTTGAGACATTATTCAGAAGCACACTCATTGCAGCAGACAAGGTAACAACCTGAATAATAACCATGCCTTTCATAAACATAAGAGTTTATTACATAATACTTTTACAATCCCAAAGGCCTCAAACATTAGCCTTAAGGGCATACTCCAACAGTCTTCACATCCATTTGCCAGATCTCATAATCGTAATATGCTGCTATTGCGAGAATGATCTGAATAGACTTGAACATGGCTACAGGAGAGAAAGTTTCATCGTAATCTATCCTATAGATTTGTTTGAAACCTTTCGCAACTAGCCTGCCTTTATAGGTAACCACGTTACCATCCATGTCAATCTTCTTCTTGAAGATCCATTTACAGCCTATAGGGATTACTCCCGGAGGCGGATCAACCAAATCCCAGACTTGGTTATCTGACATGGAGTCCATCTCAGCTCGCATAGCTTCAAGCCATCTCGCTGATTCCGGTCCACTGACCGCATCCGCATAAGTGAGGGGTTCATCATGATCAATGATGTAGACTCCGTCATAGCGCTCAGGCTGTCGACGGATCCTTCCCGATCTTCGCGGTTCCCGTGATATCTGAGCCTCAGGTTGTTCAATAACCTGACCAACTGGCTCAGGCTCATCCAACTATGCTTGACTACTTTGTCCTTCTTCTGGATTCTCATCCAGCTTTATTTCTCTCCCACTGGCCTCTTGCAGAAGAAATTCCTTCTCAAGAAAAATAGCCGTCCGAGCAACAAATACCTTGTTCTCTTTGGGATCGTAGAAATAATAACCCTTAGTTTCCTTAGGGTAACCGACAAAGATGCATTTCTCAGATCTGCTCTCTAGTTTCCCAGAGGCGAGCTTTTTTGACATAAGCCTCGCAACCCCAGATCTTGATAAACATCAAGCTCGGCTGTTTCCCATACCATAACTCATATGGAGTCTTTGAAACTGCCTTGGATGGCACTCGGTTTAGTACCTTTGCAGCTGTTTCCAGTGCAAATCCCCAAAAGGAGTAAGGTAGAGTAGCCTGACTCATCATAGAACGAACCATATCCAATAAGGTTCTGTTCCTCCTTTCGGACACACCATTCCATTGCGGTGTTCCTGGCGGAGTGAGCTGTGTGATAATCCCACACTCCTTCAGATAGTCAGTAAACTCTCGACTTAGGTATTCTCCACCTCGATCTGAGCGAAGTGCCTTGATATTTCGGCCTAGTTGATTCTGTACTTCATTTTTGAACTCTTTGAACTTGTCAAAAGATTCACTCTTATGTCTCATTAGATAGACATACCCGTATCTACTGAAATCATCAGTAAAGGTAATGAAGTATAGATAGCCACCTCTGGCATGTTTACTAAATGGCCCACACACATCACTGTGTATAAGGTCAAGTAAACCTGAAGCCCTTTGACCTTTATTAGAAAAAGGAGACTTCGTCATTTTACCCATTAAACAAGCTTTGCATGTATCAATCTCCTCATAGGAGAATGATCCCAGCAGTCCATGGTCATGCAACCGCTTAATGCGTTTCTTGTTAATATGGCCTAAACGACTATGCCATAGCAAGGTGCTGTCATCAGCATACTTGGCTTTCTTATTATCAATATTTTGTACAAAACATTCCATGTCCAACATGAATAACCCATTTTAATTGATCCAGAAGCATAAACAATATTATCATAAGAAATCACACACTTTGAAATATTGCATTCAAAGGAAAACCCTTTCCTGACAAGAGCAGGAATAGAGATAATATTTTTGGTAATGCTTGGTACAAAGTAACAATTGTTTAGTTCTAATACAAGTCCAGATGGTAATGAGATGTAATAAACTCCTACAGCAACAGCAGTAACCCGTGCCCCGTTTCCAACTCGTAGGTCCACCTCATGCTGTCCCACCTGTCTTCTTCTCTTGAGTTCCTGTACATTTGAACAAATGTGAACTCCACATGCAGTGTCCAACACCCATGATATAGAAGAAGAAGATATCATGACTTCAGTCACAAATATACCTGAGCCAGAATCAATGCTTCCCTTCTTGTCTCCTTGGAGCGCTTTACAGTCCTTTTTCCAGTGACCAAGCTGGCCACAATGGAAACATCTATATTCCTTCGACCGCTTAACCTTTTGTTTCAGAGCCTTGTTGTAGCTCTTGACAGGGGCTTTGCCCTTCTTCCCCTTCTTCTTGTTCCTAGAAGGAACCATCAAGATAGAGGTTGAAGGCTTTCCCTTTAGAGTCAATTCTGTAGTCAAGAGCATGTTCAGTAACTCTGCCGGGGTACAGTCAATCTTGTTCATATTAAAGTTAATAATGAACGGATCGAAAGAGGCCGGGAGAGACTGAAGAATGATGTCTACAGCAAGCTCCTGATTGACGGTATGTCCCAGTTTCTCTAGAGCCTCTTTGTACCCAATCATCTTGAGTACGTGAGCTCCCACTGGACTCCCTTCAGCCAGTTTGCTCTGAAAGAAAAGCTTAGTCAAATTGTAGCGTTCAGTCCTAGCCTGTGCAGCATACAGCATCTTGAGGTTTGCTATAATCTGTATAGCAGATAGATCCTCATGCTGACGCTGCAGCTCTGGCGTCATAGACGCAAGCATCAGGCAAGCGACATCAATGCTATCATTGACATGCTTTTCATAGGCTTCCCGAACCGCCCTTGCGGCGTTCGCAGCGGGTTGAGGCGGTATAGCCGTCTCGAGGACATACAGTTTCCTCTCTGCCTTAAGAACAATCTTAAGGTGTCCGTACCAGTCCGAGAAGTTTGGCCCCGCAAACTTCTCCCTTTCCAGTAGGGATCGCACATTGAAATTCGTGGTGTTCGTTGATGCAGAAATCTACAACATTGCAAGAACAGCAAGGTCAGTATCAATGTTTAGAATCAATCTAGGACTTAAGAAAGATTCTTTTCTCACTATTTTATCTGACTGAAAAATCCAGTAAAACAGTCCGAAAGAGTAACACTCTTTTAGTGAGATGGGATCCAGATTTCATACTTGGTCTCCGCGTCCCGCTCAGGCGAGATAAGATGCACAGAGAGTACAAGCACTAATTTCTGGTAGGCAATCCCTGCCAATCGCCAACCCGTGCGATTCCCCTTCATCTGGGCAATCCAGCAGACTGTGCCAACTGAGTTGGTACAACACAGTCTCTGATCCCTCAGATGGCTGCCTCCATATAGCTAACATATGCTCAGTATGTAGCCTACATGGTCAAGCTGACCCGACCTACTCCCTGGACCACCACGTGCTATGCTGAGCAACGAGAAGCGATAAATCCCTTCTCTGTAACACGCTGGTGTAATCACACACCGTCTGAAGATAGATGGGCGTGCCCACTGAGTGGGTACAACACGGCCCCAACGATAGTCAGAACAGTGAGGTTTCGCGTCAGAAGGCTTACGTGCTTGATATTTTAGCGTTGGATTTTAACGGTCTTTTATCTTCTTAACTATCATGCATAACCTATGGCGATAGCAGAAGATTAAATCATGCAATTCTAGTTATATAAACAATAAATAGAAAGCATGCTGATCGTATCTGGTAAAAGCCCATTAACCCAAGGTAAGACCTTAATTTAACTTAAGTCTTCACTTGAGCTCTTCATGGGTCTTTTGCATCTCTTCTGGCCCAACCCAGGGCCCAAGCGCCCACTGCAGCTCAGGTGCGCCCACCAGGTAAATGCGCCTGTCATAGGGTCGAACCCTAGACCTCCCACCTGGTCAAGCCTCTGCTGCATGCGCCTCTGCCAAGTGTGCTCTGTGCTCATGTCTGATTAAAATACAATTTAATCTATCTAGACATGATTGACACGCAGGTCAATTACACAATAAATTAATTAAAATGTGATACGCAGATCACAAAAATATTAATCTACAATTTTAATCCAGGCACGCAGGCCCCAGCACAGCACACATTGAATAGGCAGCCCACATAAGATTAAATAAACACGCATCATGGCATCCAATCAACATGTGATCCAAACCAGAAAATAAAATTTTTTGAAAAACCCATTGGCATCAATTTTATTTTCCTTATGTGCCCTACTACCTTACAACGGTCCATTAATAGGGATCCACTCATCAGACCTAGTCAGACCCACTGCCCTTGCGTGCATCAAGTCCTAACTGACTTGAGTCGACCCAGTGGTCAACAATGCATGCAACGGGCTGAACGACCCTAATGAGTTCAGGCAAGCGGGTGTGACCCCGGGCCTAACTCATGCACGTTCACTGGTTGTCTCAACCAGACATCGCTACACGCCTGTCTGCAGTCGACCTATAGCCACCTCGTGCTTGCGCACAGGTGCCATCTGGTCGACCCATCTAGGCTGTCAGATGGTCTGATCAGACTGTTTGGATCTTAACTAGACTATGACTTCAACCCTAATAACCCGTCTAAGGGTTTATAGTAGGCGCTTATTAGATCTAATGAAGGGCGCGCAAGTCCTTTTGTTTTGAGAAAAACTAAAGCATGCGCCAACAAACATGCGCCAAGGAGAAAACATACATCTATGATAAGCATGTATTTTCGCCAACTCACATATGTTTACAACAATTTTCGCATGTAACCTTAGATCTAATCAAAAGCGCATACATGGATCAAGCATGAAGATCAAGCAATCATATGAACATATATAAACCATATGCTCTGATACCAATTGAAAATCCCCTAAGCAAAGGGGGGCGAAACCCTAAAGTAGCGCATGTAAAATTTTTGGCAGCGGAATTAGGGTTTCATAAGGATCGCATGTGATATATTCATATGATCAACTTTAAAACCTTGTAAAGATCGAAAGATTCATACCAATGCCATTTGATGGATGGCGTCTTGGAAGCAGAGATCCAAAGGGCTCTCCTCCAAAGGTGCCGCACACAAGAAGAGAGATGGCTTCTCCTTGATGTTCTTTGTGCTAGCAAAGACCTTCAAGTCTCCTTGATCGCTTGAAGGGAATTGAGAGATGAACTCTTGCTTGGCTGAATTTTCTCCAAGGCGTTAACCTCCTTTACCCACGAGAGTGTCGTCGAAAGGAGAAGAGAACGAGAGCAAGAGGCGTTCCACACAAACGTGGGGCGTTACTCTCAAATTGGAAAACCGAATTTCCAAATATAGAAAGCCCTCAATGCTCATGCGTTCATACGTTCACCCAAGTGAACCGAACGCTCATCTCTTTCATTTGAACCAAGCGCTCACACATGAGCCGGTTCAATGACATTTGGTTCAATGACCAATTAAGCCAAGCCTTTGATCTAGATCTCATTAAACCCAAAGGTTCAAGATCTAACCGTTGATCTCTCGATGCTCTTGATCTCACCAATCTAGCATCACTTCTCTCGATCGAAGCTTATCGATCTCAAGCCCTAATCAATCAAACATGATCAGACCAGATCTCACTTACAATCAGAGTTTAAATCCCTTTAAAATGAACCGAAACAATTCAGTCCACACGATCTGACATGAGTAAGCCATATCATAAAATTGTGCGACCCTAAGGGTTTCCTTTAAATGTCGGTAACGATAACTTACGTTATCACGATCAGTGAGGGGTATCTAGCAACACATCACTGTCTCCCGATATAAAGGAAAGAGTCTTCCAAGACTACACCCAAACCACAGCACAAGTGTGAATCCACTTCACTAGGCATACATGTTTCCTTTGCCACTGGATGTTCTTATTGGACAAGCGTGTCAAGCCTGTGACTCCAATATGATGAGAATGATTAGATCAGATGAACACAGTCATCTGGGTATGGCCATACACTTTCTCAATCATCTCATCCAGGGGGGCCCCTTTAGAACATCACACTCCAAACTAGGAGACGGCAATCCTTTATCTATCACTAGTGCCCTAACATGACTCATGCTCATTATCCAAGATAGTCTATAACCATTATGTTTCAAATGATATTGAACTACCTCAAAACAATGCCAATCATCATTTAGAAACACAAGTGATCTCAAGTCAGAGGAAATATGCCACTTGTTGCATACAAGGATTATTCACATTGTGACAAGCAATTGAATATCCTAGTAGGGTCTGTCCAGTACATCCAATGTACCCATGAGTCTACATCTTATTCCATGCTCGAAGCATCCTATAAGATTAGAACACATATTAGTCTCAATCATATCAAGGCTGTCTCAAGTTCACCAAGATATCTCGACTAAGGACAATACTGCATGTCAGCCTAGCTGAACAGCATTGAGACATTATTCAGAAGTATACATATTGCTGCAGATGATATAACAACCTGAATAATAACCATTGCCTTTATAAACATAAGAGTTTATACATGATACTGATATAATCCCAAGGCCTCAAACATTAGCCTTAAGGGCATACCCCAACAGAATTGTGCCAAGATGCCTTGCTCTTGCCACTTAAGTTGTTCACGCCAACTTCAAAGGATGCTCTCGCATATGTTGATGTATCATATAGAAAGAAGCGGCTAGGCAAGGTGATATATGCGCAAACACAAAGAGACATGCGACTACCGTAAATGGGGAGGCCAATTAGGGTTAGAGGTTAGGAAAGTCTCCAAGACTTTTCGATAAACCTCTACATATCAGCCATATGCGCTTGGGACTTACCAAATAAGTCCATGAAGCCATATGTGCCTCAAGGCTTGCCATAGAGACAAGCCTTCCATCCAAGGTAGAAGGGCTAGGCGCCAAAAGCTTCCTAAGGAAGCACTGGGCGCCTACTTCTCCCCATTATGTTGGTGTATATGCCCTAAGGACCTAATTCTGGTCCGTTACTTGTACTACTTGACATTGATATTTATATCATACTGGCATTGTCGTTATCATTATTTGTTTACATCTGCGAACATGTACTTATATGATAATGTCCCTGGAGACAGATTGGATCTGTGCTCAAACTATTGTCCCTAGTTAATGTACCTTAGTGGATATGGGACAGCTATGGTACTTGTAAGACTGGTATATGTGTTGGTTAGGCACGAGGTTCTAACGCAGGCATATGGGTATATCAGTGGTAGATATACTGGACCTACCCGCTGTGAGGCAATGACTTGGTGTCACGAGTTATCCTCACAAGTGATAGGAGACGTATTGATCCCTTGACTTGAGGTCATTGGCCATTCTATCTGGTTAGGGATATGCTTTGATACAAGCTAACACCTTGCCGTAGTTGGGAGGTAATAACGGTTGTCATTGGGCATGTCACGACCCATATGAGAAGGTCAATGCACAGACATAGGATTTGCCCCTTCCTAAGGGAAGCCTGATATCCATGGAGTTCCTCTATGGTTCTATGACTGAAAGTGTATGGTCATACCCAGGTTAGACCTGATTTAGTCATAGCCATGAGATTGGATAGAAACAAGTGGTGACACACTTGGCCAATCGGATATCAATTAGGCAAAGAGACTGTAATGCATCTGTACCTGGTTGTGATGATGGGGATGTCGATGTCGATATCCATTCCGATGACTTGGGTAGCAGCGATGCACTGCTAGGTGCCACTCACTGCTTGTGGTGACATGGGTCAGCACTGCCAACGTCAGAGGAACCTACAGGGTCGTACACCTTGATACTCGAGTTCTCGTATTGATCGGGAAGCCTTATGATCGAGTTATTGGATAACTCAGATCTATTCTGGAGATTTCATCAGCGCCAATGGACCTGATGGGATGGAAGAGATTTGTTGGAGCCAACTTCCATTTATGGCATATTAACCATGGTTAGCCCAATTTGACCTAGGGTTTAATTGGATTGGATCCATGGGCTTGGTTAACATGCATAATGGACATTGGGTTGGGCCCATTGAAAAGTTGGGCTTATTGGGCTTAAGGAGAAGAAAAGAGATGGCGCATGGTTAACCCTAGTTAGACTAGGGTTAGCGCCTATACCTCATGTGAGTTTAATTAATCATGATAAAATAGGGGCTAATTAATTAATTAATTAGAGTCCTATTTTTGTGGGATTAAATGGGCTTATTTATTTGAATTAATTAGAGTCCTAATTGGATTAGGATTTAATTAATTAAATAAATAATTAGAGTCCTAGTTGGATTAGGACTTGATTCAAAATATAATTTGAACCTTGATCAAGTCGCCCACTTGAGTCCTAATTGGATTAGGACTGATCATGATTAATTAGAATCCTAATTAGATTAGGATTTAATTATTTAAACAATTAATTAGAGTCCTAATTGGATTAGGACTTGGTTAATTCCTAAAATAATTAAACTCCTAAATCCTCTCCAAGCCGCCCACTCAAATTGAATTGTGGCCACACACTCAACCGCCTCTTGCTCTATAAATAGAGCCATAGACGCCTCCCCTCATGATACTAATCTCTCCTTGAGGCGTGATCAAAATTGAGGGCGAGTTCTTGAGGGCGAGAGAAAGAGGCTAGTGGCGCAATCCTTCCATCCAACCCTAGCCGCAACACACCTTCTTCCCTTCCTCTTGGCGTGAGGAACTTGGTGGTGTTTGCCGACTTCCTTCTCCTCATCTTCCTCTTGGCGCATATACCTTGGAGGTGGCACAAGGCTAGAGGAATAAGCACAAGGCTTGGATCTTCTTCCCGAAGCTAGCACCGGGTGTGGAAGAAGAGAGCTCGAGGCATCTGTGTGTGTGAGACTGCAGAGGGCGCACGCTTGGGCGCCTACTACGACATCGGCGTCACCTAAATCAAGGTACTTTCTGTTGGGGTATGCCCTTAAGGCTAATGTTTGAGGCCTGTGGGAATGTATCTGTATCATGTAATAAACTGTTATGTTTATAAAGGCATGGTTATTATTCAGTTGTTTACATTGTCTGCTGCAATATATGTTCTTCTGAATAATGTCTCAAAGCTGTTCAGCTAGGCTGACATGCTATAAGTCCTTAGTCGAGATATCTTGGTGAACATGAGACAGCCTTGATATGATTGAGACTAATATGTGTTCTAATCTTATAGGATGCTTCGAGCATGGAATAAGATGTAGACTCATGGGTACATCGGATGTACTGGACAGACCCTACTAGGATGTTCAATTGTTTGTCACAATGTGAATATTCCTTGAGTGAGACAAGTGGCACATTTCCTTTGACTTGAGATCACTTGTGTTTTCTAAATGATGATTGTCATTGTTTTGAGATAGTTCAATATCATTTGAAACACAATGATTATAGACTATCTTGGATGGTGAACTTGAATCATGTTAGGGCACTAGTGATAGACATAGGATTGCCGTCTCCTTGTTTAAGGAGTGTGATGTTCTAAAGGGGCCCCCCTCGGATGAGATGATTGAGAAAGTGTATGGCCATACCCAGATGACTATGTTCATCTGATCTAATCATGCTTGTCATATTGGAGTTACAGGCTTGACAGGCTTGTCCAATAAGAACATCCAGTGGCAAAGGAAATATGCATGCCTAGTGATGTTGATTCACACTTGTGCTGTTTTTGGGTGTAGTCTTGGAAGACTCTTTCCTTTATATCGGGAGACAGTGATGTGTTGCTAGATACCCCTCACTGATCGTGATAACGTGAGTTATCGTTACCGACATTTAAAGGAAACCCTCAGGGTCGCACAATTTGATGATATGGCTTACTTAAGTCAGATCGTGTGGACTGAATTGTTTGGGTTCAGTTTAAAGGGATTTAATCTCTGATTGAAAGTGAGATCTGGTCTGATCATGTTTGATTGATTAGGGCTTGAGATCGGTAAGCTTCGATCGAGAGAATGAGTGCTAGATCAGTCAGATCAGAAGCATTGAGAGATTGACGGTCAGATCGAGAGCCTTTGGGTTTATTTTGATCTGGACTTATTTCTTGGTTTATTTGGTTAGTGGACCAAATCGGTTTGAACCAGCTCATGGATGAGCGCATGGTTCAATGGTGATGTGGCATTTGCGATTGGGGTAAACCCAAGATCGCATATGGAGAAGTGGGATGCTATTTTTAGCACTTCTCAAACGTGGCCATGAACACACGTCGCCCCTCTCTTGCCTCTTCATGCAATTGACGCCTCCTTGGGTTGTCATCGAGCGGCATTCTCGTATGAGGAAGTCTAAGGCGACAAGAGAAAGACGCCAAGAAAGAAAAAGCTCTCTTTTCCCTTTTGCATTCGATCAGAGACACCTTGGACGACTCTTGCTAGCACAAGGGACGACAAGAAGGAGCCAAGACTCATCTTGTGTGTGATGATTTGGAGGAGATCTTCATTGCTCTCTTTCTTCCAAGGCGCCATCTAGAAATGGCAATGGTATGGATCGAATCACTTCTTTTGCAATCGGTTTTTGTTAAGTTGATCATATGATACATGCTCTTCGATCTATGAAACCCTTTATCCGCTGCCCCCTACTTTGATTGCGCCACCACTTTAGGGTTTTGCTCCCCCTCGAAGGGGACTCTTCAATTGGTATCAGAGCGGAGTTAACGCATGTTTTTGTATGATTGCTTAAGCCATTTTGTGATCCATGCTTGCGAAAATGCTTAGATCTTTCATACATGCAAAAATACATGTTTACATGTCATAAGCGAAACTTGTGTTTGTTTTCTTTGCGCATGTATGTTGGCGCATGATGTAGTTTTTCTCAAAAAAATATATCACTTGCGCGACTCATTGTAGATCTAAGATGCGCCTGCATTAAACCCTTAGACGGGTTATTAGGGTTGAAGTTATCCCCTAGGTTAGATCCAATCAGTCTGATCAGACTATCTGACAGCCTTGATGGGTCGACTGGATAGCACCTTGGCGCAAGCTTGAGGTGGCTATAGGTCGACTGCAGACAGGCGTGTAGCGATGTCTGATTGAGACGACCCATGAACGCACCTGAGTTAGGCCCGGGGTCACACCCGCTTGCCAGACCTCAGTGTGGTCGTTCAGCCCTTGGCGCATGCATGGTTGACCTTTTGGTCGACTCAAGTCAGTTAGGACTTGGTGCATGCAAGGGCAGTGGATCTGACTAGGATGGATGAGTGGATCCCTAGTAATTGACCGTTGTAAGGTTGTAGGGCAAATAAGGAAAAAATTAAAATTGATCCTATGTGGTTTTCGAAAATTTTAATTTTTATGATGGATCACATGATTGTTGAATGATGCATATGTATGTTTATTTAATCTTATGTGGGCTGCCCATTTTAATGTGTGTTGTGCTGGGGCCTGCGAGCCTGGTATTAATTGTAAATTAATTTTTAGTTTTGTGATCTGCGTATCACAGTTCAATTAATTTATAATGTGAAATTGACCTGCGTGTCAATCTTGTCTAGATAGTTAAATTTGTAATTTAATTAGACAAGAGCACAGTGCACACTTGGCAGAGGCGCATGCAGCAGTGGCTTGACCAGGTGGGAGGTCCAGGGTTCGACTCTGGGACCAGGCGCAAATTCCTGGTGGGCGCACCACAGCTGCAGAAGGCGCTTGGGCCCTGGTTTGGGCCAGATGAGCAGCTAAAGACCCATGAAGAGCAAGTGCAGACTTAAGTTAGGTTAAGGTCTCACTAGGGCTATGGGCTTTTACCACATAAGATTCATGCTTTCTTTTATTTAATGTTTAAATATTAGAATTGCATGATTAAGTTTATCTTCTGCTATCACCATAGGAATTGCATGATAGTGAAGAAGATAAAAGACCGTTAAAATCCAACGCTAAAATATCAAGCTCGTAAGCCTTCTGACGCGAAACCTCACTGTTCTGATTATCGTTGGAGCCGTGTTGTACCCACTCAGTGGGCACGTCCATCTATCTTCAGACGGTGCGGGATTACACCTGTGTGTTACAGAGTAGGGATTTATCCCTTCTCGTTGCTCAGCATAGCACATGGTGGTCCAGGGAGTAGGTCGGGTCAGCTTGACCGTGTAGGCTACATATGTGGCGCATATGGTAGCACATGGAGGCAGCCATCTGTGGGGTCAGAGACTGTGTTGTACCAACTCAGTTGGCACAGTCTGCTGGACTGCCCAGATGAAGGGGAATCGCACGGGTTGGCGATCGGCAGGGACTGCCTACCAGAGATTAGTGCTTGTACTCTCTGTGCATCTTATCTCGCCTGAGCGGGACGCGGAGACCAAGTATGAAATCTGGATCCCATCTCACTAAAAGAGTTCTACTCTTTCGGGCTGTTTTGTTGGATTTTTCAAGCCAGATAAAATAGTGAGAAAAAGAATCTTTCTTAAGTCCTGATTGATTCTTATACATTGATACTGACCTTGCTGTTCTTGCATTGTTGTAGATACCTGCAGCAACGAACACCATGAACTTCAATGTGCGATCCCTACTGGAAAGGGAGAAGTTTGCTGGGCCGAACTTCTCTGACTGGTTTGGACACCTTAAGATCGTTCTTAAGGCAGAGAGGAAACTGTATGTCCTCGAGACGGCAATACCGCCGCAGCCCGCTCCGAACGCCGCAAGGGCGGTTCGGGAAGCCTATGAAAAGCACGTCAATGATAGCATTGATGTCGCTTGCCTGATGCTAGCGTCTATGACGCCACCGCTGCAGCGTCAGCATGAGGATATGTCGGCTATAGAGATTATAGCGAACCTCAAGATGCTGTATGCTGCACAGGCGAGGACTGAACGCTATAACTTGACGAAGCTCTTCTTTCAGAGCAAACTGGCTGAAGGGAGCCCAGTGGGAGCTCACGTGCTCAAGATGATTGGGCACAAGGAGGCTCTAGAGAAACTGGGGCATACCATTAACCAGGAGCTTGCTGTGGATATTATTCTGCAGTCTCTCCCGCCTTCATTCGACGCATTCATTATTAATTTTAATATGAACAAAATCGATTGTACTCCGGCAGAGCTGCTGAATATGCTCTTGACCACTGAGGAGACTCTGAAGGGTAAGCCTTCGACCTCTGTCTTAATGGTTCCTTCTAGGAACAAGAAGAAGGGGAAGAAGGGCAAGGCCCCCGTCAAGAGTTACAGCAAGGCTTTGAAGCAGAAGGTCAAGCGGTCCAAGGAATACAGGTGTTTCCACTGTGGCCAGCTGGGTCACTGGAAAAAGGACTGTAAAGCGCTCCAAGGAGATAAGAGGGGAAGCTTCGCTTCTGGCTCAGGTATATTCGTGACTGAGGTCATGTTTTCTTCTTCTATATCATGGGTGTTGGACACTGCATGTGGAGTTCACATTTGTTCAAATGTACAGGAACTCAAGAGAAGAAGACAGGTGGGACAGCATGAGGTGGACCTACGCGTTGGAAACGGGGCACGGGTTGCTGCTGTTGCTGTAGGAGACTACTTCATTTCTTTACCATCTGGACTTGTATTGGAACTAAACAATTGTTACTTTGTTCCCAGTATTACTAAAAATATTATCTCCATTCCTGCTCTTGTCAGGAAGGGATTTTCCTTTGAATGCAATATTTCAAAGTGTGTTTTGTCTTTTGATAATATTGTTTATGCAACTGGTTCAATTAACAATGGGTTATTCATGTTGGACATGGAGCGTTCTATACAAAATATTGATATTAAGAAAGCCAAGTATGCTGATGACAGCACCTTGCTATGGCATAGTCGTTTAGGCCATATAAACGAGAAACGCATTAAGCGGTTGCATGATTATGGACTGCTGGGATCATTCTCCTACAAGGAGATTGATACATGCAAGGCTTGTTTAATGGGTAAAATGACGAAGTCACCTTTTCCTCACAAAGGTCAAAGGGCTTCAGGTTTACTTGACCTTATACACAGTGATGTGTGTGGGCCATTTAGTAAACATGCCAGAGGTGGCTATCAGTACTTCATTACCTTTACTGATGATTTCAGTAGGTATGGCTATGTCTATCTGATGAGACATAAGAGTGAATCTTTTGACAAGTTCAAAGAGTTCAAGAATGAAGTACAGAATCAGCTAGGCCGAAATATCAAGGCACTTCGCTCAGATCGAGGTGGAGAATACTTGAGTCATACGTTTACTGACTATCTGAAGGAGTGTGGGATTATCTCACAGCTCACTCCGCCAGGAACACCGCAATGGAATGGTGTGTCCGAGAGGAGAAATAGAACGTTACTTGATATGGTTCGTTCTATGATGAGTCAGGCTTCTTTACCCAACTCCTTTTGGGGTTTTGCACTGGAAACAGCTGCAAAAGTACTAAACCGAGTGCCATCCAAGGCCGTTTCAAAGACGCCATTTGAGTTATGGTATGGGAAACAGCCGAGCTTAACATTTATCAGGATCTGGGGCTGCGAGGCTTATGTCAAAAAGCTCGCCTCTGGGAAACTAGAGAGCAGATCAGACAAATGTATCTTTGTCGGTTACCCTAAGGAAACTAAGGGTTATTATTTCTTCGATCCCAAGGAGAACAAGGTTTTTGTTGCTCGGACGGCCATATTTCTTGAGAAGGAGTTTCTTCTGCAAGAGGCCAGTGGGAGAGAAATAAAGCTGGATGAGAATCCAGAGGAAGGACAAAGTGCTCAAGCACAGTTGGATGAGCCTGAGCCAGTAGATCAGGTTATTGAACAACCTGAGGCTCAGATATCACGGGAACTGCGAAGATCGGGAAGGATTCGTCGACAGCCTGAGCGCTATGACGGAGTCTAAATCATTGATAATGATGAACCCCTCACTTATGCAGATGCGGTCAGTGGACCGGAGTCAGCGAGATGGCTTGAAGCTATGCGCGCCGAGATGGACTCCATGTCAGATAACCAAGTTTGGGATTTGGTTGATCCGCCTCCGGGAGTTATCCCTATAGGCTGTAAATGGATCTTCAAGAAGAAGATTGACATGGATGGTAACGTGGTTACCTATAAAGGCAGGCTAGTTGCGAAAGGTTTCAAACAAATCTACGGGATAGATTATGATGAAACTTTCTCACCTGTAGCTATGTTTAAGTCTATTCGGATTCTTTTCGCGATAGCTGCATATTATGATTATGAGATCTGGCAGATGGATGTGAAAACAGCTTTCCTAAATGGAAATCTGGATGAGGATGTGTACATGACACAACCTGAGGGTTTCACTAATCCAGCAGATCGTCATAAGATATGCAAGTTAAAGAAGTCTATTTATGGACTTAAGCAAGCATCAAGAAGCTGGAATATTCGTTTTGATGAATCAGTCACTGATTTTGGTTTCATCAAGAACGAGGATGACCCGTGTGTATATAAGAGGTTTAGTGGGAGCGTGATAACTTTCCTAGTCCTCTACGTCGATGACATCTTGATCATTGGAAATGACATTCCTGAAATGCATGCTGTTAAGGCATGGTTAAGGAAATGTTTCCAGATGAAAGATCTAGGAGAAGCAGCCTATGTATTAGGTGTGAAGATCTACAGGGATAGATCTAAGAGGCTTCTCGGGCTGTGCCAGAGTACTTACATCGAAAAGGTCCTGGAGAGATTTCATTTAGAGAATTCTAAACGAGGATATCTTCCAGTCAGACATGGTCTGAGTCTTTCGAAGAGTCAGTGTCCACAAACACAGACTGAGAAAGATGAAATGGACAATACGCCTTATGCTTCGGCTATTGGATCCATTATGTATGCGATGTTGTGTACTCGCCCAGACGTCGCTTACGGGTTAAGCGTGACCAGTCGTTTCCAAAGTAATCCAGGTGTGGCGCACTGGATTGCAGTCAAGAACATTTTAAAATATCTGCGGAGGACCAAAGATATGTTCTTGATATATGGTGGTCAGGAAGAACTCAGTATTGAAGGATATACTGACGCTTCGTTCCAGTCGGACCAGGATGATTTCCGATCGC
Organism: Costus lasius; assembly: GCA_027563935.2. Taxonomy (NCBI): domain Eukaryota; kingdom Viridiplantae; phylum Streptophyta; class Magnoliopsida; order Zingiberales; family Costaceae; genus Costus; species Costus lasius. The sequence continues at coordinate 31,448,821 of CM050451.1, read as the reverse complement.
AATCAGGCTATGTTTTTAGCTTGAATGGAGGAGCAGTGGTGTGGAAGAGTTTCAAACAGTCAACTGTTGCTGATTCCACAACAGAAGCCGAGTATGTTGCAGCCTCGGAAGCATCCAAGGAGGCAGTATGGATTCGTAAGTTCGTGAGAGAACTTGGTGTCGTTCCTTTGAGTGCAGATCTTTGGTTATCTTTTGTGATAACACTGGAGCAATCGCACAAGCAAAGGAACCACGGTCGCACCAGAAGTCCAAGCACATACAGAGACGGTTTCATTTGATCAGGGAGATCATAGATCGTGGCGAGATCAAAATCTGCAAGGTTCATACAGATGACAATCTAGCAGACCCGCTTACTAAGCCTCTGGCGCAGCAGAAGCATGAGAAGCACTGTAATAATATGGGTTTGAGATTTCTCAACCATTAGATTAAGTGCAAGTGGGAGATTGTTGGGGTATGCCCTTAAGGCTAATGTTTGAGGCCTGTGGGAATGTATCTGTATCATGTAATAAACTGTTATGTTTATAAAGGCATGGTTATTATTCAGTTGTTTACATTGTCTGCTGCAATATATGTTCTTCTGAATAATGTCTCAAAGCTGTTCAGCTAGGCTGACGTGCTATAAGTCCTTAGTCGAGATATCTTGGTGAACATGAGACAGCCTTGATATGATTGAGACTAATATGTGTTCTAATCTTATAGGATGCTTCGAGCATGGAATAAGATGTAGACTCATGGGTACATCGGATGTACTGGACAGACCCTACTAGGATGTTCAATTGTTTGTCACAATGTGAATATTCCTTGAGTGAGACAAGTAGCACATTTCCTTTGACTTGAGATCACTTGTGTTTTCTAAATGATGATTGTCATTGTTTTGAGATAGTTCAATATCATTTGAAACACAATGATTATAGACTATCTTGGATGGTGAACTTGAATCATGTTAGGGCACTAGTGATAGACATAGGATTGCCGTCTCCTTGTTTAAGGAGTGTGATGTTCTAAAGGGGCCCCCCTCGGATGAGATGATTGAGAAAGTGTATGGCCATACCCAGATGACTATGTTCATCTGATCTAATCATGCTTGTCATATTGGAGTTACAGGCTTGACAGGCTTGTCCAATAAGAACATCCAGTGGCAAAGGAAATATGCATGCCTAGTGATGTTGATTCACACTTGTGCTGTTTTTGGGTGTAGTCTTGGAAGACTCTTTCCTTTATATCGGGAGACAGTGATGTGTTGCTAGATACCCCTCACTGATCGTGATAACGTGAGTTATCGTTACCGACATTTAAAGGAAACCCTCAGGGTCGCACAATTTGATGATATGGCTTACTTAAGTCAGATCGTGTGGACTGAATTGTTTGGGTTCAGTTTAAAGGGATTTAATCTCTGATTGAAAGTGAGATCTGGTCTGATCATGTTTGATTGATTAGGGCTTGAGATCGGTAAGCTTCGATCGAGAGAATGAGTGCTAGATCAGTCAGATCAGAAGCATTGAGAGATTGACGGTCAGATCGAGAGCCTTTGGGTTTATTTTGATCTGGACTTATTTCTTGGTTTATTTGGTTAGTGGACCAAATCGGTTTGAACCAGCTCATGGATGAGCGCATGGTTCAATGGTGATGTGGCATTTGCGATTGGGGTAAACCCAAGATCGCATATGGAGAAGTGGGATGCTATTTTTAGCACTTCTCAAACGTGGCCATGAACACACGTCGCCCCTCTCTTGCCTCTTCATGCAATTGACGCCTCCTTGGGTTGTCATCGAGCGGCATTCTCGTATGAGGAAGTCTAAGGCGACAAGAGAAAGACGCCAAGAAAGAAAAAGCTCTCTTTTCCCTTTTGCATTCGATCAGAGACACCTTGGACGACTCTTGCTAGCACAAGGGACGACAAGAAGGAGCCAAGACTCATCTTGTGTGTGACGATTTGGAGGAGATCTTCATTGCTCTCTTTCTTCCAAGGCGCCATCTAGAAATGGCAATGGTATGGATCGAATCACTTCTTTTGCAATCGGTTTTTGTTAAGTTGATCATATGATACATGCTCTTCGATCTATGAAACCCTTTATCCGCTGCCCCCTACTTTGATTGCGCCACCACTTTAGGGTTTTGCTCCCCCTCGAAGGGGACTCTTCACTTTCTATCTCATCATGTCGACTCTTTCGCATACGATCTTCACTGGGTTTTTGGGACTGGCCTATTTCGGGGGTATTCTTCCACTGCGCAACGTGTTTGCATCTCTGAAAATTTGTAAAATATCCCCGGGGTTTCCCAACAGTGGTATCAGAGGGACTTGCGAAACTCGAACGATGTTTTTCATGCTTTTCATATTTTTCATGCTCACATGCCATATTTCAATTTTCAAAAATTGCAAATTTCATGGCAAATGTTTTTTTCTAAAAGTAGGAAAAATTAGGGTTTCTTGTTTCTATCACCTTTTCAATCTCTTTTGGATTTTTGGATTATTTTTCTTGCATGGTTTAAAGATCAAAGGCGCACGTGATTTTGTCAAGTAGGATGGGCATTGTGTCTTCGGACTGGCCGGGTCTCTTGATCTGACAAAATTACCAGCCGAGAGGATCTTTGAAATCATCATGAAAATTAATTGCGAATAACTAAAAGATTTGTGAGAAGAAGATGAGAAAAAGAAACTAGTTTTATGAGAAAGTAAAATTTGAAATTTTATGTTTTTCATGAGCATGTAGAATTGAATGAGTAATGCCTTGATTGTGCATGGTGTTGTGATCATTAGTCAAGCCCCTTTGCATGCCTGTGATGTACTCTTGTGAGGCCTGCGTGCCACTTTTCTTTTTGCTTTTAATTAAGATGAAGATTAGGATGACGCACATCACCTGAAGATAGGCGCATGCATGCTTGCTTGCGCACCTTGCATGGTGGCACAAGAAGCACCCCTCTTTGATGGCCCTTACTTGGTGGCGCATCATCCTTGAAGGAAGCCCATGGCATTGGCCGACCCTATGAGGGTGCTTCTAGGGTTTCCCTAGAACTACATCTAGGGTTTGAGAGCTAAACCATGGTGAGGACGACCTTGGAGCCGAGCTTGAAGACCAAGATAGAAGTCGGTTAGGTTAGGTCTTTAGGGGCTTGAGTCCTAGGTCAAGAGTTGAACCTCTTCTGGCATGGGTTGGTTCAATGTCTTGAATAGGCTATGATCACATCATCCCTTTACTGCTTTCCATATCTGCTAAAGCATGCCTATGATGTTTTATTTTATGTTATCACTATAGGATTGCATGCCTGTAATGCTAGACAAAAGATGAAACTGAATTGATGAGACCTCAAAACCCTCATTCAAATATCAAGTCTAGTAGCCTTCTGACGTGTAGCCCTCGTCAAACTATCTATCGATGGTGCTGTGCATTGTTTCCACCCTAGCGGACACACCCATCTATCTTTAGGAGGCGTGTGGTGACAATGTTTTCCCTAGTCCAGTTAAAATCCTGGACGCGCCTTTGCAAGGAATTCGTTGGCCCTGGGCATAACGGTCAGGATAGACTTGACTAGTTTTTCATATGTGATGGCCACATGATGGAACTCTAGAGGCAACCTCAAGAAGTTAGGGTTTTGTGTTGTTTCAGCCCTAGCTGGGCACAAAATGCTTGAACTGTCTTGAGAAGGGGAATTGCTAAGTTGCAATTGGCTGGCGCACCTACCTTGAGATACATGCGTCACCTCGTGCAGTACATCCTGCCCTAGCGGGACGCGAGGCCGTGTGAGCAACAAGGATCCCATCTCACTAGGAAATCTTGAATTTCCCGATTGACTTTGTGGGTTGTCAATTCGATTAAAATAGTGGGAGCCATGATCAATTAAAATAAGTCCAGTTTAAATGATTTGAAGTAGTGCTAATCTGCTTTTCTTGTTTGTTGTAGAAACGATGACTATGAACAATAGTAGATTGTCACTGCGATCTATCCTAGAAAAGGACAAGTTGGTTGGATCCAACTTGATGGATTGGTGTCAAACCTTGAGGGGTGACCTCAAGCTCGATAGCTGTAAAAGGCATAACCAGAAAGAGGAGAGGAGAAGGGTTACACCTTCATCTTTAGGCTCTAGTATTTGCGTAGTTGAAGTCAATCTGTCTACTTCAAATACGTGGGTATTGGATACCGCATGTGGAGTGCATATTTGTACAAATATGCAAGGGCTCAAACGAAGTAGGACAATGCGACCAGGAGAGTTGACCTTCGGGTCGGTAACGGGGCACAGGTTGTTGCTGTAACTGTAGGAGACTACACTCTCTTGCTGCCGTATGGACTTCAACTAGAACTGGAACATTGCTTCTATGCACCGTCGATTACTAAGAATATTATATCCATTCTTGCCCTGGTGAGGAAAGGATTTTGTTTTGCGATAAAAGAGAACACATGTTCTTTTTCATTGCCAAACATATTCTATGGATCTGGTAAACTATGCAATGGTTTGTATGCCTTGGACATGCAAAGTTATGTGTGCAACGTTAATGCTAAGAGGATCAAGTTAAGTGGTTTAAATAATACTTATCTTTGGCATTATCGTTTAGGGCACATCAACAAGAATCGCATCCAAAATCTCCATGCAAATGGATTCCTGGATTCAGATTCCTTGGAGGAATTTGACATATGCGAGCCTTCTTTGTTGGGAAAAATGACAAAGGCGTCATTCACCAAGCATGGTGAGAGGGCCACAGGTTTGTTGGATCTAATAAACAGTGATGTGTTCGGGCCATTCAATAAACAAGCTAGAGGTGGGTATGTCTACTTCATCACATTTACTGATGACTTCAGTAGATATGGTTATGTCTATTTGATGAGACATAAGACTGAATCCTTGGAGAAATTTAAGGAGTTCAAGAATGAAGTGGAAAACCAGCTTGGACGATCTATTAAGGCTCTTTGGTCTGATCGAGGCGGAGAGTACTTGAGCCATGAGTTTATTGACTATCTTAGAGAGTGTGGGATTCTTTCCCAACTCACTCCTCCTAGAACACCTCAGTGGAATGGGGTGTCTGAGAGGAGAAATCTAACTTTGTTGGACATGGTTCGATCTATGATGAGTCACGCAACTCTACCTCCGTATTTCTAGGGTTTTGCATTACTTACAGCAATCAAGACACTGAATAACGTTCCGTCAAAGAGTGTTCCTAGACCCCACATGAGTTGTGGACTGGGAGACGCTCAATGCTATCATTTATGCGGATCTGGGGATGTGAGGCTTATGTCAAACGTCAGGATTCTAGCAAGCTAGAACCTAGATCTAATAAATGTGTGTTTATGGGGTATCCTAGGGAAACCAAATGATACTACTTCATTAATCCCACCGAGAACAAAGTTTTTATTGCTTGGACTGCCGTATTTCTCGAGAAAGATTTTCTCTTGAAAGGCACCAGTGGGAGAAGCTTTGACTTGGATGAGGTCCAAGGTCAGCCACAAGACACAACAGGAGAGATGGAACCTGAGCCACCTGCACCGGTTGCTGGGCAACCAGAGGCTCAGACACAGGCCCCACATAGGTCTGGGAGAATTCATCGTGCACCTGAGAGGTATGGGTCGCTGCCGACCCAACACGACGGGATCTTCATCATTGAGGTTGAACCCAGGACTTATGATGAGGTGGTCAGTGAAAGTCCCACCCTAAGGGGAGGGGGGAAACCCTAATAGACGTGCGCATATATATAAAACTTTCGAAGCGGAATTTAGGGTTTCTTAGATCGGTTAGCATGAACACATGATCAACTTGTTCAAGGATTGCAAAGAATCAACAAGAGATCATACCATAGCCATCGTTTAGATGGTGCCTTGGAAGCTAGAGGGCGATATGGCTCTCCTCCAAAGGTGCCGCACACAAGGTGAAGATGGCTTTCTCCTTGTCGTCCTTTGTGCTAGCAAAGAGCTTCAAGAGTCCTAATCACTTGAAGGGAAGATGAGAGATGACTCTCGGCGTAGATGAACTCCCTCTTCTTTTCGTCAAGTGTCACCACCGAAAAGAGAAGAGAAGACCAAAAAGGATGCCCGCGGCGAGAGAGTGAAGAATCCCCTTTCACGTTCGAAAACGCATAACGTTTTCAACAAAGGAAAACGGCTTTCCAATTTTAGAAAGCACTAACTCCACTTCAACTCCCACGTTACCATCCCTCAATCAAACCATTCGAACCATACGTTCACCATAGTGAACCGGTTCCATTTGGTTTGGTTCAAGTGAATTTGGTTCAAGGACCAAGCCTTGGTCTAAATCTCATTGAACCTCAAGGTTCAAGATCTAACCATTCATCTCTCGATGCTCTTGATCTCACCGATCTAGCATCACTACTCTCGATCGAAGCTTACCGATCTCAAGTCCTAATCAATCAAACATGATCAGACCAGATCTCACTAACAACCAGAGTTTAAATCCCTTTAAACTGAACCAAAACAATTCAGTCCACACGATCTGACATAAGTAAGCCATATCATAAAATTGTGCGACCCTAAGGGTTTCCTTTAAATGTCGGTAACGATAACTTACGTTATCACGATCAGTGAGGGGTATCTAGCAACACATCACTGTCTCCCGATATAAAGGGAAGAGTCTTCCAAGACTACACCCAAACCATAGCACAAGTGTGAATCCACTTCACTAGGCATACATGTTTCCTTTGCCACTGGATGTTCTTATTGGACAAGCGTGTCAAGCCTGTAGCTCCAATATGATGAGCATGATTAGATCAGATGAACATAGTCATCTGGGTATGGCCATACACTTTCTCAATCATCTCATCCAGGGGGGCCCTTTAGAACATCACACTCCAAACAAGGAGACGGCAATCCTATGTCTATCACTAATGCCCTAACATGATTCATGTTCATTATCCAAGATAGTTTATAACCATTATGTTTTAAATTATATTGAACTACCTCAAAACAATGCCAATCATCATTTAGAAACACAAATGATCTCAAGTCAGAGGAAATATGCCACTTGTTTGCATACAAGGATTATTCACATTGTGACAAGCAATTGAATATCCTAGTAGGGTCTGTACAGTACATCCAATGTACCCATGAGTCTACTTCTTATTCCATGCTCGAAGCATCCTATAAGATTAGAACACATATTAGTCTCAATCATATCAAGGTTGTCTCATGTTCACCAAGATATCTCGACTAAGGACTATACTGCATGTTAGCCTAGCTGAACATCACTGAGACATTATTCAGAAGTATTCATATTGCAGCAGATAATGTAACAACCTGAATAACAACCATTGCCTTTATAAACATTGAGTTTATACATGATACTGATACAATCCCAAGGCCTCAAACATTAGCCTTAAGGGCATACCCCAACAATCTCCCACTTGCACTTAATCTAATGGTTGAGAAATCTCAAACCCATATTATTACAGTGCTTCTCATGCTTCTGCTGCGCCAGAGGCTTAGTAAGCGGGTCAGCCAGATTGTCATCTGTATGAACCTTGCAAACTTTGATCTCGCCACGATCAATGATCTCCCGGATCAAGTGAAACCGTCTCTGTATGTGCTTGGACTTCTGGTGCGACCGTGGTTCCTTTGCTTGTGCTATTGCTCCAGTGTTATCACAGAAGATAACCAATGGATCTGCACTCGAAGGAACAACACCAAGTTCCTGAACGAACTTACGAATCCACACTGCCTCCTTAGATGCTTCCGAGGCTGCAACATACTCGGCTTCTGTTGTGGAATCAGCAACAATTGATTGTTTGAAACTTTTCCACACCACTGCACCTCCATTCAAGCTAAAAACATAGCCTGATTGCGATCGGAAATCATCCTGGTCAGATTGGAACGAAGCGTCAGTATATCCTTCAATACTGAGTTCTTCCTGACCACCATATACCAAGAACATATCTTTGGTCCTCCGAAGATATTTCAAAATGTTCTTGACTGCAATCCAGTGCGCCTTACCTGGATTACTTTGGAATCGACTGGTCACGCTTAACCCGTAAGCGACGTCTGGGCGAGTACACAACATCGCATACATAATGGACCCAATAGCCGAAGCATAAGGCGTATTGTCCATTTCATATTTCTCAGTCTGTGTTTGTGGACACTGACTCTTTGAAAGATTCAGACTGTTGGGATATGCCCTTAAGGCTAATGTTTGAGACCTTGGGATTCCATGAGTATCATGTATATAAACTCTTTTGTTTATAAAGGCAATGGTTGTTATTCAGGTTGTTACATTGTCTGCTGCAATATGTGTACTTCTGAATAATGTCTCAAAGCTGTTCAGCTAGGCTGACATGCAGTTAAGTCCTTAGTCGAGATATCTTGGTGAACATGAGACAGCCTTGATATGATTGAGACTAATGTGTGTTCTAATCTTATAGGATGCTTCGAGCATGGAATAAGATGTAGACTCATAGGTACATTGGATGTACTGGACAGACCCTATTAGGATATTCAATTGCTTGTCACAATGTGAATAATCCTTATGCTACAAGTGGCACATGTCCTCTGACTTGAGATCACTTGTGTTTCTAAATGATGATTGTCATTGTTTTGAGGTGGTTTAATATCATTTGAAATATAATGATTATAGACTATCTTGGATAATGATCTTGAGTCAGGTTAGGGCACTAGTGATAGATAAAGGATTGCCATCTCCTTAATTGGAATGTGATGTTCTAAAGGGCCCCCCTGAATGAGATGATTGAGAATGTGTATGGCCATACCCAGGTGACTATGTTCATCTGATCTAATCATGCTCATCATATTGGAGTTACAGGCTTGACACGCTTGTCCAATAAGAACATCCAGTGGCAAAGGACACATGCATGCCTAGTGAAGTGGATTCACACTTGTGCTATGTTTTGGGTGTAGTCTTGGAAGACTCTTTTCTTTATATCGGGAGACAGTGATGTGTTGCTAGATACCTCTCACTGATCGTGATAACGTAAGTTGTCATTACCGACATTTAAAGGAAACCCTCAGGGTCGCACAATTTGATGATATGGCTTACTTGAGTCAGATCGTGTGGACTGAATTGTTTTGGTTCAGTTTAAAGGAGTTTAAACTCTGATTGCAAGTAAGATCTGGCCTGATCATGTTTGATTGATTAGGGCTTGAGATCGGTAAGCTTCGATCGAGAGTAGTGATGCTAGATCGGTGAGATCAAAGGCATCAAGAGATGTACGGTTAGATCTCGAACCTTCATGGTTCAGATGAGATTTAGACCATGGCTTGGCTTGGTTCAATTTGGTCTTTGAACCGAAATCAATTAGACCGAATTCTATTTGAACCGGTTCACATATGTGTGAACGCATGGTTAAATCGAATTGGCGTTTTGGTTTGGTTCATAAGACATGAACGCTTGTAGTGATGACTTACCATTTTTGGAAGTGGAGGTTTCGGAAATGGTTTCTCAACGCTTCACTTTGGATGAGAACGTTGGTCTCTCTCTCAACTCAACGCCTCTTTCTCGGTGTGGAGAGTTTTGACGAGAACAAGGAGGAGTTCATCCACGCCAAGATCATCTCCTTTTTCCTTCATTCGATCAAGGACATCTTGGAGATCCTTGCTAGCACAAGGAGCAACAAGAAGCAAGTCAATTCTCATCTTGTGTGCGCACCTTGTGGAGGAGACCCCTCTTCGATCTCTTCTTCCAAGGGACCATCCAAAAGATGGCTATGGTATGATCTACTCTTGATCTATTCAATCTATGATAGTTGATCATATGACATGCAAAAGATCATCAAACCCTTTCTACCGCTTGCAAAGTTTTATTTGCGCCATGCTTAGGGCTTGCGCCCCCCTCATGAAAGGGGTTTCATCAATTGGTATCAGAGGTGCGGTTGTATGTATGGTTATATGATTGCTTTGTGATCCTTGTTTGCGCTCTAGTATAGATCTTTTTACATGCGAAACTACATGCTAAGTTTTAGGTGTTGGCGCATGTGTTTTGTTCATGTTTTTGCATGATCTTGTTGGCGCATGTTTAGTTTGTTGAATGGTATTTCATTAAAACTTGTTTACTTGCGCGCAAACAATTAGATCTATATGCGCTTACTATAAACCCTTAGACGGGTTGATGGGGTTGAAGTCACCCTCTAGGTTAGATCCAATAGTCTGATCAGACCATCTGACAGCCTAGATGGATCGACCAGATGGCACCTGTGCGCAAGCACAAGGTGGCTATAGGTCGATTGCATCACAGGCGTGTAGCGAGGTCTGGTTGAGACAACCAATGAACACACATGAGTTAGGCCCGGGGTCACACCCGCTTGCCAGAACTCATGTTGGTTGTTCAGCCCTTGGCGCATGCATGGTTGACCATTAGGTCAACTCGAGTCAGTTAGGACTTGGTGCATGCAAGGGCATGGATCTAACTAGATTGTTGAGTGGATCCCTATCAATGGACCGTTGTAAGGTTGTAGGGCACATAAGGAAATTAAAATTGATGCCTATGGGGTTTTCAAAATTTTATTTTCTTTGTAAGGGATCACATGATGATTGATTGATGCCATATGCTTGTTTATTTTATCTTATGTGGGATGCCCATTTTAATGTGTGCTGTGCTGGGGCCTGCGAGCCTGGAATTAAACTTGTAAATTAATTTGTTTTGTGATCTGCGAATCACATTTTTAATTAATTTATTGTATAATTGACCTGCGAGTCAAGCTTGTCTAGATAGATCAAAATGTATTTTGATTAGACAAGAGCTCAAAAGCACACATTGCAGAGGCGCATTCATCTGGTGGGCGCACCTAAGCTGCATTGAGCGCTAGGGCCCTGGGTTGGACCAGATGAGATGCAAAAGACCCAAGAAGCAAGTGAAGACTTAAGATAACTTAAGGTCTTACTTAGGGTTCATGGGCTTTTACCACATAAGATCAGCATGCTTTCTATTTATTGCTTTTATAATTAGAATTGCATGAGTTTATCTTCTGCTATAGCCATAGGATTTGCCTGATAGTAAGAAGATAAAAGACCGTTAAAATCCAACGCATAAATATCAAGCTCGTAAGCCTTCTGACGCGAAACCTCACTGTTCTGACTATCGTTGGAGCCGTGTTGTACCCACTCAGTGGGCACGTCCATCTATCTTCAGACGGTGCGGGATTTCACCTGCGTGTTACAGAGAAGGGATTTATCGCTTCTCGTTGCTCAGCATAGCACGTGGTGGTCCAGGGAGTAGGTCGGGTCAGCTTGACCATGTAGGCTACATATGTGGCGCATATGGTAGCACATGGAGGCAGCCATCTGTGGGGTCAGAGATTGTGTTGTACCAACTCAGTTGGCACAGTCGGCTGGATTGCCCAGATGAAGGGGAATCGCACGGGTTGGCGATTGGCAGGGACTGCCTACCAGAAATTAGTGCTTGTATTCTCTGTGCATCTTATCTCGCCTGAGCGGGACGCGGAGACCAAGTATGAAATCTGGATCCCATCTCACTAAAAGAGTGTTACTCTTTCGGACTGTTTTAATAGATTTTTCAGTCAGATAAAATAGTGAGAAAAGAATCATTTCTTAAGTCCTGAATTGATTCTAAACATTGATACTGACCTTGCTATTCTTGCATTGTTGTAGATTCCTGCAGCAACGAACACCATGAGCTTCAATGTGCGATCCCTACTGGAAAGGGAGAAGTTTGCTGGGCCAAACTTCTCAGACTGGTTCGGACACCTTAAGATCGTTCTTAAGGCAGAGAGGAAACTGTATGTCCTCGAGACGGCTATACCGCCTCAACCCGCTGCGAACGCCGCAAGGGCGGTTCGTGATGCCTATGAAAAGCACGTCAATGATAGCATTGATGTCGCTTGCCTGATGCTAGCGTCTATGACGCCACCGCTGCAGCGTCAGCATGAGGATATGTCGGCTATAGAGATTATAGCGAACCTCAAGATGCTGTATGCTGCACAGGCGAGGACAGAATGCTATAATCTGACAAAGCTTTTCTTTCAGAGCAAACTGGCTGACGGGAGCCCAGTGGGAGCTCACGTGCTCAAGATGATTGGGCACAAGGAGGCTCTGGAGAAACTGGGGCATACCATCAATCAGGAGCTTGCTGTAGACATTATTCTGCAGTCTCTCCCGCCTTCTTTCGATGCGTTCATTATTAACTTTAATATGAACAAAATCGATTGTACTCCGGCAGAGCTGCTCAATATGCTCTTGACTACTGAGGAAACTCTGAAGGGAAAGCCTTCAACCTCTGTCTTAATGGTTCCTTCCAGGAACAAGAAGAAGGGGAAGAAGGGCAAAGCCCCTGTCAAGAGTTACAGCAAGGCTCTGAAACAGAAGGTTAAGCGGTCAAAGGACAACAGGTGTTTCCACTGTGGCCAGCTGGGTCACTGGAAAAAGGACTGTAAAGCGCTCCAAGGAGACAAGAGGGGAAGCATCGCTTCTGGCTCAGGTATATTTGTGACTGAGGTCATGATATCCTCTTCTTCTATTTCATGGGTGTTGGACACTGCATGTGGAGTTCACATTTGTTCAAATGTACAGGAACTCAAGAGAAGAAGACAGGTGGGACAGCATGAGGTGGACCTACGCGTTGGAAACGGGGCACGGGTTGCTGCTGTTGCTGTAGGGGATTATTACATCTCATTACCATCTGGCATTGTATTAGAACTAAACAATTGTTATTTTGTACCCAGTATTACTAAAAATATTATCTCTATTCCTGCTCTTGTCAGGAAAGGGTTTTCCTTTGAATGCAAGATTTCAAAGTGTTATCTTACTCTTGATAATATTGTTTATGCTACTGGTTCAATTAACAATGGGTTATTCATGTTGGACATGGAATATTCTATACAAAATATTGATAATAAGAAAGCCAAGTATGTTGATGACAGCACCTTGTTATGGCATAGTCGTTTAGGCCATATTAACAAGAAGCGCATTAAGCGGTTGCATGATCATGGACTGCTGGGATCATTCTCCTATGAGGAGATTGATACATGCAAAGCTTGTTTAATGGGTAAAATGACGAAGGCTCCTTTTCCTAACAAAGGTCAAAGGGCTTCAGGTTTACTTGACCTTATACACAGTGATGTGTGTGGGCCATTTAGTAAACATGCCAGAGGTGGCTATCAGTACTTCATTACCTTTACTGATGATTTCAGTAGATATGGGTATGTCTATCTTATGAGACATAAGAGTGAATCTTTTGACAAGTTCAAAGAGTTCAAGAATGAAGTACAGAATCAGCTAGGCCAAAATATCAAGGCACTTCGTTCTGATCGAGGTGGAGAATACCTGAGTCATGCGTTTACTGACTATCTAAAGGAGTGTGGGATTATCTCACAGCTCACTCCGCCAGGAACACCGCAATGGAATGGTGTGTCCGAGAGGAGAAATAGAACGTTACTTGATATGGTTCGTTCTATGATGAGTCAGGCTACTCTTCCTTACTCCTTTTGGGGATTTGCACTGGAAACAGCTGCAAAGGTACTAAACCGAGTGCCATCCAAGGCCGTTTCAAAGACTCCATATGAATTATGGTTTGGGAAACAGACTAGCTTGACATTTATTAAGATCTGGGGTTGCGAGGCTTATGTCAAAAAGCTCGCCTCTGGGAAACTGGAGAGCAGATCTGAGAAATGCATCTTTGTCGGTTACCCTAAGGAAACTAAGGGTTATTATTTCTACGATCCCAAAGAGAACAAGGTATTTGTTGCTCGGACGGCTATTTTTCTTGAGAAGGAGTTTCTTCTGCAAGAGGCCAGTGGGAGAGAAATAAAGCTGGATGAGAATCCAGAGGAAGGACAAAGTAGTCAAGCACAGTTGGATGAGCCTGAGCCGGTAGATCAGGTTACTGAACAACCTGAGGCTCAGATATCACGGGAACCGCGAGGATCGGGAAGGATCCGTCGTCAGCCTGAGCGTTATGACGGAGTCTACATCATTGATAATGATGAACCCCTCACTTATGCGGATGCGGTCAGTGGACCGGAGTCAGCTAGATGGCTTGAAGCTATGCGAGCCGAGATGGACTCCATGTCAGATAACCAAGTCTGGGATTTGGTTGATCCGCCTCCGGGAGTAATCCCTATAGGCTGTAAATGGATCTTCAAGAAGAAGATTGACATGGATGGTAACTTGGTTACCTATAAAGGCAGGCTAGTAGCGAAAGGTTTCAGACAAATCTACGGGATAGATTATGATGAAACTTTCTCTCCTGTAGCCATGTTCAAGTCTATTCGGATTCTTTTCGCGATAGCAGCATATTACGATTATGAGATCTTGCAGATGGATGTGAAAACTGCTTTCCTTAATGGAAAACTGGATGAGGATGTGTACATGACACAACCTGAAGGTTTCACTAATCCAGCAGATCGTCATAAAATATGCAAGTTAAAGAAGTCCATTTATGGACTTAAACAAGCATCTAGAAGCTGGAATATTCGTTTTGATGAATCAATCTCTGAGTTTGGCTTCATCAAGAACGAGGATGACCCATGTGTATATAAGAGGTTTAGTGGGAGCGTGATTACTTTCCTAGTCCTCTACGTCGATGATATCTTAATCATTGGAAACGATATTCCTGAACTGCATGCTGTTAAAGCATGGTTAGGAAAATGTTTTCAGATGAAAGATTTAGGAGAAGCAGCCTATGTATTAGGTGTGAAGATCTACAGGGATAGATCTAAGAGGCTTCTCGGGCTGTGCCAGAGTACTTACATCGATAAAGTCCTGGAGAGATTCCATTTAGAGAATTCTAAAAGAGGGTATCTTCCAGTCAGACATGGTCTGAATCTTTCGAAGGGTCAGTGTCCACAAACACAGACTGAGAAAGATGAAATAGACAATACGCCTTATGCTTCGGCTATTGGGTCCATTATGTATGCGATGTTGTGCACTCGCCCAGACGTCGCTTACGGGTTAAGCGTGACCAGTCGATTCCAAAGTAATCCAGGTCAGGCACACTGGATTGCGGTCAAGAACATTTTAAAATATCTGCGGAGGACCAAAGATATGTTCTTGATATATGGTGGTCAGGAAGAACTCAGTATAGAAGGATATACTGACGCTTCGTTCCAGTCGGACCAGGATGATTTCCGATCGCAATCAGGCTATGTCTTTAGCTTGAATGGAGGAGCGGTGGTGTGGAAAAGTTTCAAACAGTCAACTGTTGCTGATTCCACAACAGAAGCCGAGTATGTTGCAGCCTCGGAAGCATCCAAGGAGGCAGTGTGGATTCGAAAATTCATTAAGGAACTTGGTGTCGTTCCTTCGAGTGCAGATCCTTTGGTTATCTTCTATGATAACACTGGAGCAATCGCACAAGCAAAGGAACCACGGTCGCACCAGAAGTCCAAGCACATACAGAGACGGTTTCACTTGATCCGGGAGATCATTGATCGTGGCGAGATCAAAATCTGCAAGGTTCATACAGACGACAATCTGGCTGACCCGCTTACCAAGCCTTTGGCGCAGCAGAAGCATGAGAAGCACTGTAATAATATGGGTTTGAGATTTCTCAACCATTAGATTAAGTGCAAGTGGGAGATTGTTGGGATATGCCCTTAAGGCTAATGTTTGAGGCCTTGGGATTCCATGAGTATCATGTATATAAACTCTTTTGTTTATAAAGGCAATGGTTGTTATTCAGGTTGTTACATTGTCTGCTGCAATATGTGTACTTCTGAATAATGTCTCAAAGCTGTTCAGCTAGGCTGACATGCAGTTAAGTCCTTAGTCGAGATATCTTGGTGAACATGAGATAGCCTTGATATGATTGAGACTAATGTGTGTTCTAATCTTATAGGATGCTTCGAGCATGGAATAAGATGTAGACTCATAGGTACATTGGATGTACTGGACAGACCCTATTAGGATATTCAATTGCTTGTCACAATGTGAATAATCCTTATGCTACAAGTGGCACATGTCCTCTGACTTGAGATCACTTGTGTTTCTAAATGATGATTGTCATTGTTTTGAGGTGGTTTAATATCATTTGAAATATAATGATTATAGACTATCTTGGATAATGATCTTGAGTCAGGTTAGGGCACTAGTGATAGATAAAGGATTGCCATCTCCTTAATTGGAGTGTGATGTTCTAAAGGGCCCCCCTGAATGAGATGATTGAGAATGTGTATGGCCATACCCAGGTGACTATGTTCATCTGATCTAATCATGCTCATCATATTGGAGTTACAGGCTTGACACGCTTGTCCAATAAGAACATCCAGTGGCAAAGGACACATGCATGCCTAGTGAAGTGGATTCACACTTGTGCTATGTTTTGGGTGTAGTCTTGGAAGACTCTTTTCTTTATATCGGGAGACAGTGATGTGTTGCTAGATACCTCTCACTGATCGTGATAACGTAAGTTGTCATTACCGACATTTAAAGGAAACCCTCAGGGTCGCACAATTTGATGATATGGCTTACTTGAGTCAGATCGTGTGGACTGAATTGTTTTGGTTCAGTTTAAAGGAGTTTAAACTCTGATTGCAAGTAAGATCTGGCCTGATCATGTTTGATTGATTAGGGCTTGAGATCGGTAAGCTTCGATCGAGAGTAGTGATGCTAGATCGGTGAGATCAAAGGCATCAAGAGATGTACGGTTAGATCTCGAACCTTCATGGTTCAGATGAGATTTAGACCATGGCTTGGCTTGGTTCAATTTGGTCTTTGAACCGAAATCAATTAGACCGAATTCTATTTGAACCGGTTCACATATGTGTGAACGCATGGTTAAATCGAATTGGCGTTTTGGTTTGGTTCATAAGACATGAACGCTTGTAGTGATGACTTACCATTTTTGGAAGTGGAGGTTTCGGAAATGGTTTCTCAACGCTTCACTTTGGATGAGAACGTTGGTCTCTCTCTCAACTCAACGCCTCTTTCTCGGTGTGGAGAGTTTTGACGAGAACAAGGAGGAGTTCATCCACGCCAAGATCATCTCCTTTTTCCTTCATTCGATCAAGGACATCTTGGAGATCCTTGCTAGCACAAGGAGCAACAAGAAGCAAGTCAATTCTCATCTTGTGTGCGCACCTTGTGGAGGAGACCCCTCTTCGATCTCTTCTTCCAAGGGACCATCCAAAAGATGGCTATGGTATGATCTACTCTTGATCTATTCAATCTATGATAGTTGATCATATGACATGCAAAAGATCATCAAACCCTTTCTACCGCTTGCAAAGTTTTATTTGCGCCATGCTTAGGGCTTGCGCCCCCCTCATGAAAGGGGTTTCAACACAGACCATGTCTGACTGGAAGATATCCTCTTTTAGAATTCTCTAAATGGAATCTCTCCAGGACTTTATCGATGTAAGTACTCTGGCACAGCCCGAGAAGCCTCTTAGATCTATCTCTGTAGATCTTCACACCTAATACATAGGCTGCTTCTCCTAGATCTTTCATCTGGAAACATTTTCTTAACCATGCCTTGACGGCATGTAGTTCAGAAATATCGTTTCCAATGATTAAGATATCATCGACGTAGAGGACTAGGAAAGTAATTACGCTCCCACTAAACCTCTTATATACACACGGGTCATCTTCATTCTTGATGAAACCAAACTCACAGATTGATTCATCAAAACGAATATTC
Source organism: Costus lasius (assembly GCA_027563935.2). Taxonomy (NCBI): domain Eukaryota; kingdom Viridiplantae; phylum Streptophyta; class Magnoliopsida; order Zingiberales; family Costaceae; genus Costus; species Costus lasius. Next base: position 31,431,286 of record CM050451.1, on the reverse strand, counting down.
CAGCTTCTTGATGCTTGCTTAAGTCCATAAATGGACTTCCTTAACTTGCATATTTTATGACGATCAGATGGATTAGTGAAACCTTCAGGTTGTGTCATATACACATCCTCATCCAGTTTTCCATTAAGGAAAGCAGTCTTCACATCCATCTGCCAGATCTCATAATCATAATATGCTGCTATCACGAGAATAATCCGAATAGACTTAAACATAGCTACAGGAGAGAAAGTTTCATCATAATCTATCCCGTAGATTTGTTTGAAACCTTTCGCAACTAGCCTGCCTTTATAGGTAACCACGTTACCATCCATGTCAATCTTCTTCTTGAAGATCCACTTACAGCCTATAGGGATTACTCCCGGAGGCGGATCAACCAAATCCCAGACTTGGTTATCAGACATGGAGTCCATCTCGGCTCGCATAGCTTCAAGCCATCTCGCTGATTCCGGTCCACTGACCGCATCCGCATAAGTGAGGGGTTCATCATCAATGATGTAGATTCCGTCATAGCGCTCAGGCTGTCGACGGATCCTTCCTGATCTTCGCGGTTCCCGTGATATCTGAGCCTCAGGTTGTTCAGTAACCTGATCTACTGGCTCAGGCTCATCCAACTGTGCTTGACTACTTTGTCCTTCTTCTGGATTCTCATCCAGCTTTATTTCTCTCCCACTGGCCTCTTGCAGAAGAAATTCCTTCTCAAGAAAAATAGCCGTCCGAGCAACAAATACTTTGTTCTCTTTGGGATCGTAGAAATAATAACCCTTAGTTTCCTTAGGGTAACCGACAAAGATACATTTCTCAGATCTGCTCTCTAGTTTCCCAGAGGCGAGCTTTTTGACATAAGCCTCGCAACCCCAGATCTTGATAAACGTCAAGCTTGGCTGTTTCCCATACCATAACTCATATGGCGTCTTTGAAACTGCCTTGGATGGCACTCGGTTTAGTACCTTTGCAGCTGTTTCCAGTGCAAATCCCCAAAAGGAGTAAGGCAGAGTAGCCTAACTCATCATAGAACGAACCATATCCAGTAAGGTTCTGTTCCTCCTCTCGGACACACCATTCCATTGCGGTGTTCCTGGCGGAGTGAGCTGTGAGATAATCCCACACTCCTTTAGATAGTCAGTAAACTCTCGACTCAAGTATTCACCACCTCGATCTGAACGAAGTGCCTTGATATTTCGGCCTAGCTAATTCTGTACTTCATTCTTGAACTCTTTGAACTTGTCAAAAGATTCACTTTTATGTCTCATTAGATAGACATACCCAAATCTACTGAAATCATCAGTAAAGGTAATGAAGTATAGATAGCCACCTCTGGCATGTTTACTAAAAGGCCCACAAACATCACTGTGTATAAGGTCAAGTAAACCTGAAGCCCTTTGACCTTTCTTAGGAAAAGGAAACTTCGTCATTTTACCCATTAAACAAGCTTTGCATGTATCAATCTCCTAATAGGAGAATGATCCCAGCAGTCCATGATCATGCAACCGCTTAATGCGCTTCTTGTTAATATGGCCTAAACGACTATGCCATAGCAAGGTGCTGTTATCAGCATACTTAGCTTTCTTGTTATCAATTTGTTGTATAGAACATTCCACGTCCAACATGAATAACCCATTGTTAATCGACCCAGTAGCATAAACAATATTATCAAAAGAAATAATACACTTTGAAATATTGCATTCAAAGGAAAACCCTTTCCTGACAAGAGCAGGAATAGAGATAATATTTTTCGTTATGCTTGGTACAAAATAACAATTGTCTAGTTCCAATACAAGTCCAGATGGTAATGAGATGTAATAAACGCCTACAGCAACAGCAGCAACCCGTGCCCCGTTTCCTACTCGTAGGTCCACCTCATGCTGTCCCACCTGTCTTCTTCTCTTGAGTTCCTGTACATTTGAACAAATGTGAACTCCACATGCAGTGTCCAACACCCATGATATGGAAGAAGAAACCATGACCTCAGTCACAAAAATACCTGAGCCAGAAGCGAAAGGATTGCTTCCCTTCTTATCTCCTTGGAGCGCTTTACAGTCCTTTTTCCAGTGACCCAGCTGGCCACAGTAGAAACATCTGTATTCCTTCGACCGCTTAACCTTTTGTTTCAGAGCCTTGCTGTAGCTCTTAACAGGGGCTTTGCCTTTCTTCCCTTTCTTCTTGTTCCTAGAAGGAACTAGCAAGACAGAGGATGAAGGCTTTCCCTTTAGAGTCAACTCTGTAGTCAAGAGCATATTCAGTAACTCTGCCGGCGTACAGTCGATCTTGTTCATATTAAAGTTAATGATGAACGGATCGAAAGAGGTCGGGAGAGACTGCAATATGATGTCTACAGCAAGCTCCTGATTGATGGTATGTCCCAGTTTCTCTAGAGCCTCCTTGTACCCAATCATCTTGAGTACGTGAGCTCCCACTGGACTTCCTTCAGCCAGTTTGCTCTGAAAGAAAAGTTTAGTCAAATTGTAGCGTTCAGTCCTCACCTGTGCAGCATACAGCATCTTGAGGTTTGCTATAATTTCTATAGCAGAGAGATCCTCATGCTGACGCTGCAGCTCTGGCGTCATAGACGCAAGCATTAGGCAAGCGACATCAATGCTATCATTGACATGCTTCTCATAAGCATCCCGAACCGCCCTTGCGGCGTTCGGAGTGGGTTGAGGCGGTATAGCCGTCTCGAGGACATACAGTTTCCTCTCAGCCTTAAGAACAATCTTAAGGTGTCTGTACCAGTCTGAGAAGTTTGGCCCAGCAAACTTCTCCCTTTCTAGTAGGGATCGCAACTTGAAATTCGTGGTGTTCGTTGCTGCAGTAATCTACAACAATGCAAGAACAGCAAGGTCAGTTTCAATGTGAGAATCAATTCAGGACTTAAGAATGATTCTTTTCTCACTATTTTATCTGGCTGAAAAATCCAGCAAAACAGCCCGAAAGAGTAAAACTCTTTTAGTGAGATGGGATCCAGATTTCATACTTGGTCTCCGCGTCCCGCTCAGGCGAGATAAGATGCACAGAGAGTACAAGCACTAATCTCTAGTAGGCAATCCCTGCCAATCGCCAACCCGTGCGATTCCCCTTCATCTGGGCAATCCAGCAGACTGTGCCAACTGAGTTGGTACAACACAGTCTCTGATCCCACAGATGGCTGCCTCCATATAGCTACCATATGCTCCACATATTTAGCCTACATGGTCAAGCTGACCCGACCTACTCCCTGGACCACCACGTGCTATGCTGAGCAACGAGAAGCGATAAATCCCTTCCCTGTAACACACAGGTGTAATCACACACCGTCTGAAGATAGATGGGCGTGCCCACTGAGTGGGTACAACACGGGCCCAACGATAGTCAGAACAGTGAGGTTTCGCGCCAGAAGGCTTACAAGCTTGATATTTTAGCTTTGGATTTTAACGGTCTTTTATCTTCTTAACTATCATGCAAACCCTATGGTGATAGCAGAAGATTAAATCATGCAATTCTAATTATATAAACAATAAATAGAAAGCATGCTGATCTTATGTGGTAAAAGCCCATTAAGCCTAGGTAAGACCTTAATTTAACTTAAGTCTTCACTTGAGCTGTTGATGGGTCTTTTGCATCTCATCTGGCCCAACCCAGGGCCCAAGCGCCCACTGCAGCTCAGGTGCGCCCACCAAGTAAATGCGCCTGTCCCAGAGTCGAACCCTGGACCTCCCACCTGGTCAAGCCACTGCTGCATGCGCCTCTGCCAAGTGTGCTCTGTGCTCTTGTCTGATTAAAATACAATTTAATCTATCTAGACAAGATTGACACGCAGGTCAATTACACAATAAATTAATTAAAATGTGATGCGCAGATCACAATTATAATAATTTACAATTAATCCAGGCACGCAGGCCCCAGCACAGCACACAATAAAATAGGCAGCCCACATAAGATTAAATAAACAAGCATCATGTTATAGATTCAACATGTGATCCAAACAAGAAAATAAAATTTTCGAAAACCCATTGGCATCAATTTTATTTTCCTTATGTGCCCTACTACCTTACAACGGTCCATTATTAGGGATCCACTCATCAGATCTAGTCAGACCCACTACCCTAGCATGCACCAAGTCCTAACTGACTTGAGTCGACCCAGTGGTCAACAATGCATGTGTTGGGCTGAACGATCCTCAAGAGTTCTGGCAAGCGGGTGTGACCCCGAGCCTAACTCAAGAGTGTTCACTGGTTGTCTCAACCAGACATCGCTACACGCCTGTCTGCAGTCAACCCATAGCCACCTCGTGCTTGCGCACAGGTGCCATCTGGTCGACCCATCTAGGCTGTCAGATGATCTGATCAGACTGGTTGGATCTAGACTAGACAATGATTTCAAACATAATAACCCGTCTAAGGTATTATAGCAGGCGCAAATGTAGATCTAGATGGATGCGCGCAAGTTAACAAGTTTTGAAACACAAAACACATCTTTAACAAGCGCCAACAAAAGATCATGCATTAACATGAATAACATGCGCCAACATCTAATCACAAGCATGTTATTTTTCGCATGGTAACAATAGATCAATGCATTGTCGCAAACATGGAAACAAACATGTTATTGTCGCATGTTGTTAAGATTTAGATCTACACTAAATCGCAAACAAGGATCACATCAAGCAATCATGTAGATTCATACAAAACCTCCTCTGATACCAATTGAAAGTCCCACCCTAAGGGGAGGGGGGAAACCCTAATAGACGTGCGCATATATATAAAACTTTCGAAGCGGAATTTAGGGTTTCTTAGATCGGTTAGCATGAACACATGATCAACTTGTTCAAGGATTGCAAAGAATCAACAAGAGATCATACCATAGCCATCGTTTAGATGGTGCCTTGGAAGCTAGAGGGCGATATGGCTCTCCTCCAAAGGTGCCGCACACAAGGTGAAGATGGCTTTCTCCTTGTCGTCCTTTGTGCTAGCAAAGAGCTTCAAGAGTCCTAATCACTTGAAGGGAAGATGAGAGATGACTCTCGGCGTAGATGAACTCCCTCTTCTTTTCGTCAAGTGTCACCACCGAAAAGAGAAGAGAAGACCCAAAAGGATGCCCGCGGCGAGAGAGTGAAGAATCCCCTTTCACGTTCGAAAACGCATAACGTTTTCAACAAAGGAAAACGGCTTTCCAATTTTAGAAAGCACTAACTCCACTTCAACTCCCACGTTACCATCCCTCAATCAAACCATTCGAACCATACGTTCACCATAGTGAACCGGTTCCATTTGGTTTGGTTCAAGTGAATTTGGTTCAAGGACCAAGCCTTGGTCTAAATCTCATTGAACCTCAAGGTTCAAGATCTAACCATTCATCTCTCGATGCTCTTGATCTCACCGATCTAGCATCACTACTCTCGATCGAAGCTTACCGATCTCAAGTCCTAATCAATCAAACATGATCAGACCAGATCTCACTTACAACCAGAGTTTAAATCCCTTTAAACTGAACCAAAACAATTCAGTCCACACGATCTGACATAAGTAAGCCATATCATCAAATTGTGCGACCCTAAGGGTTTCCTTTAAATGTCGGTAACGATAACTTACGTTATCACGATCAGTGAGGGGTATCTAGCAACACATCACTGTCTCCCGATATAAAGGGAAGAGTCTTCCAAGACTACACCCAAACCATAGCACAAGTGTGAATCCACTTCACTAGGCATACATGTTTCCTTTGCCACTGGATGTTCTTATTGGACAAGCGTGTCAAGCCTGTAGCTCCAATATGATGAGCATGATTAGATCAGATGAACATAGTCATCTGGGTATGGCCATACACTTTCTCAATCATCTCATCCAGGGGGGCCCTTTAGAACATCATACTCCAAACAAGGAGACGGCAATCCTATGTCTATCACTAATGCCCTAACATGATTCATGTTCATTATCCAAGATAGTTTATAACCATTATGTTTCAAATGATATTGAACTACCTCAAAACAATGCCAATCATCATTTAGAAACACAAGTGATCTCAAGTCAGAGGAAATATGCCACTTGTTTGCATACAAGGATTATTCACATTGTGACAAGCAATTGAATATCCTAGTAGGGTCTGTCCAGTACATCCAATGTACCCATGAGTCTGCTTCTTATTCCATGCTCGAAGCATCCTATAAAATTAGAACACATATTAGTCTCAATCATATCAAGGCTGTCTCATGTTCACCAAGATATCTCGACTAAGGACTATACTGCATGTCAGCCTAGCTGAACATCACTGAGACATTATTCAGAAGTATTCATATTGCAGCAGATAATGTAACAACCTGAATAACAACCATTGCCTTTATAAACATTGAGTTTATACATGATACTGATACAATCCCAAGGCCTCAAACATTAGCCTTAAGGGCATACCCCAACAGTCAGTGGATCGGACTACGAGATATGGCTTGAGGCCATGCGATCCGAGATGGATTCCATGTCAGCTAACCAAGTCTGGGATTTGGTTGAGCTGCCGGATGGGGTAAAACCCATAGGCTATAAATGGGTCTTCAAGAAGAAAACAGACATGGATGGCAACATAGTTACCTATAAAGGTAGATTAGTGGCTAAAGGATTCAAGCAAGTCCACGGGGTGGATTATGATGAAACCTTCTCGCCAGTTGCCATGTTCAAATCCATTCGGATTCTGCTTGCTATAGCTACATATCATGACTATGAGATATGGCAGATGGATGTGAAGACAGCTTTCCTTAATGGAATGCTGACTGAGGATGTGTATATGACACATCCTGATGGCTTCGTCCATCCTGCAGAGGCCAATAAGGTCTGCAGGCTAAAGAGATCAATCTATGGATTAAAGTAAGTATCTCGAAGTTGGAATCTTCGATTTGATGAAACTATGAGAGATTATGGCTTTATCAAAAGCGAATATGACACCTGTGTATATAGAAAATTCAGTGGGAGCTTGGTGACTTTTCTGGCCTTGTATGTCGATGACATACTGCTCATCGGGAACGACATCCCTAGTCTTCAAGCTGTGAAGACATGGTTAGGGAAGTGTTTTGAGACGAAGGACTTAGGGGAGGCTGCCTATATCCTAGGTATCAGGATCTAGAGGGATAGATCCAAGAAGCTCCTAGCCCTTAGTCAGAGTACATACATTGATAAGGTCCTGGAGAGGTTTAGCTTGGAGCAATCCAAGAAAGGGTACCTTCCAAGGAATGGTTTCCCCAGTCCGTTTTAACCGGGCACGCCTTCGCAAGGAAACTCGTTGGCCCTGGGCATAACGGTTAGGAATGGACTTGACTAGAAGTTCATATGTGCTGGGCACATGATGAAAGTCTAGAGGCATCATTGAGAGGTTAGGGTTTCATGTTGTATCTAGCTCTCGCTGGACATGAAATGCCTAGACTGTTTCAATAAGGGGAATTGCTTGGAGAAATCGGCCGGCGTGCCCACCTTAGGAAGCATGGGTCACTTTGTGCATCTCATCCCACCCTCGTGGCATGTGAAGCCTCATGTGGAATAAGGATCCCATCTCACTAGAAAATCTCAGATTTCCCGATTGACTTTGTGGGTTGTCAATTCGATTAAAATAGTGGGAGTTACGATCATTTAAAATAAGTCTAGTTTAAATGATTTGAAGTAGTACTAATCTGCTAATTCTTGACTGTTGTAGAACAATGGCAACGAACAATAGCGAATTAACACTGCGATCACTCCTTGATAAGGATAAGTTGGTTGGAACAAACTTTATGGACTGGCATCGGAACTTGAGCATAGTCCTCAAGCTCGAGAAGAAGCTGTATGTCCTAGATCAGGCTCTTCCGGTGCCTCCTCCGCCTAATGCCCGTGTGGCAGATAGAGATGCTTTTAGAAAGCATCAGGATGATTCTATGGAGGTATCATGTCTCATGCTGGCCACTATGGCACCTGAACTTCAGGTGCAATATGAGGAGCAGAACGCTTTTCAGATGATCACTCATTTGAAACAGATGTTCGAGGCTCAGGCTACAACTGAGAGATTTGACACCGCCAAAGCAGTCTTTCGGTGTAAGTTATCTGACGGTGCACCAGTGAGACCCCATCTTCTCAAGTTGATTGGGAACGTGGATCATCTCAGAAGGCTGGGACACGCCATAGATAATGAGCTAGTTGTGGATCTTATTCTGCATTCCCTGCCCCCTAGCTTCAGTCCATTTATCATAAATTTCAACATGAACCGGATTGAGTGCACACGGGAGGAATTGATGAATATGCTCCAGACAGCCGAGCGCGAGATGGTAAAGACCAAACCTAATTCTGTTCTTTTGGTCCCTACGGCCAAGAAGATGAAGAAAAAGGGTAAGGCACATGCCAAAGGCGGTGCCAAGGGTCCTACCAAAGCACTGAAGAAACAGGCGAAGAAGTCAAAGGACCAGAGGTGCTTCCACTGTGGCGAGCAGGGTCACTGGAGGAGGGACTGCAAGCAACTTCAGAATGAGGAGAAGAAAGGCTTGGCCTTAGCTTCTAGCTCAGGTAATTATGTTACTGGAGTCAACTTTTCTATTTTTATGTCATGGGTTTGGATACCGCATGTGGAGCTCATATTTATACAAATATGCAGGGGCTCAAGAAAAATAGATTGGTGTGGCCTAGAGAGAATAACCTACGAGTTGAAAACAGGGCATAGGTTGCTGCTGTTGCTGTAGGAATTTTGACTCTCTCCCTGCCTTCTGGACTTTTATTAGAGTTGAATAATTGCTATGATGTACCTTCTTTTACCAAAACATTGTATCTATTTCTTGCTTGGCAAGGAAAGAATTTAAATTTGAAATAAAAGAGGACTCATGTTCTTTTTCATTTGCAAATATGAAGGGTACCATATGCAATGGATTATAGATAACTCTATATGTAACATAAAAGTACCTGAGTGGTGAGTTTCTTGACTATCTGAAAGAGTGTGGGATTTTATCCCAACTCACTCCTCCTGGAACACCCCAATGGAATGGTGTGTCTGAAAGGAGAAATCGAACTCTGTTGGACATGGTTCGATGTATGATGAGTCATACAACTCTACCTCCCTCATTCTGGGGACATGCACTGGAGACAGCTTCTCTAATACTGAATAACGTTCTATCTAAAAGTGTCTCAAAGATTCCATATGAGGTATGGAGTGGGAGACGCCCTAATCTATCTTTTATCAAGATCTGGGGATGCGAGGCATATGTCAAGCGTCAGGATTCTAACAAGCTAGAACCTAGATCTGATAAATGTATGTTTGTGGGGTACCCTAAGGAAACTAAGGGTTACTACTTCTATGCTCCCAACGAGAACAAAGTTTTTGTTGCACGGGGTGCTGTCTCTCTAGAGAAAGAATTTCTCATGAAAGAAGTTAGTGGGAGGAAGTTTGACATGGATGAGGTCCAAGTGCAACCACAGGACACAGAGATAGAACCTGAGCCACCTGTACTAGTTGCTAGGCAACCTGAGGCTCAGACACAGGCCCCACGTAGGTCTGGGAGAATTTGCCATGCACCTGAGAGGTATGGGTCGCTGCTGACCCAACATGATGGGATCTTCATCATTGAGGATGAACACAGGACTTATGATGAGGCGGTCAGTGGACCGGACTCCGAGAGATGGCTTGAGGCCATGCGATCCGAGATGGATTCCATGTCAGCTAACCAAGTCTGGGATTTGGTTAAGTTACCTGATGGGGTAAAACCCATAGGGTGTAAATGGGTCTTCAAGAGGAAGACAGACATGGATGGCAACATAGTTACCTATAAAGGTAGACTAGTGGCTAAGGGATTCAAACAAGTCCACGGGGTGGACTATGATGAAACCTTTTCGCCAGTTGCCATGTTCAACTCCATTCGGATTTTGCTTGCTATAGCTGCATATCATGACAATGAGATATGGTAGATGGATGTGAAGACAGCGTTCCATAACGGGAAGCTAAATGAGGATGTGTATATGACACAACCTGATGGCTTCATCCATCCTGCAGAGGCCAATAAGGTCTGCAGGCTAAAGAGATCCAACTATGGATTAAAGCAAGCATCTCAAAGTTGGAATCTTCGATTTGATGAAGCTGTGAGAGATTATGGCTTTATCAAAAGCGAAGATGACTCCTGTGTATACAGAAAATTCAGTGGGAGCTTGGTGACTTTTCTTGTCTTGTATGTCGATCACATACAACTCATCGGAAACGACATCCCTAGTCTTCAAACTATGAAGACATGGTTAGGGAAGTGTTTTGAGATGAAGGACTTAGGGGAGGCTGCCTATATCCTAGGCGTGAGGATCTACAAGGATAGATCCAAGAAGCTCCTAGTCCTTAGTTAGAGTACATACATTGATAAGGTCCTGGAGAGGTTTAGCTTGGAGCAATCCAAGAAAGGGTACCTTCCAGTGAGACATGGCCTTACTCTCTCAAAGAGCCAGTGTCCCACCACACAGGCTGAGAGGGATGACATAAGTCGAGTGCCCTATGCTTCGGCAGTAGAATCGATCTGAAAAGGGGCGAAACCCTAAACATGCACATATAAAATTTTGCATGGGCGGAAACTAGGATTCCATGAGGATCGCATGTGGCATGATCTTATGATTAACCTATTAACTTGCAAAGATCAGATTAAGATTTTACCATAGCCATTGTTTGGATGGCGACTTGGAAGGGAAAGAGGCGAGTGCTTCTTCTCCAAAGTAGACGCACACAAGATGGTGAGGGCTTCCTTCTTGGCGTGAACCTTGTGCTAGCAAAGACCTCCAAGGATTCCTGATCGTGTAAGGAGATGAGATGCACTCTTGGTGTTGTCCAACTTCCTTCTTTTCGTCAAGTCTCTCACAAGACGAGAGGGATGTCGAGAGGAGAAGATGGCGACGAGAGAAGCGTTTTCACGATTGAAAATGTGGGGCGTTTTCCAAATGAAAACATGGCTTCTAAAAATAGTAAGCATTTAATCTCTCATGCGTTCACTCCAAGTGAACCTATCGCATCCTTCATCTCCCTTTGAACCAAGTGTTCATTTGATGAACCGGTTCAATTGAATTTGGTTCAAAGACCAAATTAAACCAAGCCTTGGTCTAGACCTTATTAAACCGAAAGGCTCAAGATCTAACCACACATCTCTTGATGCTCCTGATCTCATCGATCAAGCATCAATTCTCTCGATCGAAGCTTACCAATCTCAAGCCCTAATCAATCAAACATGATCAGACCAGATCTCACTTCCAATCAGAGTTTAAACTCCTTTAAACTGAACCAAAATAATTCAGTCCACACGATCTGACATAAGTAAGCCATATCATCAAATTGTGCGACCCTAAGGGTTTCCTTTAATGTCGGTAACGATAACTTACGTTATCACGAACAGAGAGGGGTATCTAGCAACACATCACTGTCTCCCGATATAAAGGAAAGAGTCTTCCAAGACTACACCCAAACACAGCACAAGTGTGAATTCAATTCATTAGGCATACATGTTTCCTTTGCCACTGGATGTTCTCGTTGGACAAGCGTGTCAAGCCTGTAACTCCAACATGATGAGAATGATTAGATCAGATGAACATAGTCATCTGGGTATGGCCATACACTTTCTCAATCATCTCATCCAGGGGGCCCCTTTAGAACATCACACTCCAAACAAGGAGAAGGCAATCCTATATCTATCACTAGTGCCCTAACATGACTCATGCTCATTATCCAAGATAGTCTATAACCATTATATTTCAAATGATATTGAACTACCTCAAGACAATGCCAATCCTCATTTAGAAACACAAGTGATCTCAAGTCAGAGGAAATATGCCACTTGTTTGCATATAAGGATTATTCATATTGTGACAAGCAATTGAATATCCTAAGTAGGGTCAGTCCAGTACATCCAATGTACCTATGAGTCTACATCTTATTCCATGCTCGAAGCATCCTATAAGATTAGAACACATATTAGTCTTAATCATATCAAGGTTGTCTCATGTTCACCAAGATATCTCGACTAAGGACAATACTGCATGTCAGCCAAGCTGAACACCATTGAGACATTATTCAGAAGTATACATATAGCAGCAGATAATGCAACAACCTGAATAACAACCATTGCCTTTATAAACATAGAGTTTATACATGATACTGATAACAACCCAAGGCCTCAAACATTAGCCTTAAGGGCATACCCCAACAATCTCCCACTTGCACTTAATCTAATGGTTGAGAAATCTCAAACCCATATTATTACAGTGCTTCTCATGCTTCTGCTGTGCCAGAGGCTTTGTAAGCGGGTCAGCTAGATTGTCATCTGTATGAACCTTGCAGATCTTGATCTCTCCACGATCTATGATCTCCCGGATCAAAATGAAACCTTCTCTGTATGTGCTTGGACTTCTAGTGCGACCGTGGTTCCTTTGCTTGTGCTCGAAGGAACAACACCAAGTTCTTGAACGAACTTACGAATCCACACTGCCTCCTTGGATGCTTCCGAGGCTGCAACATACTCGGCTTCTGTTGTGGAATCAGCAACAATTGATTGTTTGAAACTTTTCCACACCACTGCTCCTCCATTCAAACTAAAAACATAGCCTGATTGCGATCGGAAATCATCCTGGTCAGATTGGAATGAAGCGTCAGTATATCCTTCAATACTGAGTTCTTCCTGACCTCCATATGTCAAGAACATATCTTTGGTTCTCCGAAGATATTTCAAAATGTTCTTGACCGCAATCCAGTGTGCCTTACCTGGATTACTTTGGAATCGACTGGTCACGCTTAACCCGTAAGCGACGTCTGGGCGAGTACACAACATCGCATACATAATGGACCCTATAGCCGAAGCATAAGGCGTATTGTCCATTTCATCTTTCTCAGACTGTGTTTGAGGACACTGGCTCTTTGAAAGATTCAGACCATGTCTGACTGGAAGATATCCTCTTTTAGAATTTTCTAAATGGAATCTCTCCAGGACTTTATCGATGTAAGTACTCTGGCACAGCCCGAGAAGCCTCTTAGATCTATCTCTATAGATCCGCACACCTAATACATAGGCTGCTTCTCCTAAATCTTTCATCTGGAAACATTTTCTTAACCATGCTTTGACGGCATGCAGTTCAGGAATATCGTTTCCAATGATCAAGATATCATCGACGTAGAGGACTAGGAAAGTAATCACGCTCCCACTAAACCTCTTATATACACACGGGTCATCTTCATTTTTGATGAAACCAAATTCACAGATTGATTCATCAAAATGAATATTCCAGCTTCTCGATGCTTGCTTAAGTCCATAAATGGACTTCTTTAATTTGCATATTTTATGACGATCTGATGGATTGACGAAACCTTCAGGTTGTGTCATATACACATCCTCTTCTAGTTTTCCATTAAGGAAAGCGGTTTTCACATCCATTTGCCAGATCTCATAATCATAATATGCAGCTATCGCGAGAATAATTCAAATAGACTTGAACATGGCTACAGGAGAGAAAGTTTCATCATAATCTATCCCGTAGATTTGTTTGAAACCTTTCGCAACTAGCTTGCCTTTATAGGTAACCACGTTACCATCCATGTCAATCTTCTTTTTGAAGATCCACTTACAGCCTATAGGGATTACTCCCTGAGGCGGATCAACCAAATCCCAGACTTGGTTATCTGACATGGAGTCTATCTCGGCTCGCATAGCTTCAAGCCATCTTGCTGATTCTGGTCCACTGACCGCATCCGCATAAGTGAGGGGTTCATCATCAATGATGTAGACTCCGTCATAGCGCTCAGGCTGTCGACGGATCCTTCCCGATCTTCACGGTTCCCGTGATATCTGAGCCTCAGGTTGCTCAGTAACCTGTTCTATTGGCTCAGGCTCATCCAACTGAGTTTGACTTCTTTGCCCTTCTTCTGGATTCTCATCCAGCTTTATTTCTCTCCCACTGGCCTCTTGCAGAAGAAATTCCTTCTCAAGAAAAATAGCCGTACGAGCAACAAATACTTTGTTCTCCTTGGGATCGTAGAAATAATAACCCTTAGTTTCTTTAGAGTAACCGACAAAGATACATTTATCAGATCTGCTCTCCAGTTTCCCAGAGGCGAGCTTTTTGACATAAGCCTCGCAACCCCAGATTTTAATAAATGTCAAGCTCGGCTGTTTCCCATACCATAACTCATATGGAGTCTTTGAAACGGCCTTGGATGGCACTCGGTTTAGTACATTTGCAGCTGTTTCCAGTGCAAATCCCCAAAAGGAGTAAGGTAGAGTAGCCTGACTCATCATTGAACGAACCATATCCAATAAGGTTCTATTTCTCCTCTCGGATACACCATTCCATTGCGGTGTTCCTGGCGGAGTGAGCTGTGAGATAATCCCACACTCCTTTAGATAGTCAGTAAACTCTCGACTCAATATTCTCCACCTCGATCTGAGCGAAGTGCCTTGATATTTCGGCCTAACTGATTCTGTACTTCATTTTTGAACTCTTTGAACTTGTCAAAAGATTCACTTTTATGTCTCATCAGATAGACATAACCATATCTACTGAAATCATCAGTAAAGGTAATGAAGTATGAATAGCCACCTCTGGCATGTTTACTAAATGGCCCACACACATCACTGTGAATGAGGTCAAGTAAACCTGAAGCCCTTTGACCTTTATTAGAAAAAGGAGACTTCGTCATTTTACCCATTAAACAAGCTTTGCATGTATCAAGCTCCTCATAGGAGAATGATCTTAGCAGTCCATGGTCATGCAACCGCTTAATGCGCTTCTTGTTAATATGGCCTAAACGACTATGACATAGCAAGGTGCTGTCATCAGCATACTTGGCTTTCTTATTATCAATCTGTTGTACAGAACATTCCATGTCCAACATGAATAACCCATTGTTAATCGACCCAGTAGCATAAACAATATTATCAAAAGAAATACAACACTTTGAAGTTTTGCATTCAAAGGAAAACCCTTTCCTGACAAGAGCAGGAATAGAGATAATATTCTTAGTTATGCTCGGTACAAAATAACAATTGTCCAGTTCTAATACAAGACCAGATGGTAAAGAGATGTTATATTGTCCTACAGCAACAGTAGCAACCCGTGCCCCGTTTCCAACTCGTAGGTCCACCTCATGCTGTCCCACCTGTCTTCTTCTCTTGAGTTCCTGTACATTTGAACAAATGTGAACTCCACATGCAGTGTCCAACACCCATGAAATAGAAGAAGATACCATGACTTCAGTCACAAAAATACCTGAGCCAGAAGCGAAAGGCTTGCTTCCCTTCTTATCTCCTTGGAGCGCTTTACAGTCCTTCTTCCAGTGACCCAGCTGGCCACAATGGAAACATCTGTATTCCTTCGACCGCTTGATCTTTTGTTTCAGAGCCTTGTTGTAGCTCTTGACAGGGGCTTTGCCCTTCTTCCCCTTCTTCTTGTTCCTGGAAGGAATCATCAAGACAGAGGATGAAGGCTTTCCCTTTTCAAGAGTCTGCTCTGTAGTATAGAGCATGTTCAGTAACTCTGCCGGGGTACAGTCGATCTTGTTCATATTAAAATTAATGATGAACGGATCGAAAGAGGCCGGGAGAGACTGCAGGATAATGTCTACAACAAGCTCCTGATTGATGGTATGTCCCAGTTTCTCTAGAGCCTCTTTGTACCCAATCATCTTGAGTACGTGAGCTCCCACTGGACTCCCTTCAGTCAGTTTGCTATGAAAGAAAAGTTTTGTCAAGTTATAGCGTTCAGTCCTTGCCTGTGCAGCATACAGCATCTTGAGATTTGCTATAATTTCAATAGCAGATAAATCCTCATGCTGACGCTGAAGCTCTGGCGTCATAGACGCAAGCATAAGGCAAGTGACATCAATGCTATCATTGACATGCTTCTCATAAGCATCCCGAACCGCCCTTGCGGCGTTCGCAGCGGGTTGAGGCGGTATTGCCGTCTCAAGGACATACAGTTTCCTCTCAGCCTTAAGAACAATCTTAAGGTGTCCGTACCAGTCTGAGAAGTTTGGCCCAGCAAACTTCTCCCTTTCCAGTAAGGATCGCACATTGAACGCTGTGGTGTTCGTTGCTGCAGTAATCTACAACATTGCAAGAACAACAAGGTCAGTATCAATGTTAGAATCAATCCAGGACTTAAGAATGATTCTTTTCTCACTATTTTATCTGACTGAAAAATCCATTAAAACAGTCCGAAAGAGTAACACTCTTTTAGTGAGATGGGATCCAGATTTCATACTTGGTCTCCGCGTCCCGCTCAGGCGAGATAAGATGCACAGAGAGTACAAGCACTAATCACCGGTAGGCTATCCATGCCAATCGCCAACCCGTGCGATTCCCCTTCATCTAGGCAATCCAGAAGACTGTGCCAACTGAGTTGGTACAACACAGTCTCTGATTCCACAGATGGCTGCCTCCATATAGCTTACATATGCTCAATATGAAGCCCACATGGTCAAGCTGACCTGACCTACTCCCTGGACCACCACGTGCTATGCTAAGCAACGAGAAGCGATAAATCCCTTCTCTGTAACACGCAGGTGTAATCACACACCGTCTGAAGATAGATGGGCGTGCCCACTGAGTGGGTACAACACGGCCCCAACGATAGTCAGAACAGTGAGGTTTCGCGTCAGGAGGCTTACGTGCTTGATATTTAAGGTTGGATTTTAACGGTCCTTTTATCTTCTTACTATCATGCATATCCTATGGCGATAGCAGAAAGATAAATCATGCAGGTGCTAAAATTACTTAAAACAGTAAATTGAAAGCACAATGATCTTATGTGGTAAACGCCCATTAAGCCTAAGTAAGACCTTAGTTTAATATAAGTCTTCACTTGAGCTCTTCATGGGTCTTTTGCACTTCATCTGGCCCAGCCCGGGCCCAAGCGCCCTCTGCAGCTCAGATGCGCCCACCAGGTAGCATGCGCCTGTACTAGAGTCGAACTCTAGGCCTCCCACTGGTGAAGCCACTTGCTGCATGCGCCTCTGCCATGTATGCTCTGTGCTCATGTCTGATTAATTTACATTTAATCTATCTAGACATGATTTGACTCGCAGGTCAATTACACATTAATATAAATTGAAATGTGATTCGCAGATAACAATAATAATTTACAATTAATTAATCCAGGCACGCAGGCCCCAGCACAGCATACAATTAGGGCAGCCCACATAAGATGAAATAGACACCCAACATGGTTAGACAAGCAACATGTGATCCAAACAAGAAAATAAAATTTTTGAAAATCCCATTGGCAACAATTTTATTTCCTTATGTGCCCTACTACCTTACAACGGTCTATTAATAGGGATCCACTCATCAGACCTAGTCAGACCCACTTGCCCTTGCATGCACCAAGTCATAACCGACTTGAGTCGACCTCATGGCCAACAATGCATGTCTTAAGGGCTGAACGTCCCACATGATTTCTGGCAAGCGGGTGTGACCCCGGGCCTTAATCACGAGCGTTCATTGGTTGCCTCAATCAGACATCGCTACACGCCTTTCTGCAGTCGACCTATAGCCACCTCATGCTTGCGCATAGGTGCTATCTGGTCGACCCATCTAGGCTGTCAGATGGTCTGATCAGGCTGTTGGGTCTAGACTGGACGACGACTTCAACCCTAATAACCCGTCTAAGTTTTTCAAGTAGGCGCTTATAGATCTAAGTGAGGGGCGCGCAAGATTATACGTTTTTAACAAAAACATCCTTTAATATGCGCCAACAAACATCATGCGCAAACATAAGTAAAAACATACATCTAATAATTAGCATGTATATTTCGCATGATGATAGGGTTTAGATCTATTCATAAACGCAAGCATGGATCACAAAAGAAGCAATCATATAGATCAAGCTAAACCTCGCTCTGATACCAATTGAAAAGGGGCGAAACCCTAAACATGCACATATAAAATTTTGCATGGGCGGAAACTAGGATTCCATGAGGATCGCATGTGGCATGATCTTATGATTAACCTATTAACTTGCAAAGATCAGATTAAGATTTTACCATAGCCATTGTTTGGATGGCGACTTGGAAAGGAAAGAGGCGAGTGCTTCTTCTCCAAAGTAGACGCACACAAGATGGTGAGGGCTTCCTTCTTGGCGTGAACGTTGTGCTAGCAAAGACCTCCAAGGATTCCTGATCGTGTAAGGAGATGAGATGCACTCTTGGTGTTGTCCAACTTCCTTCTTTTCGTCAAGTCTCTCACAAGACGAGAGGGATGTCGAGAGGAGAAGATGGCGACGAGAGAAGCGTTTTCACGATTGAAAACGTGGGGCGTTTTCCAAATGAAAACATGGCTTCTAAAAATAGTAAGCATTTAATCTCTCATGCGTTCACTCCAAGTGAACCTATCGCATCCTTCATCTCCCTTTGAACCAAGCGTTCATTTGATGAACCGGTTCAATTAAATTTGGTTCAAAGACCAAATTAAACCAAGCCTTGGTCTAGACCTTATTAAACCGAAAGGCTCAAGATCTAACCACACATCTCTTGATGCTCCTGATCTCATCGATCAAGCATCAATTCTCTCGATCGAAGCTTACCAATCTCAAGCCCTAATCAATCAAACATGATCAGACCAGATCTCACTTCCAATCAGAGTTTAAACTCCTTTAAACTGAACCAAAATAATTCAGTCCACACGATCTGACATAAGTAAGCCATATCATCAAATTGTGCGACCCTAAGGGTTTCCTTTAATGTCGGTAACGATAACTTACGTTATCACGAACAGAGAGGGGTATCTAGCAACACATCACTGTCTCCCGATATAAAGGAAAGAGTCTTCCAAGACTACACCCAAACACAGCACAAGTGTGAATTCAATTCATTAGGCATACATGTTTCCTTTGCCACTGGATGTTCTCGTTGGACAAGCGTGTCAAGCCTGTAACTCCAACATGATGAGAATGATTAGATCAGATGAACATAGTCATCTGGGTATGGCCATACACTTTCTCAATCATCTCATCCAGGGGGCCCCTTTAGAACATCACACTCCAAACAAGGAGAAGGCAATCCTATATCTATCACTAGTGCCCTAACATGACTCATGCTCATTATCCAAGATAGTCTATAACCATTATATTTCAAATGATATTGAACTACCTCAAGACAATGCCAATCCTCATTTAGAAACACAAGTGATCTCAAGTCAGAGGAAATATGCCACTTGTTTGCATATAAGGATTATTCATATTGTGACAAGCAATTGAATATCCTAAGTAGGGTCAGTCCAGTACATCCAATGTACCTATGAGTCTACATCTTATTCCATGCTCGAAGCATCCTATAAGATTAGAACACATATTAGTCTTAATCATATCAAGGTTGTCTCATGTTCACCAAGATATCTCGACTAAGGACAATACTGCATGTCAGCCAAGCTGAACACCATTGAGACATTATTCAGAAGTATACATATAGCAGCAGATAATGCAACAACCTGAATAACAACCATTGCCTTTATAAACATAGAGTCTATACATGATACTGATAACAACCCAAGGCCTCAAACATTAGCCTTAAGGGCATACCCCAACATAGAGTTAGAATCTTCGATTTGATGACGCTGTGAGAGATTATGGCTTTATCAAAAGCGAAGATGACTCCTGTGTATACAGAAAATTCAGTGGGAGCTTGGTGACTTTTCTTGTCTTGTATGTCGATCACATACTACTCATCGGAAACGACATCCCTAGTCTTCAAACTGTGAAGACATGGTTAGGGAAGTGTTTTGAGATGAAGGACTTAGGGGAGGCTGCCTGTATCCTAGGCGTGAGGATCTACAGGGATAGATCCAAGAAGCTCCTAGTCCTTAGTTAGAGTACATACATTGATAAGGTCCTGGAGAGGTTTAGCTTGGAGCAATCCAAGAAAGGGTACCTTCCAGTGAGACATGGCCTTACTCTCTCAAAGAGCCAGTGTCCCACCACACAGGCTGAGAGGGATGACATGAGTCGAGTGCCCTATGCTTCGGCAGTAGAATCGATCATGTATGCAATGTTGTGTACTAGACCAGATGTGGCTTATGCTGTGAGCATAACCAGCCGATACCAATCCAATCCTGGAGTACAGCACTGGGTGGCTGTAAAGAACATCCTAAAGTATCTGAGAAGAACTAAGAATTTGTTCTTGGTCTATGGAGGACAGGAAGAGCTCAGTATGCAGGGCTACACTGATGCGTCTTTCCAGTCTGACCCTGACGACCTCAGATCGCAGGCTGGCTATGTGTTCAAGATAAATGGAGGCGCTGTATGCTGGAAAAACTTCAAGCAATCCACCATAACTGATTCTACAACCGAGGCTAAGTATGTGACCGCTTCTGAGGCAGCCAAAGAAGCTGTTTGGATAAGGAAGTTCATTTATGAACTTCAGGTGGTTCCAAGTGCAGTGGATCCCATTGAAATCTATTGTGATAACAATGGAGCAATTGCACAAGCCAAGGAACCACGGTTTCATCAAAAATCTAAACACATACTCAAGAGATTTCACCTGATTAGAGAGATTATAGACAGAGGTGATGTCAAGATTAGCAGAGTTGACACAGAGAACAATCTAGCAGACCCATTGACCAAGGCTTTGGCGCAACAGAAGCATGATGGCCACGCTAGAGATATGGGGTTAAGATTTCTCAACCTCTAGCTCTTAGTGCAAGTGGGAGATTGTTGGTGTATATGCCCTAAGGACCTAATTCTGGTCCGTTACTTGTACTACTTGACATTGATATTTATATCATACTGGCATTGTCGTTATCATTATTTGTTTATGTCTACGAACATGTACTTATATGATAATGTCCCTGGAGACAGATTGGATCTGTGCTCAAACTATTGTCCCTAGTCAATGTACCTTAGTGGATATGGGATAGCTATGGTACTTGTAAGACTGGTATTTGGGCTGGTTAAGCACGAGGTGCTAACGCAGGCATATGAGTATATCTGTGGTAGATATACTGGACCAACCCGCTGTGAGGCAATGACTTGGTGTCACGAGTTATCCTCACAAGTGATAGGAGATGCAATGATCCCTTGACTTGAGGTCATTAGCCATTCTATGTGGTTAGGGATATGCTTTGATACAACCTAACGCCTTGCCATAGTTGGGAGGTAATAACGGTTGTCATTGGGCATGTCACGACCCATATGAGAAGGTCAATGCACAGACATAGGATTGCCCCTTCCTAAGGGAAGCTTGATATCCATGGACCTCCTCTATGGTTCTATGACTGAAAGTGTATGGCCATACCCAGGTTAGACCTGATTTAGTCATAGCCATGAGATTGGATGGAAACAAGTGGTGACACACTTGACCAATCGGATATCAGTTCGGCAAAGAGACTATAATGCATCTGTACCTAGTTGCGATGATGGGGATGTCGATGTCTATATCCATTCCGATGACTTGTGTAGCAGTGATGCACTGCTAGGTGCCACTCACTGCATGTGATGACCATGGGTCAGCACTGCCAATGTCAGAGGAACCTATAGGGTCGCACACCTTGATACTCGAGTTCTCGTATTGATCAGAAAGCCTTATGATCGAGTTATTAGATAACTCGGATCTATTTTGGAGATTTCATCAGCGCCAATGGGCCTGATGAGATGGAAGAGATTTATTGGGGTCAACTTCCATTTACGGCATATTAACCATGGTTAGCCCAATTTGACCTAGGGTTAAATTGGATTGGATCTGTGGGCTTGGTTAAAATGCATAATGGACATTGGGCTGGGCCCATTGATAAGTTGGGCTTAATGGGCTTAAGGAGGAGAAAAGGGATGGCGTGTGCATGGCGTGTGCTTAACCCTAGTTAGACTAGGGTTAGCGCCTATGCATTATGAGGTTTGAAATTAATCTTGGGGCTAATTATTCGAATTAATTAGAGTCCTAATTTTATGGGATTTTATGGGCTGATTTATTTGAATTAATAAGAGTCCTAATTAGATTAGGATTTAATTCAAATAAGTGATTAGAGTCCTAATTGGATTAGGACTTAATCAAAACCGCCCACTTAAAGTCCTAGTTGGATTAGGACTTGAGTTTGATCAAATCCTAATTGGATTAGGAATAAAGCTTGATTAAATCGTCCACATGAATCCTAGCCTTGATCAAACCGTTCACATCAGTCCTAATTGGATTAGGACATGATCAAGTCGCCCAAATTAAGTCCTAATTGGATTAGGACTTAATTCCATATTTTCTCTCCTAGCCGCACATTCAATTTGAATGGTGGCCACACATTAAGCCGCCCTTTGCCTTATATATACCCCCCAAGCCGTTGTTGGTGTATATGCCCTAGGACCTAGTTTTGGTCCACTTATGTACTACTTGGCTTTGATATTTATATCATTCTGGCATTGTCGTTATCTATGTTTGTTTACATCTGCGCATATTGTTGGGGTATGCCCTTAAAGGCTAATGTTTGAGGCCTTGGGATTGTATCAGTATCATGTATAAACTCTTATGTTTATAAAGGCAATGGTTGTTATTCAGTATGTTACATTGTCTGCTGCAATAAGTGTGCTTCTGAATAATGTCTCAATGCTGTTCAGCTAGGCTGACATGCTGTAATGTCCTTAGTCGAGATATCTTGGTGAACATGAGACAGCCTTGATATGATTGAGACTAATATGTGTTCTAATCTTATAGGATGCTTCGAGCATGGAATAAGATGTAGACTCATGGGTGCATTGGATGTACTGGACAGACCCTACTAGGATATTCAATTGCTTGTCACAATGTGAATAATCCTTGTATGCAACAAGTGGCACATGTCCTCTGACTTGAGATCACTTGTCTTTCTAAATGATGATTGTCATTGTTTTGAGGTAGTTCAATGTCATTTGAAACATAATGGTTATAGACTATTTTGGATAATGATCATGAGTCAGGTTAGGACACTAGTGATAGATATAGGATTGCCGTCTCCTTGATTGGAGTGTGATGTTCTAAAGGGGCCCCCTTAAATGAGATGATTGAGAAAATGTATGGCCATACCCAGGTGACTATGTTCATCTGATCTAATCATGCTCATCATATTGGAGCTACAGGCTTGACACGCTTGTCCAATAAGAACATCCAGTGGCAAAGGAAACATGTATGCCTAGTGAAGTAGATTCACACTTGTGCTGTGGTTTGGGTGTAGTCTTGGAAGACTCTTTCCTTTATATCGGGAGACAGTGATGTGTTGCTAGATACCCCTCACTGATCGTGATAACGTAAGTTATCGTTACCGACATTTAAAGGAAACCCTTAGGGTCGCACAATTCGATGATATGGCTTGCTTAAGTCAGATCGTGTGGACTGAATTGTTTGGGTTCAGTTTAAAGGAGTTTAAACTCTGATTGTAAGTGAGATCTGGTCTGATCATGTTTGATTGATTAGGGCTTGAGATCGGTAAGCTTCGATCGAGAGGATTGATGCTGGATCAGTGAGATCAAGAGCATCAAAGAGATGAACGGTTAGATCTGTAACCTTAGGGTTTACTATGGTCTAGACCAAATGGCTTGAGCTATTTTGATTTGGTTTATGAACCAAATTCGATTGGGACGTTTTGGCTTGAACCGGTTCACAAAGGTGAACGCTTGGTTCAATGCTAGTAAGCGTTTTTGGGTTGGCATGAGCGCATGGCTTAATGATGTTCCATTTTTGGAAAGTCATCAATGCCGATTCCTCTCAACACCAAAACGCAAATACGTTCCCCTCTTCTCTTGTGGCTTGCTTGCACTCTCGTAAGTGAAGGATTGACAAGAAGAAGGGAAGGTTTTTCGTCCAAGGAGAAGCTTGTTCTCGCATCTCAAACTTCCTCCACGCAAAGGACCCCTTGAAGCTTTGCTAGCACAAAGACGACAAGGAGAAGCCATTCCTCATCTTGTGTGCTTCATCTTTGGAGAAGATCCCTTTCGATCTTTGCTTCCAAGACACCATCCAAATAGATGGCTTTGGTATGATCTTCTTTCGATCTCCACATTCCTTAAGGTTGATCATATGAACATATATTACATGCGATCTCATGTTGAAACCCCTTGGAAATTACATGCGCCCCCTTTAGGGTTTCAACCCCTTGCGCTCCCCCTTGAAGGGGACTCTACACATATGTACTAACATGATAATGTCCCTAGAGACAGATTGGATCTGTGCTCAAACTATAGTCCCCAGTCGATGTACCTTAGTGGATATGGGACAGCTATGGTACTTGTGAGACTAGTATATGGGCTGGTTAGGCACGAGGTGCTAACGCAGACATATGGGTATATCAGTGGTGGATATACTGGACCGACCCGCTGTGAGGCTATGACTTGGTGTCATGAGTTATCCTCACAAGTGACAGGAGATGCATTGATCCCTTGACTTTAGGTCATTGACCATTCTATATGGTTAGGGACTTGCTTTGATACAACATAAAACCTCACCGTAGTTGGGAGGTAATAACGGTTGTCATTGAGCATGTCACGACCCATATGAGAAGGTCAATGGACAGACATAGGATTTGCCCCTTCCTAAGGGAAGTATGATATCCATGGAGCTCCTCTATGGTTCTATGACTGAAAGTGTATGTCCATACCCAGGTGAGAACCTGATTTAGTCATAACCATGTGATTGGGTGAAAACAAGTGGTGACACACTTGTCCAATCGGATATCAGTTCGGCAAAGAGACTGTAATGCATCTGTACCTTGTTGCAATGATGGGGATGTCGATGTTGATATCCATTCCGATGACTTGGGTAGCAGCGATGCACTGCTAGGTGCCACTCACTGCTTGTGGTGACATTTGGTCAGCACTGCCAACGTCAGAGGGACCTACAGGGTCGCACACCTTGATACTCGAGTTCTCGTATTGATCGGGAAGCCTTATGATCGAGTTATTGGATAACTCGGATCTATTTTGGAGATTTCATCAGCGCCAATGGGCCTGATGAGATGGAAGGATGTTATTGGAGCCAACTCCATTTATGGCAGGTTGTCCCGAAATTGACCATGGTTGGCCACATTTGGATTAGGGTTGCATTGGATTGGATCCAAGTGCTTAATCAAGCCATGTAATGAAGTTTGGGCTAGCTCATTATCAAATGAGGCCCAATAATAAGTTGTCATGAAGAGGCAATAGGCTAAAAGGGTATAATGGGGAGGAAGCCAAGCCCATTGGCGCCTAAGGGGCATAATGGGGTTTGGATGGCAAATTTGCTTCATTAAGGAAGCTTTATGCGCCTAGCCCTCTCCCATTGATAGTGTGAATGCATTAAGGCATTGCTTGGGGCGCAAGGCTAGGCCTTGGCACACAAGGCAAGGCTTGGTAGCTTATGGAAAGGTTGAATGAGGTTTATGGTAAAGTCTTGGAGACTTTCCTTACCTCAAACCTTCTCATCCAAGCCATACACTTGTCATGATCTCAACCCTTGCCCTAACCGCCTCTAGCTCTTTATTAGTGACCCTAGCCGCCCCCTCTTATGGGTTACAATCCTTAGAGGCGTGACAACAAGAGGAGGGGCGAAAGCAAGGGCTTGAAGGGCGACAACACCAAGAAGTGGCGCATCTTCTTCTTCCTTCCAAACCCTAGCCGCAAGCCTCTTCCTTCTCTCTTGACGCAAGGAACTTGATGCTTGGCGGTTTCCCTCTCCCTCATCCTTCTTCATCTTTGGCGCATCTACCTTGGAGGTGGCACATACTTTGAAGAAGGAGCACAAGGCTTGGATCTTCTTCCCGAGGCTAGCACCGGGCGTGGAAGAAGAGGACTCGAGGCATCCGTGTGTGTGAGACTGCAGAGGGCGAACGCTTGGGCACCTATCATGACATCGACCTCATCTTGCTCTAAGGTATTTCCTAACTCATCGTGTCGACTCTCTTGCTTGCGATCTTCACTGGGTTTTTGGGACCGACCTGTTTCGGGGACATTCTTCCGCTGTGCAATATATGTATGTATGCTTATAACTCTAAAAAAAATTGTAAAATGTCCCCGGGGTTTCCCAACAGTGATATCAGAGGGACTTGCAAGACTCGAACGATGTTTTACGCTTTTCTTTCATGCTCACATGCCATATCTCTATTTTCGTCAATAGCATGATGCATGGCAAACGATTTTTTCTAAGTAGGAAAACATTAGGGTTTCTTGTTTCTATCATCCTCTCAATCTCTTTTGGATTTTTGGACTATTTTTTTGTTTGATTTAAAGATCAAAGGCGCACGTAATTTTGTCAAGTAGGACGGGCATTGTGTCTTCGGACTGGCCAAGTCTCTTGATCTGACAAAATTGCCAGCTGAAAGGATCTCTGAAATCATCATGAAAAATAAATCGCAATTAACCAAAAGATTTGTGAGAAGAAGATGAGGAAAAGAGACTAGTTTTATGAAAAAGTAAAATTTTAGATTTTATGTTTTTCATGAGCATGTAGAATTGCATGAGTAAATACCTTGATTGTGCATGATGTTGTGATCATTAGTCAAGCCCCCCCTTTGTATGCCTGTGATGTATCCTTGTGAGGCCTGCGTGCTGCTTTTCTCTTTTCTTTTAACTAAAAAGAAGATTAGGGTGGCGCATGTACTTGGAGCTTGGCGCATGCATGAAGCTTGCGCACCTTGGATGGTGGCGCAACAAGCATCAAAGGAAGAGACGCAAGCTTGCTTAGTGTCGCAAGTTAGGCATGGCCGAACCCTTGGGTTTGAGAGCTAGCTAACTTGGCTTCTTGCATGGTGGCGCATCTTCCTTGGAGGAAGACCATGGCATTGGCCGAACCTTTGGGGTCTACCCTTAAGGCTTGAGAGCTAAACCATGAGAGAAGGACCTTGGAGCCAACCTTGAAGTTCAAGCTAGAGGTCGGCTAGGCTAGGTCTAGTTTTTGGGGCTTGAGTTCTAGGACAAGAGTTGAACCTCTTTCATGGCATGGGTTGGTTCAATGTCTTGAATAGGATATGATCACATCATTCTTTACTGCTTTTATCATTATCTACAAAAGCATGCCTATAATGTTTTATCGATATGTTATCACCATAGGATTGCATACCTGTAATGATAGATATAAGATAAAACTGAGATGATGAGACCTTAAACAAAAACCCTCAATTAAAATATCAAGTCTAGTAAGCCTTCTAACGCGTAGCCCTCACTAAGCTATCGATCAGTGGAGTTGTGAATTGTTTCCCACCCTCGTGGGACACACCCACTATCTTTAGAAAGTGCGTGGTGACAATGGTTTCCCCAATCCAGTTTTAACCTGGGCGTGCCTTCGCAAGGAAACTCGTTGGCCCTGGGCATAACGGTTAGGAATGGACTTGACTAGATTTTCATGTGTGCTAGGCACATGATGAAACTCTAGAGGCATCGTTGAGAGGTTAGGGTTTCATGCTGTATCCAGCCCTTGCTGGACATGAAATGCCTGGACTGTCTCAATAAAGGGGAATTGCTTAGAGCAATCAGCCGGCGCGCCCACCTTAGGAAACATGGGTCACTTTGTGCATCTCATCCCACCCTCGTGGGACGCAAAGCCCTGTGTGGAATGAGGATCTCATCTCACTAGGAAATCTTGGATTTCTCGATTGACTTTGTGGGTTGTCAATTCGATTAAAAATAGTGGGAGCCATAGTCATTTAAAACAAGTCCAGTTTAAATGACTCGAAGTAGTACTAATCTGCTGTTTCTTGGTTGTTGTAGAACAATGGCTATGAACAATAGCAGTTGGTCACTGCGATCTACCCTGGAAAGGGATAAGTTGGTTGGATCCAACTTACTGAATTGGTATATGAACTTGAGAATCGTGCTCAAGCTCGAAAGGAGGCTTTATGTCCTTGAGCGTCCTTTTCCTGAGCCACTTCCATGCTCGGCCTCAGTAGCTGAGAGGGATGCTTATGATAAGCATCAGGTTGATACTTTGGAGGTTGCTAACCAACATGTCACCTGAATTTAGAGGGTGATATGAATCGAAGAGTGCCTCTGAAATTATTTTTAATCTAAGGCAGCTCTTTGATGAATTGGTTGAGCTCAATCCTCCTAAAGTTGATATTCAGTGTGTTGAGCCGAAAGGCTTGACCAAGGAACTGAAATTAAAGATGGATATGATCAGGAATAATAGGTGTTATTCATGTGGAGGGCCACCTCACATGTTCAAGGACATGTTGCAACTTCAGAATAAGGAGAAGAAAGGCAAGGCCTTGTCTTCATGCTCAGGTATTTATGATTACCGAAGTCAACCTTTCTACTCCTATGACATGGGTATTGGATACCGCATGTAGAGCTCATATTTGTACAAATATGCAAGGGCTCAGAAAGGGTAGATCGGTAAGGCCTAGAGAGATTGACCTACGGATAGGTAACAGGGCACAAGTTGCTGCTGTTGTTGTAGGAGTTTCTCTCCCTACCTTCTGGACTTCAGTTAAAGCTAGACAATTGCTATTATGTACCTTCCCTTACCAAAACATTGTATCCACTCCTTGCTTGGCAAAGAAAGGATTTAAGTTTGAAATAAAAGAGAACTTATGTTCTTTTTCTTTTGCAAACATGTTTTATGGGAAGGGTACTTTGTGCGATGGTCCGCATGTCTTGGACATGGATAGCTCTATTTGTAACATAAATAATGAAAGGACCAAACTGGGTCGTTCAGTTGGTGCTTTCCTACGGCATTGTCGATTAGCCCATATAAACAAGAATCACATTCAACAACTCCATGCAAATGGGTTGTTAGATTCGAGTTCCTTGAAGGAACTTGATACATGTGAGCCTTGTTTATTAGGGAAAATGACAAAGGTGTCGTTCACCAAGACTGATGAGAGGGCAGGAGGTTTATTAGATCTCATACATACTGATGTGTGTGGGCCTTTCAATAAACAAGCCAGAGGAGGGTACAACTACTTCATCACGTTTACTGATGACTTCAGTAGATATGGTTATGTCTATCTAATGAGACATAAGTCTGAATCCTTTGAGAAATTTAAGGAGTTTAGACATGAAGTAGAGAACCAGCTTGGTAGATCCATTAAGACTCTTCGATCAGATCGTGGTGGAGAGTACCTGAGCGGTGAGTTCTTTGACTATTTGAGAGAATCTAGGATCATATCCCAACTCACTCCTCCTGGAACACCTCAATGGAATGGTGTGTCTAAAAAGAGAAATCGAACTTTGTTGGACATGGTTCGATCTATGATGAGTCATGCAACTCTACCTCTCTCATTCTGGGGACATGCACTTGAGACATCTTCTCTAATACTGAATAATGTTCCATCTAAGAGTGTCTCAAAGATTCCATACGAGGTATGGAGTGGGAGACGCCCTAATCTCACTTTTATCAGGATCTGGGGATGTAAGGCTTATGTCAAACGTCAGGATTCTAGCAAGCTAGAACCTAGATCTAATAAGTGTATGTTTGTGGGGTACCCTAAGGAGACTAAGGGATTACTACTTCCATGTTCCCACCGAGAACAAAGTTTTTGTTGCTCGGGGTGCTGTCTTTCTAGAGAAAGAATTTCTCATGAAAGAAGTTAGTGGGAGGAAGTTTGACTTGGATGAGGACCAAGTGCAACCACAAGACAAAGAGATGGAATCTGAGCCACCTGCACCGGTTGCTGTACAACCTGAGGCTCAGACACAGGTCCCACGTAGGTCTAGGAGGATTCGTCGTGCACCTGAGAGGTACGGGTCGCTGCCGACCCAACACGATGGGATCTTCATTATTGAGGATGAACCCATAACCTATGATGAGGTGGTTAGTGGACCGGACTCCGAGAGATGGCTCGACGCCATACGATCCAAGATGGATTCCATGTCAGCTAACCAAGTCTGGGATTTGGTTGAGCTCCCTGATGGGGTAAAACCCATAGGGTGTAAATGGGTCTTCAAAAGGAAGACTGACATGGATGGCAATACAGTTACCTATAAGGGTAGACTAGTGGCTAAAGGATTTAAACAAGTCCACGGGGTGGACTATGATGAAACCTTCTCGCCAGTTGCCATGATTAAATCTATTCGGATTCTGCTTGCTATAGCTGCATATCATGACTATGAGATATGGCAGATGGATGTGAAGACAGCGTTCCTTAAATGGGAAGCTGACTGAGGATGTGTATATGTCACAACCTGATGGCTTCATCCATCCTGCAGAGGCTAATAAGGTCTGCAGGCTAAAGAGATCCATTTATGGATTAAAGCAAGCATCTCGAAGTTGGAATCTTCGATTTGATGAAGCCGTGAGAGATTATGGCTTTATCAAAAGCGAAGATGACGCCTGTGTATACAGAAAATTCAGTGGGAGCTTGGTGATTTTTTTGGTCTTGTATGTCGATGACATACTGCTCATCGGAAATGACATCCCTAGTCTTCAAGCTGTGAAGACATGGTTGGGGAAGTGTTTCGAGATGAAAGACTTAGGGGAGGCCGCCTATATTCTAGGCGTAAGGATCTACCGGGATAGATCCAAGAGGCTCCTGGCCCTTAGTCAGAGTACCTATATTGATAAAGTCCTAGAGAGGTTCAACTTGGAGCAATCCAAGAAAGGATACCTTCCAGTAAGACATGGCCTTACTCTCTCAAAAGGCCAGTGTCCTACAACGCAGGCTGAGAGGGATGACATGAGTTGAATTCCTTATGCTTCGGCAGTAGGATCGATCATGTATGCAATGTTGTGTACTAGACCAGATGTGGCATATGCTGTAAGCATAACCAGCCGATACCAATCCAATCCAGGTCTGTAGCACTGGGTGGCTGTAAAGAACATCCTAAAGTATCTAAGAAGAACTAAGGATTTGTTCTTGGTCAATGGAGGACAGGAAGAGCTCAGTATGCAGGGCTATACTGATGCATCGTTCCAGTCTGACCCTGACGACTTTAGATCGCAGGCCGGCTATGTGTTCAAGATGAATGGAGGTGTTGTATGCTGGAAGAGCTTCAAGCAATCTACCATAGCTGATTCTACAACCAAGGCTGAGTATGTGGCCGCTTCTGAGGCAGCCAAAGAAGCCATTTGGATCAGGAAGTTCATTTCTGAACTTCAGGTGGTTCCAAGTGCAATGGATCCCATTGACCTCTACTGTGATAACAATGGAGCAATTGCACAAGCTAAGGAACCACGGTCTCATCAAAGATCCAAACACATACTCAGAAGATTTCACCTGGTCAGAGAGATCATTGACAGAGGTGATGTCAAGATTAGCAGAGTTGACACAGAGAACAATCTGGAAGACCCATTCACCAAGGCTTTGGCGCAGCAGAAGCATGATGGTCACGCTAGAGATATGGGGTTGTGATGCCTCAACTTCTAGGTCTTAGTGCAATTGGGAGATTGTTGGTGAATATGCTCTAGGACCTAGTTTTGGTCCACTTATGTACTACTTGACTTTGATATTTATATCATTCTGGTATTGTCGTTATCTATGTTTGTTTACATCTGCGCATATGTAAAAAATCTGGAAGACCCATTCACCAAGGCTTTGGCGCAGCAGAAGCATGATGGTCACGCTAGAGATATGGGGTTGTGATTCCTCAACTTCTAGGTCTTAGTGCAACTGGGAGATTGTTGGTGAATATGCTCTAGGACCTAGTTTTGGTCCACTTATGTACTACTTGACTTTGATATTTATATCATTCTGGCATTGTCGTTATCTATGTTTGTTTACATCTGCGCATATGTACTAACATGATAATGTCCCTGGAGACAGATTGGATCTGTGCTCGAACTATAGTCCCCAGTCGATGTACCTTAGTGGATATGGGACAGCTATGGTACTTGTGAGACTAGTATATGGGCCGGTTAGGCACAAGGTGCTAACGCAGACATATGGGTATATTAGTGGTGGATATACTGGACCGACCCGCTGTGAGGCTATGACTTGGTATCATGAGTTATCCTCACAAGTGACAGGAGATGCATTGATCCCTTGACTTGAGGTCATTGACCATTCTATATGGTTAGGGACTTGCTTTGATACAACCTAAAACCTCACTATAGTTGGGAGGTAATAACGGTTGTCATTGAGCATGTCATGACCCATATGAGAAGGTCAATGGACAGACATAGGATTTGCCCCTTCCTAAGGGAAGTATGATATCCATGGAGCTCCTCTATGGTTCTATGACTGAAAGTGTATGGCCATACCCAGGTGAGAACCTGATTTAGTCATAACCATGTGATTGGGTGAAAACAAGTGGTGACACACTTGTCCAATCGGATATTAGTTCGGCAAAGAGACAGTAATGCATCTGTACCTTGTTGCAATGATGGGGATGTCGATGTCGATATCCATTCCGATGACTTGGGTAGCAGCGATGCACTGCTAGGTGCCACTCACTGCTTGTGGTGACATTTGGTCAGCACTGCCAACATCAGAGGGACCTACAGGGTCGCATACCTTGATACTCGAGTTCTCGTATTGATCGGGAAGTCTTATGATCGAGTTATTGGATAACTCGGATCTATTTTGAAGATTTCATCAGCGCCAATGAGCCTGATGAGATGGAAGGATGTTATTGGAGCCAAACTCCATTTATGGCAGGTTGACCCAAAATTGACCATGGTTGGCCACATTTGGATTAGGGTTGCATTGGATTGGATCCAAATGCTTAATCAAGCCATGTAATGAAGTTTGGGCTAGCTCATTATCCAATGAGGCCCAATAATAAGTTGTCATGAAGAGGCAATAGGGGTTTGGATGGCAAATTTGCTTCATTAAGGAAGCTTTATGCACCTAGCCCTCTCCCATTGATAGTGTGAATGCATTAAGGCATTGCTTGGGGCGCAAGGCTAGGCCTTGGCGCACAAGGCAAGGCTTGGTAGCTTATGGAAAGGTTGAATGAGGTTTATGGTAAAGTCTTGGAGACTTTCCTTACCTCAAACCTTCTCATCCAAGCCATACACTTGTCATGATCTCAACCCTTGCCCTAACCTTCTCTAGCTCTTTATAAGTGACCCTAGCCGCCCCCTCTTACGGGTTACAATCCTTAGAGGCATGACAACAAGAGGAGGGGGCGAAAGCAAGGGCTTGAAGGGCGACAACACCAAGAAGTGGCGCATCTTCTTCTTCCTTCCAAACCCTAGCCGCAAGCCTCTTCCTTCTCTCTTGACGCAAGGAACTTGATGCTTGGCGGTTTCCCTCTCCCTCATCCTTCTTCATCTTTGGCGCATCTACCTTGGAGGTGGCGCATACTTTGAAGAAGGAGCACAAGGCTTGGATCTTCTTCCCGAGGCTAGCACCGGACGTGGAAGAAGAGGACTCGAGGCATCCATGTGTGTGAGACTGCAGAGGGCGCATGCTTGGGCGCCTATCACGACATCGACCTCATCTTGCTCTAAGGTATTTCCTAACTCATCGTGTCAACTCTCTTGCTTGCGATCTTCACTGGGTTTTTGGGACCGACCTGTTTGGGGGACATTCTTCCGCTGTGTAATGTATGTATGTATGCTTATAACTCTAAAAAGAATTGTAAAATGTCCCCGGGGTTTCCCAATAGCCGTCCCTCTCATGATACTAATTCTCTCCTTGGAGGCATGATCAAGAGAGGAGGTGAGCACTATAGGGCGAGTTCTTGAGGGTGAAAGCAAGAGGCTAGTGGCGCAACTCTTCTTCCATCCAACCCTAGCCGCAACACACCTTCTTCTCTTCCTCTTGCGTGAGGAACTTGGTGGTGTTTGGTGACTTCCTTCTCCTCATCTTCCTCTTGGCGCATACACCTTGGAGGTGGCGCAAGGCTAGAGGAATAAGCACAAGGCTTGGATCTTCTTCCCAAGGCTAGCACCGGGCGAGGAAGAAGAGAGATTGAGGCATCCATGTGTGTGAGACTATAGAGGGCGCATGCTTGGGCGCCTACTTCGACATCAGCCTCATGTTGCTTTAGGGATTTTTTATCTCATCGTGTAGACTCCTTCGCCTGCGATCTTCACTGGGTTTTTGGGACTGGCCTGTTTCGGGGATATTCTTCCGCTGCGCAATGTATTTGTGTCCATAAACCTCTGAAAAATTGTAAAATATCCCCGGGGTTTCCCAACAGTGTTTGATTTGAATAATTTGTGACCGAATGTGGCTTGCTCTCTTTGCATGTTGACTTTGCTTGATGGGAGGTTTTGACATGAAGATGTTGACTTGACTTGCATGTAGACTTGTCTTAGCTTTTGATTATTTGACTTAGCTTGATGAGGTGGCTATTGACTTGACTTTGATGAGCTTGGTTGAAGATGGAGACTTGATGTTGACTTTGACTTGATGAGCTTGTTTGGAAACTTGATGTTGACTTTGACTTGAGGGTTGATTGTTGAGGGGTCAAGGGTGCCTTTTAGTGAGTTACAGGTGCAATAAACCCTAGGCTAAAGCAACCTATTACATCAACTAGGAAATTGAAAATACTTAAAAGAAAATAAAATACTAGGCTAATCCTATTCTAAGACAAGAAAGTAAATGACAAGCATTGCAAAATAAATCCCGAAGATGCTCCTGCATCAATTTCATATTGAGGTATATATTTACTTATTCATACCATGATTCCATGCTACTTGTTGGGGGATGATCACATATGTGATATATTTTACTTAAAAAAACACTTAGACACCTCTACTTGGCACTGTGAAAAATTGGCAGTGGTACCTAAGATGTGAGTTGAAGTCTAAAAGAGACTCCTCTACTTAGTAATGTGAAAAATTGGTAGTGGTACCTAAGATGTGAGTTGAAGTCTAATATTCCCTTTGGTTTTGACTTTAAACCTGAATACAATGAGAAGTGATTATACTAGAGTATACTTCCCTAATAATACATTTGTGTATAACCCAACAAGTAGATTTTGGATTCATTGGATTTGCATGAGTAGTATTGGTGCTTAATTAAGTTCTTCATATGCCATTAGCTGAATGCCTTGACTTCTAGAGATTGTAGGACCTAACTGCTGAACATTTTGGACATTATCTAATCATTTGATTTCTTCTATCTGGATCATGGATTACTCGTAGACATTCTCTGATTTGGTTGCATGCTTTCAACTTGAATAATTACTTTCGCACCTATCATGTATTTCATCTTAGTTTATTGCTTTAGGACAAGCAAAGATCTAAGTCTATGACTATTTGATGCCTTGTATTTTGAGAGTGATTTCTAGTATTATTCTATCTCAAAACAAGGCTAATTTTGATGTTTCCATGTTCTATATAGGCTTATTTACTTGTTTGCTTCGGAATCTTCACTCTCTTGTCTTTGTGCTATTTCAGGCAAAATCACTCATTTTGGAGCTTTTTAGAGATTCTAAAGTCATGGAGTGATTTCTTATGAAGAGACAATTCTACATAGCAAATTTGGGATAAATCGAAGTTTATTTGAAAATCACGGCTAGCCCAAGATTTCAGGGTTCACCTGTGATTCGCATGAAGGTTTGAAACTTCACATAAT
This sequence comes from Costus lasius, assembly GCA_027563935.2. Taxonomy (NCBI): domain Eukaryota; kingdom Viridiplantae; phylum Streptophyta; class Magnoliopsida; order Zingiberales; family Costaceae; genus Costus; species Costus lasius. The sequence goes on along the minus strand of CM050451.1, from coordinate 31,395,984 downwards.
ACTTCATGACCAACTCAAGATTTTGGTGTTAGACCGTGATTTCACCGAAGATAATTTTTCCCATAAATGAATAGTAACCTTCACAGCCAAGTGAACATGGGAATCTTTGGCCTTGATTCTTATTTCTCAAATCTGCATAGAAAACTTCACGGCCAGGTGAAGATTCTCGTGTTCACTCGTGATCGCGATTGACTTTTGGAGACCCTTCTAGTTTTTACTCGATTTAAAGCTCAGAAAAATTTCAAAAAAGGAGGAAAAATATGTTTTAGGAAGCTTAGAGGAAGATGAATCTATAGAATATAAAAGCCCTCTTTCTTATTACCTAATTAGATGGAGATTGATCAACGAAGCAACTAGGGTGAAAGAAATAGGCAACAACTCTTCTAGAGGGGATTTTGAAGGGATTTCGCGATGGATCTTCACGATACCTTGGGGATACATTCGATTTCTCTTCTCCTTCCTCCCCTTAGAATTTGCTTGTAATTTTCTTGGTTATTTGGAGAGATTTGTGCAAATTTGTATGGCTCTTGTAGTTTAAACCCTTAATCGGGACTCGGTTGAAGCCCGTTGACGTTATCTATCATGTGATCTGAACCTGTTTTGTTATTTTGAGTATTATATGAGCATATTTTACCTAGTTGTGTTTATTACATGATAATGCTTTGGCCACGTAGTGTTGTGTGTTAGTCAACACGTTCCTGACTGCAAGGAGGATCGTATTGGTGGATCCCCTAATAAAAACTTATGAACCTCTAACATGAAGGTATTTAAGGTTCATTCGAGGGTACTATAATCTTTCATATGACTCTTTGGATTTATTAAGAATGATATGCCACGAGAGTAGGAGATCATTTTAGGTAGGTACCAAGTTGTACTGACCACAAAGGGGCAACCTATACTATAGGAAAGATTCCTTATGCAACATTATAAACTCATGTAACAAATAAGTTTTAGATCAGATAGATACGTCAATGTAGTGAATACCGAAGTCCCATGCATCTCCTATTGACACTTTCCGTGTAGTTGAATTCGATTTCTTGTGTTTTCCTTAGTATTAGTTAGTTAAACTGCTTTCAAAACCCTAATTTGAATTGCTTAGCTTCTAAAACTCAAATTTACTAGTAATTAACCTTGCTCCCTATGGGATCGACAATCTTTTATATTACTGCGACATTACCGTGCACTTGCGGCATGTGTCATAAAACACCTATATCTTGCAATTAGGGAAAAACTATGCTTAACACACTTAGTTTTAACCCAATGTTGAATGGTGCATACATGATACAAAATCTCTACAATGCGGGGTTGCACATTATTGGCCTTGCACATAATCTTCTTACTCATGTGACTTTCACATAACTAGAGGGGTCCACTCTCTAGTCCGTGGTCATATACGAAAAACCACATATAGGAGAAACCCTATGAAAGAGTGTATGGAGGCACTTCTCATGATATATACCTTTTTGGTTTCTTTAAGAGCTATAAACTCAACCTTACATTTACATAGGAGTACTACAATCACCTTAATAATGGGGTATTGGTGTCTTTTTAAAATAACTCTAATAAACACAAAAAAAAATATTTTATAACTCCAACGAGTCAGCTTTTTGTCACCCATTGAATCTCTTTCCAGCGTCAACCTATCACAGAGGTTAGGTTACCACTATAAGAGGGCTCATTATGTACAAATCCACATTCCCCAAATGAAACCAGGATCTAAGTCCTAGACAAGCCTTTGGTCATTGATGGCACAAAAATTCATAGTATATCTTGTGTCATTTAATAGGTCTTTTTGTGTCATATTCATTCTCTTTTGCTTATTTTTATGCCTTATTTATCAAATATTACGGAATCTATACCTTTTCTGGTTTTTGATCATTTTCAGGTAAAAGGCACTATTTTAAGGCATTTTCAAACAAATTCAGATGCATAGATGAATCTCCATCATCAAGAGAAGATTACATGTCAATTTTCACGAAGATTTAAGCCACAAACCAAATTACGGCAAGGCCGTAATTAATATTACGGTACCGTGGTTTCACTGAACCTACAAAACAAACCACGGCATTACCGTAATTTCATAGCATTGCCGTAATTTGGGGTGAATTTCGTATAGAAAGATTTGCAGATATTACTGCACAGCCGTAAAACAATATTACGGGTCGTAATTTCAAGAGATTTTTAACCCGAAAGATTTGCAGAAATTATGACACTACCGTAATGCATATTACGGGCCATAATTCTGGTCGATTTCTGTATAGAAGAACTCTGCAGTTATTACAGCACTACTGTAACAAATTACACGGTCGTAATTATAACCTGGATGGCCGATTTTCCCGGACTTATTGAAGCTCAATTCTTGCGCGGGTGATTGCGGACGATCTAGACCATGAATTAGAGATCTGTAAAAAGGAAAATACTCTATGTTCAAGAGAGAAATTAGGAATTTCACCGCTGCCCTACGTTTCACTGCTGGGAAGCGTACAGTGCACCTCCAGCCGAGAAATTTGAAGGGAAGCTGCGTCTAGAGGAGGAGGACATACCCCAGAAGTTTCAGAGCGAAAGGAGATCGATCGGAGGAGAAATCAACAAAAGAAGCGTCGTTGCTACTGTTCATCAAGCGAAATTACGGCTATAATTTTCATTACAGCCGTGTTGTTAGTAGACTTTCTCTTTCTCTTTGATTTCTAATCCTTTAAAACTATGGTTTATTATAATTCTTCCGCTATGCAAGCTTAAACACTTTTTGGGACATAGGGGGTGTAATCCCCTTAATTTCGAATGACTAGATAATTTTTATTTTATCAGGATAATCTTACTACGATAATTCTACTTATGTGATGATTGCCTTTAGTTCCTTTTAGTTTCATATTATCTGCATGTTTTGGAGTTTTTACAATATGGACTAAAAAGTGACTTGCGAGAACTTGGAACCCTAAAATCATGATTTAGGAACTCATCGTAAGAAATTAGGTTTGTTCTTATTTTTATATTTTAGTGTCTTTTACTTTTAGTGTCTTTTACTCACTGAGCTTTTTAGCTCACCCCCATTGTTTAAATATTTTCAGGTGAGACATTGGGACAGTGATCGCTACAGCTAATTCACGAATTTACTATGATGCTAATGTTTTATTTAATTTCTAAGAGTTGTCTTCTAAAAAAATCTGTCAGGCCTGCGTGCCTAACTTAATTATATGATACGTTTTATCTCCTGAGGGCTTATGCCTGTTTTCAGGATATTATATTATAGTTGTCTCGTTTTAATTGTTAGATACGAGTTTTGGATTCGTGAGATTTGAAATTATTCTTATTCTGAAATGTCCGATTTGAGAGTTATTGTTCTTATTCCGCAATATATCTGAATTTGTGTTTTCCACATATGTGTAGTGTGGACATCTGTTTTATTCCAGGATATGCGTGTCTGTGCAGCAGTAAATTATTATACTTGCTGTCGGATTTTCTGGATTTCCGGATTTCTATTTCCTAGTAAATCGATCCTATTCAGTTCTGTGCGGTTTTCAGTTCCGTAGTAATGTCCTTCGATGCCGCTTTCTTCTTGTGTTTTAATGGAAGAGTAAAAATTTTTGAAACCCCGTATTTTACTTGTATGCGTGTGGGGTGTGATTCTGAGGGATGTTACAACGGCGGTACCGTATTGGTTTTTATGGTACCGTAATTTTTGAATTTTTGAATTTTTGAATTTTGAATTTTGAATTTTTGAATTTTTTCAAAAAAAAAATTCTAACTGATTTTACGGCAGTACCATAAAAATTATTACGGTACCATATTTCCTGTATAATCTGATCCGAGAATTTGTGTCAATTACGGCACTGCCATAAAGAACATTACGCCTATAATTTTTGAACTGCTTTCTGCTTATCCGCGTAGGTGTTTCTCGCTGCAATTTTAAGAATCTGGGTCACGAAATTTTTTGATCTTTGGCACCATCGCAAAGTACTCATCTTTGTCTATCATCTGGATATTTTTTCTGAATTTTAAAGTCCATAGATCATTCTAAAACCCATAGCAACTTTTCGATTCTGATAAATTTCTGCAACAGTTTTTTCTGACTAATCTGATTAGCACTTTTGCTGCCACTTTTTAAGATGCTTCGGTGACTTGAAACCCTGATTTTTCACTTGGAATAAAAAGAACATGTGTTGTTCTATCTTGTGGATTAATTGTTTTCAAGAAAATATTTTCTGATCATTCTAGGACACATAGCAACTTTTCGAATCTGATTAACGTTTGTGCAGTTTTTGCAGTTTTGTAATCTGAGTAGCCCTCTTTCTGCTGATGCCCTAAATTCCTGACATATTTTGATCCTTTGATTTTTCATACGTCTGAAAAGAACATATCTTATTCTACAATTTGGTTTTGTCCATTTTCTATTTGGATCATTAAATTTTATTCTAGGGTATGGCTACTTTTCAAAAAAAATTCAAAAACTGCACTGTTTGCTTTCTACCTATTATTGCTTCTTCTACCTCCAGATCCAAAAATCTTCAAAAGCAACAGTCTTCAACCTCTAGCTACCACTGCATCTGCCCCTGACATCATTGTTTCCAGTCGTCGGCACTGGATTATACCATCAGCAGACTCTTACTTCTTCTAGTACCTCTGTTTCCATTTATTTGATTTATTTATGCAGCAGACTCTTTATTAGTGACTGATTTTTTTATCTATGCAGTGCTATCTCTCGCACCCACCAGCCGACGATCTCACCTCTAGGACTGTGATTTCTAGCAGACCAATAGAGATTACTCATTCTACTGTCGGCACCATCACCATCATTGCTAGTAGCTTTTCAGCTAGCCTCTGTTCACCCTCTGCTTCTTGCCTGCTCGACTCTTTCCACCAACGCTCTTTTGGACCCTCGATGATATCTCTGATTCTCCATTGAGAGAATTATTTTTATCATTATTATTTTTGAGACTATTTTCAGACTGAGCCTTATGTACCTTAAATTTACAGGTAAAATTTTTGAAAGGCACATACTTGGACCTTGCAGCATTTGCCAGACACTATTTTTGGTCTGAGCCTTATGTATTTTCAGTCAGAGCTTGCTATATAGTTTTGTGAGTATCATTTGCACTCTCTTGAATTCATGACTATTTCATATGGTTGTTTCCATGATTTGCTTTAGATGTATCATTCACTGGGATTTCTATTCTATGAAGTTGCTTGAGTCTATCATGTCACACTTTTGACTATTATTGTTTGAGTTTCATGCTTCACACCTTTTGCATTGATTTTGACATATTTCGATGTTTAAAAATTTTATGACTCCATGTGACAAGAGATAGGTAGATTTTTATATCATGATAAATGTTCATGCATGCATGCCTATGAATGGAGATATACCTATTATGTTAAATTTATTTCTTCAATATATCTACTTGTTGAAATTCTTCATTGATTGATGCATAAGGTTTTTGGGTAGGTATGTTGTTTGATGAATGCAATCTAAGGGTGAAGCATCTTATTTGAATAAAATGAGCATATGAGTGTAATTTTTGAATTAATGTCAATTGATTAACCTAGTTGATGTTTAGTCTATTTTATTATTTGTTGGGAAGAAAGAATCCAAGATCCAAAAATAGTTAGAGACTCCCCTACTTGGCACTATGTAAAATTGGCAGTGGTACCTAAGACATGGGTTGAAGTCTATAAAAAAGAGAAGAGAAAAAGAACATGACTCCTCTATTTGGCACTGTGTAAAATTGACAGTGGTACCAAAGATAAGAGTTGAAGTCCAAATAAGAAGTGTGTATCTATGTGGTTACATGCCGTCAAAAAGACACAAAAAAAAGGAAAGAAAAAAAAATTTGTGTGGGAAAAGATTTTGGATATCCTATTCCTATAAACAAAGGTAAGATAGATTTAAACTGAAAATTGGGTGAAATCATGAGACTGAGATTCTGTTTATTATGCGAGTTGCGAAGTTTTATTCGATCAAAGCTGTGAATCTTAAAGACTAAATTCAGAAGATGATGTATTTATCTGAAATTTTGTGCAAAAAGTTAGTGGAAAATTTCATGAGTGATTATATTTTAGAAATTTATCTTTCATGAAAAGGCATATTTTCCATAGTAGAGTTCTTTATTCTATCTATTTGCTTGAGGAAAAGCAAAGTTTGAGCCTTATGTGTTTGATGACACCAAAATTTATAGTAAATTTCATGCCATTTTATATATCTTTTCGTGTCATATTTATGAACTTTTGCTTGTTTTTAAGCATTATTTGTTAAATATCACGGAATCTACACAATTTCTTGTTTTTAATAAATTCCAGGTAAAAAGTGCTATATTTTGATGGATTTTGAAGGATTCGAGCACAACAATGGATTCCAGACATCAAAACGAAGTCACACGTCAAATTACAGCACCCCCATAATGGATTTTACGGTACCGTAATTCCACCATAGAATTACGGTACAGCCGTAATCCCTGAGAGGTGCCGTAATTTGGGAAGATGATGTAGGGGGAGATCACAAGCATGCAAACAACGAATTTTGAAAATAGTTTTTTTGTATTTTCATAAACTAGAGAAAACCGTATTAGACTAACGAAGTTGGAAAATAATGTTTTTGTATTTTATAGATAAGAAAACCGAACTTATGCAACTTGTAGGAAAATAGAGTTTATACTACTTGCTTCAAAGTAAATGACAATAACTTAAAGAGGACTCACCTTGCGGTCCTTGAGAATAGAAGGACCGTCCTTCCCGTTCTTCACCGGTCCTACTCTGATGGAAGGTGCAGGTTACACACAAGCATCCAGCAACCCCACACAAGCGTGGGTGAATTATAAAAGGATGATTAAATGATCACAAAATCAAAGAGTCAAGAGGGAGGCTAGTCCTCCAAGTTCTCTTGCTAACATAAACATTGGACTAACTAAAAAAGGGAAGGGGGGGGGGGAGAAGGGAAGAGGGATGCGCCAAGCTTCCTTTTCCTTGTGCCAATTCCTACAAATCCAAGAGATGTGTAGTAAGATGTTCTTAAGATGTATGAAGAGAAAACACAAGAGGATGGAACACTTAACTTAGAGAATCGCCTTGAAGGAGACCAAGAGATGCATCCATGTTCTTTGCGCCATCTTGAGTTCTTGTTCTCTTTGGTGCTCTTGCCTTGATGGTGGTGACTCTCGGCCTTGCTTTGATGAAGTGAGGGCGAGGAGAAGATGAAGAGAGGCTCGGCTCTTGAAGGAAGAGAGGGGAAGAGGAGGGGACTTGGGCAACACAAGCACCCTAGGCGACACAAGCACCCATTCTTTGGCTAGGAAACTAGTCAACAATATTATTCAACAATGCTATGCGCATGATGAAATGGGGATACATATATAGGCAGCTAAGGGATGGGGATAAGGTGAGGGCAAGGTAGTCATTGGCCCCTTGCGCCCCTTACATGTTTGGATAGATTTCGAAAAGGAGACAAGGCATTTAATGGGCTGAAATTGTTGCTTTCTTTGGATGGCCTTTGATGGTAAGCTTTTAAATTTCGAATGGCTTGTTTGAATTTTGAATAGCTGGCTCTCTTTGAGTTGTTGGCGCATGAGTGATAGAATTTGAAAAACTTCCTTTGTTGTTTGGGCGGCAATGGTGTAAGGAAAGTCTCCATCAATACTCCTCCTTGATTTGTGGATCTAGATGAGGCCCTTCCTTGATTTGTGGATCTTGAGTGAGCCTTGCTTGATTTATTGGATGAGGATGGTGCATATTCCTTCATGAGTTGGCAATGTCTTCAATTGGTGTGTGATCTTGGAAGTGGAGTTGAAGTGGAGTTGAGTTTGAAGCCTTCTCTTGAACTAGTTTGAAGTGGACCTTCCAAAATGGGAGCTAGCTTCTTGGAGTGGAGTGAGCTAGCTGATTTGCATCCCTTGAGCTGAATATAAGGTATCCATACTACATGCACTAACCTACCATGACATTACAATGCACAACCTACCAACAATATTCATAAAAGTAAACTACATGGTAGACTTTGGGGTGGAACTAACCTAAAATGCCATGCCATGCATATAAGGAAAGTGCTGAAAAGGAAAGTGGACCCTAAGTGAAGCCATACCAGATGGGCTTCCTTCGAGCCCTAGTGGATCTTCTAAGAGCTGTGTTTGGCCCTCCATCAGAAGATTTCGACCAAATAATTTTGTGAGATTATGGCACCGCCGTAACAATCTTTACGGTGCCGTAATGCTAGATGATTTTCCACCCGAGAGATTTCAGAGATTACGGAACTACCGTAATGATCTTTACGGGCCGTATTTTAGTCCAGAAACATACAGAAGCAAATATGGCATGGCCGTAAACATTTTTATGGGCCGTAATCTTGATAAATACTTCACAGAGCCAAAATTACGGCACTGCCATAATATTCATTACGGTACCGTAATTGCATTCAAAAACGCAATTTTCACGGGTCTGAATCTTGCGCGGACTATAACTTTTGATCCAGACCTCCAAATTGAGATCCGAAAGATGATGCGGACTCATCTTTAAGAGGAGAAGACACACGAAGTGGAATGGGGAATTTTGATCCAGTATCAAAGGAGCAATCGACAGAGAAGTGGTTAGGGTTTGGCCTCAAGCCAAGAGGCGTAGAGGGCACCTCTCGCCTCGATTTTTACACAGAAGCTTAATTTTGAGGTGGAGAGGACATACCAGAAGTTTCAAAGCAAAAGGATCTCAGACAAGGGAGAAATCAACAAAGGAGCGTCACCGGCACTGTTCGTCCCAGATTACGGCCGTAATCCCTATTACAGCCGTACCGTAATTTGTTCTCTCCCTCTATTTTGATTTCCTACACCATGGATTATTGTACCTCTTCTTCCATGCACGCTTAAACACTATTTGGGACATGGGGTGTAATCCCCCTTGATTTTTAATGATTAGATAACTTTTCACCTTCGTTAGAATAGTTTTATTATGATGATTCTACTCATGTGATTGTTTGTCTTTGATTCTCCATAGATTGATGTTATTATTCATGTTTTAGATTTCTCGCAATAAGGACTGAAAGGTGACTTGCTTGAGAACTTGGAACCCTAGAATTGCATGTTAGGAACTCTCTTAGGTTAGTTCTTAATTATTTGATTTTAGTGATCTTATTGCCATGATGATAATTTAAATCTGGGGTAGAGTCGAGTTGTCAAATGTGGAGATCTTGCATGAAAGTGAGGATCGGAACGTTGGAGAACCATAAGTAGAACTTGTGTTGAGTCTCAGATGCACGAAAGTGATCATCGAGATTCCACTTGAGACAATCAACTTAGAATTCGGATGCACGAAAGTGATCTTTGAATTCTTTGATTGATAGGAGGATGAAACCCTAGTCCCAGTTATTTCTCTCTGATTATATTTTTAGCATAATTTTCTGCATAGTTTACTTCCATCATATTCGGCTTGCTTTGCTAGTGAGAAAACATCTATTTGGTACACAACACGTAGGTCTCTGTGGTTCGATATTTTTATTATTTCGAAGTACTCATGCACTTGCGGACACAACAAGTTTTTGGCGCCGTTGCCGGGGATTAGTCCTAGGTACACGCTAAACAACTTGGGATACATCAGAAAATGATGATTGGTTCTTTGTAAATTGTTTGCGCGAAAGCGAGATGATTTATTTATAAAGTAAATTATATCTTTATCATAATAAGAATAAACTGACGAGCACTTATTTGGATATAGTCATAGAAATTAAGGTGGATGAAACCCTAGTCTCAGTTTCTCTCTCTGACTTTTTCTTGTAGTTTCTGATAGTTTGCTTTCATCTTATTCGATGACCTAGCTAGCGAGAAATCGATTATTTGGTACTTGACAAACTAGGTCTCTGTGGTTCGATATCTTTATTATTACTTCGGGTATCCGTGCACTTGCGGAGACAATAGTCATCATACCATAAGCTTTGTTGTGGCTATAAAATTTTATGAGTCAAGTCATTTTATAGATATTTGTCTAATATTAATATGGCTACTCTTTATTATTATTATTATTATTATTATTATTATTATTATTATTATTATTATTATTATTATTATTATTATTATTATTATTTTATTTATAGACATTTTATATATTTATAATAATTATTTACATATTATGCTCATTTTCTTTATAAAGTCTAAGATGTCCATGATCCAAGTTAATTACGCAATAAAGTAAGTGAAATATGAATAATCTAATTAATTGTCTTAAAAGACTTAGTTTGAATTGTGCGAGTTCCCCAACATTTTGGATCTTTATCCCTACAAATTTGAAACTTTATAAAACAAAACTACGCAGTTGTCTAATGAGCATATGTTATTTGCAAAGCTATTTTTTCCTTTATGGGTTTTAGTATATTAATTTTAGTAAGGCACCCCCACATTCAAAAGAATTTACACTGTGTTTAGTAGAAAAGAAAAGAAAATCTTACTTTCCCTTGCTTAGTAGGAAGGATGGAAAAATGGAAGAGGGAAAATAAACTCATTTTCCCTTAAAACACTTTCCACCCAAATCGGGCGGAAAACTGAAAACCCATGCAGACGTGTTGTCCACAAGCCAAGCTCACCCTCGCCACCGTGCACGTGCCTCGCTGCCATCCATGTGAGCTCGAGCTTTCCCTTAGCGCCATCCACGCAAGCTCAAGCTCGCCCTAGCCACCATCCACATGAGCTCGAGCTTGGCCTTGTTGTTGTCCACCTCGCCCTCGTCGTTGTCCACCCGAGCTCGAGCATGCCCTTGCTGTTGTTGGCCTCACCCTTGCCATAGTCCATGCACGCCCTCGCCGCTCACTATCATACACAAGTGCAAACTCGCCATCATTGTAGCATGAGACCTCACTGCTCGCCGGACGCACGAGAGTAGCACATGATTTCATCTTCCCTTCCCTCCTTTTTTCCTTTCCCTCCTCTGTCACACCCCTAGGAATAATATTTATTATCTTTTCTATTTAATACAAAATTCCCAAGATCCAAAATCAAATTGAACATAATTTGAGAACAACTTTGTTAACATAGTCCTAGGTGAATGACAATTTATGTAATCAAATCATTAATCATCAACCAACTACAAAGATAGATTAAACATCAAACTTCATGTACATAACTAGTTCATAAGTACAATGTGATATTTTATCCAAAATTGCTCAAACATCTTTTATACACAAAATATATATATACATGAGCATATGATGCTATGCATCACATTACTACATCAACTAAACAAGAGCGTATTAGCAAAATTTCCTCTCAACACCTCCTTCATTGCCCCCAAGGAAAAGCAACCAAAGCTAACCTATATTATTTAAAGCCAAAAGAGTGAAATATAAAACTCAACAAGATCTAATTTGCCCATGAAACAAAATACATTTTTCAATACTTTTTAAACAAGTCATATAAATGCAAAAGAGAAGCATCAATACGGAATCTATCAAATAGATATCTAAAACTCATATCATAATGACAACCTAAACAGAGAGCATAAAGATGATATCAAGAACCCAAGTAAATCATGATAAGTTAGTATTTCTAACTTATGAGTATCAAAATCATTATGGATACAAAAGATGTACTCATCCCATGAGTACCAAAATGTCACAAAGGAACTAGTGATAAGCATTATTAACTCATGAATATTAAAGCATCATAGACAGAGTAGTGGGAACATAGCAAAAATAAAGTCCTCTACGTCTGGAAACAAGACTAACCCACGTCTGGGAAAGCCCACAAAGCAAAAGCTGACAAAGGCTCACCATGGCCCAATCAAATGTGAATGGAGGGACTCTAAAGGTGGCTCCCATGGACTTAGGAGGTGGCCCCCATTATTTCTAATGTGGCACTTTGCTCAATGTAGCACTTAGTTCCACATCCATCACCCAATTCTCATAAATGGGATCAAATCATTTTTCCACTAAAGTTGTAAGGGCCAAAGACATGTCATGATATAAGCAAGTTATCAACTTTGGGATAACGCCCTTACAACATGATCATGGCTAAAAGTATCAAAAATTTACAATGACAATACCCATGCATCAACTAATAATCATAATTTTAGAAAAGGACACTAATCAATTCACCAAAATCACGTGCATGGAATGTGCATGAGGATAACTACAAATTCTACCATAAGAGTTCCAAGGCTAAGAATAGATAATATCAATTTGTTCAGCTCAATTAATTCACATGAATCATAAGGATATACTGCATAAAACCATACAAAATAGAACTTCTTGAAACCATATTTGAGTCTACTTTCCAATAGGATTGGTTTGAGTCCATTTGACAGACTACACAAAAAGATAGCATGGTTAAAGTAACAAAAGGTCAAATTGTCCTATTTCCAAAAATTCCAAGGCATTAATCTAGAAAATACAGTCGGTTTAAGGTTACTATGCATATGAAAGATATTCAATATATAGTCCATTCGAATGATCTATGAATCTACTTTCATGCAAAACAAGAATTACCCAAAACAGAATTGTAAATCGGAAGTTCTGAGCAAAAAGACACAAGTAGTTTAGTCTAGTATTACATAAAATATATACTAGATGTTGCTACCTAATTGATACCCTAACACTGACTAAGTATAGGAAATATTGGATGCCTTAGAAAGGAATTCGAGTCTTCTTTCATACAAAAGAATTTTGAGTTATAAATAATTTTTGTGTAGAAAGTTATCTACTAAAAACCCTAACAAGGTCAAATTTGCATAATCATATCACCTTAACCATGCTTTTACAATTCTTACATTCATTTGATAAAAACTTAAAACTTCATTTTGATTTAAACAAATCAGCGTGTGAACTAGGTCTTTCAGTTTTGCATATAATTTCATATCAAAATATATTTTAAAACCATGAATTCAGGGCATAGGGTAGAAACTTGCCTTATGGAAAGATTTGTTTTCTCCAATTTCTTCTTCACCAAATTCACCACCCTACTTTGCTCTCCCAACCTAAACGTAAATGGCAGGTGAAAAAACCTATCTTCCCTTTGTTTGCCTCATTTTTACCTCATTAGACATCCCCAAGAATGAGGTATCTTCACCATGTTCATCTTCACCTCATGCAAGCCTGAGGTGGCTTGAAAGACGAGCATGAGGTGTTTTTCACTTTATTCATTTCACCTAAGTAATTATATCCTTTCTCTCTTATTTGTTTTGACTTTACAAAATAATGAGAAATCACTTATTCAAATTCCCAATTAAGTGATAAATATGCATCCTAAATGATTGAATTTACACTTTAGTCTTTTTCTTGATGCATTATTCCTCTTGAGTTAATATGGGTATTTATCAATAATTACTTCATACTCTTCATAATGATGTTAGAAGATAAATCACGGATATCACATCCTCCTCCCCTTTCTCCTCTTTTTTCCCTCCCTCCTACTAAACACACCCTTAAGCTTTGGCTTAAAACTCTTCCAAAGTTCATGTGGTGTAACTTCTTTCATCTCTTTCATCCTGTTTATGATAGGTGCGTATAGCAAGTGCACGGTTCTATCGCGTAATAAATGTATTGATCCCATAGGGACTAGGGAGTCAAGTACCAACTAATCGATAGATTGTTAGCCAGGCAATCAAATAGTTGTTGGTGTATATGCCCTACGACCTAGTTTTGGTCCATTATTGTACTACCTGACTTTGATATTTATATATATTTTTCTGGCATTGTCATTACCAATGTTTGTCTACATTTGCGATTATGTACTTACATGATAATGTCCCTAGAGACAGATTGGATCTGTGCTCAAATGATTGTCCCCAGTCGATGTACCAGAGTAGATATGGGACAACTCTGGTACTTGTGAGACTGGTGGGCTGGTTAGGCACGAGGTGCTAACGCAGACATACGGGTATATCAGTGGTGGATATACTGGACCGACCCGCTGTGAGGCAATGACTTGGTGTCACGAGTTATCCTCACAAGTGATAGGAGATGCATTGATCCCTTGACTTGAGGTCATTGGCCATTCTATATGGTTAGGGACATGCTTTGATACAACCTAACACTTCGCAGTAGTTGGGGGGTAATAACGGTTGTCATTGAGCATGTCACGACTCATAGGAGAAGGTCAATAGACAGACATAGGATTTGCCCCTTCCTAAGGGAAGCATGATATCCATGGAGCTCCTCTATGGTTCTATGACTGAAAGTGTATGGTCATACCCAGGTGAGACCTGATTTAGTCATAACCATGAGATTGGATAAAAACAGGTGGTGACACACTTGTCCAATCGAATATTAGTTCGGCAAAGAGACTATAATGCATCTGTACCTGATTGCGATGATGGGGATGTCGATGTCGATATCCATTCTGATGACTTGGGTAGCAGTGATGCACTGCTAGGTGCCACTCACTGCTTGTGGTGACATTAGGTCAGCACTACCAATGTAAGAGGAACCTACAGGGTCGCACACCTTGATACTCGAGTTCTCGTATTGATCGAGAAGCCTTATGATCGAATTATTGGATGACTCATATCTATTTGGGAGATTTCATCAGCGCCAATGGGCCTGATGAGATGGAAAAAACTTATTAGGGTCATCTTCCATTTTTGGCATATTGACCAAACTAACCATGGTTAACCTAGTTTGACCTTGGGTTAAATTAGATTAGATCCAATGGGTTGATTGACATGCATAATGGACCTCGGGCTAGGCCGATTTTATAGTTGGGCTCATTAATAAGTTAAATGGGCTTAAAGAGAAGAAAAAGGTAGATGCAAGTTTAACCCTAGTTAGACTAGGGTTAGCGCCTATGTCTCATATGATTAATCAAAGTTGATTTTGAATTAATCATTTGAAATAAAATAGGGGCTCATTAATTAATTAATTTGAGTCCTATTTTATGGAGATTTAATAGGGCTGGTTATTTAAATAATTAATTAGAGTCCTAATTGGATTAGGACTTGATTAATTCCTAAAATAATTAGAACTCCTACTTCTTCTCTAAGCCGCCCACTTGGCTTAATCATAGCCATCCATAAACCGCCTCTCCTTGCTATAAATAAGACCCCTAGGCGCCCCTCTCTAGAACATACAAAACTTCAAGAAGGCGTGAGCAACATCAAGGGGCGAAAGCATAAGGGATTGGCGCATCTTCCATCAAACCCTAGCCGCAAGTGCTCTACTTCCTCTCTTTCTTCTCTGAGAGATTGGCGGCTTTCCTCTTCTCCATCCTTCTTCATCCTTGGCGCATACTCTTGGAGGGTGGCGCATACTCGTGGAGGGTGGCGCAACTCAAAGAAGGTGTACAAGGCTTGGATCTTCTTCTCGAGGCTAGCACCGGGCATGGAAGAAGATGACTCGAGGTGATCCGTGTGTGTGAGACTACAGAGGGCACACGCTTGGGCGCCTACTACGACATCAGCCTCGCCTTGTTCAAGGTATCTTCTATCTCATCTTGTCGACTCTCTCGCATGCGATCTTCATTGGGTTTTTGGGACCGGCCTATTTCGGGGATATTATTCTGCTGTGCATTGTATTTGTTTCTGAAAATTTGTAAAATATCTCCGAGGTTTCCCAACAGTGGTATCAGAGCGACTTGCGAGACTCGAACGATGTATTTTCATGTTTTTTCATGCTCACATGCCATATCTCAATTTTCGCAAATTGCATAATCACATGGCAAACGATTTTTCTAAAGTAGGAAAAATTAGGGTTTCTTATTTCTATCATCTTTTCAATCTCTTTTGGATTCTTTGGGTTATTTTTCTTGTATGATTTAAGGATCAAAGGCGCACGTGGTTTTGTCAAGTAGGACGGGCATTGTGTCTTCGGACTGGCCGGGTCTCTTGATCTGACAAAATTACTAGCCGAGAGGATCTTTGAAATCATTATGAAAATTAATTGCGAATAACCAAGAGATTTGTGAAAAGAAGATGAGGAAAAGAGACTAATTTTATGAAAAATTAAAATTTCAGATTTTATGTTTTTCATGAGCATGTAGAACTGCATGTGTAGATACCTTGCTTGTGCATAATGTTGTGATCATGAGTCAAGCCCCTTTTGCATGCTTGTGATGTACTCTTGTGAGGCCTGCGTGCCACTTTTCTTTTATTTTAAATAAGAAGAAGATTAGGGTGACACACATCACTTGAAGCATTGGTGCTTCGAGCACTCTTGCTTGATGGCGCATGCATAGAAGCGCAAGATGGCATGGCCGAACCCTAGGGTTTGAGAGCTAGCTATCTTGGCTCCTTGCATGGTGGCGCATCATCTATGGAGAAAGACCCATGGCATTGGCCGAACCCATGAGGGACACCTCTAGGGTTTGTGAGCTAAACCGTGGTGAGAAGGACCTTGGAGCCAACCTTGAAGCTCAAGTTAGAGGTCGACTAGGTTAGGTCTTGTCTTTGGGGCTTGAATCCTAGGTCAAGAGTTGAACCTCCTTTTGGCATGGGTTGTTTCAATGTCTTGAATAGGCTATGATGACATCATTCTTTTACTATTTTCATACATATCTGCTAAAACATGCCTGAGTTGTTTTTATCGTCATGTTATCACTATAGGATTGCATACCTGTAATGCTAGACATAAGATAAAACTGATGAGACCTCAAAAACCCTCACAAACAAATATCAAGTGTTGCCTTCTAACGCGTAGCCCTCACTAAGCTATCGATCAGTGGTGTTGTGAACTGTTTCCCACCCTCGTGGGATACACCCACTTATCTTTAGAAAGTGCGTGGTGGCAATGGTTTCCCCAGTCCAGTTTTAGCCTGGACGCGCCTTCGCAAGGAAACTCGTTGGCCCTGGGCATAACGGTTAGGAATGGACTTGACTAGAATTCCATATGTGCTAGGCACATGATGAAACTCTAGAGGTATCATTGAGAGGTTAGGGTTTCATGCTGTATGCAGCCCTCGCTGGACATGAAATGCCTAGACTGTCTCAATAAGGGAAATTGCTTGGAGCAATTGGCCGGCGTGCCCACCTTAGGAAGCATGGGTTACTTTGTGCACCTCATCCCACCCTCGTGGGACGTGAAGCCTCATGTGGAATAAGAATCCGATCTCACTAGGAAGTCTTAAACTTCCCGATTGACTTTGTGGGTTATCAATTCAATTAAAATAGTGGGAGCCATAATCATTTAAAACAAGTCCAGTTTAAATGATTTAAAGTAGTACTAATCTGCTGTTTCTTGATTGTTGTAGATCAATGGCAACAAACAATAGCGGATTGACACTGTGATCACTCCTTGATAAGGATAAGTTGGTTGGAACCAACTTTATGGAATGGCATCAGAACTTGAGGATAACCCTCAAGCTCGAGAAGAAGTTGTATGTCCTAGAGCAGGCTCTTCCTGCGCCTCCTCTGCCAAATGCCCGAGCGGCAGATAGGGAAGCTTTTAGAAAGCATCAGGATGACTCTGTGCATGTCTCATGCTGGCCACTATGGTACCTGAACTTTAGGTGCAATATGAGGAGCAGAACTATTTTCAAATGATTACTCATTTGAAACAGATGTTCGAGGCTCAGGCTAGAACGGAGAGATATGACACCGCCAAAGCAGTCTTTCAGTGTAAGTTATCTGAAGGTGCCCCAATGAGACCCCATGTTCTCAAGATGATTGGGAACGTGGACCATCTCAAGAGGCTGGGACACACCATAGATAACGAGCTAGTTTTAGACCTTATTCTGCAGTCCCTGCCCCCTAGCTTCAGTCCATTTATCATAAATTTTAACATGAACCGGATTGAATGCACAAGGGAGGAACTGATGAATATGCTTCAGACAGCCGAGCGTGAAATGGGAAAATCTAAACCTAGTTCTGTTCTTTTGGTCCCTAAGGCCAAGAAGATGAAGAAAAAGGCACCTGCCAAGGGCAAGGCCAAAGGTCCCATCAAAGCACTAAAGAAAAAGGCGAAGAAGTCAAAGGATCAGAGATGTTTCCATTGTGGCAAGCAGGGCCACTGGAGGAGGGACTGCAAACAACTTCAGAATGCGGAGAATAAAGGCCTGGCCTTTGCTTCAAGCTCAGGTATTTATGTTACTGAAGTCAATCTTTCTACTTCTATGTCATGGGTATTGGATACCGCATGTGGAGCTCATATTTGTACAAATATGCAGGGGCTCAAGAAAAGTAGATCGGTGCGGCCTGGAGAGATTGACCTACGGGTTGGAAACGGGGCACAGGTTGCTGCTGTTGCTATAGGAGTTTTAACTCTCTCCCTGCCTTCTAGACTTCTGTTAGAGCTAGATAGTTGCTATTATGTACCTTCACTTACTAAGAACATTGTATCCATTCCTTGCTTAGCAAAGAAGGGATTTAAATTTGAAATAAATAAGAACTCTTGTTCTTTTTCATTTGCAAATGTGTTCTATGGGAAGGGTACTTTATGCAATGGTTTATATGTCTTGGACATGGATAGCTCTATTTGTAACATAAATAATAAAAGGACCAAACTGAGTAGTTCAGTTGGTGCTTTCCTATGGCATTGTCAATTAGCCCATATAAACAAGAATCTCATTCAACAACTCCATGCAAATAGGTTGTTAGGTTCAAGTTCCTTGGAGGAATTTGATACATGTGAGCCTTGTTTGTTAGGGAAAATGACAAAGGTGCCTTTCACCAAGACTGGTGAAAGGGCAGGAGGTTTGTTGGATCTCATACATAGCGATGTGTGTGGGCCATTCAAATAAGCAAGCCAGAGGAGGCCACAACTACTTCATCACATTTACTAATGATTTCAGTTTATATGGTTATGTCTACCTAATGAGACATAAGTCTGAATCGTTTTAGAAATTCAAAGAGTTCAGACATGAAGTAGAGAACCAACTTGGTAGATCCATTAAGGCTCTTCGATCAGATCGTGGTGGAGAGTACCTGAGTGGTGAGTTTCTTGACTATCTGAGAGAGTGTGGGATTTTATCCCAACTCACTCCTCCTGGAACACTCCAATGGAATCGTGTCTCTGAAAGGAGAAATCGAATTTTGTTGGACATGGTTCGATGTATGATGAGTCATGCAACTCTACCTCCCTCATTCTGGGGACATGCGCTTAATACAGCTTCTCTAATACTGAATAATGTTTCATCTAAAAGTGTCTCCAAAATACCATATGAGGTATGGAGTGGGAGACGCCCTAATTTATCTTTTATCAAGATCTGGGGATGTGAGGCTTATGTCAAGCGTCAGGATTCTAGCAAGCTTGAACCTAGATCTGATAAATGTATATTTGTGGGGTACCCTAAGGAAACTAAGGGTTACTACTTCTATAATCCCACTGAGAACAAAGTATTTGTTGCTCGAAATGTTGTCTTTCTAGAGAATGAGTTTCTCATGAAAGAAGTTAGTGGGAGGAAGTTTGACTTGGACGAGGTCCAAGAGCAACCACAAAATGTAGAGATGGAACCTGAGCCACCTGCACCGGTTGATGGGCAACCCAAGGCTCAAACACAAGCCCCACGACGGGATGGGTCGCTGCCGATCCAACACGACGGGATATTCATCATTGAGGATGAACCCAAGACTTATGATAAGGCGGTCAATGGACCGGACTCCGAGAGATGGCTTGACGCCATGAGATCCGAAATGGATTCTATGTCAGCTAACCAAGTCTAGGATTTGGTTGAGTTACCTGATGGGGTAAAACCCATAGGGTGTAAATGGGTCTTCAAGAAGAAGACAAACATGGATGGCAACGTGGTTACCTATAAAGGTAGACTAGTGGCTAAGGGATTCAAACAAGTCCACGGGGTGGACTATGATGAAACCTTTTCGCTAGTTGCTATGTTCAAATCCATTAGGATTCTGTTTGCTATAACTGCATATCATGATTATGAGATATGGCAGATGGATGTAAAGACAGCTTTCCTTAATGGGAAACTAACCGAGGATGTGTATATGACACAACCTGATGGCTTCATCCATCCTACAGAGGCCAATAAGGTCTGCAGGCTAAAGAGATCCATCTATGGATTAAAGCAAGTGTCTCAAACTTGGAATTTTCGATTTGATGAAGCTGTGAGAGATTATGGCTTTATCAAAAGCAAAGATGACGCCTGTGTATACAGAAAATTCAGTGGGAGCATGGTGACTTTTCTAGTCTTTTATGTCGATGACATACTATTCATCGGGAAGGACATCCCTAGTCTTCAAGCTGTGAAGACATGGTTAGGGAAGTGTTTTGAGATGAAGGACTTAGGGGAGGCCGCCTATATCCTAGGCGTGAGGATCTACAGGGATAGATCCAAGAGGCTCCTAGCCCTTAGTCAAAGTACTTACATTGATAAGGTCCTGGAGAGGTTTAGCTTGGAGCAATCCAAGAAATGGTACCTTCCAGTGAGACATGGTCTTACTCTCTCAAAGAGCCAGTGTCCCACCACACAGGCTGAGAGGGATGACAAGAGTCAAGTGCCTTATGCTTCGGTAGTGGGATCGATCATGTATGCAATGTTGTGTACTAGACTAGATGTGGCTTATGCTGTGAGCATAACCAACCAATACCAATCCAATCCTGGTTTACTGCACTAGTTGGCTGTAAAGAACATTCTGAAGTATCTGAGAAGAACTAAGGATTTGTTCCTAGTCTATGGGGGACAGGAAGAGCTCAGTATGCAGGGCTACACTGATGCGTCTTTCCAGTCTGACCCTGACGACTTTAGATCGCAGGCTGGCTATGTGTTTAAGATGAATGGAAGCGTTGTTTGCTGGAAGAGCTTTAAGCAATCCACTATTGCCGATTCTACAACTGAAGTTGAGTATGTGGCCGCTTCTGAGGCAGCCAAAGAAGCTGTTTGGATAAGGAAGTTCATTTCTGAACTTCAGGTGGTTCCCAGTGCGGTGGATCCCATTGAAATCTACTGTGATAACAATGGAGCAATTGCACAAGCCAAAGAACCACAGTCTCATCAAAGATCCAAACATATACTCAGAAGATTTCACCTGATCAGAGAGATCATAGACAGAGGTGAATAGAGAAATCTAACAAAATATTAATTAACAGCAATTAAGACCAACATCCTTAATGCGGCCTATGCCCAAATCCCAAAATAGTTTTATGCTATGATCTTCATCGTGAAATACAATAAATCTCTCTTAGAAATTCAACACAAACCAAAGGAAGGGCTAGATCTATGACAAGAGAAGGTGAATCATGAACTCCAGCGTCAAAATGAGGAAGAAAACGTTGCATACAAGTCCCCCAACTTGCATTCGTCGCCCAGAACCCTAGTTGTCACCTCCAGCCAAAATCTCCTTGATTCGATGCCGAAATTGTTGGATACCTAGCTAGATCTCTTCCTTCGGTAGTTAGGAACGTGCCCCCCTATTTTTCCCAATTTTTGCTTCCAAAATAACAAGAATCGGGTGAAAAACTACAAGGCTGTCATGAATGGCACACGACTTTACGGACGTGCATGGATACACGGGTATGGCTATGAAGTCCTCGTCGTGTCTAGATTTGGTTCGCCGAAGTCTTCATGGCCGTGCATGGGTGCACAGGTATGGCTGTGAACTCCTTGGATGAAGTCTAGATCTGATGTGCCGAAGCCTTCACGGCCATGTATGGGGGTGCACAAGTATGCTTGTGAACTCCTCAGCAAAGTCTAGAATTACAAGGTGATGCACGGCCGTGCATGGGTGCACAGCCACGACTGTGATCTCTATAGAGTGCTTCATTTTAGCTAAAATTTAACGTGTGGCTTCGTTTCTTCATAAGGAGTTATTCTATATCTTCAATTCCTCCAAATTTTGTCAGTTTTGGGCGATAACCCCTACATTTCAATAAAACCAAGGAAAAGTAAAAATTCTGAGTGATATGAAGCATTTAAATGTGTAAATGGGTTGAAACTATGGTTTCTAACCTAAAGTCATTAAATTAAGCCAAGATATGCTATATGAATACATGTCATCAATTTACTAGGAGAGAAAATAGAAAGGAAAGGATGAGATCTTATAAGATTCATTGTTTATTAGGACAAATGAATCAAAAATGAAGGAAAATAGGAGGACTGACGAAAGCTAAAATCCACCATTTCTAATATGCCCAAATCGGCCGAAAAGAGTAGCCGATGCGAATTAAGGCACATCTCCTATTTCTCACGTGATCCCTATCCCAAACATTGTCGTTGCCGCTAGAGGAAGGATCGACCATTAGCACGCTGCTGGACGCTGATCATCTGTCGACGCCTTTGCATGCCGCTGCTATTGCTCAAGATATTATTCTCCCTTTTCTTCCCCTTCTTTTCACGTCACTGCAACTACCTCCACTTTCCCCTTTGCTCGTCGTTGCCGCCACCTTCCTCCTCCACCTTTGCTCCCCCTGCCCTATTCCCTTCCTGCCAACAACGACACCTATTCCGACGCCGTTTGGTCATCTCTGCCGATACCTATTCCTGTTGATACCTTCTCTCATCTCTACCACCTTTGCTTGTGGAATTGGGGGTGCAGATTATTCAGCAATTCAGTCAACCTGTGCAATCAAGTTGTGATTTTGGGGGAACTGCCATGCTCGTCAATGTTAATCCAAGTGAGATTTATTTCTTTGGCAAGTTCGTTCCTAAAACTATTCTCAGTTTGATCTCCACATTCCTATTTGCAAATTTGTGTGATGAAACTAATAGTTGGATTTCAATATTTTTGATAAACCTAGGATGAACCATTGCACTAAATAGAGACGTGTCAATATTTTTGAGGCTTCTTGCCTCCTTTCTCACCCAGTTGAGAGACTGAACTCAAGCAATTTTGATGTACCCTTGTTTTTATGGCGGGTGCTCAACATTGGTCCAAATACCTTCTAAGGACTTGAATGATCAATTCAATGTAAAGTTGCTTTGAATGGTGACTCAAACAACATATACCTCAGTAGGTCTCACAACAAGAATAAAAGGAAATCCATCTCCAAGCATTTAAGATACTTATTTGAGTTTGCTAGATGCCCAATCAAAACTTGTCATGGAAGATATTATAACAACAAATTATTATATATTTTCTACATTATTAATATATCTTCTTAATTGCCTTTGATAAAAAAATAATATTTTAGATATTATTTATTATTTTAAATAATCATCTAATAAGTAGCTATTTAAAATATATATATATATATGCCAAACAACTTAAATTATGAGAGTAGGTAACAGTAGTTTAACAATTGTTTATTGAATAGTTCAGTATAATCCAAAATTAGATTACAGCGGAGCCAAATAGGTGGTTAGGGCAATTGACTATATCTTTTGATAGGATGAGGTATTTTGTACTTTGCAATGCGACTCTTTACGTTTACACAGACTCATCTTTGCTTTGTTTCTTTGTGGGAAAGGAAAATAAGGAAAAAAAGAAAGGGAGAATGAAAAAAAAAAAAAAGAAAAGAAGAAAAATTAAGTGCAACACATGTGATTGTGTGTGGGAGCAAAATAAGAGTGGTGGGTGGCCACAAGTTTTTTTTTTCCCTTTCTTTTGAGCTTTCTACCTAATTCGGATGCAAAGCAAAATTAAAAAAAAAAATGGTTCTCTTTTTTTTTTCCTTATTGTTTTTTTCTTCCAAAAAAAAAAGGAAAAATTAGTTTTCTTTTATTTTTCTCCTAATTTCCCTCCAAAAGAAATAGGGCGTTGCTTTTGCATCCACTGCACCCTCAAGACTTAATTGTGCTCTAGCTAACCCTTTCATGTCATTGTTTTGCCATCTTTCTTGGTTGTGTATATCAGTTTTCTTTCGACTTTATACTGCATTTCATGGCTTTTGAACAATCGATGTTCAATTCACTAATGGAACATTCCTAGCATGTCTTTCACTTTCCCTACAATTTCTCCAATATTGGTTACTTGGATTAGTAGAACCCTTGGATCTAGTACATGATGAACAAAACTCAGAGATCATATGAAGCTATGTGACCTTCAAATGGCTTGCCAAGTGGAGACTGCAAATCCAAAGTCACAACATATTCATTATTAGTTTGACCAATAATCCATTGCCATGTTTGTTCAGCTCGCTATTGAAAACATTGGCAGCTTAGTCTCAATCATAAAACCCCTAGTGAGCTCATCCACTAGACTTACATGTTAATTAAAATATAATATTTTCTATATTAAGATGATGGTTGCATTTAAATTTAATTCTACTAGACTTACATTAAAATAGAAATTATAGATTTTTTTCTTACTAATTAAGATGATGGTTGCATTTAGGTTTAATTCTACTTTTGCTCTAGTTTACTCTAATTTTTATTTCAATTTTTTTTAAAAAAATCTTATATTTGATTAATAGTATTAGTTTGAAATTTTAAATTAGTTAACTCCTTCACATTATTTTAACTGAACGACAAAAAATTTTAGCAGGTTAATTTTGAGTACTTGAAATTATTGAAGGGTCAGAATGATACGAAGGATAAATTTCAGGGGACCTACCAATGCACCCACCATGAAGCGCGAACATGCGGCTTCCCGCCTCTCTGGATCGATGGTAGCTCGTACTCGTAGCATGGGGAGGTCAAGGGGCATTGCCATCTTCCACCCTATAAATACACCCTGCAATTCCTCTTTATCTCCTACCAAAGCTACTCCACCCGCGACGATCTCTCCCCATTTCCAATCCAGGTAAATTCTTTTCGCTCGCCCCCCATCACATGTTGGTTTTTCCTTAAAATTTCCTACTGGCGCAAACACCCTTAACTCGATTTCTGATCATCTTTTTGTTTTGCATCTTTGATCATTGGTTTTGTTTCGCTTCTCTGTTCTTTTTTCTACTTCTGTTGGATTGGATTTGAGATAGTTCTCGATCTTCACGTATGATTGGGTCTTTGTTCTATGTGCACGCTTTGTTGTTTTGGACGGGAAATCGATAGGTTTTGCCCTGATCTCAGTGTGACACTAGTAGATCTAATATGAATCGTGTTAGTTACAGTAGATTTTACGAGGTGATGATTTCCGGTGATGCAAAGAGAGTTAGCACGCTGAAATCAGCGTTGTTGTTGTTGTTTTTTTTTTTTTTCTCATGTCAAGTTTTGTAGGTTTGCGATTAGCAAGTGCCTCGAATCAATCTTGAACTATCTCCTGCTGGTGTTCTGTTTATGTATTTAATGTGGTGGAGTGAAGGATTTGTCTTACAAGCTATTTTTAGTTTTAGTGATGATGCCGCTGGAATGTTTTGGATCCAAAGATTGGTAACACGTAATTGTTCCTTGATTTTAAGCGTCCATATGGATCGGTTCTGACATGCTTTGCTAATGCACATACTCTGCTTGTGTTATCAATTGTATCAGTCTACCGTATATCATATCCACACTGCTTGTGTTATCAATTGTATCAGTACACCATATATTATATCCTTGCGGGCACCACACCAGCACTATATTCCCTCTTGAGCAAGACAAGTCAAACGAAGGATAAAAGAAAATTTAACAAACAAACTATTCTACCTCATTAATCTCCAACGAGAATGCATATTAATATCCTAATTGCAAGAACTAGGTAGGTTAGGAAACATCGTGATTATATCAGAGATTGAAATAATATTATTTCTGATACTTTTGAATTGGTATCCTTATCTAGAAAGTATCTCTAACAACATCAATCTTCGGGAATTTTCTTTATAGGAAACTTGCTTCTTTTTTTTTTCCTAGAAACTTCATCTGCTATCAGCTACAGTCTTGCTTCAACTTTATAAATTTTCATTTGAAGACTGTCAAGACCAAAAACTTTTAAATTGCAACTTGCCCAATTTTTTCATTAGTGATAAAGATTTCTAATACAAATAATCTCTTGTGTACTTTAGCACGATAACATGTTGTATCTTCTCTCCATGACAGAAATATGAGTGATGAGAAGGAGATAACATCATCTGAAAACCGCCCGGCTCCAAAATTGAATGAAAGGATTTTATCATCATTGTCCAGGAGATCAGTGGCTGCACATCCGTGGCATGATCTTGAAATAGGTTCGTAGGAGTAGCACTCCATGTGTTAGTTTGAACCTTGACGTACCCTAATTTAAGCTTCTAAAATCTAAATCAATCTGTGACAGGTCCTGGTGCTCCTGCAGTTTTCAATGTTGTGAGTATTCTTCAATTCGCTGAATTCATGCAACTTAGTTAGTTGTCATGCAGCAAAACCAAAAATCAGAATAGGCAGTCACGATTTTACTTAGCTAAGATGCTACTCAATCATAACTGGTGCGTCATAAAACGTATTTTTGGTCTCCCCTCAATGTATACAAGTTTAAGTTAAAAAAGGGTTTAAAATAGCATGATTCCAGATGAATAAAGTTGCTGACGGTAATTTCAGAAAATACAGATATTTAGACAACTTTTCTGGCAAAAAATCTATGAAGGATGCAGGACATAAGAGGGAAATGATGTTTCCATCTAGTTTCAAGTGCACACAATTCTATCTTGTGATCTGCACCTCCAACTGACAATTTGCAAAAAAGTGTGCGACAATAACCTAACATGGATTGATTAGTTTTGTTTTCTCGTCAATTAAATCGCTCTGGCAATTGTTCGAGCGCTTCTTTGTTGAGATCTTTTGTGATTAGAAGATGTTGGTCGTATTTCTAATTTGTGTTAAGTAGAGACTTTCTAACATTTTTAAAAGGATAACTAATCCGGCTGTACTAGAATTTCACTTACAGTACTACCAAGCAATATTTTATCTTCCTTAACTAAAGTCACAATATACATTTTGGCAAGTGGAAGAACGTTTTTTATTTTAGTGTTTTAGCATTTGATTTCAGAAACTAGTTAATGTGTCAATGAGAATTTTCCATCCTTACTTTAGAGTTTAGACAGTTGTGTTTCTCGCAATTATAAGTAAAAAATTGTTTTCATTTGTCATTCTTTTGGAAGGATTGCTCATAATTTCCAAACTACAAGTAGTTTTCTTCAATACGATCGGAAAATGGCAAGATATATCCAGCAATGACCTTGACATATAGCAATAGGTGATAAAGTTTGCTAGGGGTTTGCAAAACTTTCTATCCAACCTGTGTTGCTCATGCAGCTGCCCCTAAATTGGTAATTTGCTGCTACTCTTGTTAACTAAAAAGCATAACCTGCTATATGTACCTTGTCACTTACTTTTGTTAGCTGAGAGTTTGGCTTATTGCAGACAGGTTATTTACCTTCAGTACGACCTCCTTAGATAGTTTAAATATGTACATTGCTGTGTGTGTATACTTGGTTTCTTACCTGAACTATCCTGAGAAAATTAGGTCATCTATAATTATCATAAATCATCTTTGACTTGATTCATGTTCTTTGTAAATTGAATGATATCCGCTATTCTATTGTGTACATCCAAACCCTAGCATAATTTGCTAAGAACCTGCAGCAAAAAATTCTATGATTATTTGATGAATAGTTGAGGCCGTACACATTTATTTTCACTGAAGAGGTACATTTTTTATGCACTTACACAAGTTGCTGAAGTTGTCCTCCTACTAATAAGTGTGATTTTATGTATTCACATAGGTTGTGGAGATAACAAAAGGAAGCAAAGTCAAATATGAACTCGACAAGAAGACAGGGTTGATCAAGGAATGGTTTTATTGTTCTAGCAATCTCAAACTTAGGCTGACATGACGTTGCTGATATTTGTATTTATTGTAGAACAAATCATTGCACATTTGTTGATTCTTTTATATATCTCCATTATCTAATATCATGCTACTGATACGACCAAATTGCTTGACATCAGGTTGATCGTGTCTTATACTCATCAGTGGTTTACCCTCACAACTATGGTTTCGTTCCTCGAACTCTTTGTGAAGACAATGACCCAATAGATGTTTTGGTCCTCATGCAGGTTGAACCTTACCGCTTAGAACCATTTACACCATGCTTGCTGTATCTTTTGGCTGATGTGGACTCATAAATTGAGTTTATTAATACTGCGTTTTCTTTGCCTGTGTTTCTATATTGCATCTGATATTAAGAAGCTAGTGTGAAGCTTGTAACAATTGTCCCGTTAATGATTATGGTGCTCCTCTACAACGTAATCGAATATTTGAACAGGAACCAATTCTTCCTGGATGCTTTTTACGTGCCAGGGCCATTGGTCTTATGCCTATGATTGATCAGGTAACAAGTTGCATAGCAGCGCGTGATTTTTATGCCACTAATCTGTGCTTGGTTTGCTTTTGAACTGCAGGGGGAGAAAGATGATAAGATCATTGCAGTTTGTGCTGATGATCCTGAGTTTCGTCACTACAATGA
The DNA here is from genome assembly GCA_027563935.2 of Costus lasius. NCBI lineage: Eukaryota > Viridiplantae > Streptophyta > Magnoliopsida > Zingiberales > Costaceae > Costus > Costus lasius. The sequence continues at coordinate 31,367,849 of CM050451.1, read as the reverse complement.
CCTTAGTGAGTTGTCTCCTCATCGTCTTGCAGAAATAAGGCGCTTCTTTGAAGACTGTATCCTGTCAGACGCGTCTTTAACTATATTTATTAAGCTTCCAGTTAGATGTGTTTTACTTCTCCAGTATGACCAAATACTAGAATCCTTAACAAGCTCTTAAGACAAGAAGAATGAGAACAAAGAAGTAGCAGTTAATGAATTCTTGCCGGCAACTACTGCTCGAGAGGCCATCCAGCACTCAATGTAAGCTCGATAATATATTAAGTCCTGGTCGAAATTGCACATAGTTAAATACATTTAACCTTTGACCTCTCACGAACTCAGTTGCAGTTTTGAGAATCCTCTTTCCAGGAAGAATCCATTGATGATTAAACTTTCATAAAGAGTAGATCGTACATCAAATTCACAAAGATATTAAGTGGTTGGATTTGACCACCTAATTGCGATTTTGTGAATGCAGGGATCTCTACGCTCAATATATCCTGCATAGCTTGAGGCAGTAGACCGGTTGCACCTGTGATTACTTTTGTTAAGCATTTGTTTCTGGCAGGTGGTCCTTGTTGAATTTGTTCTGTTTCCCAGAGTTAAGTTCGCTCGAGTCTGAAATCAAAGTCATTTACAATAAGATTTGGTTTCAGTCCTCGGAAGAGTACTTTCACAGGCGCTGAAATTGAGAAGATTGTGATATTGAAGCATGTACTCCATATTACCTCTATGGTAACATGAAGGAATGTCTCGAGATATTTATCGTTTTACCTCTATGGTAACATGAAGGAATGTCTCGAGATATTTATCGTTTAAGGTATTCTTGTCTTCTCAGGATGGTTTTTGTCCATTCATCTTAATCAAATAAATTAATTTCAATTGCGGCCTTTAATTTGAATTTTTTTTTCAGACTGGCCTTTTTTTTTATTTGGTTTTAAGCTAACCTACAAATAAGGCAGATGTGCTGAACGTTAAGTCATGGTTTACAATTTTGTTTTATCAAAATAGCAGTTGAAATGTTAAGGAATAGTAACTTACAAATGATATTTTACAAAACTTTTTTTTTGTTATTACATAATATAATTGGTCCTTAAATTTAAATTAACCGTACACACTATTATATACTTTCCGCGATGTAGTGAAAAATGTTAAACATTTTTCTTCAGGATGGTTGAATATTTCTAAAATTTATTTTATATTGACATACAAATATATGTTATCGTTTTATACAAGAAAAAAAAAATCAGTATAATTACTAATAAAAATTCTGTTATTTTACATTTTATATATTAATAAACTTGTGAATTTGAGATGAGTAAATTACTTTTGTAACTTGCGAAATATGTTATTGTCATTTAAACTTTGTTATGAAAAAAGAAAATTTCAGAACTGAACTAATTTTGCAATTAATAGAACTGAACAATTTTTTAATAGGTGGTTTTTTTATAAGTTAATTGGTCTTTTTGTTTAGGGTTGGCTGAATTTATGAATCGAATATAGAATAAAAATCTATATGATTTATTTTACTTTTTAACACTTGGTCAACTTGTTACCCACTATCGTGGGCAAGACAGTAGGTACAAGCGTACAACACTACACAGGTCTATAAGTCTGATCCATTAGTCGGGTCAAACCGATTAATCGAATCAACCTAGACCAAATTTGTCGGTTCAGTCTAGGTTGACACAACACGAGTTGGGTTCGGTTCGATTTTAAAAGTTTCTATTTCTAGTCGGGTCGATTTTGGTTTTGATAAGAGAAAAACATACAAACCCGAATCGACCCAATCATATTGACTGGACGGGCATTGATTCGCTGCAAATGATTCGTTACATTGTGACCGTTGATCATATCGCTGCGATGCTGCCTTATTCCTAATGTACCCTAGCCTCACTTGTTAGTCGTTACTCGAATCTCGATTCTTGACAATCGATGCTGTTTTCGTGTTGTTGATTCCTGGGTGTAGTGCATCTTCCCCTATGCCGCCTATTGATACTAGTGGAGTAGGATTGACTCGCAATACGGAACCTATAGGTGTAACCTTTCGCTCAATACTAGAATTGATAAGGCACAACTTTCAACAAAAAAAATTATCAATGAATACATTTATAACAATGAAAGAAATCAAGAAGGAATTGATGAAACAGATCAGAATACAATGAACCTTATTTCGACTATAAATAAGTCCTTTTCTAATCCTAATATTAGTAATAATTCAAATACTTATTACGACTTATCTTTCTTGTCCCAAGCCTATGTATTTTACAAATTATCACAAACCCAATTACTTAACAACCATCACATGAGATCTGTACTTTAGCAAAAGAGGGTAAATCGGCCACATTAAGATTACCATCTGGGGAGGTCCGTTTGCTATCCAAAAACTGCTTAGCAACAGTCGGACAAGACATCTAAGTCGTACAAGTAAAGAGATCTATTCATTGATAAGAAAAAGAAAAAAGGTGAGATGGATCCGGAAAAAGGGAGGTTCCGGTTATAATTCAAAAATGATTCGTGTATATATTTCACAGAAACGTGAAAGGACCTTGGACATATAATATAATAGTTCCTAATCGATAATAGTTCGAATCGAATCTCTTTAGAAAGAAGATCTTTTGTCTCATGGTAGCCTGCTCCAGTCCCCTTACGAAACTTTCGTTATAGTTTTTTTGTCACGCTTGGAAAAGACTTTCCATCGGCACATAGTAGTCAATAGGCACCCACAGAATCACTGATTGGCGAGACCGATCGCTCATAGAGTCATGGTCGCTAGTCGCAGCCTTGGCCGGTTGGTAGTGTCAGCCCTCTGCCCTCATCTGTTGGGACTGTTAGACCGCTGCCCTCTTCTGTTGACTTCACTCTTCAAGCCGTAGTCACTGCCTTCGGTGGAACCCATCAACCCAAAACCGCACAATCGCACATCCGAGCGACTGAGCATCTCATCCAGAGAGTTAGAGATAGGTTTGCTTTTCTGACTTTTAATCTTTACTTTACAATTTACCCTCTGTCTGACTGCCTCTCTTAATTTTATCAATGAATCATTGTTAAAAATTTGCTTATCTTCTTTAGGCTATTAATTTGTAATTTGTACCTATACTGATTAGCTTGTTACATGTAAAGTTTTTCTTATTATTTCTTAGGCTCAACTACTCAATTAGGCTATACAATTATCTACGGTATTACAATTCTTAATTTTCTAGCTTTAGCCTTGAGTTTTCATTGAATCATTGATTCATTGTTACTTGTTAGTAACTTAGTATACATGTGTATTATTGAGAGTTGAGACACTTGTATAATTTCCATGGTAATTTTAAACTTTGCTTTAAAGGAAATGACTGAAAATCAAAATCTTGATAAGGATACATTGGAAAATAAAGGAATTACAAAACAAATAGATACATGTGAGACAAGTAACTTAAAGAAGAGAAAAATTATAAAACGAAGAGCAGATATTTGGAATCACTTTACTAAATTGAGAAAGACAGTGTTGCCAAGGCAAAGTGTGATTACTATGATGGAAATTATCTATGTGATATCAAAACATGTGGAACTAGCATACTTAAAGCTCATTTGTCAAGATGTATCAAATATTTGAGTGCACAAAGCCATATTAATAAGAGTAAAACATAAACTGAAATTTCTGTTACATTAAATAGTGGTGCAACTAGTACAATGTCAACATAGAAATTTGATCAAAACCTTACTAGAAAGGCTTTAGCGCGAATGATAATCATAGATGAATTACCATTTAAATTCATCAAAAGTAAGGTTTCAAAGAATTTTGTGATATTGCCATACCATGCTTTCACATTCCTTCGAGGCAAACAATCTCTCAAGATTTTTATGAAATATTTGTAGATGAGAGATTGAAGCTAAAGAAGTTTATACAAGATAATTATCTATGTATTTGTATTGCTACTGCCACGTGGACATCAATTCAGCGAATTAACTATATGTGCATCACAGGGCATTTTGTTGATTTAAATTGGAAATTACACCAAAGGGTTTTTATTTTTTTTTCCAATAACCAGTCGAGAACTAATTGTAAAAGTTATTGAGAAATCCTTACATGATTTGGGTATTTCTAGGCTTATGACAATTACAATTGACAATGCAAGTTCTAATGGCACAACTATTTCATTCCTTAAGAAAAGAATTAGCAATTGAGATAGAATAATCATACTTAATGGAGACTTTTTACATATAAGATGTGTTGCACACATCATTGAATTTGGTTGTTCAAGATGGTTTAAAAATTTCTCAATCTTTAGTTGATAGAGTTCATGAAGTAGTCAGTTATGTTAAGCAATCTCCACGAAAGTTGCAAATGTTTAACTCATGTGTTGTGCAAGAAAAAAATTGAAAATAAGGCTCATTTGTCTTTAGATGTTTGTACAAGATGGAATCCAACATACACTATGTTGGATGTAGCATAAAGATACAAAAGTGCTTTTGAAATATTTCATGAAGAAGATCCTCATTTTGAAATAGTACTCAGTAGTAATGATGGACATGGTGACCTTCTGAAATTGATTGGAAAGTTGTATGAAATTTGGTTTCAATGTTGAAGCTTTTTAATAAATTTACATTGAATGTATCTGCTACTTTGTCAAGTACTTCCAATCTCTATGTGAATGAAGTTAGTCAAATAGCTTCAACTTTGAATGAATGGGTAGGAGATGTTAATCTTGACCCCAAGTTTCAAGAAATGGCAATAAGAATGAAACAAAAATGGGACAAGTATTCGGGGAATTTAGATAAAGTGAACTTGCTTTTGTTCATTATAGTTATTTTTTTATCCAAGATATAAGGTGGATTATTTAAAATTTGTGTTGGTGGAAATGTATGGTGTAGACAAAGTTTCATCTATTTATATTAGGGTACAAACAATTTTTTCTAAGATGTTTAATGAATACAAGAGCAAAATGGAAATTAATAACGCTTCAAATATTTCTCAAGAATCAAGTTTATCTACTTGAGTTGGTTCATCTGAGTGTGTCTTCTCCAAAATTGAATTAAGATATAGGAGACAAAAGGAAATTCTTGCAGTTCATGAAAAAATCTGAGTTGGATAAATATTTGATTGAAGAAGCTGAAAATCCAACTCCCCATTTTGATATTTTAAGTTGGTGGAAGATGAATTCTATGAGATTTCCTATTCTATCTTTGATGGTTCATAATATCTTGGCAATTCCTATCTCAACCATTGCTTCAGAATCAACTTGCAGTACTAGTGGTCATGTGCTCAATCCATTTATAAGTTCATTATCTCCTCAAATGTTGGAAGCTTTAGTTTGTTATCAAGATTGGATTCGAGCTACTAATCGTGAAGTGGAAGAGGACATAGAAGATAGTCAAATACTAGAGAAAGGTAAATTTTTTAAGTAGAAAATTAGTTATTTTATATTGATTTATATTCTTGATTAATATATTCCTTGAAGAAATGATGCAAGATGATTCAGAATTTGAGATTGATTTTGGACTTTTGGTTGCTTTTTGGACTTTGGAGTTGTTATCCATTTGACTATTTGATATTTTGTAATATTGACTTGAATGTTTGGTAATTTGATATTTACAATCTATTTTACTATCTTGTAATGGACTATTTAGTAGCTAATGCTAGTCTCTTCCTCTCTAAATGAAGAGTTATATGTAATCTGTGAATTGAATTTGATTTTCACTCACATCGCATCATGGATTATGCAATTTTCACTAAATTCTATGGGCTGGAATTGGATGTTGATGTTTTAGTGTGATGTTATATTAGCCCTTGTTTCTTTTCAGATGTCATTTATTGTTTCGGTGTACGTTAATTCAATCGAAATCGTAGACTTGTTCTTCATTAAGAGCGTTTTATTGCAGTTATATGCAGCTTCTAGCAAATTGACTGACAAATCAGATGTGTTCTCATTCGGTGTCATGATTCTGGAGCTAATCATTGGATGCTATTCATTCTATTCATTTTTTATTCTCATGCCAGCCTAATGACTTCCAGCTTTGTTAACCCTAACGTGCAAAACCTGCATATTGTTCATGTCTTGGAAGGAGATGTATCTCTTGAAGATTTTAACGAAGGCATTAGACCTGGCCAACTTATATGCTTCAATCTTTCTCTTTGCATATGCTGTTGAATCAACTTCAGGAGCGGACACGGCACACATGACAATTATTTACAAAAAAGATCTTAAAGATAATGGGTATTTTTAATTAACCTACAAAATCTTACAAGAGTTAATATTCAAAAAGAAGTAATTTCCTAATTGGGAATAAAGTGAAACACACGCAGGTCTGGAGATGATGATACAAACCGATTAAAATTTAGGACACAAACTATGAAAATCGGCTCAAACCAATTAAAATTGAACCGAACCAAAATGTTTGGTTTGGTTTCGGTTCAGTCAAATTTACAACCGGTTCAGTTACGGTTTCATTTTTCTAGGTAAAAAAAATGTTGGGTTGACCCGAATGGTCGATTGGATAGGTCTACAGGTCTATAGGCCCACCTAGGTGCCTACCTAGACTTGTAAACCGCTTGGGCATTGATTGCGTCCGCTTTTCACTTGATCCTAGTGGCTCAAGTGTGGCTATTATTGCTCGTCATTATCATATTCTAATTTTTTAGAAAATAATTTAAAAAAATTGAAAATAATATTATAGATTTTTGATGAATTTTTAGGATTTTTTTAAGGTCAAAAAGAAATAAATTAATTAAGTTTTTAAACAAAAGTATTTAGAGGTGATTGAAAAAGTTCAAACAATGTGTTTGGCACTCAACTAAACCACCAAGCCAACAACACAAATTGAGATTAAATTGCACTCGATTTTATTTGTTTTAAGTTTAAGTTTAAATTGGGGCATGAGATGCCCAGTTTGTTGAAGATAAAAAAAATTGAGATATATGTAATTTATTAAAATTAATTTTGATCGAAATGAAATTCATCGAATTAATTTTGATCGAAATTAAATCACCTTACCATGATTATTAGGTCAAATTAGAATTTTTTTGACTGAGTAGAAATAAATTGCTCGGGTCGTTGGAGAATTTTTATCAACGATGGAACTTTGACTAAATTGGGATTTAATCCCAATTTCTTGAATTTTTAGAGAAATGATCGATAATCCAATTTCTTAGTCAAAATTAAAATTTTGACACCACAATTTTTGGAACACGAAAAGGAAATAAAATAAAATTGTGATGAGGAGTTTCGGTTTAATAGAAGGTAAAATTGAAATTATGACTAAGTTGGGATTAATTCTAATTTCTATCATGAAATTTGAGATTTTGACCGAATTTAAATTGGATATTAATATCCATTTTGTTGATTGAGATTTATGAACGTTGGGTCAAAGAAGACAATTTTGACTATGAATTTTGAGAAGCGATTATTTGGCAAATAATTAAAAATAAATTTATTTTATTTTTAATTCAGAAAAATAAAAATGGTGATTGGCGGTTTGAAGAGAAGTTTTTGGGGAGTTACGTTGGTTCCAAAAACGGAATGTAGGGGAAGCGATAATAAAAGGAAAAAAAGAGAAGTGAAGAGTAGGGGAAGCGATAATAAAAGGAAAAAAGTGAAGTGAAGAGAGGGGACTATTGTCTAAATTGGGAGGAAAGAAAAGAAAACGAGGAGTACTCGACGCACACGGAAGGTAAGTTTTCCTCTTCTCCTCTTCTTCCTCGCTTCTCTCTAGACACCATCAACAGAGAAGGCAAACTCCGATATCAAAACTATTGATGGAGAAGAAAACTCTTGTAAATAAAATCATCAACGGAGAAGGAAAACTCCGATATCAAAACTGTTGACGGAGAGACAACTCCGGTTAACAAAAATCATCAATGGAGAGACAACTCCGGTAAAAAAAAAATCAATTTTTATGCCTCCGGCAACTATTACGGCTATTGTCGTTGAAACTTATTTTCCGCGGCGACCCTTTCCGATGGGAAGAATAATGAAAGAGGAAAGAGGTGTTGATGAAATTTAGAAGAAGAAAAAACAGTAGCGTGAGTGAAAATTTAAATAGAGGCTGAGAGAAAATATGAGGTCTCGGTAGAAGAAGATGCGTGAGAAGGAAAATGAAAAAAAAAATAGATATGAAAACTCGCTAGAATTTGATGGCGTGAGAAGAAAAAAATGAAGTTTCGATAAGAATTTGATGGCGTGAGAAGAATACGCTGCTTCTCTTCGCTAGACCTTGTCGCCAAATCTTGCTACCAAATTAACTATGAAGTGAGGCACGCCCGCCTCATTTTCATCCCTGACAGGAGAAGACATCGCCGATTGGGAGGAGGCATATCTGCCTCTGCTCTCCCTGTCCTGTTCTCGTTCACTTGCTGCTTGGTGAAGAGTCGAAAATGACAGAAGATGGGATCCGCCTCTCCGTTGTCAACATCTCTAATGCGAAGATGTTGCTACTTAGAAGAAGATGGCATTTGCCTATGAGCAGGGGAAGAAGGAAACCATCTTCTTCGTCGTCATCCTTGAAGCGAGAAAACATCCTGGCTGAAATGAAGCGCGTCCACTTTCCTCGTCCTCTTTGTCGTTGTCATCCCTGACGCAAGGAGAAGATGTTGTCGTTCGAAAGGATTCGTGTCTGCCTCTAAACAGGAAAGGAAGGAAGAAGATTTCTACTAGAAGGGAGGCATCTGTCTATGAGCAGGGGAGGAAGGAAATATTCCTCGTCTCTACGTTGTCGTCATCTTTGAGACTCTAAGGCGAGAAGAAGCTGCTTGCTGGAGTGAAGCTTTGTTACGTTAGTGATAAAAACGAACAAAGGAGAAAATAGTTTTAAAATAAAATAATAGTAAATTAATCGGGTGATCGGACGTTGCTGTAGACGGTGGTCAAACCCATCCCTTCACCCATCACCCGTTGTCGCGTTTCCCTTTTTCCCCTCTATTTCTCACCGTCGCCCTCGCCTCTCTCCATCACGAACAACGAACGCCACCCTCCTCCTTCTTTGATCGACGCTTGCCCTCACCTCCACCTTGTCCGGCGACTCCTCCGGCGAGCTCCTTCGCCGTCCAACGACTGAAAATCCGGCCGCATTCGCCCCTTCCTTCTTCCACGCGTACGTGCCGACAAGAGACGCCTGCGAGCCCAAAATCCGGTGCGTTCCTTATCCGGCGACCTTGGCAAGGCTCCCTCCAGTCTCGGCGGACCTTTCCTCCCCTCTCCGGCCTTGATATGATTAAGACTAATATGTGTTCTAATCTTATAGGATGCTTCGAGCATGGAATAAGATGTAGACTCATGGGTACATTGGATGTACTGGACAGACCCTACTTAGGATATTCAATTGCTTGTCACAATGTGAATAATCCTTATAAGCAAACAAGTGGCATATTTCCTCTGACTTGAGATCACTTGTGTTTCTAAATGATGATTGGCATTGTTTTGAGGTAGTTCAATATCATTTGAAACATAATGGTTATAGACTATCTTGGATAATGAGCATGAGTCATGTTAGGGCACTAGTGATAGATATAGGATTGCCGTCTCCTTGTTAGGAGTGTGATGTTCTATAGGGGCCCCCTGGATGAGATGATTGAGAAAGTGTATGGCCATACCCAGATGACTATGTTCATCTGATCTAATCATTCTCATCATATTGGAATTACAGGCTTGACACGCTTGTCCAATAAGAACGTCCAGTGGCAAAGGAAACACATATGCCTAGTGAGTTGGGTTCACACTTGTGCTATGGTTTGGGTGTAGTCTTGGAAGACTCTTTCCTTTATATCGGGAGACAGTGATGTGTTGCTAGATACCCCTCACTGATCGTGATAACGTGAGTTATCGTTACCGACATTTAAAGGAAACCCTTAGGGTCGCACAATTTGATGATATGGCTTACTTAAGTCAGATCGTGTGGACTGAATTGTTTTGGTTCAGTTTAAAGGAGTTTAAACTCTGATTGTAAGTGAGATCTGGTCTGATCATGTTTGATTGATTAGGGCTTAAGATCGGTAAGCTTCGATCGAGAGAATTGATGCTAGATCGGTGAGATCAAGAGCATCAAGAGATGAATGGTTAGATCTTAAACCTTATGGTTTAATTTGATCTAGACCAATGCTTGGCTTAATTTGGTCTTTGAACCAAATCTAATTGAACCGGCTCATCATGTGAGCGCATGGTTCAATGGGAGATAACGTGGCGATCGGTTTAATTGTGTAAACGCATGAGCGTTAAGGGGTTTGCTATTTTTGAAAGTTGGTTTTCCAAAATAGAGTAACGCTTCCACGTTTGGGCATAACACCTCACGTTCGAGGGCATTACTCTTCGCTCATTCGCCTCTTCCTCTTGACGACGCTCCTCTTTCGGTGATCTTCTTCACGCAAAGAGAGGGAGTTCGAAAGCCAAGAAAAGCATCTCATCTCCTTCACACGGTTAGGAGACTTGGAGAACTTTGCTAGCACAAAGATCGACAAGGAGTAGGCGATCATACATCTTGTGTGCGCACGCTTTGGAGGAGAGCCACATCGCCCTCTTGCTTCCAAGTCGCCATCCAAGAAATGGCATTGGTATGTTTTCGTTTGATCTATACAAGTTCATGAAGTTGATCATATATTCATGCATGCGATTCCTTAAGAAACCCTAGCTTCCGCTATGCAAAAATATTCTACATGCGCATATTAGGGTTTCGCCCCCTTAGGGGAACCTTCAATTGGTATCAGAGCGAGGTTGCTATGAATTATATGATTGCTTTTTGTGATCCATGCTTGTGTTTATGAGTAGATCTATGATCATGCCGAAACCTACATGTTTGTAGCTTTATCTTATGTTTGCGCATGATGAGTGTTGGCGCATATTACATGATGTTTTTGTCAAAACAACTTATCTTGCGCGACTCCATTTAGATCTAAGCGCCTACTTGAAAGACTTAGACGGGTTATTAGGGTTGAAGTCATCGTCCAGTATAGACCCAACAGTCTGATCAGACCATCTGACAGCCTAGATGGGTCGACCAGATGGCACCTATGCGCAAGCATGAGGTGGCTATAGGTTGACTGCATACTGGGCGTATAGCGATGTCTGATTGAGACATTCAGTGAACGCACATGAGTTAGGCCCGGGGTCACGCCCGCTTGCCAGACCTCATGAGTGTCGTTCAGCCCTTAACGCATGCATGTTTGGCCACTGGGTCGACTCAAGTCGGTTATGACTTGGTGCATGCTAGGGCAGTGGGTCTGACTTGGTCTGATGAGTGGATCCCTATTAATGGACCGTTGTAAGGTAGTAGGGCACCTAAGGAAATAAAATTGAGCCCATGGGGATTTTCGAAAATTTTATTTTCTTATCTGGATCACATGTTGTTTGTATCACATGAATGAATGTTTATTTCATCTTATGTGGGCTGCCCAATTAATGTGTGCTGTGCTGGGGCCTGCGTGCTTGGATTAATTATTGTAAATTATTTTTTGTGATCTGCGTATCACATTTTAATTAATTTATAAAGTGTAATTGACCTGCGTGTCAATCATGTCTAGATAGATTAAATTGTATTTTAATCAAACATGAGCACTGAGCACACTTGGCAGAGGCGCATGCAGCAAGTGGCTTCACCAGTGGGAGGTCTAGGGTTCGACTCTAGGACAGGCGCATTTTACCTGGTGGGCGCACCTGAGCTGCAGTGGGCGCTTGGGCCCGGGTTGGGCCAGAGGAAATGCAAAAGACCCAAGAAGAGCTCAAGTGAAGACTTAAGTTAATTAAGGTCTTACTTAGGCTTAATGGGCTTTTACCACATAAGATCATCATGCTTTTAATTTACTGTTTCAGTAATGTAGTAACTGCATGATTAATTCTTCTGCTATCACCATAGGATTTGAATGATAGTAAGAAGATAAAAGGACCGTTAAAATCCAACGCCAAATATCAAGCACGATAGCCTTCTGACGCGAAACCTCACTGTTCTGACTATCGTTGGGGCCGTGTTGTACCCACTCAGTGGGCACGCCCATCTATCTTCAGACGGTGTGTGATTACACCTGCGTGTTACAGAGAAGGGATTTATCGCTTCTCGTTGCTCAGCATAGCATGTGGTGGTCCAGGGAGTAGGTCGGGTCAGCTTGACCATGTAGGCTACATATTGAGCATATGGTAGCCATATGGAGGCAGCCATCTGTGGGATCAGAAACTGTGTTGTACCAACTCAGTTGGCACAGTCTGCTGGATTGCCCAGATGAAGGGGAATCGCACGGGTTGGCGATTGGCAGGGATTGCCTACCAGAAATTAGTGCTTGTACTCTCTGTGCATCTTATCTCGCTTGAGCGGGACGCGGAGACCAAGTATGAAATCTGGATCCCATCTCACTAAAAGAGTTTTACTCTTTCGGACTGTTTTATTGGATTTTTCAGTCAGATAAAATAGTGAGAAAAGAATCATTCTTAAGTCCTGAATTGATTCTAACATTGATACTGACCTTGCTGTTCTTGCATTGTTGTAGATTACTGCAGCAACGAACACCACAGCCTTCAATGTGCGATCCCTACTGGAAAGGGAGAAGTTTGCTGGGCCAAACTTCTTAGACTGGTACGGACACCTTAAGATTGTTCTTAAGGCTGAGAGGAAACTGTATGTCCTCGAGACGGCTATACCGCCTCAACCCGCTGCGAACGCCGCAAGGGCGGTTCGGGAAGCTTATGAGAAGCATGTCAATGATAGCATTGATGTCGCTTGCCTGATGCTAGCGTCTATGACGCCACAGCTGCAGCGTCAACATGAAGATTTATCTGCTATTGAAATAATAGCAAATCTCAAGTTGTTGTATGCTGCACAGGCAAGGACTGAACGCTACAATTTGACTAAACTTTTCTTTCAGAGCAAACTGACTGAAGGGAGTCCAGTTGGAGCTCATGTGCTCAAGATGATTGGGTACAAGGAGGCTCTAGAGAAACTGGGACACACCATCAATCAGGAGCTTGTTGTAGACATTATTCTGCAGTCTCTCCCGGCCTCTTTCGATCCATTCATTATTAATTTTAATATGAACAAGATCGACTATACGCCGGCAGAGTTGCTGAACATGCTCTTGACTACTGAGCAGACTCAGTCTCGTGAGAAGGGAACGCCTTCATCCTCTGTCCTCATGGTTCCTTCTAGGAACAAGAAGAAGGGGAAGAAGGGCAAAGCCCCTGTCAAGAGCTACAACAAGGCTCTGAAGCAAAAAGTAAAGCGGTCGAAGGAATACAGATGTTTCCATTGTGGCCAGCTGGGTCACTGGAAAAAGGACTGTAAAGCGCTCCAAGGAGATAAGAAGGGAAGTAAGCCTTTCGCTTCTAGCTCAGGTATTTACGTGACTGAATTCATGGTATCTTCTTCTTCTATTTCATGGGTGTTGGACACTGCATGTGGAGTTCACATTTGTTCAAATGTACAGGAACTCAAGAGAAGAAGACAGGTGGGACAGCATGAGGTGGACCTACGAGTTGGAAACGGGGCACGGGTTGCTGCTGTTGCTGTAGGAGAATATCACATCTCTTTACCATCTGGTCTTGTATTAGAACTGGACAATTGTTATTTTGTACCGAGCATAACTAAGAATATTATCTCTATTCCTGCTCTTGTCAGGAAAGGGTTTTCCTTTGAATGCAAGATTTCAAAGTGTTACATTTCTTTTGATAATATTGTTTATGCTACTGGGTCAATTAACAATGGGTTATTCATATTGGACATGGAATGTTCAATACAACAGATTGATATTAAGAAAGCCAAGTATGCTGATGACAGCACCTTGCTATGGCATAGTCGTTTAGGCCATATTAACAAGAAGCGCATTAAGCGGTTGCATGATCATGGACTGCTGGGATCATTCTCCTATGAGGAGCTTGATACATGCAAAGCTTGTTTATTGGGTAAAATGACGAAGTCTCCTTTTTCTAATAAAGGTCAAAGGGCTTCAGGTTTACTAGACCTCATTCACAGCGATGTGTGTGGGCCATTTAGTAAACATGCCAGAGGTGGCTATTCATACTTCATTACCTTTACTGATGATTTCAGTAGGTATGGTTATGTCTATCTAATGAGACATAAGAGTGAATCTTTTGACAAGTTCAAAGAGTTCAAAAATGAAGTACAGAATCAGTTAGGCCGAACTATCAAGGCACTTCGTTCAGATCGAGGTGGTGAATACTTGAGTCGAGAGTTTACTGACTATCTGAAGGAGTGTGGGATTATCTCACAGCTCACTCCGCCAGGAATACCGCAATGGAATGGTGTGTCCGAGAGGAGAAATAGAACATTACTGGATATGGTTCGTTCTATGATGAGTCAGGCTACTCTACCTTACTCCTTTTGGGGATTTGCACTGGAAACAGCTGCAAAGGTACTAAACTGAGTGTCATCCAAGGCCGTTTCAAAGACTCCATATGAGTTATGGTATGGGAAACAGCCGAGCTTGACATTTATTAAGATCTGGGGTTGCGAGGCTTATGTCAAAAAGCTCGCCTCTGGGAAACTGGAGAGTAGATCTGATAAATGTATCTTTGTCGGTTACCCTAAAGAAACTAAGGGTTATTATTTCTACGATCCCAAAGAGAACAAAGTATTTGTTGCTCGGACGGCTATTTTTCTTGAGAAAGAATTTCTTCTGTAAGAGGCCAGTGGGAGAGAAATAAAGCTGGATGAGAATCCAGATGCAGGTCAAAGTAGTCAAGCACAGTTGGATGAGCCTGAGCCAGTAGATCAGGTTACTGAACAACCTGAGACTCAGATATCACGGGAACCGCGAAGATCGGGAAGGATTCGTCGACAGCCTGAGCGCTATGACGGAGTCTACATCATTGATGATGAACCCCTCACTTATGCGGAGGCGGTCAGTGGACCGGAATCAGCGATATGGCTTGAAGCTATGCGAGCCGAGATGGACTCCATGTCAGATAACCAAGTCTGGGATTTGGTTGATCCGCCTCCAGGAGTAATCCCTATAGGCTGTAAATGGATCTTCAAGAAGAAGATAGACATGGATGGTAACGTGGTTACCTATAAAGGCAGGCTAGTTGCGAAAGGTTTCAAACAAATCTACGGGATAGATTATGATGAAACTTTCTCTCCTGTAGCCATGTTCAAGTCTATTCGGATTATTCTTGCGATAGCGGCATATTATGATTATGAGATCTGGCAGATGAATGTGAAGACCGCTTTCCTTAATGGAAAATTAGAAGAGGATGTGTATATGACACAACCTGAAGGTTTCACTAATCCATCGGATCGTCATAAAATATGCAAATTAAAGAAGTCCATTTATGGACTTAAATAAGCATCGCGAAGCTGGAATATTCGTTTTGATGAATCAATCTGTAAGTTTGGTTTCATCAAGAATGAAGATGACCCGTGTGTATATAAGAGGTTTAGTGGAAGCGTGATTACTTTCCTAGTCCTCTACGTCGATGATATATTGATCATTGGAAACAATATTCCTGAACTGTATGCTGTCAAAGCATGGTTAAGAAAATGTTTCCAGATGAAAGATTTAGGAGAAGCAGCCTATGTATTAGGTGTGAAGATCTACAGAGATAGATCTAAGAGGCTTTTCGGGCTGTGCCAGAGTATTTACATCGATAAAGTCAGACATGGTCTGAATCTTTCAAAGAGTCAGTGTCCACAAACACAGACTGAGAAAGATGAAATGGACAATACGCCTTATGCTTCGGCTATTGGGTCCATTATGTATGCGATGTTGTGTACTCGCCCAGACGTTGCTTACGGGTTAAGCGTGACCAGTCGATTCCAAAGTAATCCAGGTAAGGCACACTGGATTGCAGTCAAGAACATTTTGAAATATCTTCGGAGGACCAAAGATATGTTCTTGATATATGGAGGTCAGGAAGAACTCAGTATTGAAGGATATACTGACGCTTCGTTCCAATCTGACCAGGATGATTTCCGATCGCAATCAGGCTATGTTTTTAGCTTGAATGGAGGAGCAGTGGTGTGGAAAAGTTTCAAACAGTCAATTGTTGCTGATTCCACAACAGAAGCCGAGTATGTTGCAGCCTCGGAAGCATCCAAGGAGGCAGTCTGGATTCGTAAGTTCATTCAGGAACTTGGTGTTGTTCCTTCGAGTGCAGATCCATTGGTTATCTTCTGTGATAACACTAGAGCTATAGCTCAAGCAAAGGAACCACGGTCACACCAGAAGTCCAAGCACATACAGAGAAGGTTTCACTTGATCCGGGAGATCATTGATCGTGGCGAGATCAAAATCTGCAAGGTTCATACAGATGACAATCTAGCTGACCCGCTTACTAAGCCTCTGGCGCAGCAGAAGCATGAGAAGCACTGTAATAATATGAGTTTGAGATTTCTTAACCATTAGATTAAGTGCAAGTGGGAGATTGTTGCGGTATGCCCTTAAGGCTAATGTTTGAAGCCTTGGGATTATTTCAGTATCATGTATAAACTCTACGTTTATAAAGGCAATGATTGTTATTCAGGTTGTTACATCATCTGCTGCAATATGTATACTTCTGAATAATGTCTCAATGCTGTTCAGCATGGCTGACATGCAGTTTTGTCCTTAGTCGAGATATCTTGGTGAACATGAGACAGCCTTGATATGATTAAGACTAATATGTGTTCTAATCTTATAGGATGCTTCGAGCATGGAATAAGATGTAGACTCATGGGTACATTGGATGTACTGGACAGACCCTACTTAGGATATTCAATTGCTTGTCACAATGTGAATAATCCTTATAAGCAAACAAGTGGCATATTTCCTCTGACTTGAGATCACTTGTGTTTCTAAATGATGATTGGCACTGTTTTGAGGTAGTTCAATATCATTTGAAACATAATGGTTATAGACTATCTTGGATAATGAGCATGAGTCATGTTAGGGCACTAGTGATAGATATAGGATTGCCGTCTCCTTGTTAGGAGTGTGATGTTCTATAGGGGCCCCCTGGATGAGATGATTGAGAAAGTGTATGGCCATACCCAGATGACTATGTTCATCTGATCTAATCATTCTCATCATATTGGAATTACAGGCTTGACACGCTTGTCCAATAAGAACGTTCAATGGCAAAGGAAACACATATGCCTAGTGAGTTGGGTTCACACTTGTGCTATGGTTTGGGTGTAGTCTTGGAAGACTCTTTCCTTTATATAGGGAGACAGTGATGTGTTGCTAGATACCCCTCACTGATCGTGATAACGTGAGTTATCGTTACCGACATTTAAAGGAAACCCTTAGGGTCGCACAATTTGATGATATGGCTTACTTAAGTCAGATCGTGTGGACTGAATTGTTTTGGTTCAGTTTAAAGGAGTTTAAACTCTGATTGTAAGTGAGATCTGGTCTGATCATGTTTGATTGATTAGGGCTTAAGATCGGTAAGCTTCGATCGAGAGAATTGATGCTAGATCGGTGAGATCAAGAACATCAAGAGATGAATGGTTAGATCTTAAACCTTATGGTTTAATTTGATCTAGACCAATGCTTGGCTTAATTTGGTCTTTGAACCAAATCTAATTGAACCGGCTCATCATGTGAGCGCATGGTTCAATGGGAGATAACGTGGCGATCGGTTTAATTGTGTAAACGCATGAGCGTTAAGGGGTTTGCTATTTTTGGAAGTTGGTTTTCCAAAATAGAGTAACGCTTCCACGTTTGGGCATAACGCCTCACGTTCGAGGGCATTACTCTTCGCTCACTCGCCTCTTCCTCTTGACGACGCTCCTCTTTCGGTGATCCTCTTCACGCAAAGAGAGGGAGTTCGAAAGCCAAGAAAAGCATCTCATCTCCTTCACACAGTTAGGAGACTTGGAGAACTTTGCTAGCACAAAGATCGACAAGGAGTAGGCGATCATACATCTTGTGTGCGCACGCTTTGGAGGAGAGCCACATCGCCCTCTTGCTTCCAAGTTGCCATCCAAGAAATGGCATTGGTATGTTTTCGTTTGATCTATACAAGTTCATGAAGTTGATCATATATTCATGCATGCGATTCCTTAAGAAACCCTAGCTTCCGCTATGCAAAAATATTCTACATGCGCATATTAGGGTTTCGCCCCCTTAGGGGAACCTTCAAATCCCACTTGGCCCTTGAACACGTTGCAAGCGCGGGTACTGTCTCTACGTTACAGTATGAGCCTGAAAAAGAAGGACCTGGCATATCAATAGATAAATGAAAATCTAAAATAGTATCACAAAAGTTCAGAGAAAGCTTCCCCTTCTTGACATCTATAACTGCCCAAGTGGAAGCTAGGAAAGGGCGGCCCAAAATAAGTGGTAATCTCGAATTTTCTGACATATCCAAGACTACAAAGGCGACAGGGACAAAGAGTTCCCCGACTTTAATCGGCACGTCCTCTACTATTCCCACTGGGCGATGTATAGAGCCATTTGCAAGCTGAAGGGCTAAGGATGTGGGTTCCAGGCCTCCCAAATCTAAACTTTGGAACAGGGAGAGAGGCATGATACTCACACTAGCCCCTAAATCACATAGAGCTCTCTCAATAGAAATATCACTGATACTACATGGAACAGAAAAATTGTCAGGATCAGGAAGCGTCGTAGGCATCAGTGAGCTGAAGTGTCCTGTAAATGCCTTGGTTAATCTCTGAGAATTGGAGACAGGTGGCGTGTGAGGTGATGGAGGAATAAAAACCTGTTCTTGTGAGACCTCCGACTTTATGTGTATTTCATCTGAATACTGGGCATCTGTGCTATTTTCCTCAGACTCTCCAACTATCAACTCGCTAGGTGACATATGGGGAGCTTCCATTTGAGAGCCACTGCATGTCAGAATCGCGTTGCAGTGTTCTCTTGGATTTGCCTCGGGTTGGGAAGGAAGCTTCCCTAATGGCCTAGAGGTTGAAGCAGCTTGTTGAGCAATCTGGCTCTCTAGTATCTTGGAATGAGAAATCAGGGAGTCCACCTTAGAATTTAACTGCCGGATAGACTCATCAACACCCTCATTTCGCTTTGACTGGGTATTGATAAAATTCTCTAGCAGCAGCTCTAAACTGGATTTCTGAGGCTGATTAAACTGCCTTTGTTGAAATTCAGGTGGTTGCCTGAATTGAGGATGAAAGAACTGATTGCTTGATTTTCCCTGGGGAGCCTGATTGTTGAAGTTCGGTGAGTTGGCTTGATTCTGAGTGTTCCGGTAGGAGAAGTTGGGACTTCTCCAACCGGGGTTGTATGTGCCTGAGAACGGGTCATTCTGGTTCCTCTGATCTTGTTGTATAGTATTAATGTGGTCTAAAGACAAATCAGAAGAAGAATGAGCCATAATCTGGCAATTAGTAGCACTGTGTCCCAAGTTACCACAAACTTCACAAGTAATAGAATTGATAGACGATGTATTAAAATTCATTGAAGTTAGTTGATGGGATAAGAAGTCAACCTTAGCCGCCAACGAACTCAACATGTCAAGGTCATGCTGACCTCCTCCTCTTACCGGGACGTTTCTCTCACTCATCCACTGGTAGTGATTCAGAGTCATGTCCTCAATCAGATTCATGGCATCGTCTACATTCTTATTCATTAGGGCACCTCCCGCGGCTGCATCTACAGATAAGCGAGCATTATATAAAAGACAGTTATAGAAAGTATGCACGAGTACCTATTTTTCTAGTCCATGATGTAGGCACAATCGTAGCAACTCCTTGAAACGGTCCCAGGCCTCGTAGAGCAACTCGCCTTCCCTCTGGCTAAAATTTGTTATTTGGTTCCTCAACTGAGCCGTCTTGCTCGGTGGAAAATATTAGGAGAGGAACGCATGGGAAAGCTGTTCCCATGTTGTGATCGAGCCGTGAGGAAGGGAGTGTAGCCATGCGCGCGCGCGATCCCTGAGGGAGAAAGGAAAAAGACGTAAGCGTATAGCATCAGAAATTACCCCATTAATTTTAAGGGTATCACAATATTCAAGAAAAATTGATAAATGGAGATTCGGGTCATCTTGTGGTGAACCGCTGAATTGGTTCTGCTGAACCATATGCACAAGGGCTGGTTTTATTTCAAAATTATTTGCTTCGACCGCCGGTCGAGCAATGCTGGAATGCAAGCCCTGCACATTCGGTGCAGCAAAATCTCTTAGTGAGCGGTTTTGGTCCATTGCAGCTGTATCAGGATGAGGTTTTTCAAGCTGTTGATCGTGGACTTTCCTTTGAGCTTGAAAGGTCCTTTCAATCTCGGGGTCTTCTGGCACTAGCTGACCTGTTTTAATTGTTCTTGGCATGCACAGGGTTAGCAGACCAGAGAATAATATAAGCTTGAAGAATGAAAGAAGACAAGAAATATGAACAAATCAAGTAAAAGAAAAACAAAAGGCAAACATAAATAAAAAAAAATCTAGTCTATCAACTCAACTATTTACTCGATATTGACTACGTCTTGCTCCCCGGCAACGGCGCCAAAAACTTGATAGGCTCCGCAAGTGCACGGTCTATCGAAGTAGTAAATAATATCGTTCCCACAGGGAGCAGGTGTCAAGTACCGACCTTTAGTGTCATTGAAAGCTAGATGATTCAAACATGGAATAAAAGAATAGCTCTAACACTAAATTAACTAAATTATCAAACCAAGAAGTCGACGACTTTAAGGGAAAATTACAGTTGAAGAAGTGTTCGGAACTTCAGGTTTCACCTCGTTGAAAGCTTTAAATGTAAAACAATCAATGAATTGAAATAGAAAACGGATCTTCTTCTCTCGAAGCGCAATCCGACAGTAAACAACTTAAGGCGATCTTTCCTGTGGTACGGGTTACTTTCTCTCGAAGCGTAATCTGGTGTCTAGCATAAGCTAATTTCCTACTCTCATAGCAAAATTAACCTAAGAGACCCATTAAGCTCTATGAAATATCGTAAATCCTTGAGTGACGTCGAATGACTCTCGTAATTCTAGTCACAAGTTTAAATGAAAACGATCGAGTGTTACGATTCACCTCTCAGTTCATCTCGTAACACTTAACAAATACAAATGTTTGGCCAAAACATAAATACACAATAAGCACAACTCATTTAAATAAGTAAATTTACTAAAAGCTATCATTGAGATTCAATAAAATGTTTTACATGAGGAAATGTGTTCAACGGGCTACGCCCGAGTCCCGAACTAGGGTTTTACTCTAGAACATGCATCGTTTAACAATTAAAACCCACGAAAATGTATACAAAAAGAAGGGAAATTACAGATCTTAGGTAAGAGACGATAGATCTTTGGTCTTCTCTCGATAGCCCTAAAGAAATCCTTCGAATCGAGCTCTTGAATGAGTAAAATCGCCCCTTTTCGCCCTAAGTCACCTCTCTAGAAAGTTCGACCCCAAAACCACTCAAAAAATCTTATTTTATGGCTCTATCTCTTCCTTAGGCAGTTAGGAAGTTTCCCTCCAAATTTCAGCAAATTCCGAGTTCGGAATCACTCAAATCGGGCGAAAAACTGTCGAAAGGTCAATTTGCGCGGAAGCTGTCACAGGTGTGATGGTGAGCATGGCCAGGCCGTGTCTGGCTCACAGATTGCTACAGTGATGATCATGGTCGTGACGGTGAACATAGCCTGCCCATGTTCTCTGCAGAAAGCTCCGATTTGCCTCAAATTTAACATGTGACCTCCTAGCACTATGAGGAATCTTCTCGTAATATCAAATCAAAATCTTCACAAAAATATGGTAAAATGACCTGTATTTCACAAATAATACAAAAAATAGTGAAGATTCCATATTTTACAAGAAAAGATATCAAAATGTGACATAAAATAGAAGTTAAGCCTATAATAATGGTAGAAACAAGACTCTAAATCCTATAAAATTGACACCTATCAGCAGTGCTCCCTCTCGAAATAGGAATACCATCACTAAGAGTTGCTGTTCAACATGGCATGACAATTGAAGAAAATATGCAACTACGCCATGATGAATTAGATACTTTAGACAAGCAAAGATTAAGTGCACAACAGAATTTGGAGCTATATCCAGCACAAATGTCCAGAGCTTATGATAAGCTGACGATAAAACATGTGTTCAAAGAAGGGGATCTCGTTCTGGTATTACAACGACCCATGATAGCAAACAAGATGGCAAGAGGAAAATTTAATCCCAACTGGGAAGGGCCACATGTGATAGAAAAAATCTATGAAGGAGGAGCTAATCAATTGATAGATCAAGACGGAGAACACCCAATGCCGCCAATCAATGGTCGCTTCTTGAAGAAATATCACATTTGAAGAATGATGAAAATTGATGAATGATGATGACTCTAAATTTCATAGTATTTTTCGTACTGATTAACTAACCTTTTGAGTCATAATCTTGCTCTTTTGATTTATTTTTATGCCTTATTTGCCAAATACTTCAGAATCTACACCTTCTTTGGTTTTTGATCAATTTTAGGTAAAAAGGCATCATTATTACGCGTTTTCAAGCAATTTCGGTGCATGGGCGAGTTCTAATCATCAAGATGAGTTTGAACATCAAATTTCAACTAAAACCAAGCTTTCTAGAGAAATTACGGCAGTGCCGTAATTATTTTTACGCCCGTAATCTGAAATTAGAGAACTACCGTAATGGATTTCACGGCAGCAGATTGCAGCGAGTTTTTTGGGAAATTACGGCACTGCCGTAATTAATATTACGGTGCTATAATTTTAGTCAGAATTAGGCAGAAACTTCAAAGGATTTCGGACAAATTACGGCATTGCCGTAACACTTTCCACGGTGCCGTAATTTTGGTCCAATTTCATACAAAAACTTTTAGAGATTTCGGAAGAATTACGACACTACCGTAAGGATTTTCACGGTGCCGTAATTTTGGAAGAAATCCTTACAGAAACCTCCGAAGCCATTATGGCAGTACAGTAATGTTCATCACGGTACCGTAATTATCAACCTAGATTTCTGATTTTTCCACTGAAAGTTTAAAAAGATGATTTCTCGAGATTTAGGGCACCAATTGAAGATCCGTAAAAAGGGGAAGACTCAGCATTAGGAGGGGATGATTTTTGAAGCAAAAAAGAACAATTTTCATCAACACTTCATGGATAATTTCAGAGAATCACCGCTGCGCTAAGGTTCATTGCCGTTCATCGCACAGACCATCTCCGGCCACGAAATTTACAATGAAGCTTCGCCTGAGGAAGGAGAACACACCACAGAAGTTTCACAGTGAAAGGAGATCGATTAGAGGAGAAATCAACAAAAACATAGACGCCGCCACTGTTCATCGCATGAAAAGCAAATTACGGGCTGTAATTTTGATTACAGCCCTGTTTTGTAACTTTTACCCCTCTCTTTCGATTTCTAATCATTCTAAAACTATGTTTTGCTATAATTCTTCTATCATGCTAGCTTAAACCTTCATATGGGACATGGGGGTGTTATCCCCTTAACTTCTTAATGACTAGACATTGTTAATTTCGTCAGGATGATTTTGTTATGATAATTCTACTTATGTGATGATTGCTTATAATTCTCCTTAGTCTCATACTTTCAGCATGTTTTAGGATTTTGTGAAATTGACTAAGGAGTTGATTGCAAAATTTGGATCCCGAGAATCATTGATTTTAGAACTTATCGTAAGAGATTAGGTATTGTTCTTAATTCTGATTTTTAGTAATTCTATTGCCATGTTGATTTTCTGATCTTTGGATTGAGTTATTATGTTAGACTTGATTTGATATTGTAAGAGATTAAATATCTGATTGTCAGAGAACCTTAAGTAGAACCTGAGAAATTATGGTATGAGAATACATAGTTTCTCTTGAGATATTTGACTTAGAATTCGGATGCACGAGAGTGATCCTCGAGTTCTTTGTCAATAATTTACTTATCTTCGGCATTGAATAGATCCTGTGCGAGAGTGAAGATTGGTTCTTTGTATAATTATCTGCGCGAAAGCGAGTTAATTCCTTTATAAAAGAAATTATATCTTTATCATAATGAAATTTGACTGACAATATTTTGTTCCCTTCTAGTCATTAAAATTGAGGTGGATGAACCCCTAGTCCTAGATTCTCTCTCTGATATTTCCGTATACCATTTCGATTGTTTACTTTCATCATTCTCGATTTGTTTAGCTAGTAAGAATTCAATTCGTCGGTACTTAACAACGAGGTCTCTGTGGTTTGATATCTTAAATATTACTTCGAGTATCCGTATACTTGCAGCATACAACAAGTTTTTGGCGCCGTTGCTGGGGACCTTGGTTTTGTTAATATTGATTTATTTGATAATATTACTAGACTAAGCCTTTTGTTTTTTGTTTTTAGTATTTTTTGTGATAGATTCTAGTTATCTTTTATTTTCTAAAAAATCTGAACTTTTCTAACTTTCTACTTGTTTACGCGCAGGAATCTTAGATCAGAACCATTAGTTCCTTTTGATCATAAAATTAACAAAACTCTTAGATTGCACAGGAAATTGAGGTTTGCTAAAGAGAGAGAAGAAGGGTCCATCATGGCTGAAAGAAGGACACTTGTGGGAGCATTTGTTGAAGATAAAAAAAAATTGAGACATGTGTAATTTATTGAAATTAATTTTGATCGAAATGAAATTTATCAAAATTAATTTTGAAAGAAATTAAATCACCTTGCCATGATTATTGGGTCAAGTTAGAATTTTTGACTAAGCAGAAATAAATTGCTCGGCTCGTTGGAGAATTTTTATCAACGATGGAACTTTGATTAAATTAGGATTTAATCCCAATTTCTTGAATTTTTGGAGAAAGGATCGATAATCCAATTTTTTTTTAGTCAAAATTATAATTTTGACACCACAATTTTTGGAACACGAAAAGGAAATAAAATAAAATTGTGATGAGGAGTTTCGGTTTAATAGAAGGTAAAATTGAAATTATGACTAAGTTGGGATTAATTCCAATTTCTATCATGAAATTTAAGATTTTGACCAAATTTAAATTGGATATTAATATCCATTTTGTTGATTGAGATTTACGAACGTTGGGTCAAAGAAGGCAATTTTGACCATGAATTTTGAGAAGCGATTATTTGGCAAATAATTAAAAATAAATTTATTTTATTTTTAATTCAGAAAAAGAAAAATCGTGCATGGCGGTTTGAAGAGAAGTTTTTGGGGATTTACGATAGTTCCAAAAACGGAATGTGGGGGAAGCGATAATAAAAGAAAAAAAGAGAAGTGAAGAGAGGGACTATTGTCTAATTTGGGAGCAAAGAAAAGAAAACGTGGAGTACTCGACGCACATGGAAGGTAAGTTTTCCTCTTCTCTTCTTCTTCCTCGCTTCTCTCTAGACACCATCAACGGAGAAGGAAAACTCCGATATCAAAAACTATTGATGGAGAAGAAAACTCCGGTAAATAAAATCATCAACGGAGAAGAAAAACTCCGATATCAAAACTATTGACGGAGTGACACTCCGGTTAACAAAAATCATCAACGGAGAGACAACTCCAGTAAAAAAAAAAAAATAATCAATTTTTATGCCTCCGGCAACTATTACGTCTATTGTCGTTGAAAATTATTTTCCCTGGCGATCCTTTCAGATGGGAAGAATAATGAAAGAGGAAAGAGGTGTTGATGAAATTTAGAAGAAGAAAAAATAGCAGCGTGAGTGAAAATTAAAATATGAGGTCTCGGTAGAAGAAGATGCGTGAGAAGGAAAATGAAAAAAAAAAACAGAGATGAAAACTTGCTAGAATTTGATGGCGTGAGAAGAAAAAATGAAGTTTCGGTAAGAATTTGATGGCTAGAGAAGAAAACACTACTTCTCTTCGCTCGACCTTGTCACAAGATCTTGCCGCCAAATTAACTATGAAGTGAGGCATGCCCGCCTCATCGTCATCCCTGACAGGAGAAGACCTCGCCGATTGGGAGGAGGCACGTCCGCCTTTGCTCTCCCTATCCTGTTCTCGTTCACCTGCTGCTTGGTGAAGAGTCAAAAATGACAGAAGATGGCATCCGCCTCTCCGTCGTCAACATCTCTAACGTGAAGATGTTGCTGCTTAGAAGAAGATAGCGTCCGCCTATGAGCAGGGGAAGAAGGAAACTGTCTTCCTTGTCGTCATCCTTGACGCGAGAAAACATCCTGGTTGAAATGAAGCGTGTCCGCTTTCCTTGTCCTCTTCGTCGTTGTCATCCCTAACGCAAGGAGAAGATGTTGTTGCTCGAAAAGATTCGCGTCTGTCTCTGAACAGGAAAGGAAGGAAGAAGATTTCCGCTAGAAGGGAGGCATCCGTCTCTGAGCACGGGATGAAGGAAATCTTCCTCGTCTCTTCATCGTTGTCATCTTTGAGACTTTGACGCGAGAAGAAGCTGCTTGCCAGAGTGAAGCTTTACGCGTCGGCCTTTGAGCAGGAAACAAACAAGTGCATTCACCTGCAAAGAAGCCGCTGGTTGGAGCGAACCTTCGCATTTACGCTTCTGAACAGGAAGGGAAGGAGGTTGGACGGTGCCCACTTCTGCAAAACATGCTTCCGCGTGATTCTACCGCCGAAACTGTAGCCATCTCGTTCGCTAGTGCCCAAATCCCCTGAAGAGGCTGCCAACACTCGATTCTGTTGCTGCCAACAGAGCCGCTTGGCTCCTCTGCTTTCATCAACGTTGGCGAGATCATCAGACGTGTTCGCTAAATGCCGCCGTCTTTGAATTTGTCGGAGACATTGCCTGATGCATCCGCTGAAGACGCCTTCGTCCCTGAAGATGCCGCCAGCCATCGATTCTGTTGCAGCCGACGAAGCTGCTTAGCTCTTCTGCTTTCATCGGCGCTGGCGACATCATCTATCGCATCCGCCAAACCAGCTGTCGACGCCAATTTTGCCGAAGCATTGACACCCTTGATGCCAACAATGCAAGAATTGGGTCAGCCACACCTGTTCCACTCGATTTGGGCCAGCGGAGGATTTTTGGGCTGCTTCACGTGCCCATCTTCACCTGACTAGCCCAATCTGTTTAAGCTGTAATGGTCCAACTTACCATTATTTGTTAAAATCCTAAGTTCAATCAGATATGAATAAAGGATTGAAATTGATTTTGACGAAAATTCAAAATAACGCGATAATTAAATTAGGGATAAGAAATTTAAAACTTTGACTTGAAACTGAAATTTTGATTAAGGAGTCAAAATGAAACTTCCTGCAATCTTACAAGTTACATGAAACTTTGACTAAATCTTAAGTCTTGGAAAACATTTTGAAACATTCAGAAATCAGAAATTTGGCTAGGCCTAATCTAATGTCCATGAGATTTGATTTGAGTTGAATTGAACTTAATCCAAGGTATAGATAAGACGAAATCATTCCATGTTGCTATGACTCAATGGAAAGAATAAATTACTTGACTGTTGAAAGAATAAGAAATGATGTGTGCTTGATCAACCCAACTCGGCTTTGAATTTGTCTAAACCATACATTGGTCTTGACTCAACTTAACTTTGATTTGTGCATTTTGTCTAAACCATAGTATTGCGTACATCAATACTATGTATTGGGGAGTAGTTCCTCAATATTATTACAATAAATATTTACAGAAAGAATATTTATTTGTGAAAGATGAAATAAAATAAATATTCATAGAAAGAATATTGAATCGTGAAAGATGAAATAAAATAAATATTCACATAAAGAATATTTATTTATGAAAGAAAGAATTTTGAAAGGTAAAAGAAAGAAATGTGAAATGAAAGAAATTAGATAAATATTTGAAGAAAGAATATTTATCGAAGGAAGGGAAATAAGATAAATATTCATAGAAAGAATATTTATCGAAACATGAAAGAAAGAATTATGAAATGAAATTAGATAAATATTCACTGAAAGAATATTTATCGAAGAAAGATTAATCAAATAAATATTCGCAGAAAGAATATTTATTGAAAGATGAAATTAGATAAATATTCACAGAAAGAATATTTATCCAAGAAAGATAAATCAAATAAATATTTACAAAAAGAATATTTATTGAAAGATGAAATCAGATAAATATTCACAGAAAGAATATTTATCGAAGAAATGAAAATTGGAAGTATGAAAGATGAAATCAGAGATAAATATTCACAGAAAGAATATTTATCGAAGGAATGAAAAATTGAAATTAGATAAATAAATCAGATGGAATATTTATCGAAAGGATGTCACGGCATATTGTTAATAATATTGTTTGGGAGGTGCGTACGTCGATACTAGGTATCGGGGCATAGTTCCTCGATATTATTATAATATAGTGCAGTAACTTTTGTCACTTGAAATAAAATAAATATTCAAAGAAGGAATATTTATTGACTGAAGAAAGATGAAAGTTGAGAAAATGAAAGAAGAAAGAGATGAAAGAATGAAAATGAAATTGTATTGAAATTGTAAGCCTTTTATGGCAAGATGTTATGAATGAATGATATTGTTCTTCTGAATATTATTTTAATTTTATATGTTTAGATCTCTTAATCAAAGGTGCCCTAAGCTACTTAGAGGTAATTAACAATGAATACTTGCGTTCATTGGAAGCCATAACCCACTTAAATAAAAAGCCTTATGTCCACAAGGTGAATTTGAAATGGTCGCATGACATTTTAAAATGAAATTGAATTGAACCATTTTTCTCCCAACACAGCTTATTTGGGGTATTTTTGGGCATTTAAATAAAGGGTTTTAGTTCACCTACTATGGCTTTGTTTAGTATAGATGAAATTTTTAGCTTTTGATGATTGAAAAAATTTTGATTAAAAAGTAGCTGATTGGAAAAGTTAAAGGTGTTTGGGTAAAGTATTATGCTCGTCAATTTTTTTAAAAAATAAAAAAAATATTTTTAACATATATAAATTTTTAAAAATTATTATTTAAAAATAAGTTTTTTTAAAAAAATTATTTAAAAATAAAATAAAATAAATAAATAATTTTATATTAAAAATTAAATTAAATAATAATAATTTTAATATTTTTTACTAAAAATTTTACAAAAGGGAAAATATTAAATAATAATAGAAAATAATTTTAAATTTAATAATGTTTATCAAAATAATAATTTAAAAATATAATTTTTACCTAAATAATAATTTAAAAATCTAATTTTTATCAAAAATAATAATTTAAAAATATAATTTTTATCAAAATAATAATTTAAAAATATAATTTTACCATATAAAGACTACACGAATGTAGGTGCGGACATGAGATACAAAAATATATATTAATAAAGCTAAAAAACAGTCAAAAGCAGCTCCCTCCTAGCTTTTTTAAACCCATGCTGATTTTGGGTTTGGAACTGAGAAATAGCTTGCCAAACACCTCAGTTTTTCAGAAATCTATTATCTTGACCAGCAAAAGTAGCTAACCAACTGTGCCCAATAGGGCCTAAGTCGTCAAGCCCTACTGCATCTTCGAGCCGGGATGTGCCTCTAGCAAGAGGAATTGGAGCGAGGAATCACTAACCGAACTGTTGGGGTATGCCCTTAAGGCTAATGTTTGAGGCCTTGGGTTATTATCAGTATCATGTATAAACTATGTTTATAAAGGCAATGGTTGTTATTCAGGTTGTTGCATTATCTGCTGCTATATGTATACTTCTGAATAATGTCTCAATGGTGTTCAGCTTCGCTGACATGCAGTATAGTCCTTAGTCGAGATATCTTGGTGAACATGAGACAGCATTGATATGATTGAGACTAATATGTGTTCTAATCTTATAGGATGCTTCGAGCATGGAATAAGATGTAGACTCATAGGTGCATTGGATGTACTGGACTGACCCTACTTAGGATATTCAATTGCTTGTCACAATATGAATAATCCTTATTTGCAAACAAGTGGCATATTTCCTCTGACTTGAGATCACTTGTGTTTCTAAATGATGATTGGCATTGTCTTGAGGTAGTTCAATATCATTTGAAATATAATGGTTATAGACTATCTTGGATAATGAGCATGAGTCATGTTAGGACACTAGTGATAGATATAGGATTGCCTTCTCCTTGTTTGGAGTGTGATGTTCTAAAGGGGCCCCCTGTATGAGATGGTTGAGAAAATGTATGGCCATACCCAGATGACTATGTTCATCTGATCTAGCCACTCTCATCATGTTGGAGTTACAGGCTTGACACGCTTGTCCAACGAGAACATCCAGTGGCAAAGGAAACACATATGTCAAGTGACTTGGGTTCACACTTGTGCTATGGTTTGGGAGTAGTCTTGGAAGACTCTTTCCTTTATATCGGGAGACAGTGATGTGTTGCTAGATACCCCTCTCTGATCGTGATAACGTAAGTTATCGTTACCGACATTTAAAGGAAACCCTTAGGGTCGCACAATTTGATGATATGGCTTACTTATGTCAGATCGTGTGGACTGAATTGTTTTGGTTCAGTTTAAAGGAATTTAAACTCTGATTGTAAGTGAGATCTGGTCTGATCATGTTTGATTGATTAGGGCTTGAGATCGGTAAGCTTCGATCGAGAGAATTGATGCTTGATCGATGAGATCAAGAGCATCAAGAGATGTGTGGTTAGATCTTGAGCCTTTTTGGTTTAATGAGATCTAGACCATGTCTTGGTTTGATTTGGTCTTTGAACCAAAGTCAATTGAACCGGTTCACTTATGTGAACGCATGGTTCAATTAAAGGGGGCGTTTTGATTGGTTCACTAAGCGTGAACGTATGAAGTCATGACTTACTATTTTTGGAAGCTATGACACTTCCCCACGAATAGAGAACGCCTCAACGCCTCTCTCGCCTTAAGCTCTCTCGTGTGTCTCGTCTCCACGAGGGTGAAAGAAGGTATTCGGCCAGCCAAGAAAACATCTGATCTCCTTCATGCGACTAGGACACTTTGGAGAGCTTTGCTAGCACAAGGTTCACGCCAAGGGAGGAAGCCATCGCCATCTTGTGTGCGTCCACTTTAGAGGAGAGCCGCATCGCCCTCTTGCTTCCAAGTCGCCATCCAAACAATGGCAACGGTAAGATCACAACTTGATCTTTGCAAGTTTTAAGTTGATCATATATTCATGCCACATGCGATCCACATGAAACCTAAAGTTTCCGCCCATGCAAAATTTTAGAAGTGCATGCGTTTAGGGTTTCACCCCCCACTTTCAATTGGTATCAGAGCATAGTTTCGGTATGATCTATATGATTGCTTCTTTGTGTGATCCATGCTTGGTTTATAAGTAGATCTAAGCCAAATCATCATGCAAAAATACATGCTAGACTTTAGATGTATTTTGGGTTTTACTTATTGTTGCGCATGATGTATGTTGGCGCATGTTGAAAGTTGTTTTTACCAAAAACTTAACATCTTGCGCGCCATCCACTTAGATCTATAAGCGCCTACTTGAAATACTTAGACGGGTTACTAGGGTTGAAGTCATCAGTCTAGTCTAGACCCAACAGTCTGATCAGACCATCTGACAGCCTAGATGGGTCGACCAGATAGCACCTATGCGCAAGCATGAGGTGGCTATAGGTCGACTGCAGAAGGGCGTGTAGCGATGTCTGATTGAGGCAACCAGTGAACGATCATGATTAAAGCCCGGGGTCACACCCGCTTGCCAGAAATCATGTGGGACGTTCAGCCCTTAAGGCATGCATTGTTGACCATGAGGTCGACGCAAGTCAGTTATGACTTGGTGCATGCAAGGGCAGTGGGTCTGACTTGGTCTGATGAGTGGATCCCTATTAATGGACCGTTGTAAGGTAGTAGGGCACATAAGGAAATAAAATTGATGCCATGGGGTTTTTTCAAAATTTTATTTTCCTGTTATGGTTCACAAATTGCTTGTTTAACCTGATTAGGTGTCTATTTCATCTTATGTGGGCTGCCCTATTTGTGTGCTGTGCTGGGGCCTGCGTGCCTGGATTAATTAATTATAAATTATTATTGTGATCTACGAATCACATTTCCATTTATGTTAATGTGTAATTGACCTGCAAGTCAAATCATGTCTAGATAGATTAAAATGTAAATTAATCAGCCATGAGCACAGAGCACACATGGCAGAAGCGCTTGCAGCAAGTGGCTTCACCAGTGGGAGGTCTAGAGTTCGACTCTAGTACAGGCGCATGCTACCTGGTGGGCGCATCTGAGCTGCAGAGGGCGCTTGGGCCCGGGCTGGGCCAGATGAAATGCAAAAAACCCATGAAAAGCTCAAGTGAAGACTTGTGTAAAACTAGGGTTTTACTTAGGCTTAATGGGCATTTACCACATAAGATCATTGTGCTTTCTATTTACTGTTTAAGTAATATTAGCACCTGCTTGAGTTAATCTTCTGCTATCACCATAGGATATGCATGTTAGTAAGAAGATAAAAGGACCGTTAAAATCCAACGTTAAATATCAAGCACGTAAGCCTTCTGACGCGAAACCTCACTGTTCTGACTATCGTTGGGGCCGTGTTGTACCCACTCAGTGGGCACGCCCAGCTATCTTCAGACGGTGTGTGATTACACCTACGTGTTACAAAGAAGGGATTTATCGCTTCTCGTTGCTCAGCATAGCATGTGGTGGTCCAGGGAGTAGGTCAGGTCAGCTTGACCATGTAGGCTACATATTGAGCATATGTTAGCTATATGGAGGCAGCCATCTGTGGAATCAGAAACTGTGTTGTACCAACTCAGTTGGCACAGTTTTCTGGATTGCCTAGATGAAGGGGAATCGCACGGGTTGGCGATTGGCATGGATAGCCTACTAGTGATTAGTGCTTGAACTCTCTGTGTATCTTATCTCGCCTGAGCGGGACGCGGAGACCATGTATGAAATCTGGATCCCATCTCACTAAAAGAGTTTTACTCTTTCGGACTGTTTTATTGGATTTTTCAGTCAGATAAAATAGTGAGAAAAGAATCATTCTTAAGTCCTGGATTGATTCTAACATCGATACTGACCTTGTTGTTCTTGCTTTATTGTAGATTCCTGCAGCAACGAACACCACAGGGTTCAATGTGCGATCTTTACTGGAAAGGGAGAAGTTTGCTAGGCCAAACTTCTCAGACTGGTACGGACACCTTAAGATTGTTCTTAAGGCTGAGAGGAAGCTGTATGCCCTTGAGACGGCAATACCGCCTCAACCCGCTGCGAACGCCGCAAGGGCGGTTCGGGATGCTTATGAGAAGCATGTCAATGATAGCATTGATGTCGCTTGCCTTATGCTTGCGTCTATGACGCCAGTGAAAGTTCCATTAAAGGGGGCGAAACCCTAATAGGCGCATATCAGAGGTTTTGCATTGAGCGGAAGCTAGGGTTTCTAAAGGATCAACAGCATGTCAAATGATCAACTTGTTAATACTTGTATAGATCGAAAAGATTCATACCATTGCCCTTGCCTGGATGGCGACTTGGAAGCAGAGAGAACGAAATGGTTCTCCTCCAAAACGTGCGCACACAAGATGAGAGTTGACTACTCCTTGTCGTTCCTTGTGCTAGCAAGGATCTCTAAGTTTCCTGATCGCGTCAAGGGGATTGAGATGACGTCTTTGCTTGGCCAAACTCTCTCCAAGGCGTGAAGACTCTCTACCCGAGAGAGAAGAGGCGACAAGAGGTGAAGAGGCGAGAATAGGGCGTGACCACTTCGAACGTGAGGCGTCCACGCTATTTTGGAAAACATAACTTCCAAAAATAGCAAGCCACTACTTCAACGCAAGATGCGTTTACCCCAATCGCAACTTTCTCCCTTGACTTGAACAATGCGCTCCCACTAAGTGAACCGGTTCAATTTCATTTAGTTCAAAGACCAAATTAAACCAAGCATTGGTCTAGATCAAATTAAACCATAAGGCTCAAGATCTAACCATTCATCTCTTGATGCTCTTGATCTCACCGATCTAGCATCAATTCTCTCGATCGAAGCTTACCGATCTCAAGCCCTAATCAATCAAACATGATCAGACCATATCTCACTTACAATCAGAGTTTAAATCCCTTTAAACTGAACCAAAACAATTCAGTCCACACGATCTGACTTAAGTAAGCCATATCATCAAATTGTGCGACCCTAAGGGTTTCCTTTAAATGTCGGTAACGATAACTTACGTTATCACGAACAGAGAGGGGTATCTAGCAACACATCACTGTCTCCCGATATAAAGGAAAGAGTCTTCCAAGACTACACCCAAACCACAGCACAAGTGTGAACTCAAGTCACTTGACATATGTGTTTCCTTTGCCACTGGATGTTCTTATTGGACAAGCGTGTCAAGCCTGTAATTCCAATATGATGAGAGTGGTTAGATCAGATGAACATAGTCATCTGGGTATGGCCATACACTTTCTCAACCATCTCATCCAGGGGGCCTCAACAGAACATCACACTCCAAACAAGGAGACGGCAATCCTATATCTATCACTAGTGCCCTAACATGACTCATGCTCATTATCCAAGATAGTCTATAACCATTATGTTTCAAATGATATTGAACTACCTCAAAACAATGCCAATCATCATTTAGAAACACAAGTGATCTCAAGTCAGAGGAAATATGCCACTTGTTTGCATACAAGGATTATTCACATTGTGACAAGCAATTGAACATCCTAAGTAGGGTCTGTCCAGTACATCCAATGTACCCATGAGTCTACATCTTATTCCATGCTCGAAGCATCCTATAAGATTAGAACACATATTAGTCTCAATCATATCAAGGCTGTCTCATGTTCACCAAGATTTCTCGACTAAGGACAATACTGCATGTCAGCCAAGCTAAACACCATTGAGACATTATTCAGAAGTATACATAGTGCAGCAGATAATGTAACAACCTGAATAACAACTATTGCCTTTATAAACATAGAGTTTATACATGATACTGATAACAACCCAAGGCCTCAAACATTAGCCTTAAGGGCATACCCCAACAATCTCCCACTTGCACTTAATCTAATGGTTGAGAAATCTCAAACCCATATTATTACAGTGCTTCTCATGCTTCTGCTGCGCCAGAGGCTTTGTAAGCGGATCAACTAGATTGTCATCTGTATGAACCTTGCAGATTTTGATCTCGCCACGATCAATGATCTCCCGGATCAAGTGAAACCTTCTCTGTATGTGCTTGGACTTCTGGTGCGACCGTGGTTCCTTTGCTTGTGCTATTGCTCTAGTGTTATCACAGAAGATAACCAAAGGATCTGCACTCGAAGGAACAACACCAAGTTCTTGAATGAACTTACGAATCCACACTGCCTCCTTGGATGCTTCTGAGGCTGCAACATACTCGGCTTCTGTTGTGGAATCAGCAACAATTGATTGTTTGAAATTTTTCCACACCACTGCTCCTCCATTCAAGCTAAAAACATAGCCTGATTGCAATCGGAAATCATCCTGGTCAGACTGGAACGAAGCGTCAGTATACCCTTCAATACTGAGTTCTTCCTGACCTCCATATATCAAGAACATATCTTTGGTCCTCCGAAGATATTTCAAAATGTTCTTGACCGCAATCCAGTGTGCCTTCCCTGGATTACTTTGGAATCGACTGGTCACGCTTAACCCGTAAGCGACGTCTGGGCGAGTACACAACATCGCATACATAATGGACCCAATAGCCGAAGCATAAGGCGTATTGTCCATTTCATCTTTCTCAGTCTGTGTTTGTGGACACTGACTCTTTGAAAGATTCAGACCATGTCTGACTGGAAGATATCCTCTTTTAGAATTTTCTAAATGGAATCTCTCCAGGACTTTATCGATGTAAGTACTCTGGCACAGCCCGAGAAGCCTCTTAGATCTATCTCTGTAGATCCGCACACCTAATACATAGGCTGCTTCTCCTAAATCTTTCATCTGGAAACATGTTCTTAACCATGCCTTGACCGCATGTAGTTCAGGAATATCGTTTCCAATGATTAAGATATCATCGACGTAGAGGACTAGGAAAGTAATCACGCTCCCACTAAACCTCTTATATACACACGGGTCATCTTCATTCTTGATGAAACCAAATTCACAGATTGATTCATCAAAACGAATATTCCAGCTTCTTGATGCTTGTTTAAGTCCATAAATGGACTTCTTTAATTTGCATATTTTATGACGATCTGATGGATTAGTGAAACCTTCAGGTTGTGTCATATACACATCCTCCTCTAAGTTTCCATTAAGGAAAGCGGTCTTCACATCCATTTGCCAGATCTCATAATCATAATATGCTGCTATCGCAAGAATAATCCGAATAGACTTGAACATGGCTACAGGAGAGAAAGTTTCATCATAATCTATCCCGTAGATTTGTTTGAAACCTTTCGCAACTAGCCTGCCTTTATAGGTAACCACGTTACCATCCATGTCTATCTTCTTTTTGAAGATCCACTTACAGCCTATAGGGATTACTCCCGGAGGCGGATCAACCAAATCCCAGACTTGGTTATCTGACATGGAGTCCATCTCGGCTCGCATAGCTTCAAGCCATCTCGCTGATTCCAGTCCACTGACCGCATCCGCATAAGTGAGGGGTTCATCATCAATGATGTAGACTCCGTCATAGCGCTCAGGCTGTCGACGGATCCTTCCCGATCTTCGCGGTTCCCGTGATATCTGAGCCTCAGGTTGTTCAGTAACCTGATCTACTGGCTCAGGCTCATCCAACTGTGCTTGACTACTTTGTCCTTCTTCTGGATTCTCATCCAGCTTTATTTCTCTCCCACTGGCCTCTTGAAGAAGAAATTCCTTCTCAAGAAAAATAGTCGTCCGAGCAACAAACACTTTGTTCTCTTTGGAATCGTAGAAATAATAACCCTTAGTTTCTTTAGGGTAACCGACAAAGATACATTTCTCAGATCTGCTCTCTAGTTTCCCAGAGGCGAGCTTTTTGACATAAGCCTCGCAACCCCAGATCTTATTAAATGTCAAGCTCGGCTGTTTCCCATACCATAACTCATATGGAGTCTTTGAAACGGCCTTGGATGGCACTCGGTTTAGTACCTTTGCAGCTGTTTCCAGTGCAAATCCCCAAAAGGAGTAAGGTAGAGTAGCCTGACTCATCATAGAACGAACCATATCCAGTAAGGTTCTATTTCTCCTCTCGGACACACCATTCCATTGCGGTGTTCCTGGCGGAGTGAGCTGTGAGATAATCCCACACTCCTTCAGATAGTCAGTAAACTCATGACTCAAGTATTCTCCACCTCGATCTGAACGAAGTGCCTTGATATTTCGGCCTAGCTGATTTTGTACTTCATTCTTGAACTCTTTGAACTTGTCAAAAGATTCACTCTTATGTCTCATTAGATAGACATAACCATACCTACTGAAATCATCAGTAAAGGTAATGAAGTATGAATAGCCACCTCTGACATGTTTACTAAATGGCCCACACACATCACTGTGAATGAGGTCAAGTAAACCTGAAGCCCTTTGACCTTTATTAGAAAAAGGAGACTTCGTCATTTTACCCATTAAACAAGCTTTGCATGTATCAAGCTCCTCATAGGAGAATGATCCCAGCAGTCCATGGTCATGCAACCGCTTAATGCACTTCTTGTTAATATGGCCTAAACGACTATGCCATAGCAAGGTGCTGTCATCAGCATACTTGGCTTTCTTAATATCAAATTGTTGTATAGAACATTCCATGTCCAACATGAATAACCCATTGTTAATCGACCCGGTTGCATAAACAATATTATCAAAAGAAATATAACACTTTGAAATTTTGCATTCAAAGGAAAACCCTTTCCTGACAAGAGCAGGAATAGAGATAATATTTGAAAGTCCTCATAAGGTGGCGAAACCCTAGATAGGCGCATGAAAAATTTCTTCTAAAGCAGCGGAGTGGGTTTCTTAGTATCATCGCATGCAATATGATCAACTTAACAACATGAAACGAATTCATACCGAAGCCATGTGTTGGATGGCGTCTTGGAAAGAGAGAGCAAGAGAGATCTCCTCCAAATGATGCGCACACAAGAATGAGGATGCGCTCACTTCCTTGGTGCTCCTTGTGCTAGCAAGGTTCCAAGAGGTGTCTTTGATCGAATGGAGCTTTGCTCGCTTTGCCAAATGACTCTCCAAGGCGTCCAAGACTCGTCACACACGAATGCCCCTTCGAGAGTAAGTGGGGAAAGGCGAGAGAGAAGTTCTCTTGGCGTGAACGTGAGATGTGGTCACGTTAGAGAACATGCTATCTAAAAATAGCAATGTCTCAACGTTCATGCGACCATGCATTACCCCAATCGCCAATGCCTCTTTACTTGAACCATGCGCTCACCCAATGAGCTGGTTCAAATCAATTTGGTTCAATAACCAAATAAACCAAGCAACTAGTCCAGATCATAACAAAAACCCCTAAGGCTTAAGATCTGACCGTTCATCTCTTGATGCTCCTGATCTTACCGATCTAGCATCCATTCTCTCAATCGAAGCTTACCGATCTCAAGCCCTTATCAATCAAACATGATCAGACTGGATCTCACTTACAATCAGAGATTAAATCCCTTTAAACTGAACCCAAACAATTCAGTCCACACGATCTGACTTAAGTAAGCCATATCATCAAATTATGCGACCCTAAGGGTTTCCTTTAAATGTCGGTAACGATAACTTACGTTATCACGATCAGTGAGGGGTATCTAGCAACACATCACTGTCTCCCGATATAAAGGAAAGAGTCTTCCAAGACTACACCCAAACCACAGCACAAGTGTGAATCCAATTCACAAGGCATGCAAATTTCCTTTGCCACTGGATGTTCTTATTGGACAAGCGTGTCAAGCCTGTAGCTCCAATATGATGAGCATGATTAGATCAGATGAACACTGTCATCTGGGTATGGCCATACACTTTCTCAATCATCTCATACAGAGGGGGGCCCCTTTAGAACATCATACTCCAATTAAGGAGACGGCAATCCTTTATCTATCACTAGTGCCCTAACCTGACTCAAGCTCACCATCCAAGATAGTCTATAATCATTATGTTTCAAATGATATTGAACTACCTCAAAACAATGACAATCATCATTTAGAAACACAAGTGATCTCAAGTCAGAGGAAATGTGCCACTTGTTGCAATCAAGGATTATTCACATTGTGACAAGCAATTGAATATCCTAGTAGGGTCTGTCCAGTACATCCAATGTACCCATGAGTCTACATCTTATTCCATGCTCGAGGCATCCTATAAGATTAGAACACATATTAGTCTCAATCATATCAAGGCTGTCTCATGTTCACCAAGATATCTTGACTAAGGACATAACTGCATGTCAGCCTAGCTGAACAGCTTTGAGACATTATTCAGAAGTACACTTATTGCAGCAGACAATGTAACAAACTGAATAACAACCATGCCTTTATAAACATAAGAGTTTATACATGATACTGTTACAATCCCAAGGCCTCAAACATTAGCCTTAAGGGCATACCCCAACAATATTCTTAGTTATGCTCGGTACAAAATAACAATTGTCCAGTTCTAATACAAAACCAGATGGTAAAGAGATGTGATATTCTCCTACAGCAACAGCAGCAACCCGTGCCCCGTTTCCTACTCGTAGGTCCACCTCATGCTGTCCCACCTGTCTTCTTCTCTTGAGTTCCTGTACATTTGAACAAATGTGAACTCCACATGCAGTGTCCAACACCCATGAAATAGAAGAAGAAGATACCATGACTTCAGTCACGTAAATACCTGAGCCAGAAGCGAAAGGCTTGCTTCCCTTCTTGTCTCCTTGGAGCGCTTTACAGTCCTTTTTCCAGTGACCCAGCTGGCCACAATGGAAACATCTGTATTCCTTCGACCGCTTTATCTTTTGTTTTAGAGCCTTGTTGTAGCTCTTGATAGGGGCTTTGCCCTTCTTCCCCTTCTTCTTGTTCCTAGTAAGGAGCATGTTCAGTAACTCCGCCGGCGTACAGTCGATCTTGTTCATATTAAAATTAATAATGATTGGATCGAAAGAGGCTGGGAGAGACTGCAGGATGATGTCTACAACAAGCTCCTGATTGATGGTGTGTCCCAGTTTCTCTAGAGCCTCTTTGTACCCAATCATCTTGAGTACGTGAGCTCCCACTGGACTCCCTTCAGTCAGTTTGCTCTGAAAGAAAAGTTTCGTCAAGTTATAGCGTTCAGTCCTTGCCTGTGCAGCATACAGCATCTTGAGGTTTGCTATAATTTCTATAGAAGATAAATCCTCATGCTGACGCTGCAGCTGTGGCGTCATAGACGCTAGCATAAGGCAAGCGACATCAATGCTATCATTGACATGCTTCTCATAAGCTTCCCGAACCGCCCTTGCGGCGTTCGCAGCGGGTTGAGGCGGTATAGCCGTCTCGAGGACATACAGCTTCCTCTCAGCCTTAAGAACAATCTTAAGGTGTCCGTACCAGTCTGAAAAGTTTGGCCCAGCAAACTTCTCCCTTTCCAGTAGGGATCGCACATTGAAATTTGTGGTGTTCGTTGCTGCAGGAATCTACAACAATGCAAGAACAGCAAGGTCAGTATCAATGTTAGAATCAATTCAGGACTTAAGAATGATTCTTTTCTCACTATTTTATCTGGCTGAAAAATCCAGCAAAACAGCCCGAAAGATAAAACTCTTTTAGTGAGATGGGATCCAGATTTCATACTTGGTCTCCGCGTCCCGCTCAGGCGAGATAAGATGCACAGAGAGTACAAGCACTAATCTCTGGTAGGCAATCCCAGCCAATCGCCAACCCGTGCGATTCCCCTTCATCTGGGCAATCCAGCAGACTGTGCCAACTGAGTTGGTACAACACAGTCTCTGATCCCACAGATGGCTGCCTCCATATAGCTACCATATGCTCAATATGTAGCCTACATGGTCAAGCTGACCCGACCTACTCCCTGGACCACCACGTGCTATGCTGAGCAACGAGAAGCGATAAATCCCTTCTCTGTAACACGTAGGTGTAATCACACACCGTCTGAAGATAGATGGGCGTGCCCACTGAGTGGGTACAACACGGCCCCAACGATAGTCAGAACAGTGAGGTTTCGCGTCAGAAGGCTTACGTGCTTGATATTCAACGTTGGATTTTAACGGTCCTTTTATCTTCTTACTATCATGCAAATCCTATGGTGATAGCAGAAGAATAGATCATGCAGTTACTAAATTACTTAAACAGTAAATTAAAAGCATGATTATCTTATGTGGTAAAAGCCCATTAAGCCTAAGTAAAACCTTAATTAACTTAAGTCTTCAC
The DNA here is from genome assembly GCA_027563935.2 of Costus lasius. NCBI lineage: Eukaryota > Viridiplantae > Streptophyta > Magnoliopsida > Zingiberales > Costaceae > Costus > Costus lasius. The sequence continues at coordinate 31,326,816 of CM050451.1, read as the reverse complement.
TTGAGCTCTTCACTTGAGCATCAAAACTCATAAAATCTATCATTTTGATTGATATTCATGGCCCAAGAAAAATTCACGAGTGCAATCATGAATATTGCGTCTAGGCTCCGTTTCACTCTAAATTTGATGTGCGACCTCGTAATTTCCTCAGTAACCATGCTATGGCCTCAAAACTCTTGAAATTCATCATTTTTATGTCATTTTACCTGTATTTTTACAAAAACCAAGAAAAGTGAAGATTGTATACAAAATAAAGCAAAAACACTAAAAATTAGTATAAAATCATAAAATAAGCTCAAAATATCATATAAAATATGGGCAAAAATATGATGTAAACGCAATGCATCAATCCTCAGTGTCGAAACAAGGGAGAAATCGAACCAAAATAGTCCCGCCATCAAGAAAATCGCCTGAAACCCTAGTTGTCACCCTTTCGCTTTGTTCTCCCCAATCCTTTTACCAAATTGCGTGATTCCAGTCCCAAATTGTCGGTTGTTGAGTTTGGAAGGTCTCCATAAAATTTTAACAAATTTCGCTGTAGAAATAGTAAGAAATGGGCAAAAAACTAAACAAGTGTCATGTAGGGCGGAACCATTCACGGCCCTGTATGGATGCACAGCCATAACTGTGAACAGCTTGGCGAACTTTTATTTCTAGAGAAATAACTCTTCACGGCCATATATGGGTTCACGGGTGTGCCCGTGAACATTTCGTCAAGTTCTAAAAAAGTTAGCCAAGTCCTTTACAGCCGTGCATGGATGTACGGGCATGCTTGTGAACGGCTCGGCGAAGTCTGGGAAAGTTGGCTCATACACGGTCGTGCATGGATGCACGGCCATGCCCGTGAAGAGCATAGAAAACTCCGTTTGGTCTGAAATTTGACGTGTTGCTTCATCCCATCATGAGGAGTCATCCCATATTTTCAAATCTTCTAAATTCCACTAATTTTAGGGCAAAATCCCTACATTTCCATGAAACCAAGGAAAAGTGAAGATTCTAAATAATATAAAGTATTTAGGCAACAACAACATTTGGACAATTTCCGCGAGCACAAGCTTCTGCTCCTCGACTTCATCATCAGCCTTGAGGCAGACATCCCGTGTTTTTCTTGTAGCTTCTCCCGAGAAGCTAATTTAACCTGAGACTTATGGATCAATTCAAACCGATCCCTTTCTTTTGCTTCAGTAATTGCCATACCATTGCCTTTCTCATGCAGCTCTGAAGTTACGAGACACTTTTTTTTTTTCTGAGAGCTTTGACATTACCTAGCTAAAGAGATAACAAGATTATTGTTATGCTTTAAACAAAGTTTAGAAGATGAAGTATATCTAAAAAGTGATAAAAATCAATATGCAAAGACATTTTCTGACGGATTTGTACGCGCTTGTGGCTTATACAAAATTCGTCGGGGGGCATTTGTTGAACCATGCATTTTTACCCAGCATATAAAAGGAGTTGAATCAAAATTTATTTTGACTCTTAGAGACCCGAAGCCTATAGTTTTTCACCTCTTTGCCTCTCATGAATTCACTCTTCATTTAGAGCATCTTGGAATCACCTTGGTGGAGAATAATGACACTTGTGAACGTATGACAATAAGCAGAAAGAAGAATAAAGCTATCATAGTGAAGACTTGAAGAAGATGGTGACATGACAATTTAGAACCATAGATCTTACTGCTCGTTGCAGCAATGGCAGCGTACAGAAGCTTAAATACGATGACTTGTGTACATTACGAAGCAAGGTGTAGATGCCATATACGGCTGAAGTACTATGATCCAAACTTGTGTTTTGAACCATTCACTTCATCCCAAAAAAAAAAAAAAAGAAGAAAACGTACGTTGACTCTTTTGAACCACTCATTTCATACAAAGATATATGCAGAAAAGTTAAGTCAAAATAGATCTTGACTCTGGACAAGGCTGGAAACGCATTAAAATAAAAAAAAGGAGAAAGATCATGCGCCAGCATTTCAAAAAAAAGGAAATACACAGAGAGAAATGGAGAGCATTTGCCGCAGCTCATCAAAGCAAAATAAAAAATAATAATAAAGTCCATCTTTCTTAATAAGGCAAGGCATTTGTAAGGAAGTAAAGCAAAAGAAAATAAATGGGAGGAATTGCAGCTCATAAGGAAAAGACAAAAGCGTTGACAGCAATAAGAAATTTTCAGGCAAAAGAAAGCGCCATACAAAAAGATCATGCAAAAAGAAGGAAAGAAATTATCTTTTGAATAAAATGAGCGCCATGCAAAAAGAAGGAAAGAAATCATCCGGAAAATGGCTGAAAGCTTATATAAGGAGGGGTTTGGGCGATCAAAAAAAGAGGGGGGACACAGAAGACACGCCGACAGGCTGATATATCAGAGAAAAGGAGAAGAAACAAAGGTAAAAAAGGGAGTATGATAGCAATTTTTGTTTAGTAGGCCTAAGATGCACTCGGCATCCGAAGCACCACGGTTACTCTACAAGCAAATTTTAAATTTTTTTTAGTAGGCCTAAGATGCACTCGGCATCCAAAGCACCACGGTTATTCTACAAGCAAATTTTTTTTAGTAGGCGTAAGATGCACTCGGCATCCGAAGAATCCGATATGATTATTTGTTTCTCCTGTGTTCACTCTAATGTGATAAAATGCCTGAGAGGTTGTAAACGTAAAAAAAAAAAGAGAGAGATTGCAAAGAAAGGATACGAGAGAAAATATGGCCGAAAATTTCTAAAGAGACAGAAAAGTCACCTACCACCAGAAAATTTTACCGCTGATTGCGCTGTCGTAAAAAGGAACGAATTTCCTTGGAGTTTTGCTGCTGCTTGTGTCGCTACAAGGAATAAGCAGAGTTTTTTAAAAAAAATCCGTCAACAAAATTGCTATACTGATACAAGAAGGAGATAGAAAGCTTCGTCAAATATCTGCAAACACACTAGAAAGCTTCGTCAAAAAATTTCTACAAACAACACGCTGCTGCTTGTTTCTGTTGATTAATGAGTTCTAGTACACCAGAAATACAAAACAATCTGCCACCAAGAGGATATACAAAGAGGAAGTCTGAACCACTAACAAAAATGAGAAGTGATAAAAAAAGAAGGCGCAGTGGATTGAGAATGATCTATGGACATGTGCACAAATCATCAAAATCCAAAATAAGATTAAAAAAAATCATACGAGGAGGAGGTAAAATCGAGATATCAAAATAGAGGGAGGAGATAAAACACCTGTTAATTTTTACTAAGTTTCCTGCCTCTCTTGTCGTCTTCAAGATCGGATATAGAACCAAGTTGAACACAAATAAAGAATTCCTTCACTTCAACACCAAAGAAGAAATAGAAAGTTTCAGGTGTTGTCACTGCTATACTGCTGCAAGAAGAAATAGAAAATTTCAGAAATTCAGAACCGTCAAATCCTCAAATTCTGAACAATTCATTGCTATACTACTGTATCAAAAGAAAGGTATCTGGTCAAAAAAAAAATTCTATCAAAAGAAAGGCATCAGAGGAGAAGTAAAATAAGCACGTTTTAACGAAAATCAAGAGAACATACCTGCAAGAAAGAACAATGCTTCACAAACAAAATTGGTGTATTTTCTTTAATGCCGCAGAAATTGAGGAATCTTCAACACCAAAGAAGAAGGGAGACGTGCGCCTAAAGTCTGTACGATTGAAACTCAAAAAGGATTAGTAGTGGACAAGAGATCAATGACGCACAATGGAAAGAAAACAAAGAAAATCTGGAGAAGATTTATCACCAAGTTTGATCCTATGCGAGTTTGGTTATGAATGCTGCAAGAACCAAACTCAAACTGACACGGCAAAATCGGCTGGAAACAAAGAACAGAGAAGAGTAAAATTTTTGGACCCTAGTTAATTTCTCATGGAAGGATCCGACCCAACTTACCTTATTAATCGCCAAGGTCATCTCCTCTGCCGTCACCCACGGAGAGTCACTGACGAACTCGCTCCACGGCAACCGCTCGACACCCTCTTTCTCAGAATGTCGCCGTCGCTACCTCCTTTCCCAATAGCGTCTCAGAAGTCGCCGCCTCGCGGAGTCATCGTTTTCTGACTCTAATGCCGTCTCGTCCTCTTCAACTTGGATGCTGCAAATGAGAAATGCCACTGCCTGAAGCAACGCTGTAACAATCCGATGTCGCCACTGCCTTCAGCTACAGACGAACGCCATTTCCTCCGTCGTCGCTGACGAACATCATCAAGTGAATCCGCCGCCTGGGATATGTCGCAGTATAACCGCCTAGAGCAACGCCACAATAAGCTGACGCTGCTATTGCTGCCCATTTTCGCTGCTTCCAGCACCAAGATCTCATTAACAGGGATCGTCGCTTCCTCCTTTCCGGCTTGGATGAATGCCTCTCACCAGTTTTCTCAGAGATCATCGCCGCCAAGATGCCATTCGCAAGCGTCCGATGGCTGAAGTCAAAAAAAACTTTACCCTTTTGACTAAAGCATGCATTGATATGAGACTTGACGTTTTGATACGTATAAGTAAGATGTTAATCTCGCTGCCCAAACGAAATTCCAGCATAAGGCACGAGATGATGGGAATTCGTGTGTACAAAATATGATAACACAACCATGGTTCGTTTGTCCACTCAAACTTAACTCAGGTTGCGCCTGGCAGAATATGAATTTCAAAAAAAAAAAAATTAAATATTCATCAATACTAAAAGCCCTAACGCACCGCGATAAAATATTGTTTGGGAGGTGCGTACGTCAACGTTTATCGTCGGGGCGTAACTCCTCAATATGAGGTTGCGTTTGTTAAGGCTGAAGTATTTTTCCCAAATCAAAATTATCCAACAAGTCGCAAGACTAGATAATTTCCCAAATCAAAATTATCCAACAAGTCGCAAGACCGAATAATTTCCCAAATCAAAATTATCCAACACGCCGCAAGGCCGGGTAATTTCCCAAATTAAATTATCCAACACGCCGCAAGGTCGGGTAATTTCCCAAATTAAATTATCCAATACGCCGCAAGGCCGGGTAATTTCCCAAATCAAAATTATCCAACAAGTCGCAAGACCGGATAATTTCCCAAATCAAAATTATCCAACAAGTCGCAAGACCGGATAATTTCCCAAATCAAATTATCCAACACGCCGCAAGGCCGGGTAATTTCTAAAAATTAAATTATCCAACACGCGCGCAAGGCCGGGTAATTTCCATCAAAAAAATTAAATTATCCAACAAGCCACAAGGCCGGGTAATTTTCCAAATTAAATTATCCAACACGCTGCAAGGCCGAATGATCTTCCAAATCTAAACATCCAACATGTCTTAATGCATCACGATGGAATATTGTTTGGGAGGTGCGTACGTCGATGTTTATCATCGGGCGCGTAGCTCCTCAATATGACATTGTTTTGCCTAGGCCGGATGTTACCCCATAAGCTGTTGCAAGACTAAAACACTTGATAAACATGAACTGTCCAAATTCATAATAGCTTATTTCTCTTATCACTCATGTATCATGACAAGCCATGTATTTTCAAAATGTTCATGAATAAAATTGCTTAGTCTTGCATTCTATTTCATAGTATAGATCTCTTAATCAAAGGTTCCCTGACTTCAGGGGTAATTAACAATGAGCGCTTGCGCTCATTAGAAGCCAGAACCCATTTAAACAAAAACCTTATTAATCTAAGGTGAATTTAATAAAGGTCATATTACATTTTCCATATAACACTTTTTGACCTTACATATACCATCAGCAGACTCTTACTTCTTCTACTGCCTCTATTTCCATTGATTTGATTTATTTATGCAGCAGACTCTTCATTAGTGACTGATTTTTTTTTATCTATGCAGCATTATTTCTGGCACCCACCGGCCGACGATCTCACCTCCAGAATTGTAGTCTCTAGCAGGCCACTAGAGATTACTCACTCTACTATCAGCATCATCATCATTGCTAGTAGCTTTTCAACTAACCTCTGTTCACCCTCTGCTTCTTGCCTGCTTGACTCTCTCCACCGGCATCCTCTTCAGACCTCCGGCGACATCTTTGGTTCTCCCTTGAGAGAATTATTTTTATCATTATTATTTTTAGAGACTATTTTTAGACTGAGCCTTATGTACCTTAAATTGTGCAGGAAAATCTTCAAAAGGCACATCTTTGGACCTAGCAGCATCTGCCCCGACACTATTTTTGGTTTGAGCCTTATGTATTTTCGGTTAGAGCTTGCTATATAGTTTTGTGAGTATCGTTTGCACTCCCTTGTATTCATGATTATGGTTTGCATCCTTGATTAGCATTTGATATATCACTCATTGAGATTTCTATTCTATGAAGTTGCTTGAGTCTATCATGTCACACTTTTGACTATGATTGTTTGAGTTTCATGCTTCACACCTTTTGCATTCAAGATGATATTTTTGAGGTTTAAAAATTTTATGACTTGAAACCATGTGATGAGAGATGGGTAGATTTTTCTATGATGATGAATGTTCATGCATGCATGCCAATGAATGGAGATATACCTATTATGCTGAATTTATTTCTTCAATATATATCTACTTGTTGAAATTCTTCATTAATTGATGCATAAGGATTTTTGGGTATGTATATTGTTTGATGAATGCAATCTAAGGGTGAAGCATCTTACTTGAATAAAATGAGCATATGAGTGTAATTTTTGAATTGATTTCAATTGATTAACCTAGTTGACGTTTAGCCTATTTTATTATTTGTTGGGAAGAAAGAATTCAAGATCCAAAAATAGTGAGAGACTCCCCTACTTGGCACTGTGTAAAATTGACAGTGGTACATAAGACATGGGTTGAAGTCTATTAAAAAAAAGAGAGAAAAAAAGAAAATGACTCCTCTACTTGGCACTGTGTAAAATTGATAGTAGTACCGAAGATAAGAGTTGAAGTCCAAATAAAAAATTATATATGTATCTATGTGGGTACATGCCATAAAAAAAAGAAGAGGAAGAAAAATAGAAAAGAAAAAAAAATTTGTGTGGAAAAAGATTTTGGATATCCTATTTCTGTAAACAAAGGTAAGATAGATTTAAACTGAAAATTGGGTGAAATCATGAGAGTGAGATTCTGTTTATTATGCGAGTTGCAAAATTTTATTCGATCAAAGGTGTGAATCTTAAAGACTAAATTCAGAGGATGATGTATTTATCTGAAATTTTATGCAAAAAGTTAGTGGAAAATTTCATGAGTGATTATATTTTAGAAATTTATTTTTCATGAAAAGGCATATTTTCTACAGTAGAGTTCTTTATTCTATCTATTTGCTTGAGGACAAGCAAAGTTTGAGCCTTATGTGTTTGATGACACCGAAATTTATAGTAAATTTCTTGCCATTTTATATATCTTTTCGTATAATATTTATGAACTTTTGCTTATTTTTAAGCATTATTTGTTAAATATCACGGAATCTACATAATTTCTTATTTTTCATGAATTTCAGGTAAAAAGTGCTATATTTTGATGGATTTTGAAGGATTCGAGCACAACAATGGATTCCAGACATCAAAACGAAGTCACACGTCAAATTTCAGGAGAATCAGAGCTTCATAGCAAATTACGGCACCCCCGTAATGGATTTTACGGTACCGTAATTCCACCATAGAATTACGGTACGGCCGTAATCCCTGAGAGGTGCTATAATTTGGGAAGATTTTGACCAGAGTTTTCAGGGCGATTACGGCACTACCGTAAATTGAAAGTCCCCTAAAGAGGGAAGGAAACCCTAATAGGCGCAAGTAAGGGATTTAAAACAGCGGAAGAGGGTTTCTAAGATCGCATAGCATGTATTATGATCAACTTTAAAATATGAAAAAGAATTCATACCATGGCCATTTCAAGATGGCGCCTTGGAAGCAAAGATCAAATGAGATCTTCTCCTTGTCGTCACACACAGGATGATGACGCTATCTCCCTTGGTGCTCCTTGTGCTAGCAAGGTTCCAAGAGGTCCTTGTCGAGTGAAAGGGAATGATGAGATCTCGATCTCTCTTGGCCGAATCCTCCTCTATCCTTCAAGCGTCGCCGCACTCACACAAGGTGTCGAGAGGAATATGGGCGAGAGGAAAAAATCGTAGAGGCGAAAATAGAGCATACTCTATTTGGACGAGAGCGCTCTCCAAGTGGAGATCATGGTTACTAAAAATAGTAACCACTCATCGCCCTAACGTTCACACCAAGTGAACATGTCGTCAACTACTCTCCCCTTGAACCATGAGCTCATTTAGTGAGCCGGTTCATTTTGGTTCAATTTAAGAACCAATCAAGCCAAGCAACTAGCCCAAATCATAATTAAACCATAAGGCTTTTGATCTGACTGTTGATCTCTTAATGCTCCTGATCTGACCGATCTAGCATCCATTCTCTCGATCGAAGCTTACCGATCTCAAGCCCTAATCAATCAAACATGATCAGACCAGATCTCACTTACAATCAGAGATTAAATCCCTTTAAAACTGAACCTAAACAATTCAGTCCACACGATCTGACTTAAGTAAGCCATATCATCAAATTGTGCGACCCTAAGGGTTTCCTTTAAATGTCGGTAACGATAACTCACGTCATCACGATCAGTGAGGGGTATCTAGCAACACATCACTGTCTCCCGATATAAAGAAAAGAGTCTTCCAAGACTACACCCAAAAACAGCACAAGTGTGAATCAACTTCACTAGGCATACATATGTCCTTTGCCACTGGATGTTCTTATTGGACAAGCGTGTCAAGCTTGTAACTCCAATATGACGAGCATGATTAGAACAGATGAACACTGTCATCTGGGTATGGCCATACTCTTTTCTCAATCATCTCATCCAGGGGGCCCCTTTAGAACATCACACTCCTTAAACAAGGAGACGGCAATCCTATGTCTATCACTAGTGCCCTAACCTGACTCAAGCTCACCATCCAAGATAGTCTATAATCATTATGTTTCAAATGATATTGAACTACCTCAAAACAATGACAATCATCATTTAGAAAACACAAGTGATCTCAAGTCAAAGGAAATGTGCCACTTGTTGCACTCAAGGATTATTCACATTGTGACAAACAATTGAATAACCTAGTAGGGTCTGTCCAGTACATCCAATGTACCCATGAGTCTACATCTTATTCCATGCTCGAAGCATCCTATAAGATTAGAACACATATTAGTCTCAATCATATCAAGGCTGTCTCATGTTCACCAAGATATCTCGACTAAGGACATATAGCATGTCAGCCCAGCTGAACAGCTTTGAGACATTATTCAGAAGAACATATATTGCAGCAGACAATGTAGACAACTGAATAATAACCATGCCTTTATAAACATAACAGTTTATTACATGATACAGATACATTCCCATAGGCCTCAAACATTAGCCTTAAGGGCATACCCCAACATAAATAAGATCAAAGTACCGTAATTGTAGATGATTTTCCACCCGAGAGATTTCCAGAATTACGGCACTGCCGTAATGATCTTTACGGGCCATATTTTGGTCCAGAAACATACAGAAGAAATTACGGCACCGGCGTAACAATTTTTACGGGCCGTAACCTTGACGCAGAATTCACAGAGCAGAATTCACTGCCGTAATTTCTTTTACGGCCGTAATTTCATTTCAAAAACGTGATTTTTACAGGTCCGAATCTTGCGCGGACCATAACTTTTGATCCAGACCTCTAAATTGAGATCCGAAAGTTGCTACACACTCATCTTTAAGAGAAGAAGACACACGAAGTAAAAGGACAAATTTTTATCTCATATCGAGAGAGCAATAGAGAGAGAGGCGCTTAGGGTTTGGCCTCATGCCGAGAGGCGTAGAGGACACCTCAGGCTGCGATTTTCACACATAAGCTTCATTTGGAGGTGGAGAGGACACACAGAAGTTTTAGAGTGAAAGGAGATCAGAGGGAGGAGAAATCAACAAAACACCAGTCGCCGACGCTGTTCACGCGAGATTACGGCCGTAAACTTCTTTACGGCCGTACCGTAATTTGTTCTTCCTCTCCTTCTCGTTTTTCTTCCTCTTGAACATTATGGATTATTGTAATCTTTCCTCTATGGTAGCTTAAACTTGTTTTGGGACATGGGGGAGTAATTCTCCTTGATTTTTAATAATTAGATAATTCTTATTTCGTCATGATAATCCTTGTTGTGATAATTCTACTTTTGTGATGAACCGTCTTTAATTTTCCTTAGATTTATATTATCAACATGTTTTAGAATTTTATGAAATAGACTGAAAGGTTGATCGTGAAATTTGGAACCCTAAATAATAATTGAGTTTGGAACTTATCATAAGAGATTAGGTTTGTTTTTTGAATTCTGATTTTTAGTAATAGAATTGCCATGTTTGATAATATTGATCTAGGATTGAATTAATGTTATAAACATTGATAGATCTTGCACGAAAGTGAAGATCGGTCTGTTGGAAAACCTTAAGTAGAACTTGTGTTGAGACTCAGATGCACGAAAGTGATCCTTGAGATTTCACTCGAGACAATCAACTTAGAATTCGGATGTGTTGAACCATAAATTTTCACCCATGAGGAAATTTTTAGTAGTGAACTTAAATTGGTACGTGATGCTGTAGAAAATTTTTGATGAATGCATATGTTTATGCAAGCGTCCAATGCAAATGAAGCATGAGTGTAAAGGAACGGTCAAAATTGATTCTTGACCCGAAACAAAATCACACATCAACAAGAAGCAAAAAAAGGAAAAAAAATTCATGGCCAAAGCCTTGTAAGGCAAAAGAAAAAAAATGGAAAATACCAAACACTCCAAAGAAAAGAAATAAAAAAGGAGAAGAATTAGCGGCAAAAGGAAACGATGGCTGGCAAAAAAATAATAGTAAAATCAAAGCTGGTAAGGCAAGCATTCATCGCTTTTAACAAAATTAAGTAAACAAAAATGCAGCAGGAAATGAAATCATGCTGGAAAGGAAAAAATAGAAGCATTTGCAGCAATCGACCAAAAAAAATCAAATGAAAAGGAGCAGGGCAATTAAACCGAGCACAAGGAAATAGTTTCTAAAAATGGTTGGAAGCTTATAAAAAGGGAGGCAAGCGACTAACAACAGGACACAAGCCGACTACGCCGAGAGGCTGGCAACCAAAAAAAAATAGAAGAGTACACCGAGAGGCTGAATCTTCAGGCAGGAGAAACAGTAGCATATGGAGAAAACAGAAACGAAGAAACGCGCAAAGGTAAAAAAGCGAGTATCGCATTTGCTTTAGGCCTAAGATGTACTAAGCATTCTAAGGCATCACAATTTCTTTGATAGGCCTAAGATGTACTAAGCATCCTGAGGCACTGCAATTTTTTTTAGGCTTAAGATGCATTAAGCATCTTGAGGCATCATAATTTTATTAAGCCTAAAATTCGCTAAGCATTCTGAGGCACCATAATTTCTTTGTTAGACCTAAGATGCACTAAGCATCCTGTGGCACCATATGTTAAGCCTAAGATGCGTTAAGCATCCTATGGCATCACGTTGAAAACAAAGAAATAGGAGGGACTGAGAAATAGAGAAGAAGAGAACGGTACTGAGAGGCTAAGAGCCCAGAAATTTGCTACAGAAATCCTAATAAAAAAAAAAGAAAGGAAGCGCGAGTAAAAAACAAAGAGAAACTTCTGATATGCCAAGAAAACGAAGCAGTCGAGAGTATAGAGAATTTTTAAATAAAAAAAGAAAAGGAGAGAGCGAAACAAACGAAGGAACGGAGAAATTATTACCTGGAAAATCCTTCCTGGCCACCGCTTTGGTTCCACCACCGCTGTACTCAGCGCTGCTGCTGTATCGCTAAAAAGTGTCACGTTATGCAACTCTGCAAGAGGAAATACTAAATTCTTGAAGGCGATCCTTGCTGTGAAAAGAAGTAGAAAAAGAGTTGTCAAAGAAACGTAAAAAAAAAAAAAAAAAAAAAAAAAAAGAGAAACAGAGAAAATCATATGCGAAGCAAAAAATTACTGCTGGATTGAAGATGTAGAGAGGTAGGCAGTGGAATTTTTGCAACGCTGAATTCTTGAAGAAATCCTTGTCTTGCTGTGATGCTGTGATGCTGTGAGAAGAAATCGGCGAAAGAGTTATGTCGAACCCCACCGAAAGAAATTACTCACTAAAGAAAGAATCCTGAGCCTGATGGATTCAGATTGTCAAGAATTTATAAAAATATATGGACTCGAACATACATAAGTAATAATTTATCTTAACTGATCTCAGACTTGTAAGAAAAGAACAATTAAAATTGTTCATATTCGGAGTACTGGGTTTTTGATTGTATTCCCAAATTAAGACATGATTCCTAATTAGTCTCCCAGCATCTCTCAATGCCGTTCTTTTCTCGCCACCCATGGAAGAATTGCCGATACAGGATTCAGACCAGTCACTGCTCCACCATTTTGTTGCAGATGAACAACACCACTGAACCCATCTCAAATCAACCTCTCTGTGGACTTTCGGCTGAAGACCCACATGGTAGCCTTCAACGCCTCAACAATGGTATCAGTAATCACAATTGCAATACCAACAGTATTATTAGCTTGCAATGCAAGGACATCGGCAATTTTTTTCATATGCACAGATACAGCCACAACCACTTCCAATGACGTTAACAGAGGCGGAAGAAATCCGTCCTCCTTAAAATCACACCGTCTTGATCCTCATCCATCTTAAATCGATAGAAATAAAGACTTAATCTGCAGCCTTTTGCTACTACTTGAGCCCATACAACGATCGCTGAAAGATTGGTCCATAATCGCCTTCATTAAAAAGCTCGGTGACTCCATCACCTTCTTCCCTGAACCTTTATCAATCCCGATGCTTCTTTTGGCCATGACTCCACTCGCATTCCGCCACTGCCAAAGGTTGCCATCGCTTGGAACAAGTAGCAACACTGACTGCCTCCCCTGTTTCCACGAACTCCACCCTAACTCCATGCGAACCGCAATCATCTCCCCTGTCATTGCTTCCACGTAGCCATCTCCCTGCCGCCTCCTTTCTTCCTGCTTGGATGAACGCCTCCCGTCTGTTTTCTCAAAGATCCTCCAAATCAGTGTCCCGGCGAACCTCCTACGCCATCTCCTCTGCCAGCCCTAGCGCCGCCATCTCTCTCGTGCCAATAAATCCATCTCAGACGAGCTCCTCGACAAACATTGAGTCGTCACCGCTCGATGCCTCAACCGACCCAGCAGCATGTCCTCCACAATTGCTGATGTCTCGTATTTATGTAATTTTTTTTGACTAATGTTTCTTCGTGAATTGAGACATATTTTTATGTTTTTACCTCTCTTTCCAGCTTAATTCACTTAATATCTTCAGAAGCTTCACTACTTGTCATATTTGTTAAATACAAGAAAATTCACTCGTTTCTAGAGCTATACGGATGCACAATCACATACCCGAGTGAATCTGAATTTATGACAAGAAATTTAGCTTCAGACGAGAGCTAGAATTCACCCGCATTCAGCATTTATTGCCAGCTCTCAAGACACATGCCATCAAGAGAAGACACACGCCAACAAGACACACGCCAGCTAAAGGGAACACACGCCACCAACATTCATGAACAAGCATTAATGATGAGACATTCATGAATGAGTATTGATTGAACACATTCATGAATGTGGCTTTATTAAAGAGGTTCATGAATGGCGCTTAATCAAAGAAGTTCATGAATGGTGCCACCCTTCAAGAGACTCCTTGAAGAGGTGCCTCCTTGAAAAGGCACCATAAAGAGGCACCTCCTTGAAAAGACTCCTTGAAGAGGCGCCTCCTCTAAAAGACACCATGAAGAGGAACCTTGGAGACTATAAGAAGAAGAGTTCTCTCTCAAGCCGACGGGGGGAGGAAGTCGAAGGCAAGCAGAGGATTACGCCAAAAGCTGAAGGACTGGTTCCTAGGCGAGAGTACACCATTCTAAGGAGAGAAAGGCGACATCAAGGGAGGAAGAGAAGGAGTTTGTCTTAGTTCTTTTCTCTTCTCTACTTTGTTCTGTTTCCTTTACTTCTTAATCATAAGTCTTACACTTGTTGTAACCATGTGTATATTAGCGTAAAACCTCTATCGGGATTCGGGCGTAGCCCGTCTTTATGATTTACAAGTATTAATGTTAAGAATTGCTCTCCGATATATCTTTTGAAACCATTTCATCTAGATTTATTATAATTGTGATTATCGTTTCATGGCCAAAACGATTTTTACTTTAGTTGATTGCGGTAACAACTGAGAGGTGAATCACAACCAACACGTTCTTCTTGATCAATCTTGTATACTCTATTGCGAGAGTCGTAGAGTCTACTTGGGGAATCTAAGTGTCCTGTTTCACATGATCTACCTCTGCTTAGTCCACCGCGAGACTAGGAGATTAACTAAGTAGATTGTGGAGTGGTCCACCGCGAGAGTAGGAGACTAACTCAGCTGTTGAGTTGTGCGCCCGAGAGGGGCACGGCTCAAAAGGACACATTCTTGGTTTTCTAGAGATTATCAAAGCAGTACTTCTCATTACGCTTTTAAGTTCGAAGACGTGGTGAAACCCAATATCCCGATTTCTCTCTCATCGTTCGACTTTCATTTTATTACGTTCTTTTTAATTTGAATTGCAACACCATCTGATACCTTCATTCGTTTAGCTATTGATTGTACGATTAGTCGGTAATTGACACTAGTCCCTGTGGAAACGATATCTTAAGTACTGTGTCGGTAAGCTGTGCGCTTGCGGATTTTGTGCAACAAGTTTTTGGCGCCGTTGCCGGGGACTAGTTAGTCAATATCGACACGATCGGAAGATCGGTAGACTAGACCAAAAAAAATATATAAAAAAAATAGAATTATCTGAAAATCCTTGATATTGATTTAATCTTTCTTTTATAGTTCACTTGGTTAATGCGTGTAATGCTTGATTCATCAAATACACATCCTGCAATGTTTAATTATATCATTTGTGAGATTTGTGGATGTGCAGGACATTCTTTTCTTGAATGCCAAGTAGAACTTCCTCCATGCTTAAGGTCATGCTTTAAGAATATGCACACAAGTAGTAACTTTAACCCATGGCCTGAGGATGACCAATACTCTTTTACCAATGACCAGTATCAGTGTACCTATGAGCCAGACTGGGAGAACCCTCCAACCTTCTTCTATGAGAGCCACCCAAAACTTGAAAACATATTTGAAAACTTTTTGGTCGCTCTGAGCAAACAAAATGAAGAAATGCAAGCCTATATCTCAAGGTTGGACACTTCAGCAACTCATACTATGTTGTCAGGAAACCAGTTACTCCCTGAAGCCCCACACAACTTTGCTTCGACTGAACCTATGGGCGAATTTGAGGAAACACAAGTAAGGGATAGCGAGTCGGATGAGGATGAATCAAAAAGTTTTAGAATTGAGAATCCTATTGAAGAAAAACTAAGTGAGGAAGAAATTGAGGAAGAGGAACCAATGTACATCCCACCGCCACCATATAAACCACCGATTTATTTTCCTCAAAGGATGATAAATGAAAATCATGACACGCAATTCACATTGTGTTACAACGTGGAGATCTTGGACAAAGTAGTTGAGGAAGTCGGCACCACTTTTTATTTTAAGTTTGTTTTTTTTGACGTGTGTTGTTTATTTTAGGTTTATATTCAGACTTACGGATCTAATCCTGATCCCTGCTTGTCACAAAAAAAAAGAGAAAAATGAGGGCAGCCGTAAATTACCCCAAATCGTGGAACTCAAGTTTTACAGACGCCCTCCTGCTGCCGCCTTGCATTAATCAGAACAAATCTTTGCCGCCGCGGTGCTACGAGCAAGAATCAGTGTTGTTCTTCAATAGGAGTCGATCTGCATCAATCAACGCCGCACTTCTGAAATTCCAAATGAGCGCTCTTCCAGATAAAATCGAACCATGAAGCTATCTTTGCTTCCCGCTGTGCTCCTCCGCCTCAAGCTCGTTCCACCAACAAAGGCGACTCCTTCTGGCACTCGCTCAACTGAAGTCTGCAACCAATGCCACCGCTTCATTCCACCAGGCTTCTTCAATCCTGAATAATGGAAGGTGACGACTTCTCTCTTCGGCTACTCCTTCAAAAATCCACTGTTGTTCACCTCCAAAACCGTCGTACCATCGCTTCAAATCAACAGGCGCACCGCTTCAGCAGAACAACGGCACCGCTTTAGCAGAACAACAGCACCGCTTTAGCAGAACAACGGCACCGCTTCAAATAACCAGGCAGCTTCGCTTCCATCTTCATCCCACCAGGCGCACCGCTTCAGCAGCTTCGCTTCAATTTTCAACAGACCACTTCAGCCGACCAGCAACAACGCTTCAATTCGATCAGCAACGCTTCCATCTCCGATCAACGCCACCGCTTCAAATCGACGATTGCAATTCCGCTTCTATCTTCAACCGACGTCGAAGCTGAACGACACAACGCTTCCATCTTCCGCCGACTCTACCGCTTCAGCCGAACTGTCCGCCTCAATCTTCAATCGACACCCTATTTACTCCTCAACAAAGGGCACCAAAGTTCTGATTTTGCTCATCCCAGCAACATTCGAGACATCAGGCGACGCCCCTGTGCTCCACAGACGGCATCGGGAACTCACAGTCCGCTTCTCTTCTCCGTCCACAAAGAAACCTGCAAGCTGCTCTAACCCGAAACCTGCTCCATCGCTCGAATTCATCTGATGGTACCGGGACTGGAAACCAAAAGCTTGATGAAACCACCAAACCCGCTGATCCCCTCCAGCGCCGTTCTTCCCCACTTACGGGATCCATCTCCTCTTTCGGCCTCAACCACAGCAACTCAATCTTCAGCCATGCCTCCGGCGCACCGCTTCATCCCATCAGGCGCACAGCTTCACCCACAACGGTGACTTCCTGAACTCCGCCAGCTCGGGCTTCGTCCGCCTCAAACATTAGCGGCTGGCAACTTTATCCTCCGCCTCTTTCTTCTCCAGCCACGTTCATTCGCCACTGCCCTGATCTCCAACTGACGCCGCTCTCTGCTTTTCCTCTGATTCGCTCACTTCTCCTCTAAGTCGACTTCTGCGGAAGATATCCACCTTTGGTGAAAGACGCTTTTGACGAATTGGCTTTCGGAACTCATTTGGAAGTTCGCTGCACCACCTCTGGAAGTTCTCCGCCACTAAGTTCTTCCATCCCGCCGATTCCGCCACAAAAGGTCGATCTGTCCCAACATTCGCACCTGGATCTCCTCTGCTGCACGTTCATTCGCCGCACCCGGTTTTCCTCTGCTGCACTGCCGCATTTGCTGACGAGCCTGAAGATCTCTTTAGGCGCAGTTTTTCCACTCACATTTCCATACTTTACAGCTTCAGCGCTCCACATCACAGCCATGCCTCCGATACGAAAGGCGACGGCTTCCATTCGAATTTTCATCATGCCAGTTATCATTACTCGATGCTACGCGGACCCCTTCTTCAGCCTATCTCCTCCTCCAAGCGACTTTTGCGGCAGCGATACGGACAATCACCTCTACTACATACACTCCGGAAATTTGCTTTTAAGGCATTTGATTTGCTGATCTACTTTCACCACCCGACTCTGGTATTGCTCTACTCTGCCGCTGGAACTCCTCTGCCGCGCTTGAAGTTTACTCACTGGGACATTGTTATTCACTTCTTCCATCGGTCCGAAGATTTTGATGTGGGCGGCAATTTCTCCTTCAATTCCGGCTACGAACCCTTTAACGATTTCATCTGACAAGAACTTCTCTTGATTCTGCTACTTCATAATCTCTGCCCTGTGGAACTACTCCGCCCTCTCCACTACTATCAAATTTCTACAAGATCTGAAGATCGGAGCCTAGAAATCTACCACGCACATCCATGCGACTCCTGCAACTTCTACTAATCCGCCTCCTTCATCCGATGTTATTCCGAGGCCACATGCTGTCTATGGCTTCCTCATGCACAAATTTGTTCAAGTCCACAAATGCCACAAGCTTCGCCAACTTCTCTGAATGTCTTGCTAAATTTACACGACATGTGGATGACCCTCACGAGGAAGATGCTGAGAGGAGCACTGCCGTTGAATCCTCCTGATCTTGTGAGTATTACTACCCATCTCTCCAAATTTTGAGTTCTTTACATACTATGCATAGGGACTATGCATAATCTAAGTCTTGGAGATTATGGGTCAAGTTCATTTTCAAAACATGATATGCAGTACCACAATACTTATGCTTTGTGCTTTGATGATACATTTCATATGCTGTGATGAAGATAAGTGGTGATGTAATTTTTGATTTTTTGAAAATCATGATAGCTTCTTATTTCATATTGAATCCATGGGATATTATTATTATGCTCTAAATCTTAGTTCAAAGTTAGGTAATTCATTTGATATCTATTTGATGGAGAAAGACTGTGGAATAATATATCCAATTTTTTTTATTAAGGTTCTTACTCTTAAAGTAATGCTTTGATCTCTCTGTGGAAGTATGTATCTCTATCTATTTGATTCACTTTATTACTTGTTGGTTCTGATTAATGCATTTATCTGATGATTGTTATCTCCTCTGAAATAATAATAATAAACAAAAGAAGACTCCTCTACTTGGCACTGCGTAAAATTGGCAGTGGTACCGAAGACATGAGTTGAAGTCTACAAAAAAATAATAAGACTCCTCTACTTGGCACTACGTAAAATTGGCAGTGGTACCAAAGACATGAGTTGAAGTAAAAAAAAAAGGACGAAAATAACACAAAATGAACAGTGCATTGGTAGTTGAATCAAGATTGAACAGAGTGCATATACCAAACAAGAGATTGCTGCATTTCGAGGAGGTAAGCCTTATCTGACTTTGGTTATTGGACCTTCACACCCTTATTCTTGACAATAGATGATTTTGAATACCCTAACTTGCTGAGATTTGTTCATAACGATATTTCCTTTGGATACAAAATTTTACAAGCTTGATGTGATTTTATATTTTTTTGACTACCACTCATGCTTGAGGACAAGCAATGATTTAAGTCTAGGAGATTTTGATGTCTCGTATTTATGTAATCTTTTTGACAAATATTTCTTCGTGAATCGAGACATATTTTCATGCTTTTATATCTCTTTCCAGCTTAATTCACTTAATATCTTCAGAAGCTTCACTACTTGTCATATTTGCTAAATACAGGAAAATTCACTCATTTCTAGAGCTATACGGATGCACAATCACATACCCGAGTGAATCTGAATTTATGACAAGAAATTTAGCTTCAGACGAGAGCTAGAATTCACCCGCATTCAGCATTTATTGCCAGCTCTCAAGAGAATACACACGCCAACAAGACACACGCCAGCTAAAGGGAACACACGCCACCAACATTCATGAACAAGCATTAATGATGAGACATTCATGAGTGAGTATTGATTGAACACATTCATGAATGTGGCTTTATTAAAGAGGTTCATGAATGGCGCTTAATCAAAGAAGTTCATGAATGGCGCCACCCTTGAAGAGACTCCTTGAAGAGGTGCCTCCTTGAAAAGACTCCTTGAAGAGGCGCCTCCTCTAAAAGACATCATGAAGAGGCACCTTGGAGACTATGATAAGAAGAGTTCTCTCTCAAGCCGGGGGGGGGGGGGGGGGGGGGGGGGGGGAGGAAGTCGAAGGCAAGCAGAGGATTACGCCAAAAGCTGAAGGACTGGTTCCTAGGCGAGAGTACACCATTCTAAGGAGAGAAAGGCGACATCAAGAGAGGAAGAGAAGGAGTTTGTCTTAGTTCTTTTCTCTTCTCTACTTTGTTCTGTTTCCTTTACTTCTTAATCATAAGTCTTGCACTTGTTGTAACCATGTGTATATTAGCGTAAAACCTCTATCGGGATTCGGGCGTAGCCCGTCTTTATGATTTACAAGTATTAATGTTAAGAATTGCTCTCCGATATATCTTTTGAGACCATTTGATCTAGATTTATTATAATTGTGATTATTGTTTCATGGCCAAAATGATTTTTACTTTAGTTGATTGCGGTAACAACTGAGAGGTGAATCACAACCAACACGTTCTTCTTGATCAATCTTGTATACTCTATTGCGAGAGTCGTAGAGTCTACTTGGGGAATCTAAGTGTCCTGTTTCACATGATCTACCTCTGCTTAGTCCACCGCGAGAGTAGGAGACTAACTAAGTAGATTGTGGAGTGGTCCACCGCGAGAGTAGGAGACTAACTCAGCTGTTGAGTCGCGCGCCCGAGAGGGGCACGGCTCAAAATGATACATCCTTGGTTTTCTAGAGGTTATCAAAGCAGTACTTCTCATTACGCTTTTAAGTTCGAAGACGTGGTGAAACCCGATATCCCGATTTCTCTCTCATCGTTCTACTTTCGTTTTATTACGTTCTTTTTAATTTGAATTGCGACACCATCTGATACCTTCATTCGTTTAGCTATTGATTGTACGATTAGTCGGTAATTGACACTAGTCCCTGTGGAAACGATATCTTAAATACTGCGTCGGTAAGCCGTGCGCTTGCGGATTTTGTGAGAATTGTTCAAATCATGTTTCTGAACCATATTTTGAGGATACTAAAGAATCTAGGTTAGAATCCATGCT
Organism: Costus lasius; assembly: GCA_027563935.2. Classification (NCBI taxonomy): domain Eukaryota; kingdom Viridiplantae; phylum Streptophyta; class Magnoliopsida; order Zingiberales; family Costaceae; genus Costus; species Costus lasius. The sequence goes on along the minus strand of CM050451.1, from coordinate 31,306,267 downwards.
TGAAAATTGTGGAGTCATTTTTGGTCATGTTTAAATATAATTGACCTTTATTAAATTCACCTTAAATTAATAAGGCTTTTTGTTTAATGGGTTCTGGCTTCTAATGAGCGTAAGCACTCATTATTAATTACCCCTAAGATTAGAGAACCTTTGATTAAGAGATCTATATAATAAACAACATTCCATAAATTGGAGGGCAAAAATATTTTATAAATTTTATATCAATACATGGTTCATGAACAGCTTAAAATTTGAATATTCGGCCTTGATGGCTTAACAGCTTGTGAATAGTTGAACTTGAGATACTCAGTCTTGATGACTTGACAGCTTGTGAGTATTTGGATTTGGAAAGTACTCGGCTTCAATAGCTTGTGAGTATTTGGATTTGGAAAGTACTCAGCCTTGGTGGCGTGAGTAGTTGAACTTGAGATACTCGGTCTTGATGACTTGTGAGTATCTGATTTCTGCTCAGCCTTGATGGCTTATGAGCATTGAATTTGATTTATGCTCCACCTTGATGGCTTGCTAGCATTTGATTTGATTTGTGCTCGGCCTTAGTGGCTTGTGAGCATTTGAATTTGATTTGTCATGAGGAATAAGAGCACCACATACACAATATCATATTGAGGAGCTACACCCCGATGACAAGCATCGACGTACGCTCCTCCCAAATAATATTATATTGTGATGGGTTTGATCAAAATGGGTTGAGTGAGTTAATTAGCTCATGTTCAACTAGATTTAAATTTTCAATCTAAAATCCAAGACCATACTTGGGAAGATTGGATTTAATTTTATATTAATGACTGTCCATTTGACTCATGTTGATGGAAATCATCTTTAGCTATCAAATATCGATCATCTTTAGCCATTGATCTAAATTCATAGATCTGCTTAATCCAGGACTCGGATCGAAAATCTAACATAATATTTGGAAGGATTAGACTCAATTTAATAGGGATCAACTCCCTGATCATATCAAATGTCAACCGATTGACCTAAATATTTTCAGATCAATGTCAGCCGTTGAGTTTAGATCAAACTCATCTTGATCATTCATTTATATTCACTGATATGTTTCAATCTAGAATTCGGATCGAAAATCAGATATGATATTTGGAGACATCGGGTTCAATTTAGTAGGGATCGACTCCTTGATCATGTAAATATGCATCCGATTGATCTAGATATCCTCAGATCAATTTCAGCCATTGATTTAGAGTTTTAGTCAGATTTATCTTGACCGTTCATTTAGATTCATTGATTTGCTTCGATTTAAGTCTTATATCGAAAATCTAATATCATATCTGAAGGGATCAAGTTTGACTTAGTAGAAATCGACACCTGGATCATGTAAATGTGCATTCGATTGATCTAGATATCCTCAGATCAATTTCAGCCGTTGATTTAGAGTTTAGTCAGATTTATCTTGACCGTTCATTTGGATTCATTGATTTGCTTCAATCCGTGTCTCGGATCAAAAATCGGATATTGGATTCAGAAAGATTGGATTCTATATAGTGGGAATCAATATCTTGATCATGTTAATCGTCAATGGATTGGCCTAGATGTGCTCAGATAAATATCAGCCATTGATTCAGAGTGTAGTCAGATTCTTCTTGACCGTTCATTTAGATTCATTCATTTGCTTCAATCCGTGTCTCGGATCAAAAATCTGATATTATATTTAGAAAGATCAGGTTCGATATAGTAGGAATCGACACCTGGATCATGTCAATCGTCGATGGATTGACCTAGATATATTCTGATCATTCTTTGCCGTTCATTTGAAGTTTTAATTTGATCCATTCGATCAAGTTTGATTTAATCAGATCCGTTCAATTTCTAACTTAGATCGGATTGATCTGAACCGTCCGATTAAGCATGAAATAATGTGGATCGTTGATTTACTTTAAGATCTAGACCGTTGATTTTATGTGAATGAATCTGAACCCTTGGATTCAATTTATTTGATCAAGTTGATCTTGTCTGTCCGATTAAACTTAATTTAATCTCGATCGTTAATTTGTATTTAGATCTAGACCATTGATTTGACATGAATGAATCTCAGCCGTTGGATCTAATTAATTAATTAGGTTTGATCTTAGTCGTAATCCGGATCGTTAGATATGTTGCGATCATGGCCATTGATTTTCGTGGACGTATCTCAGCCGTCCGTCTTGTCTCTCATCTCTTTCGACGACGGCGGCGGCGTTCGAATGTTAGGGTTCATCGGTGCCGCTCGCTCACCGTTCCTCCGGCCGATTGGTTCTAGGTGTAGCCTCTCTACGTCGGGGGGGACTTGTGGCTGGAGTTTGGAGCCTTATGGTGGAGTATCGGCGGCGAATTAGCGATTTAGGCGGAAATAGGGTCATCGGCGGTTTTGCGTTCGATTCCGGCGATCCTAAGGTCATATGAAAGGATCCTCTTGCCTGTAGATTCGCTGGCACGAGGAGAGCATGCAGGCATAATTTTAGCGAGATCCAATGGTCGAATCTCGAGTTCTTGCAGTATAGTCCGGCGGACAATGGAAACTTCCAGATTGAGGTTTTGTTTATGAGTGGCTGTCTTCATCGTTAAAATAATTTTTTCTTGTAATTTTGCACGGTCCTTAAAATCAGAACAACAACAATGTGATAAGGGAATATAAAATCCCAAAACTTTTTAAGGGATATAAAGATCCCAGAAATAATCTAGGATATAAAATCCTAGGAATAAAATAAGGGATATGAAGATCCCAGAAATAGTCTAGGATTAAAATTCTAGGAATAAAATAGAGGATATAAAGATCCCAGAAATAGTCTAGGATTAAAATCCTAGGAATGAAATAGGGGATATGAAGATCCTAGAAATAGTCTAGGATATAAAATCCTAGGAATAAAATAGGGGATATAAGGATCCCAGAAATAGTCTAGGATATGAAATCCTAGGAATAAAATAGGGAATATAAAGATCCCAGAAATAGTATAGGATATGAAATCCTAGGAATAAAATAGGGATATAAAGATCCCAGAAATAGTCTAGGATATAAAATCCTAGGAATAAGATAGGGATATAAGGATCCCAGAAATAATCTAGGATATAAAATCCTAGGAATAAAATAGGGGATATGAAGATCCCAGAAATAATCTAGGATTAAATCCTAGGAATGAAATAGGGGATATAAAGATCCCATAAATAGTCTAGGATATGAAATCCTAGGAATAAAATAGGGGATATAAAGATCCCAGAAATAGTCTAGGATATAAAATCCTAGGAATAAAATATGGGATATAATCTTTTTGGATCATTAAATCTTATTTTTGGGTATGACTACTTTTCATAAAAAAATTCACTGGCTCCTCTACTTGCCTTCTACATGTTATAGCTTCTTTTACCTCCAGATCCAGAAATCTTCAAGAGCAACTGTCTTCCACCTCTAGCTACCACTGCATCTGCCTTTGACATCACTGTTTCCAGCCGTCAACACTGAATTATACCATCAGTAGACTCTTACTTCTTCTACTGCCTCTGTTTCCATTTATTTGATTTATTTATGCAGTAAACTCTTCATTAGTGACTGATTTTTTTTTTATCTATGCAACATTATTTATGGCACCCACCGGCCGACGATCTCACCTCCAGGACTGTATTCTCTAGTAGGCCACTAGAGATTACTCACTTTACTGTCGGCACCACCATCCTTGCTAGCAGCTCTTTGACACTGTCCGCAAGTGCACGGAAATGTCGCAGTAATACAAAAGATATCGATCCCACAGGGAGCAAGGTGAGTACTTGAAAGTCTAATTTTTTTCGAAATCCAAGCTAATCGAATCGTGGTTTTTAGAACTTTAAAAACTAAAATTAAGCGAAATCGTAAGCAAGAAATCAAACAACTAGGCAGGGAAAATATATGAGAGAGAATATCAGGGCAAAGGTTTCCACCACTCTAACGATCTTATATGCGCTATGAAATAAATAATGGTTATTCGGATTTACAGGTCTGCATAAGGAATCTACCCTATTGTATGAAGGTGCCCTCTTTCGAGTGAACACCCCGGTGTTTACCTAGAACGTCTCCTACTTTTGCGGTGGACCGTTTTTGACAAACCCAATGGGTTCCATGGTAGATTATGGATCCTCGAGCGAAGGGCAAGCACTTTCGCATCAAGCCTTCACAAGATTTACATAGAGGTTCGGTCGTTACGGTCCTACTCCCGTTATGAACCGTAACCACTATAGCATGATAATACTTGGCCAGAGTACAAATCAAGAAATAAGTGCATCAAGTGAAATATGCTAAAGATATGATCTAAATAACAAAGTTAATATAAGAGTTGCATATAAAGATCGTCAGAGGGCTTTAACCTATCCCTGAAAATAGGTTTACACTACAACCATCGTTACAACGCAAAAAATCCTCTCTTTAATCATGGGAAAATCATAGGAAAAGGTTTCTAAGAGGGAGGAGAAGATAAACCAAATGGAACAAGCAAGAATCATGAGGTTCTGATGATCCAATCTTCAAAAATCCGCTCAAAGTCGCCGAATCGCCGTGTCCGTCTGCCCTAGTCACTTCATCGCCTGATTGCTCGATGATTAGGTCACAGAAATTGGGGCTTTTATATTCCATCGGTTCGTCTTCGAGTCAGCTTTCCGAAAAATCCTCACTTGCTGAATTTGGAGTTGAATCGGACCAGGAATCAGCGAAAGACCGAGTGGGGGTCGTGCTGTTCCGACCCCTTCACGGGTGAACCTTGCGGGGTTCACCAGGTGGTGAAGTGCTCGGAGCTCTTTTGTTGCGAAATAATCACAGGTGAACCCCGTGGGGTTCACCTACCAGTGAAATTCTCGGTGTACTTCTGTGCAGGTATCTTCAAATGAGATCACGGGTGAACCCCATGGGGTTCACCTGCCAGTGAAGTGTGCGGCAGCTTTCAGAAATCTCGACATCATTGGTGAACCCCGCCGGGTTCACCAGGCAGTGACATGCGCGCTGAAATCCTTCCTTCGGCAAGATCACGGGTGAACCCCGTGGGGTTCACCTAGCCGTGAAGTCCAGAGAAAGCTCCGATTGAGCCCAAATTTTACGGGCAACTTTGTCTTCTCATAAGGAATCACCCAATGCTTTTAAATTCTTCAAAAAGGCTTCAAAATTGGGTGATTTTACCTGAAATTCAATAAGACAGACGAAAAGTAAAGATTCTAAAGTTTTTAACTAAATAAGTCTTAAAGGAGTGTGAAATCATTAAAATAGGCCTAAATTCATCATGGAATAATAGTAAAAATCACTACTAAAATGCAAGGTGTCACTCTTCAGATAGCATCTGTTCCACCTCTGCTTCTTGCCTACATCAGCTCTTTCCATCGGCACCCTCTTTGGACCATCGATGATATCTCTGATTCTTCTTTGAGAAAATTATTTTTATCATTATTTTTTTTAGAGACTATTTTTAGACTAAGCCTTATGTATCTTAAATTGTTTAGGAAAAATTTTCAAAAGGCACATCTATGAACCAAGCAGCATCTGCCTCGACACAATTTTTGGTCCGAGCCTTATGTATTTTTGGTCAGAGCTTGCTATATAGTTTTGTTAGTATCGTTTACACTCTCTTGTATTCATGATTATTTCAAATGGTTGCATCTTTGATTTGCTTTAGATGTATCACTCACTAATATTTCTTCGATATGGTTGTATGATGATATGATTGTTCATGATCCACTTTCTACTATTTTGTGGTGTGATTCTATTTTTAAAAGATTTTCATTGATAAATATCTTCCTTGATGATGAATAAACCTGTATTCATGATTAGAAAGAAACCTATCATATTAGATTTATTTCTTCAATGCATATCTATCTTTTGAAATTTTTCATTGGTTGATGCATGAAATTTTGGGTGGATGTGTAATTTGAGGAATAAGATCTAAAGGTGAAACAACTCCTTTAAATAAAATGAGCATATGAGTATGATTACTGAATTGATATCAATTGATCAACTTAGTAGATGTTTAGTCTGTTGAGCCACAAAATCACTTTCTCGGCTCTACAAGAAGAGTACGTTGCTCAATACACATGTTCAATATACCAATATACATGCTGCTGAGATCACAGAGAAATTTGAAAGCCCTGTGGGAGTCTTATTACTATAAAGACAAGGTTTGCTTAAAAGGGCAAGAAGGAAAAGTTAGCAGAGGAAACAAGCAGTAAAGAAGACGTTTCTTGACCAAAGATGAGTCCTCAGCGACCATTATTCCTAATCCAATGGTTGGATGTGGCCTTCCCGATCAAAATTGCTCAACATATGCAGAAATATACCTGAGCTCGCTGTTGGTCCACCATACTTCTATTATGAAAATGTAACATTTAACACCAAAAGGAGTACAGGAAACTATCTCTAGCTTCTTATATGATATCAGACCGGAATTTGTTAACTCTAAGTACTTTTGCGCTACAGCAAGGAAAGAGCCTATGTGTATAATCTCCCAATTGCCAACAGTTGTGATGATTCACCACCACTGAAATATACAACGATATGTTCTGACTAAATGTCAAAAAAATGGAATTCAGTTCGGGTGGATCATAAAGTAGCGCCGCTAGAACCGGATGAATTTGAAATACTTCTAGAATCTCCTAGGGGTCACGCTAGAGGAGGTGGTATTAGTCGGACTGAGAGATTTAGATCTCTTGGAAATTCTTTCCAAGAAGACACGCTAGCTTATCATTTGTCTGTATTAGAAGCTATATTTCCAAATGGTATAACTGTTCTCCCGTTGTTTACGGGTATTGGAAGAGTTGAAGTTGCTCTTCACAGGCTAGGAATACTTTTGAAGACTATTGTTCCAGTGGAAATTTCAGAAGTAAATAGAAATAGACTAAAAGTCGGTGGGAGCAGACTCACCAAACAGGAACACTAATCGAAATGTCTGATGTCCAATAGCTGATTGGAGACAAGCTCCGGAAGTAACCGGCTGTTGAGCTACCAAATCACTTTTCTCGACCCTACAAGAAGATCAAGGGCTATGAACCAGATCAGTAAAAGAAGAGAAAGATGTCAGGATCTACTTCGACCATAAATAGACACGTGCTAGCAGGGAGCAAAAAAAAACGGAATGCGCATGAAGATAGGAGAAGGTATGCGCCAACAGCTAGAAATAAATAAAAAGGAAAAAGGGAGAAGAGACAAGCAAGCAATCAACAAAAAACATACGCCATCAGGCATGCAAAAATATGTTACCCAATCCTATTAATCTGTAAATAAGACAAAAAAATCAGAAGAGGATATGGCAACAGGCAGAAGCTGTCAACAAGGAAGGAGGACCAGTTCCCAACCAATAAAGGAATGCTTAGGGCTGACGAGCGAAAGGAATGGAAAACCCTCATAACAGTTAATAAAAAAATCAATCGATAAAAGAAGCAAAAAGGGAGGGAAAGCCAGCTGTTAACAAATGGTCACTCCATGGGTTTGAAAGGGTTTATAAAAGGGGCGGAAGGCTAAAAAAAGAGGATTGGAGAAGAGCGTAAGAAGCAAGGGAAGGAAGGAGAACGCAAAGGGGAAAGAAGGTAAGAAAACAAGAAATCTCCTCTGTCCGGCTTTTCTTAGGCCTCATGGTTGCACTAAGCAACCTGGCATCACAAAAGCACACACCACCCTTTCTTGGATTGCTCTTTTTTTTTTCTTTTCTTTTAGGCCTCATGGTTGCACTAAGCAACCTGGCATCATAAAGAGCAGATACGCCCTACTTCTCTCCGTTTCCCCAAGCTCTAAGCACGCTGGATGCTCTACGGTCAATACTGAGTAAAAAGGAAGTAAAAGATGGGTTGTGGGTGATGAAAGCATGCGGATCAAAAAAAAACAACGAAAGACGCATGCATAAAAAAGGAGAACGTGAAAAGCGAACGGGGAATGACCGATTCCTAAAAAAAAAAAAATAATAAACGACAAACTATTAAAAAGGAGAGAAGGAGAATCCCATAAGCCGGAGGAGACTATGTGAAGAACAAGAAGAATACCTGGGTCAAGCTTTTTGCTATCCTTTCGTGCCTGCTCAAACTCCCTCAAGAAATATGCTCAGAATTTTCTTGCCGTTGTCGCCGCAAAGAAGATACGCAAGAGCTGGTTTCTAATCCAGCTGAAATAAGATGAGAAAGATAGATAAAAAAAGGGGGAAGGAGAACACGAACGTCGTCACAAAAGCCGATAAGAAACTTGCAAGGTGACAGCGGTTAATACGAACCAGAGAAGAAGCCAGAGAAAATTCGTTCTTGTTCTCCCTGCTAATCACAATCGAAACTGTTGTGATGGAAGACCGATCAAATGAGAGAGATAATAAAAGAGAACTAAAAATAATAATAATGAAATTTCGGGGAGAACCTGATGAAGAGTGCGTACTCCCCTCTGTGAGAATCCCTTTCGTTTCGAAGATGCTGCGGTTCAAGCAATGGTGAGGGAGCGAAAGATGGGTTTTGTTTCTCTCCAAGAAAAGGAAATTCACAACGGTAGAGTCTGGCCGCCCCTTTCGTCTGACCAGGGGAGCACAGATGCCACAAACGGCAATGGTAATATAAAAAAAATAATAATAAGGTGTACATGAAGAAATTACCTAAAGCGATCTCACCGCCCCAATCGCTATGACTGTTCGAACCGGTGTCGCTGTCGCTCCTAGGAATAAGCGAGTGTCCTCTATCCCCGTCTTTCTCGAAGCCCGCCGATGCTTCCTCACCCTGATCACCCCGGCTGCCGATCCTTGTTCCGGAGAAACTCCGCCGTGAACATTGAGCTAGTGTTGCCGCTGCTTCGAGAGATAGCCTTGTTACGACCACGAAATCTGCCTCGGCAAGCATTGCCAATGTCAGCTCCCCATTTATCGCCGATGACAACCCGAAGCCACCGAAGATCGGATGAATCTTTTTCCATTGATCTCGTTCGTCGCCGAGTATCGAGCCGCGCTTCGCGAAGAGAGGAACAACTTTACTCTTTGGAATTCGGAGATCTCCAGGAGAAATAAGGGCATGCGAAATATTGATGCGACACTGTTCTTCCCATCGACTCCCGTGCATTGCAGTATGACACCCAATACCTAGGCTCAAGTATGCGTGGCATAATGCATGGCATAAGTCAAAAGCATAAAATCTGAGCCAGGCATGAAGGAGACCTAATGACAGTGGCGTTTGAAATACGCTATCAGAGTAAACTTCGCCTCCTAATCGGGAGATATAAGGCCAAAGAGCTCGGGGTCCGCTCTTCGATTATCACGATGAAAGGGGGAAGAGACGGAACCTTATTTTTTTTTTTTTTTTTGATTGAGAGTTGCGGGGTCAATAAAACGAAGCTGCATGGCGTGGCTAAATTCCGCCCTCAATCTTAATCTGGACAATGCGATCGAAGGTCTATAACATACGCATTGTTGCCAAATTAAATGAGACTAGTAGACTTTAGACTTACGCGATGGAATATTGCTTAGGAAGTGTGTACGTCGACGATCATCGTCGGGGCGTAACTCCTCGATACGACGTTGTGTTCGCCGCAAGGCCGGATAAATTCCAAACCAAATCATCCATCACGCCGTGAGGCCGGATAAATGCCAAATCAAATTATCCACTACGCCGCGAGGCCGGATAAATGCCAAATCAAATTATCCATTACGCCGCGAGGCCGGATAAATGCCAAATTAAATTATCCAACACACCGCAAGGCCGGATAAATTTCCGAATTAAATTATCCACTACGCCGCAAGGCCGGATAAATTTCTAAATTAAATTATCCACTACGCCGTAAGGCCGGATAAATTACAAATTAAATTATCCACTACGCCACGAGGCCGGATAGATTCCAAGTTAAAGTTATCCAACACGCCGCAAGGCCGGATAAACGCAAAATTAAATTATCCACCATACCGAAAGGCCGGATAAATTTCCGAACCGAATTATCCATCACGCCGCGAGGCTGGACAAATTTCCAAATCAAACTATCCAATACGTCGTAAGGCTGGATGATCCCCCAAACCAAATATCCGATACGTCTAAATGCAATTACGGTGGAATATTGTTTGGGAGGTGCGTACGTCGATGTTTACCATCGGGGCGTAGCTCCTCAATATAACATCGGGTCGCCTAGACCGGATATCGCTCAATAAGGTGCTTCAAAACCGAAAGTCCGATGAGCACATGATATTCAAATTGATGAAAGAAGCCCATTCTCTCACCGTTTAAATGCTGTGTCAAATTTTGCATTTCGTTACGTTTATAAATGATATTATCCAATTTCTTTCTCTTATCTCATTGCGTATTATAGATCTCTTAATCAAAGGTTCCCTAATTTTAGGGGTAATTAACGGCGAGCGCTTGCGCTCCTTGGAAGCCAGAACCCATTAAACAAAAGCCTTATTAATTTAAGGTGGATTTGAAACGGTCATAATACATTCTCAATGTAACAAAAATGACCCCACAAATTCTGGCACGCCCGGTGGGACCTGGCTTCTCCTTTCATCTTTAAGATCTATATTACACGACACAAAGACTTTACATCCTTGTTCTTATACTCCTCTTGTTCTACACAGCAATGGCAGAGAAGCTGAACATCTTTGTTGAGGACGCATCAATAATCATGCATGGCGTTCAATTTGGCTCTATTTCGGAGGAGGACGTTGAGTTCATCTATCTACCCTCTACAGACTCCGAGAACATTAAAGGCAAAGGAGAGAATGCTCGGGTTATCAAGAGTAAGGCCTCCCTGAAGAAGAAGGAGACTGCCACGAAAAAGGAGGAGCCGTCATTCACTGATAATGGGGGCATGTTCAACAAAGAAGAGGAGGAACCATCTTTCACTATTAACAGGGGCAAGATCCACCAGACTATATTCTCAAACTCTGAAAATACAAAGAAGCGGGAACGACAAGCCTTAAGGAAGAAGGAGGCTAGGCTCTACAAACAAGGTCGCCTAATCCCTGTGAGGCGTAACCATTCTGCTGCTAAGACAGAAACAGCCGTAACAAACAAATTTGCCCCACTTCTATCAGTTATGAGAAATTTGTTGGGGTATGCCCTTAAGGCTAATGTTTGAGGCCTTGGGATTGTATCAGCATCATGTAATAAACTCTTATGTTTATAAAGGCATGGTTGTTATTCAGTTTGTTACATTATCTGCTGTAATAAGTGTACTTCTGAATAACGTCTCAAAGCTGTTCAGCTGGGCTGACATGCAGTGAAGTCCTTAGTCGAGATATCTTGGTGAACATGAGACAGCCTTGATATGGTTAAGACTAATATGTGCTCTAATCTTATAGGATGCTTCGAGCATGGAATAAGATGTAGACTCATGGGTACATTGGATGTACTGGACAGACCCTACTAGGATATTCAATTGCTTGTCACAATGTGAATAATCCTTGAATGCGACAAGTGGCACATTTCCTCTGACTTGAGATCACTTGTGTTTTCTAAATGATAATTGTCATTGTTTTGAGGTAGTTCAATATCATTTGAAACATAATGGTTATAGACTATCTTGGATGGTGAGCTTGAGTCAGGTTAGGGCATTAGTGATAGACAAAGGATTGCCGTCTCTATAATTGGAGTGTGATGTTCTAAAGGGGCCCCCTGGATGAGATGATTGAGTGTTGGGGTATGCCCTTAAGGCTAATGTTTGAGGCCTTGGGATTGTATAAGTATCATGTAATAAACTCTTATGTTTATAAAGGCATGGTTATTATTCAGGTTGCTACCTTGTCTGCTGTAATAAGCGTACTTCTGAATAATGTCTCAAAGCTGTTCAGCTAGGCTGACATGCATATGTCCTTAGTCGAGATATCTTGGTGAACATGAGACAGCCTTGATATGATTGAGACTAATATGTGTGCTAATCTTATAGGATGCTTCGAGCATGAAATAAGATGTAGACTCATGGGTACATTGGATGTACTGGACAGACCCTACTAGGATATTCAATTGTTTGTCACAATGTGAATAATCCTTGAATGCAACAAGTGGCACATGTCCTCTGACTTGAGATCACTTGTGTTTCTAAATGATGAATGTCATTATTTTGAGGTAGTTCAATATCATTTGAAACATAATGATTATAGACTATCTTGGATAATGATCATGAGTCAGGTTAGGACACTAGTGATAGATAAAGGATTGCCGTCTCCTTGTTCAAGGAGTGTGATGTTCTAAAGGGGCCCCCCTGTATGAGATGATTGAGATAGTGTATGGCCATACCCAGATGACTATGTTCATCTGATCTAATCATGCTCATTGTATTGGAGTTACAGGCTTGACATGCTTGTCCAATAAGAACATCCAGTGGCAAAGGAAACATGTATGCCTTGTGAAGTGGATTCACACTTGTGCTGTGGTTTGGGTGTAGTCTTGGAAGACTCTTTCCTTTATATCGGGAGACAGTGATGTGTTGCTAGATACCCCTCACTGATTGTGATGACGTGAGTTATCATTACCGACATTTAAAGGAAACCCTTAGGGTCGCACAATTTGGTGATATGACTTACTTGAGTCAGATCGGGTGGACTGGATTGTTTTGATTCAGTTTAAAGGAGATTAAACTCTGATTGTAAGTGAGATCCAGTCTGATCATGTTTGATTGATTAGGGCTTGAGATCGGTAAGCTTTGATCGAGAGTGTGGATGCTAGATCTGGGAGATCAAGAGCATCAAAGGATGAACGGTCAGATCTTGAACCTTAGGGTTTATTTTGGTCTGGACCAATACTTGGGCTGATTTGGTTTGGTCATTGGACCAACTACATTGAACCGGCTCATATGTGAGCGCTTGGTTCATTTGTGAGATGAGATATGCGTTTGGTTCACTTCATGTGAACGCATAACGCATGTGTTGAAGACTTACCATTTATGGCATTTCGGTTTTGCCATAGTGATGAATGTCTCCACATTCGATCACAAGCTTGGAAAAACGCTCATCTCCCTTTTGGCTCTCGATGACACTCGAACTCTCGGGTGGTAGAGGTTGACGAGAAGAAGGATCGGCCAAGAAAGCTTTCATCATCTCCTTCCATTCGACAAGGAACCTTGGGTGCCTTGCTAGCACAAGTGATGCCAAGGAAGTAAGAGATCTTCACCTTGTGTGTGAACTTTTGGAGGAGATCAAAGTTGCTCTCTTCTTCCAAGCCGACATCCAACTTCATGGCGTTGGTATGATCCCTTTAAAGATCCTTTCGCTTATACATAAGTTAACCATATGATCTACATGCGATCATGAGGGTGACACCCCTAAAATTGCATTTGCGCCCCCCTCTAGAAAGGGGCTTTATCCGCTTGCGCTCCCCCTTGAAGGGGACCTAACAATTGGTATCAAAGCTTGGGATTCATGTAGATTCATATGATTGCTTCATGTTGCTTGTTTGTGATCCGAGTATGTCAACGCATGTTATAGATCTATCTTGAAGTTTCATCATGTTTGCGCTTGTTACCATATATCTAGTTGCGCATGCTAATGTAGATGAAAGCTTCTTACTTTGTTGTTGCGCATGTTGTAGTTGGTTTTTACCTAAAACTTGTAACATCTTGCGCGCTCCATTTAGATCTAATGGCGTCTACTATAAACCCTTAGATGGGTTGATGGGGTTGAAGTCACCTCTAGGGTAGATCCAATAGTCTGATCAGACCATCTGACAGCCTAGATGGATCGACCAGATGGCACCTGTGCGCAAGCATGAGGTGGCCATAGGTCGATTGCATCTTAGGCGTGTAGCGAGGTCTGGTTGAGACAACCAGTGAACACACATGAGTTAGGCCCGGGGTCACACCCGCTTGCCAGAACTCATGAGGGTTGTTCAGCCCTTGGCGCATGCATGGTTGACCATTAGGTCAACTCGGGTCAGTTAGGACTCGGTGCATGCAAGGGCAGAGGATCTGACCAGATGGATGAGTGGATCCCTATCAATGGACCATTGTAAGGTTGTAGAACACATAAGAAAATTAAAATTGATGCCAATGGGGTTTTCAAAATTTTATTTTCTTGTTTTAGGATCACATGTTGATTGATGCCATGATGCTTGTCTATTTATTCTTATGTGGGCTGCCCATGTTAAATGTGTGCTGTGCTGGGGCCTGCGTGCCTGGAATTAAACTTGTAAATTAATTTGTGATCTGCGAATCACATTTTTAATTAATCTATTGTATAATTGACCTGCGAGTCAAACTTGTCTAGATAGATCAAATTGTATTTGATTAGACAAGAGCACAAAGGCACACATCCCAGAGGGGCATTCAGCTGGTGGCGCACCTGAGGTGCTCTTGGAGCTAGGGCCCTGGGTTGGACCAGATGAGATGCAAATGTCCCAAGAAGCTCAAGTGAAGACTTAAGATAATTTAAGGTCTTACTTAGGCTATGGGCTTTTACCACATAAGATCTGCATGCTTTCTACTTATTGCTTATAATTAGAATTGCATGTTTAGTTATCTTCTGCTATAGCCATAGGATTTGCCTGATAGTAAGAAGATAAAAGACCGTTAAAATCCAAACGCTAACATATCAAGCTCGTAAGCCTTCTGACGCGAAACCTCACTATTCTGATTATCGTTGGAGCCGTGTTGTACCCACTCAGTGGGCACGTCCATCTATCTTCAGATGGTGCTGGATTACACCTGCGTGTTACAGAGAAGGGATTTATCGCTTCTCGTTGCTCAGCATAGCACGTGGTGGTCCAGGGAGTAGGTCGGGTCAGCTTGACCATGTAGGCTACATATGTGGCGCATATGGTAGCACATGGAGGCAGCCATCTGTGGGATCAGAGACTGTGTTGTACCAACTCAGTTGGCACAGTCTGCTGGATTGCCCAGATGAAGGGGAATCGCACGGGTTGGCGATTGGCTGGGACAGCCTACCAGAAATTAGTGCTTGTCATCTCTGTGCATCTTATCTCGCCTGAGCGGGACGCGGAGACCAAGTATGAAATCTGGATCCCATCTCACTAAAAGAGTATTACTCTTTCGGACTGTTTTATGGATTTTACAGTCAGCTAAAATAGTGAGAAAAAGGAATCATTCTTAAGTCCTGATTGATTCTTAACATTGATACTGACCTTGCTGTTCTTGCATTGTTGTAGATACCTGCAGCAACGAACACCATGAGCTTCAATGTGCGATCCCTACTGGAAAGGGAGAAGTTTGCTGGGCCAAACTTCTCAGACTGGTTCGGACACCTTAAGATCGTTCTTAAGGCAGAGAGGAAACTGTATGTCCTCGAGACGGCTGTGCCGCCTCAACCCGCTGCGAACGCCGCAAGGGCGGTTCGGGATGCCTATGAAAAGCACGTCAATGATAGCATTGATGTCGCTTGCCTGATGCTAGCGTCTATGACGCCACCGCTGCAGCGTCAGCATGAGGATATGTCGGCTATAGAGATCATAGCGAACCTCAAGATGCTGTATGCTGCACAGGCGAGGACAGAACGCTATAATCTGACGAAGCTCTTCTTTCAGAGCAAACTGGCTGAAGGGAGCCCAGTGGGAGCTCACGTGCTCAAGATGATTGGGCACAAGGAGGCTCTGGAGAAACTGGGGCATACCATTAACCAGGAGCTTGCTGTAGACATCATTCTACAGTCTCTTCCGCCTTCTTTCGATGCGTTCATCATTAACTTTAATATGAACAAAATCGATTGTACTCCGGCAGAGCTGTTGAATATGCTCTTGACTACTGAGGAAACTCTGAAGGGAAAGCCTTCAACCTCTGTCTTAATGGTTCCTTCAAGGAACAAGAAGAAGGGGAAGAAGGGCAAGGCCCCTGTCAAGAACTACAGTAAGGCGCTGAAACAGAAGGTGAAGCGGTCGAAGGACAACAGGTGTTTCCACTGTGGCCAGCTGGGTCACTGGAAAAAGGACTGTAAAGCGCTCCAAGGAGATAAGAGGGGAAGCATCGCTTCTGGCTCAGGTATATATGTGACTGAGGTCATGTTATCTTCTTCTACTATATCATGGGTGTTGGACACTGCATGTGGAGTTCACATTTGTTCAAATGTACAGGAACTCAAGAGAAGAAGGCAGGTGGGACAGCATGAGGTAGACCTACGAGTTGGAAACGGGGCACGGGTTGCTGCTGTTGCTGTAGGAGACTATTTCATTTCTTTACCATCTGGCATTGTATTAGAATTAAACAATTGTTATTTTGTACCCAGTATTACCAAGAATATTATCTCTATTCCTGCTCTTGTCAGGAAAGGATTTGCCTTTGAATGCAAGATTTCAAAGTGTGTTTTATCTTATGATAATATTGTGTATGCAACTGGTTCAATTAACAATGGGTTATTCATGTTGGACATGGAATATTCTATACAAAACATTGATAATAAGAAAGCCAAGTATGCTGATGACAGCACCTTGCTATGGCATAGTCGTTTAGGCCATATTAACGAGAAGCGCATTAAGCGGTTGCATGATCATGGACTGCTGGGATCATTCTCCTATGAGGAGATTGATACATGCAAAGCTTGTTTAATGGGTAAAATGACGAAGTCACCTTTTCCTAACAAAGGTCAAAGGGCTTCAGGTTTACTTGACCTTATACACAGTGATGTGTGTGGGCCTTTTAGTAAACATGCCAGAGGTGGCTATCATTACTTCATTACCTTTACTGATGATTTCAGTAGGTATGGATATGTCTATTTGATGAGACATAAGAGTGAATCTTTTGACAAGTTCAAAGAGTTCAAAAATGAAGTACAGAATCAGCTAGGCCGAAATATCAAGGCACTTCGTTCTGATCGAGGTGGTGAATACCTAAGTCATGCGTTTACTAACTATCTGAAGGAGTGTGGGATTATCTCACAGCTCACTCCGCCAGGAACACCGCAATGGAATGGTGTGTCCGAGAGGAGAAATAGAACGTTACTTGATATGGTTCGTTCTATGATGAGTCAGGCTACTCTACCGTATTCCTTTTGGGGTTTTGCACTGGAAACAGCTGCAAAGGTACTAAACCGAGTGCCATCCAAGGCAGTTTCTAAGACACCATATGAGTTATGGTATAGGAAACAGCCAAGCTTGACATTTATCAGGATCTGGGGTTGCGAGGCTTATGTCAAAAAGCTCGCCTCTGGGAAGCTGGAGAGCAGATCTGAGAAATGTATATTTGTCGGTTACCCTAAGGAAACTAAGGGTTATTATTTCTACGATCCCAAAGAGAACAAAGTATTTGTTGCTCGGATGGCCATATTTCTTGAGAAGGAGTTTCTTCTGCAAGAGGCCAGTGGGAGAGAAATAAAGCTGGATGAGATTCCAGAAGAAGGACAAAGTAGTCAAGCACAGTTGGATGTGCCTGAGCCGGTAGAACAGGTTGTCGAACAGCCTGAGGCTCAAATATCACGGGAACCGCGAAGATCGGGAAGGATCCGTCGACAGCCTGAGCGCTATGACGGAGTCTACATCATTGATAATGATGAACCCCTCACATATGCGGATGCGGTCAGTGGACCGGAGTCAGCTAGATGGCTTGAAGCTATGCGAGCCGAGATGGACTCCATGTCAGATAACCAAGTCTGGAATTTGGTTGATCCGCCTCCGGGAGTAATCCCTATAGGCTGTAAATGGATCTTCAAGAAGAAGATTGACATGGATGGTAACGTGGTTACCTATAAAGGCAGGCTGGTTGCGAAAGGTTTCAAACAAATCTACGGGATAGATTATGATGAAACTTTCTCACCTGTAGCCATGTTTAAGTCTATTCGGATTCTTTTCGCGATAGCTGCATATTATGATTATGAGATCTGGCAGATGGATGTGAAGACAGCTTTCCTTAATGGAAATCTGGATGAGGATGTGTATATGACACAACCTGAGGGTTTCACTAATCCATCAGATCGTCATAAAATATGCAAGTTAAAGAAGTCCATTTATGGACTTAAACAAGCATCTAGAAGCTGGAATATTCGTTTTGATGAATCAATCTCTGAGTTTGGTTTCATCAAGAACGAAGATGACCCGTGTGTATATAAGAGGTTTAGTGGGAGCGTAATTACATTCCTAATCCTCTACGTCGATGACATCTTGATCATTGGAAATGATATTCCTGAACTGCATGCTGTTAAAGCATGGTTAAGGAAATGTTTCCAGATGAAAGATCTAGGAGAAGCAGCCTATGTATTAGGTGTGAAGATCTACAGGGATAGATCTAAGAGGCTTCTCGGGCTGTGCCAGAGTACTTACATCGAAAAAGTCCTGGAGAGATTTCATTTAGAGAATTCTAAACGAGGATATCTTCCAGTCAGACATGGTCTGAATCTTTCGAAGAGTCAGTGTCCACAAACACAGACTGAGAAAGATGAAATGGACAATACGCCTTATGCTTCGGCTATTGGGTCCATTATGTATGCGATGTTGTGTACTCGCCCAGACGTCGCTTACGGGTTAAGCGTGACCAGTCGGTTCCAAAGTAATCCAGGTATGGCGCACTGGATTGCGGTCAAGAACATTTTAAAATATCTGCGGAGGACCAAAGATATGTTCTTGATATATGGTGGTCAGGAAGAACTCAGTATAGAAGGATATACTGACGCTTCGTTCCAGTCGGACCAGGATGATTTCCGATCGCAATCAGGCTATGTTTTTAGCTTGAATGGTGGAGCAGTGGTGTGGAAGAGTTTCAAACAGTCAACTGTTGCTGATTCCACAACAGAAGCCGAGTATGTTGCAGCCTCGGAAGCATCCAAGGAGGCAGTGTGGATTCGTAAGTTCGTGAAAGAACTTGGTGTCGTTCCTTCGAGTGCAGATCCTTTGGTTATCTTCTGTGATAACACTGGAGCAATCGCACAAGCAAAGGAACCACGGTCGCACCAGAAGTCCAAGCACATACAGAGACGGTTTCACTTGATCCGGGAGATCATTGATCGAGGCGAGATCAAAATATGCAAAGTTCATACAGATGACAATCTGGCTGACCCGCTTACCAAGCCTCTGGCGCAGCAGAAGCATGAGAAGCACTGTAATAATATGGGTTTGAGGTTTCTCAACCATTAGATTAAGTGCAAGTGGGAGATTGTTGGGGTATGCCCTTAAGGCTAATGTTTGAGGCCTTGGGATTGTATAAGTATCATGTAATAAACTCTTATGTTTATAAAGGCATGGTTATTATTCAGGTTGCTACCTTGTCTGCTGTAATAAGTGTACTTCTGAATAATGTCTCAAAGCTGTTCAGCTAGGCTGACATGCATATGTCCTTAGTCGAGATATCTTGGTGAACATGAGACAGCCTTGATATGATTGAGACTAATATGTGTGCTAATCTTATAGGATGCTTCGAGCATGAAATAAGATGTAGACTCATGGGTACATTGGATGTACTGGACAGACCCTACTAGGATATTCAATTGTTTGTCACAATGTGAATAATCCTTGAATGCAACAAGTGGCACATGTCCTCTGACTTGAGATCACTTGTGTTTCTAAATGATGAATGTCATTATTTTGAGGTAGTTCAATATCATTTGAAACATAATGATTATAGACTATCTTGGATAATGATCATGAGTTAGGTTAGGACACTAGTGATAGATAAAGGATTGCCGTCTCCTTGTTCAAGGAGTGTGATGTTCTAAAGGGGCCCCCCTGTATGAGATGATTGAGATAGTGTATGGCCATACCCAGATGACTATGTTCATCTGATCTAATCATGCTCATTGTATTGGAGTTACAGGCTTGACATGCTTGTCCAATAAGAACATCCAGTGGCAAAGGAAACATGTATGCCTTGTGAAGTGGATTCACACTTGTGCTGTGGTTTGGGTGTAGTCTTGGAAGACTCTTTCCTTTATATCGGGAGACAGTGATGTGTTGCTAGATACCACTCACTGATTGTGATGACGTGAGTTATCGTTACCGACATTTAAAGGAAACCCTTAGGGTCGCACAATTTGGTGATATGACTTACTTGAGTCAGATCGGGTGGACTGGATTGTTTTGATTTAGTTTAAAGGAGATTAAACTCTGATTGTAAGTGAGATCCAGTCTGATCATGTTTGATTGATTAGGGCTTGAGATCGGTAAGCTTTGATCGAGAGTGTGGATGCTAGATCTGGGAGATCAAGAGAATCAAAGGATGAACGGTCAGATCTTGAACCTTAGGGTTTATTTTGGTCTGGACCAATACTTGGGCTGATTTGGTTTGGTCATTGGACCAACTACATTGAACCGGCTCATATGTGAGCGCTTGGTTCATTTGTGAGATGAGATATGCGTTTGGTTCACTTCATGTGAACGCATAACGCATGTGTTGAAGACTTACCATTTATGGCATTTCGGTTTTGCCATAGTGATGAATGTCTCCACATTCGATCACAAGCTTGGAAAAACGCTCATCTCCCTTTTGGCTCTCGATGACACTCGAACTCTCGGGTGGTAGAGGTTGACGAGAAGAAGGATCGGCCAAGAAAGCTTTCATCATCTCCTTCCATTCGACAAGGAACCTTGGGTGCCTTGCTAGCACAAGTGACGCTAAGGAAGTAAGAGATCTTCACCTTGTGTGTGAACTTTTGGAGGAGATCAAAGTTGCTCTCTTCTTCCAAGCCGACATCCAACTTCATGGCGTTGGTATGATCCCTTTAAAGATCCTTTCGCTTATACATAAGTTAACCATATGATCTACATGCGATCATGAGGGTGACACCCCTAAAATTGCATTTACGCCCCCCTCTAGAAAGGGGCTTTATCCGCTTGCGCTCCCCCTTGAAGGGGACCTAACATTGAGAAAGTGTATGGCCATACCCAGATGACTATGTTCATCTGATCTAATCATGCTCATCATATTGGAGCTACAAGCTTGACACGCTTGTCCAATAAGAACATCCAGTGGCAAAGGAAATTTGCATGCCTTGTGAATTGGATTCACACTTGTGCTGTGGTTTGGGTGTAGTCTTGGAAGACTCTTTCCTTTATATCGGGAGACAGTGATGTGTTGCTAGATACCCCTCACTGATCGTGATAACGTGAGTTATCGTTACCGACATTTAAGGAAACCCTCAGGGTCGCACAAATTGATGATATGGCTTACTTAAGTCAGATCGTGTGGACTGAATTATTTGGGTTCAGTTTAAAGGGATTTAATCTCTGATTGTAAGTGAGATCTGATCTAATCATGTTTGATTGATTAGGGCTTGAGATCGGTAAGCTTCGATCGAGAGAATAGATGCTAGATCGGTGAGATCAGGAGCATCAAGAGATGAACGGTTAGATCTGGAACCTTAGGGTTTAATTATGATCTAGACCAGAGGGCGTGGTTTAATTTGGTATTTGAAGCAAATTTAATTGAACCAGCTCATTACTTGAGCGCATGGTTCAAAAGATCAGAGATTTGCGCTTGGGTAACTCATGGGCGTATGAGGAGAAGTGGTTTACTAATTTTAGAAGCCATGACTTCTAAATCGTGACCACGCCTCACGTTGAGGTTATCATGCTCTATTCTCGCCTCTCATCCTCCTCTCTTTCGGCGCTTCCTTGGGTGGCGACTTCTTCACGCATTGGAGAAGGATTCAAAAAGGAGAGAACTCTCATCTCATTCCCTTCAACCGAACAAGGACCTTTTGAAGAGCTTTGCTAGCACAAAGATTCAAAGGAGCAAGCCATATTCGTTTGTGTGCGTCACCTTTGGAGAAGGAACATTTGCGCCTTTCCTTCCAAGGCATCATCCGATCGATGGCAATGGTATGAATCTAATCTGATTTATACATTATAAGGAGTTGATCACATGAACTTACATTCGATCTTTTGAAACCCTAAGATTCCGCTAGAAAACTTTGTTGCGCCTCCTATTAGGGTTTCCCCCTATTGGTTCTAGGGGACTTTCAAAATTCTAACCTGATAGAGGGACTGCGGCTGCAAACCCACGTACAGAACAAGCCACACCCAAAGCCTAGAAGTATCACTACTCAAAAGACAACCTCTCGAGGGATTTATGAAGCATACAAAAGGGCTCAAAAGAGCATGAAAAGAAAGGAAAGACGTTCCAAGATCAGCTATAAGGAAA
The DNA here is from genome assembly GCA_027563935.2 of Costus lasius. Lineage (NCBI taxonomy): Eukaryota > Viridiplantae > Streptophyta > Magnoliopsida > Zingiberales > Costaceae > Costus > Costus lasius. Next base: position 31,284,300 of record CM050451.1, on the reverse strand, counting down.
CAGAAGGTCATATAATTCATACAGTGCGAATGGTGGAGCACACGCGAGAGACCGGCTCTAATTCTGAGGAGGATACCCTTCGGACTATGGCAAGGAAAGTCAAGGGTAAATAGTTAGCCTCTATCGTAATCCAGGAGCCTGTTCAACGGTACGAACCAGGAGCAACCCCTTTACATCAAGGAATGTTCGAAGAGGAAGAGGAAGAGGAAGAACCTGTCATGACCACTAATCATGATCATAGAGATGAAGCTATCGCCGACCTTAAGAGACAACTCAAGAAGAGGGATAATGACATGAGCATCCTCATGGCGAAGTTCGAGGAGGTGACTAATGCTCTTGCAAAGACGCAAGAGATGATGTTACGCCAAGAACAATCATCGCGGGAACAAAATAACGCTCCGGCGACATCTTCTTTACCAGCACAATCAAATGACGAGGTCATCACCTTGACTAGGAAAGAAGTACAAGAACTGGTGATGGACCAGCTGAAGCAAATGGAGGGAACCAAAATTGCTCCACGAAGGAGACGAGGGAGACCTTACCCAGCTGTATACGATGATATCCCTTACCCCAAAGGGTACATCGTACCGCACTTTAAGATGTTTAATGGAGTAGGAAACCCTGACCAGCACTTGGCCCATTTCGTCGCGACTTGTGGGAACACTGGCGGCAACGACGCCTTATTGCTCCGGCAGTTTCCACAAAGCCTCTCAGGGGTTGCCTTTGAGTGGTATTACTCTCTGGAGAACGAAGCTATCAGAACTTGGGTCGACATGGAGGAAACCTTCAGGATGAAGTTTGCTTCGATAAGCGATAAGATTACGATCGCAGATCTGGCCAATACAAAGAGGAAAAAGGATGAGACCGTCCTCAATTACATTACAAGATGGAAAAATTTGAGTATCAAATGCGAAAAGCCACTAGAGCAAACCGAAGCCGTGGAGTTGTTGGTCCGCAACATCGATAGCTGGATGGCCCCCTTTCTTTGCGGCAATAACATTTCTACATTTCAAGAATTGATCACCCAAGTGTCAAAGTTGGAACGAACGAACCATCAGCCCTATGTAAATGCGCAGAACCCAAAATTCAGAAGGGAAGAACCGAGAATGAATGAACCCAAGATCGCCTATACGAACACTGCTAGCAGAGGCAAAAGGGTGGAGGTTCATAATACAAACATACCTCGAATCGAGAGAGCGCCAACTCTTGGCGAAAATAGCAGGGGCAAGCCATTGACCCTTGAAGAGAGAAAGAATAAAATCTATTCATTCAAAAGAGAAAAGACGATGAAAATTTTTAGGGACGCTCTGAAGAATGGCTTACAACTACCAGAGCCGAAACGCCCTAAAGAAAGCAAAAAAACTGACGATCCCAACTTTTGCCCTTACCATCGCGTACTGGGGCACACGATAGAAGATTGTTATATTTTCAAAGATTGGGTGGAGAAACAATATAAGACAGGGAAAATAACTCTATCGAAACAAGTGTTGAACGAAGCTCAAACCGAAGAGGTCGATGTTATTCAAATCAGAATAGATCCGACGCATGTGGAAGACCAGGAGTGGAATACCGTGGTGCTGAAAAAGACGCTGCGACTCCTCCAAAAATTACAACAGATACCAGGCATAGTGTGGAAAGACTCTTGTCCCCACGATACGTATCGCCAAGACCTCATCCACCAACGAGGGAAAGTCAAAAGAAAAAGAAAAAGAGTCCTCAATTGAAGAACGAAAATAAGAAAATAGTCTTTTCGGCTAGAGCACGAGAAAGGGGCGATCTCAAAAAATACATCGACTCGCTCGAAGAGTACGTGCAAGAAAGGCCGGAGCCTATAAAACTTCACCACTACATCACTGAAGAGGTGTGGGAAGGACTCCTGGAAGACGACTCAGAGGACGGAGAGTACGAGGTGGAGTACTGCAGGATGATATCGGTGATCCCGGAGCCCTCAAAGGAAGACAAAACTGACGATGTTAAAGACGTCACTACCGCAAGGATAGGTATCTGTAACGCGATTAACCTGGGAAGTGACTCCGAAGATGAAATCTTACCTGCCTATCTATATGAGGAAGTACCTGCCGCTAAAAGCAGTAAGCAAATAAACGAATCCCGCCAAATGAAGCTTAGGAGCGGCAAGGTCGTAATAGGGCGTACGATAGACAAAGAAAAGGAAAAACTCAAAGGAAAACAGATTGAAACACAGGAAGTGGGCGACGATGCAGTGCTCCCACTGAAACTATCCTCTTCGGAATATAATATACTGTCACAGGTCGTAATAGGGCGTACGATAGACAAAGAAAAGGAAAAACTCAAAGGAAAACAGATTGAAACACAGGAAGTGGGCGACGATGTAGTGCTCCCACTGAAACTATCCTCTTCGGAATATAATATACTGTCACATTTGAGGAAGGTCCCCGCCCTCCTCAGCATATACGACGCTTTGATGATGTCACAAGAACTGAGAGATGTTCTTATTTATGCCCTGCAAAACCCTCAAAAGTTCCAAGCGTTCTTCGTGGAAGCTGATATAAAAGAGGCGTTGAGTACGTATGCTACATCGTCCATTACTTTCAACGACGATGACATGCTATTGGGAACGTCGCAGCATAATCGACCACTGTACGTGACTGGGGACGTGGAAGGAATGAAGATAAGCAGAATCTTAGTGGATCCAGGGTCGTCAGTTAACCTCGTAACCTTGCGGACCTTAAAAAGCCTTTCTTTAGGCGTCCATAATTTAACGGCCGAAAAAGTGGTTATCCAAGGGTTCAATAAAAATAGCCAGAAGGCTTTAGGCTCTATATGTTTACCATTGCAGCTCGATGATCTAAAGACCAAAGTTAAATTCCATGTTATCGACACCGATACATCATACAAGGCGTTACTCGGGAGACCTTGGCTCCATGAGAATCACATAGTCCCCTCTACCTTACACCAATGCTTGAAATACCTAAAGGAAGGTAGGGAGGAACGTATCGATGGGGACATCCAGCCCTTCTCAGTGCATGAAGTTAAATATGAAGATGCACACTATTTCATTGGATCGACAACGCAGTCTGCGAAATCAACACTACAGAACTCGATCATCTCTAAACTGAAGAAGACAACTCTGTCCGCATGTCCCCATTTCGGAAGTGACTCCGAGTCATAAGCGAGTGACTGTTCAGCCTCTACATGCGACGTGGTTGAAACTCATGAGAAGGAAGGCTGGTCACAAAGACTGACGACGCGACAAAATATGGCGGAATACGAGGTAGGAATATTAAGAGTTCCTCAAGGCTATCTTAAGGGTTTCACTCCCCTGAACGCATCGCAAGTCGTGGAAATGAAGACTTTCATTGTCCCTAGCAAGAGGGAATGCGTAAAAGGAAGGCTCTTTGTTCATAAACCAATACACTTCTATCAATCAGACGAAATTCATCACATTAGGACAAATAAGGAGAATGACCCAGAGTCAACGCAACTTATCGAAGCCCCTCCGTTTGCTTATTACCCTCCGAGCTTAAGGAATCTCGTAAAAAAATACGGTTGTTCGAAGCCCCGTTTAAAGAGTGAGTTGCGCCAATTTGAAAAGTTGTGGAACCCGGGTTCACGAAATATCACATTACCAAATGGAAAGATCTCCAATACCCGTGGCTTAGGGTATACAGAGCCAAACGAAGAAGCTTTTATGTTCCGTTCATATGCTTGCAACATGGTGACAATAGGCGAAGCATACGCAATAGAACAAGGAAATGAGGAACTCAAAAGGGCACCAAAAGAATTGGAGGATGGGGGACAGACCACCTGCGATGAATTGATTGAGGTCAATCTTGGGTCAGAGGAAGATGTTAGGCCCACTTATATAAGCGCACAACTCTCTCAACATGAAAAGGACCAGCTGGAGGCACTACTCCATGAGTTTAGTGACTGCTTCGCATGGACATATAAAGAGATGCCGGGCCTCAGCCCGGAGGTTGCCGTCCATAATTTATCAATCGGTCCTGATGCTACTCCGGTAAAACAAGCACCAAGAAGAATGAGGATAGAACTTGAAGAGCAAATCACCCTTGAAATAAAGAAATTAATCAAGGCGGGTTTTATAAGAGAGGAGAAATACGCAGACTGGATAGCAAGTATCGTCCCTGTGAAGAAGAAAAATGGGCAAATCCGGATCTGCGTGGACTTCAGAGATTTGAATAACGCATGTCCCAAGGACGATTTTCCACTCCCTGTGACAGAAGTAATGATCGACTCGGTGTCAAACTTTGAAGTGTTCTCATTTATGGATGGGTCATCTGGTTACAATCAAATTAAGATGGCGCCTGAAGACGAGAAGCACACTGCATTTCGCACGCCTATCGGCATCTTTTGCTATACCGTCATGCCGTTTGGGTTAAAGAACGCCGGGGCAACGTATCAACGCGCAATGACTAAGATCTTTGACGATTTAATCCACAAACTCGTCGAATGCTACGTGGACGATTTGGTGGTTAAGTCGCGATCTAAAGCAGAGCACTGTCAGGACTTGAGGACCGTGTTCACCCGCATCCGCAAGTACAACCTCAAGATGAACCCATTCAAATGCGCGTTCGGAGTATCATCTGGAAAATTCCTGGGTTTCGTGGTCAGACACAAAAAAATTGAAATTGATCCCGCGAAGATAAGCTCAATCAAAGACATGCCGCCCCCAAAGAACCTTAAAGAGCTTAGATCCTTTCAAGGACGACTGGCTTATATTAGGAGGTTCATTTCCAACCTATCCGGGCGAATCCACCCCTTTTCGAAACTGACAAAGAAAAATGCTCCATTCATTTGGGACAGCACGTGTCAAAATGCTTTCGAAAATATCAAAGGATATCTTTCATGTCCTCCAGTCCTTGGGGCACCTATCACCGGAAAACCACTCATCCTATACACTACGGCATTGGAGGCATCCTTGGGGGCACTATTGGCCCAGGATAACGACGGTGGGAAGGAGATCGCCTTGTACTATCTTAGCCGAATGTTCGTGGGGGCAGAGCATTCCTATTCTCCAATTGAAAAGCAGTGTCTGGCATTGATATTTGCTATTAAGAAGTTAAGACATTATCTCCTTGAACATGAAGTTTGCCTCATATCAAGAGTCGACCCTTTGAGATACCTGATGACAAGACCTACCTTAACAGGACGATTGGCTAAATGGGCCGTCCTACTTCAGGAATTCGACATCACATATGTGTCGCAGAAAGCAGTAAAAGGGCAAGTTCTCGCCGATTTCTTAGCAGCTCATCCTGTCCCCGATGACTCTCCTCTGAGTTATGACTTACCAGACGAGGAAATATTAAATACCGAAATCGACCATGGATATTGGGAACTCTACTTCGATGGGGCGTCTTCAATTCAACCAGCTATTCCCCCAAATATCCCAAAAGTAAAGTCAGGGATCGGCCTGGTATTCATCACCCCGGAAAAAGGAATATTGCATTACTCCTTAGCCCTCACTGGTCCTTGCACCAACAACGAAGCTGAGTACGAGGCTTTAATCGCCGGACTCGAGCTCGCGCGGGAGATGAAAATCGAAAGAATGCATGTGTACGGCGACTCGCAGCTCATCGTCAAGCAGGTGACGGGTAAGTACCAAGTCAAGAAAACGGAATTGCACAAATATCATACGAAAGCTGTGGAACTCATGAAAAAAATACCGTACATCACTCTGACCTGCGTCGCTAGGGCTGCTAATGGTAGAGTGGACGCACTGGCAAAGTTTGCCAAGGAGCTAGTTGGGCCATCCATTGACCAAGTCAATATCGTGATCAGAGACAGGAAGCTGATCGCACCAGCCGAAAATGATAACGCCGACAAGAAAGAAGTAACAAATGCTATGACAACCTCCCTCACGCAAGAACGTGACTGGAGGGAGCCCTTCGTCAACTATCTCAGAAATGGTATTCTACCCGAGGATAAGACTCAAAGAGTACAATAAAAAAAATGGGCCCTTCGGTATACATTTGTGAATGACACGCTGTATCGTCGATCGTATGAGCAACTTTGGCTCAGGTGCATCGCAATGGATGAGGTTGCTCACGTATTACATGAAGTCCATTCCGGTCTTTGTGGTGCCCACCAATCAGGACCCAAAATGTATCTTAAGATTAAGAGGTTGGGGTACTACTGGCCAAGCATGGTACGAGACTGCATAAACTGCGCAAAGACTTGCCATTTATGCCAAGTGCATGGAGATTTAATTCATAAACACCCTAACCCTCTTCATCCGACGGTTTCATCATGGCCATTCGAAATATGGGGGACGGATATAGTAGGGCCAATAGAACCTCCTTCTTCTCTGGGGCACCGATTTATACTCGCAGCAACAGACTACTTCTCCAAATGGGCGGAGGCCATCCCATTAAAAGAAGTCAAGGCCACCAACATCGTCAATTTCTTTCGCGGGAATGTATTGAGTCGTTTTGGAACCCCCAGAAGGATCATATCCGACAACGGTTTGGCCTTTAAAAATGCCTTGATCTACAAATTTGCAGAGCGTCACAAAATTGATTGGTGGTACTCCTCGATATACAATCCAAGAGCGAATGGACTAGCTGAAGCATTCAATAAAACTCTGTGCAAGCTGCTCAAGAAGAGCGTTTCAAAGAACAAGAAAGAGTGGCATCAAAAGCTAGTGGAGGCGCTGTGGGCTTATCGAACCACATATCGTACACCCACGCAATCAACACCCTATTCCTTAGTCTTCGGTGTCGAAGCAGTGCTTCCACTCGAGGTCGAAATACCTTCACTAAGAATGGCAATGCAATGTGACATGACAATGGATGAAAACATTCAGTTACGTCTTGATGAACTGGATACACTTGATGAGCGAAGGCTGCTTGCACAGCAAAACCTGGAGCTATACCAAGCGCAAATGGCAAGAGCGTATGACAAGTTAGCCAGAGAACGCACTTTCAAGAAAGGAGATCTCGTCCTAGCAGTAAGGCGGCCTATCATATCCAACAAGATGGCAAAAGGGAAGTTCAACCCTAATTGGGAAGGACCCTACGTGATAGGAAAAGTTTACGAAGGAGGAGCCTACCAGCTGATAGATCAAGATGGGGCGCACCCGATGCCACCCATTAATGGCCGCTTCTTAAAAAAGTATCATGCTTAAGACACAGATCTAAGCTTGACTAAGCGGCACTAGGATTAAGAATGCCAGGTTCGTTTCTGATCGACCATTGGTTAAAACTGTGTAACCTCTTTGCGTGAGTATTCACCCCAGCCGGAGCACAAAAGCGTAAGTCCGTCTGTGGTCCGCTTCTCTTAAAAAAAAAAAAAAAAAAAAAAAAAAACCTTGATAAACCAAATACCAAATGCCACGGATTTTGTTGGACGCTATGTATAGGCGTAGAAGGGATGCTAAGTATTGTCGATTAGCGCGGCAAATTTAATAGGGAACAGTGAAATTGGGCATACATGGTTTATTTTGCAAATATATAGCTTCAATCAGCATGGTGCCCACGTCAAGGTTGAAAAACACCACTGGCACTGGTGTCGGTGTTGAAAATTTGCCGGAGGAGGTGAGTGATATGAAAATAAGGGATGATAAGGAAGTGGAAGCTACGGTAATTGATGGAAATGGGACAGGAACAGGTCACATAATTGTTACGACTAGTAATGGAAAAATGGCCAGCCGAAGCAGACCATAAGCTACATGGCTGAGCGCGTTGTTGGTCATGGATCATTTGGAGTTGTTTTCCAGGCCAAATGTCTAGAGACGGGCGAGACTGTGGCTATAAAAAAAGGGGTTCTTCAAGATAAGAGGTACAAGAACCGAGGGCTACAAACTATGCACCTTCTCGACCATCCAAACGTTATTTCTTTGAGGCAATGCTTTTTCGACGACTGAGAAGGATGAACTATATCTCAACCTAGTACTTGAATATGTGCCTGAGACAGTACACCGTGTTATCAAACACTACAACAAAATCAATCAACGCATGCCACTAATATATGTGAAGCTGTACGTGTACCAGATATGTAGAGCATTGGCATACGTTCACGGTAGTATTGGGGTGTGCCACATAGATATTAAACCGCAAGATCTTCTGGTCAACCCACATACAAATCAGCTGAAACTGTGTGACTTTGGTAGTGCAAAAGTCTTGGTGAAAGGTGAACCTAACATATCATACATATGTTCCCGGTATTATAGAGCTCCTGAGCTTATTTTTGGGGCAACCGAGTATACTACTGCAATTGATATATGGTCCACTGGTTGTGTGCTTGCTGAACTACTGTTAGGGCAGCCTCTCTTTCCTGGTGAAAGTGGTGTTGACCAACTGGTGGAAATAATTAAGGTTTTAGGTACCCCAACAAAAAGAAATTAAATGTATGAACCCAAATTACACGGAGTTCAAATTCCCACAGATTAAAGCACACCCTCGTCACAAGATCTTCCATAAGGGAATGCCCCCAATACCACGCATGCAACCCTGTTAAACAACAGGCTGGCAACACAAATATGATATCAAAAAGGGGAAATAGCGTAACCCCTCAATATTACATGCACAACCTAAACGGCACAAACACAACACCATGCAAATCATCGCAATCTAAAAGGGAGGAAGTCATTATCACATCAATTACAACCCACCAAAATGATCCTGAACCAGTAAGTGGCGTATCAAAGAGTACAAAACATCCCAAATGTTAAAGTCCAAGCGCATAGTACAGGAAGAGATACATCAGAATACAGAAACGTCCCGAAATGTAAAAATCCCAGCGCATAGTACAAAAGGAAACACATCAAAATTCTCTGATTATGTTCTGAAGAACGTGCCTGCGTTCTTTAATGACGGAAGTAAGTCTGCTGCACTCAACTTCCTTCATCTCGCGCTGAGTCTCTAATGATGCTTGGTGGACTTCAGTTGCATCAATTAACTCTGAGTTCTGTGCTTTGGCGGCTTCGATATTCTCCAAATTGTCGTCACAATTTTGCATATCAGAAATTGCTGCACGTCTTTCTGATAGGAGCCTCTCCCTTTCTTCGTCAATTTGTTCCATGCGTGCGTCAATCCGCCGCACTTTGGCCCTGGCTAAATCGCAAGACATCATCGTAGCGTTCTTCTCAATAATTAAACTGCTTTGAAGGGACCACAAGTCCTTTAGAACGGTTGCCTCTTTACTAATCTGGGAGTCAAGAGCAGCAGTATCCAAACTGGTCAACGAGTCCTGCTCGACCTCAAGTTGCTTTAAGGCTTCTATTATCTCCCGACTCAGCCCTTCCCAAGCAGCCTCCAGAGCTTTGAAACTGGTCAAGGTTTGCGAAATGCTATATGAGGAAGCCAGAAACTCTTCTACTGTGGGAAGTGAGTCCTCGTCACGAAATATGCCAAGGTAGTCAGAAATGAGGAAGCGGGCTGCTCTCTCCTGCGATCGCCGGACTACATCCGAAACCCGAGAAGTAGACGGCCCGGAAGGTGACGGCATAGTAATCTCCCGAACTCCACTCACAACCCCTGGAACGACAACACGAAATAGGCTATTAAAGAAAATAGTGGTACATAGCTGGCATATGACAAACCATGCAGACACGACGAGTTTACCTTTGTCGGAGGACCCATCACGTTGGAATCCACCATCGCCGAAAGAATGACCATCCACAACACTTGCCTCCCCCATACCTGCCACCAACAAGGCAGGAATGCCAAAGTTTTACCATGTAATACTAAGATCAGTCATCCAGTACGCGGTATAAACCTAGTTACCATTGCGAAAAGAAACGACTCGCAATCAAGTACATCAAACTGCATATTAGCAGAAAGAATAGGGAAAACATACCTTCATTGTGCATATTCGCCACCCCTGCAACAACTAGTTTAGTGCAAGATACCAGACCGGTTGGAGACCCTCCTGCCATCATAACAAATTGTGTATAGTCAAGAAGGGACGAAGATCGTGCGCAACTAAAGAGACAATATTGGCAATGAAAATCGATGGGAAAGCAAAGCGATAACAAGTCACAAGTATGAAAAATGAAATTCTTCTCCCACTATCATGGTGATATAATGCAGCTAAGAAATAAAAAACGACGAGTGATGAAAATTACCGTCCTCCGCGGCCCCCTCGTTCCCTGCGACGATGTCCATACCTTCCGACATAGGCACTAAAAATGTCACAAAATGGTAACAACAATAAGAACAAAATCTTGCCAAGTGCCACAGTCACTAGGATATATGGAAAGAGACTCGTGTCCCTGCTGTTTTTCTTGAAACATTTTGCCAGTATAAGGAGGAATAAGAAATTACCATTATGCAAGGAAGATACCCCTTCTGCCTCGATCCCCAACGTACTTGGCGCATGCTTTAGACCTACAAGTAAATCTGACACTGATCAAACACGAAATCATCGTTAGAGGCACTATTCAAAAGGTTTATCATGTGTAACTTAAACTACAGTATCGAGATGGTAAAAATGATAAATAGGAGGATATAATTCGAGGACTTTAGGCCTTACTCGTCTCTGAGTCGATCAGGGAATTCCTCGCACTTGCGCCAGTATCAGCTTCCCTCGTCGGTTCCACCGGCACGTGAACAACTGCACCAAGATTAGATTGTAAGTCAGACGTGAGGAAACTTGTGGTCTATATAACCTGAACAAGCCATACTTCCTTTCAAGGCCCCAATCACATCGTCAGACGAGTCGCTGGGGTAATGTTTTAGCAAGTCGGCAGTATCGATATCATCCATGTCCACCACATCATCAGAAGGATGGGCATGTACCTGCGCAGCAACCTTAGTTGCAGTCCGAACCTCTAGAGAACACAGAACACATCATGTTAGAAACAAACGTATATGTCGGAAATAATTGTTGTATCAACAAAACGAGTGCATAAGAGGGGAAATACATAGAATGTCCAATGAAGAAAATGGCACCTGTGGTGGTCAACTCGTCCTTGCTCGCTCGTCGCGGAGTTGCGCCCGGACACCCTTCAACGCTAAGAACAGAATTTGATCCTCGTACGTGACCTATGTCCTGCACCCCGAGTAAAAATGCCAAATCGACAATACCGCATATCATAAAAGAAAAGGAAAAGATAGACGTTACCTCAGATAAGCTAGGTGATGCCGTCCCCAGGTCCGAGATCTTTCGCCGCTTGAGGGATGAGGACCGCGAGAGGTCAAACTCAAAACCATATGACGATCGACTAGTTGTCCTCTTTAGGAATTTCCCTGGATGAGACTTTTCGGTGAAACAAAACGTGTCCTTGATGTCATAACTGAAGAGCGCCTTCAAATGCATGGAGTGCCACCTCAAGTATTCGTAACTGCATCTAGGAGCCCGGCCACGAGCCGGGATGGTATATGACGAACGGGTCCCACGCCGGAGCAGTAAACACCAACAAGAAGCCATTGTCGCAAGGTCGCCTGATAATCTTCCGTAATCCAGGACATTTTGAGGAATAGCCTGATCAAAACCGAATTGACGAGCGCATCTGTGAGGATTGTACACTTCTAAAGATGCAAGATTTCCACTCCTAAAGGGTAGCCAGCCCACCCGAATGCTCACAAGGAATTCGGTAGCAAGCCACCCATCCTCGGTCAATACGTCAACGGGGTTATCCTGAACATCAACCTGCTCACCTAGGCATCCTGCTTTGTTGGGGAATATAACCCTACGATGCCCAAAGATCTTATCCTTACAAAAAAGTAAACGTGCCTCAAGGTCTTTAAAGTGGACTGGATGGGCCCCAGCAATGCACACCATGAGGGGTAACTTGCGTTTCATAGTCTCAGAAGCGACAGTGTTATATAGCCCTTGAAACTGCAAACTGAACCATCCAAACAAGTAGTGAAGGGGAATCAGCGTGTCCTTTGAGCCCGGAAAGTCAGCGGTACACGCCTCTCTCAAAGACCGAAATAAATTCGACAACGCCGCCGGGGCCAAGGAGAGACGAACTCCCCGCGCCAGTCTATCGGCCATAATAAAAACCTCCGGCCTAATGCGATTCGGGTACTTGCAGGGGATGGCGAAATAGCATAGCCAACAGGCTAAAAATGCCGTGAGAAATGTAACTCGATCCATTTCCTTTGCCGCGATAGGAGGCCGAAGGGGTGTATCATAGTCCTGCACTAGAGTGTTTTCGGAACCGACACCGAAGGGATCATGCGGCGAGGGGAAGCCGGTCTCGTATGCGGTGCCTAAGTCGACAAAATGTAAGATCCACTGAGTAATAGAGACAGCCCCAGAGTACCGATGAAGTAGCTCATAGAAGTGGCGGAACACAGCCTTGAGAGAGGGAGAACATCGAAACTCGCCGTGTACAGTCTCACCAAAGAGTGTCTTTTCATCCGGCACATGCTCATCATATCGGGCGCCTAATATAGGAAGCCCGCAAACATATCGCATGTCCCAGAGACTCGGGACAATCTCCTCTTCAGAAAGGTAACACGTATTGGTGGCTGGACTCCAATGTTCTAAGATGCCTTTTAGTAAGGTGATGTCATATTCATAATTAAATAGTGACAACATGACGGCCTCATGAATCCCAGCCTTCTTAAGAATCTTCCTCTCACTACGCAAGATGTATCGCGCCCACTCCGTATAACCGGGATGGTGTGCGACGCTACCACAAATGTTAAAACGCGAGGCCCATCTCGGTACGCGCTTAGAAGCTATCTCCAAGCCTAAAAAGAAGTTTGACTCTTGGTTGGATATTTTAGTGTGGGGCTCAAGACATAAGCATAAGTCGGGGCCTTGATCAAAGATGTGAGATCTGTTCATCATTCCGATGACACTACGTTCCAAAGGCGTCCAGTTTCCACTCTCGAAAGGGGGGTGAGTCTTATGCTCCGACGGCAACAGAGGCATGGACACATGACGGGGTATCTTGTTACGGAATACATCCCTACCATCCAACATTGCATCGCGCCACTCATGCCATATCCCCCGAAAGTGACCGAGGGAGTCACACTTCTTGATATATTCTGCAATTGCCTCATCATTGGGTTCGTCCAACGGCATGGAAGCGCGGCGGGACCACAGGAAGCCCATGAACAATATAAAATAGAAACAGAAGAGCCGGAATGCCGGGTCAACACCTGGAGTGAGAATAAGAATAGTAAGAAAACATGTCAATATTCTGTCTTCACAACGATTTTGTATACGCCTCTTGCTTATACAAACCCGTTGGGGGGGGGCAATTTGTTGAGCCACAAAATCACTTTCTCGGCTCTACAAGAAGAGTACATTGCTCAATACACATGTTCAATATACCAATATACATGCTGCTGAGATCACAGAGAAATTTGAAAGCCCTGTGGGAGTCTTATTACTATAAAGACGAGGTTTGCTTAAAGAAGACGTTTCTTGACCAAAGATGAGTCCTCAGCGACCATTATTCCTAATCCAATGGTTGGATGTGGCCTTCCCGATCAAAATTGCTCAACATATGCAGAAATATACCTGAGCTCGCTGTTGGTCCACCATACTTCTATTATGAAAATGTAACATTTAACACCAAAAGGAGTACAGGAAACTATCTCTAGCTTCTTATATGATATCAGACCGGAATTTGTTAACTCTAAGTACTTTTGCGCTACAGCAAGGAAAGAGCCTATGTGTATAATCTCCCAATTGCCAACAGTTGTGATGATTCACCACCACTGAAATATACAACGATATGTTCTGACTAAATGTCAAAAAAATGGAATTCAGTTCGGGTGGATCATAAAGTAGCGCCGCTAGAACCGGATGAATTTGAAATACTTCTAGAATCTCCTAGGGGTCACGCTAGAGGAGGTGGTATTAGTCGGACTGAGAGATTTAGATCTCTTGGAAATTCTTTTCAAGAAGACACGCTAGCTTATCATTTGTCTGTATTAGAAGCTATATTTCCAAATGGTATAACTGTTCTCCCGTTGTTTACGGGTATTGGAAGAGTTGAAGTTGCTCTTCACAGGCTAGGAATACTTTTGAAGACTGTTGTTCCAGTGGAAATTTCAGAAGTAAATAGAAATAGACTAAAAGTCGGTGGGAGCAGACTCACCAAACAGGAACACTAATCGAAATGTCTGATGTCCAATAGCTGATTGGAGACAAGCTCCGGAAGTAACCAGCTGTTGAGCTACCAAATCACTTTTCTCGACCCTACAAGAAGATCAAGGGCTATGAACCGGATCAGTAAAAGAAGAGAAAGATGTCAGGATCTACTTCGACCATAAATAGACACGTGCTAGCAGGGAGCAAAAAAAACCGGAATGTGCATGAAGATAGGAGAAGGTATGCGCCAACAGCTAGAAATAAATAAAAAGGAAAAAGGGAGAAGAGACAAGCAAGCAATCAACAAAAAACATACGCCATCAGGCATGCAAAAATATGTTACCCAATCCTATTAATCTGTAAATAAGACAAAAAAATCAGAAGAGGATATGGCAACAGGCAGAAGCTGTCAACAAGGAAGGAGGACCAGTTCCCAACCAATAAAGGAATGCTTAGGGCTGACGAGCGAAAGGAATGGAAAACCCTCATAACAGTTAATAAAAAAATCAATCGATAAAAGAAGCAAAAAGGGAGGGAAAGCCAGCTGTTAACAAATGGTCACTCCATGGGTTTGAAAGGGTTTATAAAAGGGGCGGAAGGCTAAAAAAAGAGGATCGGAGAAGAGCGTAAGAAGCAAGGGAAGGAAGGAGAACGCAAAGGGGGAAGAAGGTAAGAAAACAAGAAATCTCCTCTGTCTGGCTTTTCTTAGGCCTCATGGTTGCACTAAGCAACCTGGCATCACAAAAGCACACACCACCCTTTCTTGGATTGATCGTTTTTTTTTTCTTTTCTTTTAGGCCTCATGGTTGCACTAAGCAACCTGGCATCATAAAGAGCAGATACGCCCTACTTCTCTCCGTTTCCCCAAGCTCTAAGCACGCTGGATGCTCTACGGTCAATACTGAGTAAAAAGGAAGTAAAAGATGGGTTGTGGGTGATGAAAGCATGCGGATCAAAAAAAAACAACGAAAGACGCATGCATAAAAAAGGAGAACGTGAAAAGCGAACGGGGAATGACCGATTCCTAAAAAAAAAAATAATAAACGACAAACTGTTAAAAAGGAGAGAAGGAGAATCCCATAAGCCGGAGTAGACTATGTGAAGAACAAGAAGAATACTTGGGTCAAGCTTTTTGCTATCCTTTCGTGCCTGCTCAAACTCCCTCAAGAAATATGCTCAGAATTTTCTTGCCGTTGTCGCCGCAAAGAAGATACGCAAGAGCTGGTTTCTAATCCAGCTGAAATAAGATGAGAAAGATAGATAAAAAAAGGGGGAAGGAGAACACGAACGTCGTCACAAAAGCCGATAAGAAACTTGCAAGGTGACAGCGGTTAATACGAACCAGAGAAGAAGCCAGAGAAAATTCGTTCTTGTTCTCCCTGCTAATCACAATCGAAACTGTTGCGATGGAAGACCGATCAAATGAGAGAGATAATAAAAGAGAACTAAAAATAATAATAATGAAATTTCGGGGAGAACCTGATGAAGAGTGCGTACTCCCCTCTGTGAGAATCCCTTTCGTTTCGAAGATGCTGCGGTTCAAGCAATGGTGAGGGAGCGAAAGATGGGTTTTGTTTCTCTCCAAGAAAAGGAAATTCACAACGGTAGAGTCTGGCCGCCCCTTTCGTCTGACCAGGGGAGCACAGATGCCACAAACGGCAATGGTAATATAAAAAAAATAATAATAAGGTGTACATGAAGGAATTACCTAAAGCGATCTCACCGCCCCAATCGCTATGACTGTTCGAACCGGTGTCGCTGTCGCTCCTAGGAATAAGCGAGTGTCCTCTATCCCCGTCTTTCTCGAAGCCCGCCGATGCTTCCTCACCCTGATCACCCCGGCTGCCGATCCTTGTTCCGGAGAAACTCCGCCGTGAACATTGAGCTAGTGTTGCCGCTGCTTCGAGAGATAGCCTTGTTACGGCCACGAAATCTGCCTCGGCAAGCATCGCCAATGTCAGCTCCCCATTTATCGCCGATGACAACCCGAAGCCACCGAAGATCGGATGAATCTTTTTCCATTGATCTCGTTCGTCGCCGAGTATCGAGCTACGCTTCGCGAAGAGAGGAACAACTTTACTCTTTGGAATTCGGAGATCTCCAGGAGAAATAAGGGCATGCGAAATATTGATGCGACACTGTTCTTCCCATCGACTCCCGTGCATTGCAGTATGACACCCAATACCTAGGCTCAAGTATGCGTGGCATAATGCATGGCATAAGTCAAAAGCATAAAATCTGAGCCAGGCATGAAGGAGACCTAATGACAGTGGCGTTTGAAATACGCTATCAGAGTAAACTTCGCCTCCTAATCGGGAGATATAAGGCCAAAGAGCTCGGGGTCCGCTCTTCGATTATCACGATGAAAGGGGGAAGAGACGGAACCTTATTATTTTTTTTTTTGATTGAGAGTTGCGGGGTCAATAAAACGAAGCTGCATGGCGTGGCTAAATTCCGCCCTCAATCTTAATCTGGACAATGCGATCGAAGGTCTATAACATACGCATTGTTGCCAAATTAAATGAGACTAGTAGACTTTAGACTTACGCAATGGAATATTGCTTAGGAAGTGTGTACGTCGACGATCATCGTCGGGGCGTAACTCCTCGATACGACGTTGTGTTCGCCGCAAGGCCGGATAAATTCCAAACCAAATCATCCATCACGCCGTGAGGCCGGATAAATGCCAAATCAAATTATCCATTACGCCGCGAGGCCGGATAAATGCCAAATCAAATTATCCATTACGCCGCGAGGCCGGATAAATGCCAAATTAAATTATCCAACACGCCGCAAGGCC
The DNA here is from genome assembly GCA_027563935.2 of Costus lasius. Taxonomy (NCBI): domain Eukaryota; kingdom Viridiplantae; phylum Streptophyta; class Magnoliopsida; order Zingiberales; family Costaceae; genus Costus; species Costus lasius. Next base: position 31,267,505 of record CM050451.1, on the reverse strand, counting down.
GGATAAATTTCCGAATTAAATTATCCACTACGCCGCAAGGCCGGATAAATTTCCAAATTAAATTATCCACTACGCCGTAAGGCCGGATAAATTACAAATTAAATTATCCACTACGCCACGAGGCCGGATAGATTCCAAGTTAAAGTTATCCAACACGCCGCAAGGCCGGATAAACGCAAAATTAAATTATCCACCATACCGAAAGGCCGGATAAATTTCCGAACCGAATTATCCATCACGCCGCGAGGCTGGACAAATTTCCAAATCAAACTATCCAATACGTCGTAAGGCTGGATGATCCCCCAAACCAAATATCCGATACGTCTAAATGCAATTACGGTGGAATATTGTTTGGGAGGTGCGTACGTCGATGTTTACCATCGGGGCGTAGCTCCTCAATATAACATCGGGTCGCCTAGACCGGATATCGCTCAATAAGGTGCTTCAAAACCGAAAGTCCGATGAGCACATGATATTCAAATTGATGAAAGAAGCCCATTCTCTCACCGTTTAAATGCTGTGTCAAATTTTGCATTTCGTTACGTTTATAAATGATATTATCCAATTTCTTTCTCTTATCTCATTGCGTATTATAGATCTCTTAATCAAAGGTTCCCTAATTTTAGGGGTAATTAACGGCGAGCGCTTGCGCTCGTTGGAAGCCAGAACCCATTAAACAAAAGCCTTATTAATTTAAGGTGGATTTGAAACGGTCATAATACATTCTCAATGTAACAAAAATGACCCCACATAGTCTATTTTGCTATTTGTTGGGAAGGAAGAATCCAAGATCCATAAAAATAGTGAGAGACTCCCCTAGTTGGCACTATGTAAAATTGATAGTGATACCTAAGACATGGGTTGAAGTCTATGTCCAAAAGATAATGAGAGAGAAAAAGGATAAGACTCCTCTACTTGGCACTATGCAAAATTGATAGTGGTACCGAAGATAAGATTTTAAGTCAAAATAAAAAAATGTGTGTATCTAAGTGGGTACATGCCATGCAAAAACAACAAAATACATGGAAAAAAATGAATAAAAAAAATATGTGTGGAAAAGATCTTGGAAACCTAATTCCTGTAAACAAAATGTATGATAGATTTGAACTAAAAATTGGGTGAAATCATGAGATTGAAAATTCTATTTATTATACAAGTTGCAAAGTTTTATTTGATTGAGATGTAGATCTAGAGGGTTGAGTTCTAAGAATGATATGTTTATTTGAAGTTTTGTGAAACAATTGATGGAATTTTTCATTGATGATTGTATTTTAGAAATTTATTGAGCATGAAAAAGTTTATCTTTTAATCAATTTTTAATTTTTACTTGAGGACAAGTAAAGTTTGAGCCTTATGTGTTTGATGACACCGAAATTTATAGTGAATTTCATGCCATTTTATATATCTTTTCGTGTCAAATGCATACCACTTTGCCTATTTCTATGCCTTTTTTATCAAATATTGCAAAATCTACTTCTATTTTGGTTTTTATGATTTTTAGGTAAAAATGCATGATTTCAAGGCGTTTTCGAGCAAAATCAAACACATAGAAGAATTCCCATCATCAAGAAGAAGATACATGACAAATTTCAAGCAAAATGGAGCCACGAACCAAAATATGGTAGGGCCGTAATCTATATTACGGTACCGTATTTTTGTATGCTACCGTAATATCAGAGCACTGCCATAATTTGGGGAGTTTTTCACTAGAGAATTTTCTTGATTTTACGGCACTGCCGTAAAAAATTACACGGTGCCGTATTTTGGAGCATTTTCAAACCAGAGATATTCACTGAAATTACGGCACTGCCGTAAGCCATTTCATGGGCCGTAATTTCCAGACAATTCCATCCAGAGAGTTCAGTTGATTTTACGGCACTGCCGTAATACATTTTATGGGCCATAATTTTTACCTAGAACACACAGAACCAAAATACGGCACTACCGTAAAATAAAAGACGGCCATAATTTTTTCCTAGACACGCGAGTTTTTCGGGCCCGATTTTTACGCGGACCATATCTTGAGATCTAGACATCCAAATCGAGATCCAAAAGATGCTGTGGACTTGTCTCAACGAGGAGAAGATAAAAGGACTAAAAGCCCCACTTTTTAGGGAGAATCGAGGGAGCAATCGACAGAGAGATGCTGAGGGTTCATCTTCATGCCGAGAGGCATGGAGGCCACCTCAGGCCGTGATTTTTACACAGAAGCTTCGCCTGGAGGAGAGGAGGATACCCCAGAAGTTTCAGAGCAAAATGAGTTCGATTGGAAGAGGAATCAATGAAGGAAGGGTCGCAGCACTGTTCACAAGCGGAATTACGGCTGTAATTTCTATTACAGCCATGTTGTAACGTTATTTCTCCCCTTTCTTCGATTTCTGATTGTTCTAAACTATGGATTATTGTAATTCTCTATCCATGCTTGCTTAGACATATTATGGGACATGGGGTGTAATTCCCTTGATTTTTAATGACTCGATAACTATTATTTTCGTCATGATAATCCTCGTTGTGATAATTTTGCTTTTGTGATGAACCATCTTTAATTTTTCTTAGATTTATAAATATCAGCATGTTTTAGAATTTTGCAAAATAGACTGAAAGGTTGATTATGAAATTTGGAGACCTAAAAATCATTGAATTTGGAACTTATCATAAGAAATTAGGTTTGTTCTTTGAATTCTGTTTTTTAGTAGTTTAATTGTCATGTTAGATAATTTGAATCTAGGATTGAGTTATTGTGTCAAACATGGAGATCTTGCACGAAAGTGAGGATCGGAACGTTGGAGACCCTTAAGTAGAACTTGTGTTGAGACTCGGATGCACGAAAGTGATCCTTGAGATTTCACTTGAGACAATCAACTTAGAATTCGGATGCACGAAGGTGATCTTTGAGTTCTTTGATTGATGATTTACTTATCTTCAGCGTTGGGATCGATCTTGCGTGAAAGCGATGATTGGTCCTTGTATGATTGTCTGCACGAAAGTTAGATAATCCTTTTATGAAGTAAATTATATCTTTATCATGATGAAATTAGATTGACGACCTTTTATTTATATCTAATCATTGAAATTAAGGTGGATGAAACCCTAGTCCCAGTTTCTCTCTGATTTATCTTTTCACCCTTTATATTGCTTACTTGCATTAAAATCGGTCGCTTAGCTAGTAAGAATACAACTATTTGGTACTTAACACATAGGTCCATGTGGATTTGATACTTTCTTTATTACTTCGAGTATCCGTGCATGGAATACAACACAATCCCATTACATTGATAAAATATTAGGAAAATTCAATATTTCTCCTTCATCTTCTCTTAGTACACCCTTTGATCCAACTATCATATTATTAAAAAATTAAGGTATTCTTGTAATCAAGATCAATATTTTAAGGTCATAGATTCTTTCTTTTCCTAGAACCAGACTTAATATAGCTTATGAAATCTCTAGACTGAGTAGATACACTAGCAACCCGAGTGCAACTCACTCAAATGTCATTAATAAAGTATTTACATATCTTAAAGGGACTCCTAACTATGCTATGACCTATAGTGGATATCCTTCAACTTTAGAAGGATATTGTGATACCAATTAGATCTTAGATTCAAATGAAATAGATAATAATAATAGCTAAAAGTATTATTGAAGCTGAACTAGTGACTTTAGATCTAGCATGCTCTAAAGTTGAATGGCTTAAAAACCTATGTTCTTCCTTACCAATGATAGTATATATTAGCCCACCAATCTCCATAAACTGTAACAGCAAAGGTGCAATTGACTTTTCATAAAGAAACTTGTAAATACAAAATTAAGTAGTCATATAAAAATAAGACAAAAGACAATAAGATGAATTATCTTCACACAATGTAGTATCCTTATCTTTTGTTAAAACTGATAATATCCTAGTTGATTGCCTCACTAATCATGCTGTGTATACAGGTAAGGATAGAAAATAGATGGAAATGGGAGAGAAAGGAAAAAAAAGAGAAGAAAAGAAAGGAAAAAAAGTTGAGATTTCATTTTCCCCTTCTTTCAGACGGATCATGATTCGAAGGAAAAGTTGGGAAATTTCCTTCATTCATTTTCCGTTCTCTGCTGATATACCAAGGAAAACTTGGTTTTCCTTTTTCTTTCATTCCTTTCTCTCCCTTTTCTTCCCTTGTATACACAGTGTAATGTTTGAATCAAACCAAAGTGGTAGCTTCATTGAGGGAAATGGGGATTCATCCATAATGGGTCCTCTTATGGTGACAACCCAACCTCTATGATAGGTCGACCCTAGAAAGAAATTCAATATGTAACAACAAGCTCACTAGTTAGCTAAAGAGTACAAAATAAAAACTTTATAAAAATAATATTGTGTTAATTGAAGTTGCATTTTAAAAGGCTTCAATACCCTATTCCTAAGATGATTGATATACTCCTATGTAAAGATAGGAAGAGTTATAAATATAAAAGAAACCCAAAGGTACATTATAAGCAGGGACTCTACACACTTTTTTACAAGGGCTTCTCATATTTATGAGTTTCTATTTGCAATTGCATACTAGAAATTAGATATATCTAGCAAACTCATACAAAAAATAAGATACTCGTGCACAACCAAAAATGGAACCCTATATTGCAATAGTTGTGTCATGTGTGCACCATTCAATGCTGAGTCAAAAGGGGTGTAGTTCAATACCTGATCACTATAAACTTTCCAATGAAATTTTGTATACTAAGTGTGTTGAGCATTGCTCTTCTCTAACCATGTGATAAATGTCAAACAATTAATTTTTTAGTTTCATCATATTAATTTGGACTTTTGTGATTTTATAGGAGATTGTTGGTGTTTTGGGGAGAAAATCCAAAAGTCCCCTTAACTCCCATATAGAAGGACTAGGAAAGGAAACTTGGATTTATAAGGATTTTTTTATCCTTGCCCTTTGGGGCTTCTTAGGAACATTAAATCTATTTATCTAAATTGATCCAAAATCACATGTGTACACGGGTGTGCCACACCATGCCACGTTGAGCCAGGTTGTGGTTGTAGTCGCGGGTGCAAATACGGGTGCAACCCATTAAAGATTGATTCTCGCATAGCATTTAATTTATATTTTTTATTTTTTACCCATATTTATTTAATATTAATAATAGTCTAATTGAGATATTTTAATTATTTTATTATTTTTAATATATCTTAATTAATTCATACTATTATTAATTCTCAAGTTTAGACACGCCTAAATTAGACGATTTTAACTTAATCATCCTAGCCATTATAACATTTTTATATATGAGAAGCGTGTAGACAACTTAAATACATTGCTCACTACTTTCTCGCCTCTTTTCTCCTGCTCTTTGAATTTCTCCCATTTCTTAAGTTGTTCGATATTGAAAGTCTGCTACATGTAGACTCCTCACGATGCGCCAATAGAGGAGCATTGTCAATTGAATTTTGAAGCCTTAAGACCAAATTTAAACCCACATTAAGGGACCAAAAATTTACCTTACGACATATGCTTGTCACCTTGGGTACTTTCAATCCTTTTCTTATTACTTTTAATCCTTTTCTTATTTTGATGTTAACGATTTGCAAAATAGAATTATATGTAGAATTTTTCATTGACCTTTTTGTACACAGAATTTCTAAATTTGTATTAATTTTTTATAAGTGAAGCATCATAGACCCTGTATCTGTTTAAACTCGGGTTGACCAATGTTTAAGCCACATGCAGCTTATGTCCAACATAGCTTGTTTGCTTGTTTGGCATGCCAACGCCAGTCTCTGTTGTGAACCCGTACTGAATATCTTATAATTTAATAATTAATTTATATATTAACAATAATTGATACTCGGGCCATTTAGCAAGCATCCACGATAGATAAGAACATAGTTCATATACAAAATTATATATGCTATAAGCAAAACCAAACTAAATGGCAGAAATCTTCTTGATCACAAGACTCGAGGGAAAAAAATGAAATGATAAATCATTGTTTTAATTCGAAAGGACATGAAATAGATTGTCAGTAATCAGTAATAACATACATCAGTAAGATACAGAATTTGCATCATTTCTGTGCTACAACCACCTTATCTATGAATTAATTAGCAGATGAGAAAAGCGAGACACGCCATTTTAACCATGAAGTGATGATGGTGGTCATATAAGCACTACTATGTAAGCATCCAAATAGAAATGCATTTGCAACATGCGTCAAGACTGTTCCAATGATGCCAGGAATTTCAGCAATTTCATAGCATTGTACAGCACTGGTTGGTTTTTCTTGCCTGCTTGTAGAACATCTGCTCACCAAGAATTTCAAACAGCACAGGTAACAATCAGTACAAAATACTAAAATTTATACAACACTTGCACTCTCCTATTTCAAAAAAGATGCATACATAAGAAAAGTTACAGTTGAACTCAGCGCAAGTGAAAATTCACGAGTTAAAACCCTACAAAATCATTCGTGTGAGTGTGTGTGTATACTGTTGATACATTGGTTATTTTTCCAAACCTGCCGATGGGGAAGATAAGGTTAACCTGGATCAACGAAAAGGACAAACCTTCATATGCTGGTAATATTAATACAGCTATGCTTTCTCAGAAAGATGATTGACTTTTATACCAGTGCATTATAGATCCACTTCAGTTCATTAAATGGGTAAATGAGAAATGCGTTTCTTTTCTCACGCTCGAAATCAAATAACCATGACAAATTATTGTCCAGGCAGTGCTTGCACAAATGTTCAGTATAAAAGCATTCCCTCCATCTTCAATTGTGCCAGTGATTGACGTCTGGCAGAAACACAACGGATAATATATTCTCAATGAAAGTGTGCACGTACCTGTGATGCTGCACTCAAGTCTGAACTTTTTTCGACAAGGCTATCCAGCTTCTCACCTCGTTCAAGCACACTGTCTATAGTTTTATGCTGCATCAGTAGAGTAGATGAGGGTTGCTAGTCAATAAAAGCTATTGGATTCAGTTTGAGTTTTACCATCACAATTAAAATAAGAAACACCATAATCAATAATCTTTTACACATATTACCGGGAGAAGTGTTTAAGCATATCTACAATTATATTGCTATGTACTTGGCATCTTGATATCAAATTTTCAATTTAATTTTATTCAAGAATCAGACAACTACAAAAGCATGTAGCCACAATCCATAAATATTAAAAAAACACAAATTTTCAGACAAAGCTTTCTGCATTAGGGCCTGATCGAGCGGAAGCCTTAACGAGTGAAGTCTACTTGTAATGGGGTTTTCCAAATTTGAACTGACCAACCACAACCTTTTGTCATGACGCTGGAAGTCTGCTTAGGTGCAAGAAACAACTGGAGACGCCGACAACTTATTATTATTTTTTGCTTTTGCTTGGTGAATTTGATTCAGATGTCATCAAGTACAAATTCTTCAATTTCTATTTACTGGCCACAATGGAGTTAATGCTTTAATAATGTACCTTTCCTTCTTCACACATCACCAAGCACAACAGAAATTTTACTTTTACGAGGGGGGCATTTGGAAGCCGACAAGAGTTTGATTTCCTTCTAAGGTTAGTATTATTAACCTTTCTGTGGAGAAATATTTTTATATCAGTCTCGTTCTTATTCTTTAAAACTGATCATTGCAATTTTTATCCGAGTTCTCTCTCCCTCAAAAAATTTTTTATCGTTTGTCAAAGATTATTTTTTTTATCAGAGTTGTCTTCTTGGTCAATGTGATTCTTTTTTTAATTGGGGTTGTCTTCTCCATCAATATGATTGTTTTTATCATAGTTGTCTTCCTCCGTCAGTGTAATTTTACCAGGGTTATCTTCTCCCAGGTATGATTTTGAGTGAAGAAGGGTCAAAAGAAGGTAGAGAATTAAATTACCTTGGATAAGCGCTTCCTTTCCTACTCTTCCTATTCACTTCCCCTTGTTCATCTCTTCCCTTTTTTTCCTCACCACCTTCTCTTCCACCCTATTTACCAAGGTAGAAAGGAGAAGGGAAAGGATGGATTTTGGATATTTCCCTCGTTTACTAGGACGGATGGAAAACAGAGAAAGAAAAGTGGGTAGGAAACTCACCTAGTTTTTCTAATCCATCCAAATCAAGAAGAAAATGCTCAACACCTCGCGACATCGCTCGCCACTATTCGCTAGCCTGCTAGACGCTGCCACCTCACCCGCTCAATGCCGCTCAACTCAACTTGCCTCGCCCGCTCGACACGGCCGCCTCGCCTAGCCTTTCCAACTCGATGCTCCTCGCTCACCCACCGCTTGCTATCGCTCGCCTCCTCCTCTCTTTCACCGCCTCTCCCTCTCCCCATTCATTGGACATGTGCAAGTCACATGACCCTAATTCCCTCAAATTTTCTTCTCTCCTACTTTCCTTCACCCTCTTCTTCTTTTTTTGCTTTTGCTATTTTTACGTTGCCACCGGCCTCGTTCCCCAGTATATTGGCTAACCTCTCACCCTTTAACTCCTTTCTTAACCGCATGCCGCATGGTCAGCCCTCAACTGCACACCATGCCTTTTTTTATTTATTTTGTATTTTGCCGCTTCTATCAAAATTGATGTTGACCAAAGATTGGACGTGGATGAGATTAGCATCAGGTTGTTAATTCAATTAAATAACTTGTACAACTTCACTCTACAACAGTCAAAATCAATCATTTGACCCAAATTCCACTTGATCACCCCCCCGCGTCACGTCCCAAATAAATTTCAGCTGCAGCCTTGTCCCCTCACATTTGTGGTTCAAATCGCTATTTTAACCTACAACTAATGCATTGCCCAGATCTCACGCTCTTTAATCTCAATTTTTCATCAGATTTTGGTCAAAATTAGCTATTTTGACTCGAAACATTACACATGTCGACTAATTTCGCTCCTGTACATTGTGGGGATTTAACACATGACACTCAGCATCTTTTCATCCAATTATGGCTAATATTGCTACTCTGACCCGAGATTAACACATTAGATCATGGCCAGACCTAATCATGTTGACTCAGGATGCTTCCCCTGGTTGAACCTGTTAGTTCAATTGATTTTACTGGTTAATATAATTCAGCAAATTTCTAATTGGCGTGGGTGAATTAAGGCTCAAAATTTTGTCGCTAAGGATACATGGAAACAAAGTAGAGTCCAACAACATAAAAATAAGAAGTAAATTTCTATGTTAAGAGTTAAGACCATCTTAAGCTCAAGTCACTTGTGAAGATGTAAATTTCCACTCGATACCATTCAGCAAAAAAGGCCAACAAAATAAAGATTAACGTTCAAAGGAGAAACTTGAGTCCAGCTATTTATAAATATATTTCTGCTCTCATAAAAAGCCAATAATAACTATTTCTCTTCCACTACTGACCGAGGAACATACAAATGACGGAAGATTTATACACTCATAAAAAGCCTATAATGTCCTATTAGTTGTAATTTTTAATTTATTTTATACTTCTACCTCATATTACAATTTTGATATGTTTGATCCAATTTAAATAGATTGTAATAAGTCAGATTGTTATTTTTAATAATAATGTATGAATATAAAAAATATAAAAAATAAATTTAATAAAGGTTGATTAGTTTGTATTTTTCATATTCATTATTGATATTTTGAATATAATCACTAATATATATGTGTTACAATAGAATTTAAATCATTCATGTCAATTCAGTTTAATTAATGGAATAGATTAAAATTTTCATACCCTGCTGAATTTTATTAAAAAATTAAAAGCATGGCGTAATTATGAGATCAAGAAATGGCAAACATTTTTTTTTAAAAAAAATGTCCAATACCAACTTTCACAGTTCTCGTCAATTCATTTTCACCCCCTTCATGGTAGAACAATTTTGGGGAAAATGGCCCATTGTCTTCCTCTCTCCCTTATTACTTACACTAAAAGGAGGAAAGAACCACGTTATGTTATTGATTCCTTCATCCTCCTTTCTCCTTCCTTTCTCCCTTCATTTCCATTTTAAGTAAACATAGCTTAAAGAGCATATGTCCTCTCAAGGCGGTTACTTAGACTTATGATGAAAAACATAATTGAGAAGGAGAATAGAAAAAGGAAAATAATATACGAAAAAACTTAGGAATGTGAAAGATAAAGAAGAGATATCAAGAGAAATAATTGAATAAGTCGTTAATCAAGCAATTCTATGTATCCATTAATGCCATGCAAGTAATAGAAATCACAAATGATATTTCATCCATCAAGTATATCGCGTAATAGAAATCATCAAGTACATCAAGTATAGAGAACACATTTGCCTACTGGCATGAACTGCACCAAAAATTATTTTGTAGTCATCAACAAAAACTGCTTTAAAGTTGGCATACGTTGTCCTTCCTCTAATCTCATAAATGATGCCCTTTATTTCTCCTAACAATAGAGTAGCACCAAAACATGCCACCTTTACCTAACTCAAACTTTTCTCCAAGGGTAAGTTTGATTACTTTGTCACTGCTTGTTAGTTGCCCACATTCAACATAGCACAAGTCTGCATTGAGTTTTTGTTCACAAACATCAACTCCCGCTTCACCTTCATCACACTTGTCCCTAATTGGATTACATTAAGAAATCTAAGCATCCTCATGCTTATAGAACCATATTTCCCATTGTTGCTTTAGTTGTTCCAAGCACAAAAAATTGTATCTCTAAAGTAAAAGGATGTATGTCTTTTACTTTCCCTTCTTTTAGGTCACAATCTTGGTCTTTCCCACCATGGCACTAAGGACCTATTTCTAAGAGTAGCCCTACCTAATGCAGCTCCCTTACAGAAAAAACACTTGTTATTCTTCTTGGTAGGTAATTTTGAATGTTCATTCATACTGCTCCCTACAAGTGTCATTCCATTAGAAGGTTTGGAAATCCAAGTATCACGACAAAACTCACTAGTCCCATTTTGCTCAAGTGGAATGATGTATGTATGTAGCTCTATTGTTGCTTTGGTAAATGCAAATCCATAATATTTCATTGATTCAAATCTTGTTATGCCATAAAAGCTAACCATTAGAAAAGGCAAAGTTTATTAGTCTCAAACATATCTTAGATGTCCAATATAAGCAAAGAAAAATGTTTCACACATTTACCAACAAAAGATTCATGTTGAAGTTGCTCCCAACTTCAACTGTGAAATGTACCATTGAAAGAAATTATATCTCCATAATTTCAGCTTCACTTACATACCAATCGTGCAAAACTCATTGTATATCTCATTCTATCATTGTGTCGCCACCTTAGTTTAGCATTTCCTAATGAGTAACATGGTTTTGGAATCCTCAATCTTAAATATATACAAGTATCCTTCTCCACTCACATGAATAGCTTTCATGAGCATTGTTCATCATGTTAGTTCATTCAATTTTGCCACAATACTACATAACTTATTGATTGTTCTCAATCAACCAAGAGGCATACCCACTACACTCTCAACGTCTCAATGCTCTTAATGTGTTCCTCAAAGAAGCACAATATTTCAGGCGCCTCTTTCATCACATAGATTTACAACTATATATTAATAATCTCTTCATGGACAACACTTTCATGAGTTATGTAAATATTAGTTTCACCTTCCCTTAAATCTTCAAGTCAATCTACTCATATACCAATCGTCACCATCTTAGCTTTTTCCCATCACCATCTAATATATTACTCTACAGGTATTCAATATATTCTTACAATGTCTAAAATATTGACATTACAAGTAATAAGCTTGGAGGACAAGAAATGGTAAACCAACACACTATAACTACAAAGCATAATGAAGAGCAAATAATAATACGTAAGAATGTTCAAAAACAACGGGTATGACACTCACAAGTCACAAGGGTTTCAAAAGCAAAGTGCAAAAATATTCAATTTTAAACTTGGATAAGTCCAAGAACTAACTTAACATAAAACACACCCTTTAGCTACTACTCCAATGGATAAAAAAGTCTATTGCGTCTTTGAGATGAAAAATGACTCAGGAGGATCAATTTACATAACACACTTGTGAAATGTTATGCACCCTAATTTCTCTTACCCAAACTATATAATTGATCCATTGGGCTAGTCCCGTGGAATACAGCATTGTTTATAAAAGAAAACCATACAACAGTACATACATTAGGGTTCAAAAATCAAGCCACATCACTCAATATAAACTGCACACTGGTCTAAGACAACCAATACCAATATACCATGTGTTAGGACAACTAGTCCAATGCATTATAGTGTCATACATCTATCAATATGGGTATATACTATGTGCCAGGACAACTAGCCCAATGCATTATAGTGTCATACATCTATTAAAATTGGTCTGGACTAGCATAGTAATATGGACCATAAATTGAAATACCAATCCAAACCAATAGGTATTTCCAATTCATAAGTGCTGACCAATGTTGTCAAATTGCAACTATTGTGCCGCCATAGTGTTTTTGCATTACGGATTCTGACCATTCTGCAATGCAGTGCTTGTAGCATGATAGGTTTCATTATTTCCACCATTGTTGACATAGCTTTTCATATTGCGGAGATAATAGAGATTGTGTAACAAGTGGTTAGTTGAGAAGATGAATAGTAATAAAGATGAAGCTAGGAATAAAAATGTGGCTTCAAAATTTGCATATACTAAAAAAAACCCTAGTGTTGTTGGTGCTGCATTTAAGCAAATGATAAGTGCATTTCCTTCAACCAAAAATGGAAAAGATAATGTGGTTGAAGGGGAAGATAATGCATTCTTGGAAGAATTAGAAGTCGTTAATTTTGAGGATTCAAAATAAGAAGTTATCACATATGACTCACTATCCGACAGTGAGAATGATGATTACGACATGCACGGGGTGGATGAGAAAGAAATATGAATAGATCTTTTTTTTGTCTTTATTTAGTGTTTTCAATATTTTGTTTTGATCTATGTATTTGTTTATGTTTTGAAGTTTGAAAATTTAAACTTATGATTTAAGTTGAGTTAGTAATATGTCACATAACATTTGTTTTAATTGCTATATGACTTTCGCTACTATATATCACATTGTGAATTTTTAACTTTCCATCAATTTTTTTTAATCTGTTATTGTTGTATGACTTTCGCTACTATATATCACATTGTGAATTTTTAACTTTCCATCAATTTTTTTTAATCTGTTATTGACAACACTGGTACCAACTAGTATGTACTAATCTAATATTGGACCGGTATACCAATTTAGACAAAAGATGCTAGGTGAACAGAAGTGACCAACAAAAACAACAATAAAGAAATAAGCAAAGATCTATAGGTGAATGCTAAGTTAGTTCCATATTCACTCTCTATTTTTTTCTCTAATGATGTGATGAGGTGCATGTGAACTATGATGGTGACTAGTTATGGAGGTAGGTAGTTGCCAGTGCAAGGTGGTTGGATGTATAGTGGTGATCTTTGATGAAAATTTGCATAGGAAATTATGATTATACTGCAAACTAGGTTGCTATTAGGGGTTGTGGCAATTGATTGTAATAAGAAGAATGTAAAGAGGTTGATTAGACTTTAATACTAAAATGACGTACACATAGAGTTGAGAAAGAGAATATAGTGCCCGTTTGGAAGTGCATGCTTCCTACGGTGCACTAAATGACAGTAGAATTTTCTACTGTATTAATGTTTGTTTCTTCTGCTTCATTGCAAAATAGTGTAAATTTTACTACTGTTGATGGAAGCAGCATACCCTCTTCTTTCCTAGCTGCGACTCTAATGTAGTTTCATGCGCTACAGTACAAGAACATTAAATGCTGCTTTTCTCTCATCCAAAACCTCCTTTCCTCTTGTTCCTTCACAGCCGACGTGCACTTGCTCTCTCTCCCGTCCACCATCGGCCAAGCTTGCAGTTGGTGTGTGCTCCCTCTCTTCCAGCCAGCTCCTTCCCCTCGCCTCCTCTCCCAGTCTCCCATCCGCCGTCGACTTGTCTCACACATCGGCATCTGCTCGCCCTCTTTTTCAGTCGGTGTCCTTTGCTCACCCTCTCTTGTAGCCGACATCCTCTCATCCTCGTCCGTCATCACCCTGTTGACTTGCAGCTAGTCGTCCGCCATCACCCTTTTATTTCTCAGTGGATTGATTTTAAGAGCGGAGATCTACTGTTGCCACAAATATCTTCCGAGGATAAAATGAGTTCAATGCTATTTGATAGTTTGTTTGTACATTTGTTCTTCCTCCTTTTTAGTTTGATCTCTGAGTTCTTGGCTTTCTTTTGGTTAATTGTCCTATAACATATATAAAGAACTTATATCGCAAGAAATTGTTCTCATCGTTTAATTTTTGTTAGTTTTGCAGCATGTTTCTTTTGCAGTTATTTCATCCTGAATGTCATAGCGTCACTACACTTCGTCTTTAGATGGCTGTAATATGCATAAGATTTTAGTAATTGAGTAATGTTACTCGAATGCGACTCCAATTGCTGTACAAAAGACTACAGCGGGCTAGAAGAGAGCATGGTACATTACCTTGATCTGTTTTGGCTTGGAAGAAGTTAGGTTGTCTGTCCATTTAAAATAAGCTTGGCGAGAGAAATTAGGAGCTTAGCCATGCGATGGACCTTCAGCTTGAAAGATCTGTTTACAGATTGTGAGGAATGGTGATATTAACTTAAATTTCTTTATTTGTTTCCTGTCCCATGCTCAACTAAATGAGATGTTTGCGTTATGAAATTCTAATAATTAAATTATCAACTTGTTATTAATTGCATCAAATTCACTTACACCTCTTTTTTTACCTGCATAACAAAGAAACTTTTATCTGGTAAGTAGTGCTATATTTGACCCTTCTAGAGTCAGGAGCTGAATCAACTGATGGGAATGAATTAATAGTTGATACTAGATAGTATAAACGAATTTTATTATTTGGTGCCACCAGGGTAATGGCTCACCCATGTAGATGTTTTTATGACCATCAGCTTAGAAGATCTGCCCTCTGTAGTTCAGTGTTAAAAATTTAGTCCGACTATGGACTGGTATTGATTATATAGGTATATATATACACGTAACACACACTAGTATTGACCTAGTCCGTGTAAGCTTTTAAGCTTTGATTAGTCCAAGCTTTTAAGCTTTGATTAGTCCAAGCTTTTAAGCTTTGATCGGTGCTGACTTAAAATACTAGATGGTTTGGCCCGCATTTCAAACCTTGGTTATCACATATAATGCAAATACTATATTTGTCTTTTTTTCTATACTTTTGTTGTTATTTCCATCTTATGGATTCCTATATGTTTCACTGCTGTTTTGATCTTACTATAGCCATGGCCTAACAAGCTTTAGATGATCTCTCCTTTTCTATTTACCTTCTTCTTTCATTTCTTGTCTTCCAGTGATGGTATATATGCATATTAAGTAAGTTACAAGTATATGCATATTAAGTAAGTTAACCTTGTATTTAGACGACAAATTTACAAAAAAAATCAAAAGCTCTTTGGACTACAAATACAGTACAATTTTTTGTGATGTATGTGCATCTCCCGTGGAGAAGGACATGCGACCTGGAACACACTTTAATGTATAGAGTTAGAAATATGTAGTTGAAAACTTCACAACTTATTAGACTTCATTATGATAAAATACAATTAAAGAATAAGTGGGATCAGCTGAAGAGTGAATGAAAACTATGGAAAAATTTGAAAGGAAAAGAAACAGGACTAGGATGGGATTACACACTGAGACAATAGATGCACCTGCTGATTAGTGGGCTATAAAAATTTCGGTATGTTTTTAATATGTACATTTATTTGTATTTTATATCATTATTGAAACAAATATAATTCCATTGTTACCAACTATTGCAATTGTAGGTTAATAAGGATTTTGCCAAATTCAAAAGGAAAGGAATCCATCCAGTTATTGAAGCCAAGAATGATATTATGTTTGGACACACGATTGCTACTGGGGACGATTGTTATACCCCAGTCTTCCTAGATGAGACATTACAAAAAATGAGGGTGCATTTGGTAATGAAACTAATGAGCCAATGGAAGCTGGTAGTGATGAACCGACCAGGAAAATGGGTGTGAAAAGAAAGTATAAGGGTGAACATTCTAATACAAAATTTCGGGATGACTTTTCACGATTAGTGACATCAATGGAGAGTGCAAACACTTTTGAATCTAAGATAATTGACCCAGCAAAAGAAAGTATCATGGAGGCTATTGCAAATCTAAATTCAATACCAGAGATTCCAATTGATAGCGAGTTATATTATTTTCCTGCCGAATTATTTGAGCAAAAAACCAAAAGAATTATCTGGATGAATTTGAAATGTACAGAAGCAAAAATTAGATAGTTAAAATATAACTTGCCAAACATATCAAGCCTTGAATGGGACTATGTTTTCATATGAGTTGTATGGGACTATTATGTGTTTTTATATGAGTTGTATGGGACTATGTATTTTTATATGAGTTGTATGGGATTGTGTTTTATTTCAGTTGTATGAGACTATGTTTTATATTTGCTATATGGTATTTGGGGACATATGTTTATTATATGGTATTTGACTTCTTATATGGTATTTGACTTCTTATATTGAGATGTATGGTATTTGCCAATTCAACATGTTTGCTGTCAAATTATTTGTTGTATGGTATTTTATGTTGTTTATGATTGCTAAACTTTTAATATATTTATATATTTGCTTTAGGTATGGATGATGAACCAAATTATAGTTTTGATGATCTTGAAAATGAAAATGAAGATTAAAATGAAAATGATGAAGATGAAGCTGAAAATGAGAATGAGAATGAAGATGAAAATGATGAAGATGAGGATGAGAATAAAAATGAAGATGGAGATAAAAATAACAATCGCAAACCTTTTTGGAACCTTGTTACCTACACGACAACTGCAGCTGCAGGGCATTATTATCATACATATATAGATAAAATGCCTTGTATGAATTCTGATAACACACGTGCCAACTGGATGGGAGATATATTACGAGGTCATCCAAAACGTTGTAGAAGAATAATGAGAATAGAGGCACACAATTTTATTAATTTGTGTAATATTTTGGAGAACTCATATGGACTACGGACATCTACTTGTATGTCTATATTAGAGAAGGTGGAAATTTTTATCTACACGCTAGTATAAGGGGAATCAAATCGAATGGTGCAAGAATGTTTTCAACATTCAGAAGAGACAATTAGCAAAACATTTCATGAAGTATTATGCCACATTTACCTTTTGTATATCTAATTATTATTTCATTGTACGGAATTCTATATGTCTTCTAGCAAGAGAACTAATCAAACCTGCTAATCGACAATTTAGGGAAATTCCAACACAAATTTTGAATGACCAACGTTATATGCCACATTTCAAGGTAAATTTATATTAACATTTACCTATTGTAAATCTAATTATTATTTCTTTCTAATTAATTGTATTTTACAGGACTGTATTGGTGCTATTGATGGTACTCATATAGATGCTGTTGTACCTATTCATAAGCAAATAGTATACATAGGTCAAAAAGGACGACCGACGCAAAACGTTCTGGCTGTGTGTAGTTTTGACCTGCAATTCACATATATCTCTTAGTTGGTTTTGAGGGCACCCCATGATAATAGAGTTCTAATGCATGCAATTAGGACTCCAAATTGAACTTTCCAAAGCCACCCCTGGTATGTATCCATATTATATTATATATATATGATACTTATATATTTGATTATCGTTATCATAATATTTATCATTTGTACAGGTAAATATTATTTAATCGATGCTCATTATTCACATATGTCTGGATATCTTGGGCCATACAAGGGAGTGAGATATCATATGCCGGATTTTCAACGAGGACAACCACCACAAGGATTGAAAGAAACTTTCAACAAGGCTCATTCCTCATTAAGAAGTTGCATTGAAAAATGTTTTGGAATTTGGAAAAAAAAAGATGGGATATCTTACATGACATGTCATCATATCCGTTTAAAACATAAGTCAAAATAGTTGTTGCAACGATGACATTACATAACTATATTAGACGAACTACTACTTCTGAGATATTTAGTGAAGTTGATATGAATCCAGATTCAATACTAGAAGATGATTCAGATTATACAATAATTGAATAAGTGGAGGAGAATACAAAAAGTTCACAGCAAAATGATAGACTTCATAATTAGATCGCTCTAAGTCTGTTAGGATCACAAAATTAATTACATCATTGTATATTAGTTATGTATAACATAATATATTTTGTGCAAGTATGTATGTTATTTATGTTTGTATTGTTTACTTTTATTTTAATTTTTAGTAAGATAATTATAATTAAAAATTTAAAATAAAATTAACTAAATCATGAGGATAAATAAAATAATAGATAGACCAAACAATTTTATTATAGCAGTTGCTATAGTGACATTACAGTTGTCAAAGCAGCTCTATGCCTCTTATCCAAACACCTAATAAAAGCAGGTTCTACAATCACAGCATCTCTATCCAAACACCTTTAAAAGCAGGTTCTACAGTTACAGCGCAGTTATAGCAATGCAGAAAAACCAAACTGCCCTATAATGTGGTTGAAGGGGAAAATAATGCATTCTTGGAAGAATTAGAAGTTATTAATTTTGAGGATTCAAAATAAGAAGTTATCACATATGACTCACTATTCGACGATCAAAATGATGATTATGACGGGCACGGGGTGGATGAGAAAGAAATATGAATAAATCTATTTTTTTGTCTTTATTTAGTGTTTTCAATATTTTGTTTTGAACTATGTATTGGTTTATGTTTTGAAGTTTGAAAATTTAAACTTATGATTTGAGTTGAGTTAGTAATATGTCACATAACATTTGTTTCAATTACTATTTGACTTTCGCTACTATATATCACATTATGAATTTTTAACTTTCCATCAATTTTTTTATAATCTGTTATTGACAACACTGGTACCAACTAGTACGTACTAATCTAATATTGGACCGGTATACTAATTTAGACAAAAGATGTTAGGTAAACAGAAGTGACCAACAAAAACAACAATAAAGAAATAAGAAAAGATCTATAGATGAATGCTAAGTTAGTTCCATATTCACTTTCTATTTTTTTCTTTAATGATGTGATGAGGTGCATGTGAACTATGATGGTGACTAGTTATGGATGTAGGTAGTTGCCAGTGCGAGGTGGTTGGATGTATAATGGTGATCTTTGATGAAAATTTGTATAGGAAATTATGACTATACTGCAAACTAGGTTGCTATTAGGGGTTATGGCAATTGATTGTAATAAGAAAATGTAAAGAAGTTGATTAGACTTTAATACTAAACTGGCGTACACATAGAGTTGAGAAAGAGAATATAGATAGGTACAAAGCCGAATAATTTAATACTCTCTCTCTCTCTGAGTATATATATATATATATATATATATATATATATATATAACATGAATCAACGTGTTTAGTCTTAAAAGTCATTTTTATTTAATTCTAAATAAATGTTGAGGATAGGATAAAAGCAAAAAAGGTGGTCCTCCTTGGAAAACATAGCTTTCATTTAGAAGTACAAAGCAATAGATGTGTCACGACATCAACTTAAGCATTTCTAAATAATACTTACTAGAATGATTTTAGTTTCATCGAGATCTCTCTGAATTTTCATCAACTTGTCTGCTTCTGCGGGATCCTAAAGAAAAAGTAGAAGAAAAGTTATCATAGTAGTTTATACTTTATAGCGCAAAAACTACATGGATCTGGAATTGATCAAAAAATGCTCAGTGCACAAACTCTAATAATAATATGGAAAAAAAACATGTTTAATGGTACAGGAAAATTTGTAAGACTCTCTGAAAGTTATTTATTTTTTTTAGGAGAAACAAAAAAAGGGACAGGGATATACCAAAGTTATATACCAAAATGCTTTGGAAAGACTACAATCTGATAAAATTAAAATACTAGTTAAAGAATGAAAAGTGAAGCCAAGGAAGAGACTGACCTGAAATTTTGTCAACGCTTCAGTTAGATATGGCCATGGTTGAGTGGAATCTGTCTGTTGACCTCTCCACGAATCACCAAAAATTTTTTGATATTCATCAAGTACCTGCAAAATTTTATAATTAAACTTATAAGATAGCAGCCTGGTCAAAGATCATTTCATAAAAGTCCAAATACAAGAAAATTACTCGACATGGTCAAAGTAAATGAAGGAAGCTACCTTAGCTAGCGAGGAGAGAAAATATTCCATCATTCACAATCAAAAAATTCTGAGTGAATCAGTAACTTTTCAAGCTTCTGGTAGCAAACTAAAATATGATTGTTTGTAAACTTTACGGATCAAATCAAGTGCTAGAGGGTACGACAAGGGGGTTCCAGATGACTGTTTAAACATGAATGATTAAAATCTATACAATTGCATGGTATCTCTTTAGGTACATTGGACTCACTCCCTAACTATAATTATTTTTTGAGAAAATGAATTCTGCTATTAGCCATCTGTTGCCTCACAGTTCTTCAGTTTCAGCATCTATTATATATTAACAGATTTAAGTGGTTGGTGTGATATCCAAGTTTTATGAAGATTAATAAATACTCCAAATACTCTTCCATCTTGTGTTAGGTTTTATATCATAATTTGCCACACATTTAGAACATGATGCAAAAAAAAATATATGTTTGACAAACTAAGATGAGTATTTTGAAAATAGGGACTAACATGTAAATGTGATAATTTAGTATATACATTTTGAATAAGAATATGTCATCATCTAATGGAAAATAAAAAAAAAACAAACAAACAAAGAAAACAATCATTTAAATAAAATTACTAAGCCACTTAGCATATCATGCTTGCCTTTCAAGACACTTCATGCTCATTGAGAGTAGGACTTAACCTAGAAGTGACACATCATGCAAGAGGATTATTATTGATGTGAAAATAAAAGAAAAGAGGGAAATGGTTATTTTCACTGACAACTTACATTTGGCTTAGGGAAAATTAAAATTAGGATGGTAAATTGGAGAAGAAGTTTGGGGAGCCCAAATTTTTGCAAAAGGCAAGTTTCTACCCTATGCCCTACATTTGTGTTTTTAAAAATATGATAGTTTGATTAAAAAATTGTGTTTATGATTTAATTACCTGGCTAAGTTTCTAATTGAATTTTTGATGTTTTTACTATAATATTGTAGAAAACTTTTAAGAAAGTAATTAATGTGCTGTGATTTATGCAAATATAACCTTTTGAGGGTTTTGTCTTATAACTTTGTATAACCAAATTGTTTCTAAATGGAAATTATATTGGGTACAAGAGAACTTGAATAGCTTTCCAAAGCATCCTATATTATATATAGATAATCATAAATAGGGTGTCAACATTCAACACATGATTTTTAAAATACTAGGTTGACCTTTTAGTGGTATTTTCTTATAACATTTTCATACACAATTCAATTTTGATCGAAATTTATTTTAAATAAAAGTTAAATATCTTTCTACCAGATCATATATTGCATACATCTGGAATTAATTATAGTCTCAAACAAGCGGTATCACTCAACTCAATGTTCTATAACTCTAGAATTGAGGTAGTCTCACCTATTGTCACTTGACCTACTATAACTTATTCCATACTATCAAATTGCATCAAACTAGAATTATTGAAAAGTAGATTCAATTATACTTCCAACTCTTATTTTGTATGGATACTTATAGTATTTCCCTTGGATTCATTTGAATGAAGTAATTGATCATGTTCGTCATATTGGCATTAAGAATCTTAGAGTATAATTTGTCATGATCCTTGTGCAACATTCATGTTCATGATGATTTTAATTTGATTAGTAACCTCCCATCCATTTGTGATTATTATCTAATTTATTGGCACTACAATTGTAATTTTCATTTGATCAAATATTCTTATGAACTTTTGATAATTTGTACGCATGATTATATCCATGGTGTAAAAAGTCAAGTGTTTGAATGCAACAATATCAATATGTTTGGTAATTTTGATTACGTCATAACACAATTATCCTTTCACATTTTCAACTTCTAGGGGGAAAATTACTTGATCCTATCTATGGGAATTATAGCTATGGATATGGAACTACGTCTACATAAAGCAAAGTGTCATATTATAAATGACAAGGTTCATCTCTTGAATCCATGGGAGTCACCAATAGAATCCCTACATATTGTGGTGATAAATGTGGAACTAAGTGTGTCATGTTAGAAATAATAGAGTCACCTCCTAAGTCTATAGGAGGCACCTCTAGAATCTCTCCATTCATATTTAGTGGGACAGGGTGAGCCATTTTCTCAACTTATATTTGTTAGCTTACCCAGACATGGGTGAGTATGCTTTTAGACATGGAAAACCTCGTTCTTATATATTCCCACTAGTTTCCTTCATGTTGCTTCTGATACACATGAGCTGTTGATATTATCCTTTGTTTTGATACACACAGGTTATTGTAATCATCTTTGTTTTCTATGTTTATGATGGGTACAAGCCTAATGTCATTATGTTTAGCATTGGACTTGCTTAGATTTAATCTTTATGAGAACTATGATATTTCCATGACAAATCACAAAGCTTTCTTTTAAAATTAGTAACTTAATTATATGTATTTTTGTTGTATGGTCAACTTAGATCTTGCTGAGTTTTGCAACTCACTCTTTTGTTTTATATATATAATATGGGTTAGGTTAAAGATTGTTTTCCTTGGGGCAATAGAGGAGGTGTTAAAAGAAATAATTGCTTATAAGCTCATGAATAGTTTAATGAATTAGTATGATGCTAAGATGTTATGCTCCTGTAAACATATTTTGTGTTGTTCATAGCAAGTTTGAGCTATTTTGATAGAATATCACATTGTAAACTTATGAGCTAGTTGTGTGAATGAAATATAATGTTTCAATATATCTCTTGTTAGCTAGATTATGTTTGTTGAATTTGTTAAGTGGTATTATTGCTCTCATAGAAATACATTAAAATTGTATTGAGGTTGCCTCAAGCTTATTTGATTTGATATTGGATCTTGGTAATTGCATTTTGTTAAACCGAAAAAAAGTTCACCATGATTATTTCTTGGGGTGTGCCAGTTGCACCCTATAGAAAACTGGCAATAAACATGTTCAACGTGCTGATTCTAGATAACTGCATTAGAGGCTGCCACTTAGGGCAACAATAATTATTTAATCAAATTCTTGGGTGCCACATGGAAGCATGTGGAAGTAGGGAAATGCACAAATAGCGATACCCTACAAGCTGTTCTGTTTTACATTTATTCACAGACATGCTTCAGTCATCGGTTTGTTTAGGAATAAAAGTTAACTTTTTTTTTACTACACTAAATACATCAAGTAAAATATTGCTTAGTGCATTCTGTTCATACTTGTGTTATTCTTTGATACAAATCTGACGTCATTCTCTATGTTTTCATTAACTTGTCACATCTATTAATTCCTAGATTTGGTTAAAGATGACAATCATGATCCTTACTTTACCTCCTCATTTATATCTCTGTGAATCCTGAACCAATCTATCACTTTGAGTCGTCATGTAATTCACTCAGAATCGTTCTCAAAAGATAAATACCCCAACAGTCAAAGTTACAACTAAATTTTGTCACATAAAATACCATTTCACAAAAAGGACTCCTAAAACAGTTACCAGAAATTATCCCTTGGTTCACCAGGTGGTCAACCTGTACCTAGATGTTCATACTAGTGTCTGCGCTAGCTAACTGCCTACGCTTTGCAGTCTTGCTTTATATATCTTTATGTAATGAAATAAAAATTCAGGATATTTATAGTGAGAGAACATCTAATTTCCAAATCAAATGTGCATAACAAAAGCCTAGAACAATGCAGTATGCATCTAAGCCATAAATCGAATGTGGAATTAAGAACATTTGTGATTCATGTACCTTGTTTAATAGGGAAAAAGCGCTACGGACAGGATAATTGTCATCCATAAATGCCACAGCGCATAGGCCATTTTGATTGTAAGCATGCACCTTGTATTCTACAAAATAATGAAATGTAAGATTTACGTTAAGCAATAATTTTTGACAACACAAAAAGTAACCCACAAGGCCAGAGAGGGGGTGAAATATCTTCCCAATATAATAAGGTTAGTAGTAAAATTTCAGACAAACCGAACCAAAATTAATGTGAACCATAACGATATTAACGCTTAAACAGTTTAAAGTTTTAATGCAAGTGGACTGTGCTTCTGTGTCTGGGGAGATATGAAGACATATTTTTGCGATTTAACGAAATTCTAACAGTTCATATGTAGATTCATGGAAATTAAATAAGTTATCTTTATCCAGTGAAACTGGCGTTTTGAGAAATCAACTTGGTCGAATCCTCTACCGGATCAAACACAAAAGATGACAAATCAAGCGACCAATAGGATCAAGCACTTGAGATTGATAATTTGGGCGGGGCGCAACGTAGGCCACAAAGACTGAAACAACATGAACACCAAGGCCGGAACAAGAGAAATAAGAGATTGGCAAACCATGAAGCAATGGATCTAAATTGGAAACCTTCGTGCTGGACGGACTGGCGTTGACCCTGAGCCGTACGCTTGGCGACGGTGCGGCCAACGAAGACGATGAACTCTCTGGCAGCGGGCCTCTGGAAGAAACCGAAGTGGCTGACATCGGATGCGTTGGCCAGAACCACTGGATCCGACGACCCGGTGGAGGAAGACGAATCGCCAGGGCCGCCGGAAGATTTCAAAACGAGGAGGGCGGTGATCTTCATCTCGATTCGTCAGATCCGAACTCAGGAACCCTAAGCAAAATAACAGCAGTGACAGGGCGATGACTTGGCCGAAGGAAATGCTTTTCCTTATTCCAGAATCCAGAGCACTCGAAGATGTCACGAATTCATCAATGCATCATGAGATGCGCATGGTCCTCCAGGCTTGCCAGGTAAATTATCAGTTTAGTCCTTCTAGTCCCAAAAAATCTCTAAACCAGTACCGACCAACCAATACACGCTGGTCAATTTATTACATTAAACAATAATAAACTTATATTATAATGTTTTGTTTTATAAAAAGCAGCCAATTTGAGAATCAATCCAATTAAGGGTTGAAAAACTGAAATTTTGATCCTCCAACAATTATTGTTAACAAGTTAAGTTATAAGCAATTTAAATTTGGAGACCATTAAAAATTATTAAATTACATTCCACGTCATCTATTTGCAATTTTAACCTAATTTAGGCTCCTATAAGCAAAGATAACGTGTTGGTCAAATAAACCCAGGAATTTCTTACTTGTTGGTGAAGCAAGTAATAACGCTGCCCGATTCTCCATTCAACAATTCAGATCCGAATTACAGGACTGAGACAACAACGGGGGCGCTTTTTCTCGGCAAGATCTTGCCGAGCCATCTTCGGCAGGCAGGGTGCGTTAATCGCCCTCCATCCGAATTAACTGAAGGCAACGACCCCTAACTTCGCCAGAAGAAGGAACCTCCTATCTCGGAGCTTCGCAGAGCTCGGTGTAAGTTCTTTAGTAACCAGCTTTTGTACATTACAAGGAATAAGGAGCATCCTTGCCACGAAAACGTGCCCATCCTCATCTGCATTATCAATCTTCACATAAAATTAGAAATTATTTCGTAACAAGATTCTTATTCCTTATAAAAAAACAAAAACTTAAGAGTTTGTTTCATCGACAAAAACTATATATTTCATAGGAATTATTTGATATAATATAGAGTTTTGCATTTTATTTTGTTGTGAATATCGTATAAATTTTATAAAGTAGAAATATCAATCTAATTTATTGAGTGTTGTAGAAATCTTATACTATAACGTGGAAATGTCAATCTAATTTGTTGAGTATTGTAGAAATCTTATTTTATAACGTGGAAATGTCCATCTAATTTGTTTCATATATTAACCAGAGATGTCAGATAGGTGAGTATTGTAGAAATTTTATAAAGTAGAAATGTCAATCTAATTTATTGAGTATTGTAGAAATCTTATATTATAACGTGGAAATGTCAATCTAATTTGTTGAGTATTGTAGAAATCTTATTTTATAACGTGGAAATGTCAATCTAATTTGTTTCATATATCAACCAGAGATGTCAGATAGGTGAGGTATTAACCCTATATTGTATTTCCATTCAATCATCTTTTAATTAGTTTTTTTTTCCTATATTGTATTAACCCAAACATTATCAAATTAGTAAGGCCCGACCTATGTACATATCTATTTTTTTTCTTAGTTTATATTTTAATTTAATTTAACTAATGGTTGGTATGTTTATTTGTTATAGGAAGTGGATGAGAGTAATGAACCATCTATAAAGAAAGTTGATAAGACTACTGAAGCTGAAAGTTGACAAGACTACTGAAGCATTGGCAAAGAAAGTGGATAAGGATGAAGTCTCGGCAAGGGGTGGGCAATCGGTTTTTACCGAAACCGAATATACCGATTAAGATTTACCGATTTTTTAAAAACCGATACCGAACCGATTAAGTAAATTACCGAACCGAATTTACCGAATGTTTTTCAGTAAATTCAATAAATTACCGAATATTAAAAATAATTTATTTTTTTTTACTTATGATATTTTGCTTTGATTTGTTGATCTTTTTAGTTTTCAATATTTGTCTTAATTTTTTAATCTTTCTTGTCCTCATCTTGGCTTAGAAAAAGAAATTGTATAATACATCTTAAACTTCATATACATATACTTAATATTAAAACAAGATGTTGGATCACCATATCCAAATTCCAAGTTTGTTTTTCTTGAAACTAGTTTGTTTTCCTTTCAGAACTAAAAATACTTGACTTTTGCATATAATCTAGGAAATAAATATTATGATGGCAATGGCATTGATAGTATCGGTACCCACCTTGTTCTTGTGTTTAAGCAGTTGAGACTTGAGATTAGAAAAACAAAAGGAACCAAATACTAACGGTAATGTTGCAACCGTAAAGGATTTTCAACACCCCGTGCCACCTCTTCCAATCTCCAATCGATCCGTGGGTAAAAACTTCATATTACCAGAGCTCAATGAGCTACTAGATCGGCAAATCTCAACGAATTACCAGATTTTCAGACTACTAATACGGCAGCATATTCTGATCGCTGAACTTTTCTCCTACCAAGTAAATCCACAACACAAACATCACAAATATTCTGCATATGACCGAGAGTACAAAGAACGGATGGCTATGAATATAAGATAAAGAGATATGCAAGACACTAATTTATCATTATTTACTGATTAGTGACTAAATGTTTTGTTGTGTATCAATTCTCTACAAGTAGAGCAGTCGGCTCATCCACGCCCTTGCTCATGATAGTTCTTCCAGCCACAGCGTCCACCATCAACTTAGTGTTATAGTCCAATCCATTATAAAAATATGGATTAGAGCCCATCTTTCGAGTCCATGGTGTAGACACATCCGCTGGAGCTCCTTGAAGCATTCCTAGGCATCGTAGAGAGATTCTCCCCCGTGTTGTCCAAAACAAGTAATTCTATTGCATAGTTGAATTGTTTTGCTAGGTGGGAAGTATTTGTTCAGAAAAGCTCTGGAAAGCTTGTCCCAGTTAGTAATCGATCCTGCTGGTAATGAATACAGCTAAGCTCTCGCATGGTTCCTGAGAGAAAACGGAAAAAGTTTTAGTCTTATTGCGTTGGATGAAACTCCATTAACTTTAACAGTATCGTAGTATTTTAAAAACACAGCTAGATGGAGATTAGGGTCCTGATTTGGGAAACCTCCAAATTGATTTTGCTGGACCAACGTCATCAACGCTGGCTTGAGTTCAAAGTTGTTCGCCTCTACATTGGGTCGAACTATGCTTGAATTAAAGCCTTGTATATTCAGTACTGCGAAGCCCCTCAAAGATTGGTTGTTTGCCGTCATTACACCTTCTTCAGAAACTTGGATTTGAAGATATCAAGGACAGACCTGAGGAGGCTTTCCCTAAAACACAGAAGTGTGAGGAAAAGGGGAAAGAGGAGAAATATGTAGGTCTGCCTGCATATGTTCCCCTAGTTCCTTTTCCCCAGAGGCTATTTGGTATAGATAAGAGAAAATTTGACATTAGAAAATCTGAAGGAAAGGGCGACCAGGTAAGTAAGGTCATAGAAATAACGAAGGTAAGAGATCCTGGAGACATTTCAATTCCCTGCCAAGTTGGTAAGATCTCTATTGAAAGTGCTTTATGTGACTTGGGATCGAGTGTTAATTTGATGCCCTCATATATGATTATGAAAGTAGGTAGTGGAGAATTTAAACCTTCTAAAATTTGTCTTCAATTTGCTAATGATTCTGTTCAGCAACCTCTATTTATTTTAGAGAATGTGTCTGTAAAAGTTGATAAGTTTTCTATCTTGACTGATTTCATGATTGTTAAAATGGAAGAAGATACTAAATCACCTATTATTCTAGGTAGACCATTTTTGGCAAGTACATGAGCTGTAATAGATATGCTGCATGAAAAATTAACGTTGAATATGTGTGAAAGCAAATTGATTTATGACTTTTTCTCAAAAGATAACAAGTCTTATTTTTTTAGGTTTTCATCAATCCTCTGAAGTGAAAGGGAGCAAATTTGATGATGGAAATATCTTTGAAATTGATGAATATCCCTTAGAAAATTTCTTGAAGCATAAAAGGGATAAGAAGAAGAAAATAGAACATGGGCACTGTCTCAAACTTCAAAGTTAAGCTCAAATAGTGACTTGGAAAAGCGTGGAGATGAACAACTGCCTATTATCCACTGCGCCTCCTATCCACCTAAAGGACTATAAAAATTGTTTCAGTCAAGCTAAGGACCTTAAATAAGTGCTACCTGGGAGACAACCTAGAGGCTCTGAACTTTATTAATTTCAGCAATTTTCTTTTAAAATTTAAGTTTTGAATTTTTCATGATTAGTTTACTAGCATCGAATTTTTAATCAATTTTATCAGCATGTTGTGATGAACTTGTCTATAAGAAAAACACTCTAAATTCATTGTTTTACATGCAAGAATTTTCTGAGAATTTTTATAAATTTTTCTAGTGAAGAACGAAGTCAAAACGCGAGAATTACGGCCGGACCCATGAATATCGCACAGCCGTGATTATAAACATAATTGGGACTGTACACAAAAGAGGAATTACAGCCAAAGCCGTGAAGCCTTTACGGACTATAAGTTCTTACAGTTTAAACTTAATAGGCGAGTTAGGGTTTACGCCCACGCTTGTAATTCACCGATTTTCGACGATTCCTCCCTTGTGCGGCGATGAAATCCTTCCACCGACCTTCCTCTACTTCCAGCGAGTGATTTCCAGCAATCTACCACCGGATTTCCACCTGATTTAGTGGTGAAGCGCCGTTCGTACGCCAACGCACCCAGAACCCATTTACGACCATTTCGAACCCGATTTCTGCACGGATTCGTGAGCAAACCTTCCCAAAAACCTGTCTTTCCATTTTACACTAGATTTACATTCATACAGCATCGATTTGGAGCCTTTAGATTGGATTTCTGGTTCAATTTTCACGTTGGTTTTCACGGGCATTTTTTTGAAGCTACTGTAGCATTCACAAATTTTTGGTAAAATTGCATATTCTAGATAGTTTTGATCGACATTATGGCACTGAGGAGATCAATGAGGACTAGGCCCTATGGGGCAGTGAGGACCATACCCTCATATATATCCTAGGTACAAGATGGTTCATGGAGTGCTTCCGGAGAGATTCGAGATAGCACAAATGTTAGCCGTGGAGTCTCCGATACCATTCGATTTGTATCCTCCTTCCGATACACCATGGGAGTACCCGAGTGTTTCTGACAAGATCGATACTGAGAGGACATCCCCAGCTCCTAGTACGTCACAGGCAGCAGTGCCCAAGCCAGTCAGCTCTCCAAAGTTGGAGGTCATATCAGAGAGGCTTGCTGACAGGCCAGAGAGCCGTGACTAGAGGATTGCCAGATGGCACGCTAGGAAGCGTACCGGTTGATCCACTACTACTAGGGGGAGGAGAGCCACCAGACCGTTATCACCAGTTATGGAGACTGCAGAGACATTTGTAGCACCCCCTATGCCAGCACCTGTAGTAGTGGAGATGGAGCATTCAGTAGAGACGCAGACTGATGCTACTCCGATGGATGTGGAGGAGTCCGCTACACCAGGCCCTCCTACTGATTTACCCGAGTCTGCAGTCCCCGCCGACACTCAGACTATGGAGGTGGACACTCCACATGACACTGTTCAGACTCCGGAGGTTCCAACACCATCCTCAGCCCAAGGAGACCTACCTGTCCCTGAGGCTACTGCGCCAGTATTGCCAGATATTGAGGATGGATCTCCTGAGATCTTTGCAGACTTACCAGAGATTTCGGTGGATATACCAGAGCTTCATTCTCCATCTTCTGTTGCACGTGAGCCTTCTATTACTCCTGAGACTGCACCTCCAGCATTTGAGGCACCACATGTTTCTGAGGTGCTAGTCGCAGCACCAGCATTAGTATCACCAGCACCATCACCTGAGATACATTTACCTTCCCCAGAGCCATCTTCAGAGCATATGCAGGCCGCATCTTCTGAGCCATCATCATTTGAGTCGTCTCCTGCTATACCCGAGCCTGAGATACCAAAGAGGAGATGCGCATGATCACCACCCCCTGTTCTTACTCCTTACCCATGACAGATTAGATACAGGAGTAGGGAGCAGGAGAGGAGATACCGTGCTATGTTTACTTGGGGAGTACTTAGCACGAGATATTGGGATGACCAGACACTATAGTCCTTAGGATTGTTCGATGACGTACAGTGGATGTTCATGAACATAGGGTGGCAGAATTTTTATTATCAGAGGCATCCGACTTATGTTCAGCTGACTTTGGAGTTTTTCAGCTCTGTCTAGATTACATTGCGGAACTATGATGATAGTGATCCTGGGAGGATGACATTCCGGTTGGGGAACCGAGACCACGTACTTACACTTGACCAGTTTCATCATATATTTGGGTTCCCCTCAGACGGTACTAGATATCGCCCACGCGAGTACTCCGATAGGACTTTCTAGTGAGATATATCTGGTGAGGGAGGATTTGATCTGAGGACCGCCAGAGCTACATGTTTATCCAGCCCAGTTTTCAGATACGTACATCTAGTACTTGCGCATACTATTTTTGGGAGGGCAGAGAGCGACGACATGGTCAGATCTTTAGAGCTATTTTTTATATGGGCCATGTTGACATGATTCCTGATGCGTTGTATTTACACCACATTTTTGCCTATATTTTAGATCATATTTTGAGCTTATATGCATAATTTTGTGCTAATTTTGGTGTTTTTACTTCACTTGGCACAGAATCTTCACTTTTCTTGGTTTTATTGAAAATGTAGATGAAATAGTGTAAAAATGATAGATTTCAAGAGCTTTGAAGCCATAATATGATTCTCGAGGAGATCACGAGCTTACACGTCAAATTTGGAGCGAAAATGGTGAAGCTTTCAACATTTACGACCTTGGCCGTAATTATGGCGTCGGCCGTAATTTTGGCGTTGAGCGAAAGGCAAAAAATGGCTAAGTTAAATAGTGCACATAAACTTTCACGGGTGAGGCCGTGAATCCATCACGGTCCATGAAACTTTCTGTGTACAAAGGGCTCTACACACAGAAAGATTTACGTCCTTGGCTGTAAACTCATCACGGGCCGTAAAAATTACTGCCTGACAAATTTTTCACTCGATTCTCTATTGATTCGAACCGGATTGGAACCAAACTTTGTAGAAACATTCCTTGAGGGGTTCCGAACCGGTCTAGCTATAAACGATCAGATTTTTCGGGGGTTGAGGGAGCTTTTTCGGCCGAAGAACATTGGCGGCGGTGATAAAGGGCGAAACTTGATTTCTGGTCAGATTCCGGGGAGATTTCACACAAAAGATCAGTTTGATTACTTCATCTTCATCGTCAGATCAAGGGGAACCACGTTAAATTGTTGTATTAGTGATTTCCTTGCAATTTTTATAAGATTCCTACTTGTTCATCATACAAATATGTTTTCCTTTAAGAACATGAGTAAGTAGATCTTCATTTCGAGATTAAGGGCTTAGCCCGCTGACAATTATGAATTGATCTATATTCATGCTCTTTCTATATGATTGTATTATCATGATGTAATTGAATTTGTGTTTACTTCGTAATATACCTTGGCCACGTATAATTGCGTATTAGATGTTGCGAGAAGTACCGAGAGGCGAATCACAACGTCCGATCTATTTTAATCGAACCTACGAATCCAATCATGGGAGTAGATTGGATTCGTCTGAAGGATTTAACTAGCTTTTCATAGAACTTAATGAGCTTAGTTATGTTAACTGTCACGAGAGTAGGGAGTTAGCGTAATTAAGGACTGTATTACGCTTCGGGAGGAGGTAATATGTACATTAGGGAAAGTTCTTTTCATGATAGATATTTTCTATTGATTGAGTTATCTATAAATGATTCATACTTGTCAGCATGGTGAACCCATGACATCTCGAATCTTTTAGAATTTGAATCCTCTTTAACATTGCTTTTGAATTGTTCGTGCTTAGAAGTTCAACACAACCACTTATTAGTTTTGCCTAGATTTAAATAAGTCGAAGAGTTGGTACTTAACTACGTAATCCTCGTTGGGAACTATATATTTTTATTAATTTGATAATTCCGTGCACTTGCAGAACGTATCAAGTCTTTGGCGCCGTTGCCGGGGATTACGACTAGTTAATATTGACTTAATAGATAAGTTTGGAGAGTCGGCACTTTTTCTTCTTTGTTTTAGTATTGGTTTTTACTTTTCTTTTCATTTTTATTATTATTTTACTTTCTATCTAACTTACACATTGTATGCCCAGAAATTCTCGAACAGGTACTTTAGCTCCAGTAGACACAGAAATTGAACGTACATTTTGCCATCAAAGGAGATTGCATTTTCACACTCAAAAGGTTTCTAAAGAAGGTGTAATGGCGGCAAACAACCAATCTTTGCGGGACTTCGCAGTACCGAATATACAAGGGTTTAATTCAAGCATAGTTCGACACAACATAGAGGCGAACAATTTTGAGCTCAAGCTAGCATTGATGACGATGGTCCAGCAAAATCAATTTGGAGGATCCCCAAATCAGGACCCTAATCTACATCTAGCTGTCTTTTTAGAATATTGCGATACTATCAAAGTTAATGGAGTTTCATCTGACGCTATAAGACTAAGATTGTTCCCTTTTTCTCTTAGGGACCGTGCAAGAGCTTGGCTATATTCGCTACCAGCAGGATCTATTACTACCTGGGACGAGCTTTCTATTGCCTTTATGAACAAATACTTCCCACCTAGCAAGATTATCCAACTGCGCAACAGGATCACATGTTTTGCACAACAAGAGGGAGAATCACTGTGTGACGCCTGGGATCACTTCAAGGAGCTCCAGTGTATGTGCCCACACCTTGGACTCCAAGCATGGGTTCTAATCCACATCTTTTATAATGGATTGGATTATAATACCAAGCTGATGGTGGACGCTACGGCTGGAGGAACAATCATGAGCAAGGGCATGGAAGAGGTGACTGCTCTACTTGAGGATATGACCATGAACCATAACCACTAGTCGAGCGAGCGAGGTACTACTTCCACGGGACTTGGTAGGTACCATAATGAATCCTTGACATCTCTAGCAGCAAAGGTAGATTCATTAGCACAGAAGTTAGATTCTTTTTCCTTTCCCTCAGTTGCCGTTAATGTAGTTTCTTGTGAAGTGTGTGGTGTAACAGGGCATAATTCATCTGACTGTCAATTTATAGCTTCATCTCAAGAAGACTCTAATCAGGAGCAAGTTAATGCCATGGGGAATTTCAATCAGAGACCAGTGAATGACCCATATTCTGCAACCTACAACTAGGATAGAGGAACCACCCCAACTTGTCCTACAAGAATAATCAAGGGCAAGCATCTCCTCAGTATCCTTAGTAGAATAATAGGCCACCACCGGGCTTTCAATCAAGACAGTACGGACATCCCCAGAAGTCAAACTTGGAGACCATGCTAGAAGGAATTGTTATGCAACAGAAGAAAAACATTGATCACCTCGCTGATGCTATCAAACAGCTGACATCTCGTGTGGATGCCTTGGCTACCCACAACAAGATGCTGGAGAACTAGATAGCTCAGCAAGCAAGTTCTACTTGTAGGCCCATAGGGGAACTTCCGGGACAACCTGAGATGAATCCCAGGGAGCATTGTAATACGGTCACTATTGTGAGTGACAAAAACAATGATACACCTGGAGAGTCTATCGAGGGTTCTATGGACAAACTTGAGGACATTACTCCTAAATTAGAAAACTGTGAGGAAAAGGGGAGGAGGAGAAATATGTAGGTCCACCTGTGTATGTTTCGCCTGTTCCAGATCAGGGAAAATTTGATATCAGGAAGTCTGAGATGAAAGGTGACCAGGTAAGCATGGACATAGAAATAACAAAGGTAAGAGATCCTGGAGACATTTCAATTCCCTGCCAAGTTGGTAAGTTTTTTTTTTTTAAATGCTTTATCTGACTTAGGATCGAGTGTTAGTTTGATGCCTTCATATATGATTGAGAAAGTAGGTAGTGGAGAATTTAAACCTTCTGAAATTTGTCTTCAATTTGCTAATGGTTCTGTTCAGCAACCTCTAAGAATTTTAGAGAATGTGTCTGTTAAAGTTGATAAGTTTTCTATCTTGACTGATTTCATGATTGTTAAAATGGAAGAACACACTAAATCACCTATTATTCTAGGTAGACCATTTTTAGCGAGTACGAGAGCTATAATAGATATGCTGCAGGAGAAGTTAACGTTGAATTTAAATGACAGCAAATTGGTTTATGATTTTTCTTTAAGGGCTAAGAAGCTTTATTTTGCAGGTTTCCATCAATCCCTTGAAGTGAAGGAGGATAAATTTGATGAAGGAAATATTTTTGAAGTCGATAGAGGTCCCTTAGAATATCTGGCAAAGTATAAGAGTGATGAAAAGAAGAAAGATGGAACACGGGCGTTATCTCAAGCTTTAAAGTTAAACCCATGTAACGATCTGGAAAGGCGTGAAGAACAAATACTGCCTATTATCCACTGTGCCTCCTATCTACTTGAAGGATGATGAATATTGTTTTGGTCAAGCTAAGGACCTTAAATAAGCGCTACCTGGGAGGCAATCCAGAGGCTCTAAATTTTGTTAAATTCAGCAATTTTTTTTTTTAAGTTTTGAATTTTTAACCAATTTTATCAGCATGCTATTGATGACATGTAAAAATATGATATTTCGTGACTCAATTTCATTCTTATTTTAGAGCATAATGCATGTTTCATCTCATTTATTTACCCAAATGCTTCATATTCTTCAGAACCTTCACTTTTCCTCTATTTTAATGAAATGCAGGTATTTGACCTCAAAATTGATAGAATTTGGAGAATCTGAAGGTATGGGATGATTTCCCATGATGAGATGGAGCTACACGCCAAATTTCAGCTCAATCGGAGTCCTCTACAGAGTGCACGGCCATGGGTGTGCATCCATGCATGGCCGTGCATCATAAGTCATCAGAATTTACTTAACCGAGCCGTACACGGGCATGGCCGTGCATCCATGCACGGCCGTGTATTGTAACGCGTACAGCTTCGACAGGCGCTCGGTATTTCGGCCATAACTTTCTATTCCTGGCTTGGAATTGAAGGAAATTTTAGGGAGACCTTTCCAACTTAGACATGCACGATTTGGGATAGAAATCATCGGATTTGGTCAAGCAACGGGGGAGAACGAAGTGAGACGGTGAAACCTTAGGGTTTGGGGCGATTTTGGGTGGCAACGACACTGTTCCGGCGAGTTCTTCTCTTCGTTCCGATGAGGAAGATCGCGCTGAGCCTTCTTCCATCAACGATCTACCTTTCCCTTTGGTTTGATTTAACTTTCATGAGAGATTTGATGTATTACACGATGAACCCTATAGCGTAACTCTACTTTTCGGGGTTTGGGCGTAGCCCACTGTATGAATGTTGAATATTAAAGTTTGATCTATATATTTCTTTACTTGTCTTTGTTCTTATTCATGTTTAGGATGTTTTAATTCTTGTTTACATACTGGCCATATGTATGCATGCTTTAGATGTCGAGGGAAGGATTGAGAGGTGAACCTTGACACTCGGAACCCCTAGACTAGACTGGTGATTTCGTGTTGCGAGAGCACTCGAAATCACCCAAGGAACCCTAATCCTTCACAGATCCCATTGGATTCGCCTTAACCCTAGTAAGCCACAAGAGTAGGAGACTTGGGTTAAGATGGATACCGGACCGTGTCTTGAGAGAGAGCGCGTTATACCCTAGGAAGGATTACCTTGAGAACTTAGATAAAACTTAATTAGAATATCAAGTTTTAATATCTCTACATGCTTCAGTATGGTGAAACCTAAAACCCCGATCCTCTCTCATAATCTTAAAACCCCGTTTGTTTTGTTTTACTCTCTACGCTGCCTACTCTTAATTCGCCTTAGCATAATTACTTGCTCTAGGACATTAGCCACTCTCCCATTAATCATTAACCTAGCTTTTGATTGACTGATTTGTTAGTACTTGACCCTAGTCCCTATGGGTTCGATCTTATTTATTACGCAATAGACCGTGCACTTGCGGTAGTAGCCGAAAGGCCCTATCAGCTATGATGAACTTGTCTATAAGAAAAACACTCTAAATTTGTTGTTTTGCATGCAGGAATTTTTTGAAGATTTTCTGTGATTTTTCTGGAGAAGAACAAGGTCAAAGTGCGAGATTTACGGCCGAACCCGTGAATATTGCACAGCCGTGATTTTAAATATAGCTGGGACTGTACATTGAAGAAGAATTACAGCCAAAGCCGTGAAGCCTTTACGGACCGTAAGTTCTTACGGTTTAAACTTAACAGGCGAGTTAGGGTTTTCACCCATGCTCGTAATTCACCAATTTTTGACGATTCCTTCCACGAGCGGCGACAAAACCCTTCCGCCTACCTTTCCCTACTTCCAGCGAGTGGTTTCAAGTGATCACCCACTGGATTTCTGCCAGATTTTGCGAAGAAGCGTCGTTCATCCACTGACCTGCCAAAGTTCATTTTTTGAATGATTCGACCTTGATTTCTGCACAGATCCGTGAGAGACTTGTGATGCAGCATTTTGATGCGTTGCATTTACACCATGTTTTTGCCTATATTTTAGATCATATTTTGAGCTTAATTGAATGATTTTGTGCTATTTTTACTATTTTTGCTTTACTTTGCACGGAATCTTCACTTTTCTTGGTTTTTATGAAAATGTAGGTAAAATGGCTAAAAAATGATGGATTTTAGGAGATTTGAAGCCATAATACGATTCCCGAGGAGATTACGAGTTCGCACGTCAAATTTAGAGTGAAACAGAGGCCAAACTCAATATTAATGGTTGCACCCATGAATCTTTTATGGGTCATGAATATCACCAAAAATGATGGATTTTATGTGTTTTGATGCCACGGGGTGATTCGTGATGAAAAGACGAGGCCGTACGTCAAATTTGAGCCAAATCGGAGGTCAAACGTAACTTTTATGGCCGTGGCCGTAAATATATTCATGGGCTGTGAATAAATTATATGCAGTAAACAGAAACTTTCACACCCTAGGCCGTAAACAGATCACCACCCATGAAAACGTCCGCCCCTTCACGTTTTTCACTCGATTTGAACCCGAATCGAGCCGGAATTGAACCAAACTTTGCAGAAACCTTTCTAGATGGGTTCTAAACTGATTAAACTATAAAAGGAAGGATTTGGAGGGTAAAAGGGGGCTTCTATGCATGAACATTAACAGAGGCGGCGGCTAGGGCGAAAATCACTTTCTGGGCAGAATTCCGACGAGATTTCACACAAAAGCGACGATTGATCATCTCCTCTTCATCTCCAGATCTAGGGGAAGCTTTTCTAATTGTATTCTTAGTGAAATTCTTGTAGTATCGAGAGGATTATATGCTTATTCATCAATATACATGCTGTTTTTGAAGAACATGTTCTCTTAAACCTATTTTGGGATTAGGGATGTAGCCCACTGACTTCTATGAATTAAATTTCGTATTTTTTATCTTTGTCATGATTGTTATAACATTGATTTGATTAGAATTGTGTTTATTGATGACATGCATTTGTATAGTATTTTTAGTATACTTTTATCATCATTTATCTCTCTTTTCTATCATGTTTTTACTCATTTTGGCTTAAAATCTTTTGTTTGTTCAGAATCTTCACCTCTCTTCACTTTTGTCATATTTCAGGTGAAAACGACCAAATTTTGATGGATTTTGAAAGATCCGAGTGCACGAATAGATTCCAGACGTCAAGACGAAGCTGCCCGTAAAATTTCATACAAATCAGAGCATGTTTAGAAAAATATGCCCCCCATGAAATATTTTACAGCTGTATTTTCTGAAATTCTAGATTTCAACAGAGAGTTTTACGGCCTGTGTGTGAAAATTTTCATGGCCGTATTTTTATTAGGGCTTGTTTCCAGAATTGAACAGAATGTTTCACGGGCTGCCATATTTATTTTTATGGCCATAATTTCGTCCGCTAGTTTCGGTTTTGACTCCGTTTCTTATCCGATTCGATCCGTTTTTGAGCCAAATTTTGAGGAAACCCTAATTAAGTGATGGGGAACTATTTAAGCAACATAAGGAGTAATTATTAGGGCTTTTTGGCAAGGATTGAAGGTAAAATCAACAAAGGGGCGAAAACTAGGGCAATCGGCTGCGGGAGGCATTTCTTCACCGGAAAAACTCTATTTTTCTGGCCGATTGGCGTCGACCTTCACTAGGGAGCATCATACTACGTCCTCCTTGTTGATTTATATTTATATTTTCCATTTTTGTAATCAAAACATGGATTCTTACAACGTGAACATGAACACCATGCTAGCGCAACTTTTCTTCAGGATTTAGGGCGTAGCCCTTTATGTTTTCATGACTTAATTATTTCTTATCATCTTTAGAAGTATTTTACTTGTGTTCGATTCAATTATTGTTGTACATATTACATGTTAATTACTGGTCATAATTTGCATGCTTAGAGACGTCGCAAGAAGTACTAAGAAGTGAATTGCGACGTCGGATCTACAGTTTTTGGACAAGTTGATTTGAACACGAGAGTAGTTCGAATCGTCTTGAGGGATTTCTTAGATTTATCAAGAACCCATTGGGTTTATCTTGACTTAACAACCACGAGAGTAGGGGTTAATTCAGATAAACACCGGATTGTACTACTGAGAGGGGGCAATCTGTACATGCGGATAAATCCCCTTCAATATAGTAAATCCTTCTTAAGATATTTTAATTATAACAAGTCATGAAACATAGTGTGGTAAACCCGAAGTCCTGATTATCCATAATTTGATTGCAACCCATTTGTATTTTCATTTTCTCTTTTACAAAAATTAAACCTTTTTTTTTTGGATTATCTAGCTAACGATCCTAAGATAAGTCAGTACTTGGTCATTGGTCCCTGTGGGATCGATATTTTTATTACTTCGACGTATCCGTGCACTTGCGGACACATCATTTATTTACGTGAATTACCCTGATCAAGTATGTTTACGTCTTAGATGTTGCGAGAAGGACCAAGAGGTGAATCGTAACGTCGAAACTATTCTTTTCAAACCTACGAATCCAATCACGAGAGTAGTTTGGATTCATTTGAAGGATTCCATGGTTTTTCACAGAACTTAATGGGTCTATTTATGTTAATTGTCACGAGAGTAGGGAATTAATATAAATAGATACTGGATTACGCTTCGAGAGGAGGTAATCTGTACCTTAGGAAAAATCCCTTTCAAAACTATAATTTTCTAATCAAAGATTTACTTTTATTAAATTCATAATTGTCAACGTGGTGAAACCCTAAGTCCTGATTTTATCTGAATTGATTTTTTAGCCAAAACCCTAAAACCACCTTTTTGTTTTCTTGCATTAGAAGTTTTCAAAACAAAAACTACACTTTGAATCGTCTAGATATAGATCGATCGTGTAATCGGTACTTGACCACCAGATCCTCGTTGGAAACGATAATCTTTTTATTACTTTGATAAATCTGTGCACTTGCGGATCGCTATCAAGTTTTTGACGTCATTGCTGGGGATCAGGCCAGTCAATATTAATTTAATCGTGAGATTTATAGACTAGACATTTTATTTATTTATTTTTGTTTTTGTTTTTAGTTTTATTTATTTGTTTTTGTTTTCATTTTTTTTTGTTTTTCATATTTTTTTTATAGTTAGTTTATTTTATTTTGCTCTTTTTGGATTAACACATTGTATGAACAAGATAATTTAAAAATCACTTGTCTACATATTTTATATTTCCTATTCTACATTTTATTTTTTTGAATTTATTTGCATAAATTGAAAATATGATGATTAACCAATATCAATGGTCAGGTCAGATGTATGTGCCACCGGCGATGCAGACAAGAGAATATTGTACATATTCATTACAATCACTTGTAGTAATGGTAAATTCTTTAAATCAACACACTGAATATTTAAGAATGCAGTATTCTATTATTTGTGATATTTGTGGTTGTTAAGGGCATCATTTTACTGAATGTTAATTAGGGATTCCTCCATGTTTTAACTTGCCTAGTACTCACAATCAAAATTGGGAGAACCATGAAAATTATTTTTATCAGAATGACCCAGCTTTTATTCCATAACCAAACTTTAGGGAACCTCAAGAATCCAACTTAGAAGCCGGGCTTGAAAAGATTTTAGCTGATGTGACTAAACAAAATGAGAAAATTCATAGTATATTTTATGGCACTGATAAAAATGATATAGAAGAAGAAATCCATGATGAATCTGAGAATTTTGTAGAGTTGGAACAATCATTAGTCATGACTACAATCACAGATTATGATTTACCTTCTTCAAATTTTGATGATTTTGAAAATTTTGATGATTCTGATTTACCTTCCTCAGCACTTTACCAGCCATCTAGTCCCCTCTCATATAATGAAGTGTCTTGCAACACAAATACTTGGGACATATTTGAAGAAAAATTTAAACTTTTGGAATCTTATGAGAAGCAGGATAATGAATTTAATGATCCTCAAATAAGAAGTAGCGATATAGATGGGGATGAATTTGATAGTGTTAGGATGAAATACCCCATTAAAGAGAAAGAAATTGAGGAAAAAGATGAGAAAGAGGATCCTAAGTATATTGTACCATCACCTCCTTGTGAACCATCAATTTCTATTCTCCAGGAAAATTCATTGAAAATTTGTATGACAGATGATAAAGGAGATGATTTTAAGGATAATGCTGATGAGGTGATTGAAATATTTTTTGAATCAAATTCAAGCACAGGTACTGAAAAGATGATAACACATAAGATTCTTGATCACATTGGCATTGAGGTAACTGAAAAACCAAAAATAAAATTTGAAAACTTCTTGATCAATCCAAGGTATGAATTCTTTGATTTTAATTCTAATCTTCTTCCAATTGCTGATACAGATCTGAAGAAAGAATGCATGATATTACTTTTGGATAAATATAGAAAGATTATTGATTATTCTTTTCATGACTTTAACTTTTGTTTTTGTATGCATGTACTGGTTACTACGGTATGGATCCACTTGCTTAACTGGATATATTTGGTGGACACACTGATGAGACGAAGGAAAAATAGAAGATTATATGCTCTCTACTATGGCACAGATTCACCAACTCCACCATGACATGAAGCTGTGGTCAAGCTAATGACCTTAAACAAGCGCTTTTGGGAGGCAGTCCAAAGTTTTTGAATTTATTTAATTTTTTCATTCTTAGTTTTTGTTTTTTGATTTTATTTAAATTTTTAGGAATTTTTGCAGCATGCATTGATGAATTTTTATTAAAAAATCTTTTAATAAGTTTTTATGTGCAAGAATTTTTAGAAAATTTTTACTTGAAGAAGAGGTGTCAAATGAGACATTCGCGGGTGCAGCCATGAATCATATACCGACCGTGACTTTGATGATTTTCTTTGAAATTTTTGGAGAATTTTTACATGAAGAAAAGCTGATCAACGAGACCATCACGGGTGCAGCCGTGAATCATTCACGGACCATGATTCCTGCGGCAATCTCTTTGTGAATATATTTAAACATGATTTTGATAGTGAAACATGATGGTATTTAATGTTTGAAATTTGTTTACATTGTAAAATATGATTATCTTTGATGTGACATAGTTTCTAGATTTTTCTAGGTCATGTTTTTATTCTTTTAATATGATTGTATAGGTTTTCGCCAATGTTTTTAAAGGGAATTTTTGCAAAATTTTTCTGAAATCTACCATTCATTGATTTTAATGTTCATGTATATGCAACAATTTAAGTCTAGGGTATCCTCATATATTTTGCTTTATCTTCAAAGCTTTATAGACATGTATTTTGAATATTTATGATTGTTAAGAATTATCAAATTTGTTTTATCCATAATTCTAGACTTAGGAAACATCTTGAGTGATTGATTTGATGACTTAGGGAATTTTTGAAATTTCATGTAGACTTAAATTGTTGAGTAAATTCAATTCTGGTACTGATAAAATGTATATGTGAATTGTTATATGTTCATATGACACATGCATAGCATCTTGTTACTTGAAGTTTAATTTATCTATTTTTGCTTGAAGGAAATTTTTATGAATAGGAATTTGGTGATATCTCTTTAAATTGAGATTTGCTCCAACTCCTCTGGTTGAGTGATCTAAAGTCATGAGTTATATTATACCATAATGTGGTATACTTTAAATTTGTTGCGATCAAGTATCGATAACGATTTAAGTACCATACCACTAACCGGATTTCTCCAAAAAAAAAAAAGAAAAGAGGGGGGGGGGGGGAGAGAGAGAGAGAGAGAGAGAGAGAGAGAGAGAGAGAGAGAAAGAGAGAGAGAGAGAGAGAGAATGACTCCTCTACTTGGCACTGCTAAATTTAGCAGTGGTACCGAAGATATGAGTTGAAGTCTAATAAAAAATAAAAAAAAAAAGAGAAAAATAGAAAGCTGTAGGTTAAGTGGACAACTCCACTGACTTTTATGATTGAGACTATGAGTTAAATTATACTACTCTATGGTATACTTTAAACAATGTTATGATGTTAACAGTAAAGAGCATATGACAGTTTAAGGACCAAATTGCTTTAAAAATCTCTTATCTTTAACATCACCAAGATTCTTGAAATAAATTTTTGTCTATTGAGTAAGATAGATTTATTAAGTTGAAAGTATTTGATACTTAGTACGTGAAAAATGAATGATAAATTATGAATTTTATCTTTCTTGGATTGTAACATCTTGGGAATTTATTTCTATTATGATTTTTTTGAATTACTTGAGTTAGAAAGATTGATTACTAAATTTGTGGACTAATAATATTATTAGGGGCAAAAACAAATGAATTTTCTTTATCTTTACATTCTCTATACATATCATAGTATTGCTTGATGACAAGCAAAATTCTAAGTCTAGGGTATTCTGATGTGTTGCATTTACACTATGTTTTTGCCTATATTTTAGATCATATTTTGAGCTTAATTGAATGATTTTGTGCTATTTTTAGTATTTTTGCTTTACTTTGCACGGAATCTTCATTTTTCTTGGTTTTTATGAAAATGTAGGTAAAATGGCTAAAAAATGATGGATTTTAGGAGATTTGAAGCCATAATACGATTCCCGTGGAAATTACGAGCTCGCACGTCAAATTTAGAGTGAAACGTAGGCCAAACTCAATATTTACGGTTGCACCCGTGAATCTTTCATGGGTCATGAATATCACCAAAAACGATGGATTTTATGTGTTTTGATGCCACAGGGTGATTCGTGATGAAAAGACGAGGCCGTACGTCAAATTTGAGCCAAATCGGAGGTCAAACGCAACTTTTATGGCCGTGGCCGTAAATATATTCATGGGCTGTGAATAAATTATATGCAGTAAACTGAAACTTTCACACCCTAGGCCATAAATAGATCACCACCTGTGAAAACGTCTGCCCCTTCACGTTTTTCACTCGATTTGAACCCGAATCGAGCCGGAATTGAACCAAACTTTGCAGAAACCTTTCTAGATGGGTTCTAAACTGATTAAACTATAAAAAGAAGAATTTGGAGGGTAAAAGTGGGCTTATACGCATGAACACAAATAGAGGCGGCGGCTAGGGCGAAAATCACTTTCTGGGCAGAATTCCGTCGAGATTTCACGCAAAAGCGACGATTGATCATCTTCTCTTCATCTCCAGATCTAGGGGAAGCTTTTCTAATTGTCTTCTTACTGAAATTCTTGTAGTATCGAGAGGATTATATGCTTATTCATCAATATACATGCTGTTTTTGAAGAATATGTTCTCTTAAACCTATTTTGGGATTAGGGATATAGCCCACTAACGTCTATGAATTAAATTTCGTATTTTATATCTTTGTCATGATTGTTATAGCATTGATTTGATTAGAATTGTGTTTATTTACGTGAATTACCCTGATCAAGTATGTTTACATCTTAGACGTTGCGAGAAGGACCGAGAGGTGAAT
Organism: Costus lasius; assembly: GCA_027563935.2. Taxonomy (NCBI): domain Eukaryota; kingdom Viridiplantae; phylum Streptophyta; class Magnoliopsida; order Zingiberales; family Costaceae; genus Costus; species Costus lasius. The sequence continues at coordinate 31,222,940 of CM050451.1, read as the reverse complement.
CACAACGTCGGAACTATTCTTTTCAAACCTACGAATCTAATCAAGAGAGTAGTTTGGATTCGTTTGAAGGATTCCATGGTTTTTCACAGAACTTAATGAGTCTATTTTTGTTAATTGTCACGAGAGTAGGGAATTAATATAAATAGATACCGGATTATGCTTCGAGAGGAGGTAATCTGTACCTTAGGAAAAATCCCTTTCAAAACTATAATTTTCTGATCAAAGATTTACTTTTATTAAATTCATAATTGTCAACGTGGTGAAACCCTAAGTCCTAATTTTATCTGAATTGATTTTTTAGCCAAAACCCTAAAACCACCTTTTTGTTTTCTTGCATTAGAAGTTTTCAAAATAAAAACTACACTTTGAATCGTCTAGATATAGATCGATCGTGTAATCGGTACTTGACCGCCAGATCCTCATTGGGAACGATAATCTTTTTATTACTTCGATAAATCCGTGCACTCGCAGATCGCTATCACATTTGCACTAGATTTATATACCCACAACATCGATTTGGAGCCGTTTGATCGGATTTTTGAAGGCGATTGTTGGGAAACCCCAGAGATACTTTATAATTTTTCAGAGTCATTACAACACATACACATTGCACAGCGGAAAAATATCCCCGAAATAGGCCAGTCCCAAAAACCCAGTGAAGATCGTCAAGCGAGGGAGTCGACACGATGAGATAAAAAATACCTTAAAGCAAGACAAGGCCGATGTCAAGGTAGGCACCCAAGCGTGCGCCCTCTACAGTCTCACACACACAGATGCCTCGAGCTCTCTTCTTCCATGCCCAGTGCTAGCCTCGGGAAGAAGATCCAATCCTTTGTCACCTTCTTCAAAGCCACCTTCAAGGAAGATGCACCAATGATGAAGGAAGGAGAGGAGATGATGCCGCCAAGTCTTCCCACACTTGCGCCAAGAGGAGGAAGGGAAGAGGACACTTGTGGCTAGGGTTTGATGGAAGAGAAGCTTGCGCCACTTGAACTGGGTTCTCATCCCTTCAATGTTCCTCACGCCAATTGAATATTGCATGAAGGAGCTCATGCATCCTTCAAATATATAGAAGCAAGGGGCGGCCAAGAGAAAGAGGTGGAGGCGCAAACAATTAAGAGGGGGCGGCTAGGGTTTAGGGTTTGAGTTTAGGAAAGACTCCAAGCCTATTCCATAAACATCCCCTAATCGCCTAAGACTTACCTAGTAAGTCCATTATGCCTTAGATGCCTCAAGCCTTGCCTTAGAGGCAAGCTTTCCATCCAAGCATGAAGGGGGAGGCGCCAATTCCTTCCAAAGGAAGCAAATTGCGCCAAGCTCACCCCCATTATGCCCTTGGCGCCAATGGGGTTGGCTTTTCTCCCCATTATACCATTTTAGCTTTTTGCCTCTTCATGACAACTTGTTATTGGGTCTCATTAGATAATGAGCTAGCCTAAACTTCATTACAAGGGTTGATTAAGCAATTGGATCCAATCCAATGCAACCCTAATCCAAATTTGACCAACCATGGTCAAATACGGGTCAACTTGCCAAAAATGAAGTTTGGCTCCAATAACTATCTTCCATCTTATCGGGCCCATTGGCGCTGATGAAATCTCCCAAATCGATCCGAGCTATCCAATAACTCGATCATAAGGCTTCTCAATCAATACGAGAACTCGAGTATCTTGGTATGCAACCCTGTAGGTTCCTTTGACGTTGGCAGTGCTGACCTAAGGTCACCACAAGCAGTGAGTGGCACCTAGCAGTGCATTGGTGCTACCCAAGTCATCGGAATGGATATCGACATCGACATCCCCATCATCATGAGGGTGGGATGAGATGCACAAAGTGACCCATGCTTCCTAAGGTGGGCACGCCGACCGATTGCTCCAAGCAATTCCCCTTATTGAGACAGTCTAGGCATTTCATGTCCAGCGAGGGCTGGATGCAGCATGAAACCCTAACCTCTCAATGATGCCTCTAGAGTTTCATCATGTGCCCAGCACATATGAAAATCTAGTCAACTCCATTCCTAATCGTTATGCCCAGGGCCAACGAGTTTCCTTGCGAAGGCACGCCCGGTTAAAATGGACCGGGGAAACCATTGCCACCACACACCTTCTAAAGATAAGTGGGTGTGTCCCACGAGGGTGAAAAATAATTCACAACACCACTGATCGATAGCTTGATGAGGGCTATGCATTAGAAGGCTACTGGACTTGATATTTTGAATGAGGGTTTTTAAAGTCTCATCAACTCAGTTTTATCTTATGTCTAACATTACAAGCATACAATCCTATAGTGATAACACAATGATAAAACATCACAGACATGCTTTAGCAGATAATGAAAGCAATAAAGGGATGATGTGATCATAGCCTATTCAAGACATTGAACCGACCTATGCCAAAAGGGGTTCAACTCTTGACCTAGGATTCAAGCCCCAAAGACAAGACCTAACCTAGCCGTCCTCTAGAGATGATATTCAAGGTTGGCTCCAAGGTCCTCCAAGGGTGAACTGTCTCCTTGCAAGGGCCAAGAAAGCTAGCTCACAAGCCCTAAGGCTCGGCCATGCTCTCTTGCGCCATCACCTTTGATGCTTGTTGCGCCACCATGCAAGGTGCGCAGGCTTCATGCATGTGCCATGCTCGAAGTAGATGCGCCACCCTAATCTTCTTCTTAGTTAAAAGAAAAAAGAAAAGCGGCACGCTGGCGTCACAAGGATACAACACAGGCATGCAAAGGGGCTTGACCACGATCACAACACCATGCACAAACAAGGCACTTACTCATGCAATTATACATGCTCATGAAAAACATAAAATCTAAAATTTTACTTTTTTCATAAAACAAGTCTCCTTTCCTCATCTTCTTCTCACAAATCTTTTGGTTATTTGTGATTAACTTTTCATGATGATTTCATAGATCCTATCGGCTGGCAATTTTGTTAGATCAAGAGACTCGGCTCGTCCGAAGACACAATGCCCGTCCTACTTGACAAAACGACGTGCGCCTTCGATCTTAAATCAATCAAGAAAAATAACTCAAAAATCCAAAAGAAATTGAAAAGAGGATAGGAACAAGAAACCCTAATTTTTTCTACTTAGAAAAATTCATGTGCCATGTGATCATGCAATTTGTGAAAATTGAGATATGGCATGTGAGCATGGAAAAGCATGAAATTACATCGTTCGAGTCTCGCAAGTTCCTCTGGTACCACTGTTGGGAAACTCCGGGGATATTTTATAATTGTTCAGAGTCATTACAACACATACACATTGGACAGCGGAAGAATATCCCCGAAACAGGCTAGTCCCAAAAACCCAATGAAGATCATCAAGCGAGGGAGTCGACACGATGAGATAGAAAATACCTTAAAGCAAGACGAGGCCGGTGTCGAAGTAGGTGCCCAAGCGTGCGCCCTCTGCAGTCTCACACACACGGATGCCTCGAGCTCTCTTCTTCCATGCCCGGTGCTAGCCTCGGGAAGAAGATCCAAGCCTTTGTCACCTTCTTCAAAGCTTGCGCCACCTTCAAGGAAGATGCGCCAATGATGAAGGAAGGAGAGGAGATGATGCCGCCAAGTCTTCCCACACTTGCTCCAAGAGGAGGAAGGGAAGAGGACAGTTGCGGCTAGGGTTTGATAGAACAGAAGCTTGCGCCACTTGAACTTGGTTCTCGCCCCTTCAGTGTTCTTCATGCCAATTGAATATTGCATGAAGGAGCTCACGCATCCTTCAAATATATAGAAGCAAGGGGTGGCCAAGAGAAAGAGGTGGAGGCACAAACAATTAAGAGGGGGCGGCTAGGGTTTAGGGTTTGGTTGCAATTAGGGTTTGAGTTTAGGAAAGACTCCAAGCCTATTCCATAAACATCCCCTAATCGCCTAAGACTTACCTAGTAAGTCCATTATGCCTTAGATGCCTCAAGCCTTGCCTTAGAGGCATGCTTTCCTGAAAGTCCCCGCATGAAGGGGGGGGGGGGGGGGGGGGCGAAACCCTAATGGCGCATATAAGAGGTTTTGAAAGCAACGGAAGCTAGGGTTTCTAAACAAAATCACATGCATATCATATGATTAACTTGTAAAGATTAGACGACTCATACCAGTGCCATTTCTCTGATGGCGTCTTGGAAGCAGAAACCGAAAAAGCTTTCCTCCAAAAGGTGCGCACACAAGATGAAGATCGCCTACCCTTGTCGCTCCTTGTGCTAGCAAGGATCTCCAAGTGTCTTGATCGAATGGAAGGGAGTGAGATGACTTCCTTTTTCTTTTCGAATCCTCTCCAAGGCTTCAACCTTTCACCACGCGAGAGAGAGCGTAGCCGTTCAGAGAGATGGGCGAGAGAGAGAGACAAGAATAGAATAATTCTATTCCTACATGAGGCGTGATCTCATTTGAGATCATGGTTTCTAAAAATAGAAACCCACACTCGCTCATGTGTTCACGCCAAGTGAACAAGTCGCAACCTCCTTTCCCCTTGAACCATGCGCTCACCCAATGAGCGGTTCATTTTGGTTTGGTTCAAAGACCAATTAACCCAAGCGATTTGGTCTAGATCATATTAAACCCTAAAGGTTCAAGATCTAACCGTTCATCTCATGATGCTCCTGATCTCACTGATCTAGCATCCATTCTCTCGATCGAAGCTTACCGATCTCAAGCCCTAATCAATCAAACATGATTAGACCAGATCTCACTCACAATCAGAGATTAAATCCCCTTAAACTGAACCCAAACAATTCAGTCCACACGATCTGACTTAAGTAAGCCATATCATCAAATTGTGCGACCCTAAGGGTTTCCTTTAACTGTCGGTAACGATAACTTACGTCATCACGATCAGTGAGGGGTATCTAGCAACACATCACTGTCTCCCGATATAAAGGAAAGAGTCTTCCAAGACTACACCCAAAACACAGCACAAGTGTGAATCCAGCTCACAAGGCATACATATTTCCTTTGCCACTGGATGTTCTTATTGGACAAGCGTGTCAAGCCTGTAGCTCCAATATGATGAGCATGATTAGATCAGATGAACATAGTCACCTGGGTATGGCCATACACTTTCTCAATCATCTCATCCAGGGGGGCCCCTTTAGAACATCACACTCCTTAAACAAGGAGACGGCAATCCTATATCTATCACTAGTGTCCTAACCTGACTCATGATCATTATCCAAGATAGTCTATAACCATTATGTTTCAAATGATATTGAACTATCTCAAAACAATGACAATCATCATTTAGAAACACAAGTGATCTCAAGTCAGAGGACATGTGCCACTTGTTGCAATCAAGGATTATTCACATTGTGACAAGCAATTGAATATCCTAGTAGGGTCTGTCCAGTACATCCAATGTACCCATGAGTCTACATCTTATTCCATGCTCGAAGCATCCTATAAGATTAGAACACATATTAGTCTCAATCATATCAAGGCTGTCTCATGTTCACCAAGATATTTCGACTAAGGACAAAACAGCATGTCAGCCAAGCTGAACAGCTTTGAGACATTATTCAGAAGCACACTTATTGCAGCAGACAATGTAACCAACTGAATAACAACCATTGCCTTTATAAACATAAGAGTTTATACATGATACTGTTACAATCCCAAGGCCTCAAACATTAGCCTTAAGGGCATACCCCAACAATCTCCCACTTGCACTTAATCTAATGGTTGAGAAACCTCAAACCCATATTATTACAGTGCTTCTCATGCTTCTGCTGCGCCAGAGGCTTGGTAAGCGGGTCAGCCAGATTGTCATCTGTATGAACCTTGCAGACTTTGATATCGCCTCGATCAATGATCTCCCGGATCAAATGAAACCGTCTCTGTATGTGCTTGGACTTCTGGTGCGACCGTGGTTCCTTTGCTTGTGCGATTGCCCCAGTGTTATCACAGAAGATAACCAAAGGATCTGCACTCGAAGGAACAACACCAAGTTCCTGAATGAACTTGCGAATCCACACTGCCTCCTTGGATGCTTCCGAGGCTGCAACATACTCGGCTTCTGTTGTGGAATCAGCAACGATAGACTGTTTGAAACTCTTCCATACCACTGCTCCACCATTCAAGCTAAAAACATAGCCTGATTGCAATCGGAAATCATCCTGGTCAGATTGGAACGAAGCGTCAGTATATCCTTCAATACTGAGTTCTTCCTGACCTCCATATACCAAGAACATATCTTTGGTCCTCCGCAGATATTTTAAAATGTTCTTGACTGCAATCCAGTGCGCCTGACCTGGATTACTTTGGAATCGACTGGTCACGCTTAACCCGTAAGCGACGTCTGGGCGAGTACACAACATCGCATACATAATGGACCCAATAGCCGAAGCATAAGGCGTATTGTCCATTTCATCTTTCTCAGTCTGTGTTTGTGGACACTGACTCTTTGAAAGATTCAGACCATGTCTGACTGGAAGATATCCTCTTTTAGAATTCTCTAAATGAAATCTCTCCAGGACTTTATCGATGTAAGTACTCTGGCACAGCCCGAGAAGCCTCTTAGATCTATCCCTGTAGACCTTCACACCTAATACATAGGCTGCTTCTCCCAAATCTTTCATCTGAAAACATTTCCTTAACCATGCCTTGACCGCATGCATTTCAGGAATATCGTTTCCAATGATCAAGATGTCATCGACGTAGAGGACTAGGAAAGTAATCACGCTCCCACTAAACCTCTTATATACACACGGGTCATCCTCGTTCTTGATGAAACCAAAATCACTGATTGATTCATCAAAACGAATATTCCAGCTTCTTGATGCTTGTTTAAGTCCATAAATGGACTTCTTTAACTTGCATATTTTATGACGATCTGATGGATTAGTGAAACCTTCAGGTTGTGTCATATACACATCCTCATCCAGTTTTCCATTAAGGAAAGCCGTCTTCACATCCATTTGCCAGATCTCATAATCATAATATGCTGCTATCGCGAAAAGAATCCGAATAGACTTGAACATGGCCACAGGAGAGAAAGTTTCATCATAATCTATCTCGTAGATTTGTTTGAAACCTTTCGCAACTAGCCTGCCTTTATAGGTAACCACGTTACCATCCATGTCAATCTTCTTCTTGAAGATCCATTTACAGCCTATAGGGATAACTCCCGGAGGCGGATCAACCAAATCCCATACTTGGTTATCTGACATGGAGTCCATTTCGGCTCGCATAGCTTCAAGCCATCTAGCTGAGTCCGGTCCACTGACCGCATCCGCATAAGTGAGGGGTTCATCATGATCAATGATGTAGACTCCGTCATAGCGCTCAGGCTGTCGACGGATCCTTCTCGGTCTTCGCGGTTCCCGTGATATCTGAGCCTCAGGTTGTTCAATAACCTATTCTACTGGCTCATGCTCATCCAACTGTGCTTGACTACTTTGTCCTTCCTCTGGATTCTCATCCAGTTTTATTTCTCTCCCACTGGCCTCTTGCAGAAGAAACTCTTTCTCAAGAAAAATGGCCGTCCGAGCAACAAATACCTTGTTCTCTTTGGGATCGTAGAAATAATAACCCTTAGTTTCCTTAAGGTAACCGACAAAGATACATTTCTCAGATCTGCTCTCTAGTTTCCCAGAGGCGAGCTTTTTGACATAAGCCTCGCAGCCCCAGATCTTGATAAACGTCAAGCTCGGCTGTTTCCCATACCATAACTCATATGGAGTCTTTGAAACTGCCTTGGATGGGACTCGGTTTAGTACTTTTGTAGCTGTTTCCAGTGCAAATCCCCAAAAGGAGTAAGATAGTGTAGCTTAACTCATCATAGAACGAACCATATCCAATAAGGTTCTGTTCCTCCTCTCAGACACACCATTCCATTGCGGTGTTCCTGGTGGAGTGAGCTGTGAGATAATCCCACACTCCTTCAGATAGTCAGTAAACTCTCGACTTAGGTATTCACCACCTCGATCAGAACGAAGTGCCTTGATATTTCGGCCTAGCTGATTCTGTACTTCATTTTTGAACTCTTTGAACTTGTCAAAAGATTCACTTTTATGTCTCATAAGATAGACATACCCATATCTACTGAAATCATCAGTAAAGGTAATGAAGTATTGATAGCCACCTCTGGCATGTTTACTAAATGGCCCACACACATCACTGTGTATAAGGTCAAGTAAACCTGAAGCCCTTTGACCTTTATTAGGAAAAGGAGACTTCGTCATTTTGCCTATTAAACAAGCTTTGCATGTATCAATCTCCTCATAGGAGAATGATCCCAGCAGTCCATGGTCATGCAACCGCTTAATGCGCTTCTTGTTAATATGGCCTAAACGACTATGCCATAGCAAGGTGCTGTCATCAGCATACTTGGCTTTCTTATTATCAATATTTTGTATAGAATATTCCATGTCCAACATGAATAACCCATTGTTAATTGATCCAGTAGCATAAACAATATTATCAAGAGAAAGAACACACTTTGAAATATTGCATTCAAAGGAAAATCCTTTCCTGACAAGAGCAGGAATGGAGATAATATTCTTGGTAATGCTAGGTACAAAATAACAATTATTTAGTTCCAATACAAGTCCAGATGGTAATGAGATGTAATATTCTCCTACAGCAACAGCAGCAACCCGTGCCCCGTTTCCAACTCGTAGGTCCACCTCATGCTGTCCCACCTGTCTTCTTCTCTTGAGTTCCTGTACATTTGAACAAATGTGAACTCCACATGCAGTGTCTAACACCCATGAAATAGAAGAAGAAAACATGACCTCAGTCACATAAATACCTGAGCCAGAAGCGATGCTTCCCTTCTTGTCTCCTTGGAGCGCTTTACAGTCCTTTTTCCAGTGACCCAGCTGGCCACAGTGGAAACATCTGTACTCCTTCGACCGCTTAACCTTTTGTTTCAGCGCCTTGTTGTAGTTCTTGACTGGGGCTTTGCCCTTCTTCCCCTTCTTCTTGTTCCTAGAAGGAACCATTAAGACAGAGGTTGAAGGCTTTCCCTTCAGAGTCTCCTCAGTAGTCAAGAGCATATTCAGCAATTCTGCCGGAGTACAGTCGATTTTGTTCATATTAAAGTTAATAATGAACGCATCGAAAGAAGGCGGGAGAGACTGCAGAATAATGTCTACAGCAAGCTCCTAATTGATGGTGTGTCCCAGTTTCTCTAGAGCCTCCTTGTGCCCAATCATCTTGAGCACGTGAGCTCCCACTGGACTCCCTTCAGCCAGTTTGCTCTGAAAGAACAGCTTAGTCAAATTGTAGCGCTCAGTCCTTGCCTGTGCAGCATACAGCATCTTGAGGTTTGCTATCATTTCTATAGCAGACATATCCTCATGCTGACGCTGCAGCGGTGGCGTCATAGACGCTAGCATCAGGCAAGAGACATCAATGCTATCATTGACATGCTTTTCATAGGCATCCCGAACCGCCCTTGCGGCGTTCGGAGCGGGTTGAGGCGGTATCGCCGTCTCGAGGACATACAGTTTCCTCTCTGCCTTAAGAACAATCTTAAGGTGTCCGAACCAGTCTGAGAAGTTTGGCCCAGCAAACTTCTCCCTTTCCAGTAGGGATCGCACATTGAAGTTCATGGTGTTCGTTGCTGCAGGAATCTACAACAATTCAAGAACAGCAAGGTCAGTATCAATGTAAAGAATCAATTCAGGACTTAAGAATGATTCTTTTCTCACTATTTTATCTGACTGAAAAATCCATGAAAACAGTCCGAAAGAGTAACACTCTTTTAGTGAGATGGGATCCAAATTTCATACTTGGTCTCCGCGTCTCGCTCAGGCGAGATAAGATGCACAGAGAGTACAAGCACTAATTTCTGGTAGGCAGTCCCTGCCAATCGCCAACCCGTGCGATTCCCCTTCATCTGGGCAATCCAGCAGACTGTGCCAACTGAGTTGGTACAACACAGTCTCTGATCCCACAGATGGCTGCCTCCATGTGCTACCATATGCGCCACATATGTAGCCTACATGGTCAAGCTGACCCGACCTACTCCCTAGACCACCACGTGCTATGCTGAGCAACGAGAAGCGATAAATCCCTTCCTTGTAACACGCAGGTGTAATCCCGCACCGTCTGAAGATAGATGGACGTGCCCACTGAGTGGGTACAACACGGCTCCAACGATAGTCAGAACAGTGAGGTTTCGCGTCAGAAGGCTTACGAGCTTGATATTTAACGTTGGATTTTAACGGTCTTTTATCTTCTCAACTATCATGCAATTCCTATGGTGATAGCAGAAGATAAATAAATCATGCAATTCTAATTATATAAACAATAAATAGAAAGCATGCTGATCTTATGTGGTAAAAGCCCATTAACCCTAAGTAAGACCTTAATTAACTTAAGTCTTCACTTGAGCTCTTCATGGGTCTTTGCTCCTCATCTGGCCCAAACCAGGGCCCAAGCGCCCACTGCAGCTCAGGTGCGCCCACCAGGTAAATGCGCCTGTCCTAGGGTCGAACCCTAGACCTCCCACCTGGTCAAGCCACTGCTGCATGCGCCTCTGCCATGTGTGCTATGTGCTCTTGTCTGATCAAATTACAAATTAATCTATCTAGACAAGATTGACACGCAGGTCAATTACACTTTATAAATTAAATAACATGTGATTCGCAGATCACAATAAAAAATTAATTTACAAGTTAATTCCAGGCACGCAGGCCCCAGCACAGCACACATTAATCGGGCAGCCCACATAAGAGTAAATAAACAGGCATATGGTATTCAATCAACATGTGATCCATTTAAGAAAATAAAATATTTCGAAAACCCATTGGCATCTATTTTATTTTCCTTATGTGCCCTACTACCTTACAACGGTCCATTACTAGGGATCCACTCATCAGACCTAGTCAGATCCACTGCCCTTGCATGCACCAAGTCCTAACTGACTTGAGTCGACCAAATAGTCAACTATGCATGCGTCAAGGGCTGAACGACCACAATGAGGTCTGGCAAGCGGGTGTGACCCCGGGCCTAACCCATGTGCGTTCATCGATTGTCTCAATCGGACATCGCTACACGCCTGTCCGCAGTCGACCAATAGCAACCTTGTGCTTGCGCACAGGTGCTATCTGGTCAACCCATCTAGGCTGTCAGATAGTCTGATAGACTGGTTGGATCTAGACTCGACTGTGACTTCAACCCTAATAACCCGTCTAAGGGTTTAAAGCAGGCGCCACTTAGATCTAATGGTAAGCGCGCAAGTTATTTTGTTTAACGAAAAACATTGAACAACATGATGAAGCATGCGCCACCATGAAAATACAATATGTAAGTTTCGCATGTCACATATAGATCTATCTAAGTTGCGCTAACAAGGATCACACAAGCATCAAGCAACCATAAAAACATGCATAAACCTAGCTCTGATACCAATTGAAAGTCCCCGCATGAAGGGGGGGGGGGGCGAAACCCTAATGGCGCATATAAGAGGTTTTGAAAGCAACGGAAGCTAGGGTTTCTAAACAAAATCACATGCATATCATATGATTAACTTGTAAAGATTAGACGACTCATACCAGTGCCATTTCTCTGATGGCGTCTTGGAAGCAGAAACCGAAAAAGCTTTCCTCCAAAAGGTGCGCACACAAGATGAAGATCGCCTACCCTTGTCGCTCCTTGTGCTAGCAAGGATCTCCAAGTGTCTTGATCGAATGGAAGGGAGTGAGATGACTTCCTTTTTCTTTTCGAATCCTCTACAAGGCTTCAACCTTTCACCACGCGAGAGAGAGCGTAGCCGTTCAGAGAGATGGGCGAGAGAGAGAGACAAGAATAGAATAATTCTATTCCTACATGAGGCGTGATCTCATTTGAGATCATGGTTTCTAAAAATAGAAACCCACACTCGCTCATGTGTTCACGCCAAGTGAACAAGTCGCAACCTCCTTTCCCCTTGAACCATGCGCTCACCCAATGAGCGGTTCATTTTGGTTTGGTTCAAAGACCAATTAACCCAAGCGATTTGGTCTAGATCATATTAAACCCTAAAGGTTCAAGATCTAACCGTTCATCTCATGATGCTCCTGATCTCACTGATCTAGCATCCATTCTCTCGATCGAAGCTTACCGATCTCAAGCCCTAATCAATCAAACATGATTAGACCAGATCTCACTCACAATCAAAGATTAAATCCCCTTAAACTGAACCCAAACAATTCAGTCCACACGATCTGACTTAAGTAAGCCATATCATCAAATTGTGCGACCCTAAGGGTTTCCTTTAACTGTCGGTAACGATAACTTACGTCATCACGATCAGTGAGGGGTATCTAGCAACACATCACTGTCTCCCGATATAAAGGAAAGAGTCTTCCAAGACTACACCCAAAACACAGCACAAGTGTGAATCCAGCTCACAAGGCATACATATTTCCTTTGCCACTGGATGTTCTTATTGGACAAGCGTGTCAAGCCTGTAGCTCCAATATGATGAGCATGATTAGATCAGATGAACATGTTGGGGTATGCCCTTAAGGCTAATGTTTGAAGCCTATGGGAATGTATCTGTATCATGTAATAAACTGTTATGTTTATAAAGGCATGGTTGTTATTCAGTTAGCTACATTGTCTGCTGCAATATATGTTCTTCTGAATAATGTCTCAAAGCTGTTCAGCTAGGCTGACATGCTATAAGTCCTTAGTCGAGATATCTTGGTGAACATGAGACAGCCTTGATATGTTTGAGACTAATATGTGTTCTGATCTTATAGGATGCTTCGAGCATGGAATAAGATGTAGACTCATAGGTACATTGGATGTACTGGACAGACCCTACAAGGATGTTCAATTGTTTGTCACAATGTGAATATTCCTTGAATGTGACAAGTGGCACATTTCCTCTGACTTGAGATCACTTGTGTTTTCTAAATGATGATTGTCATTGTTTTGAGATAGTTCAATATCATTTGAAACATAATGATTATAGACTATCTTGGATGGTGAGCTTGAATCAGGTTAGGGCACTAGTGATAGACATAGGATTGCCGTCTCCTTGTTTAAGGAGTGTGATGTTCTAAAGGGGCCCCCTGGATGAGATGATTGAGAAAAGAGTATGGCCATACCCAGGTGACTATGTTCATCTGATCTAATCATGCTCATCATATTGGAGTTACAAGCTTGACAGGCTTGTCCAATAAGAACATCCAGTGGCAAAGGAAATTTGCATGCCTTGTGAATTGGATTCACACTTGTGCTGTATTTTGGGTGTAGTCTTGGAAGACTCTTTCCTTTATATCGGGAGACAGTGATGTGTTGCTAGATACCCCTCACTGATCGTGATAATGAGAATTATCGTTACCGACATTTAGAGGAAACCCTCAGGGTCACACAATTTGATGATATGGCTTACTTAAGTCAGATCGTGTGGACTGAATTGTTTGGGTTCAGTTTAAAGGGATTTAATCTCTGATTGTAAGTGAGATCTGGTCTGATCATGTTTGATTGATTAGGGCTTGAGATCGGTAAGCTTCGATCGAGAGAATGGATGCTCGATCGGTGAGATCAGGAGCATCAGGAGATGAACGGTTAGATCTGGAGCCTTAGGGTTTAATTGAGATCTAGACCATATTGCTTGGGTTAATTGGTCTTGGACCAAACCGAAATGAACCAGCTCATTGGTTGAGCGTGTGGTTCAATTTAAGAGAGGTTTGCGATTGGGGTAAACCCATGATCGCATATGGAAGAGTGGCTTTCTATTTTTAGAAAGCATGTCACTTACGTGACCACGATTCTTGTGGTCTCTCTTCACGCCTCCCTCTCGCTCTATTGTCGTCGCTTGACTTTGCTCTTGAGGCATTCTCTCGTGAAGAAGAAGTGGACGACATTGGGAGAGTTTTTTCGCCAAGCAAGAAATTTTTCTCTTTCCCTTTCCATTCGATCAAGGATACTTGGACGATCCTTGCTAGCACAAGGGACGACAAGAAGAAGCGCATCTTCATCTTGTGTGTGACGATTTGGAGAAGATCTTCTTTGGTCTTTGCTTCCAAGGCGCCATCCAATCGATGGCCATGGTATGAATCACATCCTATTTGTTTAAGCTTTCAAAGTTGATCATCTTATACATGCTTTGCGACTCTTGAAACCCCCTTCCGCTGCTATATTCCCTTATATGCGCCATGCTGGGTTTCGCCCCCCTCTTGAAAGGGGTCCCTTACAATTGGTATCAGAGCTTTGGTTGAACGCATGTTTATATGATTGCTTTGGTGTTGTGATCCATGAATGCCGATATATGCTTAGATCTATAACATGCGTAAATTCACATGTGAAATTATATCATGCCGAAACTTGTTTTTGTTTCATTTGCGCATGTATATTGTATGTTGGCGCATCTTAGTTGGTTTTTACAAAACTTGAACACTTGCGCGATTAACACTAGATCTAAGACCTTGCTGTAAACCCTTAGACGGGTTACTAGGGTTGAAGTCATCCCCTAGGTTAGATCCAACAGTCTGATCAGACCATCTGACAGCCTGAATGGGTCGACCAGTTAGCACCTTGGCGCAAGCCTATGGTGGCTATAGGTCGACTGCAGACAGGTGTGTAGCGATGTCTGATTGAGACAACCTATGAACACACATGAGTTAGGCCCGGGGTCACACCCGCTTGCCAGACCTCATTGTGGTTGTTCAGCCCTGTCGCATGCATGGTTGACCTTATGGTCAACTCAAGTCAGTTAGGACTTGGTGCATGCAAGGGCAATGGATCTGACTAGGTTGGATGAGTGGATCCCTAGTAATGGACCGTTGTAAGGTTGTAGGGCAAATAAGGAAAAATTAAAATTGATCCCATGGGGTTTTCGAAAATTTTAATTTTTTATGATGGATCACATGATTGCTGATTGGATGCATATGTTTGTCTATTTAGTCTTATGTGGGCTGCTCATATTAATTGTGTGCTGTGCTGGGGCCTGCGTGCCTGGGATTTAAAATTGTAAATTAATTATTGTGATCTGCGTATCACATTGCTTTAATTTATAAAATGTAATTGACCTGCGTGTCAATCTTGTCTAGATAGTTAAATTTGTAATTTAATTAGACAAGAGCACAGAGCACACATGGCAGAGGCGCATGCAGCAGTGGCTAGACCAGGTGGGAGGTCCAGGGTTCGACTCTGGGACCAGGCGCATTTTCCCTGGTAGGCGCACCTGTGCTGTAATTGGCGCTTGGGCCCTGGTTTGGGCCAGATGAGCAGCAAAAGACCCATGAAGAGCAAGTGAAGACTTAAGTTAGGTTAAGGTCTCACTAGGGCTATGGGCTTTTACCACATAAGATTCATGCTTTCTTTTATTTATTGTTTAAATATTAGAATTGCATGATTAAGTTTATCTTCTGCTATCACCATAGGAATTGCATGATAGTGAAGAAGATAAAAGACCGTTAAAATCCAACGATAAAATATCAAGCTCGTAAGCCTTCTGACGCGAAACCTCACTGTTCTGATTATCGTTGGAGCCGTGTTGTACCCACTCAGTGGGCACGTCCATCTATCTTCAGACGGTGCGGGATTACACCTGTGTGTTACAGAGTAGGGATTTATCCCTTCTCGTTGCTCAGCATAACACATGGTGGTCCAGGGAGTAGGTCGGGTCAGCTTGACCGTGTAGGCTACATATGTGGCGCATATGGTAGCACATGGAGGCAGCCATCTGTGGGGTCAGAGACTGTGTTGTACCAACTCAGTTGGCACAGTCTGCTGGATTGCCCAGATGAAGGGGAATCGCACGGGTTGGCGATCGGCTGGGATAGCCCACCAGAGATTAGTGCTTGTACTCTCTGTGCATCTTATCTCGCCTGAGCGGGACGCGGAGACCAAGTATGAAATCTGGATCCCATCTCACTTAAAGAGTTCTACTCTTTCGGGCTGTTTTGTTGGATTTTTCAAGCCTGATAAAATAGTGAGAAAAAGAATCTTTCTTAAGTCCTGATTGATTCTTATACATTGATACTGACCTTGCTGTTCTTGCATTGTTGTAGATACCTGCAGCAACGAACACCATGAACTTCAATGTGCGATCCCTACTGGAAAGGGAGAAGTTTGCTGGGCCGAACTTCTCTGACTGGTTTGGACACCTTAAGATCGTTCTTAAGGCAGAGAGGAAACTGTATGTCCTCGAGACGGCGATACCGCCGCAGCCCGCTCCGAACGCCGCAAGGGCGGTTCGGGAAGCCTATGAAAAGCACGTCAATGATAGCATTGATGTCGCTTGCCTGATGCTAGCGTCTATGACGCCACCGCTGCAGCGTCAGCATGAGGATATGTCGGCTATAGAGATTATAGCGAACCTCAAGATGCTGTATGCTGCACAGGCGAGGACAGAGCGCTACAATTTGACGAAGCTCTTCTTTCAGAGCAAACTGGCTGAAGGGAGCCCAGTGGGAGCTCACGTGCTCAAGATGATTGGGCACAAGGAGGCTCTGGAGAAACTGGGGCACACCATCAACCAGGAGCTTGCTGTGGACATTATTCTGCAGTCTCTCCCGCCTTCATTCGACGCGTTCATTATTAATTTTAATATGAACAAAATCGATTGTACTCCGGCAGAGCTGCTGAATATGCTCTTGACCACTGAGGAGACTCTGAAGGGTAAGCCTTCGACCTCTGTCTTAATGGTTCCTTCGAGGAACAAGAAGAAGGGGAAGAAGGGCAAGGCCCCGGTCAAAAGCTACAGCAAATCTCTGAAACAAAAGGTCAAGCGGTCCAAGGAATACAGGTGTTTCCACTGTGGCCAGTTGGGTCACTGGAAGAAGGACTGTAAAGCGCTCCAAGGAGATAAGAGGGGAAGCTTCGCTTCTGGCTCAGGTATATTCGTGACTGAGGTCATGTTTTCTTCTTCTATATCATGGGTGTTGGACACTGCATGTGGAGTTCACATTTGTTCAAATGTACAGGAACTCAAGAGAAGAAGGCAGGTGGGACAGCATGAGGTGGACCTACGCGTTGGAAACGGAGCACGGGTTGCTGCTGTTGCTGTAGGAGACTACTTCATTTCTTTACCATCTGGCATTGTATTGGAACTAGACAATTGTTACTTTGTTCCCAGTATTACTAAAAATATTATCTCCATTCCTGCTCTTGTCAGGAAGGGATTTTCCTTTGAATGCAATATTTCAAAGTGTATTTTGTCTTTAGATAATATTGTTTATGCAACTGGTTCAATTAACAATGGATTATTCATGTTGGACATGGAATGTTCAATACAGCAAATTGATATTAAGAAAGCCAAGTATGCTGATGACAGCACCTTGCTATGGCATAGTCGTTTAGGCCATATTAACGAGAAACGCATTAAGCGGTTGCATGATCATGGACTGCTGGGATCATTCTCCTATAAGGAGATTGATACATGCAAAGCTTGTTTGATGGGTAAAATGACGAAGTCACCTTTTCCTCATAAAGGTCAAAGGACTTCAGGTTTACTTGACCTTATACACAGTGATGTGTGTGGGCCATTTAGTAAACATGCCAGAGGTGGCTATCAGTACTTCATTACCTTTACTGATGATTTCAGTAGGTATGGCTATGTCTATCTGATGAGACATAAGAGTGAATCTTTTGACAAGTTCAAAGAGTTCAAAAATGAAGTACAAAATCAGCTAGGCCAAAATATCAAGGCACTTCGCTCAGATCGAGGTGGAGAATACCTAAGTCATACGTTTACTGACTATCTGAAGGAGTGTGGGATTATCTCACAGCTCACTCCGCCAGGAACACCGCAATGGAATGGTGTGTCCGAAAGGAGAAATAGAACGTTACTTGATATGGTTCGTTCTATGATGAGTCAGGCTAATCTACCTTACTCCTTTTGGGGTTTTGCACTGGAAACAGCTGCAAAGGTACTAAACCGAGTGCCATCCAAGGCAGTTTCTAAGACTCCATATGAGTTATGGTATGGGAAACAGCCGAGCTTGACATTTATCAGGATCTGGGGCTGCGAGGCTTATGTTAAAAGGCTTGCCTCTGGGAAACTAGAGAGCAGATCTGACAAATGTATCTTTGTCGGTTACCCTAAGGAAACTAAGGGTTATTATTTCTTCGATCCCAAGGAGAACAAGGTTTTTGTTGCTCGGACGGCCATATTTCTTGAGAAGGAGTTTCTTCTGCAAGAGGCCAGTGGGAGAGAAATAAAGCTGGATGAGAATCCAGAGGAAGGACAAAGTGGTCAAGCACAGTTGGATGAGCCTGAGCCGGTAGATCAGGTTATTGAACAACCTGAGGCTCAAATATCACGGGAACCGCGAAGATCGGGAAGGATTCGTCGACAGCCTGAGCGCTATGACGGAGTCTACATCATTGATAATGATGAACCCCTTACTTATGCGGATGCGGTCAGTGGACCGGAGTCAGCGAGATGGCTTGAAGCTATGCGCGCCGAGATGGACTCCATGTCAGATAACCAAGTTTGGGATTTGGTTGATCCGCCTCCGGGAGTAATCCCTATAGGCTGTAAATGGATCTTCAAGAAGAAGATTGACATGGATGGTAACGTGGTTACCTATAAAGGCAGGCTAGTTGCGAAAGGTTTCAAACAAATCTACGGGATAGATTATGATGAAACTTTCTCACCTGTAGCCATGTTTAAGTCTATTCGGATTCTTTTCGCGATAGCTGCATACTATGATTATGAGATCTGGCAGATGGATGTGAAAACAGCTTTCCTTAATGGAAATCTGGATGAGGATGTGTACATGACACAACCAGAAGGTTTCACCAATCCATCAGATCGTCATAAGATATGCAAGTTAAAGAAGTCCATTTATGGACTTAAGCAAGCATCTAGAAGCTGGAATATTCGTTTTGATGAATCAGTTACTGAATTTGGTTTCATCAAGAACGAGGATGACCCGTGTGTATATAAGAGGTTTAGTGGGAGCGTGATTACTTTCTTAGTCCTCTACGTCGATGACATCTTGATCATTGGAAATGACATTCCTGAAATGCATGCTGTGAAAGCATGGCTGAGGAAATGTTTCCAGATGAAAGATTTAGGAGAAGCAGCCTATGTGTTAGGTGTGAAGATCTACAGGGATAGATCTAAGAGGCTTCTCGGGCTGTGCCAGAGTACTTACATCGATAAAGTCCTGGAGAGATTTCATTTAGAGAATTCTAAAAGAGGATATCTTCCAGTCAGACATGGTCTGAATCTTTCGAAGAGTCAGTGTCCACAAACACAGACTGAGAAAGATGAAATGGACAATACGCCTTATGCTTCGGCTATTGGATCCATTATGTATGCGATGTTGTGTACTTGCCCAGACGTTGCTTACGGGTTAAGCGTGACCAGTCGTTTCCAAAGTAATCCAGGTGTGGCGCACTGGATTGCAGTCAAGAACATCTTAAAATATCTGCGGAGGACCAAAGATATGTTCTTGATATATGGTGGTCAGGAAGAACTCAGTATTGAAGGATATACTGACGCTTCGTTCCAGTCGGACCAGGATGATTTCCGATCGCAATCAGGCTATGTTTTTAGCTTGAATGGAGGTGCAGTGGTGTGGAAGAGTTTCAAACTGTCAATTGTTGCTGATTCCACAACAGAAGCCGAGTATGTTGCAGCCTCGGAAGCATCCAAGGAGGCAGTGTGGATTCGTAAGTTCGTGAGAGAACTTGGTGTCGTTCCTTCGAGTGCAGATCCTTTGGTTATCTTCTGTGATAACACTGGAGCAATCGCACAAGCAAAGGAACCACGGTCGCACCAGAAGTCCAAGCACATACAGAGACGGTTTCATTTGATCAGGGAGATCATAGATCGTGGCGAGATCAAAATCTGCAAGGTACATACAGATGACAATCTGGCAGACCCGCTTACCAAGCCTCTGGCGCAGCAGAAGCATGAGAAGCACTGTAATAATATGGGTTTGAGATTTCTCAACCATTAGATTAAGTGCAAGTGGGAGATTGTTGGGGTATGCCCTTAAGGCTAATGTTTGAAGCCTATGGGAATGTATCTGTATCATGTAATAAACTGTTATGTTTATAAAGGCATGGTTGTTATTCAGTTAGCTACATTGTCTGCTGCAATATATGTTCTTCTGAATAATGTCTCAAAGCTGTTCAGCTAGGCTGACATGCTATAAGTCCTTAGTCGAGATATCTTGGTGAACATGAGACTGAAGGAACCCCTAACTAAGGGGGAAGAAACCCTAAGCATGCTCATCTATCATGCATAGCGGAAAGAGGGCTTCAAGTCAAGATCGGATATGAAACAATATGATCAACTTGAAACTAGAAATCATACCAATGCCATGGACTTGGATCTCGGCTTGGAAGAAGAGATCAAGATAGGTCTCCTCCAAAGTGTGCCACACACAAGATGAAGTTGGCTCACTCCTTGGGGTCGCTTGTGCTAGCAAGTCACTCAAGGAATCTTCACTTGTCGAATGGAAGGGATGATGAACTTCCTTGTTGCCGAGAGTTCCTCTTTGCCCAAGCTCTCCTTCTCGTCGTCAACCACACCTCAACCAATGTCCAAGGCGTTGATGAGAAGAGTTCCAACGCATAAGCGTTTTTGGCGTTAAGTGAAACCGGCCCCCTTTGATGACTTTCCATAAATGGAAGCTCATCAAAGCATGCGCTCAAGCCATAACCCAAACGCATTTGAGCATTGAACCATGCGTTCACAATTGTGAACCGGTTCAAGCTAAACCGTTCGATTCAACTTTGGTTCATGAACCAAACCGAAATGGCTCAAGCCATGTGGTCTAGACCATATTGAACCCCAAGGCTCATGATCTAACCATTCATCACCTGATGCCCCTGATCCTTCCGATCTAGCATCATCTCTCTTGATCGAAGCTTACCGATCTCAAGCCTTAATTAATCAAACATGATCAGACCAGATCTCACTTACAATCAGAGATAAAATCCCTTTAATCTGAACTCAAAGAATCCAGTCCATTCGATCTGACTCAAGTAAGCCATATCATCAAATTGTGCGACCCTGAGGGTTTCCTCTAAATGTCGGTAACGATAACTTACGTTATCACGATCAGTGAGGGGTATCTAGCAACACATCACTGTCTCCCGATATAAAGGAAAGAGTCTTCCAAGACTACTCCCAAACCATTGCACAAGTGTGACTCCATTCACAAGGCATACATGTGTCCTTTGCCACTGGATGTTCTTATTGGACAAGCGGGTCAAGCTTGTAACTCCAATACGATGAGCATGATTAGATCAGATGCACATTGTCATCTGGGCATGGCCATACACTATCTCAATCATCTCATATAGGGGGCCCATTAGAACATCACACTCCTTAAACAAGGAGACGGCAATCCTATGTCTATCACTAGTGCTCTAACCTGATTCAAGCTCACCATCCAAGATAGTCTATAATCATTATGTTTCAAATGATATTGAACTACCTCAAAACAATGACAATCATCATTTAGAAACACAAGTGATCTCAAGTCAAAGGACATGTGCCACTTAGTGCTCACAAGGATCATTCACATTGTGACAAGCAATGGAATATCCGAGTAGGGTCTGTCCAGTACATCCAATGTACCCATGAGTCTACATCTTATTCCATGCTCGAAGCATCCTATAAGATTAGCACTCATATTAGTCTCAATCATATCAAGGCTGTCTCATGTTCACCAAGATATCTCGACTAAGGACATATAGCCTGTCAGCCTAGCTGAACAGCTTTGAGACATTATTCAGAAGTACACTTATTACAGCAGACAAGGTAACAACCTGAATAATAACCATGCCTTTTATAAACACAAGAGTTTATTACATGATACTTATACAATCCCAAAGGCCTCAAACATTAGCCTTAAGGGCATACCCCAACAATCTCCCACTTGCACTTAATCTAATGGTTGAGAAATCTCAAACCCATATTATTACAGTGCTTCTCATGCTTCTGCTGCGCCAGAGGCATGGTAAGCGGGTCTGCCAGATTGTCATCTGTATGAACCTTGCAAATCTTGATCTCGCCACGATCAATGATCTCCCGGATCAAGTGAAAACGTCTTTGTATGTGCTTGGACTTCTGGTGTGACCGCGGTTCCTTTGCTTGTGCTATAGCTCCAGTGTTATCACAGAAGATAACCAAAGGATCTGCACTCGAAGGAACGACACCAAGTTCTCTCACGAACTTACGAATCCACACTGCCTCCTTGGATGCTTCCGAGGCTGCAACATACTCGGCTTCTGTTGTGGAATCAGCAACAGTTGACTGTTTGAAACTTTTCCACACCACAGCACCTCCATTCAAGCTAAAAACATAGCCTGATTGCGATCGGAAATCATCCTGGTCCGACTGGAACGAAGCGTCAGTATATCCCTCTATACTGAGTTCTTCCTGACCACCATATATCAAGAACATATCTTTGGTCCTCCGCAGATATTTTAAGATGTTCTTGACCGCAATCCAGTGCGCCAAACCTGGATTACTTTGGAATCGACTGGTCACGCTTAACCCGTAAGCGACGTCTGGGCGAGTACACAACATCGCATACATAATGGACCCAATAGCCGAAGCATAAGGCGTATTGTCCATTTCATCTTTCTCAGTCTGTGTTTGTGGACACTGACTCTTCGAAAGATTCAGACCATGTCTGACTGGAAGATATCCACGTTTAGAATTCTCTAAATGGAATCTCTCCAGGACCTTATCGATGTAGGTACTCTGGCACAACCCGAGAAGCCTCTTAGATCTATCCCGGTAGATCTTCACACCTAATACATAGGCTGCTTCTCCTAGATCTTTCATCTGAAAACATTTTCCTAACCATGCCTTAACAGCATGCAGTTCAGGAATATCGTTTCCAATGATCAAGATATCATCGACGTAGAGGATTAGGAATGTAATCACGCTCCCACTAAACCTCTTATATACACACGGGTCATCTTCGTTCTTGATGAAACCAAACTCAGAGATTGATTCATCAAAACGAATATTCCAGCTTCTTGATGCTTGCTACAATCCATAAATGGATTTCTTTAACTTGCATATTTTATGACGATCTGATGGATTAGTGAAACCCTCAGGTTGTGTCATATACACATCCTCATCCAGATTTCCATTGAGGAAAGCTGTCTTCACATCCATCTGCCAGATCTCATAATCGTAATATGCAGCTATCGCGAAAAGAATCCGAATAGACTTAAACATGGCTACAGGAGAGAAAGTTTCATCATAATCTATCCCGTAGATTTGTTTGAAACCTTTCGCAACTAGCCTGCCTTTATAGGTAACCACGTTACCATCCATGTCAATCTTCTTCTTGAAGATCCATTTACAGCCTATAGGGATTACTCCCGGAGGCGGATCAACCAAATCCCAGACTTGGTTATCTGACATGGAGTCCATCTCGGCTCGCATAGCTTCAAGCCATCTAGCTGACTCCGGTCCACTGACCGCATCCGCATAAGTTAGGGGTTCATCATTATCCATGATGTAGACTCCGTCATAGCGCTCAGGCTGTCGACGGATCCTACCCGATCTTCGCGGTTCCCGTGATATCTGAGCCTCAGGTTGTTCAATAACCTGATCTACTGGCTCAGGCACATCCAACTGTGCTTGACTACTTTGTCCTTCCTCTGGATTTTCATCCAGCTTTATTTCTCTCCCACTGGCCTCTTGCAGAATAAATTCCTTCTCAAGAAATATGGCCGTCCGAGCAACAAAAACCTTGTTCTCTTTGGGATCGTAGAAATAATAACCCTTAGTTTCCTTAGGGTAACCGACAAAGATACATTTGTCAGATCTGCTCTCTAGTTTCCCAGAGGCGAGCTTTTTGACATAAGCCTCGCAACCCCAGATCCTGATAAATGTCAAGCTAGGCTGTTTCCCATACCATAACTCATATGGCGTCTTTGAAACTGCCTTGGATGGCACTCGGTTTAGTACCTTTGCAGCTGTTTCCAGTGCAAAACCCCAAAAGGAATATGGAAGAGTAGCCTGACTCATCATAGAACGAACCATATCAAGTAGCGTTCTATTTCTCCTCTCGGACACACCATTCCATTGCGGTGTTCCTGGCGGAGTGAGCTGTGAGATAATCCCACACTCCTTCAGATAGTCAGTAAACGCATGACTCAGGTATTCACCACCTCGATCAGAACGAAGTGCCTTGATATTTCGGCCTAACTGATTCTGTACTTCATTCTTGAACTCTTTGAACTTGTCAAAAGATTCATTTTTATGTCTCATTAAATAGACATACCCATACCTACTGAAATCATCAGTGAAGGTAATGAAGTACTGATAGCCACCTCTGGCATGTTTACTGAAAGGCCCACACACATCACTGTGTATAAGGTCCAGTAAACCTGAAGTCCTTTGACCTTTGTGAGGAAAAGGAGACTTCGTCATTTTACCCATTAAACAAGCTTTGCATGTCTCAATCTCCTCATAGGAGAATGATCCCAGCAGTCCATGTTCATGCAACCGCTTAATGCGCTTCTCGTTTATATGGCCTAAACGACTATGCCATAGCAAGGTGCTGTCATCAGCATACTTGGCTTTCTTATTATCAATGTTTTGTATAGAATTTTCCATGTCCAACATGTATAACCCATTGTTAATTGAACCAGTTGCATACACAATATTATCATAAGTTAAAACACACTTTGAAATCTTGCATTCAAAGGCAAATCCTTTCCTGACAAGAGCAGGAATGGAGATAATATTCTTGGTAATACTGGGTACAAAATAACAATTGTTTAATTCTAATACAATGCCAGATGGTAAAGTAATGAAATAGTCTCCTACAGCAACAGCAGCAACCCGTGCCCCGTTTCCAACTCGTAGGTCTACCTCATGCTGTCCCACCTGCCTTCTTCTCTTGAGTTCCTGCACATTTGAACAAATGTGAACTCCACATGCAGTGTCTAACACCCATGATATAGAAGAAGATGAAACCATGACTTCCGTCACGTATATACCTGAGCCAGAAGCAATGCTTCCCCTCTTATCTCCTTGGAGCGCTTTACAGTCCTTTTTCCAGTGACCCAGCTGGCCACAGTGGAAACACCTGTTGTCCTTCGACCGCTTCACCTTCTGTTTCAGGGCCTTACTGTAATTCTTGACAGGGGCCTTGCCCTTCTTCCCCTTCTTCTTGTTCCTAGAAGGAACCATCAAGACAGAGGTTGAAGGCTTACCCTTCAGAGTTTCCTCAGTTGTCAAGAGCATATTCAGCAGCTCTGCCGGCGTACAATCGATCTTGTTCATATTAAAGTTAATAATGAACGCATCGAAAGAAGGCGGGAGAGACTGCAGAATAATATCTACAGCAAGCTCCTGGTTGATGGTATGCCCCAGTTTCTCCAGAGCCTCCTTGTGCCCAATCATCTTGAGCACGTGAGCTCCCACTGGGCTCCCCTCAGCCAGTTTGCTCTGAAAGAAGAGCTTCGTCAGATTATAGCGCTCAGTCCTCGCCTGTGCAGCATACAGCATCTTGAGGTTCGCTATAATTTCTATAGCCGACATATCCTCATGCTGACGCTGCAGCGGTGGCGTCATAGACGCTAGCATCAGGCAAGCGACATCAATGCTATCATTGACGTGCCTTTCGTAGGCATCCCGAACCGCCCTTGCGGCGTTCGGAGCGGGCTGCGGCGGTATCGCCGTCTCGAGGACATACAGTTTCCTCTCTGCCTTAAGAACAATCTTAAGGTGTCCGAACCAGTCAGAGAAGTTCGGCCCAGCAAACTTCTCCCTTTCCAGTAGGGATCGCACATTGAAGCTCATGGTGTTCGTTGCTGCAGTTATCTACAACAAGCAAGAACAGCAAGGTCAGTATCAATGTTCAGAATCAATCCAGGACTTAAGAAAGATTCTTTTCTCACTATTTTGTCTGACTGAAAAATCCAGTAAACAGTCCGAAAGAGTAACACTCTTTTAGTGAGATGGGATCCAGATTTCATACTTGGTCTCCGCGTCCCGCTCAGGCGAGATAAGATGCACAGAGATGACAAGTACTAATTTCTGGTAGGCTGTGCCAGCCAATCGCCAACCCGTGCGATTCCCCTTCATCTTGGCAATCCAGCAGACTGTGCCAACTGAGTTGGTACAACACAGTCTCTGATCCCAGAGATGGCTGCCTCCATGTGCTACCATATGCGCCACATATGTAGCCAACATGGTCAAGCTGACCTGACCTACTCCCTGGACCACCACGTGCTATGCTGAGCAACGAGAGGGGATAAATCCCAACTCTGTAACACGCAGGTGAAATCCAGCACCGTCTGAAGATAGGTGGACGTGCCCACTGAGTGGGTTCAACACGGCTCCAACGATAATCAGAAAGGTGAGGTTTCGCGTCAGAAGGCTTACGAGCTTGATATGTTAGCGTTGGATTTTATCGGTCTTTTATCTTCTTAACTATCATACAAGTCCTATGGTGATAGCAGAAGATAAACTTAAACATGCAATTCTAATTATAAGCAATAAGAAGAAAGCATGATCTTATGTGGTAAAAGCCCATGAACCCTAGTAAGACCTTAATTTACTTAAGTCTTCACTTGAGCTCCTTGCATCTCATCTGGTCCAACCCAGTGCCCTAGCGCCAAGAGCACCTCAGGTGCACCACCAGATGAATGCCCCTCTTGGATGTGTGCACTTGTCTAATCAAAGTACATTTGATCTATCTAGACAAGGTTGACTCGCAGGTCAACTACATATTATAAATTAAGTACAATGTGATTCGCAGATCACAAATTAATTTACAACTTATCCAGGCTCGCAGGCCCCAGCACAGCACACAATAGGGCAACCCACATAAGACTAAATAAACAAGCATATGATTCAATCAACATGTGATCCATTCAAGAAATTAAATTTTGGAAAAACCCATGGCATCAATTTAATTTCCTTATGAGCCCTACAACCTTACAATGGTCCATTGATGGGGATCCACTCATCCATCTAGCTAGATCCTTTGCCCTTGCATGCACCGAGTCCTAACTGACCCGAGTTGACCTAATGGTCAACCATGCATGCCCCAAGGGCTGAACCACCCCATGAGTTTTGGCAAGCGGGTGTGACCCCGGGCCTAACTCAAGTGTGTTCAGTAGTTGTCTCAACCAGACCTCGCTACACGCCCTAGATGCAGTCAACCTATAGCCACCTTGTGCTTGCGCATAGGTGCTATTGGGTCAACCCATCTGAGCTGTCAGATGGTCTGATCAGACTTGGATCCAACCTAGTGGTGACTTCAACCTCATCAACCCATCTAAGGGTTTAATGTAGTGGCACCTTAGATCTAATGAAGCGCGCAAGAGGTAAGTTTTAGAAAACTTTTATAACATGCGCAATGTTACAAACAAACAACATGCTTGATAACCCTTAGATCTAAGGGGGTCCCCTTCAAGGGGGAGCGCATACTTTAGGAGGTCCCCTTCAAGGGGGAGCGCATACTTCAGGAACATATGATACAAGCGCAACATCATGAACATATAAGCGCAACATCATGAAAACAAAGCATGCCTCAAGGAAACAGTAAGCGCAACATCATGTATGGATCACCAATACTTAAAGCAATCATATCGATCATATCATGAGCCTAGCTCTGATACCAATTGAAGGAACCCCTAACTAAGGGGGAAGAAACCCTAAGCATGCTCATCTATCATGCATAGCGGAAAGAGGGCTTCAAGTCAAGATCGGATATGAAACAATATGATCAACTTGAAACTAGAAATCATACCAATGCCATGGACTTGGATCTCGGCTTGGAAGAAGAGATCAAGATAGGTCTCCTCCAAAGTGTGCCACACACAAGATGAAGTTGGCTCACTCCTTGGGGTCGCTTGTGCTAGCAAGTCACTCAAGGAATCTTCACTTGTCGAATGGAAGGGATGATGAACTTCCTTGTTGCCGAGAGTTCCTCTTTGCCCAAGCTCTCCTTCTCGTCGTCAACCACACCTCAACCAATGTCCAAGGCGTTGATGAGAAGAGTTCCAACGCATAAGCGTTTTTGGCGTTAAGTGAAACCGGCCCCCTTTGATGACTTTCCATAAATGGAAGCTCATCAAAGCATGCGCTCAAGCCATAACCCAAACGCATTTGAGCATTGAACCATGCGTTCACAATTGTGAACCGGTTCAAGCTAAACCGTTCGATTCAACTTTGGTTCATGAACCAAACCGAAATGGCTCAAGCCATGTGGTCTAGACCATATTGAACCCCAAGGCTCATGATCTAACCATTCATCACCTGATGCCCCTGATCCTTCCGATCTAGCATCATCTCTCTTGATCGAAGCTTACCGATCTCAAGCCTTAATTAATCAAACATGATCAGACCAGATCTCACTTACAATCAGAGATAAAATCCCTTTAATCTGAACTCAAAGAATCCAGTCCATTCGATCTGACTCAAGTAAGCCATATCATCAAATTGTGCGACCCTGAGGGTTTCCTCTAAATGTCGGTAACGATAACTTACGTTATCACGATCAGTGAGGGGTATCTAGCAACACATCACTGTCTCCCGATATAAAGGAAAGAGTCTTCCAAGACTACTCCCAAACCATTGCACAAGTGTGACTCCATTCACAAGGCATACATGTGTCCTTTGCCACTGGATGTTCTTATTGGACAAGCGGGTCAAGCTTGTAACTCCAATACGATGAGCATGATTAGATCAGATGCACATTGTCATCTGGGCATGGCCATACACTATCTCAATCATCTCATATAGGGGGCCCATTAGAACATCACACTCCTTAAACAAGGAGACGGCAATCCTATGTCTATCACTAGTGCTCTAACCTGATTCAAGCTCACCATCCAAGATAGTCTATAATCATTATGTTTCAAATGATATTGAACTACCTCAAAACAATGACAATCATCATTTAGAAACACAAGTGATCTCAAGTCAAAGGACATGTGCCACTTAGTGCTCACAAGGATCATTCACATTGTGACAAGCAATGGAATATCCGAGTAGGGTCTGTCCAGTACATCCAATGTACCCATGAGTCTACATCTTATTCCATGCTCGAAGCATCCTATAAGATTAGCACTCATATTAGTCTCAATCATATCAAGGCTGTCTCATGTTCACCAAGATATCTCGACTAAGGACATATAGCCTGTCAGCCTAGCTGAACAGCTTTGAGACATTATTCAGAAGTACACTTATTACAGCAGACAAGGTAACAACCTGAATAATAACCATGCCTTTTATAAACACAAGAGTTTATTACATGATACTTATACAATCCCAAAGGCCTCAAACATTAGCCTTAAGGGCATACCCCAACAGAGACAGCCTTGATATGTTTGAGACTAATATGTGTTCTGATCTTATAGGATGCTTCGAGCATGGAATAAGATGTAGACTCATAGGTACATTGGATGTACTGGACAGACCCTACAAGGATGTTCAATTGTTTGTCACAATGTGAATATTCCTTGAATGTGACAAGTGGCACATTTCCTCTGACTTGAGATCACTTGTGTTTTCTAAATGATGATTGTCATTGTTTTGAGATAGTTCAATATCATTTGAAACATAATGATTATAGACTATCTTGGATGGTGAGCTTGAATCAGGTTAGGGCACTAGTGATAGACATAGGATTGCCGTCTCCTTGTTTAAGGAGTGTGATGTTCTAAAGGGGCCCCCTGGATGAGATGATTGAGAAAAGAGTATGGCCATACCCAGGTGACTATGTTCATCTGATCTAATCATGCTCATCATATTGGAGTTACAAGCTTGACAGGCTTGTCCAATAAGAACATCCAGTGGCAAAGGAAATTTGCATGCCTTGTGAATTGGATTCACACTTGTGCTATGACGGAGTCTACATCATTGATAATGATGAACCCCTTACTTATGCGGATGCGGTCAGTGGACCGGAGTCAGCGAGATGGCTTGAAGCTATGCGAGCCGAAATGGACTCCATGTCAGATAACCAAGTATGGGATTTGGTTGATCCGCCTCCGGGAGTAATCCCTATAGGCTGTAAATGGATCTTCAAGAAGAAGATTGACATGGATGGTAACGTGGTTACCTATAAAGGCAGGCTAGTTGCGAAAGGTTTCAAACAAATCTACGGGATAGATTATGATGAAACTTTCTCACCTGTAGCTATGTTTAAGTCTATTCGGATTCTTTTCGCGATAGCTGCATATTACGATTATGAGATCTGGCAGATGGATGTGAAGACAGCTTTCCTTAATGGAAATCTGGATGAGGATGTGTATATGACACAACCTGAAGGTTTCACTAATCCATCAGATCGTCATAAAATATGCAAGTTAAAGAAGTCCATTTATGGACTTAAACAAGCATCTAGGAGCTGGAATATTCGTTTTGATGAATCAATCTCTGAGTTTGGTTTCATCAAGAACGAAGATGACCCGTGTGTGTATAAGAGGTTTAGTGGGAGCGTGATTACATTCCTAATCCTCTACGTCGATGACATCTTGATCATTGGAAATGATATTCCTGAACTGCATGCTGTTAAAGCATGGTTAGGAAAATGTTTCCAGATGAAAGATTTAGGAGAAGCAGCCTATGTATTAGGTGTGAAGATCTACAGAGATAGATCTAAGAGGCTTCTCGGGTTGTGCCAGAGTACTTACATCGATAAGGTCCTGGAGAGATTCCATTTAGAGAATTCTAAACGTGGATATCTTCCAGTCAGACATGGTCTGAATCTTTCGAAGAGTCAGTGTCCACAAACACAGACTGAGAAAGATGAGATGGACAATACGCCTTATGCTTCGGCTATTGGGTCCATTATGTATGCGATGTTGTGTACTCGCCCAGACGTCGCTTACGGGTTAAGCGTGACCAGTCGATTCCAAAGTAATCCAGGTTTGGCGCACTGGATTGCAGTCAAGAACATTATAAAATATCTGCGGAGGACCAAAGATATGTTCTTGATATATGGTGGTCAGGAAGAACTCAGTATAGAGGGATATACTGACGCTTCGTTCCAGTCGGACCAGGATGATTTCCGATCGCAATCAGGCTATGTTTTTAGCTTGAATGGTGGAGCAGTGGTGTGGAAGAGTTTCAAACAGACAACTGTTGCTGATTCCACAACAGAAGCCGAGTATGTTGCAGCCTCGGAAGCATCCAAGGAGGCAGTCTGGATTCGTAAGTTCGTGAGAGAACTTGGTGTCGTTCCTTCGAGTGCAGATCCTTTGGTTATCTTCTGTGATAACACTGGAGCAATAGCACAAGCAAAGGAACCACGGTCGCACCAGAAGTCCAAGCACATACAGAGACGGTTTCACTTGATCCGGGAGATCATTGATCGTGGCGAGATCAAGATTTGCAAGGTTCATACAGATGACAATCTGGCAGACCCGCTTACCAAGCCTCTGGCGCAGCAGAAGCATGAGCAGCACTGTAATAATATGGGTTTGAGATTTCTCAACCATTAGATTAAGTGCAAGTGGGAGATTGTTGGAGTATGCCCTTAAGGCTAATGTTTGAGGCCTTGGGATTGTAATAAGTATCATGTAAGAAACTCTTGTGTTTTATAAAGGCATGGTTGTTATTCAGATTGTTACCTTGTCTGCTATAATAAGTGTACTTCTGAATAATGTCTCAAAGCTGTTCAGCTGGGCTGACATGCTCTTTGTCCTTAGTCGAGATATCTTGGTGAACATGAGACAACCTTGATATGATTGAGACTAATATGTGTGCTAATCTTATAGGATGCTTCGAGCATGGAATAAGATGTAGACTCATGGGTACATTGGATGTACTGGACAGACCCTACTGGGATATTCCATTGCTTGTCACAATGTGAATGATCCTTATAAGCAGCAAGTGGCACATGTCCTTTGACTTGAGATCACTTGTGTTTCTAAATGATGATTGTCATTGTTTTGAGGTAGTTCAATATCATTTGAAACATAATGATTATAGACTATCTTGGATGGTGAGCTTGAATCAGGTTAGGGCTCTTGTGATAGATAAAGGATTGCCGTCTCCTTGTTTAAGGAGTGTGATGTTCTAAAGGGCCCCCCTATATGAGATGATTGAGGAAGTGTATGGCCATACCCAGATGACTATGTTCATCTGATCTAATCATGCTCATCATATTGGAGTTACAAGCTTGACCCGCTTGTCCAATAAGAACATCCAGTGGCAAAGGACACATGTATGCCAAGTGAGTTGATTCACACTTGTGCTGTGGTTTGGGTGTAGTCTTGGAAGACTCTTTCCTTTATATCGGGAGACAGTGATGTGTTGCTAGATACCCCTCACTGATTGTGATAACGAAAGTTATCGTTACCGACATTTAAAGGAAACCCTCAGGGTCGCACAATTTGATGATATGGCTTACTTAAGTCAGATCGTGTGGACTGAACTGTTTAGACTCAGTTTAAACGAGTTCAGACTCTGATTGTAAGTGAGATCTAGTCTGATCATGTTTGATTGATTGGGGCTTGAGATCGGTAAGCTTCGATCGAGAGTTTGGATGCTAGATCATAGAGATCAAGAGCATCAAGAGATGAACGGTTAGATCTTGAACCATTTGGTTCAAAGAGATCTAGACCATGGCTTGGGCTGGTTTAATAAACCGAATTGGGTTGAACCTAATTGACTTGAACCGGTTCACATGGGTGAACGTATGGTTCAAGGTGTAAAGGCTTGTTGGGCGGTTTTTCCTTCAAGTGAGCGCATGGCTTGAAAACCTTCCATTTATGGAAGTGTAACGCCATGACTTGATTGGAGAAGGCTTAACGCAAATCGGTTTTTACTGAATTGTCATCTTCGTTGGACGAAAGAGGATTCTTGGAGACGGCAGCTCTCGGCCAAGCGCATCTCAACACACGACAAGGACATTGGGATCTCTTGCTAGCACAAGGAAGATCCTAAAGGGTAGCCACCCCTCATCTTGTGTGTGAACTTGAAGAGGAGACCTACTTTGATCTCTTGCTTCCAAGCCGCCACCCTCTTCATGGCTTTGGTATGAGTTCTCATAACTTCAAGTTGATCATATAGTTATCATATTCGATCTTGTTTAGAAACCCTTTTCGCCATGCTTGTTAGAATCGCAAGTTTAGGGTTTCTCCCCCCTTTGAACTAGGGGTTCCTTCAATTGGTATCAGAGCTTGATTCTTGATATGATCTATATGATTGCTTCAAGTCCTTGTGATCCATACATGTTGCGCTTACTTTTACTTGATGTATGCTTTGTTTACATGTAGTTGCGCTTGTATCATGCTTACATGAAGTTGCGCTTGTATCATGCTTACATCAATTTGCGCTTGTATCATGGTTAGATGAAGTATGCGCTCCCCCTTGAAGGGGACCCCCCTAAAGTTTGCGCTCCCCCTTGAAGGGGACCCCCTTAGATCTAAGGGTTATCAACTTGCAAGCATGTTGTTTGTTTGTTTGTTTGCGCATGTTCTAGAAGTTTTCCAAAAACTTATATCTTGCGCGCATGATTAGATCTAAGGTGCCACTATATTAAATCCTTAGATGGGTTGATAGGGTTGAAAGCATCTTCTAGGTTAGATCCAACTAGTCTGATCAGACCATCTGACAGCCTAGATGGGTTGACCTGATAGCACCTGTGCGCAAGCACAAGGTGGCTATGGGTTGACTGCATCTAGGGCGTGTAGCGAGGTCTGGTTGAGACACTATTGAACACACATGAGTTAGGCCCGGGGTCACACCCGCTTGCCAAAACTCATGAGGGTGGTTCAGCCCTTGGCGCATGCATGGTTGACCATTAGGTCAACACGGGTCAGTTAGGACTCGGTGCATGCAAGGGCAAAGGATCTAACTAGATGGATGAGTGGATCCCCATCAATAGACCATTGTAAGGTTATAGGGCTCATAAGGAAATTAAAATTGATGCCATGGGGTATTTTCAAAAAAAAAATTTATTTCCTGATTGGATCACATGTTGATTGAACCATATGCTTGTTTATTTAGTCTTATGTGGGTTGCCCTATTGTGTGCTGTGCTGGGGCCTGCGTGCCTGGTAATTTATAAGTTAAATTTATTGTGGTCTGCGAATCACTTTTTCATTAATTTATTGTATATTTGACCTGCGAGTCAAAGCTTGTCTAGATAGATCAAATTGTATTTGATTAGACAAGAGCACAAATGCACACATCCCAAAGGAGCATTCAGCTGATGGCGCACCTGAGGTGCTCTTGGCGCTAGGGCCCTGGGTTGGACCAGATGAGATGCAAAAGAGCTCAAGTGAAGACTTAAGGAAAATTAAGGTCTTACTAGGGTTCATGGGCTTTTACCACATAAGATCATGCTTTCTATTTATTGTTTAAATAATTAGAATTGCATGTTTAAGTTTATCTTCTGCTATCACCATAGGACTTGCATGATAGTGAAGAAGATAAAAGACCGTTAAAATCCAACGCTAATATATCAAGCTCGTAAGCCTTCTGACGCGAAACCTCGCCGTTCTGACTATCGTTGGAGCCGTGTTGAACCCACTCAGTGGGCACGTCCATCTATCTTCAGACGGTGCTGGATTTCACCTGCGTGTTACAGAGTTGGGATTTATCCCCTCTCGTTGCTCAGCATAGCACGTGGTGGTCCAGGGAGTAGGTCAGGTCAGCTTGACCATGTAGGCTGCATATGTGGCGCATATGGTAGCACATGGAGGCAGCCATCTGTGGGATCAGAGACTGTGTTATACCAACTCAGTTGGCACAGTCTGCTGGATTGCCCAGATGAAGGGGAATCGCACGGGTTGGCGATTGGCTGGGACAGCCTACCAGAAATTAGTGCTTGTCATCTCTGTGCATCTTATCTCGCCTGAGCGGGACGCGGAGACCAAGTATGAAATCTGGATCCCATCTCACTAAAAGAGTGTTACTCTTTCGGACTGTTTACTGGATTTTTCAGTCAGACAAAATAGTGAGAAAAGAATCTTTCTTAAGTCCTGGACTGATTCTGAACATTGATACTGACCTTGCTGTTCTTGCTTGTTGTAGATTCCTGCAGCAACGAACACCATGAGCTTCAATGTGCGATCCCTACTGGAAAGGGAGAAGTTTGCTGGGCCAAACTTCTCTGACTGGTTTGGACACCTTAAGATCGTTCTTAAGGCAGAGAGGAAACTGTATGTCCTCGAGACGGCGATACCGCCGCAGCCCGCTCCGAACGCCGCAAGGGCGGTTCGGGATGCCTATGAAAAGCACGTCAATGATAGCATTGATGTCGCTTGCCTGATGCTAGCGTCTATGACGCCACCGCTGCAGCGTCAGCATGAGGATATGTCGGCTATAGAGATTATAGCGAACCTCAAGATGCTGTATGCTGCACAGGCGAGGACTGAGCGCTATAATCTGACGAAGCTCTTCTTTCAGAGCAAACTGGCTGATGGGAGCCCAGTGGGAGCTCACGTGCTCAAGATGATTGGGCACAAGGAGGCTCTGGAGAAACTGGGGCATACCATCAACCAGGAGCTTGCTGTGGATATTATTCTGCAGTCTCTCCCGCCCTCTTTCGATGCGTTCATCATTAATTTTAATATGAACAAAATCGATTGTACGCCGGCAGAGCTGCTGAATATGCTCTTGACCACTGAGGAAACTCTGAAGGGTAAGCCTTCAACCTCTGTCTTGTTGGTTCCTTCTAGGAACAAGAAGAAGGGGAAGAAGGGCAAGGCCCCTGTCAAGAATTACAGCAAGGCTCTGAAACAGAAGGTGAAGCGGTCGAAGGACAACAGGTGTTTCCACTGTGGCCAGCTGGGTCACTGGAAAAAGGACTGTAAAGCGCTCCAAGGAGATAAGAGGGGAAGCATTGCTTCTGGCTCAGGTATATTCGTGACGGAAGTCATGGTTTCATCTTCTTCTATTTCATGGGTGTTGGACACTACATGTGGAGTTCACATTTGTTCAAATGTACAGGAACTCAGGAGAAGAAGGCAGGTGGGACAGCATGAGGTAGACCTACGAGTTGGAAACGGGGCATGGGTTGCTGCTGTTGCTGTAGGAGACTATTTCATTACTTTACCATCTGGCATTGTATTAGAATTAAACAATTGTTATTTTGTACCCAGTATTACCAAGAATATTATCTCTATTCCTGCTCTTGTCAGGAAAGGATTTGCCTTTGAATGCAAAATTTCAAAGTGTGTTTTAACTTATGATAATATTGTGTATGCGACTGGTTCAATTAACAATGGGTTATTCATGTTGGACATGGAATATTCTATACAAAACATTGATAACAAGAAAGCCAAGTATGCTGATGACAGCACCTTGCTTTGGCATAGTCGTTTAGGCCATATAAACGAGAAGCGCATTAAGCGGTTGCATGATCATGGACTGCTGGGATCTTTCTCCTATGAGGAGATTGATACATGCAAAGCTTGTTTGATGGGTAAAATGACGAAGTCTCCTTTTCCTAACAAAGCACAAAGGGCTTCAGGTTTACTTGACCTTATACACAGTGATGTGTGTGGGCCTTTCAGTAAACATGCCAGAGGTGGCTATCAGTACTTCGTTACCTTTACTGATGATTTCAGTAGGTATGGTTATGTCTATCTGATGAGACATAAGAGTGAATCTTTTGACAAGTTCAAAGAGTTCAAAAATGAAGTACAAAATCAGTTAGGCCGAAATATCAAGGCACTTCGTTCTGATCGAGGTGGAGAATACCTAAGTCATGCGTTTACTGACTATCTGAAGGAGTGTGGGATTATCTCACAGCTCACTCCACCAGGAACACCGCAATGGAATGGTGTGTCCGAGAGGAGAAATAGAACGTTACTTGATATGGTTCGTTCTATGATGAGTCAGGCTACTCTACCGTACTCCTTTTGGGGTTTTGCACTGGAGACAGCTGCAAAGGTACTAAACCGAGTGCCATCCAAGGCAGTTTCAAAGACGCCATATGAGTTATGGTATGGGAAACAGCCTAGCTTGACATTTATCAGGATCTGGGGTTGCGAGGCTTATGTCAAAAAGCTCGCCTCTGGGAAACTGGAGAGCAGATCTGATAAATGCATCTTTGTCGGTTACCCTAAGGAAACTAAGGGTTATTATTTCTTTGATCCCAAAGAGAACAAGGTTTTTGTTGCTCGGACGGCCATATTTCTTGAGAAGGAATTTCTTCTGCAAGAGGCCAGTGGGAGAGAAATAAAACTGGATGAGAATCCAGAGGAAGGACAAAGTGCTCAAGCACAGTTGGATGAGCTTGAGCCGGTAGATCAGGTTATTGAACAACCTGAGGCTCAAATAACACGGGAACCGCGAAGATCGGGAAGGATCCGTCGTCAGCCTGAGCGCTATGACGGAGTCTACATCATTGATAATGATGAACCCCTCACTTATGCGGATGCGGTCAGTGGACCGGAGTCAGCTAGATGGCTTGTAGCTATGCGAGCCGAAATGGACTCCATGTCAGATAACCAAGTATGGGATTTGGTTGATCCGCCTCCGGGAGTAATCCCTATAGGCTGTAAATGGATCTTCAAGAAGAAGATTGACATGGATGGTAACGTGGTTACCTATAAAGGCAGGCTAGTTGCGAAAGGTTTCAAACAAATCTACGGGATAGATTATGATGAAACTTTCTCACCTGTAGCTATGTTTAAGTCTATTCGGATTCTTTTCGCGATAGCTGCATATTACGATTATGAGATCTGGCAGATGGATGTGAAGACAGCTTTCCTTAATGGAAATCTGGATGAGGATGTGTATATGACACAACCTGAAGGTTTCACTAATCCATCAGATCGTCATAAAATATGCAAGTTAAAGAAGTCCATTTATGGACTTAAACAAGCATCTAGGAGCTGGAATATTCGTTTTGATGAATCAATCTCTGAGTTTGGTTTCATCAAGAACGAAGATGACCCGTGTGTGTATAAGAGGTTTAGTGGGAGCGTGATTACATTCCTAATCCTCTACGTCGATGACATCTTGATCATTGGAAATGATATTCCTGAACTGCATGCTGTTAAAGCATGGTTAGGAAAATGTTTCCAGATGAAAGATTTAGGAGAAGCAGCCTATGTATTAGGTGTGAAGATCTACAGAGATAGATCTAAGAGGCTTCTCGGGTTGTGCCAGAGTACTTACATCGATAAGGTCCTGGAGAGATTCCATTTAGAGAATTCTAAACGTGGATATCTTCCAGTCAGACATGGTCTGAATCTTTCGAAGAGTCAGTGTCCACAAACACAGACTGAGAAAGATGAGATGGACAATACGCCTTATGCTTCGGCTATTGGGTCCATTATGTATGCGATGTTGTGTACTCGCCCAGACGTCGCTTACGGGTTAAGCGTGACCAGTCGATTCCAAAGTAATCCAGGTTTGGCGCACTGGATTGCAGTCAAGAACATTATAAAATATCTGCGGAGGACCAAAGATATGTTCTTGATATATGGTGGTCAGGAAGAACTCAGTATAGAGGGATATACTGACGCTTCGTTCCAGTCGGACCAGGATGATTTCCGATCGCAATCAGGCTATGTTTTTAGCTTGAATGGTGGAGCAGTGGTGTGGAAGAGTTTCAAACAGACAACTGTTGCTGATTCCACAACAGAAGCCGAGTATGTTGCAGCCTCGGAAGCATCCAAGGAGGCAGTCTGGATTCGTAAGTTCGTGAGAGAACTTGGTGTCGTTCCTTCGAGTGCAGATCCTTTGGTTATCTTCTGTGATAACACTGGAGCAATAGCACAAGCAAAGGAACCACGGTCGCACCAGAAGTCCAAGCACATACAGAGACGGTTTCACTTGATCCGGGAGATCATTGATCGTGGCGAGATCAAGATTTGCAAGGTTCATACAGATGACAATCTGGCAGACCCGCTTACCAAGCCTCTGGCGCAGCAGAAGCATGAGCAGCACTGTAATAATATGGGTTTGAGATTTCTCAACCATTAGATTAAGTGCAAGTGGGAGATTGTTGGAGTATGCCCTTAAGGCTAATGTTTGAGGCCTTGGGATTGTAATAAGTATCATGTAAGAAACTCTTGTGTTTTATAAAGGCATGGTTGTTATTCAGATTGTTACCTTGTCTGCTATAATAAGTGTACTTCTGAATAATGTCTCAAAGCTGTTCAGCTGGGCTGACATGCTCTTTGTCCTTAGTCGAGATATCTTGGTGAACATGAGACAACCTTGATATGATTGAGACTAATATGTGTGCTAATCTTATAGGATGCTTCGAGCATGGAATAAGATGTAGACTCATGGGTACATTGGATGTACTGGACAGACCCTACTGGGATATTCCATTGCTTGTCACAATGTGAATGATCCTTATAAGCAGCAAGTGGCACATGTCCTTTGACTTGAGATCACTTGTGTTTCTAAATGATGATTGTCATTGTTTTGAGGTAGTTCAATATCATTTGAAACATAATGATTATAGACTATCTTGGATGGTGAGCTTGAATCAGGTTAGGGCTCTTGTGATAGATAAAGGATTGCCGTCTCCTTGTTTAAGGAGTGTGATGTTCTAAAGGGCCCCCCTATATGAGATGATTGAGGAAGTGTATGGCCATACCCAGATGACTATGTTCATCTGATCTAATCATG
This sequence comes from Costus lasius, assembly GCA_027563935.2. NCBI lineage: Eukaryota > Viridiplantae > Streptophyta > Magnoliopsida > Zingiberales > Costaceae > Costus > Costus lasius. The sequence goes on along the minus strand of CM050451.1, from coordinate 31,183,507 downwards.
CTCATCATATTGGAGTTACAAGCTTGACCCGCTTGTCCAATAAGAACATCCAGTGGCAAAGGACACATGTATGCCAAGTGAGTTGATTCACACTTGTGCTGTGGTTTGGGTGTAGTCTTGGAAGACTCTTTCCTTTATATCGGGAGACAGTGATGTGTTGCTAGATACCCCTCACTGATTGTGATAACGAAAGTTATCGTTACCGACATTTAAAGGAAACCCTCAGGGTCGCACAATTTGATGATATGGCTTACTTAAGTCAGATCGTGTGGACTGAACTGTTTAGACTCAGTTTAAACGAGTTCAGACTCTGATTGTAAGTGAGATCTAGTCTGATCATGTTTGATTGATTGGGGCTTGAGATCGGTAAGCTTCGATCGAGAGTTTGGATGCTAGATCATAGAGATCAAGAGCATCAAGAGATGAACGGTTAGATCTTGAACCATTTGGTTCAAAGAGATCTAGACCATGGCTTGGGCTGGTTTAATAAACCGAATTGGGTTGAACCTAATTGACTTGAACCGGTTCACATGGGTGAACGTATGGTTCAAGGTGTAAAGGCTTGTTGGGCGGTTTTTCCTTCAAGTGAGCGCATGGCTTGAAAACCTTCCATTTATGGAAGTGTAACGCCATGACTTGATTGGAGAAGGCTTAACGCAAATCGGTTTTTACTGAATTGTCATCTTCGTTGGACGAAAGAGGATTCTTGGAGACGGCAGCTCTCGGCCAAGCGCATCTCAACACACGACAAGGACATTGGGATCTCTTGCTAGCACAAGGAAGATCCTAAAGGGTAGCCACCCCTCATCTTGTGTGTGAACTTGAAGAGGAGACCTACTTTGATCTCTTGCTTCCAAGCTGCCACCCTCTTCATGGCTTTGGTATGAGTTCTCATAACTTCAAGTTGATCATATAGTTATCATATTCGATCTTGTTTAGAAACCCTTTTCGCCATGCTTGTTAGAATCGCAAGTTTAGGGTTTCTCCCCCCTTTGAACTAGGGGTTCCTTCAAAAGGGATTTAATCTCTGATTGTAAGTGAGATCTGGTCTGATCATGTTTGATTGATTAGGGCTTGAGATCGGTAAGCTTCGATCGAGAGAATGGATGCTCGATCGGTGAGATCAGGAGCATCAGGAGATGAACGGTTAGATCTGGAGCCTTAGGGTTTAATTGAGATCTAGACCATATTGCTTGGGTTAATTGGTCTTGGACCAAACCGAAATGAACCAGCTCATTGGTTGAGCGTGTGGTTCAATTTAAGAGAGGTTTGCGATTGGGGTAAACCCATGATCGCATATGGAAGAGTGGCTTTCTATTTTTAGAAAGCATGTCACTTACGTGACCACGATTCTTGTGGTCTCTCTTCACGCCTCCCTCTCGCTCTATTGTCGTCGCTTGACTTTGCTCTTGAGGCATTCTCTCGTGAAGAAGAAGTGGACGACATTGGGAGAGTTTTTTCGCCAAGCAAGAAATTTTTCTCTTTCCCTTTCCATTCGATCAAGGATACTTGGACGATCCTTGCTAGCACAAGGGACGACAAGAAGAAGCGCATCTTCATCTTGTGTGTGACGATTTGGAGAAGATCTTCTTTGGTCTTTGCTTCCAAGGCGCCATCCAATCGATGGCCATGGTATGAATCACATCCTATTTGTTTAAGCTTTCAAAGTTGATCATCTTATACATGCTTTGCGACTCTTGAAACCCCCTTCCGCTGCTATATTCCCTTATATGCGCCATGCTGGGTTTCGCCCCCCTCTTGAAAGGGGTCCCTTACAGAACATAGTCACCTGGGTATGGCCATACACTTTCTCAATCATCTCATCCAGGGGGGCCCCTTTAGAACATCACACTCCTTAAACAAGGAGACGGCAATCCTATATCTATCACTAGTGTCCTAACCTGACTCATGATCATTATCCAAGATAGTCTATAACCATTATGTTTCAAATGATATTGAACTATCTCAAAACAATGACAATCATCATTTAGAAACACAAGTGATCTCAAGTCAGAGGACATGTGCCACTTGTTGCAATCAAGGATTATTCACATTGTGACAAGCAATTGAATATCCTAGTAGGGTCTGTCCAGTACATCCAATGTACCCATGAGTCTACATCTTATTCCATGCTCGAAGCATCCTATAAGATTAGAACACATATTAGTCTCAATCATATCAAGGCTGTCTCATGTTCACCAAGATATTTCGACTAAGGACAAAACAGCATGTCAGCCAAGCTGAACAGCTTTGAGACATTATTCAGAAGCACACTTATTGCAGCAGACAATGTAACCAACTGAATAACAACCATTGCCTTTATAAACATAAGAGTTTATACATGATACTGTTACAATCCCAAGGCCTCAAACATTAGCCTTAAGGGCATACCCCAACATTTCCATCCAAGCATGAAGGGGAGGCGCCAATTCCTTCCAAAGGACGCAAATTGCGCCAAGCTCACCCCATTATGCCCTTGGCGCCAATGGGGTTGGCTTTTCTCCCCATTATACCCTTTTAGCTTTTTGCCTCTTCATGACAACTTGTTATTGGGCCTCATTAGATAATGGGCTAGCCCAAACTTCATTACAAGGGTTGATTAAGCAATTGGATCCAATCCAATGCAACCCTAATCCAAATTTGACCAACCATGGTCAAATACGGGTCAACCTGCCAAAAATGAAGTTTGGCTCCAATAACTATCTTCCATCTCATCAGGCCCATTGGCGTTGATGAAATCTCCCAAATCGATCCGAGCTATCCAATAACTCGATGATAAGGCTTCCCGATCAATACGAGAACTCGAGTATCTTGGTGTGCGACCCTGTAGGTTCCTTTGACGTTGGTAATGCTGACCTAAGGTCACCACAAGTAGTGAGTGGCACTTAGCAGTGCATCACTGCTACCCAAGTCATCGGAATGGATATCAACATCGACATCCCCGTCATCGCGACTAGGTATAGATACATTACAGTCCCTTTGCCAAACTGATATCCAATTGGACAAGTGTGTCATCACTTGTTTTCACCCAATCACATGGTTATGACTAAATCAGGTCTTCACCTAGGTATGGCTATACACTTTCAATCATAGAACCATAGAGGAGCTTCATGAATATCAAATTTCCCTCAGGAAGGGGCAAATCCTTTATCTGTACATTGACCTTCTAATATGGATCGTGACATGCTCAATGACAACCATTATTACCTCCCAACTACGGCGAGGTGTTAGGTTGTATCAAAGCATGTCCCTAACCATATAAAATGGCCAATGACCTCAAGTTAAGGGATCAATGCATCTTCTATCACTTGTGTGGATAACTCATGACACCAAGTCATTGCCTCATAGCGGATCGATCCAGTATATTCACCACTGATATACCCATATGTCTGCGTTAGCATCTCGTGCCTAACCAGCCCATATACCAGTCTCACAAGTACTAGAGTTGTCTCATATCCACTCAGGTACATCGAATGGGGACAATTATTTGAGCACATATCCAATCTGTCTCCAAGGAAATTTATCAAGTAAGTACACAATCACAGATGTAGACATACATAGATAATGACAATACCAGAATGATATATAAATATCAAAGTCAAGTAGTACAATAATGGACCAATACTAGGTCCTAGGGCATATACACCAACAACGATTTCTAGAGTTACTGTAGCATTACGAGTTTTTATCAAAATTTGCATATATTGGATTGTTTTGACTGGTATTATGGCTCCGAGGAGGTCAGTGAGGACCAGGCCCTATGGGGCGGTGAGAAAGGAGAGTGTGCGAGGACCATACCCTCTGATGCGTTGTATTTACACCACACTTTTGTCTATATTTTAGATCATATTTTGGGCTTATTGCATGATTTTGTGCTATAAAAGATCATGATTTTTCGAGGGTAAAGGATAGTTTTTTGGACAAAGGCAACCGGCAGCGGTGACTAGGGCGAATTTTTGATTTCTGAGCAGATTCCGGCGAGATTCCACGCAAAAGACCAGATTGATTGACTCTTCTTCTTCATTAGATTGAGGGGAAGCCAATTTAATTTCTGTCTTAGTGAAATTCTTGCGATTTTTAGAAGATTCATACTTATTCATCGTATAAACATATCGTTTCTTAAAAACATGAGCGAGTAGACTCTATTTTCGGGATTAAGGGCTTAGCCCACTAACTTTTACGAGTTAATCTGTATTTTCACTCTTTTTATATGATTATGTTATCATGATTTGATTGAAATTGTGTTTGATTCGTTGTTTACACTGGTCATGTATAATTGCGTATTAGACGTTGCGAGAAGTACCGGGAGGTGAATCGCAACGTCCGATCTATTTTAATCGAACCTTCGAATCCAATCACGGGAGTAGATTAGATTCGTCTGAAGGATTTAACAAGCTTTTCATAGAACTCAAGGGGTCTAGTTACGTTAACTGTCACGAGAGTAGGGAGTTAACGTAATTCGATACCGGATTACACTTCGGGAGGAGGTAGTCCATACATAAGGAAAAGTTCCTTTCTTGATAAACATTTTCTATTGATAGAGTTATCTTTATTCGATTCGTATTTGTCAGTGTGGTAAAACCCTAACATCTCGATCTTCCTGTAATTGAAACCCCCTTAACACTGTTTCCGATATTGCTTGTGCTTAGAGTTCAACACAACCCATCATTTGGTTCTGCCTAGATTCAAACGAGTTGAAGAGTCTGTACTTAACCGCCTAATCCTCATTGGGAACGATAATCTTTTTATTACTTCGATAAATCCGTACACTTGCGGAACATATCATACATTTAAATATGATAAAAAAAATATATGCTACACAACACAAATAAAACTAGGAGCTCGTAACCAAAATGGTCCAATGACTCACACTGAGAGAGTGGTTCCATTGCAAGCTCCCTAGACAATGAAATGATTATTCATCGATAGCCCGCTAATGTAGCGCTCTATACCTAGCCATACCGTAGTGCCCAAGGCAACTCATCAGCATCACACAAACTAGATGCCCATAGTCCAATGGCTCATTCCATGACTATGGTCATGGCCTGACTAGTCACCACTACTCCAACTAATCCTCAATAGATAATAAAAAACAAGCTAGACAAAACTAGGATTAATATAAATAACTCATAATATGTAATGCAACAAGTCTTATTAAATCATGCACATGTGACAAGCAGGTAGTATCATGTTTCAATGGAATTATACAGGAACAACGAAATTGAAAATAAACAATGGAATGAAAGATAATGTAGAGTGTTACTATCTTACACATGCAATTGGCACCTTCTCAAAAGATAATGGAGGATTCCTACTTAACAGTACCAGTCGATTTAACTACAGTCTAAATGAATCCTATGTGCTTGAGTCCCCATACACTAGCAACCATGATTTACTATGTAAGTACGTGTCTATGAAATATCCTAATTATTTATATTATTACCACTATTATTATTTATTTATTTATTATTCTAATAATATATTATTATTTTTATTATTAAATCACATGTGTTGTTCATTCAAATAAGTTAAACTAACAAATAAGGTAAATTCTGATACCTATTGCAAATATAAAATTTGTGATATAAATGTTATAGCTATACAAACAGTGTGGGTATTATCTTAGTCCGCAGCTTGTGCAGGTGCAACCCACATGTGTCATCGTAAAACGAGGAACACTCTACGTCAACAACAATCACCGGAAAGCTGGTAGGCCATGATCCCACCAAATCCATGAGTGTCAAAGACTAGGCCGAGACTAGAAGGTCTCAACCGATGCATCTATGCCGGAGGCCACCAGAATCTATTAGAATATTGCTAGAAATCAATAGAACCTCATTGGAAGTCACTAGAAATTGTAGGAGTTCACCAGACATTTGTCACTTGCTCGCTGGAGTTTAGTGGCGAGTGTAGGAATTGCTGGAAGAGAGTAGGGCCACTAGAGTTTAGGTTCGACGCATTTTTTTGTGTGTTCAACTGCATCTCAGTAGTTGGAGTGGTGAGGGGAGAGGGGGAAGGAAGGTTGGAGCTCGCTGGTGGTCATTGCCGTCGCTGGTACTAGGGCTGAGCATATGGGACCAGTATCAAAATACTATACTGAACTTTTTGATATTTTGTATTTTAGTACTGGTATTTTGGTACTTCGGTACTGGTACCGATTTCAATTCGGGATTGTGGTACCGATACTGATGACACTGAAATTTATAGTAAATTTTGTGCCATTTGATAGATGTTTTTGTGTCATATTTACACTCTTTGCTTATTTTTATGCTTTTTTATCAAATACTGTGGGATCTACACTCTTTTTGGTTTTTGATGATTTTCAGGTAAAAAGGAACAATTTTCAGGCATTTTCAAGCAATTCCAGATGCATGAATGGACTCCCTGTTGGGGTATGCCCTTAAGGCTAATGTTTGAGGCCTTGGGATTCTATCAGTATCATGTATATAAACTCTTATGTTTATAAAGGTAATGGTTGTTATTCAGTATGTTACATTGTCTGCTGCAATAAGTGTGCTTCTGAATAATGTCTCAATGCTGTTCAGCTAGGCTGACATGCTGTAATGTCCTTAGTCGAGATATCTTGGTGAACATGAGACAGCCTTGATATGATTGAGACTAATATGTGTTCTAATCTTATAGGATGCTTCGAGCATGGAATAAGATGTAGACTCATGGGTACATTGGATGTACTGGACAGACCCTACTAGGATATTCAATTGTTTGTCACAATGTGAATAATCCTTGTTTGCATCAAGTGGCACATGTCCTCTGACTTGAGATCACTTGTGTTTCTAAATGATGATTGTCATTGTTTTGAGGTAGTTCAATATCATTTGAAACATAATGGTTATAGACTATCTTGGATAATGATCATGAGTCAGGTTAGGGCACTAGTGATAGATATAGGATTGCCGTCTCCTTGTTTGGAGAGTGATGTTCTGAAGGGGCCCCCCTTGCATGAGATGATTGAGATAGTGTATGGCCATACCCTGATGACTATGTTCATCTGATCTAGTCATGCTCATCATATTGGAATAACAAGCTTGACACACTTGTCCAATAAGAACATCCAGTGGCAAAGGAAACATGTATGCCTAGTGAAGTGGATTCACACTTGTGCTGTGGTTTGGGTGTAGTCTTGGAAGACTTTTTCCTTTATATCGGGAGACAGTGATGTGTTGCTAGATACCCCTCACTGATCGTGATAACGTAAGTTATCGTTACCGACATTTAAAGGAAACCCTTAGGGTCGCACAATTTGGTGATATGGCTTACGTAAGTCAGATCGTGTGGACTGAATTGTTTTGGTTCAGTTTTAAAGGAGTTTAAACTCTGATTGTAAGTGAGATCTGATCTGATCATGTTTGATTGATTAGGGATTGAGATCGGTAAGCTTCGATCGAGAGAAGTGATGCTAGATCAGTGAGATCAGAAGCATCAAGAGATCAACGGTTAGATCTTGAACCATTTGGTTCAGAGAGAGATCTAGACCGTGGCTTGGGTTGTTTTCGGTTTGGTCTTTGAACCAAAAGCATTAGACCGAATTCCATTGAACCGGTTCACATATGTGCGAACGGTTGGTTCAAGGTGAAAGCGTTTTAGGGCGGTTTGCTTTGAGTGGGCGATAGCTTCATGACTTTCCATATTGGGAAATCATGTAACGCCTCATCTAAGAAAACGCCTCAACGCATGTTGTCTTCTTGCTTGGTCGTCTATCCATTCGCGTAAGGGTTGGTCTCGACGACAAGAAGGAGAGCTTCATCGCCCTAGCCGAAAGTGTATTTCCATCTCCTTCAAACGACAAGAGCCTTGAAGCCTTGCTAGCACAAGGAACACAAGGAGTAGCCATCATCTTCTTGTGTGCGCCACCTAGGGAGGAAAGCCCTTTCGCAATCTTACTTCCAAGGCACCATCCAATCTAATGGCGTTGGTATGAACTTCCTCTTGATCCATTCAATCATTTGAAGTTGATCATAAGAATATATTACATGCGATTTTGTTGAAACCCTAGCATCCCATGCGAAAATGTTATATGCACCACACTTAGGGTTTCACCCCCTTGCGCTCCCCCTTGAAGGGGACTTTTCACTCCCACCATCAAGAGAAGATTGCATGTCAAATTTCATGAAGATTGGAGCTTCATACCAAAATACGGTTGGGCCGTAATCTATATTACGGTACCGTATTTTCACAGCTACAATAATATCAGAGAACTGCCATAATTTGGCTTTTTTTTCATCCAAAAAGTTTTTCAAAAATTACGGCACTACCGTAAGGAATTTCACGGGCCATAATTTCAGTCTATTTTTCACTCGAGAGATTTCCAGATTTTATGGAGGGTCGTAATCACTTCCACGGTGCTGTATTTTGGTGCGTTTTTCGACTAGAGAGATTTGGAGAAAATATGGTACTGCCGTAAGTAATTTTATAGTACCATAATTCTGGTCAAATCTTGTACATAAAAAATTAAAGAAAATACGGCAGTACCGTAACAGACACCATGACTGTAATTCCATTCTGAACACGCGATTTCCACGGACTTTATGAAGCCTGATTTTTTGCGCGATCGATTGCAGATGATCCAGGCCATAATTCAAAGATCCGTAAGAAGCAAAGGGGGAGCTTTCAACAAGGCAAACACACACAGACAAGAAGCCCTAATTTTCATCCACTCGAGAGGGAGAAATTGAGTTACACGCTGCTGCCCTAGGTTTCACCGCCGGGAAGCGTACAACACATCTCCGGCCGTGAAATTTGAGGGGAAGCTTTGCCTAGAAGAGGAGAACATACCCTAGAAGTTTCAGAGTGAAAGGAGATCGACAGGAAGAGAAATCAACAAAAGCACGCCACCGGCACTGTTCACGCGCAGAAATTATGACTGTAATTTCCATTACAGCCGCACGGTTATTTGTTTTTCCCCTCTTCCTTTGATTTCTTACACTTTGACTCTATGGAATTTTGTAATCTTTCTACCATGCTAGCTTAAACCTTTTATGGGACATGGGGGAGTAATTCCCTTTGATTTCTTAATGACTAGATAAATTTTCCATCACTTCGTTGAGTATAATTTTAGCATGATAATTCTACTTATGTGACAATTGTCTATAATTCTCCATAGTTTTCTTATTATCATGCATGCTTTTAGATGTTTTCACACTATAGGCTGAAAAGTGATTTGCTTGAGAACTAGGAACCCTAAAATTGAATATTAGGAACTCACCGTAAGAAAGTAGGTTAGTTCTTATTTCTTGATTTTAGAAGAATAATTGCCATGTTTGATAATTTGAATCTAGGATTGAGTTATTTTGTTAAACGTGAAGATCTTGCGCAAAAGTGAGGATCGGAATGTTGAAGAACCTTAAGTAGAACCTGTGTTGAGACTCGGAAGCACGAAAGTGACCCTTGAGACTCCACTTGAGATAATCAACTTAGAATTTGGATGCATGAAAGTAATCCTTGAGTTCTTTGATTGATGATTTACTTATTTTCAGCATGGGATAGATCCTGCGCGAAAGCAAGGATTGGTCCCCTGTATGTTTGTCTGCACGAAAGTGAGACTATCTCTTTATGAAGTTAATCACATCTTTATCATGATAAAATTAGACTCAATGAACATCTTTTCATATCTAGTCATGGAAATTAAAATGAATGAAACCCTAGTCCCAGATTGTCTCTCTGGTATTTTCGTTGGCCTTCTTTAGTTCACTTGCATAGTTTCGATTGCCTAGATAGTAAGAAATCGATTATTAGGTACTTGACAAATGAGGTCTCTATGGTTCGATATCTTTCTTTATTACTTTGAGTATCCATGCACTTGCAGAGTACAACAAGTTTTTGGTGCCGTTGCCGGGGACCTTGGTTTTTGTCAATATTGAAGATATTGAAAGTATTGCTAGACTAGGTTTTGTTTATTTCTTATTTATGTTTTATCTTGCTGTTCTTTTCTGTTTACTTGAGTTATTTGACCTATCTGCTTTAGACTACACAAGAAATTTAGATCTGATGGCGAACCAGAAATCACTTAGGGACTATGCAGCCCCTAAACCACAGGAGATACACTTTAGCATCGCCAGACCAGCTATTGATGCTGATAATTTCGAAATCAATCCTGCTTTCTTGTCTATGATCCAGTAGAATCAATTTGGAGGATCACCAATTGAAGATCCTTATCAACATTTATATCTTTTTCTTGAATATTGTGATACTATTAAAATTAATGGAGTTTCTGATGATGCATTAAAACTAAGATTGTTTCCTTTTTCTCTCAGGGACCGAGCGCGTTCTTGGCTACATTCTCGACCTACCGGTACCTTCACCACATAGGAACAACTATCAAATGCTTTCTTGATGAAGTACTTTCTGCCCGGCAAAACCATCCAGTTGAGAAACCAAATTACAAGCTTTGCACAGCAGGATGACGAGACTTTCAGTGAGGCATGGGAGCGGTTCAATGAATTACAACGGAAGTATCCACACCATGGCCTTGAAGATTGGATTTTAATTCATACATTTTATAATGGCTTACTTTATAATACACGTCTGATTGTTGATGCTGCTGCAGGAGGAGCCCTCATGAGCAAAACAATCGAAGATGCTTCTACCCTGCTTGAGGAGATGGCCCTGAATCTTAACCAGTGGGCTCCTGAAGAAGGAATGCTATATTGTCATCAACATGGTAAGAATGAGAATGAGGGATGGCGAACCTTGACTGAATAGGTAAATTCTTTTAGTGTAAAGTCCATGCTTGAGAAGTTTATGGCTAATCAAAATCAATTAATGATAAATCGAAATAAAGAGATTGAAGATCTTAAGGGATTGGTCAGTCATCTTACCTCTCAAATAGGATCCTTAGCTGCTTACAAAAAAACTCTAGAAGATCAAATACCTGAATTGGACCCTAGGGAGCACTGTAATGCTATCATCACTAGAAGTGGGAGACAATTAGAGGAACCCAAAGGGAAAGTTGTGAACGATGAAAAAGAGCCTAATGATGATCATGATGTAAATTAGAGTTAGAAAAATCTTCTGTACATGAGCAAGCCCAAGCTAGTTTGCCACCTCAAAAGGGTGATGAACCAAAAGGTGATGTGCCATGTTAGAATGATGTTTCTAAGCCTAATTCTACTACACCACATAGGCCACCTATACACTTTCCCCAGAGACTAGTGCAAGCGAAATTATACAAACAGTTTGGGAGATTTCTTAATATTTTGAAAAAGCTTTACATCAATATTCCATTTATTGAAGCTTTATCTCAAATGCCCACATATGCTAAATTTTTGAAAGATATTTTGTCTAATAAGAGAAAAATAGAGGACTATGGTAATGTGGCTCTTACTGAAGAATGTAGTGCTATTATCCAAAACAAGTTGCCACCGAAATTAAAAGATCCAGGTAGTTTCTCTATACCTTGTTTTATTAGGGGCATGACTTTTGATCGAGCCTTATGTGATTTAGGTGCTAGTGTGAGTCTAATGCCAATGTCTATTTGCAGGAAATTGGACATGGGAGAGCCTAAACCGACTTCTATATCTTTGATGTTTCTAAGCCTAATTCTACTACACCACATAGGCCACCTATACCCTTTCCCTAGAGACTAGTGCAAGTGAAATTAGATAAACAGTTTGGGAGATTTCTTGATATTTTGAAAAAGCTTTACATCAATATTCCATTTACTGAAGCTTTATCTCAAATGCCCACATATGCTAAATTTTTGAAAAAAAATTTGTCTAACAAGAGAAAAATAGAGGACTATGGTATGGCTCTTACTGAAGAATGTCGTGCTATTATCCAAAACAAGTTGCCACCGAAATTAAAAGATCCAGGTAGTTTCTCTATACCTTGTTTTATTGGGGGCATGGCTTTTGACCGAGCCTTATGTGATTTAGGTGCTAGTGTGAGTCTAATGCCATTGTCTATTTGCAGGAAATTGGACATGGGAGAGCCTAAACCGACTTCTATATCTTTGCAGCTCGCCGATCGTTCAGTTAAATACCCTACAGGAATTCTTAAAGATGTGCCTATCCAAATAGGTAAATATTTCATCCCAGCAGATTTTATAATTCTTGAGATGGAAGAAGATGCGAGAATTGAAGGGTCCCTACTAAAAGGGGGTGAAACCCTAATCATGCGCATCTAGCAAGCATGGCGGAAAGAGGGTTTCTAGAAGATCGCATATGATAACCATATGATCAACTTAAGGCTATGAGAAATCATACCAAAGCCATGAAGAGGATGGCGACTTGGAAGCGAGAGATCAAGATAGGTCTCCTCCAAATTGTCGCACACAAAATGAGTGATGACTTGCTCCTTGGATGCTCCTTGTGCTAGCAAGGATCTCCAAGATGTCCTTGATCGAAATGGAAAGGAAGGGAACTTCTATGTTGTGCTTGGCGAGACTTCCTCTCCTCGCTTTCGTCAAGTCCTCTCCACCGAAAATTGGAGAAACCTTCACACGAGAGCATTCGGCAAGAGAGTAACCTCCCACACTAATGTGGAGGCGTTACACCATTTCCACTTCGAAACCGATTCCAAAAATGGAAAGGTGTTAAAGCTCATGCGTTCACTCTTGAGTGAACCAAACGCTTAACTCATCTCCCATGAACCATGCGCTCAATCATGAGCCGGTTCTATTCGGTTTGGTCCAAGACCAATTAACCCAAGCCATATGGTCTAGATTAAACCCTAAAGGTTCAAAATCTAACCGTTCAATTCTTGATGCTCCTGATCTCACCGATCTAGCATCATCTCTCTCGATCGAAGCTTACCGATCTCAAGCCCTAATCAATCAAACATGATCAGACCAGATCTCACTTACAATCAGAGATAAAATCCCTTTAAACTGAACCCAAACGATTCAGTCCACACGATCTGACTCAAGTAAGCCATATCATCAAATTGTGCGACCCTGAGGGTTTCCTTTAAATGTCGGTAACGACAACTCACGTTATCACGATTAGTGAGGGGTATCTAGCAACACATCACTGTCTCCCGATATAAAGGAAAGAGTCTTCCAAGACTACACCCAAAACACAGCACAAGTGTGAATGCAACTTCACAAGGCATGCATGTGTCCTTTGCCACTGGATGTTCTCATTGGACAAGCGTGTCAAGCTTGTAACTCCAATATGATGAGCATGATTAGATCAGATGAACATAGTCACCTGGGTATGGCCATACACTATCTCAACCATCTCATACAGGGGGGCCCTTTAGAACATCACACTCCTTGAACAAGGAGACGGCAATCCTTTATCTATCACTAGTGTTCTAACCTGACTCATGATCATTATCCAAGATAGTTTATAATCATTATGTTTCAAATGATATTGAACTACCTCAAAACAATGACAATCATCATTTAGCAACACAAGTGATCTCAAGTCAAAGGACATGTGCCACTTAGTGCAAACAAGGATCATTCATATTGTGACAAGCAATTGAATATCCTAGTAGGGTCTGTCCAGTACATCCAATGTACCCATGAGTCTACATCTTATTCCATGCTCGAAGCATCCTATAAGATTAGCACACATATTAGTCTCAATCATATCAAGGCTGTCTCATGTTCACCAAGATATTTCGACTAAGGACATATGCATGTCAGCCTAGCTGAACAGCTTTGAGACATTATTCAGAAGTACACTTATTACAGCAGACAAGGTAACAACCTGAACAATAACCATGCCTTTATAAACACAAGAGTTTATTACATGATACTATTACAATCCCAAAGGCCTCAAACATTAGCCTTAAGGGCATACCCCAACAATCTCCCACTTGCACTTAATCTAATGGTTGAGAAACCTCAAACCCATATTATTACAGTGCTTCTCATGCTTCTACTGCGCCAGAGGCTTGGTAAGCGGGTCAGCCAGATTGTCGTCTGTATGAACCTTGCAAATTTTGATCTCGCCACGATCAATGATCTCCCGGATCAAGTGAAACCGTCTCTGTATGTGCTTGGACTTCTGGTGTGACCGTGGTTCCTTTGCTTGTGCGATTGCTCCAGTGTTATCACAGAAGATAACCAAAGGATCTGCACTCGAAGGAACAACACCAAGTTCTCTCACGAACTTACGAATCCACACTGCCTCCTTGGATGCTTCCGAGGCTGCAACATACTCAGCTTTTGTTGTGGAATCAGCAACAGTTGACTGTTTGAAACTCTTCCACACCACTGCTCCACCATTCAAGCTAAAAACATAGCCTGATTGCGATCGGAAATCATCCTGGTCCGACTGGAACGAAGCGTCAGTATATCCTTCTATACTGAGTTCTTCCTGACCACCATATATCAAGAACATATCTTTGGTCCTCCGCAGATATTTTAAAATATTCTTGACTGCAATCCAGTGCGCCATACCTGGATTACTTTGGAACCGACTGGTCACGCTTAACCCGTAAGCGACGTCTGGGCGAGTACACAACATCGCATACATAATGGACCCAATAGCCGAAGCATAAGGCGTATTGTCCATTTCATCTTTCTCAGTCTGTGTTCGTGGACACTGACTCTTCGAAAGATTCAGACCATGTCTGACTGGAAGATGTCCCCTTTTAGAATTCTCTAAATGGAATCTTTCCAGGACTTTATCGATGTAAGTACTCTGGCACAGCCCGAGAAGCCTCTTAGATCTATCCCTGTAGATCTTCACACCTAACACATAGGCTGCTTCTCCTAAATCTTTCATCTGGAAACATTTCCTTAACCATGCCTTCACAGCATGCATTTCAGGAATGTCATTTCCAATGATCAAGATATCATCGACGTAGAGGATTAGGAATGTAATCACGCTCCCACTAAACCTTTTATATACACACGGGTCATCTTCGTTCTTGATGAAACCAAACTCAGAGATTGATTCATCAAAACGAATATTCCAGCTTCTAGATGCTTGTTTCAGTCCATAAATAGACTTCTTTAACTTGCATATTTTATGACGATCTGCTGGATTAGTGAAACCTTCAGGTTGTGTCATATACACATCCTCATCCAGATTTCCATTAAGGAAAGCTGTTTTCACATCCATCTGCCAGATCTCATAATCGTAATATGCAGCTATCGCGAAAAGAATCCGAATAGACTTAAACATGGCTACAGGTGAGAAAGTTTCATCATAATCTATCCCGTAGATTTGTTTGAAACCTTTCGCAACTAGCCTGCCTTTATAGGTAACCACGTTACCATCCATGTCAATCTTCTTCTTGAAGATCCATTTACAGCCTATAGGGATTACTCCCGGAGGCGGATCAACCAAATCCCAGACTTGGTTATCTGACATGGAGTCCATTTCGGCTCGCATAGCTTCAAGCCATCTAGCTGACTCCGGTCCACTAACCGCATCCGCATAAGTGAGGGGTTCATCATTTTCAATGATGTAGACTCCGTCATAGCGCTCTGGCTATCGACGGATCCTTCCCGATCTTCGCGGTTCCCGTGATGTTTGAGCCTCAGGTTGTTCAATAACCTGATCTACCGGCTCAGGCTCATCCAACTGCGCTTGACTACTTTGTCCTTCCTCTGGATTCTCATCCAGCTTTATTTCTCTCCCACTGGCTTCTTGCAGAAGAAACTCCTTCTCAAGAAATATTGCCGTCCGAGCAACAAATACCTTGTTCTCCTTGGGATCGTAGAAATAATAACCCTTAGTTTCCTTAGGGTAACCGACAAATATGCATTTCTCAGATCTGCTCTCCAGTTTCCCAGAGGCGAGCTTTTTGACATAAGCCTCGCAACCCCAGATCCTGATAAATGTCAAGCTAGGCTGTTTCCCATACCATAACTCATATGGCGTCTTTGAAACTGCCTTGGATGGCACTCGGTTTAGTACCTTTGCAGCTGTCTCCAGTGCAAAACCCCAAAAGGAGTATGGAAGAGTAGCCTGACTCATCATAGAACGAACCATGTCTAGTAACGTTCTATTTCTCCTCTCGGACACACCATTCCATTGCGGTGTTCCTGGCGGAGTGAGCTGTGAGATAATCCCACACTCCTTCAGATAGTCAGTAAATGCATGACTTAGGTATTCTCCACCTCGATCAGAACGAAGTGCCTTGATATTTCGGCCTAACTGATTTTGTACTTCATTTTTGAACTCTTTGAACTTGTCAAAAGATTCACTTTTATGTCTCATTAAATAGACATACCCATACCTACTGAAATCATCAATAAAGGTAATGAAGTACTGATAGCCACCTCTGGCATGTTTACTAAAAGGCCCACACACATCACTGTGTATAAGGTCAAGTAAACCTGAAGCCCTTTGACCTTTGTTAGGAAAAGGAGACTTCGTCATTTTACCCATCAAACAAGCTTTGCATGTATCAATCTCCTCATAGGAGAAAGATCCCAGCAGTCCATGATCATGCAACCGCTTAATGCGTTTCTTGTTTATATGGCCTAAACTACTATGCCATAGCAAGGTGCTGTCATCAGCATACTTGGCTTTCTTATTATCAATGTTTTGTATAGAATTTTCCATGTCCAACATGTATAACCCATTGTTAATTGAACCAGTTCCATAAACAATATTATCATACGATAAAACACACTTTGAAATATTGCATTCAAAGGCAAAACCTTTCCTGACAAGAGCAGGAATAGAGATAATATTTTTGGTGATACTCGGTACAAAATAACAATTGTTTAATTCCAATACAATGCCAGATGGTAAAGAAATGAAATAGTCTCCTACAGCAACAGCAGCAACCCGTGCCCCGTTTCCAACGCGTAGGTCTACCTCATGCTGTCCCACCTGCCTTCTTCTCTTGAGTTCCTGTACATTTGAACAAATGTGAACTCCACATGCAGTGTCCAACACCCATGAAATAGAAGAAGAAGATAACATGACCTCAGTCACATATATACCTGAGCCAGAAGCGATGCTTCCCCTCTTATCTCCTTGGAGCGCTTTACAGTCCTTTTTCCAGTGACCCAGCTGGCCACAGTGGAAACACCTGTTGTCCTTTGACCGCTTCACCTTCTGTTTCAGAGCCTTGCTGTAATTCTTGACAGGGGCTTTGCCCTTCTTCCCCTTCTTCTTGTTCCTGGAAGGAACCATTAAGACAGAGGTTGAAGGCTTTCCCTTCAGAGTTTCCTCAGTTGTCAAGAGCATATTCAACAGCTCTGCCGGTGTACAATCGATTTTGTTCATATTAAAGTTAATGATGAACGCATCGAAAGAGGGCGGGAGAGACTGCAGAATAATATCCACAGCAAGCTCCTGGTTGATGGTATGCCCCAGTTTCTCCAGAGCCTCCTTGTGCCCAATCATCTTGAGCACGTGAGCTCCCACTGGGCTCCCTTCAGCCAGTTTGCTCTGAAAGAAGAGCTTTGTCAGATTATAGCGTTCTGTCCTCGCCTGTGCAGCATACAGCATCTTGAGGTTCGCTATAATTTCTATAGCCGACATATCCTCATGCTGACGCTGCAGCGGTGGCGTCATAGACGCTAGCATCAGGCAAGCGACATCAATGCTATCATTGACGTGCTTTTCATAGGCATCGCGAACCGCCCTTGCGGCGTTCGCAGCGGGTTGAGGCGGCACTGCCGTCTCGAGGACATACAGTTTCCTCTCTGCCTTAAGAACGATCTTAAGGTGTCCGAACCAGTCAGAGAAGTTCGGCCCAGCAAACTTCTCCCTTTCCAGTAGGGATCGCACATTGAAGCTCATGGTGTTCGTTGCTGCAGGTATCTACAACAATGCAAGAACAGCAAGGTCAGTATCAATGTTCAGAATCAATCCAGGACTTAAGAAAGATTCTTTTCTCACTATTTTGTCTGACTGAAAAATCCAGTAAACAGTCCGAAAGAGTAACACTCTTTTAGTGAGATGGGATCCAGATTTCATACTTGGTCTCCGCGTCCCGCTCAGGCGAGATAAGATGCACAGAGAGTACAAGCACTAATCTCTGGTAGGCAGTCCCTGCCAATCACCAACCCGTGTGATTCCCCTTCATCTGGGCAATCCAGCAGACTGTGCCAACTGAGTTGGTACAACACAATCTCTGACCCCACAGATGGCTGCCTCCATGTGCTACCATATGCGCCACATATGTAGCCTACATGGTCAAGCTGACCTGACCTACTCCCTGGACCACCACGTGCTATGCTGAGCAACGAGAAGCGATAAATCCCTTCTCTGTAACACGCAGGTGAAATCACACACCGTCTGAAGATAGATGGACGTGCCCACTGAGTGGGTACAACACGGCTCCAACGATAGTCAGAACAGTGAGGTTTCGCGTCAGAAGGCATTACGCGCTTGATATTTTAGCGTTGGATTTTAACGGTCTTTTATCTTCTTACTATCAGGCAAATCCTATGGCTATAGCAGAAGATAAACACATGCAATTCTAATTATATCAACAATAAATAGAAAGCATGATCTTATGTGGTAAAAGCCCAAAGCCTAAGCAAGACCTTAAGATACTTAAGTCTTCACTTGTTCTTCTTGGGACTTTTGCATCTCATCTGGTCCAACCCAGGGCCCTAGCGCCAAGAGCACCTCAGGTGCGCCACCAGCTGAATGCCCCTCTTGGATGTGTGCCTTTGTGCTTTTGTCTAATCAAAATACATTTTGATCTATCTAGACAAGTTTGACTCGCAGGTCAAATATACAATAAATTAATTACAAATGTGACTCGCAGATCACAAAATAATATTAACTTATAATTAACCAGGCACGCAGGCCCCAGCACAGCACTCATTAGGGCAACCCACATAAGATTAAATAAACAAGCATATGGTATCAAATCAACATGTGATCCATCCATGAAATTAAATTTTGAAAAACCCCATGGTATCAATTTTAATTTCCTTATGTGCCCTACAACCTTACAATGGTCCATTGATAGGGATCCACTCATCCATCTAGTCAGATCCTCTGCCCTTGCATGCACCAAGTCCTAACTGACTTGAGTTGACCTAATGGTCAACCATGCATGTAGAAAGGGCTGAACCACCCTCATGAGTTTCGGCAAGCGGGTGTGACCCCGGGCCTAACTCATGTGTGTTCAGTAGTCGTCTCAACCAGACCTCGCTACACGCCCTGGATGCAGTCGACCTATAGCCACCTTGTGCTTGCGCACAGGTGCTATTTGGTCAACCCATCTAGGCTGTCAGATGGTCTGATCAGACTCTCTGGATCGGACCTAGAAGATGCTTTCAAACCCATCAACCCATCTAAGGATTTATAGTAGGGGCACCTTAGATCTAATCAGGCGCGCAAGATGTAAGTTTTATAAAACATCTAGAACATGCGCAAACAAACAACATGCTTCACTTGAGAAAACAAGATACACCCAATATCTAGCATGTTGATAACCCTTAGATCTAGGGGGTCCCCTTCAAGGGGGAGCGCAAACTTCTTGTAACAATGATACAAGCGCAAACTAGACAATGTAAACCTTGTATCATGTAAACGCATGTAAACAAAGTATCAAGTAAGCGCAACATAGCATCATGTATGGATCACAAACACTTCAAAGCAATCATATAGATCATATCGAAAGCCTAGCTCTGATACCAATTGAAGGGTCCCTACTAAAAGGGGGTGAAACCCTAATCATGCGCATCTAGCAAGCATGGCGGAAAGAGGGTTTCTAGAAGATCGCATATGATAACCATATGATCAACTTAACGCTATGAGAAATCATACCAAAGCCATGAAGAGGATGGCGACTTGGAAGCGAGAGATCAAGATAGGTCTCCTCCAAATTGTCGCACACAAAATGAGTGATGACTTGCTCCTTGGATGCTCCTTGTGCTAGCAAGGATCTCCAAGATGTCCTTGATCGAAATGGAAAGGAAGGGAACTTCTATGTTGTGCTTGGCGAGACTTCCTCTCCTCGCTTTCGTCAAGTCCTCTCCACCGAAAATTGGAGAAACCTTCACACGAGAGCATTCGGCAAGAGAGTAACCTTCCACACTAATGTGGAGGCGTTACACCATTTCCACTTCGAAACCGATTCCAAAAATGGAAAGGTGTTAAAGCTCATGCGTTCACTCTTGAGTGAACCAAACGCTTAACTCATCTCCCATGAACCATGCGCTCAATCATGAGCCGGTTCTATTCGGTTTGGTCCAAGACCAATTAACCCAAGCCATATGGTCTAGATTAAACCCTAAAGGTTCAAAATCTAACCGTTCAATTCTTGATGCTCCTGATCTCACCGATCTAGCATCATCTCTCTCGATCGAAGCTTACCGATCTCAAGCCCTAATCAATCAAACATGATCAGACCAGATCTCACTTACAATCAGAGATAAAATCCCTTTAAACTGAACCCAAACGATTCAGTCCACACGATCTGACTCAAGTAAGCCATATCATCAAATTGTGCGACCCTGAGGGTTTCCTTTAAATGTCGGTAACGACAACTCACGTTATCACGATCAGTGAGGGGTATCTAGCAACACATCACTGTCTCCCGATATAAAGGAAAGAGTCTTCCAAGACTACACCCAAAACACAGCACAAGTGTGAATGCAACTTCACAAGGCATGCATGTGTCCTTTGCCACTGGATGTTCTCATTGGACAAGCGTGTCAAGCTTGTAACTCCAATATGATGAGCATGATTAGATCAGATGAACATAGTCACCTGGGTATGGCCATACACTATCTCAACCATCTCATACAGGGGGGCCCTTTAGAACATCACACTCCTTGAACAAGGAGACGGCAATCCTTTATCTATCACTAGTGTTCTAACCTGACTCATGATCATTATCCAAGATAGTTTATAATCATTATGTTTCAAATGATATTGAACTACCTCAAAACAATGACAATCATCATTTAGCAACACAAGTGATCTCAAGTCAAAGGACATGTGCCACTTAGTGCAAACAAGGATCATTCATATTGTGACAAGCAATTGAATATCCTAGTAGGGTCTGTCCAGTACATCCAATGTACCCATGAGTCTACATCTTATTCCATGCTCGAAGCATCCTATAAGATTAGCACACATATTAGTCTCAATCATATCAAGGCTGTCTCATGTTCACCAAGATATTTCGACTAAGGACATATGCATGTCAGCCTAGCTGAACAGCTTTGAGACATTATTCAGAAGTACACTTATTACAGCAGACAAGGTAACAACCTGAACAATAACCATGCCTTTATAAACACAAGAGTTTATTACATGATACTATTACAATCCCAAAGGCCTCAAACATTAGCCTTAAGGGCATACCCCAACAAGAATCCCCATCATACTTGGTAGACCGTTCTTAGCCATAGCAGGAGCACTCATTGATGTAAAGAACGGTAAGCTTATACTTAACATTGTGGATGAAAGAATTGAGTATGACTTGAATGAAGCCATGAAAAACTCGTCAAATTCTGGATCTTGCTATAGTATACATGCTGTAGATGACATTGTCTATGATCTTAATGATTTATTTATTAACACATCTGAAATTGATTCTGATTTAGATTTTGCTCTTGATTCTAAGGTAGAGACCAATTCTGAAATTGATGAATTATTAGATTTCAGTGCTTGTGATAATGAAAAGAGTGAAGAAAGGAAAGCTCCAAAAGTAGAACTTAAAGCTTTACCTAATAACCTTCGTTATGAATTTCTTGGTCCTGATTCTACTTACCCTGTTATTGTTGATGCACAGCTTGGAAAAAGGGAAACATATTTGCTTCTCAAGGAATTAAGGATTCATAAAAAGTTAATTAGGTACACAATTGATGACTTAAAGGGAATTAACCCTTCCTTTTGTATGCACAGGATCTTGATGGAAGAGGAACACAAGCCACATGCAAATTTTCAAAGAAGACTTAGCCCCTCTATGAAAGAAGTTGTGAAAAAGGAGGTTTTGAAATTACTTGATGCAGGTATTATCTATCCTATCTCTGATAGTAAATGGGTAACTCCTGTACATTGTGTTCCTAAGAAAGGAGGGGTAACTGTCATGAAAAATAAAGACAATAAATTAATTCCTATTAGAACTGTAACTAGTTGGCGAATGTGCATAGATTATAGAAAACTGAATGCTGCTACTAGGAAGGACCATTTTCCCTTACCTTTTATTGATCAAATGGTTGAAAGGCTTGCGAACCATTCTCACTTTGTTTCTTAGATGGATACTCTAGATTTTTCCAAATTCTTATACATCCTGATGACCAAGATAAGACCACTTTCATTTGCCCATATGGTACTTTTGCATATAGGAGAATGCCTTTTAGTCTATGCAATGCTCCTGCTACTTTTCAGAGATGTATGATGGCTGTTTTTTTTTATTTTATTGAGGACTTTATGGATGATTTCTCTATGTATGGTTCTTCTTTTGATGATTGTTTGGCTAACTTATCTCGAGTTTTGCAGGGGTGTGAAGAAACTAATCTTGTGATTACCTGGGAAAAATGCCATTTCATGATTAGGCAAGGGATTGTTTTGGGGCACTTGATTTCAGAAAGAGGGATTGAAGTTAATAAAGCCAAAGTTGAGGTGATAGAAAAATTAGAACCGCCCACTACAGTGAAGGAGGTCAGAAGCTTTCTAGGACATGCGGGGTTCTACCAGCGATTCATCAAGGATTTTTCTAAACTTGCTAGACCTCTTACAAATTTACTTTGTAAAGACGTTAAATTTTCTTTTAATGAGGATTGTTTATCTGCTTTTCAGGAATTGAAGAAAGCCTTGGATTCAGCGCCTATCATCCAACCTCCAGATTGGGATTTACACTTCGAGCTTATGTCTGATGCTAGTGATTATGCAATAGGAGCAGTTTTGGGATAGAGAAAGGAGAAAAAGCCTTATGTTATTCATTATGCTAGCAGGACTTTGGATGAGGCACAGAGGAATTATACCACCACTAAGAAAGAAGTTCTAGCCATAGTGTTTGCCTTTGATAAATTTAGATCATACTTGATTAACTCCAAAGTGGTGGTGTACACTGATCATGCAGCTATGAGATACTTAATGCAAAAAAAGGATAGTAAACCACGCTTACTCAGATGGATTTTACTCTTGCAGGAGTTTGATTTGGAAATTAAAGATAAAAAGGGTTCAGAAAACTTTGTTGCAGATCATCTTTCAAGGATAATGGTGAATACTGAAAAGAATGATGTAATCAATGATTCCTTCCCTAAGGAACAACTCTTGACCATTGAACAAATCAGAGCCCCTTGGTATGCTCACATAGTGAATTACCTTGTAGCTAATGTTTTTCCTCCTGATTTAAATGACCAAAAAAGGAAGAGATTCTTAACTGAGCTAAAGCACTATTTTTGGGATGAGCCTTATGTGTTTAGAAGATATGCAGATGGCATTTTTAGAAGATGTGTACCGGAGGAAGAAATCACAGATATATTGTTTTAATGTTATGGATCCTCTTATGGTGGTCATGCCGGTACTGAGAAAACTGCTTTCTAAGTGTTGCAATCAGGATTTTACTGGCCTTCAATTTTTAAAGATGCTAGAAACTTTGTTTTATCTTGTGATAGGTGTCAGAAAACAGGTAACATTTGAAAGTCCCCTTAATCTAGGGGGCCGAAACCCTAAGGGAGGCGCATATAAAAATTCCCATGGGAAGCTAGGGTTTCAAGAGATCTTAATATATCATATGATCAACTTTCGAATGCTAGTATAGAAGAGAGAGATCCATACCATCGCCATCTCTTGGATGGTGTCTTGGAAGCAGAGAGCGAGAGGATCTCCTCCAAAGGATGCGCACACAAGATGAAGAAGCGGCCTACTCCCTTGGTGCTCCTTGTGCTAGCAAGGTTCCAAGAGGTGCTTGTCGTATGGAAGGAAAGAGATGTTTTTTTTTCTTGGCCGAATCCTCTCCTAGAGACTTGAAGTCGTCACCACACACCAGTGTGTCGAGAGAGAAGGGCGAGAGGCGAGAATAGAGCTTCCCTTTTGCGTGAACGTGAGGCGTGGTCACGTTTAGAGAAGTGCTATCTAAAAATAGCAAAGTCTCCAATTCATGAGACCATGAATTTTCCTTAACGCTATTAGCTCTCCCCTTTGAACCATGCGCTCATATGATGAGCCGGTTCAAGTTGGTTCAGTTCAAGAAACCAAATAAGCCAAGCAATCAGTCCAGACCACAATAAACCCTAAGGCTCTTGATCTGACCGTCGATCTCTTGATGCTGCTGATCTCACTGATCTAGCATCCATTCTCTCAATCGAAGCTTACCGATCTCAAGCCCTAATCAATCAAACATGATCAGACCAGATCTCACTTACAATCAGAGACTAAATTCCTTTAAACTGAACTTAAATAATTCTGTCCACACGATCTGACTTAAGTAAGCCATATCATCAAATTGTGCGACCCTGAGGGTTTCCTTTAAATGTCGGTAACGATAACTCACGTTATCACGATCAGTGAGGGGTATCTAGCAACACATCACTGTCTACCGATATAAAGAAAAGAGTCTTCCAAGACTACACCCAAACAACAGCACAAGTGTGAATCCAACTCACAAGGCATGCATGTTTCCTTTGCCACTGGATGTTCTTATTGGACAAGCGTGTCAAGCTTGTAACTCCAATATGATGAGCATGATTAGATCAGATGAACATAGTCACCTGAGTATGGCCATACACTCTCTCAATCATCTCATCCAGGGGGCCCCTTTAGAACATCACACTCCTTAAACAAGGAGATGGCAATCCTTTGTCTATCACTAGTGCCCTAACCTGACTCAAGCTCACCATCCAAGATAGTCTATAATCATTATGTTTCAAATGATATTGAACTACCTCAAAACAATGACAATCATCATTTAGAAACACAAGTGATCTCAAGTCAGAGGACATGTGCCACTTGTAGCATTCAAGGATTATTCACAATGTGACAAGCAATTGAATATCCTAGTAGGGTCTGTCCAGTACATCCAATGTACCCATGAGTCTACATCTTATTCCATGCTCGAAGCATCCTATAAGATTAGAACACATATTAGTCTCAATCATATCAAGGCTGTCTCATGTTCACCAAGATATCTCGACTAAGGACTTTATAGCATGTCAGCCCAGCTGAACAGCTTTGAGACATTATTCAGAAGTACAATTATTGCAGCAGACAATGTAACAAACTGAATAACAACCATGCCTTTATAAACATAAAAGTTTATTACATGATACTGATACATTCCCAAGGCCTCAAACATTAGCCTTAAGGGCATATCCCAACAATCTCCCACTTGCACTTAATCTAATGGTTGAGAAATCTCAAACCCATATTATTACAGTGCTTCTCATGCTTCTGCTGCGCCAGAGGCTTAGTAAGCGGGTCTGCCAGATTGTCATCTGTATGAACCTTGCAGACTTTGATCTCGCCACGATCTATGATCTCCCTGATCAAATGAAACCGTCTCTGTATGTGCTTGGACTTCTGGTGCGACCGTGGTTCCTTTGCTTGTGCGATTGCTCCAGTGTTATCACAGAAGATAACCAAAGGATCTGCACTCGTAGGAACAACACCAAGTTCTCTCACGAACTTACGAATCCATACTGCCTCCTTGGATGCTTCCGAGGCTGCAACATACTCGGCTTCTGTTGTGGAATCAGCAACAGTTGACTGTTTGAAACTCTTCCACACCACCGCTCCTCCATTCAAGCTAAAAACATAGCCTGATTGCGATCGGAAATCATCCTGGTCTGACTGGAACGAAGCGTCAGTATATCCTTCAATACTGAGTTCTTCCTGACCACCATACACCAAGAACATATCTTTGGTCCTCCGCAGATATTTTAAAATGTTCTTGACTGCAATCTAGTGTGCCTGACCTGGATTACTTTGGAACCGACTGGTCACGCTTAACCCGTAAGCGACGTCTGGGCGAGTACACAACATCGCATACATAATGGACCCAATAGCCGAAGCATAAGGCGTATTGTCCATTTCATCTTTCTCAGTCTGTGTTTGTGGACACTGACTCTTTGAAAGATTCAGACCATGTCTGACTGGAAGATATCCTCTTTTAGAATTCTCTAAATGAAATCTCTCCAGGACTTTATCGATGTAAGTACTCTGGCACAGCCCGAGAAGCCTCTTAGATCTATCCCTGTAGATCTTCACACCTAATACATAGGCTGCTTCTCCTAAATCTTTCATCTGGAAACATTTCCTTAACCATGCTTTAACGGCATGCATTTCGGGAATGTCATTTCCAATGATCAAGATATCATCGACGTAGAGGACTAGGAAAGTAATCATGCTCCCACTAAACCTCTTATATACACACGGGTCATCCTCGTTCTTGATAAAACCAAATTCACTGACTGATTCATCAAAACGAATATTCCAGCTTCTTAATGCTTGTTTAAGTCCATAAATAGACTTCTTTAACTTGCATATTTTATGACGATCTAATGGATTAGTGAAACCTTCGGGTTTTGTCATATACACATCCTCATCCAGATTTCCATTCAGAAAAGCTGTCTTCACATCCATTTGCCAAATCTCATAATCATAATATGCTGCTATCGCGAAAAGAATCCGAATAGACTTAAACATAGCTACAGGTGAGAAAGTTTCATCATAATCTATCCCGTAGATTTGTTTGAAACCTTTCGCAACTAGCCTGCCTTTATAGGTAACCACGTTACCATCCATGTCAATCTTCTTCTTGAAGATCCATTTACAGCCTATAGGGATTACTCCCGGAGGCGGATCAACCAAATCCCAGACTTGGTTATCTGACATGGAGTCCATCTCGGCGCGCATAGCTTCAAGCCATCCGCATAAGTGAGGGGTTCATCATTATCAATGATGTAGACTCCGTCATAGCGCTCAGGCTGTCGACGGATCCTTCCCGATCTTCGCGGTTCCCGTGATATCTGAGCCTCAGGTTATTCAGTAACCTGATCCACCGGCTCAGGCTCATCCAACTGTGCTTGACTACTTTGTCCTTCCTCTGGATTCTCATCCAGCTTTATTTCTCTCCCACTGGCCTCTTGCAGAAGAAACTCCTTCTCAAGAAATATGGCTGTCCGAGCAACAAATACCTTGTTCTCTTTGGGATCGTAGAAATAATAACCCTTAGTTTCCTTAGGGTAACCGACAAAGATACATTTGTCAGATCTGCTCTCTAGTTTCCCAGAGGCGAGCTTTTTGACATAAGCCTCGCAGCCCCAGATTCTGATAAATGTCAAGCTCGGCTGTTTCCCATACCATAACTCATATGGCATCTTAGAAACTGCCTTGGATGGCACTCGGTTTAGTACCTTTGCAGCTGTCTCCAGTGCAAATCCCCAAAAGGAATATGGAAGAGTAGCCTGACTCATCATAGAACGAACCATATCAAGTAACGTTCTATTTCTCCTTTCGGACACACCATTCCATTGCGGTGTTCCTGGCGGAGTGTGAAGGGAACCCCTTTCAAGAGGGGGGCGAAACCCTAGTTGGCGCAAACTCGATAGGCAGCGGATTCAAGAATCGAAAACATGCAATATATGATCAACCTTTAAAACATGAAAGAAGGAGATGCGATTCATACCAATGCCATTTAAAGATGGCGCCTTGGAAGATAGAAAGCAACGAAGATTTCCTCCTTAGGACGCGCACACAAGATGAGGATGCGCTTACTCCCTACGGAATATCTTGTGCTAGCAAGATTCCTAGGTGTCTTTGATCGCGTGAGAAGGGAAGAAGATCGCCTTTCCTTGCTTGATTCTCGAGTCTCCAAGACGTGAAAGAGAAATCTCTTACGAGAGAGAGCGACGAGAATTAGAGGTTGAGGCAACAAGAGATGCGCTCCATGTAAACATGGGGGGGCGTGGTTGCTAAAAATAGCCAACCTCTCTTACATGCGATCATGTGTTCATGCCCTCATGAACCAATCGCATTTTCCTCATTACTTTGAACCAAGCGCTCACATCTAGAGCCGGTTCAATTCGGTCTGGTCTATAAACCAAATAACCCAAGCAATTAGTCCAGATCACATTAAAACCCTAAGGTGCTTGATCTGACCATCGATCTCTTGATGCTTCTGATCTGACCGATCTAGCATCCGTTCTCTCGATCGAAGCTTACCGATCTCAAGCCCTAATCAATCAAACATGATCAGACCAGATCTCACTTACAATCAGAGATTAAATCCCTTTAAACTGAACCCGAACAATTCAGTCCACACGATCTGACTTAAGTAAGCCATATCATCAAATTGTGCGACCCTGAGGGTTTCCTTTAAGCGTCGGTAACGATAACTCACGTTATCACGACCAGTGAGAGGTATCTAGCAACACATCACTGTCTCCCGATATAAAGGAAAGAGTCTTCCAAGACTACACCCAAAAACAGCACAAGTGTGAATCAATTCACAAGGCATGCATATTTCCTTTGCCACTGGATGTTCTTATTGGACAAGTCTGTCAAGCTCGTAACTCCAATATGATGAGCATGATTAGATCAGATGAACACTGTCACCTGGGTATGGCCATACACTTTTCTCAATCATCTCATCCAGGGGGCCCCTTTAGAACATCACACTCCTTAAACAAGGAGACGGCAATCCTTTGTCTATCTCTAATGCTCTAACCTGACTCAAGCTCACCATCCAAGATAGTCTATAATCATTATGTTTCAAACGATATTGAACTATCTCAAAACAATGACAATCATCATTTAGAAAACACAAGTGATCTCAAGTCAGAGGAAATGTGCCACTTGTCATAATCAAGGAATATTCACATTGTGACAAACAATTGAACATCCTAGTAGGGTCTGTCCAGTACATCCCATGTACCCATGAGTCTACATCTTATTCCATGCTCGAAGCATCCTATAAGATTAGAACACATATTAGTCTTAACCATATCAAGGCTGTCTCATGTTCACCAAGATACATCGACTAAGGACTTAATAGCATGTCAGCCCAGCTGAACAGCTTTGAGACATTATTCAGAAGAACATATATTGCAGCAGACAATGTAGCTAACTGAATAACAACCATGCCTTTATAAACATAAGAGTTTATTACATGATACTGATACATTCCCACAGGCCTCAAACATTAGCCTTAAGGGCATACCCCAACAATCTCCCACTTGCACTTAATCTAATGGTTGAGAAATCTCAAACCCATATTATTACAGTGCTTCTCATGCTTCTGCTGCGCCAGAGGCTTGGTAAGCGGGTCTGCCAGATTGTCATCTGTATGTACCTTGCAGATTTTGATCTCGCCACGATCAATGATCTCCCGGATCAAGTGAAACCGTCTCTGTATGTGCTTGGACTTCTGGTGCGACCGTGGTTCCTTTGCTTGTGCGATTGCTCCAGTGTTATCACAAAAGATAACCAAAGGATCTGCACTCGAAGGAATGACACCAAGTTCTCTCACGAACTTACGAATCCACACTGCCTCCTTGGATGCTTCCGAGGCTGCAACATACTCGGCTTCTGTTGTAGAATCAGCAACAGTTGACTGTTTGAAACTTTTCCACACCACTGCACCTCCATTCAAGCTAAAAACATAGCCTGATTGCGATCGGAAATCATCCTGGTCAGACTGGAATGAAGCGTCAGTATATCCTTCAATACTGAGTTCTTCCTGACCACCATATATCAAGAACATATCTTTGGTCCTCCGCAGATATTTTAAGATGTTCTTGACTGCAATCCAGTGCGCCACACCTGGATTACTTTGGAAACGACTGGTTACGCTTAACCCGTAAGCAACGTCTGGGCGAGTACACAACATCGCATACATAATGGAACCAATAGCCGAAGCATAAGGCGTATTGTCCATTTCATCTTTCTCAGTCTGTGTTTGTGGACACTGACTCTTCGAAAGATTCAGACCATGTCTGACTGGAAGATATCCTCGTTTAGAATTCTCTAAATGAAATCTCTCCAGGACTTTTTCGATGTAAGTACTCTGGCACAGCCCGAGAAGCCTCTTAGATCTATCCCTGTAGATCTTCACACCTAACACATAGGCTGCTTCTCCTAGATCTTTCATCTGGAAACATTTCCTTAGCCATGCTTTAACAGCATGCATTTCAGGAATATCATTTCCAATGATCAAGATGTCATCGACGTAGAGGACTAGGAAAGTAATCACGCTCCCACTAAACCTCTTATATACACACGGGTCATCTTCGTTCTTGATGAAACCAAATTCAGTGACTGATTCATCAAAACGAATATTCCAGCTTCTTGATGCTTGTTTAAGTCCATAAATAGACTTCTTTAACTTGCATATCTTATGACGATCTGCTGGATTAGTGAAACCTTCTGGTTGTGTCATATACACATCCTCATCCAGATTTCCATTAAGGAAAGCTGTTTTCACATCCATCTGCCAAATCTCATAATCATAATATGCAGCTATCGCGAAAAGAATCCGAATAGACTTAAACATGGCTACAGGTGAGAAAGTTTCATCATAATCTATCCCGTAGATTTGTTTGAAACCTTTCGCAACTAGCCTGCCTTTATAGGTAACCACGTTACCATCCATGTCAATCTTCTTCTTGAAGATCCATTTACAGCCTATAGGGATAACTCCCGGAGGCGGATCAACCAAATCCCAGACTTGGTTATCTGACATGGAGTCCATCTCGGCGCGCATAGCTTCAAGCCATCTCGCTGACTCCGGTCCACCGACCGCATCCGCATAAGTGAGGGGTTCATCATTGTTAATGATGTAGACTCCGTCATAGCGCTCAGGCTGTCGACGGATCCTACCCGATCTTCGCGGTTCCCGTGATATCTGAGCCTCAGGTTGTTCAATAACCTGTTCTACCGGCTCAGGCTCATCCAACTCTGCTTGAGCACTTTGTCCTTCCTCTGGATTCTCATCCAGTTTTATTTCTCTCCCACTGGCCTCTTGCAGAAGAAACTCCTTCTCAAGAAATATGGCCGTCCGAGCAACAAAAACCTTGTTCTCCTTGGGATCGAAGAAATAATAACCCTTAGTTTCCTTAGGGTAACCGACAAAGATACATTTGTCAGATCTGCTCTCTAGTTTCCCAGAGGCGAGCTTCTTTACATAAGCTTCGCAACCCCAGATCCTGATAAATGTCAAGCTTGGCTGTTTCCCATACCATAACTCATATGGCGTCTTGGAAACTGCCTTGGATGGCACTCGGTTTAGTACCTTTGCAGCTGTTTCCAGTGCAAAACCCCAAAAGGAGTAGGGTAGAGTAGCCTGACTCATCATAGAACGAACCATATCAAGTAGCGTTCTATTTCTCCTCTCGGACACACCATTCCATTGCGGTGTTCCTGGTGGAGTGAGCTGTGAGATAATCCCACACTCCTTTAGATAGTCAGTAAATGCATGACTTAGGTATTCACCACCTCGATCTGAGCGAAGTGCCTTGATATTACGGCCTAGCTGATTCTGTACTTCATTTTTGAACTCTTTGAACTTGTCAAAAGATTCACTTTTATGTCTCATCAGATAGACATAACCATATCTACTGAAATCATCAGTAAAGGTAATGAAGTACTGATAGCCACCTCTGGCATGTTTACTAAATGGCCCACACACATCACTGTGTATAAGGTCAAGTAAACCTGAAGCCCTTTGACCTTTGTGAGGAAAAGGTGACTTCGTCATTTTACCCATCAAACAAGCTTTGCATGTATCAATCTCCTTATAGGAGAATGATCCCAGCAGTCCATTTTCATGCAACCGCTTAATGCGTTTCTCGTTAATATGGCCTAAACGACTATGCCATAGCAAGGTGCTGTCATCAGTATACTTGGCTTTCTTAATATCAATTTGCTGTATTGAACATTCCATGTCCAACATGAATAACCCATTGTTAATTGAACCAGTTGCATAAACAATATTATCATAAGACAAAATACACTTTGAAATATTGCATTCAAAGGAAAACCCCTTCCTGACAAGAGCAGGAATGGAGATAATATTTTTAGTTATACTGGGAACAAAGTAACAACTGTTTAGTTCCAATACAAGTCCAGATGGTAAAGAAATAAAGTAGTCTCCTACAGCAACAGCAGCAACCCGTGCCCCGTTTCCAACTCGTAGGTCCACCTCATGCTGTCCCACCTGCCTTCTTCTCTTGAGTTCCTGTACATTTGAACAAATGTGAACTCCACATGCAGTGTCCAACACCCATGATACAGAAGAAGAAAACATGACCTCAGTCACGAATATACCTGAGCCAGAAGCAAAGCTTCCCCTCTTATCTCCTTGGAGCGCTTTACAGTCCTTTTTCCAGTGACCCAGCTGGCCACAGTGGAAACACCTGTATTCCTTAGACCGCTTGACCTTCTGCTTCAGAGCCTTGCTGTAACTCTTGACAGGAGCCTTGCCCTTCTTCCCCTTCTTCTTGTTCCTAGAAGGAACCATCAAGACAGAGGTTGAAGGCTTACCCTTCAGAGTCTCCTCAGTGGTCAAGAGCATATTCAGCAGCTCTGCCGGAGTACAATCGATTTTGTTCATATTAAAATTAATAATGAACGCGTCGAATGAAGGCGGGAGAGACTGCAGAATAATGTCCACAGCAAGCTCCTGGTTGATGGTATGCCCCAGTTTCTCTAGAGCCTCCTTGTGCCCAATCATCTTGAGCACGTGAGCTCCCACTGGGCTCCCTTCAGCCAGTTTGCTCTGAAAGAAGAGCTTTGTCAAATTATAGCGTTCAGTCCTCGCCTGTGCAGCATACAGCATCTTGAGGTTCGCTATCATGTCTATAGCAGACATATCCTCATGCTGACGCTGCAGCGGTGGCGTCATAGACGCTAGCATCAGGCAAGCGACATCAATGCTATCATTGACGTGCTTTTCATAGGCTTCCCGAACCGCCCTTGCGGCGTTCGGAGCGGGCTGCGGCGGTATCGCCGTCTCGAGGACATACAGTTTCCTCTCTACCTTAAGAACGATCTTAAGGTGTCCAAACCAGTCAGAGAAGTTCGGCCCACCAAACTTCTCCCTTTCCAGTAGGGATCGCACATTGAAGTTCATGGTGTTCGTTGCTGCAGGTATCTACAACAATACAAGAACAGCAAGGTCAGTATCAATGTATAAGAATCAATCAGGACTTAAGAAAGATTCTTTTTCTCACTATTTTATCAGGCGTGAAAAATCCAGCAAAACAGCCCGAAAGAGTAGAACTCTTTTAGTGAGATGGGATCCAGATTTCATACTTGGTCTCCGCGTCCCGCTCAGGCGAGATAAGATGCACAGAGAGTACAAGCACTAGTTTCTGGTAGGCAGTCACTGCCGATCGCCAACCCGTGCGATTCCCCTTCATCTGGGCAGTCCAGCAGACTGTGCCAACTGAGTTGGTACAACACAATCTCTGACTCCACAGATGGCTGCCTCCATGTGCTACCATATGCGCCACATATGTAGTCTACACGGTCAAGCTGACCCGACCTACTCCCTGGACCACCATGTGCTATGCTGAGCAACGAGAAGGGATAAATCCCTACTCTGTAACACACAGGTGTAATCCCGCACCGTCTGAAGATAGATGGACGTGCCCACTGAGTGGGTACAACACGGCTCCAACGATAATCAGAACAGTGAGGTTTCGCGTCAGAAGGCTTACGAGCTTGATATTTAAGCGTTGGATTTTAACGGTCTTTTATCTTCTTGCCTATCATGCAATTCCTATGGTGATAGCAGAAGATAATTTAATCATGCAATTCTAATATTAAGCAATAAAAGAAAGCATGAATCTTATGTGGTAAAAGCCCATAGCCCTAGTGAGACCTTAACCTAACTTAAGTCTTCACTTGCTCTTCATGGGTCTTTAGCTGCTCATCTGGCCCAAACCTGGGCCCAAGCGCCATCAGCAGCTCTGATGCGCCCACCAGGAAATTGCGCCAGGTCCTAGGGTCGAACCCTAGACCTCCCACCTGGTCCAGCCACTGCTGCAAGCGCCTCTGCCAAGTGTGCTCTGTGCTCTTGTCTAATTAAATTACAAATTTAACTATCTAGACAAGAGTGACACGCAGGTCACTTACATTTATAAATTAAAACACAGTGATGCGCAGATCACAATAATTAATTTACAATTTTAATTCAGGCACGCAGGCCCCAGCACAGCACACAAATAATATGAGCAGCCCACATAAGACTAAATAAACAAGCATATGCATCAATCAATAACCATGTGATCCATAAAAATTAAAATTTTCGAAAACCCCATAGGATCAATTTTAATTTTCCTTATTTGCCCTACAACCTTACAACGGTCCATTACTAGGGATCCACTCATCCAACCTAGTCAGATCCACTGCCCTTGCATGCACCAAGTCCTAACTGACTTGCGTCGACCATAAGGTCAACTATGCATGCGCCAGGGCTGAACGACCACACTGAGGTGTGGCAAGCGGGCGTGACCCCGGGCCTAACTCAGGTGCGTTCAGTAGTCGTCTCAATCAGACATCGCTACACACCTGTCTGCAGTCGACCTATAGCCACCATAGGCTTGCGCCAAGGTGCTATCTGGTCGACCCATTCAGGCTGTCAGATGATCTGATCAGACATGTTTGGATCTAACTTAGGGGTTGACTTCAACCCTAATAACCCGTCTAAGGGTTTTAATGCAGGCGCATCTTAGATCTACAATGAGTCGCGCAAATGATATAATTTTTGAGAAAAAACTACTACATGCGCCAACATACATGCGCAAGTAAAACATGAAATAAGTTTCAGCATGAAACATGTTATCATGATGAATTTCGCATGGTGAAGATCTAGAATACTTGGAACACATAATCAAAGCAATCATATAAATTTGCATGTAAACCTTGCGCTCTGATACCAATTGAAGGGAACCCCTTTCAAGAGGGGGGCGAAACCCTAGTTGGCGCAAACTCGATAGGCAGCGGATTCAAGAATCGAAAACATGCAATATATGATCAACCTTTAAAACATGAAAGAAGGAGATGCGATTCATACCAATGCCATTTAAAGATGGCGCCTTGGAAGATAGAAAGCAACGAAGATTTCCTCCTTAGGACGCGCACACAAGATGAGGATGCGCTTACTCCCTACGGAATATCTTGTGCTAGCAAGATTCCTAGGTGTCTTTGATCGCGTGAGAAGGGAAGAAGATCGCCTTTCCTTGCTTGATTCTCGAGTCTCCAAGACGTGAAAGAGAAATCTCTTACGAGAGAGAGCGACGAGAATTAGAGGTTGAGGCAACAAGAGATGCGCTCCATGTAAACATGGGGGGGCGTGGTTGCTAAAAATAGCCAACCTCTCTTACATGCGATCATGTGTTCATGCCCTCATGAACCAATCGCATTTTCCTCATTACTTTGAACCAAGCGCTCACATCTAGAGCCGGTTCAATTCGGTCTGGTCTATAAACCAAATAACCCAAGCAATTAGTCCAGATCACATTAAAACCCTAAGGTGCTTGATCTGACCATCGATCTCTTGATGCTTCTGATCTGACCGATCTAGCATCCGTTCTCTCGATCGAAGCTTACCGATCTCAAGCCCTAATCAATCAAACATGATCAGACCAGATCTCACTTACAATCAGAGATTAAATCCCTTTAAACTGAACCCGAACAATTCAGTCCACACGATCTGACTTAAGTAAGCCATATCATCAAATTGTGCGACCCTGAGGGTTTCCTTTAAGCGTCGGTAACGATAACTCACGTTATCACGACCAGTGAGAGGTATCTAGCAACACATCACTGTCTCCCGATATAAAGGAAAGAGTCTTCCAAGACTACACCCAAAAACAGCACAAGTGTGAATCAATTCACAAGGCATGCATATTTCCTTTGCCACTGGATGTTCTTATTGGACAAGCCTGTCAAGCTCGTAACTCCAATATGATGAGCATGATTAGATCAGATGAACACTGTCACCTGGGTATGGCCATACACTTTTCTCAATCATCTCATCCAGGGGGCCCCTTTAGAACATCACACTCCTTAAACAAGGAGACGTCAATCCTTTGTCTATCTCTAATGCTCTAACCTGACTCAAGCTCACCATCCAAGATAGTCTATAATCATTATGTTTCAAACGATATTGAACTATCTCAAAACAATGACAATCATCATTTAGAAAACACAAGTGATCTCAAGTTAGAGGAAATGTGCCACTTGTCATAATCAAGGAATATTCACATTGTGACAAACAATTGAACATCCTAGTAGGGTCTGTCCAGTACATCCCATGTACCCATGAGTCTACATCTTATTCCATGCTCGAAGCATCCTATAAGATTAGAACACATATTAGTCTTAACCATATCAAGGCTGTCTCATGTTCACCAAGATACATCGACTAAGGACTTAATAGCATGTCAGCCCAGCTGAACAGCTTTGAGACATTATTCAGAAGAACATATATTGCAGCAGACAATGTAGCTAACTGAATAACAACCATGCCTTTATAAACATAAGAGTTTATTACATGATACTGATACATTCCCACAGGCCTCAAACATTAGCCTTAAGGGCATACCCCAACAGAGTGAGCTGTGAGATAATCCCACACTCCTTCAGATAGTCAGTAAACGCATGACTTAGGTATTCTCCACCTCGATCAGAACGAAGTGCCATGATACTTCGGCCTAGCTGATTCTGTACTTCATTCTTGAACTCTTTGAACTTGTCAAAAGATTCACTTTTATGTCTCATTAAATAGACATACCCATATCTACTGAAATCATCAGTAAAGGTAATGAAGTACTGATAGCCACCTCTGGCATGTTTACTAAATGGCCCACACACATCACTGTGTATAAGGTCAAGTAAACCTGAAGCCCTTTGGCCTTTGTTAGGAAAAGGTGACTTCGTCATTTTACCCATTAAACAAGCCTTGCATGTATCAATCTCCTCATAGGAGAATGATCCCAGCAGTCCATGATCATGCAACCGCTTAATGCGTTTCTTGTTAATATGGCCTAAACGACTATGCCATAGCAAGGTACTGTCATCAGCATACTTGGCTTTCTTAATATCAATATTTTGTATAGAACATTCCATGTCCAACATGAATAACCCATTGTTAATGGAACCAGTAGCATAAACAATATTATCAAAAGTTAAAACACACTTTGAAATATTGCATTCAAAGGAAAATCCCTTCCTGACAAGAGCAGGAATGGAGATAATATTCTTAGTAATGCTGGGAACAAAATAACAACTGTTTAGTTCTAATACAAGCCCAGATGGCAAAGAGATGAAATAGTCTCCTACAGCAACAGCAGCAACCCGTGCCCCGTTTCCAACTCGTAGGTCCACCTCATGCTGTCCCACCTGTCTTCTTCTCTTGAGTTCCTGTACATTTGAACAAATGTGAACTCCACATGCAGTGTCCAACACCCATGATATAGAAGAAGATGAAACCATGACTTCCGTCACGTATATACCTGAGCCAGAAGCGATGCTTCCCCTCTTATCTCCTTGGAGCGCTTTACAGTCCTTTTTCCAGTGACCCAGCTGGCCACAGTGGAAACATCTGTATTCCTTTGACCGCTTGACTTTTTGCTTAAGAGCCTTGCTGTAACTCTTGACAGGGGTCTTGCCCTTCTTCCCCTTCTTCTTATTGTTCCTCGAAGGAACCATTAAGACAGAGGTTGAAGGCTTTCCCTTCAGAGTTTCCTCAGTAGTCAAGAGCATATTCAGCAGCTCTGCCGGAGTACAATCGATTTTGTTCATATTAAAGTTAATGATGAACGCATCGAAAGAGGGCGGGAGAGACTGCAGAATAATGTCTACAGCAAGCTCCTGGTTGATGGTATTCCCCAGTTTCTCTAGAGCCTCCTTGTGCCCAATCATCTTGAGCACGTGAGCTCCCACTGGGCTCCCTTCAGCCAGTTTGCTCTGAAAGAACAGCTTTGTCAGATTATAGCGTTCTGTCCTCGCCTGTGCAGCATACAGCATCTTGAGGTTTGCTATCATGTCTATAGCAGACATATCCTCATGCTGACGCTGCAGCGGTGGCGTCATAGACGCTAGCATCAGGCAAGCGACATCAATGCTATCATTGACGTGCTTTTCATAAGCTTCCCGAACCGCCCTTGCGGCGTTCGGAGCGGGCTGAGGCGGTATCGCCGTCTCGAGGACATACAGTTTCCTCTCTGCCTTAAGAACAATCTTAAGGTGTCTGAACCAGTCTGAGAAGTTTGGCCCAGCAAACTTCTCCCTTTCCAGTAGGGATCGCACATTGAAGCTCATGGTGTTCGTTGCTGCAGGTATCTACAACAATGCAAGAACAGCAAGGTCAGTATCAATGTAAAGAATCAATTCAGGACTTAAGAATGATTCCTTTTTCTCACTATTTTATTTGGCTGAAAAATCCAGCAAAACAGCCCGAAAGAGTAGAACTCTTTTAGTGAGATGGGATCCAGCAGACTGTGCCAACTGAGTTGGTACAACACAATCTCTGACCCCACAGATGGCTGCCTCCATGCGCTACCATATGCGCCACATATGTAGCCTACATGGTCAAGCTGACCCGACCTACTCCCTGGACCACCACGTGCTATGCTGAGCAACGAGAAGCGATAAATCCCTTCTCTGTAACACGCAGGTGTAATCCCGCACCGTATGAAGATAGATGGACGTGCCCACTGAGTGGGTACAACACGGCTCCAACGATAATCAGAACAGTGAGGTTTCGCGTCAGAAGGCATACGAGCTTGATATTTTAGCGTTGGATTTTAACGGTCTTTTATCTTCTTCACTATCATGCAATTCTTATGGTGATAGCAGAAGATAAATAAATCATGCTGTTCTACTTATTTAAACAATAAAAGAAAGCATGGATCTTATGTGGTAAAAGCCCATAGCCTAAAGTAAGACCTTAAGATACTTAAGTCTTCACTTGCTTTTCATCATGGGTCTTTAGCTGCTCATCAGGCCCAAACCAGGGCTCAAGCGCCATTTGCAACTGAGGTGCGCCCACCAGGGAAAATGCGCCCGGTCCCAGAGTCGAACCCTGGACCTCCCTCCTGGTCTAGCATCAAGCTGCATGCGCCTCTGCCAAGTGTACTCTGTGCTCTTGTCTGATTAACTTACAAATTAATCTATCTAGACAAGATTGACTCGCAGGTCAATTACATTTTATAAATTAAAACAATGTGATGCGCAGATCACAATAATTAATTTACATTTTAATACAGGCACGCAGGCCCCAGCACAGCACACATTTAACATGGGCAGCCCACATAAGAATAAATAAACAAGCATAGGCATCAATCAACATGTGATCCAATCATGAAAATTAAATTTCGAAAACCCCATAGGCATCAATTTTAATTTTCTTATATGCCCTCACTACCTTACAACGGTCCATTACTAGGGATCCACTCATCCAACCTAGTCAGATCCAGTGCCCTTGCATGCACCAAGTCCTAACCGACTTGAGTCGACCAAAAGGTCAACCATGCATGCGCCAGGGCTGAACAACCCTCATGAGTTCTGGCAAGCGGGTGTGACCCCGGGCCTAACTCATGTGTGTTCACTAGTCGTCTCAATCAGACACCGGTACACGCCTGTCTGCAGTCGACCTATAGCCACCAGATGCTTGCGCACAGGTGCTATCTGGTCAACCCATCAAGGCTGTCAGATGGTCTGATCAGACATTTTGGATCTAACCTAGGGGATGACTTCAACCCTAATAACCCGTCTAAGGGTTTACAGTAAGGCCTTAGATCTATAGTGAGTCGCGCATGTCATGAAAGTTTTGAAAACAAAAACTAAAACATGTAAAGCATGCGCCAACAAAAGTTCATCTCATACATGCGCCACAAACAAAATACATCTATCTGGTATTTTCGCATGATGAGAAATATTAGATCTAAACATTCAACATACATGGATCACCATAAGCAATCATATGAATATATAAAAACCTACCTCTAATACCAATTGAAAGTCCCCTTAATCTAGGGGGCCGAAACCCTAAGGGAGGCGCATATAAAAATTCCCATGGGAAGCTAGGGTTTCAAGAGATCTTAATATATCATTTGATCAACTTTCGAATGCTAGTATAGAAGAGAGAGATCCATACCATCGCCATCTCTTGGATGGTGTCTTGGAAGCAGAGAGCGAGAGGATCTCCTCCAAAGGATGCGCACACAAGATGAAGAAGCGGCCTACTCCCTTGGTGCTCCTTGTGCTAGCAAGGTTCCAAGAGGTGCTTGTCGTATGGAAGGAAAGAGATGTTTTTTTTTTCTTGGCCGAATCCTCTCCTAGAGACTTGAAGTCGTCACCACACACCAGTGTGTCGAGAGAGAAGGGCGAGAGGCGAGAATAGAGCTTCCCTTTTGCGTGAACGTGAGGCGTGGTCACGTTTAGAGAAGTGCTATCTAAAAATAGCAAAGTCTCCAATTCATGCGACCATGAATTTTCCTTAACGCTATTAGCTCTCCCCTTTGAACCATGCGCTCATATGATGAGCCGGTTCAAGTTGGTTCAGTTCAAGAAACCAAATAAGCCAAGCAATCAGTCCAGACCACAATAAACCCTAAGGCTCTTGATCTGACCGTCGATCTCTTGATGCTGCTGATCTCACTGATCTAGCATCCATTCTCTCAATCGAAGCTTACCGATCTCAAGCCCTAATCAATCAAACATGATCAGACCAGATCTCACTTACAATCAGAGACTAAATTCCTTTAAACTGAACTTAAACAATTCAGTCCACACGATCTGACTTAAGTAAGCCATATCATCAAATTGTGCGACCCTGAGGGTTTCCTTTAAATGTCGGTAACGATAACTCACGTTATCACGATCAGTGAGGGGTATCTAGCAACACATCACTGTCTCCCGATATAAAGAAAAGAGTCTTCCAAGACTACACCCAAACAACAGCACAAGTGTGAATCCAACTCACAAGGCATGCATGTTTCCTTTGCCACTGGATGTTCTTATTGGACAAGCGTGTCAAGCTTGTAACTCCAATATGATGAGCATGATTAGATCAGATGAACATAGTCACCTGGGTATGGCCATACACTCTCTCAATCATCTCATCCAGGGGGCCCCTTTAGAACATCACACTCCTTAAACAAGGAGACGGCAATCCTTTGTCTATCACTAGTGCCCTAACCTGACTCAAGCTCACCATCCAAGATAGTCTATAATCATTATGTTTCAAATGATATTGAACTACCTCAAAACAATGACAATCATCATTTAGAAACACAAGTGATCTCAAGTCAGAGGACATGTGCCACTTGTAGCATTCAAGGATTATTCACAATGTGACAAGCAATTGAATATCCTAGTAGGGTCTGTCCAGTACATCCAATGTACCCATGAGTCTACATCTTATTCCATGCATGAAGCATCCTATAAGATTAGAACACATATTAGTCTCAATCATATCAAGGCTGTCTCATGTTCACCAAGATATCTCGACTAAGGACTTTATAGCATGTCAGCCCAGCTGAACAGCTTTGAGACATTATTCAGAAGTACAATTATTGCAGCAGACAATGTAACAAACTGAATAACAACCATGCCTTTATAAACATAAAAGTTTATTACATGATACTGATACATTCCCAAGGCCTCAAACATTAGCCTTAAGGGCATACCCCAACAACATTAACAGAAGACATGAGATGCCACTGTCTAATATTCTTGAGGTTGAGATATTTGATGTTTGGGGGATCGACTTCATGGGACCTTTTCCATCGTCTGGAGGTAACAAATACATTCTTGTGGTAGTTGATTATGTTTCAAAGTGGGTTGAGGCTCTTGCTTCTCCTACTAATAATTCCAGAGTTGTTGTTAAACTGTTCAAAAAGATTATCTTTCCAAGGTTTGGGACACCCCGAGTAGTGATTAGTGATGGAGGCTCACATTTCATAGAGCATAAGTTTTCAGCCTTGCTTAGAAAGTATGAGGTAAATCATAGAATTGCAACACCTTATCACCCCAAACCAGTGGACAAGTTGAGATATGAAATAGAGAAATAAAAGGGATTTTATAAAAGACAGTGTCACGCACCAGGAAAGATTGGGCATTCAAACTTGAAGATGCACTATGGGCCTATCGGACTATTTTTAAAACACCAATAGGTATGTCTCCCTTTCAATTGGTTTATGGCAAATCTTGTCATCTACCTGTAGAGCTTGAGCATAAGGCGTTTTGGACAATCAAAGCACTCAATTTTGACTTAAAGAACGCAGATGAAAAATGGAGATTACAGTTAAACAAGCTAGATGAGATTAAACTCTCTGCATATGAAAATGCAAAAATTTACAAAGAGAGGACTAAAAGATGGCACGATCGACACATTTTTAGAAGAGAATTCCAACCAGGTGACTTTGTTCTTTTATTCAATTCTAGATTTAGACTTTTTCCTAGAAAACTTAAATCTCGATGGTCTGGGCCTTTTCAGGTGAAGAAAACTTATCCCTACGGAGCCGTGCATATATGGAGTGAGGAAACAGGAGATTTTAAGGTTAATGGTCAAAGGTTGAAACATTATTATCAAGAGGAGCAGATTGAAGAAAAGGAAAAGTTTTACCTTGATGAACCATAATCAAATATGAGTGCAGAACGGTCAAGCTAAAGACCTTTAAATTAGCGCTTCTTGGGAGGCAACCCAAGCACTCTTTCTTTAGTTTATTCTCATTTACTTTTCTGTATTTTTACCTCTATTTTTAGAACTTCTCTTTTCGTAGGAAAAATCAAATTTGGCATAAATTACGGAGAGATTGGATCAGACGCTGATAAGCAAAACTTTGTGAATATTCCTTTTTCCTTACTTCTTTGAAATTCATCTTCCCCATCGATGTTTCGTCTTCCAAACTTCCTGTGCCCGCTGCTTTCTGATCATTTTTTCTATAGATAAAAGGATTCTTTTGATGACGGATGAATTCATGCCTGTGATTAGATCTAGACCTATCATGTCGAATTTGTTTCTCTAATATATATCTACTTTTGAAATTTTTCATTGATTGATGAATGAGATTTAAGGTGGATATATTGTTTGAAGAATTTGATTTAAAAGTGAAACTACTTGTTAAATAAAATTAGCATATGAGTGTAATTTTGAATTGATGACGATTGATTAACCTAGTTGATGTTTTGTCTATCTTACTATTTATTGGGAAGAGAGAATCCAGATCCAAAAAGAGTGAGAGACTCCTCTACTTGGCACTGTGTAAAATTGACAGTGGTACCTAAGACAAGAGTTGAAGTCTGGAAAAATAGAAAAATAGAGAGAAAGAAAAAGAAAAAGACTCCTCTACTTGGCACAGTATAAAATTGTCAGTGGTACCAAAGATAAGAGTTGAAGTCCAAATAAAAAAAGTTTGTATCTATGTGGGTACATACCATCAAGAACAAAAGAGAGAGAGAGAGAGAGAGAGAGAGAGAGAGAGAGAGAGAAGTATTGAGTGGAAAAATATTTTGGAAATCCTATTCCTGTAAACAAAGGTATGATAGATTTAAACTAAAACTTGGGTGAATTCATGAGAAAATACATGTGCCGTATTTTGGTGCGTTTTCCGACCCGAGAGATTTGGAGAAAATACGGTATTGCCGTAAGTAATTTTACAGTACTGTAATTTTGGTCAAATCCTGTACAGAAAAACTTAAAGAAAATACGGCAGTACCATAATAGAAACCACGACCGTAATTCCATTCTGAACACGCGATTTTCACGGACTTTTTGAAGCTCGATTTTTGCGCGATCGATTGCGGATGATTCAGGCCATAATTCAAAGATCCGTAAGA
The DNA here is from genome assembly GCA_027563935.2 of Costus lasius. Taxonomy (NCBI): domain Eukaryota; kingdom Viridiplantae; phylum Streptophyta; class Magnoliopsida; order Zingiberales; family Costaceae; genus Costus; species Costus lasius. The sequence continues at coordinate 31,139,864 of CM050451.1, read as the reverse complement.
AGCAAAGGGGGAGCTTTCAACAAGGCGGACACACACAGAGAAAAAGCCATAATTTTCATCCACACGAGAGGGAGAAATCGAGTTACACGCTGCCGCCGTAGGTTTCACCGCCGGGAAGCGTACAACGCATCTTCGGCCTTGAAATTTGAGGGGTAGCTTCGCCTGGAAGAGGAGAACATACCCTAGAAGTTTCAGAGTGAAAGAAGATCGATAGGAACAGAAATCAACAAAAGTACACCGCCGGCACTATTCACGTGAGGAAATTACGGCTGTAATTTCCATTACAGCTGTGTGGTTATTTGTTTTTCCCCTCTTCCTTTGATTTCTTACACTTTGACTCTATGGAATATTGTAATCTTTCTACCATGCTAGCTTAAACCTTTTATGGGACATGAGGGAGTAATTCCCTTTGATTTCTTAATGACTAGATATATTTTCCATCACTTCGTCGAGTATAATTTTAGCATGATAATTCTACTCAAGTGACAATTGTCTATAATTCTCCATAGTTTTCTTATTATCATGCATGTTTTTAGAAGTTTTCGCACTATGGACTGAAAAGTGATTTGCTTGAGAACTTGGAACCCTAAAATTGAATATTAGGAACTCACCGTAAGAAATTAGGTTAGTTCTAATTTCTTGATTTTAGAAGAATAATTGCCATGTTTGATAATTTGAATCTAGGATTGATTTATTTTGTTAAACGTGAAGATCTTGCGCGAAAGTGAGGATTGGAACATTGAAGAACCTTAAGTAGAACCTGTGTTGAGACTCGAAAGCACGATAGTGACCCTTGAGACTCCACTTGAGATAATCAACTTAGAATTCGTATGCACGAAAGTGATCCTTGAGTTCTTTGATTGATGATTTACTTATTTTTAGCATGGGATAGATCCTATGTTAAAGCGAGGATTGGTCCCCTGTATGTTTGTCTACACGAAAGTGAGACTATCTTTTTATGAAGTAAATCGCATCTTTATCATGATAAAATTAGAGTCGATGAACATCTTTTCATATCTGGTCATGGAAATTAAAATGAATGAAACCCTAGTCCCAGATTATCTCTCTAGTATTTTCGTTAGCCTTCTTTAGTTCACTTGCATAGTTTCGATTGCCTAGATAGTAAGAAATCAATTATTCAGTACTTGACAAACGAGGTCTCTGTGGTTCGATATCTTTCTTTATTACTTCGAGTATCCGTGTACTTGCGGACTACAACAGATACCAATACCCAAAAAAAAATTGGGATATTTTTTTAGTCCCGAAGTACTAAATACATATATTTATTAATTTTTATATAATGATAACCTGATTTAAAATCTAAAACTATAATACAAGTATACAACATCGAGCAGCCTAGCCACCCAGCCCAGCCCACTTAAGCATTCACTCTATAAATTTATTTGACTAAGTCTATTATACATTGGTCATTTAATCTAAACTCTAAATTATTTTAGCTAATTAAATAATTAACTCTTTACTCTATAATACTTATTACTTAATTAGTTCATGTAGTCAACTTTGGAGAATTAAGTGACATGTCACATGTTGACTATTGAGTCCAATTCCAAATTCCAAAATCTCTTTAATTCTTCCTTTGTTCCTCATTAGTCATTTCCTCCCTAGTCTCGACTTTGGTGACTCGCCTCTCTATAGTCCCTGATCTCTCAGGCCTTGATGTCTCATATTTCTATAGTTTTTTTAACATATATTTACTAGTTAATCGAAACCTACTATCACGTTTTTACATCTTTTTCTGGCTTATTTCATTAACTTTCTTCAGAAGCTTCACTACTTGTCATGTTTTTTGAATACAAGACAATTCACTCATTTTTTTAGCTATATGGAGGTACATTTACGTCCCCGAGTGTATCAGGAATCTTGACAAGAAGTTTGGCTTCAAACGGGACTAATTTCCAGAATTACAACTGAGACCATAATTCTCGTATTGACTTCCTGATGGACCCATTTTTATGCAAGCATAGTCATAATCCGAGGTCGTGCCTATAACTTCCTCGACAGCGACCTCTTGGAAGACAAAAACCTTGACAAGAGACATTATGGGTATGTCCATAATTTTAGCATGGCCGTAATCTCCTGATCAGCAATCTTTAACATCACACTATGGCCAAAATTCAAGTCAAGGTAAATATCAGCTCACCTGCAAATTTTTAGACGAAACGGAGTTTGGCACTGAAATTACAGGCATGGCCGTAATTACATTACGCCCATAATCTCACTCGAGCAGCAATAAAGGCCAACATTCAATTGGTTATAACTTCTTCGTCTTAACTCCAAATCAAGCATTCTTGTTACACCTCGAAATTTAAGCAATGTGTAAAATCCAATAAGAGCGGAAGAAAACATATCTTTTATTAAAGCAATTGTAATTCTGACTGACTAAAATCCAAGAAGGTATACAACTGATTCAATTGACTCAACTAGCTACTACAGAATAACTAAATAACAAAAGCAGCTAACAACTAAACTGTATTAGAACAGCTAACTCAAGGATTCTTGCCACCTGAATCTTCAAGCGTAACTGCGCTTACGGGAATTTATGGGATGATCTGACTCCTCCTGATCTGCAACTGCACAACGTCCCTCACGGGTTAGCACAAAAAATGCTAAGCAGGCCTCTCCCCAGAAGAAAGGGTAGTCCCTTAGATCCAAAGGAGGGAAAACTAGCAAAAAGCATAAATGATAAGATGGCAACAAGCTGATTACTAAAAACTGTAAACTGGAATGTAATCGAAAGAGCTGAATCAATTTGGTTAATAAAAGAAAAGATCAATTATGTAAGGAAACACTATGAGCAATACCTACTGGCTCATGGGGTCGTCACCCCGAATACGCATGATTAGGTGGATCATTCACCTTACATGGTGAACACACACGCTACCATGCGTCACGAATCCCGGTGCATGCTAACTTGGGACCCCGATCTGTCCACAGAGTGGATACTACTAGGTATGTGCTCAATAACATGCAACTGTTCACAAATATACTATCCACAACGTGGATACTGAAAACAATAACTTGCTTGAACATACTTGATTGGTAGTGAACAATTGAAAACATACATGGCAACACTATAACTGGCAAATCTTTGTTATGCATAGGATACTATACTATTTGAGTCAATGAAAATAACGATAACAAACTTTTATATACAGAAATCTGGTTTGAGGTCTTACCTCCGAAAAGTCAAGAAAAACGATGCAAGCCAAATAGTTGTTCAATCACTTTGAAATACAAATTTGTACAAGAACTCTATCCAATAAGATTCAAATTGAAAAACAGAGACTACCAACAGAAGCAAAACATCTCAAAACCTAGGGAACCAAACTTGGATTCAATGAACCGGACACAGAACCCACTGAACCACTCAGGATTGCAGTGAACCGGTCAGATTCGACCTGAACCAAGCCAAACCGACACTTAAAACCAAAATTACACAAAATATGAGAGTCATCTAAGGACACACAGGATACCATTGGATAGGCATTTTCATTAGCTTTCCAACGGCTACCTGAACTGACCAGGATTCAACCGAATTAGGGTCGAACCAGACCAAATACACATAGGATACCAATGGATAGGCATTTTCATTAGCTTTCCAACGGCTATTCTAAGATAGGTGCTCTGATACCAAACTGATGCAGGGGGCAAACACAAGACAAAAGATGCATGCAAACAACGCTTTGAGAAAATATCTTTTTGTATTTTATAATAAAAACCGGAATTACTCTAACGAAGTTGGAAAATATTTTTGGTATTTTAATAGTAAAGAAAACTGAAATTTAGATCTACTTGCAAAAAATAAAGACTTGAAATTAAACACTCACCTTGGATCCCTTGAGAATAGAAGGGGTCACCTTCCCGTTCTTCACCGGTCCAATGGTTGATGGCAACGAAGTAGGGCCCTATGAGCTTACACACATGCAATCATCCAAGCCCACACATGCGTGGGTGAGTGTTAAGAGTTTAAGTGTCCAATAAGAAAATCAATCAAGAGGGGAGATAGGCTCCCAAGTTTTCTTGCTAACAAAAGTAAGAGACTATCTAGATTTAGAGGGGGGTGGAAGAGGAGAGAACTTGCGCCAATATGGATTCCCAAGCCTTGCGCCAATCCTTCAACAAACACTTAGATTAGTGTAGCAATTAAGTTCTAAAACATAGAGAAAGATGAGGGGAAGGAACTTAGCCGAAGTGTCTTCATGATGCTATCCTTCATGTTGGCCGAGAGTGGTGAGTCCATCAAGGTTCTTCCAAGGCTTTGCCGAGAACAAAAGAGGATGGATCTTCCTTAGGGACTCGCCAAGGATGTTCAAAGGTCCTTCAAAGTTTCGGTTAAGTGGAGGATTAAGGAAGAAGAGGGAAGAGAGGAAGGGAAAGGGCTCGGCCCTTTAGAGAAGAGGGAGGTAGAGATCAATAGGCGACACAAGCACCATTGCAAACACTTGTTTTTTCATCTAGGCAACTAATCGACAATATGAGAAGAGGTTACAACTTATAGTCAAGTTGGGGCCATGGGTAAGGGTGACATTTTACCCTAGGCAAAATTACAAAACAAGTAAGAGAAATTCAACATTAATGTGATCCTTCCTTTAGTGGCTGATTTTGAATTCGACTTCTTATTGCTTTTCTGTGGAGTTTTCTTGTGGCCGAAGGTTTCTTTGGTCTCTTTCCTTGTTGGCTTGAGTGGGTTGGCATCCTCATAGAATGAACCTTCTTTGAATTTCAAATTACTTCCTTCAAAAGCTTTGGGTGGTTAAAGCTTTCCTTTTGTTAGTTTCCACAAATTGTGGATCTTGATTGGGGCATTGATGGCTTGGCTCAATTGGAAGGTTTGTGGCTGGTTATTCCTTGCATTCAAATCCTCCTCCATGACATTGGATCTCCTTTGAATTTCGATGGGCTCCTCCCAAATAAGGTGCGGACGCAACTTGGAATTCAATCACCTCCTTGATTTGTGGATCTTGATGGGTGGCGCATTGATGGCTCTCCTCATATGGCAAAATGTGGGTTGGTTCTTCTCAAATTCGAGTTTATCCACTTGTGGGTGGCGCCAATGCTTGATTTGGAAGGATGGAGTTGCATTCATTGTAAGCATCTTCAAGTTGAGATCTTTAGTTGAAGTGCCTCTTTCCATAATTGGAGCTCCACTTGATGAGTAGCTTGACTTGAGCTCCTTAGAGCTTATTTGAGCTGACCTTAACCTGCCATGTTAGTTGCAAATGCAAATATACTATCCTAGCATGTGATAAAACCAAAATATATAGTATATTTTGTATCATTTTCGATATCTTTTCATGCTAAATTGAAGATCTTTTACTTGTCTTCATGATAAATTCTTTGAATATTGCAAAGTCTACTTCTATTTTGGTTTTTCATGGTTTTCAGGTAAAAACGCACTATTTTTAGGCATTTTCAAGCAAAATCAAATACACAGAAGGATTACCATCATCAAGAGGAGATCGCCCAAGAAATTTCATGCAAAACGGAGCAAGTCAGCAAATTTCGGCGGTGTCGTAACCCATTTTACGGTACCGTAATTCTAGATAGTACCGTAAAATCTGAGCCCTGCCGTATTTTGAGAAGTTTCCGAATAGAAAGATTTTTGGATTTTACGGTACCTGCCGTAAGCAACATTACGGTACCGTATTTCGGAGAGCTTCAGAACAGAAACTTCACCCGATTTTACGGCACTACCGTAAGAAACTACACGGGCCGTAATTTCTAGACGTTCGTGAACAGAGAGTTCAGCTGATTTTACGGCACTACCGTAAACCAGATTATGGTGCCGTAATTCCCCGACAACATCAGAACAGAAGACTCGAGCGATTTTACGGTAGTGCCATAAGACATTACACTGCCGTAATTTATGTTCTGAACACGACGCCCGAGTCAATATCAACGCCTGATTCTTGCGGAGAAGATCGCGAGTGATCCAGAGCCTTAAATCGGATGCCGTAAGAAGCAGAGGGGGAGCTTTTCATGAGAGAATTACGGAGAGACCAAAAGCCCCAAATTTCGTGCACTGTCGAGGGAGAAATCGCGATCCACGCCGCTGCCTAGGGTTTCACCGCCGCGCTCGATCCAGACGTTCTCCGTTCGTAATTTTCATACTGAAGCTTCGTCTGAAGGAGGAGACAACGTGCCAGAAGTTTCAGACCGAAAGGAGATCGATTGGAAGAGAAATCGAAGAAAAAGGAGTCGCCGGCACTGTTCGTCGACGGTTCTTGCAAATTACGGCTATGAAATACTTCACAGCCGTGTTGTATTTTCTAAACTTCTCTTTTACTTCAATTTTCGATCCTCTGAAACCATGATCTATTGTAATTCCTTTATGATGATAGCTTAAACTACTTTTGGGACATGGGGGAGTAATTCACTTGGTTTCCAATGACTAGATGACTATTTTTACTATTTCGTTGAGTTTAATATTACCATGATGATTTTGCTCATGTGATAATTGTACTTAGACTCTCTATAAGTTCATGTTACTAATTATGTTTTTATAATTTTTGCTTTAGACCGAAAGGTAATTGCTTGAGAATTTGGAACCCTAGAATTGCATGTTAGGATCCCTTCCTTAGGTTAGATCTAATTTGATATGTTCTAGTAGATTAATTGCCATAATTATAACATGAACCTATAGATCGAGTCTATTTGTCAAACGTGGAGATCTTGTGCGAAAGCAAGGATAGGAACGTTAAAGATCCATGAGTAAAACTAGTGTTGAGACTCGGATGCACGAAAGTGATCCTTGAATCTCCACTAGAGATTATCAACATTGAATTCGGATGCACGAAAGTGATCCTTGAATTCATTGTTTGATGATTTACTTATCTTCAGCGTTGGGAAGAATCTTGCGCGAAAGTGAGGATAAATCCCTGTGCGGTTGTTTGCACGAAAGTGAAACAACCCTTTTATTTAGTAAATTACATCTTCATCATGATAAATTTGAACTGACGAAATCCTTATTCATATCTAGCTCATAAAAGTTAAAGTGAACGAAACCCTAGTCCCAGCTTTTCTCTCTGAAAATCCCTGGCGCCGTCGCCGGGGACCTTAGTTTTTGTCGATATTAAAGACGTTGAGATTATTGCTAGATTAGGTTTTTATTTACTATTTTTTTTCTATTTCTTGAAATCACTTGATCCATCTACTTTGCATGCGCAGGAGCCTTAGGTCAGGACCACTTGTACCATTGGATCCTGAAATCAATAAGACATTAAGAGTGCGCAGAAAGTTGAGATTAGAAGAGACATCACAAGAAGAATTGCAAGAGACATTCCAACTAGAGTTAGAAGAAGAAATATTAGAGATGGGAGACAATCAGAACAATCAGAGAACACTTAGGGACTATGCAGCCCCTAATCATCATGAAATTCGTTCTAGTATAGCTAGGCCAGCGATAGAGGCCAACAATTTTGAGATTAAGCCTGGTTTTATTGCAATGTTTCAACAAGATCAGTTTGGAGGATCTCCACTGGAGGATCCCAACCAACACTTGGCCTTATTTCTTGAATTATGCGATACTATTAAATGGAATGGTGTTTCTAGCGATGCATTGAGATTAAGACTTTTTCCTTTCTCTCTTAGGGACGGGGCAAAGACATGGCTTAATTCACACCCAGCCGGTACCTTCACCACTTGGAATCAACTATCCAATTCCTTCTTGAACAATACTTTCCCCCAAGCAAGACACTGAAGATGAGAAACCAAATTACAAGCTTTCAACAAAGAAGTGGGGAGTCGCTCAGTGATGCCTGGGAGAGATTCAATGAACTGCAGCGGAAGTGTCCTCACCATGGACTAGAACTTCAAACTTTACTGCAAATTTTTTATATTACATTATCTGATCAGACTAAAATGATTATGGATGCTGCTGCAGGAGGAGCTCTTATGAGCAAAACACCAGATGATGCCTTCAGACTGCTAGAGGAGATGGCATTGAACCACAATCAATGGACTACCGAGAGAGGAGTACTTTACAAGCCTTCTCAAGGTAAGGGTGAAAGTGAAGGATGGCGATCCTTAGAAGAGAAGGTAGACTTTTTGTGCAGTAAGTTAAATTCCATGCAAACTGCTTCTGTTTCTGCTATTACTTCTGAAAATTGTGGCAATGATGGTCATACTGCCGAATATTGTAGAATTGTTGATCAGGGTAATGAGCATGTGAATGTCATAGGGAATTATAATCAAAGTAGACCTAATAATCCCTATTCTAGTACATATAACTCTGGATGGAGAAATCACCCCAACCTTTCATGGAAAAACAATAACAATGTAGGGGGGAACACTGAAAACAAAGGATTCCAAAGGCAAAATCCCAACCAAAATCTGAATCAAAACAATGATCAATTTTCTGAGATAAAATCCATGTTTGAAAAAATAATGACCAGTCAAAATCAGTTTGAGCTAAAACAAGATAGAAAAATTGAAGAGTTTATGTCTGATCAAAAACAAATCCTGTCAAATCAAAATAGACAAATTGAAGAGTTTAAGGAAAGTTTTTATCAAATTAACTCTAGACTGGATAGAATAGAAGCCCACAACAAAATTCTTGAAAACCAAATTGCACAATATGCTAGTGTACCTTACAGACCCCCTGGGAAATTGCCTGCAAAACCTGAGATAAACCCTAGGGAGCACTGTAATGCCATTATGACTAGAAGTGGGAAATAACTAGGAGAACCTAGAGGGAGGTTTGAAAACACTGAAGAAAGGCTTAATGATAATGAAAGGGAATTAGAGTTAGGGGAATCTACTTCACATGAGAAACCCCAAACTTGTTTATCACCTCAAAAGGGTGATGAACCAAAAGGGGAGGAATCATGTGAGAAAGACAATCCTAAACCTAATTTGCCTGCTCCTTACCAGCCACCAATACCTTTTCCTCAAAGGTTGGTTCAACATAAACTAGACAAAAAGTTTGGCAAATTTCTTGAAATCCTAAAAAAGCTTTATGTTAACATTCCTTTTACTGAAGCTATTACTGAAATGTCATCTTATGCCAAGTTTTTAAAGGAAATTTTGTCTAGTAAAAGGAAATTAGATGATTATGGTACATGCACTATTACTTTAACTAAAGATTGTAGTGCTATCATACAGAACAAACTGCCACCTAAACTGAAAGATCCAGGTAGTTTTTCTATACCTTGTTCAATAGGCACTATGGCTTTTGACCAAGACTTATGTGACCTCGGTGCAAGTGTGAGTCTAATGCCTCTTTCTACTTATAGGAAACTAAATCTTGGAGAGCTAAAGTATACATCCATATCCATACAGCTCGCGAATTCATCGGTAAAGTATCATGTAGACATATTAGAGAATGTCCCTGTACAAATTGGTAAGTTTTTCATTCCTGCAGATTTTATAGTGTTAGACATGGAGGTAAATTCTAGAAATCCTATCATTCTTGGTAGACCATTATTGGCCACAGCTAAAGCAAATATTGATGTGAAAGAAGGAAAGATTACTTTTGATATATGTGACAACAAGATTGAATTTAATCTTAATGATTCATTGAATAAACTTTCAAACTCAGGATCTTGTTGTAGCGTTGAAATATTTAATGATGAAATTTATGATGTTTCAAGTTTGTTTGAGGAGACCTCAAATAATGAATCTAATAATCTTTTTGAGGGTATTGATGAGAAATTGCAGAAAAAGAAAAAGACAAGGAGGAAGAAAAAAAGAGGAAACTCTAGATTGATTGACAAATTAGAGGAGATTCTGAGCAAATTTGGATACAGTTTCAAGATTGAGCCTTATGTTGTAATATCAAAGAGGAAGTCTAGGAATTCACGATCAAACCCGAGTGTTAAAGGGTCAAGCTAATGACCTTTAAATTAGCGCTTCTTGGGAGGCAACCCAAGCTTTCTAAACTCTATTTTGTTTTCTTTAACTTAATTTAAGCTTGATACTAATTTTTCTTTTATTTTTGTAGGAAAATTTTGATTTGGAGCAAATTATGGTACTACCGTAAAGTAGTTTACGGCACCGTATTTTTAACCACTTTCGATCAGAAAGTTGCCACGATTTCACGGTACTACCGTAAGGTATTGTACGGTACCGTATTTTGGTTCCAAAATCCACCCGAGAGTTTCCTTATTTTTACAGTACCACCGTAAGGTACTCTACGGTACCGTATTTCCACAAAATTTTATTTTTCGATTTTCTGAATTTTCAATTTTTGAAAAAAAAAAATTTGCTGTTTGGATTTTATAGCAGGTACCATAAGGTACTCTATGGTACCGTAATTCCACGTCGTTTTTGAACAGAAAGTTTCTGAGATTTTACGGCAGGTACCGTAAAGATTTTTACGGTGCCGTAATCCTGAATCGTTTTCGACCCAAGAGTTGTCGCAATTTTACAGTAGTGCCGTAAGACATTACACTGCCATAAAGTGGTTTCGGACACGTGAGTATGTACCGTATTTAGGGTTTCGACCGGGCCGTTTTTAGGGTTTCACCCTCGTTTTCGCTCGAGCTTGAGCCGATCTTGTTTCTCCGACCGCCTCCGACCTGCTGTGGACGCCGGCGATCCTTCCTGTCCAGATTTCACCGTCGATAAGGTACCCATTTTTCCGATAAACCATTTCGAGTGATTCTTGTTTCTATTTACTCGTTAGAAGATGAGCTCTCAATTCTTCGCTATTTGAAAGAGTTTTAACCAATTTTCGTCACCGATTTGAGTTGAAATACGCTGAACGCGCTCGAGGTTATTGTTCACTCACGGTTTTGTTGTTTTTTTTTAGTTTGAGCTTGAGTTATGAGTTGATTTTCGCTTCCTACATACTTGATTAGTGTTACTAATGATGCTGGAGCTATGATTCATGCTTGCCATTTTGAATTGAGATCGAGATTACAAGACCTGTTTTTACTCTACTAATGATGCTTAAAGAACATGATGATAGAACTTAATCTGAACTGCTATATTATTATGTTGTATATGCATTGAATTGTGAGTTTGCAGCTTGTTAGAAAATATGCCAAGGAGAAAGGTAATTTTCCCAAGAGAGAAGAGGAAAGCCCCTACAGAACCATCTCAACCCCAAAACCCCCATGGTATCATTTTTAGGAATGAGATACAGGAGGCCAGATATAACAAACTAACTGAAAGAAGAATTGTCAACACAAAATATGCTGATCAGAGGACTCTTGAAGCCTTAGGGCTTTATGATGACATACTTTGGATGTTTGATAGGATTCAAGCCAAGCAGTTTTCCAGATGCATCCGCCCACATTCTTACCCTTGTTCTAGAGTTTTTGAGCAGTCTGATTGTGGAACTGAAGGAGTATTCCCATGGCCCTGCTGATGGGAAAATTACTTTCAGGTTGGCTAATGAAGAGAGGGAGCTTACACTGCAGGAAGTAAGAGACATCTTTGGACTGAGCACATGAGGGTACACTGAGATACCCCTTGGATTTATAGAAAACATCTTTTGGAACCAGATCACTGATGAAAACCGTTTCTATGCTGTTTCTGCCAGGGCTAGCAAGATCATGAACCCTTGTATCAGATATGCTCACAAGGTTCTAGCACACACAGTGTTCGGCAGAGGGGATAGTGACAGCATGGTTCGTCAGCATGAGCTCTATCTTCTTTGGGGGATGCTCAGTGGGTTTGCAGTGGATGTGGCTTATTTCATGGTCAAGCATATGGACAAGGTGGCTAGAGCAACCAGAGGAACTGTGGTGATAGGAGGCTTGATTACTCCTATAGCCAGGCATTTTGGGATTGAGCCCTTTGACGCAGAGATGGCACGAGGGAATCCAAGACTGGACATGGAATCTTGCATTGCGATGAGGATGATTGTTAGGGAGGGAGATACCTTTTGTTTGGTCCTTGGACCAAATATCCTCCCTCTACCTTTACCGCGCAATGAGAAGACTACAGTCAAGGACAGAGCCAATTGGAAGTTGTCACCCAGCGCAGCAGAGGCAGCCTTTACCCCACCGCTTGATTCAGCACCACCACCACCCACCTGGGGTGGAAGGAGTGATCCGTATGGGATGGAGTCACCTCCTCGTGATTCTCCACAGGCTGCCGGTACATCTTCACAAAGACCTAGGGCTGGTTTTGCTAGCCACCATGATCCTGGTTTTCAGGCGTTGACAGCACAGATGTATAATCAAGAACGCCGCCAGGAGAGGATGGAAGAGACTCTGGGGCACATCTAGAGGGATATGGAGAGGTTATGTGATCATATGGAAGATATGGGTAATTTCCTTTTTGACCACTTTGGTTATGCAGATCATCGAGATTATGGATACTAGGGTGATCAAGAAGGAACACCATATTATGACCCCATGGAGGCTGCAGCGAGAGATTCAGAAGCTACACAATCAGATGGCGATGAGTAGATACTTTGTGAGTATTGTTTTCCTTTACTTCTTTATCATACTGTGTTTTCCCATATATATCTCATTGATTTTTCATATGATGAAGGGAAGGATGACGCTTCATGATCGCCGCCACTGATTTTTGATATGATTACATTGAATTTTTCAATATGGTTGTATGACAAATATTGATATTCTAACATATCTTTCGATTTGGTTGTATTACTACATGATGATGATATTACTCTTGTTGACATGATGTGATGATGATGATGAAAAAATTTTGATATATGATTATGTTTTGAGATGTGTTGATGATTTTTGATGACAAATGAAATTCAAAATCCATGATTAGAGATATAACCCTATCATGTCAAAATTTATTTCTTCAATACATATTTGTCTATTGAAATATGAAATTAGTTGATGCATGAAATTTTGGATGGATGTATTGTTTGAAGAATAAAATCTAAAGGTGAAATTTTTCTTTTGAATAAAATGAGTATATGAGTATGATTTATGAATTGAGATCAATTGATCAACCTAGTAGATGTTTAGTCTATTCTTGTTATTTGTTGGGAAATAAGAATCCATGGTCCCCAAAAATAAGGTGAGGACTCCCCTACTTGGCACTGTGGGGAAGCACAGTGGTACCAAAGGTTATGGGTTGAAGTAATAAATAGAAAAAGTATGTATCTATGTGGGTACATGCCATGAGAAAAATCATTTCACATAAACTCCGCTGTCCTTAGTAAATTCTTTCCAAATTAGAGGATATGAGTTCCATTGCATTGATTATGTGATCCGTGCACTCTAATCTCGTCAGTAGAAAAAAAGGTGGTAATCGAGTTAGAGAATGTGAATGATGCCAAAAAAAAAAATTTGATATGAGTGGAAAAAGATCTGGGGGACCTTATTCCTGTAAACAAAAGCATGATAGATTTGAACTGAAAATTGGGTGAAATCATAAGATTGAAAATTCTATTTATTGTACATGTTGCGAAGTTTTATTTGATTGAATTATGGATCTAGAGGGTTGAGTTCTAAGAATGATATGTTTATTTGAAAGTTTATAAATCAATTGATATAATTCTTCATTGATAAGTTGTATTTTAGAAATTTATTGAGCATGAAAAGGTTACTCTTTTAATCAAACTTTGATTTCAAATTTTGATTTTTGCTTGAGGACAAGCAAAGTTTGAGCCTTATGTATTTTGATGACACCAAAATATATAGTATATTTTGTATCATTTTCGATATCTTTTCATGCTAAATTGAAGATCTTTTACTTGTCTTCATGATAAATTCATTGAATATTGCAAAGTCTACTTCTATTTTGGTTTTTCATGATTTTCAGGTAAAAAGACACTATTTTTAGGCATTTTCAAGCAAAATCAAATACACAGAAGGATTACCATCATCAAGAGGAGATCGCCCAAGAAATTTCATGCAAAACGGAGCAAGTCAGCAAATTACGGCGGTGCCGTAACCCATTTTACGGTACCATAATTCCAGACAGTACCGTAAATTCCGAGCCCTGCCGTATTTTGAGAAGTTTTCGAACAGAAAGATTTTTGGATTTTACGGCACCTGCCGTAAGCAACATTACGGTACCGTATTTCGGAGAGCTTCAGAATAGAAACTTCACCCGGTTTTACAGCACTACCGTAAGAAACTACACGGGCCGTAATTTCCAGACGTTCGCTAATAGAGAGTTCAGCCGATTTTACGGCACTACCGTAAACCAGATTACGGTGCCATAATTCCCTGACAACATCAGAACAGAAGACTCAAGCGATTTTACGGCAGTGTCGTAATTCATATCTATGTTGGGTCCCCTTCAAGGGGGAGCGCAAGGGGGGTGAAACCCTAAGGGTGGCGCATATTTCATTTTCGCATGAAGATGCTAGGGTTTCAACAAAATCGCATGTAATATATTCTTATGATCAACTTCAAATGATTGAATGGATCAAGAGAAAGTTCATACCATAGCCATGAGTGGATGCGGCTTGGAAGCAAGAGGGCAAACAAGCTCTCCTCCAAAGAAAAACACACACTAGATGAGAGATAGCCCCTTCTTGTTACTCCTTGTGCTAGCAAGGAACGCCAAGTCTCCTAACCGTGTGAAGGAGATCGATGTGCTCTTGGATAGCCGAAATGCTTTCTTCCCTTCCTCTCGTCGAGAGCCACCACACTCAAGAGAAGGCAACGCCAAAAGCAATGAAGCATTGAGGCGTTATCTTGGCTTTAGGCGTTTTGGCGTTGAGACTTCCATATATGGTAAGTCTTAAATCTTCACATGTTCACGCATAGTGAACAAATCAAAACGCCCATCAAAACGAACCATGCGTTCACATAAGTGAACCGGTTCAATTGACTTTGGTTCAACAACCAAATCAAACCAAGATCAAACCAAGATATGGTCTAGATCTCATTAAACCAAAACGGGTTCAAGATCTAACCACACATCATTTGATGCTCTTGATCTCACCGATCTAGCATCCACACTCTCGATCGAAGCTTACCGATCTCAAGCCCTAATCAATCAAACATGATCAGACCAGATCTCACTTACAATCAGAGTTTAAACTCCTTTAAACTGAACCAAAACAATTCAGTCCACACGATCTGACATAAGTGAGCCATATCATCAAATTGTGTGACCCTGAGGGTTTCCTTTAAATGTCGGTAACGATAACTTACGTTGTCACGACCAGTGAGGGGTATCTAGCAACACATCACTGTCTCCCAATATAAAGGAAAGAGTCTTCCAAGACTACGCCCAAACCACAGCACAAGTGTGAATCAACCTCACAAGGCATACATGTTTCCTTTGCCACTGGATGTTCTTATTGGACAAGCGTGTCAAGCCTGTAGCTCCAATATGATGAGCATGATTAGATCAGATGAACATAGTCATCAGGGTATGGCCATACACTATTCTCAATCATCTCATTCAGGGGGGCCCCTTTAGAACATCACACTCCTTAAACAAGGAGACGGCAATCCTGTATCTATCACTAGTGCCCTAACCTGACTCATGATCATTATCCAAGATAGTCTATAACCATTATGTTTCAAATGATATTGAACTACCTCAAAACAATGACAATCATCATTTAGAAACACAAGTGATCTCAAGTCAGAGGACATGTGCCACTTGTTGCAAACAAGGAATATTCACATTGTGACAAGCAATTGAATATCCTAGTAGGGTCTGTCCAGTACATCCAATGTACCCATGAGTCTACATCTTATTCCATGCTCGAAGCATCCTATAAGATTAGAACACATATTAGTCTCAATCATATCAAGGCTGTCTCATGTTCACCAAGATATCTCGACTAAGGACATTACAGCATGTCAGCCTAGCTGAACAGCATTGAGACATTATTTAGAAGCACACTTATTGCAGCAGACAATGTAACATACTGAATAACAACCATTGCCTATATAAACATAAGAGTTTATATACATGATACTAATAGAATCCCAAGGCCTCAAACATTAGCCTTAAGGGCATACCCCAACAATCTAGCTCATAAAAGTTAAAGTGAATGAAACCCTAGTCCCAGCTTTTCTCTCTGATAATTCCGTTTTTAGCTTCCAATTTCTATTCTCACTACTTCGATTAGCCTAGATAGTAAGAAATCAGCTATTTAGTATTCGACAACGTAGGTCCCTGTGGATTCGATACTTTCTTTATTTCTTCGAGTATCCATGCACTTGCGGATCACAATAGCATGCAATGCATAGAGAACTTCATGGGGCACTAGAAGTAAAATTTATTCAACCAAAGCAAATTGCAAATATGGAAAGTGCAAATAAGGAAATATGCAAGTAAGGAGAAAATGCAACACGGGGGCCTAGGAGAGGAAGCCATTTTTGGAGGGCTTCTTCCTGGTCCTATGCAACTTATGTGGGGCAGTGGCTGGTCCTCCATCAATTCTCCCCGGGTGGGAAGACTTCTCCTCCGGAGAATTATCCTTGTACCCTTGGAGTAGATCTGGAGCAACCATGGTGAGCTCTTCCTCGGAGAGCCAACCTTCATCACCATTGACATACTTGACTAGGTAAGAGAATTGTACCTTGTCAAAGGTGAATTGGGTTTGATCCTCAAGGATAGCCACAATCAACTGATCATGGGAGGTTGGTTGAGGCTCACTTTCTTGATATGGAATGGGATACCAAGAATCAATCAGTTCAGTAGGGGTAGCTTCAAAACAACTAGTCTTTCCAATGCCTCCTATAGTGGAATACCTTTCCAAACTATGCTTGCTAGTACACCTAGGATAAAGCTTCCCTATTTTACTATGCTGGTTTGGTAAGATAAAATCAATGGGCTCATTGTCATGCAGGGAAGACAAAGTAGTATTCTTAATTTTACCGTGCCTTAGGGTTGGAGGACTAGTCTCTTCAAAACAAGACCTAAAGTTTAGAGGGTGAGGTTCCAAGATTCCTAAGTCATGAGATTGGCTAGTGGACTTAGGGTAAAGGTCAACTCCTAAGCTGGGAAACTCAAGTGGATCCAGGGTTGGTCCTAGGGTTTCCTTGGGAGGATTTTCTTCAGGTTGAAGGCTTTGGATCCTTAAGTTGAGGGGAGAATCCTTATGTTGGTCTATCCTTATGAGTGGCTCGGGTGGTTCCTTAGGGTTAGGCTGGGCTATCCCTATGGGTGGCTCAGGTAGCTCCTTAGGGTTAGGCAAGTCTATCCCTATGGGTGGTTCAAGTGGTTCTTTAGGGTTAGGCAGGGCTATCCCTATGGGTGGCTCAGGGGCTTCCTTAGAGTTAGGCATGGAAATCCCTTTGGGCGGTTCAGGCGGTTCCTTTGGGCTAGGCAAGGCTATCCCTATAGGTGGTTCGGGTGGGTCCTTAGGGTTAGACTGAAGGGATTCTAGGGATTCTATAGGCTCAGAGGAGTGGGATCCCTTAGTTTTAGAGAGGGTATCCTGAATCCTAAGTAGTTGAATAAGTGGTTTGGGACTTGTACTAGGATTCTCTAAGTGTTCCTGGATTATTGTTTGGGTCCTTATGAGCTTGATGGTAGGGTTTGGGGTTTTGACTTCTTCTATCCTACCCATGTTTGTGGAGGCCTTAAGTTCCTTAGGCATTGATGGCTTCAACTTGATCTTCTGCCCCTCATGGCTAAAGACATAAGTGTTAGTCCGACCGTAGTGGATAACATCCATGTCAAATAGCCAAGGACGACCGTGTAAGAATTGGGCGATGTCCATGGTAACAACGTCACACCAGATCTTTCCTTGGTAGATAGCAAAATGAAGGGGCACTAAGCATCTATGGGTAATAGGAACACTAGACTGGTTGACCCAGGAGATGCTATAGGGGCTAGGGTGTGGTTCAGCCTGGAGGTTAAACTTTACTAGGGCTGAATGAGAAATTGCGTTGAGACTACTTGATGACACCGAAATCCATCGTGATTTCTATGCCATTTTATTGGTATTCATATGTCATATTCATAGACTTTGCTTGTTTTTATGCCATATTCTATCAATATCTACAGAATCTACACTCTTTTCAGTTTTTGATGATTTTCAGGTAAAAAGGCACTATTTTTAGGCATTTTCAAACAAAATCAAATACATAGAAGGATTCTCATCATCAAGAGGAGATCACCCGAGAAATTTCACGTAAAACAGAGCAAGTTAGCAAATTACGGCAGTGCCGTAATCTATTTTATGGTACCGTAATTCCAGATAGTACCATAAAATCCGAGCCCTGCCGTATTTTGAAGAATTTCCGAACATAAAGTTTTTCCGATTTTACGACACCGCCGTAAGCAATATTACGGTACTGTATTTCGAAACGCTTTAGAACAGATACTTCGCCCGATTTTACGGCACTACCGTAAGAAACTACACGGGCCGTAATTTCCAGACGTTCGCGAACAGAGAGTTCAACTGATTTTATGGCACTACCGTAAACCAGATTTCGGTGCTGTAATTCCCGGACAACATCAGAACAGAAAACTCGAGCGATTTTACGACAGTGCCGTAAACAATTCCATTGCCGTAATTCTTGTTCTGAATGCGACGCCCAGGTCAACTTCAACGCCCGATTTTTGTGGAGAGGATTGCGG
Source organism: Costus lasius (assembly GCA_027563935.2). Lineage (NCBI taxonomy): Eukaryota > Viridiplantae > Streptophyta > Magnoliopsida > Zingiberales > Costaceae > Costus > Costus lasius. The sequence continues at coordinate 31,121,408 of CM050451.1, read as the reverse complement.
GCGATCCAGAACACTAAATTGGATACCATAAGAAGCAAAAAGGGAGCGTTTCACGAGAGGAGGAGGGAGAGACAAAAAGCCCCAAATTTCGTGCACTGTCGAGGGAGAAATCGCGATCCACGCCGCGCCTAGGGTTTCGCCACCACGCTCGATATAGACGTTCTCCGACCATAATTTTCATACTGAAGCTTCGTCTAAAGGAGGAGACAACGTGCCAGAAGTTTCAGACTGAAAGGAGGTCGATTGGAAGAGAAATCGAAGAAAAAGGAGTCGCTGGCACTGTTCATCGACGGTTCTTGTAAAGTACGGCTGTGAAATACTTCACAGCCATGCTGTATTTTCTAAACTTCTCTTTTACTTCAATTTTCGATCCTCTGAAACCATGATCTAGTGTAATTCCTTCATGATGATAGCTTAAACTACTTTTGGGACATGGGGGAGTAATTCACTTGATTTCCAATGACTAGATGACTATTTTTACTATTTCGTTGAGTTTAATATTACCATGATGATTTTGCTCATGTGATAATTGTACTTAGACTCTCTATAAGTTCTTGTTATTAAATATGTTCTTAGAATTTTCGCTTGAAACCGAAAGGTAATTGCTTGAGAATTTGGAACCCTAGAATTGCATGTTAGGATCCCTTCCTTAGGTTAGATCTAATTTGATATGTTCTAGTAGATTAATTGCCATAATTATAACATGAACCTATAGATCGAGTCTATTTGTCAAACGTGGAGATCTTGTGCGAAAGCAAGGATCGGAACGTTGGAGATCCATGAGTTAGACTAGTGTTGAGACTCGGATGCACGAAAGTGATTCTTGAATCTCCACTAAAGATTATCAACATTGAATTCTGATACACGAAAGTGATCCTTGAATTCATTGTTTGATGATTTACTTATCTTCAACGTTGGGAAGAATCTTGCGCGAAAGCGAGGATAAATCCCTGTGCGGTTGTTTGCACGAAAGTGAAACAACCATTTTATTTAGAAAATTACATCTTCATCATGATAAATTTGAACTGGCGAAATCCTTATTCATATCTAGCTCATAAAAGTTAAAGTGAATGAAACCCTAGTCCCAGCTTTTCTCTCTGATAATTCTGTTTTTAGCTTCCAATTTCTATTCTCACTACTTCGATTAGCCTAGATAGTAAGAAATCAGCTATTTAGTATTCGACAATGTAGGTCCCTGTGGATTCGATACTTTCTTTATTACTTTGAGTATCCGTGCACTTGCGGATCACAACAAGTTTTTGGCGCCGTTGCCGGGGACCTTAGTTTTTTGTCGATATTAGAGACGTTGAGATTATTGCTAGACTAGGTTTCATTTATGTTTTATCTTTTTATTCTTTTTTGTTTACTTACATCATTTGATCAGTTTGCTCTAGTATGCGTAGGAAATTCATTTCTAATGGCTGATCAAAGATCACTGAGGGACTATGCAGCCCCTAATCCTCAAAGGATACAATTTAGCATTGCTAGACCTGCAATTGAGGCCTCCAACTTTGAAATTAATCCTGCCTTCTTGTCTATGATCCAATAGAACCAGTTTGTAGGATCATCAATCGAAGATCCTTATTCACATTTATATATCTTTCTTGAATATTGTGATACCATAAAAATTCATGGAGTTTCTGATGACGCATTAAAACTGATATTGTTCCCTTTTTCTCTCAGGGATCAAGCACGATCTTGGTTGCATTCTCGTCGACCCAATACCTTCACAACATGGGAACAATTATCAAAAGCTTTTCTGATGAAATATTTTCCACTGAGCAAGACTATCCAATTGAGGAATCATATCACGAACTTTCGACAGAAGAGCGGAGAATCACTCAACGAGGCATGGGAGAGATTTAATGATCTACAACGGAAGTGTCCTAACCATGGCTTCAAAAATGAGTTTCTAATTTAGACATTTTATTATGGCTTAGTTTATAATATCCGTCTAATCATTGATGCTGCCGCAGGGGGATCCTTGATGAGTAGAACATTTGACGATGCTTTCAAGTTGCTTGAAGAGATGTCCTTGAATCATAGCCAATGGGCTCCAGATGAAGGAATGTTATGTTGTCATCAACATGGTAAGAATGAGGATGAGGATCAGCAACCCTTGACTGAAGAGGTTAGTGAACCCATGCTAGAGAAACTTTCAGCTAGCCAAATTCAATCATTGCAAATTCAAAACACAAAAAAATTTGAGGATCTTGAAGAAACTGTTAGTCACCTTGCTTCTCAATTATAATCTTTAGTGGCGTACAATAAAGTTCTAGAAGAACAAATATCTAGATTAAGCTCGGGGGAACATTGCAATGCCATTATCACTAGAAGTGGGAGACAATTAGGAGAACTTAAGGAGAAAGAGTCTATTAATGATCATTATGAGGAATTAGAATTAGAAAAATCTTCTGAACATAAACAAACACTACCTAGTTTAACACCTCAAAAGGGAAGTAAACAAAAAGGGGATGTGCCATGTAAAGAAGATGATTCTAAGACTAATCTACCTCCGCTCTATAGACCACCAGTACCTTTTCCCCAAAGGATAGTGCAAGAAAAGTTAGATAAGCAATCTGGAAAATTTCTTGATGTTTTGAAAATGCTTTACATTAACATACCATTTACTGAAGCTTTATCTCAAATGCCCATATATGCTAAATTTTGAAAGAAATCTTGTCTAACAAAAGAAAGATAGAGAATTATGGTACCGTGGCTTTAACCGAGGAATGTAGTGCTGTTATTCAAAACAGGTTACCACCAAAATTGAATGATCCAGGTAGTTTTTCTATCCCATGTTTTATTGGTAGTATGGCTTTCGACCGAGCCTTATGTGATCTAGGGGCTAGTGTAAGTCTTATGCCTTTGTCTGTGTGCAGGAAATTGGACATGGGAGCTCCTAAGCCGACTGCAATTTCTTTGTAGCTCGCTGATCGATCGGTAAAATATCCAGTGGGTATTCTAGAGGATGTTCCTATACAAGTTGGTAAATACTTCATACCTGCTAATTTTGTGGTACTTGAAATGGAAGAGGATACTAAGATTCCTATTATTTTGGGTAGGCCGTTCTTAGCCACTGCTGGAGCCCTTATTGATGTACGGAACGGTAGACTTGCTTTAAAAATTGGCAATGATAAGATTGAGTTCGATTTGAATAATTCATTAAAAATGCCTGCATATGCTAGTTCTTATTGCACTATTCATGCCATTGATGACACAGTTTATGACGTTAGTTGTTTGTTTGATGATTCTTCTGCCGATGTTTCTTTTTCTGATACCTCAAAAAATTCTTGTGAAAAAATTGATAATTCTGGCTTTGAGAATGATTTTGATGAACTCGATGATGAAAAACATTATATTTTAGATTGTGCTACGTTTGATAATGAAAGTGAAAAGATCCCTAAAGTTGAGTTGAAAGTTTTACCTGATAATCTTAGATATGAATTTCTTGGTCCTAACTCCACCTACCCTGTGATTATGGATGCTAAATTAGATGTCAGGGAAACTGATCTACTCTTGAAGGAGCTAAGAATTCATAGAAAGGTAATTGGGTATTCCATTGATGACTTAAAAGGGATTAATCCTTCTTTTTGTATGCACAGGATTCACATGGAGGACGAGCACAAACCACATGTAGATTTTCAGAGAAGGCTCAACCCGTCTATGAAGGAAGTGGTGAAGAAGGAAGTACTAAAATTGCTAGATACAGGTATTATCTACCCTATCTCAGATAGTAAGTGGATGAGTCCTGTACACTGTGTCCCAAAGAAGGGAGGTGTCACTGTTGATGACACCAAAATTCATAGTATATTTTGTGTCATTTGATGTGTCTTTTTGTATCATATTTATGTTCTTTTGCTTGTTTTTAAGCCTTATTTGTCAACTATTGCAGAATCTACACCATTTCTTGTTTTTGATCATTTTCAGGTTAAAAGTGCCATATTTTGATGGATTTTGAAAGATTTGAACACACCAATGGATTCAGACGTCAAAACAAAGCTAACCCTCAAATTTCAAGTCAAAAGGATGCTCCTGACTAAAATACGGCACTGCCGTGTAAATATACACGGTACCGTATTTCACCGCTTTCAACCAGACGAAAATACGGCGCTGCCGTATTTTGCCCCAGAACGTTCATGGTACCGTATTTTGTGCTGATTTCATCCAGAAGACCTAAGCGAGAATACCGCACTGCCGTGTAGAAGTACACGGTACCGTAATTTTTGGCGATCTAGGACAGAAAGTTTCAGCAGAAATACGGCACTACCGTATTTCACTCTGATTTCATCACGAAGTCCAAATTGAGATCCAAAAGAAGTGGCGAACTCGTCTTTAAGAGGAGAAGACGCACGAAGTGGAAGAAAGACGTTTTATCCAGTATTGAGAGAGAAATTGACAGAATGGCGCTTAGGGTTTGGCTTCACACCGAGAGGCGTGGAGGCCACCTTGGGCAGTGATTTTTACACTAAAGCCTCGCCTGGAGGAGAGGAGGATGCACCAGAAGTTTCAGAGCGTTTGGAGTCCGATCGGAGGAGAAATCAACAAAACAGCGGTGACAGCGCTGTTCAAAGACAATTACGGTGCTGTAATTTCGATTACAGCACCGTGTTTTGTAACTTCTACCCTTCTCCTTTGATTTCTGATACTTTGAAACTATGGTTGATTGTAATCTTTCCTTCATGCTAGCTTAGATCTTTTTATGGGACATGGGGTGTAATCCCCTTGGTTTGTTAATGACTAGAGAACATCGATTTTTGTCAAGTTTAATTTTAGTATGATAATTTTACTTATGTGATGACTTGTCTTTAATTATCTTTAGTTTTATAAATATCAGCATGTTTTAGAGTTTTGCAAAATAGACCGAGAGGTTGATCGTTTGAAATTTGGAACCCTAAAAATCATTGAGTTTGGAACTTATCGTAAGAGATTAGGTTTGTTCTTCGAATTCTGATTTTTAGTGATTTTATTGCCATGTTGAATTTCTAATACTTTGGATTGAGTTAATGTGTAGACTTGATTTGATCTTGCACGAGAGTGAGGATCGAGTCATCGGAAAACCATAAGTAAAACCTGTGTTGAGTTTCAGGATACACGAGAGTGATCCTTGAGATTCCACTTGAGATGATTGACTTAGAATTCGGATGCACGAGAGTGATCCTTGAGTTCTTTGTTCAATGATTCACTTATCTTTAGCATTGAGAATAGATCTTGCACGAGAGTGAGGATCGGTTATCTGCATGATTGTCTGCACGAGAGTGAGACAATACCTTTATGAAGTGAATTAGGTCTTTATCATAATAGAATTAAACTGATAACCTTTATTTCCTTCTAGTCATTAGAATTAAGGTGGATGAAACCCTAGTCCCATGTTTATCTCTCTGATCATCTTTTAGCATACGTTTCTGCATCTTTTACTTGCATCATATTCGATTCGCTTAGCTAGTGAGAATACAATTATTTGGTACTTAACAATAAGGTCTCTGTGGTTCGATATTTTTATTACTTCGAAGTATCCGTGCACTTGCGGACACAACAACTGTAATGAAAAATAAAGATAATGAATTGATACCTGTTAGAAATGTCACTAGTTGGCGTATGTGTATCGATTATAGAAAATTAAATGTTGCCACTAGGAAAGATCATTTCCCCTTACCTTTCATTGATCAAATGGTGGAGAGACTTGCCAAACACTCTCACTTTTGTTTTCATGATGGGTATTCCGGATTTTTTCAGATTCCTATTCATCCTGATGATCAGGATAAAACCACTTTTACATGTCCTTATGGTACTTTTGCTTATAGAAGAATGCCCTTTGGTTTATGCAATGCACCTGCCACTTTTCAAAGGTGTATGATGGCAATTTTTTCTGAATTTATTGAAGACTTCATGGATGTTTTTATGGATGATTCTCTGTCTATGGTTTCTGTTTTGATGATTGTTTAGCTAATCTCTCTAGAGTTTTACAGAGATGCGAAGAGACTAACCTTGTCTTGAATTGGGAAAAGTGTCACTTTATGGTTAGATAGGGGATAGTTTTGGGCCATCTTGTTTCAGAGAGGGGGATTGAAGTGGACACGGCCAATATAGAAGTGATTGAGAAGTTAGCACCACCCACCACTTTAAAGGAGATCATGAGCTTTTTGGGACATGCGGGGTTTTACAGGAGATTCATCAGGGACTTCTCTAAACTTGCTAAACCTTTAACTGATTTACTCTGTAAGGACACCAAATTCTGCTTTGATGAGAAATGCCTGTTTGCTTTCTAGGAGTTAAAAGAAAGCTTTGGTTTCAGCACCCATCATCCAGCCCCCAGATTGGGACTTGCCCTTTGAACTCATGTGCGATGCCAGTGATTATGCAGTGGGAGCAGTCTTGGGACAGAGAAAAGATAAGAAACCTCATGTTATTCACTATGCCAGCAAGACTTTGGATGAGACACAGAAAAATTACACCACCACTGAGAAAGAACTATTGGCCATAGTATTTGCTTTTGATAAATTTAGGTCATACTTAATTAACTCCAAAGTGGTAGTGTACACTGGCCATGCAGCTGTGAAATACTTAATGCAGAAAAAAGACAGCAAACCACGATTACTCAGATGGATTTTACTTCTGCAAGAATTTGATTTGGAGATTAAAGACAAAAAGGGCTCAGAAAACCTTGTTGCAGATCATCTCTCAAGAATAATGGTAGACACTGAAAAGAATAATGAGATCAATGATTCCTTCCCTGAAGAACGGCTTTTAACCATTGAACAGATCAGAGCTCCCTGGTATGCTGATATAGTAAATTACCTTGTTGCTAATGTTTTTCTCCTGATTTGAACTACCAAAAAAGGAAGAAGTTCTTAGCTGAGGTAAAACACTATTTTTGGGATGAGCCTTATGAGTTTAGAAGATGTACAGACGGTATTTTTAGAAGATGTGTACCTGAAGAAGAAGTCACAGATATTTTGTGCCAATGTCATGGATCCTCTTATGGTGGTCATGCCGGTACTGAAAAGACTGCTTATAAAGTGTTACAATCAGGATTTTAATGGCCTACCATTTTCAAAGATGCTAGAAACTTTGTGTTATCTTGTGATAGATGTCAAAGAATGGGGAACATTAGTAGAAAACATGAGATGCCACTGTCCAACATTCTTGAAGTTGAAATATTTGATGTTTGGGGGATAGACTTTATGGGACCTTTCCCATCTTCACGAGGTAACAAGTACATTCTGGTAGTAGTTGACTATGTTTCAAAATGGATTGAAGCTCTTGCTTCACCAACCAATGATTCAAGAGTTGTTGCTAAATTTTTCAAAAAGATCATATTTCCACGGTATGGGACCCCGCGATTAGTAATCAGTGATAGAGCATCACATTTCATAGAACACAAATTTTCAGCCTTACTCAGAAAATATGGAGTGAATCATAGAGTGGTAACACCTTACCATCCTCAAACAAGTGGACAAGTGGAAATATCAAACAGAGAAATCAAGGGAATTTTAGAAAAGACCGTGTCAAGCACTAGGAAAGATTGGACATTCAAACTTGATGATGCCTTGTGGGCATACCAGACTGCTTTCAAAACACCAATAGGTATGTCTCCGTTTCAATTGATTTATGGAAAATCATGTCACCTGCCTGTGGAACTTGAACACAAAGCATACTGGGCAATAAAAATGCTGAATTTCGATTTAAAGAGTGTGGGGGAAAGACGGAAATTACAATTGAATGAGCTAGATGAGATTAGACTCTCTGCATATGAGAATGCAAAAATTTACAAGGAGAGGACAAAAAGATGGCACGATCGACATATTTTCAGGAGAGATTTCCAACTAGGTGACTTTGTTCTTTTATTCAATTCTAGATTGAGACTTTTTCCTGAAAAACTTAAGTCTCGATGGTCTGGTCCTTTTCAGGTAAAGAAAGCTTATCCTCACGGAGCCGTGGATGTATGGAGTGAAGAAACAGGAGAATTCAAGGTTAATGGTCAGAGACTTAAGCACTATTATCAAGAAGAGCTAATTGAAGAAAAAGAGAGTTTTTATTTAGATGAACCATGATCAGGTCTGAGTGTTAAAGGGTCAAGCTAAAGACTTTTAAATTAGCGCTTCTTAGGAGGCAACCCAAGCTTTCTAACTTTAGTTCACTTCCTTTTATTTACTTTTATCTTAGTTTTATCTTAGAATTAATTTTTATTTCTCAAAAAGAAGCACGGAGAAGAGAAGAAAAAGAAAACTCAGCACAAAAAGTTGATAAAATTTTGTAAGTATCCTCTCCCGTTCACCTTTTGGGTTTCATCATTGACTCGTGTTTTTGTGTCTACCACCACTACTCCATCTACATGATAATCTTTTGATTTAGAAGATTGATTTGTGGCCTTGATCTACCTTTGGGATTATTGTATATGGCTTGATTGATGTTTGATGTTGATGAGTGAATCCAAAATTGAGACTAGAATAATACCTATCATGTCAAATTTATTTCTCTTATACATATCTACTTTTGAAATTCTTCATTGGTTGAGGAGTAAGATTTTAGGGAGATATGTTGTTTGAAAATTTGATTTAAAAGTGAAACTACTTCTTGAATAAAATCAGCATATGAGTATGAATACTTGAATTGATATTGATTGACTAGTCTAATTAAGGTTTTGTTTATTTTACTATTTGTTGGGAAAAAGAATCCAAAATCCACAAAAATAGTGAGAGACTCCCCTTCTTGGCACTGTGTAAAATTGACAGTGGTACCGAACGACATGGGTTGAAGTCTAAAAAGAAATGAGGGGAATCTATTCACATTAACTCCGCTGTCTTTGGTAAAGATTCCCAACACTAAAAAGACATGAGTTCTATTACACTGACTATGTGGTCAGTGTACTCCGATTTCATCACCAGAAAAAAGGTGGTAATCGAATTAGAGAATGTGATTGATGCAAAAAGAAACAAAAAGTATGTATCTATGTAGGTACATACCATCCAAAAATAAAAAGAAAAAGAAAAATATGAGTGGAAAAAGATTTTGGATATCCTATTCCTGTAGGCAAAAGTATGATAAACCTAAACTGAAAATTGGATAAAGTCTTGAGATTGAAATTCTTTCTTTTATGCAAGTAGCGAAGTTTTATTTGACTAAGTTGTGAATCTTGAGAATTAGATTCAGAAAATGATATATCTGTTTTAAAATTTTATGATGCAATTAATGAAGAATTTTTATTGGTGATTGTATGTTAGAAATTTATTTTCCATGAGAAAGTCTATGCCTATGATCAATTTTTGAATTTTCTTGGTTTTTGCTTGAGGACAAGCAAAGTTTGAGCCTTATGTGTTTGATGACACTGAAATCCATCGTGATTTCTATGCCATTTTATTGGTATTTATATGTCATATTCATATACTTTGCTTGTTTTTATGCCATATTCTATCAATATCTGCAGAATCTACACTCTTTTCAGTTTTTGATGATTTTCATGTAAAAAGGCACTATTTTTAGGCATTTTCAAACAAAATCAAATACATAGAAGAATTCCCATCATCAAGAGGAGATCACCCGAGAAATTTCACACAAAACGGAGCAAGTCAGCAAATTACGGCAGTGCCGTAATCTATTTTACGGTACCGTAATTCCAGACAGTACCGTAAAATCTGAGCCTTGCCGTATTTTGAAGAATTTCCGAACATAAAGTTTTTCCGATTTTATGACACCGCCGTAAGCAATATTACGGTACCGTATTTCAAAGCGCTTTAGAACAGAAACTTCGCCTGATTTTACGGCACTACTGTAAGAAACTACACGGGCCGTAATTTCCAGACGTTCGCGAACAGAGAGTTCAACTGATTTTACGGCACTACCGTAAACTAGATTTCGGTGCCGTAATTCCTGGATGACATCAGAACAGAAGACTTGAGCGATTTTACGGCAGTGCCGTAAATAATTCCACTGCCATAATTCCTGTTCTGAACGCGACGCCGAAGTCAACTTCAACGCCCGATTTTTGTGGAGAGGATTGTGGGCGATCCAGAACACTAAATTGGATACCGTAAGTAGCAAAAAGGGAGCTTTTCACGAGAGGAGGAGGGAGAGACCAAAAGCCCCAAATTTCGTGCACTGTCGAGGGAGAAATCGCGATCCACGCCGCCGCCTAGGGTTTCACCGCCGCGCTCGATCCAGACGTTCTCCGGCTGTAATTTTCATACTGAAGCTTCGTCTGAAGGAGGAGACAACGTGCCAGAAGTTTCAAACCGAAAGGAGATCGATTGGAAGAGAAATCGAAGAAAAAGGAGTCGCCGGCACTGTTCATCGACGATTCTTGCAAATTACGGCTGTGAAATACTTCACAGCCGTGCTGTATTTTCTAAACTTCTCTTTTACTTCGATTTTCGATCCTCTGAAACTATGATCTATTGTAATTCCTTTATGATGATAGCTTAAACTACTTTTGGGACATGGGGGGGGGGGGGGTAATTCACTTGATTTCCAATGACTAGATGACTATTTTTACTATTTCGTTGAGTTTAATATTACCATGATGATTTTGCTCATGTGATAATTGTACTTAGACTCTCTATAAGTTCATGTTACTAATTATGTTCTTAGAATTTTTGCTTGAGACCGAAAGGTAATTGCTTGAGAATTTGGAACCCTAGAATTGCATGTTAGGATCCCTTCCTTAGGTTAGATCTAATTTGATCTGTTCTAGTAGATTAATTGCCATAATTATAACATGAACCTATAGATCGAGTCTATTTGTCAAACATGGAGATCTTGTGCGAAAGCAAGGATCGGAACGTTGGAGATCCATGAGTAAAACTAGTGTTGAGACTCGGATGCACGAAAGTGATCCTTGAATCTCCACTAGAGATTATCAACATTGAATTCAGATGCACGAAAGTGATCCTTGAATTCATTGTTTGATGATTTACTTATCTTCAGCGTTGGGAAGAATATTGCGCGAAAGCGAGGATAAATCCCTGTGCGGTTGTTTGCACGAAAGTGAAACAACCCTTTTATTTAGTAAATTACATCTTCATCATGATAAATTTGAACTGACGAAATCCTTATTCATATCTAGCTCATAAAAGTTAAAGTGAACGAAACCCTAGTCCCAGCTTTTCTCTCTTATAATTCCCTTTTTAGCTTCCAATTTCTATTCTCACTACTTCGATTAGCCTAAATAGTAAGAAATCAGCTATTTAGTATTCGACAACGTAGGTCCCTATGGATTCGATACTTTCTTTATTAGTTCAAGTATCTGTGCACTTGCGGATCACAACACTACTTCCCCCATCTATTACTACTTTGTACATGTTGCCATTGCATTTCGTGTAGGTGTGGAAAATACTTGTCCTGCGCCAGTCCTCAGTTGGGGTAGGCTTGATAAGGGTGCACCTAATTACTCCTAAGGTGTCTTGGGTCTGTTCCTCACCACTATCATAAGTTAACTCTTCAAATACTACACATCCAGAGTCAGGGTTATGGTTTTCTTCGTGGTTCTCCTCATAGGTTTCCGCATGCTTTTCTTCACCTAAGTATAGGACTCTCTTGGGGCAGTCTTTCATGTAATGTCCTACTTGGTGACAAGCATGACAAGTGACTCTAGGTTCTTGGACAGTTCTAGGTCTAGAGAGTGCTGAAGTAGGTGCCTTGGGGTGAGAGCTAGGGGAATTGGGTGTAGGTGTAGGTGGCTTGGAGTATGATCTAGAGGAGCCAACCTCTTTCCTAAAGGCATCTCTTAAATTTTCTTCTACTTCTAAGGCTCTTTGATAAGCAGTTTCTACAGAGTCTATGTGGTAGTACGTCATCCCCTTTTTTATCTCAGACCTAAGCTCATTCTTATATCTGCTAAGGGTGACATGGGGCGGCTCATGCATACCACACCTAAGTAGAAGCTCATCAAACCTAGTTGTGTAGTCAGTGACATTTAGGCTTCCTTGAACTAGACCTATGGTTTGATCTATTATCTTGGTTTGAAAATAGGGTGGGACATATTTTTCTTTTAACTTTTGGTACATCTCATCCCATCTCTCAATAGGTGGACGACCAAAGTTCTCAAGGTTCCTTTCCACATTTGTCCAGTATAGTCTAGCAGTACCCTCTAAAAGGCAACGGGTGAACCTAACTTTGGAATGTTCAGGCATTAGGCTCTAGTCAAAATATTGCTCAAGCTTGACAGCCCAATCTAGGAATTCTCTAGGATCAAGGGAACCACTAAAGGTTGGAGGTGTGAGTTTGATGTTGCGGTGCACATCATCCTCCCTAGGTCTTTGATAAGGTCGAGCATGTGGCTCTTCCCATTCAGGTTCTTGGACTCTCCTATTATGGTTCCTATTGTTTTGGGGATGTTCACCTAAGATGGGTTCACTTGAGGGCCGACTAGGGGGTCTATCATCCCTAGGGTTTTTTGGGTTTGGCAATCTAGTTTCCATTTGAGTCATCCTATTGTTAAGGGCTACCATCATGTCAAAAAGTCTAGCCATGTCATTAGGTTCAGATTGTCTAGCCATGTCATTAGGTTCAAAGTTGTTATTATAGTTTACTCCCGATCTAGTAGTCATAGTCAAAGATAGTTTTGAAAGAAATTAGTTTTGAAAATAAGGCTCCTAAAAGTGATATATTTTATGATAGCCTTTTATGAAATCAACTTCTTTCAAACACCTAGGTCCAAGAAAGTCTTAGAATTTGAAAAATAGTTTTTAGGCTAAAAATTTATTCTAAGATAGGTGCTCTGATACCAAACTGATGCAGGGGGCAAACACAAGACAAAAGATGCATGCAAACAACGCTTTGAGAAAATATCTTTTTGTATTTTATAATAAAAACCGGAATTACTCTAACGAAGTTGGAAAATATTTTTGGCATTTTAATAGTAAAGAAAACCGAAATTTAGATCTACTTGCAAAAAATAAATACTTGAAATTAAACACTCACCTTGGACCCCTTGAGAATAGAAGGGGTCACCTTCCTGTTCTTCACCGGTCCAATGGTTGATGGCAACGAAGTAGGGCCCTATGAGCTTACACACATGCAATCATCCAAGCCCACACATGCGTGGGTGAGTGTTAAGAGTTTAAGTGTCCAACAAGAAAATCAATCAAGAGGGGAGATAGGCTCCCAAGTTCTCTTGCTAACAAAAGTAAGAGACTATCTAGATTTAGAGGGGGGTGGAAGAGGAGAGAACTTGCGCCAATATGGATTCCCAAGCCTTGCGCCAATCCTTCAACAAACACTTAGATTAGTGTAGCAATTAAGTTCTAAAACATAGAGAAAGATGAGGGGAAGGAACTTAGCCTAAGTGTCTTCATGATGCTATCCTTCATGTTGGCCGAGAGTGGTGAGTCCATCAAGGTTCTTCCAAGGCTTTGCCGAGAACAAAAGAGGATGTATCTTCCTTAGGGACTCGCCAAGGATGTTCAAAAGTCCTTCAAAGTTTCAGTTAAGTGGAGGATTAAGGAAGAAGAGGGAAGAGAGGAAGGGAAAGGGCTCGGCCCTTTAGAGAAGAGGGAGGTAGAGATCAATAGGCGACACAACCACCATTGCAAACACTTGTTTTTTTCATCTAGGCAACTAATCGACAATATAAGAAGAGGTTACAATTTATAGGAAAGTTGGGGCCATGGGTAAGGGTGACATTTTACCCTAGGCGAAATTACAAAACAATTAAGAGAAATTTAGCATTAATGTGATCCTTCCTTTAGTGGCTGATTTTGAATTCGACTTCTTATTGCTTTTCGGTGGAGTTTTCTTGTGGCCGAAGGTTTCTTTGGTCTCTTTCCTTGTTGGCTTGAGTGGGTTGGCGTCCTCATAGAATGAACCTTCTTTGAATTTCAAATTACTTCCTTCAAAAGCTTTGGGTGGTTAAAGCTTTCCTTTTGTTGGTTTCCACAAATTGTGGATTTTGATTGGGGCATTGATGGCTTGGCTCAATTGGAAGGTTTGTGGCTGGTTATTCCTTGCATTCGAATCCTCCTCCATGACATTGGATCTCCTTTGAATTTCGATGGGCTCCTCCCAAATAAGGTGTGGGCGCAACTTGGAATTCAATCACCTCCTTGATTTGTGGATCTTGATGGGTAGCGCATTGATGGCTCTCCTCATATGGCAAGATGTGGGTTGGTTCTTCTCAAATTCGAGTTTATCCTCTTGTGGGTGGCGCCAATGCTTGATTTGGAAGGATGGAGTTGCATTGATTGTAAGCATCTTCAAGTTGAGATCTTTAGTTGAAGTGCCTCTTTCCATAATTGGAGCTCCACTTGATGAGTAGCTTGACTTGAGCTCCTTAGAGTTTATTTGAGCTGACCTTAACCTGCCATGTTAGTTGCAAATGCAGATATACTATCCTAGCATGCAATGCATAGAGAACTTCATGGGGCACTAGAAGTAAAATTTATTCAACCAAAGCAAATTGCAAATATGGGAAGTGCAAATAAGGAAATATGCAAGTAAGGAGAAAATGCAACAAGGGGGCCTAGGAGGGGAAGCCATTTTTGGAGGGCTTCTTCCTGGTCCTATGCAATGTATGTGGGGCAGGGGCTGGTCCTCCATCACAAACTCAGCGAGCCGGGTTTATTTCAAATAAACCAAACTCAAATCTCGAAATCAGACCGGACCGGCCGCTCGCTCGCGCCGCCCCATCGCCGCCGTGCAAGGGGGCCAGACAAACATCCGCCGGTTGCGCCGACGAGCTCCTGAGGGTGCATCGAGCGTCCGTTCACTGTCAGATTTCACTAGAAGAGTTCTACCATCACTGGGAAGCTCTTCAGCCTACTGCAACGAGCTTTCGACGCATGGTCGAAATGCTCGTAGCAGCCGCAGGTATCGACGGTGGCGCCGCCGCCGTCGACACACCCAAAACTAAACCGAGACAGAACTTCACCGAAACTTCTAGGAAGCAAACTTACCTTGCTATGAAGCTATATCGTAGCCCAAAACGGAAGGATCATTGTCGCTGGCTGCACAGAAGGTGGAAACGGCTGCAACTCCGGCGAACTCCTTCAAGCTCTGATTTCTCCCTCCTGGCGGCACGTTGCGGCTCGAAGAGTCTTTAGGTTAGACGACGAACTAGGGCGAACAGAAGCCCCCTTAAATAGACGCGAAGCGCGTTCAAAAATAGCAAGGCCGCGGCGGCGACTCAGTCATCGCGAAAGACGGAGACGATGACGAGTTCACTCGTTGCCCGAAAATCAACCAAAACACAAATCAAATAAAATGGGAGCGGTTTAGTAACTAACCACGACTCAACCTGGTGGTTCGACTGAACCACGAAACAAACGATGTCGCGGGTTCGAGCCCTTGCGACGCGTTTAACATTTTTACTTTTAAAAAATAAGTTTTTAAATCTCAAAAAATTCAGAAAAAATCCTAAAAATCAAAATAAAATCCAAAATATAAAATCTGAATTTTCTAAAATTATTTTTCAAAAAATTTGGACAATTCTTGGAGTCATAATGACAAGCATTTAATGGGCCACAATTATGTGAATGTTTTAGGCAATTAAGAGCTTTGATGAAGACATTATAAGCATAGCTGTAATCTTGATTATGCCCGTAATCTCTCTGTGGTTAGAATTAAAATAGCCATAACTCCCTCATTATAAGTCTGTTTTGGACATTTTTGGTGTCAAAACGTAGATAATTAAAATATCAATCAATGTAGTTATTCAAAAGGGATTTTCGAAACTATATATGGGGCAAAATTTACTGAAGAATGTAGCACCCAA
The DNA here is from genome assembly GCA_027563935.2 of Costus lasius. Taxonomy (NCBI): domain Eukaryota; kingdom Viridiplantae; phylum Streptophyta; class Magnoliopsida; order Zingiberales; family Costaceae; genus Costus; species Costus lasius. Next base: position 31,105,702 of record CM050451.1, on the reverse strand, counting down.
TTGTTTCTCAAGGGGGGCGACGAGTTTTGGCAAGGGGTGGTGATTTTGGTTGAAAGCAAGGAAGAAGGAGATCTTGGTGCTTCCATTCCAGAAGGTTTGAAGAGGATAGTTGCTGCCCTTCTTTGAAGAGTTTGCTCCTTTTCTCTCTTCTAACTTCTCTTTGTTCCTTCCTTCTCTTAGAGATTTGTATCGAACGACACTATAATAGCGTAATTTCTTTATCGGAACTAGGGTGTAGTTGAGTTGTGTGTATTTTTTACTTGAACTTGTCTTCTTATAACAAATCCAAATTTATCTTGTGTTTATTCGATCTGAGTCATTTTACTACTAGTATTGCATTAGCCACACAATTACTTTTCTTAGGGGCCATAAGAAGGACCAAAAGGTGAATTACGATGCTAGATTTGCTAGATCAAACATGCTATGAGCTGTTAAGAATTAGGGCAGGATTTGTGTGAGGAACTATATAATATCTCTGAACCCATTGGATCAATCTAGGTCTGGTTAGCCACGAAAGTAGGACGCCGATCTAGATTGATACTAGATTACACCATCGAAAGAGGGTAATCTATACCATTTGATATTTTCTTGAATATTTTTAAATTTGCAGTGTTATGATATTATCTTGTTCAAGCTTTAGATCTGCCAACGAGACAAACCCAAAGTTCTGATGTCTCTAAATATAATTTTCTACCCAGAACTATCTTTTGCTAAACTCGATTGTCTTTTGCTTTTAATTACTTTTGATTTACTTTCTGTAATCTCAAATCATTCACCAGATTGTCTAGCTATTAATTTACAATCACTTGATACTTGATCACTGTCCCTATGAGATCGACACTTAAGTACTACTACGACAAAGCCGTTACGCTTGCAGTTAGTAGTACAGCAAATTACAACATCAATCCTCAGATCTGTTCTCTCCGAAGTCCAAAGTCCAAATCCTAAATCTTCATTTGGTTAGTCCTCTTCCTCCCTTCACCGCCCTATCCACTCACCGGTCTTCATTCTTAGACCTCTCATCTCCAAACTACAAACCCTAAATCGGGCTTTAGGTTCGCTTATGCCTTTTTTATCAATTACTGCGGAATCTACACTCTTTTTGGTTTTTGATGATTTTCAGGCAAAAAGGCACGATTTTCAGGTGTTTTCAAGCAATCCAGATGCATGAATGAATTCCCACCATCAAGAGGAGATAACATGTCAAATTTCATGAAGATTGGAGCTTCAGACCAAATTACTGCAGGGCCGTAATCTATATTACGGTATCGTATTTTGACGGCTACCGTAATATCAGAGCACTGCCGTAATTTGAAAATTTTTCATCCAGAAAGATTTTCGGAAATTACGGCACTACCGTAACTATTTTCACGGGCCGTAATTTGGAGCGCTTTCCGACCAGAAATTTTGACTGAAATTACGGCACTGCCGTTACGGTGCCGTAATTGCCAGACAATTTCAATCAGAGAACTCAACTGAAATTACGGCAGTGCCATAAGCATTTTTACGGCCGTAATTACAACCTGGAGACGCGATTTCCATGATCAAATTTGAGTCCGATTTTTGCGGGATCGATTGCGGATGATCCAGGCCATTAAATCCAAAGCTGTAAGAAGCAAAAAGGAGCCTTTCGACAAGACGAAGAAGGAGACACCAAAAGCCATAATTTTCATCCATTGACAAAGGAGAAATCAAGTTTCACGCCGCCGCCTTAGGGTTCACCGCCAGGAAGCATACATCGCATCTCCAGCCATGAAATTTGAAGGGAAGCTTCGCCTGGAGCCAGAGAACATACTCCAGAAGTTTCAACGCGAAAGGATCTCGATCAGAGGAGAAATCGACGAAGAACCTAGCGCCAGCACTGTTCATATGCTTATTATGGTTGTAATTTTCATTATAGTCGTGTGGTTATTCGTTCTTCCCCTTTCTTTTTGATTTCTGATCGCTAGAAACTATGGTTTATTGTAATCTTTTCTCCATGCTAGCTTAAACCTTTTGTGGGACTTGGGGGAGTAATTCCCTTTGATTTCTTAATGACTAGATAAACTTTTCATTACTTCATCATGTATAATTTTAGCATGATAATTCTACTTTTGTGATGATTGCTCTTTGATTCTCCATAGAAACATATTATTAATCATGTTTTAGAGTTTTTGCAATAAGGACCGAAAGGTGACTTGCTTGAGAACTTGGAACCCTAGAATTGAATGTTATGAACTTACTGTAAGAAATTAGGTTAGTTCTTGCTTCTTGATTTTAGAAGAATAATTGTCATGTTTAATAATATGAATCTAGGATTGAGTCAATTTATCAAACGTGAAGATCTTGTGCGAAAGTAAGGATCAGAACGTTGGAGAACCATAAGTAGAACTTGCTTTGAGACTCGAATGCACAAAAGTGATTCTTGAGATTCCACTCGAGATGATCCACTTAGAATTCGGATGCACGAAAGTGATCCTTGAGTTCTTCGATGGATGATTTACTTATTTTCAGCTTGGGATAGATCTTGCACGAAAGCGAGGATCAGTCCCTGCATGATTGTCTGCACGAAAGTGAGATAATCCTTTTATGAAGTAAATTATATCTTTATCATGATAAAATTAAACTGATGAATTACTATTCATATCTAGTTATAGAAATTAAAGTGGATGAAACCCTAATCCCAGTTTCTCTCTTTGGTATTTTCGTAAAAGTCTTCATTAGTTTACTTGCATAGCTTCGGTTGCCTAGATAGTAAGAAATCAATTATTTGGTACTTGACAAACAAGGTCTCTATGGGATAGATATTTTTTATTACTTCGAGTATCCGTGCACTTGCGGACACAACAAGTTTTTGGCGGCAATGCCAGAGATAAGTTTCTGTCTAGCTACTTGTTGAGATACAACAAGTTTTTGGCGCCGTTGCCGGGGACCTTGGTTTTTGTCAATATTGAAGATATTGAGAGTATTGCTAGACTAGGTTTTATTTTCTATTTTTGGTTCTATTTTTCTGTTTATTTTCTTTTCTCTTGAAATCATTTGATCTATCTACTTTTCATGCGCAGGAATCTTAGATCAGGACCTCTTGTCCTTTTGATCTTGAGATAAATAAAACTCTTAGACTATGCAGGAAGTTGAGATTTGAGGAAAGTCAACAAGAAGAAATTGTAGAAGTGACCATGGCAGAACAAAGATCACTTAGGGACTATGCAGCCCCTAATCCACGAGAGATTCATTCTAGCATTGCTAGACTAACCATAGAGGCTAACAATTTTGAAATCAAGCCTGTTTTCTTATCTATGATTCAACAGAACCAGTTTGGAGGATCTCCTCTTGAAGATCCTAACCAACACCTTTCTTTGTTTCTTGAACTTTCTGATACAATTAAGATTAATGGAGTTTCTAACGATGCACTAAAATTAAGATTGTTTCCTTTTTCTCTTAGGGACCGAGCACGATCTTGGCTTTAAGCACAACCAACCGGTACGTTCACTACATGGGAGCAACAGTCAAATGCCTTCTTAATGAAATATTTCCCACCAAGCGAGACCATCCAAATGAGAAATCAGATTTCAAGCTTTGCATAGAGGGATGGTGAATCTTTTAGTGAGGCATGGGAACGATTCAATGATTTACAAAGAAAGTGTCCTCACCATGGCATTGAAAACTGGTTTTTAATTCATACTTTTTACAATGGTTTGCTTTATAACACTAGAATAACTGTTGATGCTGCTACAGGAGGAGCTCTGATGAGCAAAACCATTGCTGATGCTTTCAAATTGCTTGGAGAGATGGCTTTGATGTTGGGGAATGCCGGGTGTAATTTAAAATTTTTGCAGTCCTAGGACGCAGCGGAAGAAGCATTACACCCGAAACATATTCCTTTCCCAAGGATCCATGCGAGAGGGAGAACACAAGGATGTGTTAGAGATTATACCTCTCTTGCTCGTTTGGTTGATGATGCCATGTTGAAGACACTCAAATGCTCGTCCTCTACAAGTATCCATGCGTCGACCTTAGTGTAATCCTTTGATCACTTGCGCCAACCTTGATGAAGGGATGCGCAAAGAGATGAGATGGAGAAGATGCCGCCAAGCCCTTATCCCTGTTGCACCAAGAGGAGATTAGGAAGAAGGCTTGCGGCCTTATGGAAGAGGAAGAAGACACCAAGCAATCCTTCAACTTGCGCCAAAAGGAAGAAGAAGATGAGAGGATGCTTGCGGCTTCAAAGTTGAAGACGTGTTGCATTGAGTTCCCTTGCCCTCTCCTCCTTATGTTTCTCACGCCAATATTCATCACACTAATCCACTCGCATACATGTGTATATATAACAAGAGGAGGCGGTATGAATAAAGAGGTAGAGGCGCAAATAATCAAGAGGAATTCGGCTAGGGTTGTGGCTTGGGTGAAATTAGGGTTTGAGGTAAGTTAAGTCTCCAAGACTTTACCATAAACCTCATCCCACCATCCATATGCGCCTAAGTCCTTTCTATAAAAGTCCTCAAGCCATATCAGCCCAAAGTCTTGCCATAGAGGCAAGCATACCATCAATGGTTGAGGGGCTAGGCGCCAAAAGCTTCCTAATGAGGCATTAGGCGCCTTCCTCACCCCATTATACCCCTTGGGCGCCAATGGGGTTAATTTCTCCCCATTATACCCTTTTAGCCAATTCTCTTCTCATGACAACATGTTATTGGCCCTCATTGGGTAATGAGCTAGCTCAAATTTCATTGCATGGGTTGATTAAGCTATTGGATCCAATCCAATGCAACCCTAATCCAAATGTGACCAATTTAGGTTAATTTCAGGTCAACCTGCCAAAAATGAAGTTTGGCTCCAATAACTCTCCTCCAACTCATCAGGCCCATTGGCGCTGATGAAATCTTCCAAATAGATCCAAGCTATCCAATAACTTGATCATAAGGCTTCTGATTAATGCAACGTCAAGAGTCTATTGCGTGTGACCTCGTAGGATCCAAATGACGATGGCAATGATGATAAAATCATCATAAGTAGTGAGAGGTATCTAGCAACACATCACTACTACCCATGTCATTAGACTTAAGTCATATGGCAACAACTCCTAAACGAGGAACAAGGATTCCCATGCATTATGTATCCCTTTGCCTAAACTGATATCCCGCGATTGAATTAGTCTCAAGTTTATCAATCCAATCCATTGGTCATGACTCAAACAGTATGGCCATACATTCCTGTCATGCACCAACAAGGTGGGGCGCCCCAAAGTGGATATCATGCTTCCAATCAAGGAAGGGGCAAATCCTACTATTGGTCATCCATATCTCTATATGACTTATGATGTGCCCGATCACAGTCGTTTTGATCACCGAATTACGGAGAGACGTAAGACTGTATCAAAGCATACCCATCATCATATTTAGACATGAATACCTCAAGTCTAAGGATCAATGCAAACCTCTTGCATGTGAGATTGACCTGTTGACTAGACAAGTCAATCCTCACGGTGGGTCACTCTAGTGCATCTAATGCACCTGTATGTCTGCGTTACTGTGCCCCGCACCTAACCAGCCCATACATCAGTCTCACATGCACCAAAGCTGTCCCATATCGACTAAGGCACCTTCACTAGGGATTACGTATAAGAATAGATCCAACCAAACTCCTGGGACATTATTTATGCAATTCAATACATCAACGCAGGTAAAGTAATCTACATAATAACGACCATGCCTCAATTGATTATATCAATTTTATCAAAGTATATTCAAATAATGCCGAACCATGTCCATACATTGGTCTGCAGGGCATAAACACTAATAATCTCCCACTTGCCCTAAGACCAAGGGCAACTGAGTTTATTCGGTCCCATGTCTCTAGTATGACTCATTTAGCTTCCGCTGCGCCAGATGCTATGTCAGTGGGTTTTCCAGATTGCTATATGTATTTATTTCGCAAATTTGAACATCATCTTTACCAATGATCTCTAAGATTAGATGATATCGCTATAGTACATACTTGAGTGTCAAGTTCCTTTTCTCATGCTATGGCCCCAATAAGAATTATACTGGACCATCAAGCAACAGGGACTAAATCAAGTTTAAGTGAATGAAGCTGCTTCCTTGGCTGCCACAAGAAGCTGCAATGTACTCAGCCTTAGTTGTAGATTTTGCCATTGTGGTTTGCCTAATGCTCTTCCAGCACACAACATCACAACAAGTCAAAATGAAAATCCTGGCTGTGAACTATAGTCATTAGACTGGAACAAAGTATCAGTGTACCCCTGTACACAAAGTTCTTCCTGTCTATCATAGACTAGACCTCAATCCTTTATACTTCCCAAGTATTGGAGGATTGCTCTCACTGCTATCCCGTGTGAACACTAGGATCTGATTAAAACTTACTGGTCGTGCTCCAAGCATTCGCCACATATGGTCTTGTGCATGTTGCACAAATCATGATCCATCCTATACCCAATGTATTAGGATTATAGACTCATGTTACTACTCTCCAGCTGTGTCATACGACATAATATCCTTGAGAGAATTAGACCATGACTTCCTGGAAGGTATCAACTTTTGGAATCATCCAATATGAACCTCTCCAGAATCTCCTGGATGAACGTAGATTGACTAAAGGGCAATGTCTTTCTTGGATCCCTATCCATAGATCCACATGCCTAGGTTATAGGCCTTTATTCCCCAGATCATTCTTCTCAAAATACTTCCCTAGCCTTCACTGCGTGAAGAGCTGGGATGTCATTTCATGTGAGGAGAATATCATCAATTAAGTAGAACAAGAAACACTATGATGCTTCCACTGATCTTCTTGTAAACACAGTCTCTTTTCAAGATGCTTGTATAAGACCATGCATTTCTTTATGGCTTCTATATGAAAACCCTTTCAGCTATTTCCATATAGACATCCTCTTCCAGATGTCCATTAAGAAAAGCAGTTTTTCATAATAACACGCCATAACAGAAAATGCAATTATAACAAGCAGATACCTAATGGACTCAAACTAAGCTATTAGTGAAAAATTTCATCACTATCCACCCAGTGGACTTGCCTCAAAATTCATTCACTAGCTTGCCATTATAGGTAACAGTATTACCTTCCATTTCTATCTTCCTTGAAGATCTATTCATAGCCTATGGGTGTTACCCCTTTGGCGGCTCAATCAAGTCTCACACTTGATTAGCAGACATAGAGTCCATTATGGTTCTCATGGCGCTTAGCCATTTCTTGGAATCTGGTCTACTGATCGCTTCCATTTCCTCATAAATCTTAGGTTCATCCTTGATGAAAAATTCGCCATGCCTACAACCCCTGAGAGCATTTCGAATCCATCCAGACTTATGTGGTTCCTATGTTACTTGAACCTCAGGTTGTCTTTTAACCCGTAAGTGAGATCCTTCTCTCTGTTTGTATTGTATTGTGATTGATTTTGGACCTTGTCCTAATCAAATCTACTCCCACTAGCTTCTTTCAAAATATGTTTATTTTTAAGAAAGATAGCAGTTTGAGCAACAAATATTTTTGTTCTCATTGGGATAGAAATAGTATTCTTTAGTACTTCCACAAATACATACTATTGAGAGAATGGAGTTTCAGAATAATTGCATGCATGGCCTCAATTGAGATTGAATTTGCATGACTATTCAAAGATGGAACCACATCCAATGTGTTCCTTTCCTTTCTTTGAATTTCACCATACAATTGCGGTGCTCCAAGTAAGCTGTGAGGAAACCCCACACTTCTTAGGATAGTCATCAAATTCTCCACTAGTCAACTTGATCCAATCAAAGTGCTTTAGTAGATCCTCCAATTTGATTTAGTACTTCATTTCTTGGATTTCTCCAAAGTTATATGTTGGATAATATATATCCAAAACTAAATGAAGTATACCTTCTGGTGCTTGTTTCCATGGGTCCACACACATTGTTGTGTACTAGATCCAACAAGCCTCTATCCCTCTCTCCTTACTTAGGTGAAGGGAGCATCTGTCAACTTTGTCCATTAAACAAGACTCTCTTTGTATCATAATCCCAGGAGGATAATGACCACCAAAGTTCATAGACTTGTTCTCATGGGTCAAGTGACAATGCCATGAGAGAGTGTTGATTGAATCATTGTACTTGATCTATTCAGTGTTACACACAGAACTATAAACTATTATCAATTGTATCACTTTAATAGAACATTCCAAATTTAAAGAAATATTATTTATTTCAAACTGAAGATCCATTCAAAACAATGGACATAATGTTCCAATATAAAAGCTGATACATAATAGCAAAGTTCTAGATGAAGTCTTCATGGCAGTGTGATGATGTCAACAGCAGCATCCAATGCTCCGTTCCTGATTCGAAAGTCGATCCAACCAAGCCTCATTGTCCTACTTCTTTTGAGCCCCTGCATATGAAAAACATATGTAAGCTCCACTGCGGTACCCAATACCCATGAATAAGAAGTAGACATAAAGACCTCAGTAACACAATACCTGAAGCAGATGAATTACATCCCTTCATCTGTGCCATGCTCTTCCTGGGGCCTTAATCCATCTTGATATGTCCATGCATTCCCAATCTTTCAAAGTTTTAGCTTCGAAGAAGCAGAATCATGGTCATTCCTGGATTTAGGCAAACACCCTGAAGATCCAACAGAACTCTCTTGGTCATCTTTTAAAGTGCATGGTGTGAAGAGACCTCGAAGATGTATGATGATATCATAAATCCCCATCTCATCACACTCAACTTGGACTTCAGGAGTCATGCACTCTAAAACAAGAGCAGTGTACTGTTTATTATCCTCACAATGTTCAAGATAGACATTCCACTCCCATTCAGTAGTAAAATAGATACTGGGCTGGGATGGAGGTCTTTCAAGAAGATGCATCTTATTCTCTTGTTTCAGTATTTTGGACAATATCCTGAACCATCTTGTCCAATTCGTTCCATCCAGTTTATGTTTATAAAGTTTCAATCTAAGATTAGGAGATGCCTTTATCTACAATAAGCAAACAAGCAAAATAAGTACTATGATAAAACATTTAACAAGGACTTTAAATTAAATGTTGTGCTCCCACTATTTCCTAACAAGTTGATAACTCTCAAACTCAACGTGGAGATGAGTGAGTAGGATCCTAATTTCACATGAGGTCTCTGCGACTCATGAGGGTGAGTTGGGGTGCACAGAGTGATCCCATGCTTCCTTAGGTAGGCATGCCAGTCAATTGTGCCGTGCACAACTCCTCTTAGTTAAGACAGACTAGGCGCCCTGTGTCCAGCGAGGGCTGGATACAACACAGAACCTTATCCTCTCAACAGCTACCTCTAGTAATTCATCATGTTAGTGACATATGAAAACTAGTCAAGTCATACCTGATTGTTATGCCCAGGGCCAACCTGCACCTCGCGAGGGCACGTCTACACTTGTGGTAGACTAAGATGCATATTGACACCACGCACCCTCCAAAGATAGATGGGTGTGTCTCACGAGGGTGAGAAACAGTTCACAGTCCATCGATCGATGGTTTGACAAGGGCTACACATCAGAAGGCTATCGACTTGATATTGTGAGGAGAGTTTGTTCATTAATTATTATTCTTTTCTAGCATGCAATTTTCCTATGGTGGCAGCAAAAAGAAAAACACATCATAGGCATGCTATGGACAAAATAATAAACCATCACAAGCATGCTATTATGGTTGATATGGTCATAGCCCTTTTCATACATATAAATTTCACGAGCCATGTGAAATGTTATCATGCATCCAAGGGTTGTGAGTCCCTTAGCAAATCAGCCCATGCTACAAGCCGAAAGCAATCTTTCTTCATCGAACCGCAAGTCGATCATCAAGCTTCCAAAGTTGGCGCCACCAAGATTTCAGTTGGAGAAGACGCCTTGTGGTCTTGATGAAGCCTTAACCTATCTTATGTAAGCAATTCTACATCTATTCTAAAATAAGATGAAAACTTTTACATCAAGATAGGAGGGAGATCCACACACAGGTGGCATAAAGATTTTACAAGCATTCATCACAAGTGGAAACATCTTTCCACATCACAACACAAGAGGGCACTCACTATGACCATATCAACCCACACAAGAGGCAAGTGGCGCATATGAAATTTGAAAAAACCGAGCATTATCAAATTTTAGTCCCTTATGCGCCAACTTCATCCAAAGTACTCTCTCAACTGATTTTATGCTAAAATCAAGATCAAGTTTCATGATGATTTCAAGATCCTATCGGCTGGCAATTTTGTCAGATCAAGAGACCCAGCCAGTCCGAAGACACAATGCCCGTCCTACTTGACAAAACTATGTGCGCCTTTGGTCTTAAATCCATCATAAACACCTTCTAGGTGAAATGCGCATGGATGAAAGAAAAATTTTTGAAAATTTTTTCATACAAGCATATGTACACCTTGTGTTTCTCGCAAGTAGCTCTGATACCACTGTTGGGGAATGCCGGGTGTAATTTAAAATTTTTGTAGTCCCAGGATGCAGCGGGAGAAACATTACACCCGAAACACATTCCTTTCCCAAGGATCCATGCGAGAGGGAGAACACAAGGATGTGTTAGAGATTATACCTCTCTTGCTCGTTTAGTTGATGATGTCATGTTGAAGACACTCAAGTGCTCATCCTCTACAAGTATCCACGCGTCGACCTTCTCAACGTTGCTCCCATCCACGCTTGGTGCTAGCCTCGGGAAGAGAATCCAAGCCTTAGTGTACTCCTTTGATCACTTGCGCCAACCTTGATGAAGGGATGCACCAAGAGATGAGATGGAGAAGATGTCGCCAAGCCCTTATCCCTATTGCGCCAAGAGGAGATTAGGAAGAAGGCTTGTGGCCTTATGGAAGAGGAAGAAGACACCAAGCAATCCTTCAACTTGCGCCAAAAGGAAGAAGAAGATGAGAGGATGCTTGCGGCTTCAAAGTTGAAGAGGTGTTGTGCCGAGTTCCCTTGCCCTCTCTTCCTTATGTGGCTCACGCCAATATTCATCACACTAATCCACTCGCATACATGTGTATATATAACAGGAGGAGGCGGTATGAATAAAGAGGTAGAGGTGCAAATAATCAAGAGGAATTCGGCTAGGGTTGTGGCTTGGGTGAAATTAGGGTTTGAGGTATGGAAAGTCTCCAAGACTTTACCATAAACCTCACCCCACCATCCATATACACCTAAGTCCTTTCTATAAAAGTCCTCAAGCCATATCAGCCCAAAGTCTTGCCATAGAGGCAAGCATGCCATCAATGGTTGAGGGGCTAGGCGCCAAAAGCTTCCTAATGAAGCATTATGCGCCTTCCTCACCCCATTATAACCCTTGGGCGCCAATGGGGTTAATTTCTCCCCATTATACCCTTTTAGCCAATTCTCTTCTCATGACAACATGTTATTGGGCCTCAATGGGTAATGAGCTATCCCAAACTTCATTCCATGGGTTGATTAAGCTATTGGATCCAATCCAATGCAACCCTAATCCAAATGTGACCAATTTAGGTCAATTTCGGGTCAACCTACCAAAAATGAAGTTTGGCTCCAATAACTCTCTTCCAACTCATTAGGCCCATTGGCGCTGATGAAATCTTCCAAATAGATCCAAGCTATCCAATAACTTGATCATAAGTCTTCTGATTAATGCAACGTCAAGAGTCTATTGCGTGTGACCCCGTAGGATCCAAATGACGATGGCAATGATGATAGAATCATCATAAGTAGTGAGAGGTATCTAGCAACACATCACTACTACCCATGTCACTGGACTTAAGTCATATGACAACAACTCCTAAACGAGCAACAAGGATTCCCATGCATTATGTATCTCTTTGCCTAAACTGATATCCCGCCATTGGATTAGTCTCAAGGTTATCAATCCAATCCATTGGTCATGACTCAAATAGTATGGTCATACATTCCTGTTATGCACCAATGAGGTGGGGCACCCCAAAGTGGATATCATGCTTCCAATCAAGGAAGGGGCAAATCCTACTTTTGGTCATCCATATCTCTATATGACTTATGATGTGCCCGATGACAGTCGTTTTGATCACCCAATTACGGAGAGACGTAAGACTGTATCAAAGCATACCCATCATCATATTTAGACATGAATACCTCAAGTCTAAGGATCAATGCAAACCTCTTGCATGTGAGATTGACCTGTTGACTAGACAAGTCAATCCTCACGGTGGGTCACTCCAGTGCATCTAATGCACCTGTATGTCTGTGTTACTGTGCCCCGCACCTAACTAGCCCATACACCAGTCTCACATGCACCAAAGCTATGCCATATCGACTAAGACACCTTCACTGGGGATTACTTATGAGAATGGATCCAACCAAACTCCTGGGACATTATTTATGCAATTCAATACATCAACGCAGGTAAAGTAATCTACATAATAACGACCATGCCTCAATTGATTATATCAATTTTATCAAAGTATATTCAAATAATGCCGAACCATATCCATATATTGGTCTGTAGGGCATAAACACTAACATTTGAATCATAACCAGTGAACTTCAGAGAGAGGAGTGCTTTATAAACTTTCTCAAGGTAAGAATGAAAGTGATGGCTGGCGCACCTTGGCAGAGAAGGTAGACTCTTTGTGTAACATATTTGAGTCCTTTGTGATGCAAACTGTTGTTATTTCTTCATCTATTGTTTGTGATATATGTGGTAACAATGGTCATGTCTCTGAAGATTGTAAAGTCATTGCTAGTCAGGATAGTGAACATGTTAATGCATTAAGGAACTATAATCAAAGTAGAAATAATGATCCCTATTCTGGTACCTACAACCCTGGATGGAGAAATCACCCCAACCTATCTTGGAAAAATAATAACAATGTAGGAGTACAAACTGAAAATAGAGGATACCAACAAAAGCCAAATCAAAATCAAAACTCAAATCAGAATTCAAATATTGAGTCCATGCTAGAAAAGTTAATGCAAAATCAAAGCAAAAAAATTGAAGATGTTAAGGGAATGGTTAGTCAACTTGCTTCTCAAGTAGGATCATTAGCAACCCACAACAAAATCTTGAAAAATCAAATAGCACAACAAGCTAGTAGTTCTTACAGACCCCCTGGAAAATTACCTGCTAAACCTGAGTTGAACCCTAGGGAGCACTGTAATGCTATCATCACTAGAAGTGGGAGACAATTAGAGGAACCCAAAGGGAAAGTTGTAAACAATGAAAAAGAGCCTATTTATGATCATGATGATGAATTAAAGTTAGAAAAATCTTCTAGACATTAGCAAACCCAAACTAGTTTGTCACCTCAAAAAGGTGATGAACCAAAAGGGGATGTGCCATGTGAGAAAGATGATTCTAAACCTAATTTACCTCCACCTTATAGGCCACCTATACCCTTTCCTCAAAGGTTAGTGCAAGCAAAACTAGATAAACAATTTGGCAAATTTCTTGAAGTGTTGAAAAAGCTTTACATTAATATCCCTTTTACTGAAGCTATATCTCAAATGCCATCATATGCAAAATTCTTGAAAGAGATCTTGTCTAACAAAAGAAAAATTGAGGACTATGGTACCGGTACTGTGGCTTTAACTGAGGATTGTAGTGCTATCATTCAAAATAAATTGCCACCAAAACTGAAGGATCGAGGTAGTTTCTCTGTACCTTGTTCTATTGAAAGCATGGCTTTTGACCGAGCCTTATGTGATTTAGGAGCCAGTGTAAGCCTAATGCCTTTATCTATTTGCAGAAAGCTGGACATTGGAGAGCTTAAACCAACATCCATATCTTTACAGCTCGCTGATAGCTCGGTAAAGTATCCTATTGGTATTTTAGAGAATGTTCCAATCAAGGTAGGTGAATTTTTCATACTTGCTGATTTTGTAGTCCTTGATATGGAAGAAAATCATAAAAATCCCATAGGTAGACCCTTTTTGGCTACAGCAGGTGCACATATAGATGTTAAAAAAAGGAAAAATCACTTTTGATATTTGTGAAAAATAATTGAATTTGATCTTGCTTATTCTTCGAATAAACTTTCATATTCTGGATCGTGTTGTAGTGTTGACATAGTTGATGATGTTGTTTATGATGTTTGTAATGTATTTAATGAATCCCCTAATTTTGGAACTGACAATTTTTCTGAGGATATTGATAGAGGATTACAGGAGAAAGGACATCAAAATTCTGAGAAGAAGAAGAAGAGGCTCTAGATTGATTGATAAAGGAAAGAAGATCTTGAGTAAATTTGGACACTGTTTCAGGACTGAGCCTTATGTGATTGAAAGAGATGCTCATATCAAAGAAAAATCAGAGTGGAAATTGAGGAATTCAAGATCAAATATAAGTGCAAAGGGGTCAAGCTAAAGACCTCTAAATTAGCGCTTCTTGGGAGGCAACCCAAGCTTTCTAACTTTAGTTTTTTCACTTTATTTCTACTTTTGCCCTTAGAACTAATTTTTTGTTTTATTTTTATAGGTAAGCAAGTTTTGGTGCAAATTACGGCACTACTGTAATCCCTGTCAATTTCGGACAAAAAGTTTTGACGAGATAACGGTACTGTCGTAAGTATTTTCACGGTACCGTATTTTGTGTACAAAATCTTCCCGAGAGTTTCATTGCTTTTACGGCACTGCAGTATTTTTGAGTTAATTTTTTTATTATTTTATTTTCCTTCAATATATATATATATATATATATATATCGAGCAAAATACGGCACTGTCGTAACCATTTTTGTGGTACCGTATTTGCTACAGGTTTTTGACCAGAGAGTTTTTTGAATATTACGGTGGTACCGTAAGCTTTTTCACGGTACCATAATTAGGACGTTTTTTTGACTTGAGAGTTAGGACGAAATTACGGTACTATCGTATTCATTTTACGGCCCATATTTTTCAATATCACCAAAATATGGCACTACCGTAATGGATTTTACGGCCGTAATTCTGTTTTTAGCCGTGATTCCTGTGCCATTTTTTAGGGTTTTCTAGGCCGTGTTTTAGGTATTCTAACTCGTTCTCGCGCCGACCTTCGACTCCAGACCTTCCCCGACCGTCAGAGCTCGCCGGCGACCCTTCCTTTCTGGTTTTTACCGCCGATCTGGTACTCTTTCACCCAATTTCTCAATTTTGGTGAGTTTTTACGCATATTTCGCCCTTTCGTCGTTTGTCTTCGATTCTTGGTCGTTTTCAGGGATTCTTGCTGCCATTTACTTCTTAGATGATACACGACCAGTTCTTGTCCGTTTCTAGAGTTTTTGACCAATATATGTGAGTAGTTTGAGTTCAAACAAGCTAGATTTGCTGAAAGTTCACATTTCGCCCCTTTTCATCTCTAGCTGAAATCTCGATTTTAGGCTTAGATTCAATTGATTTTTGCTTCTATGATGCTTAATGAGTATTCATGTTCATGATTGGAAGTATTATTTGAGTTCCATATTTGCTATTTTGTCTTGAAATTCAAGTTGCAGCTTTAGTTCACTCATGGCACCCAAGATCAAACAAGTAGTTTCAAAGAAGAAAGGAAAAGGACCAGCCACATCTTCTACGCCACCAAATCCCTATGGCATTGTTTTTAGGGATGAAATTCAAAAGCCGAGGAGAGGTGGAGACCATAGCGGGCACCAGAGAGAGCAGCCCTTTGATCCTATGGATGCGGCAGAGGAGGACACCGAGGAGATTAGATCAGATGATGAGTAGAGTTTTGTGAGTATCCCTTTTCCTTATTTTTTTTGCATTCTATTTTCCTTATCTTACTGATATTTCATTTGTTTATAGGAGGGATAACTCTACAAACTTGTTGTGTCTACTACTGCTATATGTTTTGATGACTATTTCGATGTGGTTATATGATGATGATATTGATTTCTATTCATTTGATGGTGTTGTATTATCACATTTTGATATTGATGGTTATTTTGATATGGTTGTATGATGATATTTTGATAATTTGAGCACCATGTGGAGGTGCATGCTTGTTGATATAACATTGCGTTACTTTCATGACTGATGAATATATTTTTATGTTGATATGATTAATTTATGGCCTTGTCTATATTTTTAAGGAATTTATTGTTGATGGCTTGTATGATCCTATTGATGGTGAATGAACTCATGCTCGTGATTAGGTCCAGGTATATCATGTCAAATTTATTTCTCTTATACATATCTACTTTTGAAAATTTTCATTGGTTGATAAATGAGATTTTAGGTGGATATATTGTTTGAAGAATTTGATTTAATAGTAAAACTACTTGTTAAATAAAATTAGCATATGAGTGTAATTTTGAATTGATGTCAATTGATTAG
This sequence comes from Costus lasius, assembly GCA_027563935.2. Lineage (NCBI taxonomy): Eukaryota > Viridiplantae > Streptophyta > Magnoliopsida > Zingiberales > Costaceae > Costus > Costus lasius. The sequence goes on along the minus strand of CM050451.1, from coordinate 31,089,440 downwards.
TCTAGTTGATATTTAGTCTATTTGCTATTTGTTGGGAAGAAAGAATCCAAAATCAAGAAATAGTGGGTGACTCCCCTACTTGGCACTGTGCAAAATTGACAGTGGTACCGAAGATATGGGTTGAAGTCTAAAAAGAAAAAAAAATTAGAGAAAAAGAAAAAGAAAATGACTCCTTTACTTGGCACTGTGTAAAATTGATAGTGGTACCTAAGGCTAGAGTTGAAGTCCAAATAAAAAGTGTGTATCTATATGGGTACATGTCATCAAAAACACAAAAAAAAAGAATAAAAAGAAAATTGAAGAAAAGAAAAATTTGAGTGGAAAAAGATTTTTGGATATCCTATTCCTATAAACAAAAGCATGATAGATTTGAACTGAAGATTAGATAAATTCATAAGATTGAAATTCTACTTTTTATACGAGTTGCGAAGTTTTATTTGATTAAGTTGTGCATCTTGAGGATTGAATTCAAACGATGACATGTCTATTTAAAATTTTATGAATCAACTGGTGGATTTTTCATTAGTGATTGTATTTTAGAAATTTATTCTTCATGAGAAAATCTTTTCCTATGATCAAATTTTGATTTTTGCTTCAGGACAAGCAAAGTTTGAGCCTTATGTGTTTGATGACACTGAAATTTATAGTAAATTTAATGTCATTTCATATATCTTTTTGTGTCAAATTCATGAACCTTTGCTTATTTTTATGCCTTTTTTATCAATTACTGTGGAATCTACACTCTTTTTGGTTTTTGATGATTTTTCGGTAAAAAGACACGATTTTCAAGCCTTTTCAAGCAATCTAAATGCATGAATGAATTCCCACCATCAAGAGGAGATAACATGTCAAATTTCATGAAGATTGGAGCTTCAGACCAAATTATGGCAGGGCCGTAATCTATATTATGGTACCATATTTTGACGGCTACCGTAATATCAGAGCACTGCCGTAATTTGGGAAATTTTCATTCAAAAAAATTTTCGGAAATTACGGTAAATATTTTCACAGGCCGTAATTTGGAGCGCTTTCCGACCATAAATTTTGACTGAAATTACGGCACTGCCGTAACATATTTTACGATGCCATAATTGCCAGACAGTTTCAATTAGAGAACTCGACTGAAATTACAGCAATGCCGTAAGCATTTTTACGGCCGTAATTACAACCTAGAGACGCGATTTCCACGATCAAATTTGAGTCCGATTTTTGCGGGATCGATTGCGGACGATCTAGGCCATTAAATCTAAAGCTGTAAGAAGCAAAAAGGAGCCTTTCGATGAAACGAAGAAGGAGACACCAAAAGCCCTAATTTTATCCACTAACAAAGGAGAAATCGAGCTTCACGCCGCAGCCTTAGGGTTCACCGCCGGGAAGCGTACATCGCATCTCTAGCCGCGAAATTTGAAGGGAAGCTTCACCTGGAGCCAGAGAACATACCGCAGAAGTTTCAACGTGAAAGGATCTCGATCGGAGGAGAAATCGACGATGAACCCTGCACCAGCACTGTTCATACGCTTATTACGGCTATAATTTTCATTACAGCCATGTGGTTATTCGTTCTTCCCCTTTCTTTTTGATTTCTGATTGCTAGAAACCATGGTTTATTGTAATCTTTTCTCCATGCTAGCTTAAAGCTTTTGTGGGACATGGGGGAGTAATTCCCTTTGATTTCTTAATGACTAGATAAACTTTTCATTACTTCGTCACGTATAATTTTAGCATGATAATTCTACTTTTGTGATGATTGCTCTTTGATTCTCCATAGAAACATATTATTAATCATGTTTTAGAGTTTTCGCAATAAGGACCGAAAGGTGACATGCTTGAGAACTTGGAACCATAGAATTGAATGTAAGGAACTTACTATAAGAAATTAGGTTAGTTCTTGCTTCTTGATTTTAGAAGAATAATTGTCATGTTTAATAATATGAATCTAGGATTGAGTCAATTTATCAAACGTGAAGATCCTGTGCGAAAGTAAGGATTGGAACGTTGGAGAACCATAAGTAGAACTTGTATTGAGACTCGGATGCACGAAAGTGATCCTTGAGATTCCACTCGAGATGATCCACTTAGAATTCGGATGCATGAAAGTGATCCTTGAGTTCTTCGATGGATGATTTACTTATTTTCATCTTGGGATAGATCTTGCGCAAAAGCGAGGATCGGTCCCTACATGATTGTCTGCACGAAAGTGAGATAATCCTTTTATGAAATAAATTGTATCTTTATCATGATAAAATTAAACTGATGAATTACTATGCATATCTAGTCATAGAAATTAAAGTGGATGAAACCCTAGTCTCAGTTTCTCTCTTTGGTATTTTCATCAAAGTCTTTATTGGTTTACTTGCATAGCTTCGATTGCCTAGATAGTAAGAAATCGATTATTCGGTACTTGACAAACAAGGTCTCTGTGGGATCGATATTTTTTATTACTTCGAGTATCCGTGCACTTGCAAACACAACAAGTTTTTAGCAGCAATGCCAGAGATAAGTTTCTATCTAGCTACTTGTTGGGATACAACAAGTTTTTGGCGCCGTTGCTGGGGACCTTGGTTTTTGTCAATATTGAAGATATTGAGAGTATTGCTAGACTAGGTTTTATTTTCTGTTTTTTGTTCTATTTTTCTGTTTATTTTCTTTTCTCTTGAAATCATTTGATCTATCTACTTTGCATGCGCAAGAATCTGAGATCAGGACGTCTTGTCCTTTTGATCCTGAGATAAATAAAACTCTTAGACTGTGCAGGAAGTTGAGATTTGAGGAAAGTCAACAAGAAGAAATTATAGAAGTGACCATGGCAGAACAGATATCACTTAGGGACTATGCAGCCCCTAATCCACGAGAGATTCATTCTAGCATTGCTCGACCAGTCATAGAGGCTAACAATTTTGAAATCAAGCCTGCTTTCTTATCCATGATTCAACAGAACCAGTTTGGAGAATCTCCTCTTGAAGATCCTAACCAACACCTTTCTTTGTTTCTTGAACTTTGTGATGCAATTAAGATTAATGGAGTTTCTAACGATGCACTAAAATTAAGATTGTTTCTTTTTTCTCTTAGGGACCGAGCATGATCTTGGCTTCAAGCACAACCTACCGGTACCTTCACTACATGGAAATAACTGTCAAATGCCTTCTTGATTAATATTTCCCACCAAGCAAGACCATCCAAATGAGAACTCAGATTTCAAGCTTTGCACAGAGGGATGGTGAATCTTTTAGTGAGGCAAGTAAAAGCCACTCACATGCATCTGAAGTGAATCAAATGCTCTTAAACATTCATGGGGATGGAGGTAAGTTGGGCACATAAAGATTTGACCAAGAAGAAGCTAGGAAAGCTCTTAGCTATATGATCCTAGTAGATGAGCATCCTTTTAAATTTGTAGAGAATATTGGGTTCAAGTATTTTATGTGTATTGTACAACCTTATTTTAAAATCTCATCAAGATGGACTTTGTCTAGGGATTGTTTTGGGTTTTATTTGAAGGAAAATGCATCATTAAAAATTTCATAAAAAAATCATGCAATAGGTTGTGTTTGACTACAGATTGTTGGACTTCAATTCAAAATATCAATTTTTTTATGTCTCACTGCACACTTTATTGATGATAACTAGAAATTACAAAAGAGGATTTTGAGTTTTGTCCAATAGTTGGTCACAAGGGAAGAGATATTGGACAAGAGCTTGAAATGTGTTTAATAGACTAGGGGATAGACAAGGTGTTCACAATCACAATGGATAATGCAAGTTCCAATGATAGTGTCATCAAATACTTGAAAGATAAGATTGTTTGATTGGGGAACAGTAATACTAGGAGGTGAGCATTTGCACATGAGATACATTGCACATACTATTAATTTGGTTGTACAAGATGACTTAAAGGAAGTGCATGATTCAATAAAAAAAATTAGAGCAACTGTGAAATATATTAGACAATCACCTTCAAGGTTAAATAAGTTCAAAGATTGTGTAGAAAAAGAGAAAATTCAGTGCAAGGGTCTTTTATGCTTAGATGTGGTTACTAGGTGGAATTCCACCTATTTAATGTTCGAAACAGTACAAAAATTTAAAAGAGCTTTTGTTAGATATGATGATGAAGAAAATAGATTTTCTTATGAGCTTGTAGATGATATGGGAAACAGTATGGTACCTGATTGTACATATTGGATTAATGTTAGAAAGTTAGTAGTAATTTTGAAACATTTTTATGACTTGACATTGAAAATTTTGAGCTCTCATTTGTAACTTCAAATCATTTCTTTCCTAAAATATATGTTGTTTATATCTTATTGAAAGAATTGGAAGTAAATGAAGATCCTAGTATTGCATTGATAGCCATATACATGAGAAAGAAGTATAACAAATATTGAGGTGATTTTGAAAAGACTAATAAGATGATTTTTTTTTTGTTGTCATTCTTAACCCTCGATATAAATTATGGTACTTGGAATATGCATTTCAAAGTATGCATGACATGGAAAGGGATTCTTTCTTGTTAAGTCTTAGAGAGAGAGAGAGCAATTCATAAGACTTTTTAATCAATATAAGACATTAGTTGCCCCTAAAGGCTCTCAACTTAAAAGACCACTTGAGTTCTCCTTCTAGCTTTGGTACTACTAGTTCTGCTGAGGATCCAAATGAGATTTTGGCAATAAATATTCAAATGGGAATTAAGAAGCATATGGCTAAAAATAGGATTCAAGATCTTAAAACAAAATGGGAGAAATATTTGAAAGATGATTTTGAGCCTAATGTCCCAAATTTTGAAATCTTAGCATGGTGGAAGCTTAATTTTCATAGATATCTAATTCTTTCTCACACGACAAGCGATGTTTTGGCAATTCCAATTTAAACTATAGTTTCCAAAAGTGCATTTAGTACATCAGGGAGAATTTTGACTCCAATTAGGAGTTCTTTAACTCCTAAGATAGTTCAAGTTTTGGTATATACTCAAGATTGGTTTCGGGCAATAAATTCTCCTATTAGTGTTGAGGAAGACTTATAAGAAATAGAGGACTTAGAAAAAGGTACTATGGAGTTTTTTCTCATTTATTAATATTATTTCATTTATTTTCACTTTCATATATTACTACCAACTAATGCCTAATGGTTAGTGCAATTCTTTTTTTTTATTTCTTTAATATTATTTCATTTGTTTCAAGTTTCAACTTTTATGTTCCATTACTTGCAATCTTATAATTGTTTGATTGTTTTTGTTTTCTAAATTTGGCTCAAGTTAATGTAGATGAAGCAGCAACTAATAATTAATGTCAAAAACTAAAGAGGTATTCTTTTAATTTGTAATCTTGTATTATGCATTTAACTCTTATGTATTTTAAGCATTATATGATTTTAGTTGGCAAATTATTAAATATTATTGGATTTGTTGTTACATATTATTGGTGCAATTCAAAGCTTACTGAAATTGATGATGGAGCTGATAGAATTTGGAAATGACATTCTCTTAGGCTTGCTGAAATTGAGGAATTGTGTTCTTTCTACTGTTGGGAATCCCCGGGCTATAAGAAAACGAAAACAGCTGAAGCGAGCCCGAAACGAGATTCCTAATTCAACAAGGACTGACTTACAAAGAATACAAGGGATGTGATATGGGCAGTACCTTATCAAGCAACCTTTAGAAGCGGTCGATGATGAAGACGTGCAAGGGTCCGTCCTCTGCAATCGTGCACACACGGACTCCTTGAATCCTCTCCAATCTCCGCGCTGGGTGCTAGCCCCGGAAGATGAGATCCACACCTCTAGCCTTCTCAACTTGCACCACTGCCAAGGAGAAGAAGGGATGTTGGCGACAAGGAGTGGGTAGCATTGCCACTTGTCCCAACCTTTGATGCCGAAAAACTTTTATTGTTGTCACCTCCTAGACCCTCACGCCAAGGAGCAGAGGGAAGGCGACAACTAGAGACAAGAGAAGAGTCTAGTACAAAAGAATCTCCCAGGTGGGCCTCTCTATTTATAATAGCAGAGCCAGATGCACACTGGAGATACTTCCCATGTGGGATAAAGAGCATAGGCGCCTACTCACAATTAAGCGTCATGGGTTCGAATCCCTGCATACGCAATTAATTGTAAATTACGCCCAAGCATAGGCGCCTACTCACAATTGTTGGGGTATGCCCTTAAGGCTAATGTTTGAGGCCTTGGGATTCTATCAGTATCATGTATATAAACTCTTATGTTTATAAAGGCAACGGTTGTTATTCAGTATGTTACATTGTCTGCTGCAATAAGTGTGCTTCTGAATAATGTCTCAATGCTGTTCAGCTAGGCTGACAGGCTGTAATGTCCTTAGTCGAGATATCTTGGTGAACATGAGACAGCCTTGATATGATTGAGACTAATATGTGTTCTAATCTTATAGGATGCTTCGAGCATGGAATAAGATGTAGACTCATGGGTACATTGGATGTACTGGACAGACCCTACTAGGATATTCAATTGCTTGTCACAATGTGAATAATCCTTGTTTACATCAAGTGGCACATGTCCTCTGACTTGAGATCACTTGTGTTTCTAAATGATGATTGTCATTGTTTTGAGGTAGTTCAATATCATTTGAAACATAATGTTTATAGACTATCTTGGATAATGATCATGAGTCAGGTTAGGACACTAGTGATAGATATAGGATTGCCGTCTCCTTGTTTAAGGAGTGTGATGTTCTAAAGGGGCCCGCCTAAATGAGATGATTGAGAAAGTGTATGGCCATACCCAGGTGACTATGTTCATCTGATCTAATCATGCTCATCATATTGGAGCTACAAGCTTGACACGCTTGTCCAATAAGAACATCCAGTGGCAAAGGAAACATGTATGCCTCGTGAAGTGAATTCACACTTGTGCTGTGGTTTGGGTGTAGTCTTGGAAGACTCTTTCCTTTATATCGGGAGACAGTGATGTGTTGCTAGATACCCCTCACTGATCGTGATAACGTAAGTTATCGTTACCGACATTTAAAGGAAACCCTCAGGGTCGCACAATTTGATGATATGGCTTACTTGAGTCAGATCGTGTGGACTGAATTGTTTGGGTTCAGTTTAAAGGGATTTAATCTCTGATTGTAAGTGAGATCTGGTCTGATCATGTTTGATTGATTAGGGCTTGAGATCGGTAAGCTTCGATCGAGAGAGTTGATGCTAGATCAGTGAGATCAGAAGCATCAGGAGATGAACGGTTAGATCTGGAGCCTTAGGGTTTGATATGATCTAGACCAAGTGGCTTGGGTTAATTGGTCTTTGAACCAAACCAATTTTGAACCAAACCAATTTGAACTGGTTCACATGTGTGAACGCATGGTTCAAGTCATGAAGGCGTCGGTTATGAGATCATGAAGGCGCATGGCTTCCATTTATGGTAAGTCATCAAGGCCTCTTCTCAAAAACGCCAAAACGCCAAAGAGGTTACTCACTTCACTTGGCTTCTTGCACTTTCGTGTAGAGAAGAGGTGGACGAATAGAGGAGCTCTCGGCCAAGCAAGCATCTCATCTCTCATCCCTTCCATTCGACAAGGATACTTGAAGATCTTTGCTAGCACAAAGATCAACAAGAAGAAGCCATCTCTCTTCTTGTGTGCGGTACCTTTGGAGAAGAAGCATTTGATTCTTTCTCTTCCAAGCCGCCTCCTTATTCATGGCTATGGTAAGATCACTTGTCGATCTTTGCAAGTCATTTCAAGTTGATCATATGAATATCACATGAGATCCTTTGAAACCCTTGCTTCCGTTGCAAAATGAAAAATGCGCCACCAATTAGGGTTTCGCTCCCCCTTGAAGGGGACTTTCAATTGGTATCAGAGGATGCGGTTATTGCTTGTTCATATGATTGCTTGATCTTCATGTTTGATCCATGAATGCCCTTATGAGTAGATCTAATGGTTGATTACATGCCTAACTACATGCTTATTGTTGTTAATATGATGTATCTTGGCGCATGTATCATGTATGCGCTTGTTGTGGTTTGTTTTCTTAAAACTTGATCACTTGCGCGCCCCATATTAGATCTAAGCGCCCACTATAAACCCTTAGACAGGTTGATGGGGTTGAAGTCATCTTCTAGGTAGGATCCAAATAGTCTGATCAGACCATCTGACAGCCTAGATGGGTTGACCAGATAGCACCTGTGCGCAAGCACGAGGTGGCTATAGGTCGACTGCATCAAGGGCGTGTAGCGAGGTCTGGTTGAGACAACCTATGAACGCACATGAGTTAGGCCCGGGGTCACACCCGCTTGCCAGAACTCATGAGGGTTGTTCAGCCCTTGGCGCATGCATGGTTGACCATTAGGTCAACTCAAGTCAGTTAGGACTTGGTGCATGCAAGGGCAGTGGATCTGACTAGATGAATGAGTGGATCCCTATCAATGGACCGTTGTAAGGTTGTAGGGCACTTAAGAAAATTAAAATTGATGCCAATGGGTTTTCAAAAATTTTATTTTCTTGTTAAATGGATCACATGTTGAGTGGATGCCATGTGCTTGTTTATTTCATCTTATGTGGGTTGCCCTTTTAATGTCTGCTGTGCTGGGGCCTGCGAGCCTAGATTAAAATTGTAAATTAATTTATATTGTGATCTGCGCATCCCTTTTATTTAATTTATAATGTGTAATTGACCTGCGAGTCAATCATGTCTAGATAGATTAAATTGTAAGTTTAATCAGACATGAGCACAGAGCACAGTTGGCAGAGGCGCATGCAGCAAAGGCTTGACCAGGTGGGAGGTCTAGGGTTCGACCCTATGACAGGCGCATCTACCTGGTGGGTGCACCTGAGCTGCAGAAGGCGCTTAGGCCCTGGTCTGGGCCAGATGAGAGGCAAAAGACCCAAGAAGAGCTAAAGTGAAGACTTAAGTTAACTTAAGGTCTTACTTAGGGTTAATGGGCTTTTACCACATAAGATCAGCATGCTTTCTACTTATCGTTTATAATTAGAATTGCATGATTTATTCATCTTCTGCTATCACCATAGGGTTTGCATGATAGTTAAGAAGATAAAAGACCGTTAAAATCCAACGCTAAAATATCAAGCTCGATAGCCTTCTGACGCGAAACCTCACTGTTCTGACTATCGTTGGAGCCGTGTTGTACCCACTCAGTGGGCACGTCCATCTATCTTCAGACGGTGTGTGATTTCACCTGCGTGTTACAGAGAAGGGATTTATCGCTTCTCGTTGCTCAGCATAGCACGTGGTGGTCCAGGGAGTAGGTCAGGTCAGCTTGACCATGTAGGCTACATACTGAGCATATGTGAGCTATATGGAGGCAGCCATCTGAGGGATCAGAGACTGTGTTGTACCAACTCAGTTGGCACAGTCTGCTGGATTGCCCAGATGAAGGGGAATCGCACGGGTTGGCGATTGGTAGGGACTGCCTACCAGAAATTAGTGCTTGTACTCTCTGTGCATCTTATCTCGCCTGAGCGGGACGCGGAGACCAAGTATGAAATCTGGATCCCATCTCACTAAAAGAGTGTTGCTCTTTCGGGCTGTTTTGCTGGATTTTTCAGCCAGATAAAATAGTGAGAAAAGAATCATTCTTAAGTCCTGGATTGATTCTAAACATTGATACTGACCTTGCTGTTCTTGCATTGTTGTAGATTCCTGCAGCAACGAACACCATGAGCTTCAATGTGCGATCCCTATTGGAAAGGGAGAAGTTTGCTGGGGCCAAACTTCTCAGACTGGTACGGACACCTTAAGATTGTTCTTAAGGCAGAGAGGAAACTGTATGTCCTCGAGACGGCTGTACCGCCTCAACCCGCTGCGAACGCCGCAAGGGCGGTTCGCGATGCCTATGAAAAGCATGTCAATGATAGCATTGATGTTGCTTGCCTGATGCTTGCGTCTATGACGCCACAGCTGCAGCGTCAGCATGAGGATATGTCTGCTATAGAAATTATAGCAAACCTCAAGATGCTGTATGCTGCACAGGCGAGGACTGAACGCTATAATCTGACCAAGCTTTTCTTTCAGAGCAAACTGGCTGAAGGGAGTCCAGTGGGAGCTCATATGCGCAAGATGATTGGGCACAAAGAGGCTCTAGAAAAACTGGGGCATACCATCAATCAGGAGCTTGCTGTAGACATTATTCTGCAGTCTCTCCCGGCCTCCTTCGATGCGTTCATTATTAATTTTAATATGAACAAGATCGACTGTACTCCGGCAGAGTTGCTGAATATGCTCTTGACTACAGAGGAAACTCTAAAGGGAAAGCCTTCAACCTCTGTCTTGATGTTTCCTTCCAGGAACAAGAAGAAGGGGAAGAAGGGCAAGGCCCCTGTCAAGAACTACAGCAAGGCTCTGAAACAAAAGGTCAAGCGGTCGAAGGACAATAGGTGTTTCCATTGTGGCCAGCTGGGTCACTGGAAAAAGGACTGTAAAGCGCTCCAAGGAGACAAGAAGGGAAGCATCGCTTCTGGCTCAGGTATTTTTGTGACTGAGGTCATGTTTTCTTCTTCTATTTCATGGGTGTTGGACACTGCATGTGGAGTTCACATTTGTTCAAATGTACAGGAACTCAAGAGAAGAAGACAGGTGGGACAGCATGAGGTGGACCTACGAGTTGGAAACGGGGCACGGGTTGCTGCTGTTGCTGTAGGGGTTTATTACATCTCATTACCATCTGGACTTGTACTAGAACTGGACAATTGTTATTTTGTTCCAAGTATTACAAAAAATATTATCTCTATTCCTGCTCTTGTCAGGAAAGGATTTTCCTTTGAATGCAATATTTCAAAGTGTGTAATTTCTTATGATAATATTGTTTATGCTTCTGGATCAATTAACAATGGGTTATTCATGTTGGACATGGAATGTTCTATACAAAACATTGATAATAAGAAAGCCAAGTATGCTGATGACAGCGCCTTGCTATGGCATAGTCGTTTAGGCCATATTAACAAGAAACGTATTAAGCGGTTGCATGATCATGGACTGCTGGGATCATTCTCCTATGAGGAGATTGATACATGCAAAGCTTGTTTAATGGGTAAAATGACGAAGGCTCCTTTTTCTCACAAAGGTCAAAGGGCTTCAGGTTTACTTGACCTTATACACAGTGATGTGTGTGGGCCATTTAGTAAACATGCCAGAGGTGGCTATTCGTATTTCATTACCTTTACTGATGATTTCAGTAGGTATGGATATGTCTATCTAATGAGACATAAGAGTGAATCTTTTGACAGGTTCAAAGAGTTCAAAAATGAAGTACAGAATCAGCTAGGCCAAAATATCAAGGCACTTCGTTCTGATCGAGGTGGAGAATACCTAAGTCGAGAGTTTACTGACTATCTGAAGGAGTGTGGGATTATCTCACAGCTCACTCCGCCAGGAACACCGCAATGGAATGGTGTGTCCGAGAGGAGGAACAGAACCTTACTAGATATGGTTCGTTCTATGATGAGTCAGGCTACTCTACCTTACTCCTTTTGGGGATTTGCACTGGAAACAGCTGCAAAGATACTAAACCGAGTGCCATCCAAGGCAGTTTCTAAGACTCCATATGAGCTATGGTATGGGAAACAGCCGAGCTTGACATTTATTAAGATCTGGGGTTGCGAGGCTTATGTCAAAAAGCTCGCCTCTGGGAAACTAGAGAGCAGATCTGAGAAATGTGTCTTTGTCGGTTACCCTAAGGAAACTAAGGGTTATTATTTCTACGATCCCAAAGAGAACAAAGTATTTGTTGCTCGGACGGCAGTTTTTCTTGAGAAGGAATTTCTTCTGCAAGAAGCCAGTGGGAGAGAAATAAAGCTGGATGAGAATCCAGAGGAAGGACAAAGTAGTCAAGCACAGTTGGATGAGCCTGAGCCGGTAGAACAGGTTATTGAACAACCTGAGGCTCAGATATCACAGGAACCGCGAAGATCGGGAAGGATCCGTCGACAGCCTGAGCGCTATGACGGAGTCTACATCATTGATAATGATGAACCCCTCACTTATGCGGATGCGGTCAGTGGACCGGACTCAGCTAGATGGCTTGAAGCTATGCGAGCCGAGATGGACTCCATGTCAGATAACCAGGTCTGGGATTTGGTTGATCCGCCTCCGGGAGTAATCCCTACAGGCTGTAAATGGATCTTCAAGAAGAAGATTGACATGGATGGTAACGTAGTTACCTATAAAGGCAGGCTAGTTGCGAAAGGTTTCAAACAAATCTACGGGATAGATTATGATGAAACTTTCTCTCCTGTAGCCATGTTCAAGTCTATTCGGATTCTTTTCGCGATAGCAGCATATTACGATTATGAGATCTGGCAGATGGATGTGAAGACCGCTTTCCTTAATGGAAAACTGGATGAGGATGTGTATATGACACAACCTGAAGGTTTCACTAATCCATCAGATCGTCATAAAATATGCAAGTTAAAGAAGTCCATTTATGGACTTAAGCAAGCATCTAGAAGCTGGAATATTCGTTTTGATGAATCAATCTGTGAATTTGGTTTCATCAAGAATGAAGATGACCCGTGTGTATATAAGAGGTTTAGTGGGAGCGTAATTACTTTCCTAGTCCTCTACGTCGATGATATCTTAATCATTGGAAACGATATTCCTGAACTGCATGCTGTTAAAGCATGGTTAAGAAAATGTTTCCAGATGAAAGATTTAGGAGAAGCAGCCTATGTATTAGGTGTGAAGATCTACAGGGATAGATCTAAGAGGCTTCTCGGGCTGTGCCAAAGTACTTACATCGATAAAGTCCTGGAGAGATTCCATTTAGAGAATTCTAAAAGAGGATATCTTCCAGTCAGACATGGTCTGAATCTTTCAAAGAGTCAGTGTCCACAAACACAGACTGAGAAAGATGAAATGGACAATATGCCTTATGCTTCGGCTATTGGGTCTATTATGTATGCGATGTTATGTACTCGCCCAGACGTCGCTTACGGGTTAAGCGTGACCAGTCGATTCCAAAGTAATCCAGGTCAGGCACACTGGATTGCGGTCAAGAACATTTTAAAATATCTACGGAGGACCAAAGATATGTTCTTGATATATGGTGGTCAGGAAGAACTCAGTATTGAAGGATATACTGACGCTTCGTTCCAGTCGGACCAGGATGATTTCCGATCGCAATCAGGCTATGTTTTTAGCTTGAATGGAGGAGCAGTTGTGTGGAAAAGTTTCAAACAGTCTATTGTTGCTGATTCCACAACAGAATCCGAGTATGTTGCAGCCTCGGAAGCATCCAAGGAGGCAGTGTGGATTCGTAAGTTCATTCAGGAACTTGGTGTCGTTCCTTCGAGTGCAGATCCTTTGGTTATCTTCTGTGATAACACTGGAGCAATCGCACAAGCAAAGGAACCACGGTCGCACCAGAAGTCCAAGCACATATAGAGATGGTTTCACTTGATCCGGGAGATCATTGATCGTGGTGAGATCAAAATCTGCAAGGTTCATACAGATGACAATCTGGCTGACCTGCTTACCAAGCCTCTGGCGCAGCAGAAGCATGAGAAGCACTGTAATAATATGGGTTTGAGGTTTCTCAACCATTAGATTAAGTGCAAGTGGGAGATTGTTGGGGTATGCCCTTAAGGCTAATGTTTGAGGCCTTGGGATTCTATCAGTATCATGTATATAAACTCTTATGTTTATAAAGGCAACGGTTGTTATTCAGTATGTTACATTGTCTGCTGCAATAAGTGTGCTTCTGAATAATGTCTCAATGCTGTTCAGCTAGGCTGACAGGCTGTAATGTCCTTAGTGGAGATATCTTGGTGAACATGAGACAGCCTTGATATGATTGAGACTAATATGTGTTCTAATCTTATAGGATGCTTCGAGCATGGAATAAGATGTAGACTCATGGGTACATTGGATGTACTGGACAAACCCTACTAGGATATTCAATTGCTTGTCACAATGTGAATAATCCTTGTTTGCATCAAGTGGCACATGTCCTCTGACTTGAGATCACTTGTGTTTCTAAATGATGATTGTCATTATTTTGAGGTAGTTCAATATCATTTGAAACATAATGGTTATAGACTATCTTGGATAATGATCATGAGTCAGGTTAGGACACTAGTGATAGATATAGGATTGCCGTCTCCTTGTTTAAGGAGTGTGATGTTCTAAAGGGGCCCCCCTAAATGAGATGATTGAGAAAGTGTATGGCCATACCCAGGTGACTATGTTCATCTGATCTAATCATGCTCATCATATTGGAGCTACAAGCTTGACACGCTTGTCCAATAAGAACATCCAGTGGCAAAGGAAACATGTATGCCTCGTGAAGTGAATTCACACTTGTGCTGTGGTTTGGGAGTAGTCTTGGAAGACTCTTTCCTTTATATCGGGAGACAGTGATGTGTTGCTAGATACCCCTCACTGATCGTGATAACGTAAGTTATCGTTACCGACATTTAAAGGAAACCCTCAGGGTCGCACAATTTGATGATATGGCTTACTTGAGTCAGATCGTGTGGACTGAATTGTTTGGGTTCAGTTTAAAGGGATTTAATCTCTGATTGTAAGTGAGATCTGGTCTGATCATGTTTGATTGATTAGGGCTTGAGATCGGTAAGCTTCGATCGAGAGAGTTGATGCTAGATCAGTGAGATCAGAAGCATCAGGAGATGAACGGTTAGATCTGGAGCCTTAGGGTTTGATATGATCTAGACCAAGTGGCTTGGGTTAATTGGTCTTTGAACCAAACCAATTTTGAACCAAACCAATTTGAACCGGTTCACATGTGTGAACGCATGGTTCAAGTCATGAAGGCGTCGGTTATGAGATCATGAAGGCGCATGGCTTCCATTTATGGTAAGTCATCAAGGCCTCTTCTCAAAAACGCCAAAACGCCAAAGAGGTTACTCACTTCACTTGGCTTCTTGCACTTTCGTGTAGAGAAGAGGTGGACGAATAGAGGAGCTCTCGGCCAAGCAAGCATCTCATCTCTCATCCCTTCCATTCGACAAGGATACTTGAAGATCTTTGCTAGCACAAAGATCAACAAGAAGAAGCCATCTCTCTTCTTGTGTGCGGTACCTTTGGAGAAGAAGCATTTGATTCTTTCTCTTCCAAGCCGCCTCCTTATTCATGGCTATGGTAAGATCACTTGTCGATCTTTGCAAGTCATTTCAAGTTGATCATATGAATATCACATGAGATCCTTTGAAACCCTTGCTTCCGTTGCAAAATGAAAAATGCGCCACCAATTAGGGTTTCGCTCCCCCTTGAAGGGGACTTTCAACAATTAAGCGTCATGGGTTCGAATCCCCACAGACATAATTAATTATAAATTGCACCCAAGCTTATTAATTAGCTAAGAGAAGAATTCTCCTGCCAACTAATAAAATATCATCTCCTCTATAAAAGTCTCAATGCATCAGTTCCCCAAAAGATCCGAATCACACAATGATTCGATCAGAGGCTAAACGATCAGTATGAGAACTCGAGTGTCAAGGTGTGCGGCCCTATAGGTTCTTCAGACATTGGCAGTGATGACTAAATCATCACAAGCAATGAGTGGCACTTAGCAGTACATCATTGCTACCCAAGTCATCAGAATGGTGTCATCATCGACATCCCCTAAAACCGCGACAAAGTACAAGTGCAGCCTTGTCCTTTTGCCAACTGATGTCCAGATTGGGCAAGTGTGTCACACTTGTTAATCCCAATAATATGGCATGACTAAATCAGGTTCTCACCTGGGTATGGCCGTACACTTTCAGTCATTCATATAGGGCGCCATGGACAATCAAGCTTCCCCGTAAGGAAAGGGCAAATCCTCTATTGGCACATTGAATCCCTCATGTAGGTTATGACATACCTAATGACAACCGTTATGACTTCCCTTTTACGGCGAAGCGTTAGTTGCATCAAAGTACACCAATCACTATATAGAGATACCAATGCCCTCAAGTCTAGGACAAGCGCAACTCTGTCACTGTGATATTCATCTCGTGACACGGAGATGAATCCTCAAGGCAGGTCGATCTAGTATATCTCCCTTGATATACCCATATGCCTGCGTTAGCAACCCGTGCTCAACCAGTGCATATACCGGTCTCAAGTGAATCATAGCTGTCCCATATCTACTATGATTCTCGACCAGGGATAAACACAGAGACTAGATAAAATCTATCTCTTAGGGACATTGTATATGCAAATGTACATATGCGCAGATGTACAAACTTGCATGACAACGACAATGCCAGGATAACTCATCTATTAACTAGATGTGATACACATATCCCAATGGACCATCCTGAGGTCCTAGGGCATAAACATTAACAGCTACAACGCAGTTGGAATTTATAATTTGCTATTTGGATGTGTTAAAACTTTGGAACCGCTGAAAGTTTTCTTAGAAGGTTGAAAATGTAACTTCTGTGTAGTCAACAAATTATTATTGGATTTGTTATTATATATTAGTATTTGGAGCCATTAGAGGCTTGGAGCTGCTGGAATTGATGTTGAAGCTACAGGATTGCTAAAATTGATGCTAAAGCTATTTGCTATTGATCCTGCTGAAATTGATGCTAAAGTTATTTGCTATTTGGAATTTTGGAAATTATAAGAAATGTTATGTTTCTTGTATTTTATATGTGTTGCTTGTTTATTCATGTAGATACTTAGTGAAATTATAGGAAATTATAAGAATTTCCTATTTAGAATTATAGGAAATATTATGTATTTTGTATGTGTTGCATGTTAATGTATTTGTTATTTTTTCAGGTAGATACTTAATGAAATGGTGGTGAAATTATTATTTTATTTTGGGATTTCAGAAGTTTTTTAAAATAAATTATGGGAGTTCAATCTAACTCCCAAATTATAATTTAGTATCGGTACCAATACCTAAAAAATATATTTCATAAGTTCGCTACCAAAAGTAAAATATTGGTACCAAAATCCCAAATGCGGTAGCAGGTGGAAAAGACAGGAGCTAGGGGAACGGAGAGCATGGATGAGACAGCACATACAGTGCTACCATTTTAGGATTTTAACAGAAAAAAATGGAACGTAACGGTTTGTGTAATATAGAGATAACAAAAAATCTATTATTTAGCTACGTTCTAGTCCGGCTAGAGACTCGCTGTCAAACCTGGATGATTTTGGCCCGGGCTGGACGGCAGCTGGGCCTAGGCGTGGGCCCAAGGCCCGATCCACGTCTCCTTGAGCGGGTCTGCTTGAGGCGGATCCGGGCGGCGGAGGCGCGGAGGTGCAACCCGGATCCTGCCCGTCACCCGCGAGACGCGCGCGCGAAGGCACGAGGCGACGGCTTCACCGTCCTGAGGCAGCGTCCCATCCGCAGTATGGATGTAGGTGGCGGCAGCATAGGAAAAGGGGCATAGGCGTGTGACGAAAGATGACCATGAGATCTCTAGGACGTGATCTTCCCTCCGCGGACGAGAGTCGACGAGCGACGATCTCCACCCGGACGCGGCTCCTTTCTGGCGACTCGAGGCGACAAGCTCCCTTCTGATGAGAGCTACGTCCGTGTCCAGCTTCCCCACTAGTCGAGCGACGAGCTAGCGGCAGCATTTCCTCCTCAGACGCGGCGGCGACAAGGAGTCCGCAGAGGCGGCGGACGGAGGTCCGCCGCATTCTCCTTCCTTCAGGCAGAGATCTTGAGTAGAGGTCGCCAACGGGCCGGCATGGCCCGTTGACCAAGTCAACGGGCCACGGGCGGCCCGTGGCCTGGCTCGGGTCGAGCTGGGCTGAGGTATCACGGCCCGTGGGCCGGGCCAAGCACGGCACGCGGGCCGGGCTAGGCACGACACGGGCATATGTTTTTATAGTATAAAATTACCATTTTAGCCCCTTTTAATAATTAAAAATAAGGGATAAATATGTAAATATACACCTAATTCATCCCTATAAATTGACCCCCCCCAACCCTCTCATTTCTTCACACAAGTTTTCAATTAGCTTTGGAATAATTTCTCATTCTCTCTTAATCTCTTTTCTAAGTCTTGATTTTCAATTAGTTTCTTAATTGAACTCAAACTTAAGCCTCTTTCTAGCCATCAAGAATTCAATGCTCTTTCGGTCTAGACTAGCCATTTTTCTCTATGCCTCGTGCTCACCACGTGACTAGACGTGGAGAAGATCAAGTAAGTATTAAATTAATTTACTTTTATAATATAATTATCACGTGGTGAGCATGAGGCATAGAGAAAAATGACAGATAATAGAAGGGTAAAGATAATTATCATTCTGCCAAATTCTCATCGTGAAATCTTCCTTACGTCTACCTTAAATTTCTTTAATGCTGATCAATAGAGAATCACTATTTTAAGTATTATCGAACGTGTTAGTCAAATCATACGAATTGATGTATTTAGGTTTGAAGAACACTTTATCCACTTATTTGAACGTGCAAGACAAGAATTTTTGACTTCTCCCTCCCCTTCTGGGGTTGAGATTGAGATAGAGGTTGAGGACTTTGAAATAAGTGATAGTGAGGAGGACAGTGATAATATCAACGATGAGCCGAAGCAATATATCGAAACAAATCATGCACAAGAGTCACTTGAGTTTTTTCTTGTTGAAGAAGGAGGTAGAGCTGAAAACATGGAGTGTGCAATATGCATAGAGAAGATGGAGCATGGTGAGCAAGTATGTTTAACACAATGCTCGCACATCTTCCATAGTAGTTGCTTGCATCGCTGGCTACGGGTCAATTGTTTATGCCCATTATGTCGGCACTTGATTTAAGCTTAAATATATAATTTATGAATATGAAATTTAATCGAGTTCGTTTTAACGGCACGGCTTGTGTTGTTAGTGTTGTTTATAAATAAATAAATATTAATTTAATAAATATTAAAATTAAAATGGTATATTTTTAAAATAAAATAAAATAATTAATTAAATAATAATTTAATATTTTAAAAAAAAATTGTGCAAAATACATAATTCTCAATTTCTCATTTTTTTTATTTTTTTTTATTTTATATAATTTAATTAATTAATATTTTGTTTATTTTTTAAATTTATTTTAATGAAGCGGGCCAAAGTCGGCCCGTGGGCCAAACTCAGCCCATTTGCCACATTCGGGCCGGGTCAGGCACGGCCCGTTGGGCCAGATCCGGCCCGCAGGCGGATTTCGGCCAATGGGCCAGTTTCGGCCCGCGGGCCGGATCCGTGCCCAGTAACCACTAGAGTCGTGCCTGGGCCGGCACGGCTAATCGTGCCGTGTGTCGTGTCGGGCCCAGACATTTCTCCGCTGTGCCGTGCCTAGCACGGCACGATTGGAAACGGGTCGTGCTAGGCACGACCCGCCAGGAACCTGGCCCGGGCACGGCCCATGGCCACCTCTAATCTTGAGGGTGTCCCGGTGAGCGCTCGCGTCGCCTGCCAGATCCGTCGCCGGCCTAGGGCCTGCCCACAGGGGAAGAGCTGCTCGCCTCTTCTGCCCTCAGCCTCGTCGTTGGCGCCCCTCTAGACGCCGGGAAGTCGTCGATTGGAGGTGGGAAAGGCAGCCGAATAACTCGCCGGGAAAACACTGGAAACGACGTTGGAGAACACGGGAAGCTTAGGGAAATTTTCACTGGTTATTTCTCCACAATCCAGTTACATAAAACCCCACTTCCTTCTCCCTATACACAGATCTACAAGCTCTTAACTTGCCCTCGTCGTCTGACCTCACCGTCACTGGAATGCTCGCTAGGATGCTCTCGAGATCTCCGCCTGAAGGAAGGAGAATTCGGTGGACCTTCGTCTGCCGCTCGAGGAAGGGCACCGCCGCCTCTGGGGACTCCTCATCGTCACCGCGTCCTGAGGAGGAAATGCTGCCGCTAGCTTGTCGCTCGGCTAGCGGGGAAACTAGACATGGACGTAGCTCTCATCGGGAAGGAGCTCGTCGCCTCGAGTCACCAGAAAGGAGCTGCGTCCGGGAGGAGATCGTCGCTCGTTGACTCTCGTCCATGGAGGGAAGATCATGTCCTAGAGATCTCGTAGTCAGCTTCCGTCAGACGCCTATGCCGCTTTTCCTATGATGCCGCCGCCTACACCCATACTGCGGATGAGACGCTACCTCGGGACGGTGAAGCCGTCGCCTCCATTGCCTCGTGCCTCTGCACACGCGTCTCGCGGGTGACGGGCTAGATCCGGGTCGCGCCTCCGTGCGTCCGCCGCCCAGATCCGCCTCTAGCAGACCCGCTTAAGGAGACGTGGATTGGGCCTTGGGCCCATGCCCAGGCCCAGCTGCCGTCCAGCCCGACCCAGAATCGTCCGAGTTTGACAATCCTCCCCCGGCCGAGCTGGACGTCGCCCTCGACGTCCGCTGCGTCCATCATCCTCCGCGTCTGCTGCCTCTGATGTGGCTGATTCGAGACTCTGCCCCTCTCAGCATCGTCTCCGCCATGTGTGCTATCATCCCTCACTGACCACCGGCAGTGGATGATCGCACTGGGGAGGTGGAGGAGCTCGCCTACACCCGCGCGGGGTCCATCGCCCGCTGCGTCTCCCGTGCACCAGAAGCTTGGCTCGTCACCACCATCGCACCGATAGTCACCGTTTGCTCCGAGCCTCGCCGGGGCGCTGCTGGTGTCGTCAGCCGACTCCTGGACCGCCATCGTCGCGATCCGCTCCCAGCTCGGGCAATCCCGCATCTAATGTGGGCCCTGGCATAGGAAGCACGCCAATGGCCCCCGCCGCTTCGGTGCTCTCTTAGCTGGTCGAGTGGACTCCTGTCATCGCTGTGGATGCGCCGGCTGGCCTTCGCCTTGCCGTGGAGGGTGCCGTGCTCGAGGTGGTTCTCTCGCCCTCGTCGGAGAGCCGCCATTCGGGGGCGACGTCAAAGCCCTCGGTGAAGTCGGCCTCGATGCCCTCGAGTCCACCAGCCCCTCGTCCACTGCCGCAATCTCTCTCTAGTCCCGCGGAGAGTGTCGCCGGACCTCTGCCTCGGCCCATGGCTGCAGATGCCGGAGGAATGTGTGCCGTCGGTGCGCCTCCGACATATCCGGGATCTCCAGCATCAACGCCGAGTACGCTTGGACATACTCCTAGATGGTGCGGGTGTGCCGGAGCTCGTCCACCGCGTCTCTCGCCTGGTCCACCGAGTTCCCTGGAAGGAACTGTCGCTGCAGCTCCTCCCAGAAAACATCCTAGGTCCACGCCGCTGCTCTCGACGTTGATCCAGCTGTGGTCCGCCACCACAGCTTCGCGTCGGCTGTCAAGTAGGCCGCTCAACCAAATGGGCACTTATTAGGGAATGGAGGTTGAGATCCTCATAAAAGAGACATACGGATTAAGTTTAGAATTAATATAAAATATAAAAAAAATTAATCTTATATTATAATAAGATATTTAGGGTAACATATAATTACGTGTGAACCTATTTATAATTATAATTAGATACTATAAATTATTAAATTCAGTGAGTCATAGGCCCAATTTAAGTTAATTACTGTTCCGAGTCTATGCTTGCTTCCGACCAAACAATTTATAAATAATATGCGCCCACCAATTTAGAAATCAAATGTGCCGACGGCGTCTTAGCGACATTGTATAACCATTTATAATTATCTAATATAATCAGAAAAAAAACTCTGCATGGTCCGTGCACACCTCTATTTTTGCAAGTCGTTCTGCCGCCGTCCGATCTGCTATCATCTGGTCTTCTCTGACCGCATTTGGACCGAAGCTTGAGCTGGAGATTGGACGGGCGGAGTCGCCCACGAAAATAGTTTGGGTGACGTGTAGCCTCCTTAGCTTAGTAAGAGAATGGCAGTTCGGTAATTATATGCCCGGCCGACTCCACTGCCCTTAAAATCCCATCGCCAACAACTCCGCTTTCTTTTCCTTTTCTCCCTCCTCTCTCCGCCCACTGGAGCCGGCGGCGATGGGTGGGGGAAACGCCTCCGGAGACGATGCTGCCCTAGTCGCCGGCGACGAATCTGCTGCATCTTGCCCGATCCAGATCCTCCCCCTGGACGTGCTCCACAACGTCCTCGGCCGTCTCACCCTCCGCCAGGCAATCGCCTGCCGCCCCGTCTGCCGCCTCTTCCTGGACGCACTCTCCTCCCCTCCTTTCCTCTCTTCCCTCCCCTCGCTCCGCCTCCTCGCTCTCCGCCACCCACGCGCGGCCGCTTCGCTTCACCCCTTTCTTCACGTCTTTGACTCTTCTCAGCGACGCTGGCTCCGGCTCCCTCTGTCCTTTCTCCCCTTCCCGTCTCCCTCTCCCGTCACAGCTTCTCCCTCTCTCCTTTACCTCTGGGTCGAAACTGCTGCTTCCTCCGCCGCCGCCGCCGCCAAGAACCACGCCAAGTCCCTTGTCGTCTGCAACCCCCTCACAGGTTCGTACCGCCTCCTCCCCCCTCTTGGTTCCGCTTGGTCTCGCCACGGCACGGTCCTCGCCGGTCCCAACGGCGCTGTCGTTGTCGTTACCGAACTCGCTGCGCTATCCTACGCGCCGGGTCCAGATCGCTGGCTCAAGTTTCCTCTCAGCCTCCCCTCAAAACCTCGGAGTCCAATCATGATGGCCGGCGCCGTCTTCGCCCTCTGTGACGTCGGTGCCCCCTGGCGGAGCCAGTGGAAGCTCTTCTCCTGCCGCCTTCGCGACCTCGGCAGCCCCCGAGCCTGGGCCCCACTCGAGCGGCACGAGTGGGGGGACGTATTCGACATCTTTAAACGGCCTCGGCTACTCCCAGGGGCCGGCGGCGGCCGACTTTTGATGATTGGAGGGCTGAGGTCGTCGTTCGTACTGGAGGCGCCGTGCTCGACGGTGCTAATCCTAAGGCTGGATCTGGCAACGATGGAGTGGGATGAAGCGGGTAGGATGCCTCTGGAGATGTATAGGTGCTTTGGAGGTGGAGTCTCCAGCCATTTGGAACTGGCGGCTGTTGGGGCTGCTGCAGCTGGTGGTAATAATAAGGTAAAAGTCTTTGGTGGAGATGGGAAGGTCTGGTTTTCCGGCAAGAGGGTGAGAGGGAAGCTGGCAATGTGGGAAGAAAAGGAGGTGGGAAAGAGTGGGGGTGGTGTTTGGAGTTGGGTGGATGGTATCCCAGGGTACCCGGAAGGAATGTACAGAGGCTTTGTCTTCGACGCGGGATTCACCTCAACACCTTGAGCAAGTCATAGGAGATGAGATATCAGATGGTGAGATCTTCTACCAAATTTTGCATTGCTCATAATCTTCTTGTTGATGAATTTAAGTTTTTGATCTAACTTTTAGACTACCTTGCCTCTAGAAGGAGGTTGCATCAGGAGCACTGCATTTTATGTTGTCTTTCCTGTATTGTATTGAGATCTAGGAAACAAATTCGAAATAAAAATATATGTTTTGGTGCAAAAGCATTTTGGCTGCTAGAATAATCTTTTGGTTCATCAAGTCCTTGAAATATCAACTGTTGGTGTAGTTGATCTGATGGTATAACTCGTAAACCAGAGATTAGTGTTTATACCGTCTACACTGTTTACTGTATATTTAATAACAGTTTTCATCCAAGTTTGGATTTTCTTAAATATGTGAGAGAAGTCTCCACATGAACAATTTTGCTAACCTGATCGTATTCATTAATCATCACTGATATAATTATCTTGTGGTGCTGCCCTAAAGGAATATTTTAAGGAACATGGGTCTTCTACATGTGAATGAATTAAGGATGTAGAGTTCCGTGTTTATCTTTCTTCAAGTTCATGGGTGTGTGTTAAATGCAGCTAATGAAGTATGGAGTAGTAAAGCAATTTGACAAATTCCTCTTCATTAGGGGTTTCCTGACGTTTGATATTTCTGCTGTTCTCTCTCTGAGATGATATTTCCTAAGTGATTGCTGAAGATGTCTGGCGGCAACTAAGAGCAAGTTTGAAGTAATGAAATTCCTGTTTGAGTTTCTTCTGTCAAATCTTTTATAAATAGAGCCCAAAACTTGTAATTTGGAGAATGGATGATTCGTAAGTTAGGGACCCTAGGGTAGCTGGGTGCATCTATTTCTCAAATAGAGGACTCCGTGGTAGTTGGCACTTGAAGTTTACTCAATTTTGTGCAACCCTTTAAGGCAATGATAAAGTTAGTCTCTTCAAAGCATGGGTGGATAGATTCAAGTTACGTCAAGAAGTCTCTGTACTTGACTGAATATTAATCTTTCCAGATCCTCATTTGTTTGCACTTTGTACATTGGAATCCCCCTTTAGTTTTGTTCAGCTTTCTTTAACACATTGACTTTCTTTTAGTGTGATAACTAAACAAAGTTAGGACTTCACATTTACCACTATTGATGGAGAAGCCAAAAAAGAACCAAGCATGTGAGCTGATGTTTTCTTGATTTTGGGGGTCTACTTTGAGTTATAAAGGAAAATTATTTCTAAAATTTGACATATTAGGCCAACATGGGCAACTGCGAATGCAATAAATTCTGGAATTGTGAAAGTTTTTGTTTGGGGAGTTTCTGAAAATAGTCTTTTCGATTGCATTTCCATACTAAATTAAAACCTGATTGTGAAGTTGTACTAGACGGTATAAGCAATTTTGTGTTGTAAGTTTTATGTCTTTACCCCTTTTTAGCTGGTATTGGTTGAGATGTGGTTGAAGATGCCTGCATCGGCTCTTAACAAAGTGAAGAACTTGTTACTAAGATTTTCTTTGGCCTGTAAAGGTTGTAAACATTTTTGTTGCTGCATCCTGGTTAAGGAGCAAAAGTCAGATCTCTTGTTACTTTGGAATTTGAAATGTTGATTAATTCACTTAATTGAAGGTGCCGACTTTGGAAAGTATTGTCGAACAGACTAGTGAATTGATTAAGCATTAGATGGCTACATGTTAAGTAAGCAATAAGTTGAAGCATGGAGCTTCTGAAAGTAACGCATAATCACTAAAAGAACAATTCTTTCTTTACTTTCAGTAAAATAAGAATTTTTTTTTTCTTTTTTATTTCTTTTGAAAATGTTCTGTGTTCTTCATGAAGCTATCTCTGTTGCTCATCAACATTTCCTGGATGATATATTTGGCGTTCTTATGTTTTGGTGTACTTGCTTCAGCAAATTATGTCAACAAATAGTTGTTGAGATAGATGTGAGATACATAATTGTCTTTGATCTTACGGTTGAGCGTTTAATAGTCAATTTGTTTTAACGAGATAATGCTTCATTCAACCATTTAATTGCTAGGTAATCTAATTTCTTTGATTGTGACAAATGATTGTTGGATAAGTTAGCACAATTTTATCTTACTGTTTTAGCAATCAAACTTAGCGGCTGGGTTGCAAGATGGAATCCTTGATTTTGATTCAATTTTGTCTGTTGTAAGTACAAACTGTGGTGATAAGAAATCAAACTTAGCAGCTGGCTGCAAGATGGAAATCCTTGAAAATCACATTCTTATAATTTGCTTTGTTGATGATCTTTATGGTTTTAAACAAACATGTAGGGCATGTGGTTGATGAATGTTTTGAATCTTTAAATAGGTAGGTAATAGATGCACACAGATTCCTTTTCATTGTGGTGACAGGTTTTGATTTGTGCGCGGCATCCAAATGTGTATTCTGTAACTGATTTCTTTTCTGTGTTTTTTTGTTTTATGTTAGATAGGTTCTGAAGTGGCAAGCTGACTCCCCATCATTCCCTTAGTCATTTTACTCGTCATACTTGTAGTGAATAACACTGAGGATCTAGCATTATGCAATTACAAACAACCGGTGGATAAGAGCATTTGGAGGAACACACAAGGTTTCGCATTTGATCTCCAGTATTCAGAAGTCAAGTGGCTTTGCTGTTGTGCGCCTTGTATTGATCCCTGCAGGACATTTTGGTTCAAGACCTGTAAAAGTGACCTTATAAATTATATTGTTTACTTAACTCAGATTTAGAATCTGAATCGGTGTATTTGGCAACTGAGAACTTGAATAGGATTTGGCTTACCATTGCGTGTTCTATAACATATTTTGAATCCGTTCAAAATCGCTCACTCGAATGCCGATCCCAGTCTTTGTACTAAATTTTTGCCGCTTTTCATATTAAGAGTCTTGAATAAATACTTTTTTTAAATGTTAAAGGTTGGCTACGAGGATATTTTGAGCACGTCTCTTTTACAAAGTTTCTGACTTTCTTTAAAAATTAAAACAATGATTATTTGATACAAAGAGAATCATTTTTGCTCGTACGACTTTGACGTTTGGGTTCCCACGGGAGATACGGATCCGTGGCTGGTTCAAAAATATCATGCTAAATGTTTTTGAGATGACTTTGTGAGCTTCGTGTCCAAATGAAAACGTGGAAGCCTCTTTAGCATTTACAGCTGTGTTTAGTAGGAAAAGATAACGTAACTCAAAAATATATTTATTTTGGTAATTTTAAATAAAACCAAGAAGCTAAACTAGACTAAACTACCTGTTAGAAGTAACAAAATTAAACATTAAATTAAAAGTTCACCGCACACTTTTGGAGAATTAAAAAGGTGACGTTCTGATTTTCACCGATCCAATAGTGGATTAAGTAGACACAGAGGGCCATATGAGTATTGTGTTTACAACATCATAACACTCCTGCATTTTTGCTGAAGGGCACCCCTATGCAAAATTTGTGGAGAAGTGGCATGAGATTCCAAGCACGAATTTTCAAGCAGCTTTGCGCGAATTTTGAAGCAATTCTTACTTAAGTGATGAGATGAACTATATCCTGGCCGCGTTATACAAAAATCCGATACAAACTCGGCCCGTTACACCACCCGAACTAACCGGGGTTAACCCTTTTTTGATTTTCACTACCCGCCCAACCCGCCCGACCCGCTTGAATACTCTATAACCCTAATCTTTTCTCTATCGACCCACTCGAATACTCTCTAACCCTAACTTTGCTATGACGAAAGTTTGCTCGCCCGATCCTCTTCGACGAACTCCGAGACTCTCCGACAGCCTCCGACGACCTAAGACGACCTCCGACAAGATTGGGGATACCCGCTCAAGATTAGGGATACCTGCTCAAATTTTCACTACCCGCCCGACCCGCTATTACTCTCTAACCCTAACTTTGCTGTGACGAAAGTTTTGTCACTCGATCCTCTCCGACGACCTCCGATACTCTTCGACGGCCTCCGACGACCTCTGATACATTGTTGTATACAGCTCTCTTTATACGACTTATTATACCATAAAAATTTACCAAAAGTTAAGGTAAGGTCTCCCTATATTTGCTCACGTGTATTACGTGCCATTTAGGGTATAATGTCGTCATTTGTTTTCTTAATACGTACATTATTGTATTAATGACATAATTTGTTGTATACAACATCACATTTTGGTATAACAGCCCCTTAACATAGTATAACAGCATCCCATTTTGGTATAACAGCTCCTTTACATAGTATAACAACATCCCATTTTGGTATAATAGCCCTAGGGTATAATGTCGTCATTTGTTTTCTTAATACGTACATTGTTGTATTAATGACATAATTTGTTGTATACAGCATCACATTTTGGTATAACAGCCCCTTAACATAGTACGACAACATCTTATTTTGGTATAACATGCCTCAAACATAGTATAACAACATCCCATTTTGGTATAACATGCCTCAAACATAGTATAACAGCATCACATTATGATATAACACGCCTCAAACATAGTATTACAGCATCCCATTTTGGTATAACAGCCCTTAACATAACATTACAACATCACATTTTGGTATAACATGCCTCAAACATAGCATAATAGCATCTCATTTTGGTATAACATGTCTCAAACATAGCATAACAGCATCCCATTTTGGTATAACATGTCTCAAACATAGTATAACAACATCACATTATGGTATAATATGCCTCATACATAGTATTACAACATCTCATTTTAGTATAACATGCCTCAAACATAGTATAACATCATCACTACAGCGTATAACTTCTCAAACTTTTTGTCATTTATTGAATCCTAGAATTTGAGATGGAGAAAGATCAGAATAAGGCAACTTGTTCTGAGATGTTGGGGTGGTCATCGTCAGATGATGAAGGGTATTTATTACCAAACAGCGAAGGTGATGAAGATATAATAGGAACATTTAGAAAGGCAGATGAAATGACATGTATGGAACATGACAAATCAGAAGCTACATCCCAAGTCCCTATAGTTGGTATGACATTTATTAGTGATGATGCAGCATACAAGTTTTATAATGACTATGCTAGAGTAATGGGGTTTAGTATAAAGAAATCTCATCTTGAACGTCGAAAGGATGATAGCTTGAAATAGCATACATATTGTTGTAGCAAACAAGGGATGAGACAAGTTGACCGTAGACATACTGCTAAGAAACACATCCAGAGACCCGCACAAATTGCATGGCTCGGTTAGAGTTCAAGATTGACAAGAATGAATTATACACGTTGTCGAAAGCTGAATTAAACCATAATCATCCCATGACAAGTCCAAATAAGGTGCACATGCTTAGATCTCATAGGAAAATATTGCCATTTCAACATGCACTTATAGACTAGATGACAGAGTCGGGTATGAAGGCCCATCATATATATAATTATTTTAAGTCTGGTGTAAGCGATAATAATGTTGGTTTCATAAGAGAAGATAATAGCAACTATATTCAAAGAAGTAGAAGAAAAGCTTTGGATGACAAGGAAAGCATGGGTATTTTTAGGTATCTAAAGGAAAGATTGGCCAAAGATCCTTCATTTTTTATGCTATTGAAACTTGTGAGGAATCAGAGGAGATGAAGAACTTTTTTTGGGTTGATGGTTAATCTATAATAGACTATGCATACTTTGGAGATGTAGTATGTTTTGATACAACCTTCCAAACAAATGAATACAATATGCCGTTTGCACCAATCGTGGGCGTGAATCACCATAAACAAACAATTATATTCGGAGCTGCATTACTATATGATGAGTCTGCTGAATCATTTATTTGGTTATTCGAGACCTTTTTGGAAGCCATGCATGGTAAGCATCCAGTTACTATTTTCACGGATCAATCAGCTGCGATAGCTAGAGCAATTCAGACGGTGCTACCAAATACAGCACATCGTCTATGTTTATGGCATATATTTCAAAATGCAGCATTACATCTATCTCACGTGATTCATAATAATAGTACATTTGCAAAAGATTTTAAACATTGCATATACGAGCAGTGTATAGTTGATACTTTTGAGAAGCTATGGTAGGATCTTTTACTTAAGTAAAATCTTGTTGAACATCCATGGATGGTAAATATGTGGAAACTACGGTCAAAGTGGGCTGCATGCTATCGAACAGAGACTTTTTTGGCTGATATGACCACAACCCAACGCAGTGAAAGTATGAACCACCATTTTAAAAGGTTTTTTAGAAAGAAATTGAGTTTATTTGAATTTTTAGAACAGTATGACAATGCACTTAGCTTCTTTCGAGAAAAGGAAATAAAGACTGATTTCAAGTCTTGAAATAGTACACCAGCCAATGTAGTTGGGAACATATATAAACAAGTAGCCTCGATCTACACTAAGGTCATGTATAACGAGTTTGAGACATGCTATCAAAGTAGTTTAGATTGCCTTATGTTCTTCATTGGGGCCGAACCACAAGGTATTACATATAAGGTAACCAACGCAGCTTGTGGTAGAGATGAAATGGTCATTTTCAGCCATTCTCCTGTACAAGTTACTTGCTCATGTAAAATGTTTGAGAGCAATGGGATCTTGTGTATGCATGCAATAAAGGTTTTCGCAGCGAACAATGTGATTTCTATACCGAAGCAGTACATAATGAAAAGATGGACAAAGTACGCTAGAGAAGGTGATGTATCCATTGTCAGTCCACACAGCTTTGATTCTTCCGGGCAAGAAAGTTTGAGGTCTATTTATAACCGAGTATGTCAAAACATTACTGTATAACAACTATGAGTTTGCAGTCCAGGAGAGCACTAGAATACATAGAAAAGACAATGAAATAAAGGATTTACGTATAAATGTTGAGGACATCTTGCGCACTAACAATAAAAGTATTGATGTTAATGATGCTGACAGTGGATTAGAAACAAATATACAGGTAAAAGCACCTCCAGTGAAAAAGGGGCGGAAAGAGAAACGTAAGAAAGGAGTGCTGGAGCGAAGACATAAAAAGAGCACTACTATATCCAAAAGATCCAATTCTAATCCACCTAATGATGTCCAAATGCCGCGCATGACAGGGCTACCTATGGGTGAATTTACAAGCACACAGGTATGTCTAACAAGGCCATATCTTTAATTCTGAAGGACACACTTACCTAAAAGTTAAATTTATAGCAGGTGCCTATGTTCCACCAATCAGTGCCAATAGCCCCATTCTACTCTTACACAGCTTTAATGGTGGGAGCATCCTCTTTTCCTATAAGTTGCGTAGTTATGCGTTTTCTGCACTTGCTACATTGACTATGTTACCTGATTAATTGCACTATATTATGACAGTACTCAGATGAGGCTTTCCAAGCAATGCCTTCGCAGATTGGTTCTCAGGAAGAAGCTGCAAAATTTTCTCACGATATGTGTAATAGGTCTCAGCCAACAAATGAAAAATAATTTTTTATATTATGAGGAGATCAGAAACAACAATCTTTTTTATTATGTAACAATTTGTGATGACTGATGTATGAACCATTCTTTTTATGTACTTTTAATCTTACATTATATAGTAAGGAGCAAAGAGTTCGTCTAACACTGAGACCTATTTCGTATAACAATGTCTTAAATTCGTATAACAGTGCACATACATCGTATAACATTATCTGACATTCATATAACATTGCACAGAGTTGGTATAACAAGACCTGAAATTCATATAACATGACACAAACATCGTATAACACGAAACAAACATGGTATAACAAGACCTGAAATTTGTATAACATGGCACAAACATCGTATAACACGACACAAACATGGTATAACAAGACTTGAAATTCGTATAACAAGATACAGACATCGTATATCACGGCACAAACATGGTATAACAAGACCTGATCACATTTCATATAACACAGCACAAACATGGTATAACAAGACCTGATCACATTTCGTATAACATGGCACAAACATCGTATAAAAAGACCTGCTCACATTTCGTATAACATGGCACAAACATCGTATAACACGGCACAAGCATGGTATAACAAGACCTAAAATTCGTACAACATGGCACAAACATCGTATAACACGACACAAACATGGTATAACAAGACCTAAAATTCGTATAACATGGCACAAACATCGTATAACACAACACAAACATGGTATAACAAGACCTAAAATTCATATAACACGGCACAAACATCGTATAACATGACACAAACATGGTATAACAAGACCTGAAATTCGTATAATGATGACACCAAAATATATAGTATATTTTATATCATTTTATATATCTTTTCATGCTAAATTGTAGCTCTTTTGCTTATTTTTGTGCCAAATTTATCAAATATTACAAAATCTACTTCTATTTTGGTCTTTGATGATTTTCAGGTAAAAAGGCACTATTTTTAGGCGTTTTCTAGACGTTTTTGACCAGAAAGTTTTATGGAAATTACGACACTGTCGTAATATTTTTCATGGGCCAAAATTTTGACTCAGGGTTCACAGAACCAAATTACGGCACTACAATTTTTAAATTACGGCCGTAATTTTAACCTGGACATGCGAGTTTTTTGGGCCCGATTCTTACGCGGACCATATCTTGAGATCTAGACATCCAAATTGAGATATGAAAGAAGCTGCGGACTCGTCTCGATGAGGAGAAGATAAAGGGAGTAAAAGCTCTAATTTTTATGAACTATCGGGGGAGCAATTGACAGAGTGGTGCTTAGGGTTTGGCCTCACCCCAAGAGGCATAGAGACCACCTCAGGCCGTGATTTTTACACAGAAGCTTTGCTTGGAGGAGAAGACGACACATCAGAAGTTTCAAAGCAAAAGGAATTCGATTAGAGGAGAAATCAACCAAACAGCGGGCGCTAGCACTGTTCACTCACAAATTACGGCTGTAATTTTCATTACAGCCGTGTTGTAACGTTTATTTCCTCTTTCTCTTTGATTTCTGACGCTTTAAAACTATGGTTTATTGTATTTCTTCCTCCATGCAAGCTTAATCTTATTTTGGGACATGGGGAGTAATTTTCCTTGATTTCTAATGACTAGATGACTTTTATTCCGTCAGTATAATTTTGTTATGATGATTCTACTTATGTGATGATTGTCTATAACTATCCATAGGTTTATATTTTCATGCATGTTTTAGAATTTTGCAAAATAGACTGAAAGGTTGATTGTGAAATTTGGAACCCTAAGAACCATTGAGTTTGGAACTTATCGTAAGAAATTAGGTTTGTTCTTTGAATTCTATTTTTTAGTGATTTTATTGTCATGTAAATAATCTGAATCTAGGATGAGTTATTGTGTTAGACTTGATTTTCTCTTGCATGAAAGTGAGGATCGAGTCATCGGAGAACCTTAAGTAGAACCTGTGTTGAGACTCGGATACATGAAAGTGATCCTTGAGATTCCACTTGAGATAATCAACTTAGAATTCGGATGCACGAAAGTGATCCTTGAGTTCTTTGTTTGATGATTTACTTATTTTCAGCGTTGGGATAGATATTGCGCGAAAGCGAGGATCGGTCCCTGCATGATTGTCTGCACGAAAGTGAGACAATACCTTTATAAAGTAAATTATATCTTTATTATGATAAAATTAGACTGACGACCTTTTATTCATATCTAGTCATTGAAATTAAGGTGGATGAAACCCTAGTCCCAGTTTCTCTCTGATTATCTTTTCGTGTATTTTCGATCATTGCTTTGCTATTAATCGATTGCTTAGCTAGTAAAAATATAACTATTTGGTACTTAACAATAAGGTCTCTGTGGTTTGATATTTTTCTTGATTACTTCGAGTATCCGTGCACTTGCGGACACAACATATAACATGGCACAAACATCATATAACACGAAACAAACATGGTATAACATTGCATATACAAATATACATGTGTATGAATATGCAGGAGAACAAATATACAGGAGTATGAATATACACATGTTTGAATTGCAATGTCTTTTAGTCAACTGCCAGTAACTTTCCTTCGAAGAGTTCCAAACTAACAAGGGCCCTCAATCTTGGCATGTCTTGTATTGTGAAATCAAATGGTACATTTCTAGAGAGGTAGTCCATAAATTTCAAGACAAATACCCCACAATCTACACACTTTCACCATCTTGTTGCGGGCAAACCTCCTATGTCAATGGCCAGAAAGCAATTTTCTTCCTTCCACTAGATTGGAAGGAGAGATGAAACTACAGTATCTCAAGCTGTTTAACAGAACAATGCACAAAATAATGTTATAACTCGTGAGAGATAACAACAGAATAGCAAAGGAATATGGTATGAAGCTTTATCAGATGATAGATACTCACATATCGTTTAACTATGCCCTCAACTACCTTCGAAGGGGATAATGAATTATAGCATAGTACGCGTTTCCCTCGTATATCCAATACAATCAGAAACCAGTGATTTGAGTGGCATACGGGGGCGAATATTGTGCGAACATATCTTATTGTCTTATTATTCAAATGCTTTAAGCTTCTGAAAGCCACCCCACCTAGGCCACCCCCATAATAAGGAAGGACATATGGTGGAATGTAAGCAAAAGCCTTAAACTTTTTCTTATTAGCCATGCATCTACGGACGAGGAGTGATGCATACAAATCTATAGCCTACAATTGAATTATACAAGTTCATTAGGGAAAAGGAACCAAATATACAAAGATGGTGTATTCCATATATGCTTACCTCATCACCAACTAGGTCTCTGAAGAGAATGTCACATATATGGGCTTTCGTAATGTTCTGAATAATGGAATGATCTTCCAAGGATAAATAAAACTCCAGTTGCGATTTAATATGTCAGGCATTACATCCCGACCACAATAGTCCCGTCTATTTAGATACTAAAGATGCGACAAAAATCCATCAGAAACTTGTATATGTCAACACTATCATATATTCTTATGTTAAAAACTATTTATGCCACCATACCTTATTAACCCGAGGTGCAGATTTTGCTTTCTCATCTACCTCCACTGACTGAAAGAAAATTAGAAATTCTTATGTTAAAAATAATGTATAGGCCTATGTTTACAATTATGTATCCCCAAGTTTAATAGTCTTACCTCTGATTCTATAGTCTTCTTCTTCTTCTTTTGTTGTGTGTATGGGCTGAGAAGAAGACATGAAGCCTTTTTTGAATATTTTCTTTTTCAATTCCTCAATCTTCGGGGCAGACTTCTCATCTTCCTCACTCCTCGGGGCCGACTTATCATCTTCCTCACTCCAGCTTAATTCTTCCTCATTCTTATTTTGTAGCATCTCGATCTCTACTTTCAGTCTTTTATTTTCCTTGACTAACTCATCAATTCTATTTTGTAATTCAGCCACCTCCAAGCTGAAACCGGCCTTGATGCTATTAATCTCAGCATCATTCTCAGCACTTTCATCTTTAAGCAAGTATTTTTCATTCTCCAATTGAATTATTTCATTCTTAAATTTATTATTTTCCTCTATAACTATGCACAATTCCGAGTTCAAGTTCAAAACTTCTTCATGGCTCTACGCACAAAATTAACACAAGAACTTCAGTATCAGATAACACATGACTATCATCGTATAACACACGAATATTTTCATATAACATACTTACAGGGCCAAGTAAATGGATGTCTATTTGACTATGTGATGGGCCCACATCACCAGCTTCCTCAAGGGCTGCATCTAATGCAAGTGGACTATTGACAACACCACGCTCCACTTCACCGCCTTCCTCAAGTTCAAAAATAATCTACAATTGTAAATAGTATTAGAAACCCTAACTACCACCAACTTACTACACTTACAAATAAACATCTTACCACATCTTCATTTAATTTGGCATAATTTTTGAAATACGTTGTCCGTCGAGGTGGTTTCACATTGGCCCAACGGAACAACCGAGGGTGTACTCCCTCCACCTTACTATCTATATACAATTTCGTATGCTCATATAACCAAATCTATAAAAAAGAATAAATAAAACAATAACTTATCATTAACTTAACTATGTTTGAAATACAAGTTCAGATATTGAGAATACTTACACCAAGAATTATGGCACAACCGGCAAATCCATGTCCCTTCTTCTTTGAGTTGGAGGTCAATTCTGCACAAAGAAAATTATGTACAGCCTTTGCCCAATTGTAATCAGCCAATTTTGAGAGGTCATCTACAAAAACTACAAGTTCCGCATCCAAGTTGCATGTCAGGCGGCTGAATAAACAACAACAAAAGAGGTACAAAATGGCCAATCTTGTGAGCTTCTTCTCATTTCCCGTTAGGCCTTATGAGCAGATAACTCTCAATTTTCCTTCAATTACATTTCTATTTGGTAACTTCCCATCAAATTCTTCCTTGTAATATGTTGTAGATGGGATGCTGTTATACTATGTTTGAGGCATATTGTACCAAAATAGGATGCTGTTGTACCAAGTTTGAGGCATGTTATACCAAAATGGGATGTTGTTATACTATGTTTGAGACATGTTATACCAAAATGGGATGCTGTTGTACCAAGTTTGAGGCATGTTATACCAAAATGGGATGCTGTTATACTATGTTTGAGGTATGTTATACCAAAATGGGATATTGTTATACTATGTTTGAGGCATGTTATACCAAACTGGGATGCTGTTGTACTAAGTTTGAGGCATGTTATACCAAAATGGGATGCTATTTTACTAAGGATGAAATGTCATGTTTGTTGGGGTATGCCCTTAAGGCTAATGTTTGAGGCCTTAGGATTCTATGAGTATCATGTATATAAACTCTTATGTTTATAAAGGCAATGGTTGTTATTCAGTATGTTACATTGTCTGTTGCAATAAGTGTACTTCTGAATAATGTCTCAAAGCTATTCAGCTGGGCTGACATGCTGTAAAGTCCTTAGTCGAGATATCTTGGTGAACATGAGACAGCCTTGATATGATTGAGACTAATATGTGTTCTAATCTTATAGGATGCTTCGAGCATGGAATAAGATGTAGACTCATGGGTACATTGGATGTACTGGACAGACCCTACTAGGATATTCAATTGCTTGTCACAATGTGAATAATCCTGTTTGCAACAAGTGGCACATGTCCTTTGACTTGAGATCACTTGTGTTTCTAAATGATGATTGTCATTGTTTTGAGGTAGTTCAATATCATTTGAAACATAATGGTTATAGACTATCTTGGATAATGTTCATGAGTCAGGTTAGGACACTAGTGATAGATATAGGATTGTCGTCTCCTTGTTTAAGGAGTGTGATGTTCTAAAGGGGCCCCCCCTAAATGAGATGATTGAGAAAGTGTATGGCCATACCCAGGTGACTATGTTCATCTGGTCTAATCATGCTCATCATATTGGAGCTACAGGCTTGACATGCTTGTCCAATAAGAACATCCAGTGGCAAAGGATACATGTACGCCTAGTGAAGTGGATTCACACTTGTGCTGTGGTTTGGGTGTAGTCTTGGAAGACTCTTTCTTTTATATCGGGAGACAGTGATGTGTTGCTAGATACCCCTCACTGATCGTGATAACGTAAGTTATCGTTACCGACATTTAAAGGAAACCCTCAGGGTCGCACAATTTGATGATATGGCTTACTTAAGTCAGATCGTGTGGACTGAATTGTTTGGGTTCAGTTTGAAGGGATTTAATCTCTGATTATAAGTGAGATCTGGTCTGATCATGTTTGATTGATTAGGGCTTGAGATCGGTAAGCTTTGATCGAGAGAGTTGATGCTAGATCGGTGAGATCAGGAGCATCAAGAAATGAACGGTTAGATCTTGAACCTTTAGGGTTTATTGTGATCTAGACCATATGGCTTGGGTTAATTGGTCTTGGACCAAACCGACATTGAACCGGCTCATGAATGAGCGCATGGTTCATGGGAGATGAGATAAGCGCTTGGTTCACTTAAGGGTGAACGCATGAGCCTTGACTACTTTCCATTTTGGGAATTCGGTTTCCAAATGGAATGTATGTAACGCCTCCACATTAGTGTGAGAGGTTACTCTCTCGCCGGATCCTCTCTTGTGAAGGTTTCCCCCTTTCGGTGGTGAGCAATTTGACGAAAACAAGAGAAGGAAGTCTCACCAAGCAAGAAGTTCTCTTCCCTTCCATACGGCAAGGACCCTTGAAGAATCTTGCTAGCACAAGGATCACAAGGGGTAGGCGACATCACATTGTGTGCGTCATCTTTGGAGAAGATCTCTCTTGATCTTTGCTTCCAAGCCGACAACCAATCCAATGGCGTTGGTATGATCCCTTTGAGATCTTTTCGTTTATGCAATGAGTTAATCATATGATCTACATGCGGTCTTGAGGGTGACACCCCTAAAATATTATATGCGCCCCCCCCCCTTTAGGGTTTCACCCCCTTGCGCTCCCCCTTGAAGGGGACTTACAATGTTATAACAAATGGGATGCTAATATACCAAGTTTGAGGCATGTTATACCAAAATGGGATGTGTTATACTATGTTTGAGACATATTCTACCAAAATGGGATGCTGTTATACCAAGTTTGAGGCATGTTATACCAAAATGGGATGCTGATATACTAAGGTTGAGGCATGTTATACCAAAATAGGATACTGATATACCAAGTTTGAGGCATGTTATACAAAAATTATGTCATTAATACAACAATGTACGTATTAAGAAGACAAATTACGACATTATATTTTAAAGGAACATTGGAGTCGTCGGAGGAACTCACCATGAGATCCTGCAAAAAAGAAAACAAGATTAGGAAACCCTAAGCCATGTTTGAAACATGTTATACCATAATGAGGTGCTGTTATACTATGTTTGAGGCATGTTATACCAAAATGTGATGCTGTTATACTATGTTAAGGGCTGTTAAACCAAAATGGGATGCTCTTATACTTTGTTAAGGGGCTATTATACCAAAATGAGATGCTGTTATACCAAAATGTGATGCTGTTATAATAAGTTTGAGACATGTTATACCAAAATGGGATGTTGTATATAACAAATTATATCATTAATACAACAATTTACGACATTATACCTTAAAGGAAGATTGGAGTCAGAGGAGGAACTCAGCCTACCAATGGTAGTGGTCGGAAGATGAGATCCTGCAAAAAATAAATCAAGATTAGGAAACCCTAGGCTAACCAGGAACTCGACATTAAGCCGTAGGTCATGGGACGTCATCGAAGGTCGTCGCATTTCGCCGTAGGTCGAGATTACGAAACCCTAAGCCAACTAGGAACTCGACATTACACCATAGGTCATTGGAGGTCGTCACAGTTCGCCGTAGGTCGTCGGAGGTCGTTGCAGTTCGCCGTAGGACGTCGGAGGTTGACTGCACAAAAAACACAAAATTAGGGCTCGACCCGACCACGAACTCGGAGGCCATCGGAAGTCGTAAACACATATTAGAAGGCCGTCGGAGGTCATCGGAGAGGATCGGGTGACAAAACTGTCGTCGGAGAGCAAGGGTTTCGTCACAGCAAAGTTAGGGTCCTGCGGGTTGGGCGGGTATTAAAATTTTGAGCGTTAACCAAGGTTAGGTTAAATGTAATGGGCCGGTTAGTTCGGGTGGCGTAACGGGCCGAGTTTGTATCGGATTTTCGTATAACGTAGCTAGGATATCGTTCATCTCATCACTTAAGTAAGGATTGCTTCAAGATTCATGCGAGGCTGCTTGAAGATTCGTGCTTGGAATCTCAGCCCACTCCTCCGCAAATTTTGCGTAGGGGTGCCCCTCCGCAAAAACGCAGCCTCATAACACCCCACACACATGAGTGAGTTCTAATTTAAAGTTAAGAAGTTAGTTATAATGATCAAGTAAAGGGGGAGGATAGGCCTTTACATTTTCTTGCTATAGAAAATAACTAACTATTTATTCAAAGTGAGAAGGGTAAGATTTCATGAGAACTCCTATAGGGTCTCTTATCCGTTGCGTTGAGATCCAAGCTGCCATATTCTTGCCCATGTAAACTAAGTGTATAATCAAATCTAGGAAAGAAATAAATGCAGTAGGTTAAGGAAACTTATCAAGTCTTGAAGCTCATTGTCTCAGTTGAAGCATGAAGGCTGCAATCTCGCTTTGCTTCCAATTGCCACTTGTAGGTTTGTTCTCCAAGGCAATAGGGTGGCGTTGGGATGGAAGGAGAAGAAGGGAGATGACAGTTGCAACCGAACTATACCCTGCTTGGAGGGGACATGAGGGCTCACGTCGTGAGCATCGTCAAAAGAGGGGGAGGTGAAATAAGGGACAGTGATGAAGCGGGATCGATAGGGATGAATGCCGACCAACACCGGCTACTGGCATTGCCTGGTGGAGCGAAGGGAGAGGGGATGACGTTGTCATTGCCTAGAGAGAAGCTGGAAAGCCAGATGTCTATTGTAGCTTTAGAAGGGAGCATCAATGAGACTTGACACAAACTAGGGCAGAGTAGGGGAGGCGAGTCGCGGGATCTCTATGCTTGTGCCTAGCATCGAGTTGATCATGAATCAAGATTTCTTGGTGCTCAGAGTTGAGGGAGAAGGAGGAGATGATGGTCAGAAATTCAAGGTCGGGGATGGAAAAAATTTCCTTGGCAGCCTTGCTGCCCAGGAATTCTTGGGCAGCCCCCTAGGATTCGAGTACAGAATCCTAAAGCTTTTAACTTTTATGAATCTCAAGAAAACAAATAATAACAAACAACTCCATTAACGTATGTTACTTTTTTTATATCCACGATCAACCAGGTTGTATCCACAATCATGGATATTAAAAAAGAAATCATGGATACAGTCTCTATGATCGTGGATATCCATGCAAACTATATCCATAATGATGCAGGCTACATCCACGATAATGTAGGCTATATCCACGATAATGTAGGCTGCATCCACGATAATGTAGGCTGCATCCACGATAATGTAGGCGGTATCCACGATAATATAGGCTGCATCTATGATAATGTAGGCTGTATCCACAATCATGCAAGTTGTATCCATGATATTGTAGTCTGCATCCACAATAATGTAGGCTGTATCCACGATAATATAGGCTGCATCTACGATAATGTAGGCTGTATCCACAATCATGCAAGTTGTATCCATGATAATGTAGTCTGCATCCACAATAATGTAAGCTGTATCCACGATAATGTAGGCTGCATCCATGATAATATATGCTATATCCATGTTAATATAGGATGCATCCACGATAATGTAGGTTGCATCCACGATCATGCAAGTCGTATCCATGATAATGTAGCCTACATTATCATGGATACAGCCTGCATTATCGTGGATACAACTTGCATGATTGTGGATACAGCTTGCATGATTGTGGATACAGCTTACATTATCGTGGATGCAGCCTACATTATCATGGATACAACTGTTGGGGTATGCCCTTAAGGCTAATGTTTGAAGCCTTGGGATTATATCAGTATCATGTATAAACTCTATGTTTATAAAGGCAATGGTTGTTATTCAGGTTGTTACATTATCTGCTGCAATATGTATACTTCTGAATAATGTCTCAATGATGTTCAGCTAGGCTGACATGTAGTATAGTCCTTAGTCGAGATATCTTGGTGTTGGGGTATGCCCTTAAGGCTAATGTTTGAGGCCTGTGGGAATGTATCTGTATCATGTAATAAACTGTTATGTTTATAAAGGCATGGTTGTTATTCAGTTAGCTACATTGTCTGCTGCAATATATGTTCTTCTGAATAATGTCTCAAAGCTGTTCAGCTAGGCTGACATGCAGTTAAGTCCTTAGTCGATGTATCTTGGTGAACATGAGACAGCCTTGATATGGTTGAGACTAATATGTGTTCTAATCTTATAGGATGCTTCGAGCATGGAATAAGATGTAGACTCATGGGTACATTGGATGTACTGGACAGACCCTACTAGGATGTTCAATTGTTTGTCACAATGTGAATATTCCTTGTATATGACAAGTGGCACATTTCCTCTGACTTGAGATCACTTGTGTTTTCTAAATGATGATTGTCATTATTTTGAGGTAGTTCAATATCATTTGAAACATAATGATTATAGACTATCTTGGATGATGAGCTTGAATCAGGTTAGGGCACTAGTGATAGACATAGGATTGCCGTCTCCTTGTTTAAGGAGTGTGATGTTCTAAAGGGGCCCCCTGGATGAGATGATTGAGAAAAGAGTATGGCCATACCCAGGTGACAGTGTTCATCTGATCTAATCATGCTCATCATATTGGAGCTACAAGCTTGACACGCTTGTCCAATAAGAACATACAGTGGCAAAGGAAATATGCATGCCTTGTGAATTGATTCACACTTGTGCTATGGTTTGGGTGTAGTCTTGGAAGACTCTTTATATCGGGAGACAGTGATGTGTTGCTAGATACCCCTCACTGATCGTGATGACGTCAGTTATCGTTACCGACATTTAAAGGAAACCCTTAGGGTCGCACAATTTGATGATATGGCTTACTTAAGTCAGATCGTGTGGACTGAATTGTTTGGGTTCAGTTTAATGGGATTTAATCTCTGATTGTGAGTGAGATCTAGTCTGATCATGTTTGATTGATTAGGGCTTGAGATCGGTAAGCTTCGATCGAGAGAATGGTTGCTAGATCGGACAGATCAGAAGCACCAAGAGATCGACGGTTAGATCGGGAACCTTAGGGTTTATTTAAGATCTAGACTAGATCATTGGCTTGATTGGTTCTTAAACCGAACCAATGTGAACCGGCTCATGAAATGAGCGCATGGTTCAAGGCTTGGCGAATTGTTCACTTGACGTGAACATTGAAGCGAGAGTGGTGACTATTTTTAGTAACCATGATCTCCACTTGGAGACCACTCTCACGTTCGAATAGGGCTTTCTATTCTCGCCTATCCATCTCTTCCTCTCTAGTCTCTTGTGGTGTGTGGCGACGCTTGGAGTTTAGAGGAGGATTCGGCCAAGAGAGATCAAGGTCTTCATCCCTCACAATTCGATCAAAGACACTTTGGACCCTTGCTAGCACAAGGAGCGACAAAGAGTTTGCCATCATCCTCTTGTGTGCGATTCCCTTTGGAGAAGAGGCAATCGACTCTTTGCTTCCAAGGCAACATCTAGGCTATTGCGATGGTATGAATGTTTTTCATTAATCTTTACTAGCCCCTTTTCGAGTTGATCATTTAACATGCGAGTTGATCCTATAACCCTAGCTTCCGCAAGATGAATATAGTATGCGCTAATCACTTTAGGGTTTTGCTCCCCCTTGAAGGGGACTCTTCAATTGGTATCAGAGCCAAGTTGAACGCATGTTTAAATGATTGCTTTGATTTGTGATCCATGAATGCCGATGTATGCTTAGATCTATAACATGCGTAAATTCACATGTTAAATTATATCATGCCGAAACTTGTTTTTGTTTCATTTGCGCATGTATGTTGTATGTTGGCGCATCTTAGTTTTTATAAAAACTTGAATACTTGCGCGACTAACTATAGATCTAAAGCCTTGCATTAAACCCTTAGACGGGTTATTAGGGTTGAAGTCACCCCTAAGTTAGATCCAAAAGGTTTGATCAGATCATCTGACAGCCTGGATGGGTCGACCACATAGCACCTTGGCGCAAGCCAGAGGTGGCTAAAGGTCGACTGCAAACAGGCGTGTAGCGATGTCTGATTGAGACGACTAATGAACGCACCTGAGTTAGGCCCGGGGTCACACCCGCTTGCCAGACCTCAGTGTGGTAGTTCAGCCCTGGCGCATGCATGGTTGACCTTTTAGGTCGACGCAAGTCAGTTATGACTTGGTGCATGCAAGGGCAGTGGATCTGACTAGGTTGGATGAGTGGATCCCTAGTAATGGACCGTTGTAAGGTTGTAGGGCAAATAAGGAAAAATTAAAATTGATCCCATGGGGTTTTTCGAAAATTTTAATTTTTATGATGGATCACATGATTGCTGATTGGATGCATATGTTTGTCTATTTAGTCTTATGTGGGCTGCCCATATTAATTGTGTGCTGTGCTGGGGCCTGCGTGCCTGGGATTTAAAATTGTTGTAAATTAATTATTGTGATCTGCGCATCACATTGCTTTAATTTATAAAATGTAATTGACCTGCGTGTCAATCTTGTCTAGATAGTTAAATTTGTAATTTAATTAGACAAGAGCACAGAGCACACTTGGCAGAGGCGCATGCAGCAGTGGCTTGACCAAGTGGGAGGTCTAGGGTTCGACCCTAGGACCTGGCGCATTTTCCTGGTGGGCGCACCAGAGCTGCAATTGGCGCTTGGGCCCTGGTATGGGCCAGATGAGCAGCAAAAGACCCATGAAGAGCAAGTGAAGACTTAAACTAGGTTAAGGTCTTCTAGGGCTATGGGCTTTTACCACATAAGAACCATGCTTTCTTTTATTACTTATATAAATAGAACAGCATGTTTTAATTTATCTTCTGCTATCACCATAGGAATTGTATGATAGTGAAGAAGATAAAAGACCGTTAAAATCCAACGCTAAAATATCAAGCTCGTAAGCCTTCTGACGCGAAACCTCACTGTTCTGATTATCGTTGGAGCCGTGTTGTACCCACTCAGTGGGCACGTCCATCTATCTTCAGACGGTGTGGGATTACACCTGTGTGTTACAGAGTAGGGATTTATCCCTTCTCGTTGCTCAGCATAGCACATGGTGGTCCAGGGAGTAGGTCGGGTCAGCTTGACCATGTAGGCTACATATGTGGCGCATGTGGTAGCACATGGAGGCAGCCATCTGTGGGGTCAGAGACTGTGTTGTACCAACTCAGTTGGTACAGTCTGCTGGACTGCCCAGAT
The DNA here is from genome assembly GCA_027563935.2 of Costus lasius. Classification (NCBI taxonomy): domain Eukaryota; kingdom Viridiplantae; phylum Streptophyta; class Magnoliopsida; order Zingiberales; family Costaceae; genus Costus; species Costus lasius. The sequence continues at coordinate 31,045,627 of CM050451.1, read as the reverse complement.
GAAGGGGAATCACACGGGTTGGCGATCGGCAGGGACTGCCTACCGGAGATTAGTGCTTGTACTCTCTGTGCATCTTATCTCGCCTGAGCGGGACGCGGAGACCAAGTACAAAATCTGGATCCCATCTCACTAAAAGAGTTCTACTCTTTCGGGCTGTTTTGTTGGATTTTTCAAGCCAGATAAAATAGTGAGAAAAAGAATCTTTCTTAAGTCCTGATTGATTCTTAACATTGATACTGACCTTGCTGTTCTTGCATTGTTGTAGATACCTGCAGCAACGAACACCATGAACTTCAATGTGCGATCCCTACTGGAAAGGGAGAAGTTTGGTGGGCCGAACTTCTCTGACTGGTTTGGACACCTTAAGATCGTTCTTAAGGCAGAGAGGAAACTGTATGTCCTCGAGACGGCGATACCGCCGCAGCCCGCTCCGAACGCCGCAAGGGCGGTTCGGGAAGCCTATGAAAAGCACGTCAATGATAGCATTGATGTCGCTTGCCTGATGCTAGCGTCTATGACGCCACCGCTGCAGCGTCAGCATGAGGATATGTCTGCTATAGACATGATAGCAAACCTCAAGATGCTGTATGCTGCACAGGCGAGGACAGAGCGCTACAATTTGACGAAGCTCTTCTTTCAGAGCAAACTGGCTGAAGGCAGCCCAGTGGGAGCTCACGTGCTCAAGATGATTGGGCACAAGGAGGCTCTAGAGAAACTGGGGCATACCATCAACCAGGAGCTTGCTGTGGATATTATTCTGCAGTCTCTCCCGCCTTCATTCGACGCGTTCATTATTAACTTTAATATGAACAAAATCGATTGTACTCCGGCAGAGCTGCTGAATATGCTCCTCACTACTGAGGAGACTCTGAAGGGAAAGCCTTCGACCTCTGTCTTAATGGTTCCTTCCAGGAACAAGAAGAAGGGGAAGAAGGGCAAGGCCCCTGTCAAGAATTACAGCAAGGCTCTGAAGCAGAGGGTGAAGCGGTCCAAGGAATACAGGTGTTTCCACTGTGGCCAGCTGGGTCACTGGAAAAAGGACTGTAAAGCGCTCCAAGGAGATAAGAGGGGAAGCTTCGCTTCTGGCTCAGGTATATTCGTGACTGAGGTCATGTTTTCTTCTTCTATATCATGGGTGTTGGACACTGCATGTGGAGTTCACATTTGTTCAAATGTACAGGAACTCAAGAGAAGAAGGCAGGTGGGACAGCATGAGGTGGACCTACGCGTTGGAAACGGGGCACGGGTTGCTGCTGTTGCTGTAGGAGACTACTTCATTTCTTTACCATCTGGAATTGTATTGGAACTAAACAATTGTTATTTTGTTCCCAGTATTACTAAAAATATTATCTCCATTCCTGCTCTTGTCAGGAAGGGATTTTCCTTTGAATGCAATATTTCAAAGTGTATTTTGTCTTTTGATAATATTGTTTATGCAACTGGTTCAATTAGCAATGGGTTATACATGTTGGACATGGAATGTTCGATACAGCAAATTGATATTAAGAAAGCCAAGAATGCTGATGATAGCACCTTGCTATGGCATAGTCGTTTAGGCCATATTAACAAGAAGCGCATTAAGCGGTTGCATGATCATGGACTGCTGGGATCATTCTCCTATGAGGAGATTGATACATGCAAAGCTTGTTTGATGGGTAAAATGACGAAGTCACCTTTTCCTCACAAAGGTCAAAGGGCTTCAGGTTTACTTGACCTTATACACAGTGATGTGTGTGGGCCATTTAGTAAACATGCCAGAGGTGGCTATCAGTACTTCATTACCTTTACTGATGATTTCAGTAGGTATGGCTATGTCTTTTTAATGAGACATAAGAGTGAATCTTTTGACAAGTTCAAAGAGTTCAAAAATGAAGTACAGAATCAGCTAGGCCGAAATATCAAGGCACTTCGCTCAGATCGAGGTGGTGAATACTTGAGTCATACGTTTACTGACTATCTGAAGGAGTGTGGGATTATCTCACAGCTCACTCCGCCAGGAACACCGCAATGGAATGGTGTGTCCGAGAGGAGAAATAGAACGTTACTTGATATGGTTCGTTCTATGATGAGTCAGGCTACTCTTCCATACTCCTTTTGGGGTTTTGCACTGGAAACAGCTGCAAAGGTACTAAACCGAGTGCCATCCAAGGCCGTTTCAAAGACGCCATATGAGTTATGGTATGGGAAACAGCCAAGCTTGACATTTATTAGGATCTGGGGTTGCGAGGCTTATGTCAAAAAGCTCGCCTCTGGGAAACTAGAGAGCAGATCTGACAAATGTATCTTTGTCGGTTACCCTAAGGAAACTAAGGGTTATTATTTCTACGACCCCAAGGAGAACAAGGTTTTTGTTGCTCGGACGGCCATATTTCTTGAGAAGGAGTTTCTTCTGCAAGAGGCCAGTGGGAGAGAAATAAAGCTGGATGAGAATCCAGAGGTAGGACAAAGTGCTCAAGCAGAATTGGATGAGCCTGAGCCGGTAGATCAGGTTATTGAACAACCTGAGGCTCAGATATCACGGGAACCGCGAAGATTGGGAAGGATTCGTCGACAGCCTGAGCGCTATGACGGAGTCTACATCATTGATCATGATGAACCCCTCACTTATGCGGATGCGGTCAGTGGACCGGAGTCAGCGAGATGGCTTGAAGCTATGCGCGCCGAGATGGACTCCATGTCAGATAACCAAGTTTGGGATTTGGTTGATCCGCCTCCGGGAGTTATCCCTATAGGCTGTAAATGGATCTTCAAGAAGAAGATTGACATGGATGGTAACGTAGTTACCTATAAAGGCAGGCTAGTTGCGAAAGGTTTCAAACAAATCTACGGGATAGATTATGATGAAACTTTCTCACCTGTAGCTATGTTTAAGTCTATTCGGATTCTTTTCGCGATAGCTGCATATTATGATTATGAGATCTGGCAGATGGATGTGAAAACAGCTTTCCTTAATGGAAATCTGGATGAGGATGTGTATATGACACAACCTGAGGGTTTCACTAATCCAGCAGATCGTCATAAGATATGCAAGTTAAAGAAGTCCATTTATGGACTTAAGCAAGCATCTAGAAGCTGGAATATTCGTTTTGATGAATCAATCAGTGAATTTGGTTTCATCAAGAACGAGGATGACCCGTGTGTATATAAGAGGTTTAGTGGGAGCGTGATTACTTTCTTAGTCCTCTACGTCGATGATATCTTGATCATTGGAAATGACATTCCTGAAATGCATGCTGTTAAGGCATGGCTGAGGAAATGTTTCCAGATGAAAGATCTAGGAGAAGCAGCCTATGTGTTAGGTGTGAAGATCTACAGGGATAGATCGAAGAGGCTTCTCGGGCTGTGCCAGAGTACTTACATCGAAAAGGTCCTGGAGAGATTTCATTTAGAGAATTCTAAACGAGGATATCTTCCAGTCAGACATGGTCTGAATCTTTCGAAGAGTCAGTGTCCACAAACACAGACTGAGAAAGATGAAATGGACAATACGCCTTATGCTTCGGCTATTGGATCCATAATGTATGCGATGTTGTGTACTCGCCCAGACGTCGCTTACGGGTTAAGCGTGACCAGTCGTTTTCAAAGTAATCCAGGTTTGGCGCACTGGATTGCAGTCAAGAACATCTTAAAATATCTGCGGAGGACCAAAGATATGTTCTTGATATATGGTGGTCAGGAAGAACTCAGTATAGAGGGATATACTGACGCTTCGTTCCAGTCGGACCAGGATGATTTCCGATCGCAATCAGGCTATGTTTTTAGCTTGAATGGAGGTGCAGTGGTGTGGAAGAGTTTCAAACAGTCAACTGTTGCTGATTCCACAACAGAAGCCGAGTATGTTGCAGCCTCGGAAGCATCCAAGGAGGCAGTGTGGATTCGTAAGTTCGTGAGAGAACTTGGTGTCGTTCCTTCGAGTGCAGATCCTTTGGTTATCTTCTGTGATAACACTGGAGCAATCGCACAAGCAAAGGAACCACGGTCGCACCAGAAGTCCAAGCACATACAGAGACGGTTTCATTTGATCAGGGAGATCATAGATCGTGGCGAGATCAAAATCTGCAAGGTTCATACAGATGACAATCTGGCAGACCCGCTTACCAAGCCTCTGGCGCAGCAGAAGCATGAGAAGCACTGTAATAATATGGGTTTGAGATTTCTCAACCATTAGATTAAGTGCAAGTGGGAGATTGTTGGGGTATGCCCTTAAGGCTAATGTTTGAGGCCTGTGGGAATGTATCTGTATCATGTAATAAACTGTTATGTTTATAAAGGCATGGTTGTTATTCAGTTAGCTACATTGTCTGCTGCAATATATGTTCTTCTGAATAATGTCTCAAAGCTGTTCAGCTAGGCTGACATGCAGTTAAGTCCTTAGTCGATGTATCTTGGTGAACATGAGACAGCCTTGATATGGTTAAGACTAATATGTGTTCTAATCTTATAGGATGCTTCGAGCATGGAATAAGATGTAGACTCATGGGTACATTGGATGTACTGGACAGACCCTACTAGGATGTTCAATTGTTTGTCACAATGTGAATATTCCTTGTATATGACAAGTGGGACATTTCCTCTGACTTGAGATCACTTGTGTTTTCTAAATGATGATTGTCATTATTTTGAGGTAGTTCAATATCATTTGAAACATAATGATTATAGACTATCTTGGATGATGAGCTTGAATCAGGTTAGGGCACTAGTGATAGACATAGGATTGCCGTCTCCTTGTTTAAGGAGTGTGATGTTCTAAAGGGGCCCCCTGGATGAGATGATTGAGAAAAGAGTATGGCCATACCCAGGTGACAGTGTTCATCTGATCTAATCATGCTCATCATATTGGAGCTACAAGCTTGACACGCTTGTCCAATAAGAACATACAGTGGCAAAGGAAATATGCATGCCTTGTGAATTGATTCACACTTGTGCTATGGTTTGGGTGTAGTCTTGGAAGACTCTTTCCTTTATATCGGGAGACAGTGATGTGTTGCTAGATACCCCTCACTGATCGTGATGACGTCAGTTATCGTTACCGACATTTAAAGGAAACCCTTAGGGTCGCACAATTTGATGATATGGCTTACTTAAGTCAGATCGTGTGGACTGAATTGTTTGGGTTCAGTTTAATGGGATTTAATCTCTGATTGTGAGTGAGATCTAGTCTGATCATGTTTGATTGATTAGGGCTTGAGATCGGTAAGCTTCGATCGAGAGAATGGTTGCTAGATCGGACAGATCAGAAGCACCAAGAGATCGACGGTTAGATCGGGAACCTTAGGGTTTATTTAAGATCTAGACTAGATCATTGGCTTGATTGGTTCTTAAACCGAACCAATGTGAACCGGCTCATGAAATGAGCGCATGGTTCAAGGCTTGGCGAATTGTTCACTTGACGTGAACATTGAAGCGAGAGTGGTGACTATTTTTAGTAACCATGATCTCCACTTGGAGACCACTCTCACGTTCGAATAGGGCTTTCTATTCTCGCCTATCCATCTCTTCCTCTCTAGTCTCTTGTGGTGTGTGGCGACGCTTGGAGTTTAGAGGAGGATTCGGCCAAGAGAGATCAAGGTCTTCATCCCTCACAATTCGATCAAAGACACTTTGGACCCTTGCTAGCACAAGGAGCGACAAAGAGTTTGCCATCATCCTCTTGTGTGCGATTCCCTTTGGAGAAGAGGCAATCGACTCTTTGCTTCCAAGGCAACATCTAGGCTATTGCGATGGTATGAATGTTTTTCATTAATCTTTACTAGCCCCTTTTCGAGTTGATCATTTAACATGCGAGTTGATCCTATAACCCTAGCTTCCGCAAGATGAATATAGTATGCGCTAATCACTTTAGGGTTTTGCTCCCCCTTGAAGGGGACTCTTCACTTGGTGAACATGAGACAGCCTTGATATGATTGAGACTAATATGTGTTCTAATCTTATAGGATGCTTCGAGCATGGAATAAGATGTAGACTCATGGGTACATTGGATGTACTGGACAGACCCTACTAGGATGTTCAATTGCTTGTCACAATGTGAATAATCCTTGTATGCGAACAAGTGGCATACTTCCTCTGACTTGAGATCACTTGTGTTTCTAAATGATGATTGGCATTGTTTTGAGGTAGTTCAATATCATTTGAAACATAATGGTTATAGACTATCTTGGATAATGAGCATGAGTCATGTTAGGGCGCTGGTGATAGACATAGGATTGCCATCTCCTAGTTTGGAGTGTGATGTTCTAAAGGGGCCCCCTGGATGAGATGATTGAGAAAGTGTATGGCCATACTCAGATGACTATGTTCATCTGATCTAATCATGCTCATCATATTGGAGTTACAGGCTTGACACGCTTGTCCAATAAAGAACATCCAGTGGCAAAGGAAGCATGTATGCCTTGTGAACTGGATTCACACTTGTGCTGTGGTTTGGGTGTAGTCTTGGAAGACTCTTTCCTTTATATCGGGAGACAGTGATGTGTTGCTAGATACCCCTCACTGATCGTGATAACATAAGTTATCGTTACCGACATTTAAAGGAAACCCTTAGGGTCGCACAATTTGATGATATGGCTTACTTAAGTCAGATCGTGTGGACTGAATTGTTTGGGTTCAGTTTAAAGGGATTTAATCTCTGATTGTGAGTGAGATCTGGTCTGATCATGTTAGATTGATTAGGGCTTGAGATCGGTAAGCTTCGATCGAGAGAATTGATGCTAGATCGGTAAGATCAAGAGCATCAGGAGATGAACGGTTAGATCTGGAACCTTAGGGTTTAATATGATCTAGACCAAATCGCTTGGGTTAATTGGTCTTTGAACCAAGCCAAATTGAACCGGCTCATCAAGTGAGCGCAAGGTTCAAGGGAGAAGAGGTTTGCGACTTGTTCATGAGCGCGTGAACGTTGAGAAGTGGTTTGCTATTTTTGGATAACATGTTCTCTAATCGTGGACACGCCTCACGTTGCCTCTCTTCACGCTTCTTCTCTTGCCCTATTGTCGTCTCTTTGTTTTTTGGGCTCTCGACACATTCGGGTGGTGAAGCATTGACGATAAGGGAGAGGTCTCGCCAAGCAAAAGAATTCTTCTCTTCCCATACATTCGATCAGGTTCACTTGGAGAACCTTGCTAGCACAAGGATCAACAAGGAGTAGGCGACATCTTCTTGAGTGCGCATCTTTTGGAGGAGATCCCATTTGCTCTCTTCTTCCAAGGCGCCATCCAAAGCAATGGCGATGGTATGACTCCTTACTTATCTTTGCAATCGATTATAGTTGATCATATCTCATGCATAGATCCTCTTGAAACCCTTGTTTCCGCTGCAAAAGTTTTATATGCGCCTATCTAGGGTTTCGCCCCCCCCCCAAGTATAGGGGACTTTCAACAACCTATATTGTCATGGATGCAGCCTATATTATTGTGGATACAGCCTACATTATCGTGGATGCAGCTTACATTATCGTGGATGCAGCTTATATTATCGTGGATGCAGCCTACATAATCATGGATAGAACCTACATTATCGTGGATGCAGCCTACATTATCGTGGATATAGCCTATATTATCGTGGATACAACTTACATTATCGTGGATGTAGCCTACATTATCATAGATACAACCTACATTATCGTGGATGCAGCCTACATTATCGTGGATATAGCCTACATTATCGTGGATGTAGCTTGCATCATTATGGATATAGCCTGCATGAATATCCACGATCATGAAGACTATATCCATGATTTTTTTAATATCCATGATCGTGGATATAAAAAAAGTAACAAACGTTAATGGAGTTGTTTGTTACTATTTGTTTTCTTGAGATTCACAAAAGTTGAAGACTTTAGGATTCGATACTCGAATCCTAGGGGGGGGCTGCCCAAGAATTCCTGAGCAGCAGGGCTACCGAGAAAATTTTTTCTCGGGGATGGAATGGAAGGAGGAGCTATTCATAGAGCTCATGAATTGGAGCGTAGGGGTGATGAGAGCAAGGGAACAGGGGAGACAGACGTTCGATGCTGCAATTACATAGAGAGATTACAATTTTATAGGCTATTTTTTTCTAGGTATTAGCTTCCAAGCCCAAAGAAAATGCTTTAACTTTTACTTCTTCTTTGGGCAAGTTTCTAACTTTTGTCTTTCCCTACCTTACACTGTGTTTCCTTGGACAAAAAACTGGAAGGAAAAAATAGCAAACACATTGAATCTAGTAGCAATTGCTACTAGATTACTACTAGATTTAATGTGTTTTTCATTCTTTCGCTCAGTTTTTTGTCCAAGGAAACACAGCCTTAGTGTCATTTCCTGAAGTGTAGAAGGGCTCGAAAGTTGGGTGAACCTTTCTTTGAGCTGGGTACTTTAGACAAGGTTGAAAATGATTATCTCCTTTTCTCTCAATTTTTTAAGCTGATACATGTAGACCTATTTGCTTCGTTAGTTTTTCCACCTTAGACTTATCCAAAAAAGTAGGAAATTTCCCCCCATTCATTGTATTAAAGGGAGCAATTGATTGGCTTGAAAGTCCTTGCATTGGGTTGATTTTGTTGAAGATGTCTTAGCTTATATCTGAGCCTCCTTTGAATTTGAGTTGAAGTTTTTTTTTTTTAACTCTTTATGGGCTTGCCTATGCATGTGTAAATGTGTATTAGTCCTACTATAAATGCATGAATAAAATGTGGGGGGTTGTAACTTACCAAATTTTATAACTACATGAATGCATGCTAATTTTAAAAGAAACCTATGAGTTATGGAGCCATGGATGCCCTAAAGTAACCTTAAGCTTCACTTGTACCTTCTTGGGTCATGGCGTCTGCCTACATTAGCTCTCCTTGGGTGGAAAAAAATTCTCCTCCGGAGAATACTCCTTGTATCCTTAGAGAGGTTTAGACGCAACCCAAGGTGAATTGTTCCTTAGGTAACCATACTTTTGCACCATTAGTATTCTTGATTAGGCATGTCTTGTCAAGGGTAAAGGAGTATTGATTTACAAGGTTGGCCTTAGTCTCATACTCATAAAGGATGTCTAAATTATGGGTAGAATGAGGCCAAAATAGATGGAATGCTCCATATTATGAGGGGTGGGAATCCAATACATCAATGTGGTTGCAGAGTCAAGGCAAGTAGCAAAAAAACAACTACATCTTTGCATTCCATGCAAGATGATCTACGGGACATAACAATAATTTTACTTTTGAAGTGTGCTTGACGTTGATGGCTATAAGCACTCAAGTGTTCGCCCTCTACTAGTATCTACATAGTGACCCCTTGAAGATCACACCACTTCGTGCTTGGTGCTAGCCTCAAAAGTAGGAACCCGACCTTGGTGCTTGTGGCAAGGGAGGAGGGCGGTGACGCAAGGAGACGAGGAGAGAGTGTTGGCCACACAAAGAGATGAGAGAAGAATTCATGTGTTTGTGGCCTAACCCCTGCCTACTTATTTATACAAAGCTAGATGCCTCCTTTATAAGCATGGTTGACCTGTCCATGCTCCAATTAAGCCCCTATACATAGTGCTAAAAGGAAGAGAAGAGAAGAGTTACCATTAAAAGCCAAATCACTTCCCCAAATCACCTTGTGTCAAGGCAATCATGTCTTTCTTGGCCAACCACCTAAGCGCCCCATTATGGAAGTGTCGCCTCTTCTTGGTGCCTCCATTAAGTGCTTAGGCCAGGGGCCTGGACCTGGGACAGAGCTTAAAGCCCTTTGCTTACTCTCATACAAAGTATTACCACCCATCCCTTGGTTCATTGGGCTCTTGGCCCAATGAGGTGATCCATCCTTCTTTTGTGCTAGTCCTATTGAAGTCATGCACTAATAATGCCTGCTACTTTAACCCTCATTGAGCTCTAAGCTCAATGAGCTCCATTTAGAGCTTATCCATGCTCCAAGCATCCTATACAAGTCTAATGGGTGCCCCAGGCCCTATAACTTGCCTCTTATCAAACCTAAAGCCCAATTAGCTTCTCCAAATCATTAGAATGGGCGCCTAACCCCATTCTTCTTGCAGATCAAATCACATAAATTGTCCATTCGATCCTGCTCTAATCTAGCATGTCCAAATATCAAAATGGACTCGAATTAATCTATAATTTGATCCAAAGCTCCCAGATCTGAAGTGTTTGCATATGCGATCCTGTAGGTCTCATATGATGTTGGCAGTGATGAACCAGATATACTATCACAAGCAATGAATGGCCTTTAGAAAAGCATCACTACTACCCAAACCGTAGGAATATGTTGTCAACCTACAATGCCTAAGTAGTGATAAAGTTTTCATATGTGTGTAATACAATCTCTTTGCCTTATGATAATCCTAGACTAGACAGGTGTATTGTACTTGCTATTCCAATCATATGGGGTGACTCGAGTAGAAAATCTAATCTCCTAGGTATGACTGATAGGTCCTGTCTCGTAAGCGCATGGGGCTATCGAAGTAGTAAAATATCGATCCCACAGAGACTAATGGGTAAGTACCGACTAATCTTAAATTCACTAGCTAGATAATATTGAAATTGGTAATATTTAAGGGACTAGACTAATTATTAAGTAGGAGAGGGAACAGTAGAAGTTGTTCGAGGGTAAATTGGATGATAGGTGAATCAGGATATGGGTTCACCACTTTGATGTCTTATGATGGAATAACTAGACTCCTAAACTATCCTCCTATCTAGTTAAAGGGAATTCATACCAAAGGTACAGGTTGCCCCCTTCCAATAGTATAACCTGGTGTTCACTTGGAGTAACCTCCTACTTTCGTGGCTTGCCACTCCAAGACGAACCCATTATACATCTGAGAAATATAGCTCCCTCCAATAAACCTCCCCTACTTTTGTGGATCAATTTAGCCGTCTAACCTAAATGGTTCCGACATGTAGGTAGCCTCTTGGCCTACCCAGCACATCTAAAGCCCTAGCACTCACTCTCGGGGAGTGTAGGCTCAAGCACTCCCTCTTAGGAAATGCACACAATAAGGATTAGATAAACTTTAACCCAAATGGTTCCAACATGTAGATAGCCTCTCGGCCTACTCAGCGCGTCTAAGGTCCAAGCACTCGCACCCGGGGAGTGTAGGCTCAAGGACTCCCTCTCAGGCAATGCAGACAATGCACACAATAATGATTAAGCAAGGATTCAACATTCTTAGAGTATGATCATTCCAAATATAAAACTATCAAAGGGCTTCCCTAAATCCTGATTTGAGTCTAAGCTACACTATCCATGTTCATCACACAAATACACATCAAGATATGCTCATACAAATCCAAAATTTATCAAATATGCCTAGAAAATGAGATTAAAGACTTATCTAAATCAGATTTAATGCTTGAGATGATCGACCAAGAGTTTTGGGAAGTTCTTCTTCTTCTCCAAGCACTGCAAAAGATATCTTCGTTCTTGCCCTGCGCAAGATCTTTCCCGGGCGACCCTTCTTCCTTGGCTTCTCCCCTCTCGTGAGCTTCCTCCTGCTCAATCCCCCCTTCTCCAAAGTCTCCTTCTCTCTTATATCTTCCTTCCTCTACCCGTTGGACTTTTCTGCGCCCTGCAAAGCTCCTCTCTTTACCCAGTAAAAGGTGTCACCGCTTCTTTCCCAGGACCTGCAAAAAACCTGCACCCCTTCTTCCTCACAGAACCTCCCTCAATTATGGAGATTTTTCCCTCCAAAACTTCTCTCTAGGGCTTCTGATAGAGAGGGGGGGGGGGGAGGGGGGAGAAGTTACTAGGCTGCCCTCCTTCTTCCCCTTTGATTAAGTTAAGAAAACCATGGTTAAATTCTCTATTTCGAAACAAGCGGGTCCGCCATCACGGCGTGATTTTAGTCATGACTTGCTCAAGTTGTTCAGTTTCAGCTTCCAAGTGCAGAAGTAAATTACGGTCATGATCCTGATCATGACCCGGTCGTGATCCTGATCATGACCCGGTCGTGATTTTTAACTGAGGCTCCAATCATTCTGAAAACCTCTATGTGGATCCTTCTTAATGCCAAAAGGCCTCTTCTAATCTTGAAGTCCCATAATTTGCCTTCTTTTCGGTTGTTTAGCTCTAAAAAGACAAAAATACCAATGGAGGTATAGATTCCATAGATGTAAGAGAAAAAAAAAAGGCAATTATAGAGCGTAAACCACGGAATGGAGATGATTTCATCAAAAAAATCATGCATAAAATGCTATATAAATATGTGGTAACAAATTCCCCTAGACTTAAATCTTTGTTTATCTTCAAGCAAAAGGAATTATGAGAAAATAATGAGGATGATAATGTCTCAACAAAATTCATGCTTCTTAATGATCTGATAATGCTAAGATACAATCTAGTCACAAGATGCACAAAGCACTGAAGACTCTAAAGACGTTCAAATGTAAAGCTAGTTATCGAGGTTAAATTCATTGACTACAATTGTACTATACGTTGGATATTGATGTCAGGAATTTACCCACCGCACAAGTCGAAATCCAATTGAGTGCCCAAGTGTAAGTAAACTCAATAATGTATCAGTAAAGGTTAACGCTCATAACTCCGGTACCACTACTTTTTTTTTCTCTTTTTTTTCCTCTTTTTATGTGTATTGCCAAGTTGGAACTTCGGTACCACTGCTTCTTTTTCTTTGTTTTGTTCTGCAGTGCCAAGTTACAACATCGGTACCACTGCTCTTTCTTCTTTCTTTTTATGGGTAGTGCCAAGTCATAACTTTCGTACCACTGTTGTCTTTCTTTCTTTTTTTTTTGCAATGCCAAGTTGTAACTTTGGTAGCGCTACTCTTTTTTCTTTTTCTTTTTCCTTCTCCTTGCAGTGCCAAGTTAGAGGAGCGTAAACCAAAACCAATACCAAAAGCTATCAAGAGGAACAAGTGTGGTGAGTGATTCGGTCTATATCCATCCAAGTAAAAAGTACGCATATAAAAGCACAGATTATGCCTAGATACGAACCTTATCAAAGTTCCATTCAGCATATTATAGAATCATAAAAGAAAATGAAGCTTTGTTGACTTTGTGTAATAAATGTGATGTAAGATTTGTTCTTTTAAAGTAGCGGGTTGCATAGAATGTTTTCAATAAAAGATTATAGTGAGCAAGTAGCAAGAGATAAAACTAACCATGAATGATCAAGTTTAAAGACAGCATGTAACATGTTCAAATAGCATAGTTTAAGAAAGCATAAACAACATGGTTCAAACTAGCTCGAGACGGTTTATCAGCAAAGTTAAATTGTCATAGTTGAAGCATCGGTGTTACAACCCGCTTAGTAAGAAAACTATTCATTAACTTGGTGAGCCGATTTTGCAACGTGGCCTAATTTATTAAAATGCTTAAGCCCAAGTTAACAATAGCAAGCCCACTAAGCCTTATAAACCACATAATAGTTTCTCCCACTTGCAATGTGGGACTATACTCGGGGTATTACAATCTCCCCCACTTAAGACTTGACGTCCTCGTCAAGCCCAAATCTTAACACATGCCCAAGAATCATCCCTTAGTCGGCAGCATGTGAGGTCAGCCCAAAGGTGGCTCCACCATCCTCGGTAGCCCTTTCCTATTGGCCTCTCACCATGCTTAGGACTAAGTTTTGCTCTGATACCATTTGTTATAACCTGCTTACTAAGCAAACTATTTATTAACTTGGTGAGCCGATTTGCAATGTGGCCCAATTTATTAAAATGCTTAAGCCCAAGTTAACAATAGCAAGCCCACTAAGCCTTATAAACCACATAATAGTTTCTCCCACTTGCAATGTGGGACTAAACTCAGTGTAATACCCCGAGTATAGTCCCACATTGCAAGTGGGAGAAACTATTATGTGGTTTATAAGGCTTAGTGGGCTTGCTATTGTTAACTTGGGCTTAAGCATTTTAATAAATTGGGCCACGTTGCAAATCGGCTCACCAAGTTAATGAATAGTTTGCTTACTAAGTGGGTCGTAACAAATGGTATCAGAGCAAAACTTAGTCCTAAGCATGGTGAGAAGCCAATAGGAAAGGGCTACCGAGGATGGTGGAGCCACCTTTGGGCTGACCTCACATGCTGCCGACTAAGGGATGATTCTTGGGCATGTGTTAAGGTTTGGGCTTGACGAGGACGTCAAGTCTTAAGTGGGGGAGATTGTAATACCCCGAGTATAGTCCCACATTGCAAGTGGGAGAAACTATTATGTGGTTTATAAGGCTTAGTAGGCTTGCTATTGTTAACTTGGGCTTAAGCATTTTAATAAATTGGGCCACGTTGCAAATCGGCTCACCAAGTTAATGAATAGTTTGCTTACTAAGTGGGTCGTAACAATTTTAGACATGCAAGACTATGATGTCATCCTAGGTATGGATTGGTTATCTTCCCATCATGCCACTGTGGATTGCTTTGAGAAAGTAATCACCTTGAATCTGCTAGATGGGAATCGGCTTTTTGTGAGAGGTCTAGTGTCAGACCAAGGACCACATGTGATATCTTTCCTGCAGGCCAGAAAGTTACTTGCTAGTGGGTGTAAGGGTTACCTTGCACATGTTAAGGTGCAGGATGATTCTACTTCTGATTTGACTCAGATGGCGGTGGTGCAAGAGTTTCCTGATGTGTTCTCTGAGGAATTTTCAGGCTTACCACCAATTAGAGAAGTAGAATTTGGCATTGAGTTGGCGCCAGGTACTGCACCTATCTCTAGAGCTCCTTACCGCATGGCTACATCAGAGTTGGCCGAACTTAAGAAGCAGCTGGAGGAATTGCTGGAAAAAGGTTACATCCGGCCTAGTGCTTCTCCCTGGGGAGCACCAGTGCTGTTCGTCAAGAAGAAAGATGGAACCCTGAGGATGTGTATAGATTACAGGCAACTGAACCAAGTGACTATCAAGAATAAGTATCCTCTTCCCAGAATTGATGATCTATTTGATCAATTACAGGGAGCGACAGTGTTCTCTAAGATTGACCTGAGATCAGGGTATTACCAACTTAGGGTCAAGGATGAGGATATATTTAAGACTGCTTTCAGGACCAGGTATGGGCATTTCGAATTTCTAGTTATGCCTTTTGGACTGACGAATGCACCTGCTGTCTTCATGGATTTGATGAACAGGGTATTTCATGAATTACTTGATTCATGTGTGGTGGTTTTCATAGATGATATCTTGGTGTACTCTCGGACTACTTCGGATCATGTCAGTGACTTGCGCAGAGTGCTGGAGATTCTGAGGAAAAACCGATTATATGCCAAGGCTAGTAAGTGTGAGTTCTGGCTAGAAAAGATCAGTTTCCTTGGGCATGTGATTTCTGGTCAGGGGGTGTCTGTGGATCCGGTTAAAGTGCAAGCCATCCTCAATTGGGGAAGACCGACTAGTGCTACTGAGATCAGAAGTTTCCTGGGATTAGCAGGTTACTACCGGAGATTTGTTGAGGGATTCTCCAAGCTGGCGGGTCCTTTAACTAAATTGACCAGAAAAGAGGCCAAGTTTAATTGGGATGACAAGTGTGAAGAGAGCTTTCAAGAGCTGAAGAGAAGGTTGACTAGTACACCGATCCTCATTATTCCTAGTGATGGGGAAAGGTTTACTGTTTATACGGATGCTTCAGGCAAAGGGTTGGGTGTGTCTTGATGCAGAAGGGTTCTGTGGTAGCCTATGCTTCGAGACAACTGAAGGAGTATGAGTTGAACTACCCTACTCATGACTTAGAGTTGGCGGCCGTAGTCTTTGCTCTGAAGATATGGCGTCACTATTTGTTGGGTCAAGAGTTTGATCTGTTCACTGATCACCAGAGTCTCAAGTACATCTTCACTCAGAAGGAGTTGAACATGAGACAGAGAAGATGGATGGAGTTGATCAAAGACTATGACTTCTCTATTCAGTATCAGGCTGGAAAGGCCAATGTAGTGGCGGATGCACTGAGCAGACATCCAGTTACTTCAGTAGCTGCTTTACGGGTCAGTGAGTGGCAGTTACTGCAGGAGTTCAGAGATCTCAGGATCAGTGTTTCTCCTAAAGTTCAGGCGGGTTATGTGGCTTTCCTCAGAGTACAGTCTGCTTTGTTGCAGAAGATCAGAGATCAGCAATCTGTGGATCCGAAATTAATTCAGATCAGGGATAGTTTGGTTGCGGGTACAGTTCCAGATTTTAGCTTGTCTGATAATGGTGTTCTTCGGTTCCGTGGAAGGGTGTGTGTCCCTGAGGAACCGAGCTTGAGGAAAGAAATATTGGAGGACAGCCATAATTCCAAATATTCTCTACATCCTGGTGTGACTAAGATGTATCAGGACCTCAAGAAAAGCTTTTGGTGGCCGGGTATGAAGAAAGAAGTATTTGATTTTGTCTCTAGGTGTTTAACCTGTCAGACGGTAAAGGCTGAACACCAGAAGCCTGGTGGTTTGTTGCAGCCCCTTCCTATTCCTGAGTGGAAGTGGGAATGCATCAGTATGGACTTTGTTTGTGGTTTGCCCAGAACCAGATTGGGTCATGATGCTATTTGGGTGATTGTTGATAGACTCACTAAATCAGCCCATTTTCTTCCGATCAAGATGACTTATCCTTTAGAGAGACTGGCTAGATTGTATATTGATGAGATAGTCAGACTGCATGGAGTGCCTGTTGATATTGTGTCTGATAGGGACTCTCGATTTCTGTCCAGGTTTTGGAAGAGCTTACAGGAGGGTTTGGGTACTAAGTTGAGTTTTAGTACAGCATACCATCCTCAGTCTGATGGCCAGACGGAGCGTACTATATAGACTCTAGAAGACTTATTGAGAGCTTATGTGGTTGATTGGAGTTCTGAGTGGAATCGGGATCTATCTTTGATAGAGTTCACTTATAATAATAGCTTCCACTCCAGTATTCAGATGGCTCCATATGAGGCTTTGTATGGAAGAAGGTGTAGGACTCCCTTGTGTTGGGAGGAAACTGGTGACAGAATGATTTTGAGATCTGATGCAGTACAGGAGACTACTGATAAGGTCAGAGAGATACAGAATAAACTGAAGATTTCTCGGGACAGACAGAAGAGTTATGCTGATGATCGTCGTCGTTCCCTGGAGTTTGTGGTAGGGGATCATGTTTTCTTGAAAGTGTCACCTACTAAGGGTGTTATGAGGTTTGGCAAAAAGGGCAAGCTGAGCCCTAGGTTTGTAGGCCCTTTTGACATTATTGAGAGAGTTGGTCCAGTGGCTTACAGGTTAGCTTTACCTCCTGCTATGGATCATGTGCATAATGTGTTCCATGTTTCTGCTTTGAGGAAATATCATCCTGATCCATCTCATGTATTGGAGTTGGAACCTCTTCAGATTCAGAGTGATTTGACCTTTGAGGAAAGACCTCTCCGGATTGTGGATAGAAAGGATAAAGTTCTGAGGAACAAGTCTATACCTTTAGTAAAGGTTATCTGGGGAAATCAGTCGGTTGAGGAGGCGACTTGGGAGACTGAAGCTGATATGAGGAAGTTTTATGCTTATCTTTTTGATGATATGAATGCTGAGCTTTAGAGGACTAAAGCTTTATAAGGAGGGAGGGATGTAAGATCCAAGGATCTTAAGTCCTGGTAAGTATTATTTTGATTTAAATAAAATCATTGACTGTGGATTTTACGTTAAGCAGTATTGGATGTTAATTAACTAGCTTATTGGATATTAATTAACTGGTTTATTGATTGTTAATTTGTAATTAATTAAATAGACCTTATTGGATGTTAATTAAATCCTTATTGGATTTTCGTTTAAGTGAATGGTTAAATGGTTAGTTAATGGTTAAATTAATTAGTTAACTATGGGTTATTGGGTTTACACTTAAATTAGATGGATTCGAATTAATTAGTTAGTGGATTAAGTCTTCTCACCTAATTGGATCATCACTTGGCGACATGGACTTGGATCCTCTACTTGGCGGTTAGGATGCTTGGCGACTTGAAGATCCAATCCGTTAATTCAAATATGGCGTGAAGAGGACTTTTGGCGGCTGATCGTTCATGCAACCCTAGAGCTTGACGCCACCTTGGAGGAAGAAGGCGATCTTGGTGTTCTTGGAGTTATTGAGGCGAATTCTCCATCTTCTTCCCCTTGGCGAATTTCCTTGAGGTGAAGAAACTTTCTTGGCGAGTTCTTGGAGATTCTTTGGGCGGCTTAAAGGCTTTAGACGAGTTTTGTGGGGGAAGATTTCACCTTAGTGTTCACGGTTAAGAGGTGAGTGGAGTGTCTATTCGATCCTATCTATTTGGTTGTGTTAGATGATACATGTAATTGTTTGAAAACTTTACCATGTTAAAAACCGAAACTCAAGACCTCACCATGTTGAAAACCGAATTTTGCAAAGGTGAATATATCATGAAAAACCGAAATTTTGCATGGGTGTATATATCATGAAAAATTGAAATTTAAGGTATTCTTATATGGAATTTAGGAAGCTTTAAATCAATGATTTTTAGCATGGAATTCTTGTTAACTAGGGCTTTAAATTTTAAGTATATAATATGCTTGAAACCGTGGGCTACATGTGATGTTTTGTGAATTAGATTGTAAGAAGATGAATTTTAATCTTATGTTGATGTTATGGATGCCCTAATAGCCCTAATAAATGCTAATAATATTCATGTTTATTTATCTATGACCATGAATCTTTGTTTGAGAAACTTGGGTGATAACTTAGCAAGGTTAGACTGAACTAATCAGCATGAAACCTAAGGACTACACTACTATGTGAATTATGTGATTTTTTGGAATATTATGTGGTTATGTGATTTTTGAATATTATGTGATTATGTGATTTTTTTGAATATTATGTGGTTATGTGATTTTCGAATATTATGTGGTTATGTGAACTCAAATATTATGTGTTGTGGTCATGGAATGGATAGGACTAAGGCTAAGTGTAACTGTGTACTCAAGGGGATAGTCTATATGTGATATGTTAAGGGTTAGAGATTTCAGCCCTGTATTGTGATATGTGAGGGGGTTGTTGTTCAGCCTGCCTGATGTGATTATTGTGATAAGGGGGTTGTTGTTCAGCCTGCCTGATGTGATTATTGTGATAAAAATGACTATCCTAGAGTCTAGTTGACACTTAGGAGTCCACTTTTGTGAAATAAGATATAAGATGTGTCTGGTGTTCTCCAGTTAAGGAACCCTTTGGGAGAACGAGTGATATAAGACGCAAAGTGCCATGTCTTGGTCGGACAGGGGCCACCTCTTGATGTCGTCACTCTTAGACGCTTAGATTTTTGTGATTATGGGGTGGTGTAGATCAATGTATCACATCTTGACCAGGTGGTGATTACCTCTTGAGTCTACTCACTGTCCATCTATATGTTGCATGTGATTTGCAGGCTTCTCCCAGTGCTTAGGCCAAAGCCGGGTTGGACCATAATGGTCACTACTGAATATGCTGGACAACTAGGTTAACTAAGTGGTTGGTATGTTTAGTTGGTTTAGAGTATAACTCTAGAACCTTGAGTAGACACTGGTGTGATGTCTTAGCAGTGTCCATCTGACTGTTTTATATGAGTTCTGTGCTTTAATTTTGTTATATGTTGACATGATATTCTGTTCAATGTTTTTAAAATAATCTGCATGTATTTTGAGTGTATGTTATGGATGGTCGTTTGAGACTATCCACTCACTGGGCTGTGTAGCTCACCCCTCATTATTTTCAGGTGTAGAGCAGGGGCGCATTTCCAGTTAACATTTTATATGAACATCGTGATATGCCAGTTGAATGAATAAGACTTTTGTGTTTAATTACTGGGGCCGGTTGTGGCCGAATTATGTGAACTTGTGTTGCCAGTTGTGGCCGAATTATGTGAACTTGTGTTGCCGGTTGTGGCAGTTTGATATTCTGATTTTTGTGTCACCGCGGGCTTTGGCCTGGTTTCGGTGTGGTATCATTGAATGAATTTATAGAATCGATATTATGACTTTGTTTTGAATTTCGAGTTGACTTGTGTTTTTGCAATCGGTTTTAATATAAATGTAACTTGCATATGTCTAGTGCAAGTATTGCGTGGTGGCAGGTACATTTATGAAATTGTATTTTGAGATTCTATGTATGAATTTTCGAAAATTTTCAGATCGTGTTTTCTTGAACTTGGTTTTACCTAGCATGTGAATCGATCTTGTATGATAACATCCTGTTTCTCTATGATTTGTGTTGCTTGTTTGGGGTTAAGATAACGGGATGTGACACTTGGGGTATTACAATCTCCCCCACTTAAGACTTGACGTCCTCGTCAAGCCCACATCCCTAACACATGCCCAAGAATCATCCCTTAGTCGGCAGCATGTGAGGTCAGCCCAAAGGTGGCTCCACCATCCTCGGTAGCCCTTTCCTATTGGCCTCTCACCATGCTTAGGACTAAGTTTTGCTCTGATACCATTTGTTATAACCTGCTTACTAAGCAAACTATTTATTAACTTGGTGAGCCGATTTGCAACGTGGCCCAATTTATTAAAATGCTTAAGCCCAAGTTAACAATAGCAAGCCTACTAAGCCTTATAAACCACATAATAGTTTCTCCCACTTGCAATGTGGGACTATACTCGGGGTATTACAATCGGTAGCAACATCGTTAAAACATCATATGACATGTTCAAACAACATACAAGAAGCACAAAGTTTTAAACAAAGTTTTAAGCACGAAGACCCTACAATACCAAAACATGTCATGATAATAGCCAAAATATGCAAATCTCCCTCAAAGCTAGAGAATGCATCATCCTCAATGCACGAAGTATGTATAAAAGTGAAAAAAGAGGGGGAGACTTACAAAGGTGCAGCTCTACTCACTACACTCGTTAGGGTCATCGTTGTCGTCATTGGATTGGGATGAATTTGAAATATGGACTATGTCATCACAGACCTCATCATCACATGGGGGGGGGGGGGGTACTCTGAGAGGTGTGTATGCAAGAACATCTCGATGGAGTGGGTTACTTCAATTAGGTGGGCAAGCTGCCTGATGCGTTGTATTTACATCACACTTTTGCCTATATTTTATGTTATATTTCGGACTTATTTGCATGATTTTGCGCTTATTTCGGTGTTTTTTACTTCACTTGATATATAATCTTCACTTTTCTTGATTTTTATGAAAATATAGGTAAAATCACCTAAAAATGAAGGATTTCATGAGTTTTGAAGACAACACATGATTCCCGAGGAGATCACGAGCTTACACGTCAAATTTGGAGTGAAAATGGTGAAGAATTCAACATTCACGATCTTAGCCGTAATTTTGACGTCGAGCGAAAGGTGAAAAATAGCTAAGTGTTGGAATGCACAGAAACTTTCATGGGTGAAGCCGTGAATCCATCACGGTCCATGAAACTTTCTGTGTACAAAGAGTTGTACACACAGAGACATTTACGGCTGTGGCCGTAAACTCATCATGGCCGTGAAAATTGCCGCCTGACGAGTTTTTCACTCGATTCTCCACCGATTCAAACCAAACTTTGCAGAAACATTCCTTGAGGGGTTCCAAACTGGTCTAGCTATAAAAGATCAGATTTTTTGAGAGTAAGAGGGCTTTTTTTGGACGAACACAAGCAGCGGCAGCGATGAGGGTGAAATTGGAGTTTTAGAGCATATTTTAGTGAGATTCCACGCAAAAGCAATGATTGATCGACTCTTTCTCATCTACAGATCGAGGAGAAGGCGGTTTTATTGTTGTCTTAGTGATTTCTTTGGAAATTTTAGAAGATTTTACTTGTTCATCATAAACTCATGTTTTCCTTCA
Organism: Costus lasius; assembly: GCA_027563935.2. Classification (NCBI taxonomy): domain Eukaryota; kingdom Viridiplantae; phylum Streptophyta; class Magnoliopsida; order Zingiberales; family Costaceae; genus Costus; species Costus lasius. The sequence continues at coordinate 31,023,957 of CM050451.1, read as the reverse complement.
ATAAAATGAGCGAGTAGATCCTTGTTTCGGATTAATGGGCGTAGCCCGCTGACATTTATGAATTGATCTATATTTATGCTCTTTTTATATGAATTTATTATCATGATTTGATTGAAGTTGTGTTCATTTTGTAATTTACCTTGGCCACATATAATTGCGTATTAGACGTTGCGAGAAGTACCGAGAGGTGAATCGCAATGTCCGATCTATTTCAATTGAACCTTCGAATCCAATCACGAGAGTAGGTTGGATTCGTATGAAGGATCTAGCCATCTTTTCATAGAACTATGGGTTTAGTTAGGTTAACTTTCACGAGAGTAGGGAGTTAACTTAATTAAACACCTTATTACACTTCGAGAGGAGGTGATATGTAGATTAGGAAAAGTTCCTTTCATGATAATTATTTTCTATTGATTGAGTAATCTTTAAATGATTCATGCGTGTCAGTGAGGTGAACCCATAGCATCCCGATCTTTTAGATTTTGAAACCTCTTTAACGCTGCCTTTGAATTGTTCGTGCTTAGAAGTTCAATACCACTACATATTTAGTTTGCCTAGATTCAAACAAGTCAAGAAGTCAGTACTTAACTACGTAGTCCTCGTTGGGAACAATAATCTTTTTATTACTTCGATAATTTTGTGCACTTGCGGAGCGTATCAAGTTTTTGGCGCCGTTGTCGGGGATTACGGCTAGTTAATATTGACTTACTAGATAAGTTTGGAGACTAGACACTTTTTCTTCTTTGTTTTAGCATTGGTTTTTTTACTTTTATTTCCATTTTCATTATTATTTTACTTTCTATCTTGACTTACACATTTGATGTGATCCGAAAGGACACACTTTTAAATACAAGCAGGTAGACTAATTTAAGGAGTCGCAGCCAAAACTTGTTTGGCGCACAGGGATCTGTCACCCCCTAATACAGTTCTAAAAACTTATTGTCCCTAAACTTGTAGTGTCCGCAAGTGCATGGATACTCGAAGTAATAAAGAAAATATCGATCCCACAGAGACCTACGTGTTAAGTACCAAATAGTTGTATTCTTACTAGCTAAGCAAACTGAGTATGATGCGAATAAACAATAAACACACGGGAAAATAATCAAAGAGATAAACTGGGACTAGGGTTTCATCCACCTTAATTTCAATGATTAGATATAATAAAAGGTCGTCAATCAAATCCTATCATGATAAAGACTTAATTTACTTCATAAAAGGATTATCTCACTTTCGTGCAGACAATCATGCAGGGACCAATCCTCGCTTTCGCGCAAGATTTATCCCAACGCTGTAAATAAGTAAACCATCAATCAAAGAACTCAGGATCACTTTCGTGCATCCTAGTTCTTTGTTGATCATCACAAGTGGAATCTCAAGGATCACTTTCGGGCATCCGAGTCTCAACACAGGTTCTACCTAGGGTTTTCCAACAGACTGATCTTCACTTTCGTGCAAGATCTATCAATGTTTAACACAATAACTCAACCCTAGATTCATATTATCAAGCATGGCAATAAGACTACTAAAATCAAGAAATAAGATTCTAGGGTTCCAAGTTCTCAAGCAAATCACCTTTCAGCCTCATTGCAAAAACTCTAAAACATGCATGACAGTAAAATCTAAGGAGAATTAAAGACAATTCATCACATAAGTAGAATTATCGCAACAAGGATTATCATGACGAAAATAATAGTTTATCTAATCATTAAAAATCAAGGGGATTACACCCCCATGTCCCAAAGTATGTTTAAGCATGCATGGAAGAAGAGGTACAATAATCCATGGTGTAGGAAATCAAATAGGTAGAGAACAAATTACGGTACGGCCGTAAAGGTTTTTACGGCTGTAATCTGCGACGAATAGCGGTGGCGCACGGTGTTTTGTTGATTTCTCCTCTGATTGAACTCCTTTTGCTCTAAAACTTTTGGTGTGTCCTCCTCTCCTCTAGGTGAGGCTTTTGAATGAAAATCACAGCCTGAGGTGCCCTCTATGCCTCTCGGCGTGAGGCCAAACCCTAGACACCTCTCTGTTGATTGCTCCCTCGATAGTGGATAAAAATTCATTCTTCCACTTCGTGCGTCTTCTCCTCTTTAAGACGAGTCCGTAGCAACTTTTAGATCTCAATTTGAAGGTCTAGATCAAAAGTTATGGTCCGCACATGATTCAGACCCGTAAAAATTGCGTTTTTGATTTGGAATTACGGCCGTAATGGATATTACGGTAGTGCCGTAATTTGAACAGCGAGCTTTTGGATGAAAATTTTTTGGGATTACGGCATCGTAAAATACCTTACAGCCATGCCATAATGTCAGTAATCTCTCGGATGGAAAACCATCCCGTATTACGGTACCGTAAATTCCATTACGGTGGTACTGTAAACTTCATCAAATCTCTGCCAAGAATTATGCCCATATTACGGCCCGTAAAAATATTTATGGCAGTGCCGTAATCTTCATGAAATCTCTGGTGAGAAAAATCTCAAAATACGGCACCGTAAAGAGTGTTACGGGGGTACCGTAATTTTGATCTGAGTCTGCAGTCAAATTACGGTACCGTAAAAGTCATATTGGGGGTGCCGTAATTTGCTCTAAAGCTCTGATTCTTCTGAAATTTGACGTGCAATCTCCTCTTGATGTTGTGAATTCAATTATGCATCTAGTTTGCTCGAAATCGACTGAAAAGCATGCCTTTTTGCCAGAAAATCATCAAAAACAGAAAAGAGTGTGGATTCTGCAAATATTGATAAAAAAGGCATAAAAATAAGCAAAGTCTATGAATATGACACAAAAATACCAATGAAATGACAAAGAATTTACTATAAATTTCGGTGTCATCAACATTGTATGCCCAGAAACTCTCGAACAGGTAGTTTAGTTCCAGCAGACCCAGAAATTGAGCGTACATTTCGCCTTCGAAGTAGATTACAGTTTCTGACTCAGAAGATTTCTGAAGAAGGTGCAATGGTGGCTAACAATCAATCTTTGAGGGACTTCGCTGTACCGAACATACAAGGCTTTAATTCAAGCATAGTTTGACCCAATGTAGAAGCGAACAACTTTGAGCTTAAGCCAGCGTTGATGAAGATGGTCGAGCAAAATCAATTTGGGGGATCCCCAAATCAAGACCCTAATCTACATCTAGCTGTCTTTTTAGAAAAATGCAATACTGTTAAAGTTAATAGAGTTTCATCTGATGCTATAAGACTAAGATTGTTCCCTTTTTCTCTCAGGGACCGTGAGAGAGCTTGGCTATATTCGCTACCAGCAGGATCTATTACTACCTGGGACGAGCTTTCTAGAGCCTTTCTGAACAAATACTTCCCACCTAGCAAGACTGTTCAACTGCGCAACAGGATCACATGTTTTGCACAACAAGAGGGAGAATCACTATATGACGCCTGGGATCACTTCAAGGAGCTCCAGCGTATGTGCCCACACCATGGAGCTGTTAGTAAAGCTCGGGGATATTTTATAATTTTCAGAGTCATAATGACACAAATACAATGCACAGCAGAACTAATATCCCCGAAACGAGCCGGTCCCAAAAACCTAGTGAAGATCGCAAGTGAGGGAGTCGACACGATGAGATAGAAGATACCTCAAAGCAAGACGATGCCGATGTCGTGATAGGCGCCCAAGTGTGTGCCCTCTGCAGTCTCACACACATGGATCCCTTGAGTCCTCTTCTTCCATGCCCGGTGCTAGCCTCGGGAAGAAGATCCAAGCCTTTTGTTCACTTCCTTCACAACTTATCCTAAGACACCTACATCAAACCCCTCGAACTCCCAACCCAAAGCCCCAACATCAACACCCTCTAGACCTAGAGTTGCCCAAGAATCCAATAAAGTTGTCTGCCATGCTTGTCACCAAGTAGGACACAATATGAAAGACTGCCACAAGAGAGTCCTGTACTTAGGTGAAGAAAGACATGAGGAAACATATGAGGAAAACCATGAAGAAACCCACAACCCTGACTCTGGATGTATGATCTGTGAAGAATTAGTTTATGATAGTGGAGAGAGCAAACCCAAGATACCTTAGGAGTGGTTAGATGCACCCTGATCAAACCTACCCCAAATGAGGACTGGCGTAGGACCAGTATTTTCCAAACCTACACTAAATGAAATGGCAACATGTGTTGGGGAATGCCGGGTGTAATTTAAAAATTTGCAGTCCCAGGACGCAGCGGAAGAAGCATTACACCCGAAACACATTCCTTTCCCAAGGATCCATGCGAGAGAGAGAACACAAGGATGTGTTAGGGTTAGTACCTCTATTGCTTGTTAGGATGAAGGTGCCAAGTTGAAGACGCTCACGTGCTCGTCCTCTACAAGTATCCACGCGTCGACCTTCTCAACGTTGCTCCCTTCCACGCTCGGTGCTAGCCTCGGGAAGAGAAGATCACCTCTTGGAATCTCCTTCTCCTTCCTCCTTGCTCTTCACGCCAACTTGTCTCCTTGCTTGGAGACTCTCGGCCAAAGACAAGAGGAAGAGAAGAGAGGGTGGCGCTCCACAAGAAGAAGAGGGCGGCTTGAATTCTAGGGCTTGCGCAACTCCAAGTTGCCTTTTCCTCAAGAAGAATTCTGCACTTGATGTTCATCTAATGATCATCCAATCGTCCTCACAAGAGGGGGCGCATACCCCTTCTTTTATAACCGACCAAGCCAAACCGCCACCTCTCTTTCCTTCTATGCTCTTGGCGCAATTCCTCCAAGGAATTGCCATAAGAGTTCAGCCACATCCTCTCTTGAATAGGCGCAACATGAAGCATGGAAAGAATCTAGCTTCTTGCCTTATCAAGAGAGGAAATTTGAGTTCCAATTCAATTAGGACTTTCCTTATATGATTGGCCAAATCATTGCTTGAATAAATCAAGCCATATTTGCCAACATATCAGCCCCACACGTCCAAGATAGTTTCCACTTGAGGAAACAACTTTCCAAAAGGATTCATACACCCCAATTGGCGCAAATTCCATATATGGAATTATCCCATGCGCCAAGTGTATTTCCAACTCCTATTAGGATTCAAACTTGCCTCAATTAGAATTAATCCACAATCCCTAATTGGATTTGGATCTCAACACTAATTAGGCCCATGGAAATAAATCCTTATTGGATTAGGATTTGCGCCCAACACAATGAGCCTTATCCAAATCCAATTCTCTTTAGGATTTGAATCCTAGTTGGATTAGGATTTGCGCCCAACCACTATGGGCCTTATCCAAATCTAATTCTCATTAGGATTTGAATCCTAATTAGATTAGGATTCTCATTTCTAGTAGAATTAGAATTCCAACTCCTAATTGAATTAGAATTCCTACTGCCTCCACCAGTCTGCTGGGAAACCGGTACCTCAGCTATAGGGGCTACAACTAGGGCCGTCTCGGCCTGCTCCTCCAGGATGTACTTCTCTGCGGTACGGGCACGGTCCAGCATCTCAGCATAAGTCTCCAAGTGCTGCAGTCCTACCTTCTGTCTGATATCCCTTCTGAGACCCCTGAGAAATTTCTTAGCTCGTCTCTCCTCAGTATTTATTAAGTGTGGAGCATACTTCCCAAGCTTTGAGAACATCAAATCATATTGATCCACTGTCATGTCTCCTTGTTCCAAGTGGATGAACTCCACCTCCCTATCCTCAACCAGGCTGGTGGGAAAGAATTTCTCATTGAACCGGGACAAGAAGTATTGCCACGTCACCGGTTCAGATCTGTCCACCGCGAGTCTCTGCTCACTCTTCCACCACACATCTGTGTCACCACGCATCATATAAGTAGCCAAACATAATCTGTCCTCATCTGAGCATCGCATCACCTGGAAGATCTTATCCAAGCCCAAAAGCCAGTCCTCTGCCGTCCTGTAATCTGGACTCCCATAAAAAGAGCTAGGGCCCAACCGCTGGAATTCACCCACAAGCAAGGCATAGCGCTTATGGGTGTCCTCCGGCAAGCTAACCCCCGGGCCCGAGCCAGCCTCAGACCCCCGCCCCTGCGCCGGTATCTGTGTCTGAGACAGAAGCTGCAACTGCTCTCTGAACTCGCGTTGCTGTTCGCGATTCTGCTGTAACAGCTGCTGCTGCACTTCTTGGTGCTGGGTCTGCTGCTGCTGCAGCATCTGAGCCTGTTGCTGGATTAGTGCGTTCTGCTGCTGCACCATACCAGTCAAAGACTCCATAGCCCGCAGGAATTCAGCAGTCTGATCACTGCTGCCAGCACTATCACTCGACCTGAGGCGTACCATACTGGCTCCTTAAACACACACAAAACAAATACACACAAATCAGATTTACAATCAAGTCAGTTCTCAAACAAGCTTCCTAGCTGTCTAGCAATACACAAGCAAGGTTTTCCACCCCCGAAACAGCTATTATTAGCTAGCTCATTCGCTCTGATACCACTCTGTAACGCCCCCTCAGAAATAACCCCAAACACAGACAGAATCCGCGGAAGATAGGGAACGTCACACACAATCAACAAGACAGATGCTAGGGAATAATAGCTTACAAAAAAACCGATACGAAAAATTTCGGCAGCATGTCCCCAGAAAAACTAAGGAAAATTCCTGTACATATTCCATAATACTACCAATTGGGTCAACATGCTGACCACAAACAGAAACACACCATTTCTAAATCAACATGCTCAATCCTTATCACAAAATCAAATTAATAAACCACGATAATCAATAATTCTAGATAAAACAGAATTCACCGAAAACAGGCTTAAGCCCTCGGTTTAACAGTCGTACCAAAACCAAATGCCAACCCGGCAACAATATCACAGTAATCGAGAAAGAAACAGCCACATCCGGCCAACATGTCCATGAACCAAAAATCATAAAACCTTGGCCACATCCGGCCCTCAAAATAGCACAGGCTCGCAGGCCCCAAAATATCAAGTCAGTAAACTAACATCCGCTCAGGCTGTAGGCTCCTGCCCTGTATTTGAAAATATTGGTGGGATGAGCTACACGGCTCAGTGAGTAGATAGTCTCATTCGACCATCCACGCATATACAATCAAAAATAGATGCAGATATCTTTTCAAAACTTTAACGGAAGATATCAAGTATGATACACAATAAAACCGAAATCATAAATCACAATCATTATCAGAAAACAATACGCCCACAATCCTGGGCAACAAGATCACAAATTGGCCTATCCGGCTAAACAGACTACGACTCACACAACTATTGTCCAGTGATTACAGAATTGACCCCGTGGGTCCAACCCGGCCCTCGTCAAGGCACTGAGAGTAACCTGCAACAACGAATATCGGTGAGGTGTAGATTCAAGAGGTGGCCCCCGCCAGGTCACGACGTGGCACTTTGCTCTACGACACTCAACCACCCCCTTACCGGGAACACAAACAGAACAGAACGGGAGGTGAATGAATTCAAGAGGTGGCCCCCGTCTGACCAAGACGTGGCACTTTGCTTCAAACACCCAACTCTCAAAAGGTTTATCACTTGGACAAAATACCCTTAACACAAACCGGAAACCTGAACCTCTAACCTGGTCACTAGACTCTAGAACAGTCCCTCCATTACCGGAAACATATTAGAATAGGATGGGTGGATTCTCCAACCCCAAATCAGAATGACTGTTCACTGAGTGCTCTAGTTAACCCTTAGGTTCAGTCCACACAAGTCTAGGACTCTTATCCTCAATCATACAACACGAACATTATCTTAGACATCACATCAATCGAGTTCAGGAAAGGTCCTTAGATTTCATGCAAGTATGGTTTAACCTTTTCTAAGTTATCATCAAAGGTTATCAATCAATATTTCATGTCATTACTTTCTACATACACCATTCAACTAAAAATACATATTAATGCAGAAAATACACCAAATTTCATCCACAGATAACATACATACAGAATATTACAGATTCATAGTTTTCTCCTAGTTCTTATAACAAAAGACAGAAATGCCCCTAGTTCAAAGTTTAAGTCATGCAGGAAAAGTTATCCAAAAATTTCGTAAAAATAGTCATTACGTCCCTCATGATCCCTAGATTCGTAATTTCAAGTTTTTCCCCAATTTAACTAGAAAATTTACCGAATTACCCCTCGGTCAATGTCAGTCAACAGAAATTTTTATTTCCAAAAATTCCCAAAAAAAAACTATAGAATCCTCATATACCCAATATCATGAAAATCAGGTTTGCCCCAATTTTTACCCATACGTTTAGGCGTAATTTCATGATGAAGGGGCGAAATTCTCATTCAAGCCCTAATCTTCATGCAATTGAAAAATCCAAAGTTACATACATGTTCAATCAAGGTCTAATTGATGATTAGAAGTCTCAAAAATGAAAAGCCCTAATTTTCATGCAACTAGGGTTACAAAATTTTTGGGGGAAAGCAAGAAAACGTGTACAATTTTGCAAGCATGAGTTCATATCATATTTCTAGACATTAATCCTCTCTAAATCATGCAACACCTTCAATATGCGTGAACTAGGTGGAGAGAAAATCCACTCACCTTCAATTTCGTTTCTTCCAAGCCAACACCCTCACGCCTCCCCTCACACCACTCACGTCGCCGGAGCACCCAAGGACCGCCGGAATTCGCCTCCACCACCAATCGCCGCCGGCCACAAGAAGAGGAGAAGGAGAAGAAGAAGCCACCACCTTCACCACCACTCGCCCAAGGGAGAAAATTGTGAGCAAAGAGGGAATTGAGGGAAAAACGTGAGTAAACCCTCACACTTTCGTTTTCTACCTCCAAAGAATCCAAACCCAATAGCAAACATAAGTGGAAGATCCAATAACCCTTTAGTATAAGTTAATCTCCACCTCACCCTTATCAAGAGCTCTTACCCTTTTCTAATAGAAAGACACCACTAGCCTAGTGGTACACAGCACACATTCTACGCCTTAAGTCACAGGTTCGAATCCTCTCCGCGACACATATTTTTACATAGCAGGAAAATACACAAATCGATACATTATCTCATTGAAAAACTTCTACAAAAATGCTAAATAATCAAAACTTTATTTTTCTTACCTGCTAATAAATTTCCGGATCTTACACATACACCCAAATTGGCGCAAATTCCATATATGGAATTATCCCATGCGCCAAGTGTATTTCCAACTCCTATTAGGATTCAAACTTGCCTCAATTAGAATTAATCCACAATCCCTAATTGGATTTGGATCTCAACACTAATTAGGTCCATGGAAATAAATCCTTATTGGATTAGGATTTGCGCCCAACACAATGAGCCTTATCCAAATCCAATTCTCTTTAGGATTTGAATCCTAGTTGGATTAGGATTTGCGCCCAACCACTATGGGCCTTATCCAAATCTAATTCTCATTAGGATTTGAATCCAAATTAGATTAGGATTCTCATTTCTAGTAGAATTAGAATTCCAACTCCTAATTGAATTAGGATTCCAACTCCTAGTTGGAATAGGACTCTATTTCCCAATAGGGTTAGGATTCTAACTCCTAATTAAATTAGGATTCCAACTCCTAGTTGGATTAGGATTCCAATTCCTAATAGGGTTAGGATTCCAACTCCTAATTAGATTAGGATTCCAACTCCTAGTTGGATTAGGATTCCAATTCCTAATAGGATTAGGATTCCAACTCCTAATTAGATTAGGATTCGAATCCAACATGGTATATAATCCTTTGTTCAAGTCCAACTTGACTAGGATACATATACAAACTCATGAATCCCAATTGGACTCAGATTCAACCATGAATCTGTCTTGGACTCAGAATAATGAACTCAAATATATTCCAAGATTTCCAGATCATAAAACAACGTCAAGAGTCTATTGCGTGTGACCCGGTAGGATCCTAATGACGATAGCAATGATGATTGAATATCATCATAAGTAGTGAGAGGTATCTAGCAACACATCACTACTACCCATGTCATAGGACTTAAGTCATCTGGCAACAACTCCCTAACAAGCAACGAGGATTCCCATGCATTCTAGATCCCTTTGCCTAAACTGATATCCTGCCATTGGATTAGTCTCAAGTTTATTATCCAATGCATTGGTCATGACTCAACAAGTGTGGCCACACTTTCCTGTCATGCACCAATAAGGTGGGGCGCCCCGAGGTGGATATCATGCTTCCTCGGAAGGAAGGGGCAAATCCTACTATTGGTCATCCATGTCTCTACATGACTTATGACATGCTCAATGACAGTCGTTTTGATCACCCATTTACGGAGAGACGTAAGACTGTATCAAAACATACCCATCATCATATCTAGACATGAGTACCTCAAGTCTAAGGATCAATGCAAACCTCTTGCATGTGAGATTGACTTGTTGACTAGACAAGTCAATCCTCACGGTGGATCACTCCAGTGCATCCAATGCACATGTATGTCTGCGTTACTGTGCCCCGCACCTAACCAGCCCATACACCAGTCTCACATGTACCAAAGCTGTCCCATATCGGCTAAGGCACCTTGACCGGGGATTACTTATGAGAATGGATCCAATCCAAACTCCTGGGACATTATCTATGCAATTCAATACATCAACGCAGGTAAAGCAATCTGCATAATAACGACCATGCCTTTATTGATTATATCAATTTCATTAATTCTATCGAAGTACATTTAAACAATGCCCGACCATGTCCATACATTGGTCTGCAGGGCATATACACCAACAATCTCCCACTTGCACTAAGACCAAGGGCAACTGAATTCATTCAGTCCCATGTCTCTAGTATGACATATTTAGCTTCTGCTGCGCCAAAGGCTATGTCAGTGGGTTTTTCCAGATTGCTATCTGTGTTTATTTTAACAAGTTTGAATCATCATCTTTATCCATGATCTCTAAGATCAGATGATATCGCTGCAGTACATACTTGAGTGCTAAGTTCCTTTACACATGCTTACGGCCCCAGTAAGAACTATACTGGACCATCAAGCATCAGGGACTAAATCAAGTTCAAATGAATGAAGCTGCTTCCTTGGCTGCCACAAGAAGCTGCAATGTACTCAGCCTTATTGTAGAATTTGCCACTGCAGTTTGCATAAAGCTCTTTCAGCCAACAACACTACATCAAGGCAAAAAGCAAATCCTGACTGTGAACGATAGTCATTAGACCGGAACGAAGTGTCAGTGTACCCAGTACACAAAGTTCTTCCTGTCTATCACAGACTAAAATTCAATCCTTTATACTTCCCAAGTACGAAGGATTGCTTTCACAGCTATCCAGTGTTTGAACACTAGGATCTGATTGAAACTTACTGGCCATGCTCCAAGCATTCGCCACACATAGTCTTGTGCTAGTTGCACAAAACATGATCTATCCTATACCCAATGTATTAGGACTATAGAATCATGTTGTCTCTCTCCTGCTATGTCAAAAGACATTGCATCATGGAGAGAATCAGACCATGTCTCTCTGGAAGGTATCATCCTTTGGAATGATCCAATATGAACCTCTCTAGAATCTCTTGGATGAACGTAGATTGACTAAAGGGCAATGACTTTCTTGGATCCCAGTTGATCCACATGCCTAGGATGTAGGCTGCATTCCCTAGGTCATTCTTCTCGAAATACATTCCAAGCCTGTACTTCACCGCGTGAAGAGCTGGGATGTCATTTCAAGTGAGGAGAATATCGTCAATCAATTAGAACAAGAAACATTATGATGCTCCCACTGATCTTCTTGTAAACACAGGATACTTGTATAATACCATACATATCTTTATGGCGACTGTATGAAAATATTTTGGCTATTTCCATCTAGACATCCTCTTCCAGATGTCCATTAAGAAAAGAAATTTTCATAACAACACGCTATAACAGAACATGCAATTATAACAAGTAGATACCTAATGGACTCAAACAAAGCTATCGGTGAAAAATTTCATCACTATCCACCCAGTGGACTTATCCGAAATTTTATTCACTAGCTTGTCATCATAGGTAACAATGTTACCTTTAATGTCTATCTTCCAAGAAGATCCACATACAGCCTCTGGGTGTTACCCCTTTGGCGGCTCAATCAAGTCCCACACTTGATTAGCAGACATGGAGTCCATTACGGTTCTTATGGCGCTCAGCCATTTCTTGGAATCTGGTCCACTGACCGCTTCCATTTCCTCATAAGTCTTTAGGTTCATCCTAGATGAAAAATTCGTCATGCCCACAACCTGTGAGAGTATTTCGAATCCATTCAGACTCATGTGATTCCTGTGTTACTTGAACCTCAGGTTGACTTTTCAACCTGCATGTGTGAATCTACTCTCCATTTGTGTCTAACTGTATTGTGGTTGATTTTTGGACCTTGTCCTAATCTAATCTACTCCCACCAGCTTCTTTCAAAAAAATATCTCCTCAAGAAAGACAGCAGTTTGAGCAACAAATATTTTTGTTCTCATCGGGATAGAAGTAGAACTCTCAGTGCCCCACAAATACACACTATGGAGTGTCAGAACAGTTGCTTGCATGGCCTGTAAAGGAAGTAAATTTGCATGACTATTCAAAGATGGAACCACATCCAATGTGTTCCCTTTTCTTTCTTTGAATTTCACCACACAGTTGTGGTGTTCCAAGTAAGCTGTGAGACAACCCCACACTCCTCAAGATAGTCATCACATTTTTCACTTCCCACTTTGATCCAATCAAAGGGTTTTAATAGATTCTCCAATTCGATTCTATACTTCATTCTTTTAACTTCTTGGATTTCTCCAAAGTTACGTGTTGGATATAACATATCCCAACTTAATGAAGTATACCACTTGGTGCTTGTCTCCATGGGTCTACACACATTGCTGTGTACTAGATCCAACAAGCATCTAACCTCTCTCTCCTTCCTAAATGAAGGTAGCATCTGTCATCTTGTCCATTAGACAAGGCTCACATACATCATAACCCTGAAAGGATAATGATCCTAATAGTCCATGGACTTTTGGATGTGACTTTTGTCTTATGGCCCAAGAGACAATGCAAAGAGATGGTATTGATTGAATCATTGGATTTGATCTATTCAGTGTTACACACAGAACTACAAGCTATTATCAATTGTACCACTACTATAGAACATTCCAGATATAAAGAAATACCAATTTATTTCAAACTGAAAATCCATTCAAAATAATGGACATAATGTTCTAATACAAAAGCTAGTACATAATAGCAAAGTTCTAGTTGAAGTCTTTGAAGGTAGTGAGATGACATCAACAGCAGCATCCAATGCTCCGTCCCTGACTCGAATGTCGATCCCACCAAGCCTCATTGTCCTACTTCTTGTGAGCCCCTGCATATGAAAAACATATGTAAGCTCCACATGCGGTACCCAGTACCCATGAATAAGAAGTAGACATAAAGACCTCAGTAACACAATACCTGAAGCAGATGGATAACATCCCTTCTTTTGTGCCATGCTCTTCCTGGGCCTTAATCCATCCTGAAATTTCCATGCATTCCCAGTCTTCCGAAGTTTTAGCTTCGAAGATACGGAACCATAGTCATTCCTAGATTCAGGCAAACACCCAGAAGATCCAACAACACTCTCTAGATCACTATTTGAAGTGCCTGGTGTGAAGAGACGTCGAAGATGTATGATCATATCATAGATCCCCATCTCTTCACACTCAACCTGGACCTCAGGGGTCAAGCACCTCAAAACAAGAGCAGTGTAATGTTCATTATCCACACAATGTTCAAGATAGACATTCCACTCCCACTCTGTACAGAAATATATACAGGGCTGGGTTGGAGGTCTTTCAAGAAGATATACCATATTCTCATGTTCTAGAAGTTTGGACAAAAGTCTGAACCATCTTGTCCAATTTGTTCCATCCAGTTTATTTTTAAGAAGTTTCAATCTAGGTTCAGGAGATGGAATCATCTACAATAAGCAAACAAGCAAAATAAGTACTTTGATAAAGCATTTAACAAGGACTTTAAATTAAATGCTATGCTCCCACTATTTCCTTAACAAGTTGATAACTCTCAAAACTCAACTTGGAAATACGTGAGTAGGATCCTAATTTCACGCGAGGTCTCCGCGACTCACGAGGGTGAGTTGAGATGCACAGAGAGTCTCATGCTTCCTTAGGTAGGCATGCCAGCCAATTGTGCCATGCACAATTCCTCTTAGTTAAGACAGACTAGGCGGCCTGTGTCCAGCGAGGGCTAGATACAACACAGGACCCTATCCTCTCAACAGCTGCCTCTAGTAATTCATCATGTCAATGACATATGAAAAACTAGTCAAGTCTGGTCCTAACCGTTATGCCCAGGGCCAACGAATTTCCTTGCGAAGGCACGCCCAGGTTAAAACTGGACTGGGGAAATCATTGTCACCACACACCTTCTAAAGATAAGTGGGTGTGTCCCACGAGGGTGGGAAACAGTTCACAACACCACCGATCGATAGTTTGATGAGGGCTACGGGTTAGAAGGCTATCGACTTGATATTGTATTGAGAGTTTTTGCATGTTTTTATTCTTTTCTAGCATGCAGTTTTCCTATGGTTATGGCAGCAAAGGAAAAACATCACAGGCATGCTATGGACAAAATAATAAACCATCACAGGCATGCTAGTTTGGTCGATATGGTCATAGCCCTTTTCATACATATAACTTGTCACGAGCCATGTGACATGTTATCGTGCATCCAAGGGTTGCGAGTCCCTGAAGCAAATCAGCCCATGCCAGAAGCCGAAAGCTAGTGTCCTTCCTTCAGCCGCAAGTCCATTACCAAGCTTCCAAAGCTGGCGCCACTCTGATATCGGTTGAAGAAGACACCTTGTTGTCTTTGATGAACCTTAACCTATCTTATGTAAACAGTTCTACATCTATTCTAAGGAAAGATGAAAATTTTACATCAAGAAGGGGGAGAACCACACGCAGGTGGCAAAAAGATTTTACAAGCATTCATCACAGGTGGAAACATGCTTCCACATCACAACACAGGAGGGCACCCGCTATGACCATATTAACCCAAGGAAGAGACAAGTGGCGCATATATAAAATTTGAAAAACCGAAAAAATCAAAATTTATCCCCTTATGCGCCAACTTCATCCAAAGCACTCTCTCAATCAAATTTATGCTAAAATTGGGATCAAGTTTCATGATGATTTCATGGACCCTATCGGCTGGCAATTTTGTCAGATCAAGAGACCCGGCCAGTCCGAAGACACAATGCCCGTCCTACTTGACAAAACTACGTGCGCCTTTGGTCTTAAATCCATCATAAACACAATCCAAATTTTGGCCATAAAAATTGATAAAAGAAGTTTGGATGAAAGCGCCTTCTAGGTGAAACGCGCATGGATGAACGAAAAATTTTCCAAAAATTTTTCACACAAGCAAACGTACACCTTGTGTTTCTCGCAAGTACCTCTGATACCACTGTTGGGGAATGCCGGGTGTAATTTAAAAATTTGCAGTCCTAGGACGCAGCGGAAGAAGCATTACACCCGAAACACATTCCTTTCCCAAGGATCCATGCGAGAGAGAGAACACAAGGATGTGTTAGGGTTAGTACCTCTATTGCTTGTTAGGATGAAGGTGCCAAGTTGAAGACGCTCACGTGCTCGTCCTCTACAAGTATCCACGCGTCGACCTTCTCAACGTTGCTCCCTTCCACGCTCGGTGCTAGCCTCGGGAAGAGAAGATCACCTCTTGGAATCTCCTTCTCCTTCCTCCTTGCTCTTCACGCCAACTTGTCTCCTTGCTTGGAGACTCTCGGCCAAAGACAAGAGGAAGAGAAGAGAGGGTGGCGCTCCACAAGAAGAAGAGGGCGGCTTGAATTCTAGGGCTTGCGCAACTCCAAGTTGCCTTTTCCTCAAGAAGAATTCTGCACTTGATGTTCATCTAATGATCATCCAATCGTCCTCACAAGAGGGGGCGCATACCCCTTCTTTTATAACCGACCAAGCCAAACCGCCACCTCTCTTTCCTTCTATGCTCTTGGCGCAATTCCTCCAAGGAATTGCCATAAGAGTTCAGCCACATCCTCTCTTGAATAGGCGCAACATGAAGCATGGAAAGAATCTAGCTTCTTGCCTTATCAAGAGAGGAAATTTGAGTTCCAATTCAATTAGGACTTTCCTTATATGATTGGCCAAATCATTGCTTGAATAAATCAAGCAATATTTGCCAACATATCAGCCCCACACGTCCAAGATAGTTTCCACTTGAGGAAACAACTTTCCAAAAGGATTCATTGAAAGTACCCCTTAAGATTAAGGGGGGTCCCCTTCTAGGGGGAGCAAAAACCCTAGTCATGTGGCGCATAAAACTTTGCAGCGGAATAAAGGGTTTGAAAGAATCTATTGCATGATATATGATCAACTTAAGTAAACTTGAATTCATACCATAGCCATTTGCGTTGGATGAAGACTTGGAAGGAAAGGCGCAAGCGAGCCTTCTCCTAAGGTGACGCACACAATTGGTGTCGCCTACTTTCCTTGGTGCTCCTTGTGCTAGCAAGGTTCCAAGAAGCCTTTGTCGAATGGAAAGGGAAAGGAAAAAGATCGTCTTGCTTGAGTTTCCTTTTTTTTCGTCCTCCTCTTCTCTAGCCGAGAGGTTGTCGCGTCTAAGCCAAGCGTTGGCGACGAACAAAGAGAGAGGGAAGCGTGAAGTGTGGCAATCGTGAGTCATGGCCACGATTAGTAGAAGTGCTATCTAAAAATAGCATCCACTTCTCAACATGCGCTCTTGGGTTTACCCAATCGCTAATGCCACATCACTTGAACCATGCGCTCAACCAATGAGCGGGTTCACTTCGGTTTGGTCCAAGACCAATTAAACCAAGCAATATGGTCTAGATCTTAAATAAACCCTAAGGCTTCAGATCTAACCGTCAATCTCTTCGATGCCCCTGATCTGACCGATCTGGCATCTAATCTCTCGATCGAAGCTTACCGATCTAAAGCCCTAATCAATCAAACATGATCAGACTAGATCTCACTCACAATCAGAGATTAAATCCCTTTAAACTGAACCTAAACAATTCAGTCCACACGAACTGACTTAAGTAAGCCATATCATCAAATTGTGCGACCCTGAGGGTTTCCTTTAAATGTCGGTAACGATAATTCTCATTATCACGATCAGTGAGGGGTATCTAGCAACACATCACTGTCTCCCGATATAGAGGAAAGAGTCTTCCAAGACTACACCCAAAACATAGCACAAGTGTGAATCAATTCACAAGGCATGCATATTTCCTTTGCCACTGGATGTTCTTATTGGACAAGCCTGTCAAGCTCGTAACTCCAATATGATGAGCATGATTAGATCAGATGAACACTGTCACCTGGGTATGGCCATACTCTTTTCTCAATCATCTCATCCAGGGGGCCCCTTTAGAACATCACACTCCTTAAACAAGGAGACGGCAATCCTATGTCTATCATTAGTGCCCTAACCTGACTCAAGCTCATCATCCAAGATAGTCTATAATCATTATGTTTCAAATGATATTGAACTACCTCAAAACAATGACAATTATCATTTAGAAACACAAGTGATCTCAAGTCAGAGGAAATGTGCCACTTGTCTTAATCAAGGAATATTCACATTGTGACAAACAATTGAACATCCTAGTAGGGTCTGTCCAGTACATCCCATGTACCCATGAGTCTACATCTTATTCCATGCTCGAAGCATCCTATAAGACTAGAACACATATTAGTCTTAACCATATCAAGGCTGTCTCATGTTCACCAAGATATATCGACTAAGGACATAATAGCATGTCAGCCCAGCTGAATAGCTTTGAGACATTATTCAGAAGAACATATATTGCAGCAGACAATGTAGCTAACTGAATAACAACCATGCCTTTAAACATAACAGTTTATTACATGATACTGATACATTCCCATAGGCCTCAAACATTAGCCTTAAGGGCATACCCCAACAATCTCCCACTTGCACTTAATCTAATGGTTGAGAAATCTCAAACCCATATTATTACAGTGCTTCTCATGCTTCTGCTGCGCCAGAGGCTTGGTAAGCGGGTCTGCCAGATTGTCATCTGTATGAACCTTGCAGATTTTGATCTCGCCACGATCTATGATCTCCCTGATCAAATGAAACCGTCTCTGTATGTGCTTGGACTTCTGGTGCGACCGTGGTTCCTTTGCTTGTGCGATTGCTCCAGTGTTATCACAGAAGATAACCAAAGGATCTGCACTCGAAGGAACGACACCAAGTTCTCTCACGAACTTACGAATCCACACTGCCTCCTTGGATGCTTCCGAGGCTGCAACATACTCGGCTTCTGTTGTGGAATCAGCAACAGTTGACTGTTTGAAACTCTTCCACACCACTGCACCTCCATTCAAGCTAAAAACATAGCCTGATTGCGATCGGAAATCATCCTGGTCAGACTGGAACGAAGCGTCAGTATATCCTTCAATACTGAGTTCTTCCTGACCACCATATATCAAGAACATATCTTTGGTCCTCCGCAGATATTTTAAAATGTTCTTGACTGCAATCCAGTGCGCCATACCTGGATTACTCTGGTAACGACTGGTCACGCTTAACCCGTAAGCGACGTCTGGGCGAGTACACAACATCGCATACATAATGGATCCAATAGCCGAAGCATAAGGCGTATTGTCCATTTCATCTTTCTCAGTCTGTGTTTGTGGACACTGACTCTTCGAAAGATTCAGACCATGTCTGACTGGAAGATATCCTTTCTTAGAATTCTCTAAGTGAAATCTCTCCAGGACCTTTTCGATGTAAGTACTCTGGCACAGCCCGAGAAGCCTCTTAGATCTATCCCGGTAGATCTTCACACCTAACACATAGGCTGCTTCTCCTAAATCTTTCATCTGGAAACATTTCCTCAGCCATGCCTTAACAGCATGCATTTCAGGAATGTCATTTCCAATGATCAAGATGTCATCGACGTAGAGGACTAGAAAAGTAATCACGCTCCCACTAAACCTCTTATATACGCACGGGTCATCCTCGTTCTTGATGAAACCAAATTCAGTAACTGATTCATCAAAACGAATATTCCAGCTTCTGGATGCTTGTTTAAGTCCATAAATAGACTTCTTTAACTTGCATATCTTATGACGATCTGCTGGATTAGTGAAACCTTCTGGTTGTGTCATATACACATCCTCATCCAGATTTCCATTCAGGAAAGCTGTTTTCACATCCATCTGCCAGATCTCATAATCATAATATGCAGCTATCGCGAAAAGAATCCGAATAGACTTAAACATGGCTACAGGTGAGAAAGTTTCATCATAATCTATCCCGTAGATTTGTTTGAAACCTTTCGCAACTAGCCTGCCTTTATAGGTAATTACGTTACCATCCATGTCAATCTTCTTCTTGAAGATCCATTTACAGCCTATAGGGATAACTCCCGGAGGCGGATCAACCAAATCCCAAACTTGGTTATCTGACATGGAGTCCATCTCGGCGCGCATAGCTTCAAGCCATCTCGCTGATTCCGGTCCACTGACCGCATCCGCATAAGTAAGGGGTTCATCATTATCAATGATGTAGACTCCGTCATAGCGCTCAGGCTGTCGACGGATCCTACCCGATCTTCGCGGTTCCCGTGATATCTGAGCCTCAGGTTGTTCAATAACCTGTTCTACCGGCTCAGGCTCATCCAACTGTGCTTGGTCACTTTGTCCTTCTTCTGGATTCTCATCCAGTTTTATTTCTCTCCCACTGGCCTCTTGCAGAAGAAACTCCTTCTCAAGAAATATGGCCGTCCGAGCAACAAAAACCTTGTTCTCTTTGGGGTCGTAGAAATAATAACCCTTAGTTTCCTTAGGGTAACCGACAAAGATACATTTGTCAGATCTGCTCTCTAGTTTCCCAGAGGCGAGCTTTTTGACATAAGCCTCGCAGCCCCAGATCCTGATAAATGTCAAGCTTGGCTGTTTCCCATACCATAACTCATATGGCGTCTTTGAAACTGCCTTGGATGGCACTCGGTTTAGTACCTTTGCAGCTGTTTCCAGTGCAAAACCCCAAAAGGAGTAGGGTAGAGTAGCCTGACTCATCATAGAACGAACCATATCAAGTAGCGTTCTATTTCTCCTTTCGGACACACCATTCCATTGCGGTGTTCCTGGTGGAGTGAGCTGTGAGATAATCCCACACTCCTTTAGATAGTCAGTGAATGCATGACTTAGGTATTCACCACCTCGATCTGAGCGAAGTGCCTTGATATTTCGGCCTAGCTGATTCTGTACTTCATTTTTGAACTCTTTGAACTTGTCAAAAGATTCACTCTTATGTCTCATCAGATAGACATACCCATATCTACTGAAATCATCAGTAAAGGTAATGAAGTATTGATAGCCACCTCTGGCATGTTTACTAAAAGGCCCACACACATCACTGTGTATAAGGTCAAGTAAACCTGAAGCCCTTTGACCTTTGTGAGGAAAAGGTGACTTCGTCATTTTGCCCATCAAACAAGCTTTGCATGTATCAATCTCCCTATAGGAGAATGATCCCAGCAGCCCATTATCATGCAACCGCTTAATGCGTTTCTCGTTAATATGGCCCAAACGACTATGCCATAGCAAGGTGCTGTCATCAGCATACTTGGCTTTCTTAATATCAATTTGCTGTATCGAACATTCCATGTCCAACATGTATAACCCATTGTTAATTGAACCAGTTGCATAAACAATATTATCAAAAGATAAAATACACTTTGAAATATTGCATTCAAAGGAAAATCCCTTCCTGACAAGAGCAGGAATGGAGATAATATTTTTAGTTATACTGGGAACAAAATAACAACTGTTTAGTTCCAATACAAGTCCAGATGGTAAAGAAATAAAGTAGTCTCCTACAGCAACAGCAGCAACCCGTGCCCCGTTTCCAACGCGTAGGTCCACCTCATGCTGTCCCACCTGCCTTCTTCTCTTGAGTTCCTGTACATTTGAACAAATGTGAACTCCACATGCAGTGTCCAACACCCATGATATAGAAGAAGAAAACATGACTTCAGTCACGAATATACCTGAGCCAGAAGCAAAGCTTCCCCTCTTATCTCCTTGGAGCGCTTTACAGTCCTTTTTCCAGTGACCCAGCTGGCCACAGTGGAAACACCTGTATTCCTTGGACCGCTTCACCTTCTGCTTCAGAGCCTTGCTGTAATTCTTGACCGGGGCCTTGCCCTTCTTCCCCTTCTTCTTGTTCCTGAAAGGAACCATCAAGACAGAGGTTGAAGGCTTACCCTTCAGAGTCTCCTCAGTGGTCAAGAGCATATTCAGGAGCTCTGCCGGAGTACAATCGATTTTGTTCATATTAAAATTAATAATGAACGCGTCGAATGAAGGCGGGAGAGACTGTAGAATAATGTCCACAGCAAGCTCCTGGTTGATGGTATGCCCCAGTTTCTCTAGAGCCTCCTTGTGCCCAATCATCTTGAGCATGTGAGCTCCCACTGGGCTCCCTTCAGCCAGTTTGCTCTGAAAGAAGAGCTTTGTCAAATTATAGCGTTCAGTCCTCGCCTGTGCAGCATACAGCATCTTGAGGTTTGCTATCATGTCTATAGCAGACATATCCTCATGCTGACGCTGCAGCGGTGGCGTCATAGACGCTAGCATCAGGCAAGCGACATCAATGCTATCATTGACGTGCTTTTCATAGGCTTCCCGAACCGCCCTCGCGGCGTTCGGAGCGGGCTGCGGCGGTATCGCCGTCTCGAGGACATACAGTTTCCTCTCTGCCTTAAGAACGATCTTAAGGTGTCCAAACCAGTCAGAGAAGTTCGGCCCAGCAAACTTCTCCCTTTCCAGTAGGGATCGCACATTGAAGTTCATGGTGTTCGTTGCTGCAGGTATCTACAACAATGCAAGAACAGCAAGGTCAGTATCAATGTATAAGAATCAATCAGGACTTAAGAAAGATTCTTTTTCTCACTATTTTATCAGGCGTGAAAAATCCAGCAAAACAGCCCGAAAGAGTAATACTCTTTTAGTGAGATGGGATCCAGATTTCATACTTGGTCTCCGCGTCCCGCTCAGGCGAGATAAGATGCACAGAGAGTACAAGCACTAGTTTCTGGTAGGCAGTCCCTGCCGATCGCCAACCCGTGCGATTCCCCTTCATCTGGGCAGTCCAGCAGACTGTGCCAACTGAGTTGGTACAACACAATCTCTGACCCCACAGATGGCTGCCTCCATGTGCTACCATATGCTCCACATATGTAGCCAACACGGTCAAGCTGACCCGACCTACTCCCTGGACCACCGTGTGCTATGCTGAGCAACGAGAAGGGATAAATCCCTACTCTGTAACACACAGATGTAATCCCACACCCTCTGAAGATAGATGGACGTGCCCACTGAGTGGGTACAACACGGCTCCAACGATAATCAGAACAGTGAGGTTTCGCGTCAGAAGGCTTACGAGCTTGATATTAAAGCGTTGGATTTTAACGGTCCTTTTTATCTTCATGCCTATCATGCAATTCCTATGGTGATAGCAGAAGATAATTTAATCATGCAATTCTAATATTCATCAATAAAAGAAAGCATGAATCTTATGTGGTAAAAGCCCATAGCCCTAGTGAGATCTTAACCTAACTTAAGTCTTCACTTGCTCTTCATGGGTCTTTAGCTGCTCATCTGGCCCAAACCTGGGCCCAAGCGCCATCTGCAGCTCAGGTGCGCCTACCAGGGAAAATGCGCCTGGTCCCAGAGTCGAACCCTGGACCTCCCACCTGGTCAAGCCACTGCTGCATGCGCCTCTGCAAAGTGTGCTTTGTGCTCTTGTCTAATTAAATTACAAATTTAACTATCTAGACAAGAGTGACACGCAGGTCACTTACATTTATAAATTAATTAAACAGTGATTCGCAGATCACAAAATAAAATTAATTTACAATCAATATTCCCAGGCACGCAGGCCCCAGCACAGCACACAAATAATATGAGCAGCCCACATAAGACTAAATAAACAAGCAAATGCATCATTCAATAACCATGTGATCCATCAAAAAAATTAAAATTTTTGAAAACCCCATAGGATCAATTTTAATTTTTCCTTATTTGCCCTACAACCTTACAACGGTCCATTACTAGGGATCCACTCATCCAACCTAGTCAGATCCACTGCCCTTGCATGCACCAAGTCCTAACTGACTTGCGTCGACCATAAGGTCAACTATGCATGCGCCAGGGCTGAACATCCACACTGAGGTCTGGCAAACGGGCGTGACCCCGGGCCTAACTCAGGTGCGTTCATAAGTTGTCTCAATCAGACATCGCTACACACCTGTCTGCAGTCGACCTATAGCCACCATAGGCTTGCGCCAAGGTGCTAACTGGTCGACCCATTCAGGCTGTCAGATAGTCTGATCAGACTGTTGGATCCAACCTAGGGGATGACTTCAACCCTAGTAACCCGTCTAAGGGTTTAAAGTATGGGCTTAGATCTATTTGGAGCGCGCATGTAATAAGGATTTTTAATAAAACCTAAATGCGCCAACAAGCAAGATAACAAAAGCATGTTTCGGCATGAAACAATGTAACATGTAAATTCGCATGTTGTTAACTCTAGATCTATAGATTTAAAACATGGATCACACAACATGAAGCAATCATATAAGCAAGCATTAACGTTGGCTCTGATACCAATTGAAAGTACCCCTTAAGATTAAGGGGGGTCCCCTTCTAGGGGGAGCAAAAACCCTAGTCATGTGGCGCATAAAACTTTGCAGCGGAATAAAGGGTTTGAAAGAATCTATTGCATGATATATGATCAACTTAAGTAAACTTGAATTCATACCATAGCCATTTGCGTTGGATGAAGACTTGGAAGGAAAGGCGCAAGCGAGCCTTCTCCTAAGGTGACGCACACAATTGGTGTCGCCTACTTTCCTTGGTGCTCCTTGTGCTAGCAAGGTTCCAAGAAGCCTTTGTCGAATGGAAAGGGAAAGGAAAAAGATCGTCTTGCTTGAGTTTCCTTTTTTTTCGTCCTCCTCTTCTCTAGCCGAGAGGTTGTCGCGTCTAAGCCAAGCGTTGGCGACGAACAAAGAGAGAGGGAAGCGTGAAGTGTGGCAATCGTGAGTCATGGCCACGATTAGTAGAAGTGCTATCTAAAAATAGCATCCACTTCTCAACATGCGCTCTTGGGTTTACCCAATCGCTAATGCCACATCACTTGAACCATGCGCTCAACCAATGAGCGGGTTCACTTCGGTTTGGTCCAAGACCAATTAAACCAAGCAATATGGTCTAGATCTTAAATAAACCCTAAGGCTTCAGATCTAACCGTCAATCTCTTCGATGCCCCTGATCTGACCGATCTGGCATCTAATCTCTCGATCGAAGCTTACCGATCTAAAGCCCTAATCAATCAAACATGATCAGACTAGATCTCACTCACAATCAGAGATTAAATCCCTTTAAACTGAACCTAAACAATTCAGTCCACACGAACTGACTTAAGTAAGCCATATCATCAAATTGTGCGACCCTGAGGGTTTCCTTTAAATGTCGGTAACGATAATTCTCATTATCACGATCAGTGAGGGGTATCTAGCAACACATCACTGTCTCCCGATATAGAGGAAAGAGTCTTCCAAGACTACACCCAAAACATAGCACAAGTGTGAATCAATTCACAAGGCATGCATATTTCCTTTGCCACTGGATGTTCTTATTGGACAAGCCTGTCAAGCTCGTAACTCCAATATGATGAGCATGATTAGATCAGATGAACACTGTCACCTGGGTATGGCCATACTCTTTTCTCAATCATCTCATCCAGGGGGCCCCTTTAGAACATCACACTCCTTAAACAAGGAGACGGCAATCCTATGTCTATCATTAGTGCCCTAACCTGACTCAAGCTCATCATCCAAGATAGTCTATAATCATTATGTTTCAAATGATATTGAACTACCTCAAAACAATGACAATTATCATTTAGAAACACAAGTGATCTCAAGTCAGAGGAAATGTGCCACTTGTCTTAATCAAGGAATATTCACATTGTGACAAACAATTGAACATCCTAGTAGGGTCTGTCCAGTACATCCCATGTACCCATGAGTCTACATCTTATTCCATGCTCGAAGCATCCTATAAGACTAGAACACATATTAGTCTTAACCATATCAAGGCTGTCTCATGTTCACCAAGATATATCGACTAAGGACATAATAGCATGTCAGCCCAGCTGAATAGCTTTGAGACATTATTCAGAAGAACATATATTGCAGCAGACAATGTAGCTAACTGAATAACAACCATGCCTTTAAACATAACAGTTTATTACATGATACTGATACATTCCCATAGGCCTCAAACATTAGCCTTAAGGGCATACCCCAACATTCATACACCCCAATTGGCGCAAATTCCATATATGGAATTATCCCATGCGCCAAGTGTATTTCCAACTCCTATTAAGATTCAAACTTGCCTCAATTAGAATTAATCCACAATCCCTAATTGGATTTGGATCTCAACACTAATTAGGCCCATGGAAATAAATCCTTATTGGATTAGGATTTGCGCCCAACACAATGAGCCTTATCCAAATCCAATTCTCTTTAGGATTTGAATCCTAGTTGGATTAGGATTTGCGCCCAACCACTATGGGCCTTATCCAAATCTAATTCTCATTAGGATTTGAATCCTAATTAGATTAGGATTCTCATTTCTAGTAGAATTAGAATTCCAACTCCTAATTGAATTAGGATTCCAACTCCTAGTTGGAATAGGACTCTATTTCCCAATAGGGTTAGGATTCTAACTCCTAATTAAATTAGGATTCCAACTCCTAGTTGGATTAGGATTCCAATTCCTAATAGGGTTAGGATTCCAAGTCCTAATTAGATTAGGATTCCAACTCCTAGTTGGATTAGGATTCCAATTCCTAATAGGATTAGGATTCCAACTCCTAATTAGATTAGGATTCGAATCCAACATGGTATATAATCCTTTGTTCAAGTCCAACTTGACTAGGATACATATACAAACTCATGAATCCCAATTGGACTCAGATTCAACCATGAATCTGTCTTGGACTCAGAATAATGAACTCAAATATATTCCAAGATTTCCAGATCATAAAACAACGTCAAGAGTCTATTGCGTGTGACCCGGTAGGATCCTAATGACGATAGCAATGATGATTGAATATCATCATAAGTAGTGAGAGGTATCTAGCAACACATCACTACTACCCATGTCATAGGACTTAAGTCATCTGGCAACAACTCCCTAACAAGCAACGAGGATTCCCATGCATTCTAGATCCCTTTGCCTAAACTGATATCCTGCCATTGGATTAGTCTCAAGTTTATTATCCAATGCATTGGTCATGACTCAACAAGTGTGGCCACACTTTCCTGTCATGCACCAATAAGGTGGGGCGCCCCGAGGTGGATATCATGCTTCCTCGGAAGGAAGGGGCAAATCCTACTATTGGTCATCCATGTCTCTACATGACTTATGACATGCTCAATGACAGTCGTTTTGATCACCCATTTACGGAGAGACGTAAGACTGTATCAAAACATACCCATCATCATATCTAGACATGAATACCTCAAGTCTAAGGATCAATGCAAACCTCTTGCATGTGAGATTGACTTGTTGACTAGACAAGTCAATCCTCACGGTGGATCACTCCAGTGCATCCAATGCACCTATATGTCTGCGTTACTGTGCCCCGCACCTAACCAGCCCATACACCAGTCTCACATGTACCAAAGCTATCCCATATCGGCTAAGGCACCTTGACCGGGGATTACTTATGAGAATGGATCCAATCCAAACTCCTGGGACATTATCTATGCAATTCAATACATCAACGCAGGTAAAGCAATCTGCATAATAACGACCATGCCTTTATTGATTATATCAATTTCATTAATTCTATCGAAGTACATTTAAACAATGCCCGACCATGTCCATACATTGGTCTGCAGGGCATATACACCAACAACATGTGCAAAGTAGTGATAGATGGGGGAAGTAGTCTAAACGCGATCTCTCACACAGCCTTAGTAAAATTCAACCTTAAGGCAGAATCACACCCTAGTCCCTATAGCATATCCTGGGTCAACCAGTCTAGTGTCCCAGTTACCCATAGGTTCTTAGTGCCTCTTTAGTTTGCCATCTACCAAGGCAAGATTTGGTGTGAAGTCATAACCATGGATGTCGCCCAAGTCTTAGTCGGTCGCCCTTGGTTATTTGACATGGATGTTATCCACTACGGTCGGACTAACACCTATGTCTTTAGCCATGATGGGCAAAAGATCAAACTGAAGCCTTCCATGCCTAAAGAACTTAAGGCTTCCACTAATAAGGGTAGGATAGAAGAACCTAAGGAACCCAAACCTACCATCCAACTCATAAGGTCCCATGCCTTCACCCAAGATTGCTTAGAGTCCAAACAAGTGTACTCCCTAGTCATTAAGGAAACCAATCCAGATGAGGAGTCACCTATACCCCTAGAAGTTGAGACCCTACTCTCAGGGTACTCTGAGCTCACTAGAGATGAACTTCCCAATGGCCTACCTCCCCTTAGAGAGATCCAACATGCCATAGACCTTGTCCCGGGTTCTACTCTGCCCCACTTGCCCCATTATAGGATGAACTCCACTGAGCATCAAGAGCTCAAGAGAGAAGTAGATGAACTTTTAGATAAGGGCTTCATTAGGGTGAGTCTTAGTCCATGTGCAGTACCCGCCCTTCTTACCCCAAAGAAGGATGGAAGTTGGCACATGTGTATAGACTGTAGGGCGATGAATAAGATAACCATCAAATATAGATTTCCCATCCCAAGGTTAGATGATATGCTTGACATGCTGGTAGGTTCTAAGTGGTTTAGCAAGCTAGACCTTAGAAGTGGATACCATCAAGTTAGGGTAAGACTTGGGGATGAGTGGAAGACAACCTTTAAGACTAAGGATGGTTTATATGAGTGGCTAGTCATGCCCTTTGGTCTCTCTAATGCCTCCTCAACCTTTATGAGATTAATGAACCAAGTCTTGAAGCCTTATATAGGAAGATTCTTAGTAGTTTACTTTGATGACATCCTAATTTATAGCAAGACCCAAGAAGAACACATGGAACACCTTAGGAAAACCCTAGACTTACTTCAGGAAGAAAAGCTATACCTTAACCTGAAAAAAATATTCTTTTCTCTCCCCTAGGGTTGTCTTCTTAGGCTTCATAGTATCTGACCAAGGACTTCAAGCTGACCCTAGCAAGATCCAAGCCATCTTAGACTGGCCTGAACCCAAAACCTTGACTGAGATTAGGAGCTTCCATGGTCTAGCTGCCTTCTATAGGAGATTCATTAGAAACTTTAGCACCATAGTAGCCTCTATAACTAATTGTATGAAACTAGGTGAGTTCAGTTGGCCTAAGTCTGCTAGTAGAGCCTTTGAAGAACTTAAGGCTAGAATGACCACTGCCCCAGTTTTGAGATTGCCCGACTTTTCTAAAGTCTTCATAGTGGATTGTGATGCCTCAGGAGTAGGTATAGGAGGTACCCTTAGTCAGGAGGGCCACCCAGTAGCCTATTTTAGTGAAAAGTTAAATGAGGCTAAGCAAAGATATACCACCTATGATAAGGAGTTCTATGATGTAGTTCAATCCTTAAGACACTGGAGACACTATTTAATACATAATGAATTTATTTTGATTAGTGACCACCAGGCTTTATCTTTTTTGAGTGCTCAAAAGAAACTAAATGCTAGGCATGCTAAGTGGGTAGAATACCTTCAACAGTATACTTTTGTTTTAAAACATAAGTCTGGAACTGAAAATAAAGTTGCTGATGCTTTGAGTAGGGTAACTTTACTTGTGCAAAAATTATCTGTTGAAGTAGTTGGATTTGATCGCATGAAGCATGAATACTTAGAATGCCCTGATTTTTCAAGGATATATTCTAAGCTTAGCATAGACCCTTTGAGTCATCCCCTCTATACCCTAAGGGATGAGTTTTTATTTCTTGGGCCAAAGTTGTGCGTTCCCAAGACCTCAATCCGAGACTTCCTTGTTTGGGAGATCCACGGAGGAGGGTCTGCCTGGCACCATGGCTGGGACAAGACTCAAGCCTTGGTGGAGGAGCGGTTCTTCTGGCCAAACCTCCATAGGGATGTAGCTAAGGTCGTCAAGCATTGTAGGACCTGTCAGACTAGCAAAACTTAGAAACATAATATTGGTCTGTACACAACCCTACCCATCCCTCAAGCAGCTTGGCAAGACCTTAGCATGGATTTCATCTTAGGTTTACCAAGGACTCCCTCTAGACATGACTCTATTTTTGTCGTTGTGGATAGGTTTACCAAGATGGCACACTTTATACCTTGCTATAAAACCACAGATGCATCACATGTAGCTAGGTTATTCTTTAAAGAGGTTGTTAGACTTAGAGGTACCCCTCTGACTATAGTATCTGATAGGGATTCCTGGTTTGTTGGACATTTCTGAAAACCCTGTGGACTATGTTGGGAACAAAACTCAAATTCTCCATGGCCTATCATCCTCAGATGGATGGGCAGATCGAAGTGGTCAACTGATCACTTGGGAGCATTTTGAGGAGTTTGGTGGGAGAGCATCCAGGTACGTGGGATAAGCTGTTACCCATTGCCGAGTTCTCCTATAATAGTGTTGTCAACAAGACCACAGGATTATCCCCCTTTCAAGCCAACTTAGGGTACCAACCTAGAAAACCTGTTGATATATTTCCTTTACCTAGGCACTCTCATGTTTCTTTGTCTACTAGAGATTTTGCTACTCACATGTCACATTTGCATCATGAAATACGTTGTCAAATGCTTGATGCTGTTGATTCTTATCACAAGAGTGCTAACAAGAAATGCCGAGAAAGGAAATTTTCTGTAGGTGAACAGGTTATACTGCGGGTCAGGGAGGAGCGCATCCATGGATCTGGCCGCAAGTTGGACGCAAAGGAACTTGGACCCTTTACCATCGTGGAGAAGATCAACGATAATGCCTATGTCTTGGATCTACCACCGGACTTGGGGATTCCTACCACCGTCAACGTGGAGGATCTCACACGTTATGAGGAGCCAGTACTCATTGAGGAGTTGACTGACAGGCTCGAGCCACAGAGCA
Source organism: Costus lasius (assembly GCA_027563935.2). Taxonomy (NCBI): domain Eukaryota; kingdom Viridiplantae; phylum Streptophyta; class Magnoliopsida; order Zingiberales; family Costaceae; genus Costus; species Costus lasius. The sequence goes on along the minus strand of CM050451.1, from coordinate 30,993,888 downwards.
TACTTGAGGATCAGACCCGACTCACTCTGGACGAGGTACAAGTATTTTATCGTGTTAAGTTTACTTTGGGTGAGGAGGCTTGGCTTCCTGAAGGTGAGTTGGTACAGGCGGCTCCAGAATTACTCCAAGGGTACAAAGATAATTCTCCAGAGGAGAATTTTTCTCACCCGGGGAGAAATGATTGAGGGGCCAACCCTGCTCCTAGAAGGTCTGGTAGGACTAGGAGGAAGCCCACCAGATATGGCTTTCCCTCTTAGTCTACCCCCTTCTTTCTTTCCTTATTTGCACTTTCCTTATTTGTAACTTGTAGGAATAAGTTATAGTGAACCTTGTAGTACTATGTTATGCTTTACCTTCTAGGATGGTCTACTTGTTTTTGCAAATAAATTGGCAGGCTAAAGCCAACTCAAGGGACACTAAAGAAGCTCAAGCTAAACCATTCAAGTGGAGCTCCAATTATGGAAAGAAGCACTTCAACCCTCTCAACCAAAGACATCAAGTTGAAGGAGCATGTATTGAATACAACTCCACCTTCCCAAATCAGCCCAAGGCGCCACCTTGGAGGAGGATTCGATTGCAAGATAACCAGCCCACAAACTTGCCATTTGAGGGAGCTTTCAATGCGCCATTCATCAAGATCAATCAAGATCCACAAATCATGGGATTCCATCTAGATCCCCAATTTGTGGAGCCACCTTTGGAAGCTTTCCTAGCCGCCCAAGCACTTGAAGGAAAGTTTTCAAATTCAAAAGAATTCGTTGTGTGAAGACGCATTAACATCCAAGCAAATAAGGAAGGAGCTCAAGAAGAATTCAGCCACATCAAAGAGCAAACTGAATGGATGATTCAAAATTCAAAATTCCTAAGGAAAGGTTTTAATAGAGTATTAATTTTCTTCCTTATCTTTGTAATTGCGCCTAGGGTGAAATGTCACCCTTGCCCATGGCTTGATTAGCCTATAAGGTGTAATCCCTCTCTTGTTGTCGATAAGTTGCCTAGATGAAAATTATTGTGTTAGCATTGGTGCTTGTGTCGCCTAAGACTTTCTACCTCCCCCTCTTCTAAAGGGCCGAGCCCTTTCCCTTCCCCTCTTCCCTCTTCTTCCTTAGTCCTTCATTCAACCGAAATCCTTGAAGGCTCCCTTACATCCTTGGACGCGATCCTAAAGGAGTTTCATCACCATTTGATCTCGGCAAGCATTGGAGAACATTGGAGGCTTCATCACTCTCGGCCAACTTGGAGGAAGGCAATATGAAATCATTTCGGCTAAGTCTCTTCCCTTCAACCTTTCTCTAAATTTTAGAACTTGATTCTACACTAATCTTATTGTTTGTTGTAGGTTGGCGCAAGGTGGAGACCCCTCTTGGCGCAAGTCACCTCTTCTTCTTCCACCCCCCCTCAAATCTAGATAGTTTCACACTTTTGTTAGCAAGAGAACTTGGGAGTCTATCTCCCCTCTTGATTGGTTTTCTTGTTGGACATTTAAACTTTTAACACTCACCCATGCATGTGTGTAAGCTCATAGGGCCCTACTTCGTTGCCATCAACCTTTGGACCGGTGAAGAACGGGAAGGTGACCCCTTCTATTCTCAAGGGGTCCAAGGTGAGCATTTATTTCAAGTTTTTACTTCTTGCAAGTAGTTTTAAATTAATATAGCTTTTGGTTTTCCATATTATAAATACCAAAAATATTTCCCAATTTCGTTAGAGTAATTTCGGTTTTGCTTACTACAAAATACAAAAATTATTTTCTCAAAGCGTTGTTTGCATGCACCCTATTTGTCAATGATCCCCCTCCATTAGAGGATAACTCGTGACACCAAGTCATTGCCTCACAGCGGGTCGTTCCAGTATATCCACCATTGATATACCCATATGTCTGCGTTAGCACCTCGTGCCTAACCAGCCCATATACTAGTCTCACAAGTACCAGAGCTGTCCCATATCCACTTAGGTACATCGACTGGGGACAAACATTTGAGCACAGATCCAATCTGTCTCCAGGGACATTATCATATAAGTACATAATCGCAGATGTAAGCAAATATAGATAATGACAATGCCAGAGTGATATATATATAAAATATCAATGTCAAGTAGTACAATAATGGACCAAAAGCTCGGTCCTAGGGCATATACACCAACAATCTCCCACTTGCACTAAGACCCAGAGGTTGAGGAATCTCAACCCCATATCTCTACCGTGACAGTCATACTTCTGCTGCGCCAAAGCCTTGGTCAATGGGTCTACCAGATTGTTCTCTGTGTCAACTCTGCTAACCTTAACATCACCTCTGTCTATGATCTCTCTGATCAGGTGAAATCTTCTGAGTATGTGTTTGGATCTTTGATGAGACTGTGGTTCTTTGGCTTGTGCAATTGCTCCATTGTTATCACAGTAGATTTCAATGGGATCCTCTACACTGGGAACCACCTGAAGTTCAGAAATGAACTTCCTTATCTAAACATCTTCTTTGGCTGCCTTAGAAGCGGCCACATACTCAGCCTCGGTTGTAGAGTCAGCGATGGTGGATTGCTTGAAGCTCTTGCAGCATACAGTGCCTCCATTCATCTTGAACACATAGCCAGCCTGCAATCTGAAGTCATTAGGGTCAGACTGGAAAGACGCATCAGTGTTGTTAGTGTTATGCCCTGAGACCTATCTTTTGGTCTAGACATATGTACTACATACATTGATATTTATAGATATCCTGGCATTGTCGTTGTCATGGTTTATTATACATCTGCGCATATGTGTGTTTACATGATGATGTCCCTCGAGATATTACTATCTTAATTTGCTTATGTCCCGAGTCAAGTACCATAGTGGATAGAGGATAGCTATGGTGCGGGTGAGACTCGTTTATGCGCTGGTTAGCACGGGTTGCTTAACGTGGGCATAAGGGTATGTCAAGGGAGATATACTGGACCGACCCACCGTGAGAGTTCTTCTTGGTGTCTCAAGAAGAATCTCACAGTGATAGAGTTGTATCTATCCTTTGACTTGAGGAAGATTGTATCTCTGTGTTCTTTAATTCTGAAGATTGTATCTCACAGTGACACAGGTATGTCTAACAAGGCCATATCTTTAATTCTGAAGGACACACTTACCTAAAAGTTAAATTTATAGTAGGTGCCTATGTTCCACCAATCAGTGCCAATAGCCCCATTCTACTCTTACACAGCTTTAATGGTGGGAGCATCCTCTTTTCCTATAAGTTGCGTAGTTATGCGTTTTCTGCACTTGCTACATTGACTATGTTACCTGATTAATTGCACTATATTATGACAGTACTCAGATGAGGCTTTCCAAGCAATGCCTTCGCAGATTGGTTCTCAGGAAGAAGCTGCAAAATTTTCTCACGATATGTGTAATAGGTCTCAGCCAACAAATGAAAAATAATTTTTTATATTATGAGGAGATCAGAAACAACAATCTTTTTTATTATGTAACAATTTGTGATGACTGATGTATGAACCATTCTTTTTATGTACTTTTAATCTTACATTATATAGTAAGGAGCAAAGAGTTCGTCTAACACTGAGACCTATTTCGTATAACAATGTCTTAAATTCGTATAACAGTGCACATACATCGTATAACATTATCTGACATTCATATAACATTGCACAGAGTTGGTATAACAAGACCTGAAATTCATATAACATGACACAAACATCGTATAACACGAAACAAACATGGTATAACAAGACCTGAAATTTGTATAACATGGCACAAACATCGTATAACACGACACAAACATGGTATAATAAGACTTGAAATTCGTATAACAAGATACAGACATCGTATATCACGGCACAAACATGGTATAACAAGACCTGATCACATTTCATATAACACAGCACAAACATGGTATAACAAGACCTGATCACATTTCGTATAACATGGCACAAACATCGTATAAAAAGACCTGCTCACATTTCGTATAACATGGCACAAACATCGTATAACACGGCACAAGCATGGTATAACAAGACCTAAAATTCGTACAACATGGCACAAACATCGTATAACACGACACAAACATGGTATAACAAGACCTAAAATTCGTATAACATGGCACAAACATCGTATAACACAACACAAACATGGTATAACAAGACCTAAAATTCATATAACACGGCACAAACATCGTATAACATGACACAAACATGGTATAACAAGACCTGAAATTCGTATAATGATGACACCAAAATATATAGTATATTTTATATCATTTTATATATCTTTTCATGCTAAATTGTAGCTCTTTTGCTTATTTTTGTGCCAAATTTATCAAATATTACAAAATCTACTTCTATTTTGGTCTTTGATGATTTTCAGGTAAAAAGGCACTATTTTTAGGCGTTTTCTAGACGTTTTTGACCAGAAAGTTTTATGGAAATTACGACACTGTCGTAATATTTTTCATGGGCCAAAATTTTGACTCAGGGTTCACAGAACCAAATTACGGCACTACAATTTTTAAATTACGGCCGTAATTTTAACCTGGACATGCGAGTTTTTTGGGCCCGATTCTTACGCGGACCATATCTTGAGATCTAGACATCCAAATTGAGATATGAAAGAAGCTGCGGACTCGTCTCGATGAGGAGAAGATAAAGGGAGTAAAAGCTCTAATTTTTATGAACTATCGGGGGAGCAATTGACAGAGTGGTGCTTAGGGTTTGGCCTCACCCCAAGAGGCATAGAGACCACCTCAGGCCGTGATTTTTACACAGAAGCTTTGCTTGGAGGAGAAGACGACACATCAGAAGTTTCAAAGCAAAAGGAATTCGATTAGAGGAGAAATCAACCAAACAGCGGGCGCTAGCACTGTTCACTCACAAATTACGGCTGTAATTTTCATTACAGCCGTGTTGTAACGTTTATTTCCTCTTTCTCTTTGATTTCTGACGCTTTAAAACTATGGTTTATTGTATTTCTTCCTCCATGCAAGCTTAATCTTATTTTGGGACATGGGGAGTAATTTTCCTTGATTTCTAATGACTAGATGACTTTTATTCCGTCAGTATAATTTTGTTATGATGATTCTACTTATGTGATGATTGTCTATAACTATCCATAGGTTTATATTTTCATGCATGTTTTAGAATTTTGCAAAATAGACTGAAAGGTTGATTGTGAAATTTGGAACCCTAAGAACCATTGAGTTTGGAACTTATCGTAAGAAATTAGGTTTGTTCTTTGAATTCTATTTTTTAGTGATTTTATTGTCATGTAAATAATCTGAATCTAGGATGAGTTATTGTGTTAGACTTGATTTTCTCTTGCATGAAAGTGAGGATCGAGTCATCGGAGAACCTTAAGTAGAACCTGTGTTGAGACTCGGATACATGAAAGTGATCCTTGAGATTCCACTTGAGATAATCAACTTAGAATTCGGATGCACGAAAGTGATCCTTGAGTTCTTTGTTTGATGATTTACTTATTTTCAGCGTTGGGATAGATATTGCGCGAAAGCGAGGATCGGTCCCTGCATGATTGTCTGCACGAAAGTGAGACAATACCTTTATAAAGTAAATTATATCTTTATTATGATAAAATTAGACTGACGACCTTTTATTCATATCTAGTCATTGAAATTAAGGTGGATGAAACCCTAGTCCCAGTTTCTCTCTGATTATCTTTTCGTGTATTTTCGATCATTGCTTTGCTATTAATCGATTGCTTAGCTAGTAAAAATATAACTATTTGGTACTTAACAATAAGGTCTCTGTGGTTTGATATTTTTCTTGATTACTTCGAGTATCCGTGCACTTGCGGACACAACATATAACATGGCACAAACATCATATAACACGAAACAAACATGGTATAACATTGCATATACAAATATACATGTGTATGAATATGCAGGAGAACAAATATACAGGAGTATGAATATACACATGTTTGAATTGCAATGTCTTTTAGTCAACTGCCAGTAACTTTCCTTCGAAGAGTTCCAAACTAACAAGGGCCCTCAATCTTGGCATGTCTTGTATTGTGAAATCAAATGGTACATTTCTAGAGAGGTAGTCCATAAATTTCAAGACAAATACCCCACAATCTACACACTTTCACCATCTTGTTGCGGGCAAACCTCCTATGTCAATGGCCAGAAAGCAATTTTCTTCCTTCCACTAGATTGGAAGGAGAGATGAAACTACAGTATCTCAAGCTGTTTAACAGAACAATGCACAAAATAATGTTATAACTCGTGAGAGATAACAACAGAATAGCAAAGGAATATGGTATGAAGCTTTATCAGATGATAGATACTCACATATCGTTTAACTATGCCCTCAACTACCTTCGAAGGGGATAATGAATTATAGCATAGTACGCGTTTCCCTCGTATATCCAATACAATCAGAAACCAGTGATTTGAGTGGCATACGGGGGCGAATATTGTGCGAACATATCTTATTGTCTTATTATTCAAATGCTTTAAGCTTCTGAAAGCCACCCCACCTAGGCCACCCCCATAATAAGGAAGGACATATGGTGGAATGTAAGCAAAAGCCTTAAACTTTTTCTTATTAGCCATGCATCTACGGACGAGGAGTGATGCATACAAATCTATAGCCTACAATTGAATTATACAAGTTCATTAGGGAAAAGGAACCAAATATACAAAGATGGTGTATTCCATATATGCTTACCTCATCACCAACTAGGTCTCTGAAGAGAATGTCACATATATGGGCTTTCGTAATGTTCTGAATAATGGAATGATCTTCCAAGGATAAATAAAACTCCAGTTGCGATTTAATATGTCAGGCATTACATCCCGACCACAATAGTCCCGTCTATTTAGATACTAAAGATGCGACAAAAATCCATCAGAAACTTGTATATGTCAACACTATCATATATTCTTATGTTAAAAACTATTTATGCCACCATACCTTATTAACCCGAGGTGCAGATTTTGCTTTCTCATCTACCTCCACTGACTGAAAGAAAATTAGAAATTCTTATGTTAAAATAATGTATAGGCCTATGTTTACAATTATGTATCCCCAAGTTTAATAGTCTTACCTCTGATTCTATAGTCTTCTTCTTCTTCTTTTGTTGTGTGTATGGGCTGAGAAGAAGACATGAAGCCTTTTTTGAATATTTTCTTTTTCAATTCCTCAATCTTCGGGGCAGACTTCTCATCTTCCTCACTCCTCGGGGCCGACTTATCATCTTCCTCACTCCAGCTTAATTCTTCCTCATTCTTATTTTGTAGCATCTCGATCTCTACTTTCAGTCTTTTATTTTCCTTGACTAACTCATCAATTCTATTTTGTAATTCAGCCACCTCCAAGCTGAAACCGGCCTTGATGCTATTAATCTCAGCATCATTCTCAGCACTTTCATCTTTAAGCAAGTATTTTTCATTCTCCAATTGAATTATTTCATTCTTAAATTTATTATTTTCCTCTATAACTATGCACAATTCCGAGTTCAAGTTCAAAACTTCTTCATGGCTCTACGCACAAAATTAACACAAGAACTTCAGTATCAGATAACACATGACTATCATCGTATAACACACGAATATTTTCATATAACATACTTACAGGGCCAAGTAAATGGATGTCTATTTGACTATGTGATGGGCCCACATCACCAGCTTCCTCAAGGGCTGCATCTAATGCAAGTGGACTATTGACAACACCATGCTCCACTTCACCGCCTTCCTCAAGTTCAAAAATAATCTACAATTGTAAATAGTATTAGAAATCCTAACTACCACCAACTTACTACACTTACAAATAAACATCTTACCACATCTTCATTTAATTTGGCATAATTTTTGAAATACGTTGTCCGTCGAGGTGGTTTCACATTGGCCCAACGGAACAACCGAGGGTGTACTCCCTCCACCTTACTATCTATATACAATTTCGTATGCTCATATAACCAAATCTATAAAAAAGAATAAATAAAACAATAACTTATCATTAACTTAACTATGTTTGAAATACAAGTTCAGATATTGAGAATACTTACACCAAGAATTATGGCACAACCGGCAAATCCATGTCCCTTCTTCTTTGAGTTGGAGGTCAATTCTGCACAAAGAAAATTATGTACAGCCTTTGCCCAATTGTAATCAGCCAATTTTGAGAGGTCATCTACAAAAACTACAAGTTCCGCATCCAAGTTGCATGTCAGGCGGCTGAATAAACAACAACAAAAGAGGTACAAAATGGCCAATCTTGTGAGCTTCTTCTCATTTCCCGTTAGGCCTTATGAGCAGATAACTCTCAATTTTCCTTCAATTACATTTCTATTTGGTAACTTCCCATCAAATTCTTCCTTGTAATATGTTGTAGATGGGATGCTGTTATACTATGTTTGAGGCATATTGTACCAAAATAGGATGCTGTTGTACCAAGTTTGAGGCATGTTATACCAAAATGGGATGTTGTTATACTATGTTTGAGACATGTTATACCAAAATGGGATGCTGTTGTACCAAGTTTGAGGCATGTTATACCAAAATGGGATGCTGTTATACTATGTTTGAGGTATGTTATACCAAAATGGGATATTGTTATACTATGTTTGAGGCATGTTATACCAAACTGGGATGCTGTTGTACTAAGTTTGAGGCATGTTATACCAAAATGGGATGCTATTTTACTAAGGATGAAATGTCATGTTTGTTGGGGTATGCCCTTAAGGCTAATGTTTGAGGCCTTAGGATTCTATGAGTATCATGTATATAAACTCTTATGTTTATAAAGGCAATGGTTGTTATTCAGTATGTTACATTGTCTGTTGCAATAAGTGTACTTCTGAATAATGTCTCAAAGCTATTCAGCTGGGCTGACATGCTGTAAAGTCCTTAGTCGAGATATCTTGGTGAACATGAGACAGCCTTGATATGATTGAGACTAATATGTGTTCTAATCTTATAGGATGCTTCGAGCATGGAATAAGATGTAGACTCATGGGTACATTGGATGTACTGGACAGACCCTACTAGGATATTCAATTGCTTGTCACAATGTGAATAATCCTGTTTGCAACAAGTGGCACATGTCCTTTGACTTGAGATCACTTGTGTTTCTAAATGATGATTGTCATTGTTTTGAGGTAGTTCAATATCATTTGAAACATAATGGTTATAGACTATCTTGGATAATGTTCATGAGTCAGGTTAGGACACTAGTGATAGATATAGGATTGCCGTCTCCTTGTTTAAGGAGTGTGATGTTCTAAAGGGGCCCCCCCTAAATGAGATGATTGAGAAAGTGTATGGCCATACCCAGGTGACTATGTTCATCTGGTCTAATCATGCTCATCATATTGGAGCTACAGGCTTGACATGCTTGTCCAATAAGAACATCCAGTGGCAAAGGATACATGTATGCCTAGTGAAGTGGATTCACACTTGTGCTGTGGTTTGGGTGTAGTCTTGGAAGACTCTTTCTTTTATATCGGGAGACAGTGATGTGTTGCTAGATACCCCTCACTGATCGTGATAACGTAAGTTATCGTTACCGACATTTAAAGGAAACCCTCAGGGTCGCACAATTTGATGATATGGCTTACTTAAGTCAGATCGTGTGGACTGAATTGTTTGGGTTCAGTTTGAAGGGATTTAATCTCTGATTATAAGTGAGATCTGGTCTGATCATGTTTGATTGATTAGGGCTTGAGATCGGTAAGCTTTGATCGAGAGAGTTGATGCTAGATCGGTGAGATCAGGAGCATCAAGAAATGAACGGTTAGATCTTGAACCTTTAGGGTTTATTGTGATCTAGACCATATGGCTTGGGTTAATTGGTCTTGGACCAAACCGACATTGAACCGGCTCATGAATGAGCGCATGGTTCATGGGAGATGAGATAAGCGCTTGGTTCACTTAAGGATGAACGCATGAGCCTTGACTACTTTCCATTTTGGGAATTCGGTTTCCAAATGGAATGTATGTAACGCCTCCACATTAGTGTGAGAGGTTACTCTCTCGCCGGATCCTCTCTTGTGAAGGTTTCCCCCTTTCGGTGGTGAGCAATTTGACGAAAACAAGAGAAGGAAGTCTCACCAAGCAAGAAGTTCTCTTCCCTTCCATACGGCAAGGACCCTTGAAGAATCTTGCTAGCACAAGGATCACAAGGGGTAGGCGACATCACATTGTGTGCGTCATCTTTGGAGAAGATCTCTCTTGATCTTTGCTTCCAAGCCGACAACCAATCCAATGGCGTTGGTATGATCCCTTTGAGATCTTTTCGTTTATGCAATGAGTTAATCATATGATCTACATGCGGTCTTGAGGGTGACACCCCTAAAATATTATATGCGCCCCCCCCCCCCTTTAGGGTTTCACCCCCTTGCGCTCCCCCTTGAAGGGGACTTACAATGTTATAACAAATGGGATGCTAATATACCAAGTTTGAGGCATGTTATACCAAAATGGGATGTGTTATACTATGTTTGAGACATATTCTACCAAAATGGGATGCTGTTATACCAAGTTTGAGGCATGTTATACCAAAATGGGATGCTGATATACTAAGGTTGAGGCATGTTATACCAAAATAGGATACTGATATACCAAGTTTGAGGCATGTTATACAAAAATTATGTCATTAATACAACAATGTACGTATTAAGAAGACAAATTACGACATTATATTTTAAAGGAACATTGGAGTCGTCGGAGGAACTCACCATGAGATCCTGCAAAAAAGAAAACAAGATTAGGAAACCCTAAGCCATGTTTGAAACATGTTATACCATAATGAGGTGCTGTTATACTATGTTTGAGGCATGTTATACCAAAATGTGATGCTGTTATACTATGTTAAGGGCTGTTAAACCAAAATGGGATGCTCTTATACTTTGTTAAGGGGCTATTATACCAAAATGAGATGCTGTTATACCAAAATGTGATGCTGTTATAATAAGTTTGAGACATGTTATACCAAAATGGGATGTTGTATATAACAAATTATATCATTAATACAACAATTTACGACATTATACCTTAAAGGAAGATTGGAGTCAGAGGAGGAACTCAGCCTACCAATGGTAGTGGTCGGAAGATGAGATCCTGCAAAAAATAAATCAAGATTAGGAAACCCTAGGCTAACCAGGAACTCGACATTAAGCCGTAGGTCATGGGACGTCATCGAAGGTCGTCGCATTTCGCCGTAGGTCGAGATTACGAAACCCTAAGCCAACTAGGAACTCGACATTACACCATAGGTCATTGGAGGTCGTCACAGTTCGCCGTAGGTCGTCGGAGGTCGTTGCAGTTCGCCGTAGGACGTCGGAGGTTGACTGCACAAAAAACACAAAATTAGGGCTCGACCCGACCACGAACTCGGAGGCCATCGGAAGTCGTAAACACATATTAGAAGGCCGTCGGAGGTCATCGGAGAGGATCGGGTGACAAAACTGTCGTCGGAGAGCAAGGGTTTCGTCACAGCAAAGTTAGGGTCCTGCGGGTTGGGCGGGTATTAAAATTTTGAGCGTTAACCAAGGTTAGGTTAAATGTAATGGGCCGGTTAGTTCGGGTGGCGTAACGGGCCGAGTTTGTATCGGATTTTCGTATAACGTAGCTAGGATATCGTTCATCTCATCACTTAAGTAAGGATTGCTTCAAGATTCATGCGAGGCTGCTTGAAGATTCGTGCTTGGAATCTCAGCCCACTCCTCCGCAAATTTTGCGTAGGGGTGCCCCTCCGCAAAAACGCAGCCTCATAACACCCCACACACATGAGTGAGTTCTAATTTAAAGTTAAGAAGTTAGTTATAATGATCAAGTAAAGGGGGAGGATAGGCCTTTACATTTTCTTGCTATAGAAAATAACTAACTATTTATTCAAAGTGAGAAGGGTAAGATTTCATGAGAACTCCTATAGGGTCTCTTATCCGTTGCGTTGAGATCCAAGCTGCCATATTCTTGCCCATGTAAACTAAGTGTATAATCAAATCTAGGAAAGAAATAAATGCAGTAGGTTAAGGAAACTTATCAAGTCTTGAAGCTCATTGTCTCAGTTGAAGCATGAAGGCTGCAATCTCGCTTTGCTTCCAATTGCCACTTGTAGGTTTGTTCTCCAAGGCAATAGGGTGGCGTTGGGATGGAAGGAGAAGAAGGGAGATGACAGTTGCAACCGAACTATACCCTGCTTGGAGGGGACATGAGGGCTCACGTCGTGAGCATCGTCAAAAGAGGGGGAGGTGAAATAAGGGACAGTGATGAAGCGGGATCGATAGGGATGAATGCCGACCAACACCGGCTACTGGCATTGCCTGGTGGAGCGAAGGGAGAGGGGATGACGTTGTCATTGCCTAGAGAGAAGCTGGAAAGCCAGATGTCTATTGTAGCTTTAGAAGGGAGCATCAATGAGACTTGACACAAACTAGGGCAGAGTAGGGGAGGCGAGTCGCGGGATCTCTATGCTTGTGCCTAGCATCGAGTTGATCATGAATCAAGATTTCTTGGTGCTCAGAGTTGAGGGAGAAGGAGGAGATGATGGTCAGAAATTCAAGGTCGGGGATGGAAAAAATTTCCTTGGCAGCCTTGCTGCCCAGGAATTCTTGGGCAGCCCCCTAGGATTCGAGTACAGAATCCTAAAGCTTTTAACTTTTATGAATCTCAAGAAAACAAATAATAACAAACAACTCCATTAACGTATGTTACTTTTTTTATATCCACGATCAACCAGGTTGTATCCACAATCATGGATATTAAAAAAGAAATCATGGATACAGTCTCTATGATCGTGGATATCCATGCAAACTATATCCATAATGATGCAGGCTACATCCACGATAATGTAGGCTATATCCACGATAATGTAGGCTGCATCCACGATAATGTAGGCTGCATCCACGATAATGTAGGCGGTATCCACGATAATATAGGCTGCATCTATGATAATGTAGGCTGTATCCACAATCATGCAAGTTGTATCCATGATATTGTAGTCTGCATCCACAATAATGTAGGCTGTATCCACGATAATATAGGCTGCATCTACGATAATGTAGGCTGTATCCACAATCATGCAAGTTGTATCCATGATAATGTAGTCTGCATCCACAATAATGTAAGCTGTATCCACGATAATGTAGGCTGCATCCATGATAATATATGCTATATCCATGTTAATATAGGATGCATCCACGATAATGTAGGTTGCATCCACGATCATGCAAGTCGTATCCATGATAATGTAGCCTACATTATCATGGATACAGCCTGCATTATCGTGGATACAACTTGCATGATTGTGGATACAGCTTGCATGATTGTGGATACAGCTTACATTATCGTGGATGCAGCCTACATTATCATGGATACAACTGTTGGGGTATGCCCTTAAGGCTAATGTTTGAAGCCTTGGGATTATATCAGTATCATGTATAAACTCTATGTTTATAAAGGCAATGGTTGTTATTCAGGTTGTTACATTATCTGCTGCAATATGTATACTTCTGAATAATGTCTCAATGATGTTCAGCTAGGCTGACATGTAGTATAGTCCTTAGTCGAGATATCTTGGTGTTGGGGTATGCCCTTAAGGCTAATGTTTGAGGCCTGTGGGAATGTATCTGTATCATGTAATAAACTGTTATGTTTATAAAGGCATGGTTGTTATTCAGTTAGCTACATTGTCTGCTGCAATATATGTTCTTCTGAATAATGTCTCAAAGCTGTTCAGCTAGGCTGACATGCAGTTAAGTCCTTAGTCGATGTATCTTGGTGAACATGAGACAGCCTTGATATGGTTAAGACTAATATGTGTTCTAATCTTATAGGATGCTTCGAGCATGGAATAAGATGTAGACTCATGGGTACATTGGATGTACTGGACAGACCCTACTAGGATGTTCAATTGTTTGTCACAATGTGAATATTCCTTGTATATGACAAGTGGCACATTTCCTCTGACTTGAGATCACTTGTGTTTTCTAAATGATGATTGTCATTATTTTGAGGTAGTTCAATATCATTTGAAACATAATGATTATAGACTATCTTGGATGATGAGCTTGAATCAGGTTAGGGCACTAGTGATAGACATAGGATTGCCATCTCCTTGTTTAAGGAGTGTGATGTTCTAAAGGGGCCCCCTGGATGAGATGATTGAGAAAAGAGTATGGCCATACCCAGGTGACAGTGTTCATCTGATCTAATCATGCTCATCATATTGGAGCTACAAGCTTGACACGCTTGTCCAATAAGAACATACAGTGGCAAAGGAAATATGCATGCCTTGTGAATTGATTCACACTTGTGCTATGGTTTGGGTGTAGTCTTGGAAGACTCTTTATATCGGGAGACAGTGATGTGTTGCTAGATACCCCTCACTGATCGTGATGACGTCAGTTATCGTTACCGACATTTAAAGGAAACCCTTAGGGTCGCACAATTTGATGATATGGCTTACTTAAGTCAGATCGTGTGGACTGAATTGTTTGGGTTCAGTTTAATGGGATTTAATCTCTGATTGTGAGTGAGATCTAGTCTGATCATGTTTGATTGATTAGGGCTTGAGATCGGTAAGCTTCGATCGAGAGAATGGTTGCTAGATCGGACAGATCAGAAGCACCAAGAGATCGACGGTTAGATCGGGAACCTTAGGGTTTATTTAAGATCTAGACTAGATCATTGGCTTGATTGGTTCTTAAACCGAACCAATGTGAACCGGCTCATGAAATGAGCGCATGGTTCAAGGCTTGGCGAATTGTTCACTTGACGTGAACATTGAAGCGAGAGTGGTGACTATTTTTAGTAACCATGATCTCCACTTGGAGACCACTCTCACGTTCGAATAGGGCTTTCTATTCTCGCCTATCCATCTCTTCCTCTCTAGTCTCTTGTGGTGTGTGGCGACGCTTGGAGTTTAGAGGAGGATTCGGCCAAGAGAGATCAAGGTCTTCATCCCTCACAATTCGATCAAAGACACTTTGGACCCTTGCTAGCACAAGGAGCGACAAAGAGTTTGCCATCATCCTCTTGTGTGCGATTCCCTTTGGAGAAGAGGCAATCGACTCTTTGCTTCCAAGGCAACATCTAGGCTATTGCGATGGTATGAATGTTTTTCATTAATCTTTACTAGCCCCTTTTCGAGTTGATCATTTAACATGCGAGTTGATCCTATAACCCTAGCTTCCGCAAGATGAATATAGTATGCGCTAATCACTTTAGGGTTTTGCTCCCCCTTGAAGGGGACTCTTCAATTGGTATCAGAGCCAAGTTGAACGCATGTTTAAATGATTGCTTTGATTTGTGATCCATGAATGCCGATGTATGCTTAGATCTATAACATGCGTAAATTCACATGTTAAATTATATCATGCCGAAACTTGTTTTTGTTTCATTTGCGCATGTATGTTGTATGTTGGCGCATCTTAGTTTTTATAAAAACTTGAATACTTGCGCGACTAACTATAGATCTAAAGCCTTGCATTAAACCCTTAGACGGGTTATTAGGGTTGAAGTCACCCCTAAGTTAGATCCAAAAGGTTTGATCAGATCATCTGACAGCCTGGATGGGTCGACCACATAGCACCTTGGCGCAAGCCAGAGGTGGCTAAAGGTCGACTGCAAACAGGCGTGTAGCGATGTCTGATTGAGACGACTAATGAACGCACCTGAGTTAGGCCCGGGGTCACACCCGCTTGCCAGACCTCAGTGTGGTAGTTCAGCCCTGGCGCATGCATGGTTGACCTTTTAGGTCGACGCAAGTCAGTTATGACTTGGTGCATGCAAGGGCAGTGGATCTGACTAGGTTGGATGAGTGGATCCCTAGTAATGGACCGTTGTAAGGTTGTAGGGCAAATAAGGAAAAATTAAAATTGATCCCATGGGGTTTTTCGAAAATTTTAATTTTTATGATGGATCACATGATTGCTGATTGGATGCATATGTTTGTCTATTTAGTCTTATGTGGGCTGCCCATATTAATTGTGTGCTGTGCTGGGGCCTGCGTGCCTGGGATTTAAAATTGTTGTAAATTAATTATTGTGATCTGCGCATCACATTGCTTTAATTTATAAAATGTAATTGACCTGCGTGTCAATCTTTTCTAGATAGTTAAATTTGTAATTTAATTAGACAAGAGCACAGAGCACACTTGGCAGAGGCGCATGCAGCAGTGGCTTGACCAGGTGGGAGGTCTAGGGTTCGACCCTAGGACCTGGCGCATTTTCCTGGTGGGCGCACCAGAGCTGCAATTGGCGCTTGGGCCCTGGTATGGGCCAGATGAGCAGCAAAAGACCCATGAAGAGCAAGTGAAGACTTAAACAAGGTTAAGGTCTTCTAGGGCTATGGGCTTTTACCACATAAGAACCATGCTTTCTTTTATTACTTATATAAATAGAACAGCATGTTTTAATTTATCTTCTGCTATCACCATAGGAATTGTATGATAGTGAAGAAGATAAAAGACCGTTAAAATCCAACGCTAAAATATCAAGCTCGTAAGCCTTCTGACGCGAAACCTCACTGTTCTGATTATCGTTGGAGCCGTGTTGTACCCACTCAGTGGGCACGTCCATCTATCTTCAGACGGTGTGGGATTACACCTGTGTGTTACAGAGTAGGGATTTATCCCTTCTCGTTGCTCAGCATAGCACATGGTGGTCCAGGGAGTAGGTCGGGTCAGCTTGACCATGTAGGCTACATATGTGGCGCATGTGGTAGCACATGGAGGCAGCCATCTGTGGGGTCAGAGACTGTGTTGTACCAACTCAGTTGGTACAGTCTGCTGGACTGCCCAGATGAAGGGGAATCGCACGGGTTGGCGATCGGCAGGGACTGCCTACCGGAGATTAGTGCTTGTACTCTCTGTGCATCTTATCTCGCCTGAGCGGGACGCGGAGACCAAGTACAAAATCTGGATCCCATCTCACTAAAAGAGTTCTACTCTTTCGGGCTGTTTTGTTGGATTTTTCAAGCCAGATAAAATAGTGAGAAAAAGAATCTTTCTTAAGTCCTGATTGATTCTTAACATTGATACTGACCTTGCTGTTCTTGCATTGTTGTAGATACCTGCAGCAACGAACACCATGAACTTCAATGTGCGATCCCTACTGGAAAGGGAGAAGTTTGGTGGGCCGAACTTCTCTGACTGGTTTGGACACCTTAAGATCGTTCTTAAGGCAGAGAGGAAACTGTATGTCCTCGAGACGGCGATACCGCCGCAGCCCGCTCCGAACGCCGCAAGGGCGGTTCGGGAAGCCTATGAAAAGCACGTCAATGATAGCATTGATGTCGCTTGCCTGATGCTAGCGTCTATGACGCCACCGCTGCAGCGTCAGCATGAGGATATGTCTGCTATAGACATGATAGCAAACCTCAAGATGCTGTATGCTGCACAGGCGAGGACAGAGCGCTACAATTTGACGAAGCTCTTCTTTCAGAGCAAACTGGCTGAAGGCAGCCCAGTGGGAGCTCACGTGCTCAAGATGATTGGGCACAAGGAGGCTCTAGAGAAACTGGGGCATACCATCAACCAGGAGCTTGCTGTGGATATTATTCTGCAGTCTCTCCCGCCTTCATTCGACGCGTTCATTATTAACTTTAATATGAACAAAATCGATTGTACTCCGGCAGAGCTGCTGAATATGCTCCTCACTACTGAGGAGACTCTGAAGGGAAAGCCTTCGACCTCTGTCTTAATGGTTCCTTCCAGGAACAAGAAGAAGGGGAAGAAGGGCAAGGCCCCTGTCAAGAATTACAGCAAGGCTCTGAAGCAGAAGGTGAAGCGGTCCAAGGAATACAGGTGTTTCCACTGTGGCCAGCTGGGTCACTGGAAAAAGGACTGTAAAGCGCTCCAAGGAGATAAGAGGGGAAGCTTCGCTTCTGGCTCAGGTATATTCGTGACTGAGGTCATGTTTTCTTCTTCTATATCATGGGTGTTGGACACTGCATGTGGAGTTCACATTTGTTCAAATGTACAGGAACTCAAGAGAAGAAGGCAGGTGGGACAGCATGAGGTGGACCTACGCGTTGGAAACGGGGCACGGGTTGCTGCTGTTGCTGTAGGAGACTACTTCATTTCTTTACCATCTGGAATTGTATTGGAACTAAACAATTGTTATTTTGTTCCCAGTATTACTAAAAATATTATCTCCATTCCTGCTCTTGTCAGGAAGGGATTTTCCTTTGAATGCAATATTTCAAAGTGTATTTTGTCTTTTGATAATATTGTTTATGCAACTGGTTCAATTAGCAATGGGTTATACATGTTGGACATGGAATGTTCGATACAGCAAATTGATATTAAGAAAGCCAAGAATGCTGATGATAGCACCTTGCTATGGCATAGTCGTTTAGGCCATATTAACAAGAAGCGCATTAAGCGGTTGCATGATCATGGACTGCTGGGATCATTCTCCTATGAGGAGATTGATACATGCAAAGCTTGTTTGATGGGTAAAATGACGAAGTCACCTTTTCCTCACAAAGGTCAAAGGGCTTCAGGTTTACTTGACCTTATACACAGTGATGTGTGTGGGCCATTTAGTAAACATGCCAGAGGTGGCTATCAGTACTTCATTACCTTTACTGATGATTTCAGTAGGTATGGCTATGTCTTTTTAATGAGACATAAGAGTGAATCTTTTGACAAGTTCAAAGAGTTCAAAAATGAAGTACAGAATCAGCTAGGCCGAAATATCAAGGCACTTCGCTCAGATCGAGGTGGTGAATACTTGAGTCATACGTTTACTGACTATCTGAAGGAGTGTGGGATTATCTCACAGCTCACTCCGCCAGGAACACCGCAATGGAATGGTGTGTCCGAGAGGAGAAATAGAACGTTACTTGATATGGTTCGTTCTATGATGAGTCAGGCTACTCTTCCATACTCCTTTTGGGGTTTTGCACTGGAAACAGCTGCAAAGGTACTAAACCGAGTGCCATCCAAGGCCATTTCAAAGACGCCATATGAGTTATGGTATGGGAAACAGCCAAGCTTGACATTTATTAGGATCTGGGGTTGCGAGGCTTATGTCAAAAAGCTCGCCTCTGGGAAACTAGAGAGCAGATCTGACAAATGTATCTTTGTCGGTTACCCTAAGGAAACTAAGGGTTATTATTTCTACGACCCCAAGGAGAACAAGGTTTTTGTTGCTCGGACGGCCATATTTCTTGAGAAGGAGTTTCTTCTGCAAGAGGCCAGTGGGAGAGAAATAAAGCTGGATGAGAATCCAGAGGTAGGACAAAGTGCTCAAGCAGAATTGGATGAGCCTGAGCCGGTAGATCAGGTTATTGAACAACCTGAGGCTCAGATATCACGGGAACCGCGAAGATTGGGAAGGATTCGTCGACAGCCTGAGCGCTATGACGGAGTCTACATCATTGATCATGATGAACCCCTCACTTATGCGGATGCGGTCAGTGGACCGGAGTCAGCGAGATGGCTTGAAGCTATGCGCGCCGAGATGGACTCCATGTCAGATAACCAAGTTTGGGATTTGGTTGATCCGCCTCCGGGAGTTATCCCTATAGGCTGTAAATGGATCTTCAAGAAGAAGATTGACATGGATGGTAACGTAGTTACCTATAAAGGCAGGCTAGTTGCGAAAGGTTTCAAACAAATCTACGGGATAGATTATGATGAAACTTTCTCACCTGTAGCTATGTTTAAGTCTATTCGGATTCTTTTCGCGATAGCTGCATATTATGATTATGAGATCTGGCAGATGGATGTGAAAACAGCTTTCCTTAATGGAAATCTGGATGAGGATGTGTATATGACACAACCTGAGGGTTTCACTAATCCAGCAGATCGTCATAAGATATGCAAGTTAAAGAAGTCCATTTATGGACTTAAGCAAGCATCTAGAAGCTGGAATATTCGTTTTGATGAATCAATCAGTGAATTTGGTTTCATCAAGAACGAGGATGACCCGTGTGTATATAAGAGGTTTAGTGGGAGCGTGATTACTTTCTTAGTCCTCTACGTCGATGATATCTTGATCATTGGAAATGACATTCCTGAAATGCATGTTGTTAAGGCATGGCTGAGGAAATGTTTCCAGATGAAAGATCTAGGAGAAGCAGCCTATGTGTTAGGTGTGAAGATCTACAGGGATAGATCGAAGAGGCTTCTCGGGCTGTGCCAGAGTACTTACATCGAAAAGGTCCTGGAGAGATTTCATTTAGAGAATTCTAAACGAGGATATCTTCCAGTCAGACATGGTCTGAATCTTTCGAAGAGTCAGTGTCCACAAACACAGACTGAGAAAGATGAAATGGACAATACGCCTTATGCTTCGGCTATTGGATCCATAATGTATGCGATGTTGTGTACTCGCCCAGACGTCGCTTACGGGTTAAGCGTGACCAGTCGTTTTCAAAGTAATCCAGGTTTGGCGCACTGGATTGCAGTCAAGAACATCTTAAAATATCTGCGGAGGACCAAAGATATGTTCTTGATATATGGTGGTCAGGAAGAACTCAGTATAGAGGGATATACTGACGCTTCGTTCCAGTCGGACCAGGATGATTTCCGATCGCAATCAGGCTATGTTTTTAGCTTGAATGGAGGTGCAGTGGTGTGGAAGAGTTTCAAACAGTCAACTGTTGCTGATTCCACAACAGAAGCCGAGTATGTTGCAGCCTCGGAAGCATCCAAGGAGGCAGTGTGGATTCGTAAGTTCGTGAGAGAACTTGGTGTCGTTCCTTCGAGTGCAGATCCTTTGGTTATCTTCTGTGATAACACTGGAGCAATCGCACAAGCAAAGGAACCACGGTCGCACCAAAAGTCCAAGCACATACAGAGACGGTTTCATTTGATCAGGGAGATCATAGATCGTGGCGAGATCAAAATCTGCAAGGTTCATACAGATGACAATCTGGCAGACCCACTTACCAAGCCTCTGGCGCAGCAGAAGCATGAGAAGCACTGTAATAATATGGGTTTGAGATTTCTCAACCATTAGATTAAGTGCAAGTGGGAGATTGTTGGGGTATGCCCTTAAGGCTAATGTTTGAGGCCTGTGGGAATGTATCTGTATCATGTAATAAACTGTTATGTTTATAAAGGCATGGTTGTTATTCAGTTAGCTACATTGTCTGCTGCAATATATGTTCTTCTGAATAATGTCTCAAAGCTGTTCAGCTAGGCTGACATGCAGTTAAGTCCTTAGTCGATGTATCTTGGTGAACATGAGACAGCCTTGATATGGTTAAGACTAATATGTGTTCTAATCTTATAGGATGCTTCGAGCATGGAATAAGATGTAGACTCATGGGTACATTGGATGTACTGGACAGACCCTACTAGGATGTTCAATTGTTTGTCACAATGTGAATATTCCTTGTATATGACAAGTGGCACATTTCCTCTGACTTGAGATCACTTGTGTTTTCTAAATGATGATTGTCATTATTTTGAGGTAGTTCAATATCATTTGAAACATAATGATTATAGACTATCTTGGATGATGAGCTTGAATCAGGTTAGGGCACTAGTGATAGACATAGGATTGCCGTCTCCTTGTTTAAGGAGTGTGATGTTCTAAAGGGGCCCCCTGGATGAGATGATTGAGAAAAGAGTATGGCCATACCCAGGTGACAGTGTTCATCTGATCTAATCATGCTCATCATATTGGAGCTACAAGCTTGACACGCTTGTCCAATAAGAACATACAGTGGCAAAGGAAATATGCATGCCTTGTGAATTGATTCACACTTGTGCTATGGTTTGGGTGTAGTCTTGGAAGACTCTTTCCTTTATATCGGGAGACAGTGATGTGTTGCTAGATACCCCTCACTGATCGTGATGACGTCAGTTATCGTTACCGACATTTAAAGGAAACCCTTAGGGTCGCACAATTTGATGATATGGCTTACTTAAGTCAGATCGTGTGGACTGAATTGTTTGGGTTCAGTTTAATGGGATTTAATCTCTGATTGTGAGTGAGATCTAGTCTGATCATGTTTGATTGATTAGGGCTTGAGATCGGTAAGCTTCGATCGAGAGAATGGTTGCTAGATCGGACAGATCAGAAGCACCAAGAGATCGACGGTTAGATCGGGAACCTTAGGGTTTATTTAAGATCTAGACTAGATCATTGGCTTGATTGGTTCTTAAACCGAACCAATGTGAACCGGCTCATGAAATGAGCGCATGGTTCAAGGCTTGGCGAATTGTTCACTTGACGTGAACATTGAAGCGAGAGTGGTGACTATTTTTAGTAACCATGATCTCCACTTGGAGACCACTCTCACGTTCGAATAGGGCTTTCTATTCTCGCCTATCCATCTCTTCCTCTCTAGTCTCTTGTGGTGTGTGGCGACGCTTGGAGTTTAGAGGAGGATTCGGCCAAGAGAGATCAAGGTCTTCATCCCTCACAATTCGATCAAAGACACTTTGGACCCTTGCTAGCACAAGGAGCGACAAAGAGTTTGCCATCATCCTCTTGTGTGCGATTCCCTTTGGAGAAGAGGCAATCGACTCTTTGCTTCCAAGGCAACATCTAGGCTATTGCGATGGTATGAATGTTTTTCATTAATCTTTACTAGCCCCTTTTCGAGTTGATCATTTAACATGCGAGTTGATCCTATAACCCTAGCTTCCGCAAGATGAATATAGTATGCGCTAATCACTTTAGGGTTTTGCTCCCCCTTGAAGGGGACTCTTCACTTGGTGAACATGAGACAGCCTTGATATGATTGAGACTAATATGTGTTCTAATCTTATAGGATGCTTCGAGCATGGAATAAGATGTAGACTCATGGGTACATTGGATGTACTGGACAGACCCTACTAGGATGTTCAATTGCTTGTCACAATGTGAATAATCCTTGTATGCGAACAAGTGGCATACTTCCTCTGACTTGAGATCACTTGTGTTTCTAAATGATGATTGGCATTGTTTTGAGGTAGTTCAATATCATTTGAAACATAATGGTTATAGACTATCTTGGATAATGAGCATGAGTCATGTTAGGGCGCTGGTGATAGACATAGGATTGCCATCTCCTAGTTTGGAGTGTGATGTTCTAAAGGGGCCCCCTGGATGAGATGATTGAGAAAGTGTATGGCCATACTCAGATGACTATGTTCATCTGATCTAATCATGCTCATCATATTGGAGTTACAGGCTTGACACGCTTGTCCAATAAAGAACATCCAGTGGCAAAGGAAGCATGTATGCCTTGTGAACTGGATTCACACTTGTGCTGTGGTTTGGGTGTAGTCTTGGAAGACTCTTTCCTTTATATCGGGAGACAGTGATGTGTTGCTAGATACCCCTCACTGATCGTGATAACATAAGTTATCGTTACCGACATTTAAAGGAAACCCTTAGGGTCGCACAATTTGATGATATGGCTTACTTAAGTCAGATCGTGTGGACTGAATTGTTTGGGTTCAGTTTAAAGGGATTTAATCTCTGATTGTGAGTGAGATCTGGTCTGATCATGTTAGATTGATTAGGGCTTGAGATCGGTAAGCTTCGATCGAGAGAATTGATGCTAGATCGGTAAGATCAAGAGCATCAGGAGATGAACGGTTAGATCTGGAACCTTAGGGTTTAATATGATCTAGACCAAATCGCTTGGGTTAATTGGTCTTTGAACCAAGCCAAATTGAACCGGCTCATCAAGTGAGCGCAAGGTTCAAGGGAGAAGAGGTTTGCGACTTGTTCATGAGCGCGTGAACGTTGAGAAGTGGTTTGCTATTTTTGGATAACATGTTCTCTAATCGTGGACACGCCTCACGTTGCCTCTCTTCACGCTTCTTCTCTTGCCCTATTGTCGTCTCTTTGTTTTTTGGGCTCTCGACACATTCGGGTGGTGAAGCATTGACGATAAGGGAGAGGTCTCGCCAAGCAAAAGAATTCTTCTCTTCCCATACATTCGATCAGGTTCACTTGGAGAACCTTGCTAGCACAAGGATCAACAAGGAGTAGGCGACATCTTCTTGAGTGCGCATCTTTTGGAGGAGATCCCATTTGCTCTCTTCTTCCAAGGCGCCATCCAAAGCAATGGCGATGGTATGACTCCTTACTTATCTTTGCAATCGATTATAGTTGATCATATCTCATGCATAGATCCTCTTGAAACCCTTGTTTCCGCTGCAAAAGTTTTATATGCGCCTATCTAGGGTTTCGCCCCCCCCCAAGTATAGGGGACTTTCAACAACCTATATTGTCATGGATGCAGCCTATATTATTGTGGATACAGCCTACATTATCGTGGATGCAGCTTACATTATCGTGGATGCAGCTTATATTATCGTGGATGCAGCCTACATAATCATGGATAGAACCTACATTATCGTGGATGCAGCCTACATTATCGTGGATATAGCCTATATTATCGTGGATACAACTTACATTATCGTGGATGTAGCCTACATTATCATAGATACAACCTACATTATCGTGGATGCAGCCTACATTATCGTGGATATAGCCTACATTATCGTGGATGTAGCTTGCATCATTATGGATATAGCCTGCATGAATATCCACGATCATGAAGACTATATCCATGATTTTTTTAATATCCATGATCGTGGATATAAAAAAAGTAACAAACGTTAATGGAGTTGTTTGTTACTATTTGTTTTCTTGAGATTCACAAAAGTTGAAGACTTTAGGATTCGATACTCGAATCCTAGGGGGGGCTGCCCAAGAATTCCTGAGCAGCAGGGCTACCGAGAAAATTTTTTCTCGGGGATGGAATGGAAGGAGGAGCTATTCATAGAGCTCATGAATTGGAGCGTAGGGGTGATGAGAGCAAGGGAACAGGGGAGACAGACGTTCGATGCTGCAATTACATAGAGAGATTACAATTTTATAGGCTATTTTTTTCTAGGTATTAGCTTCCAAGCCCAAAGAAAATGCTTTAACTTTTACTTCTTCTTTGGGCAAGTTTCTAACTTTTGTCTTTCCCTACCTTACACTGTGTTTCCTTGGACAAAAAACTGGAAGGAAAAAATAGCAAACACATTGAATCTAGTAGCAATTGCTACTAGATTACTACTAGATTTAATGTGTTTTTCATTCTTTCGCTCAGTTTTTTGTCCAAGGAAACACAGCCTTAGTGTCATTTCCTGAAGTGTAGAAGGGCTCGAAAGTTGGGTGAACCTTTCTTTGAGCTGGGTACTTTAGACAAGGTTGAAAATGATTATCTCCTTTTCTCTCAATTTTTTAAGCTGATACATGTAGACCTATTTTCTTCGTTAGTTTTTCCACCTTAGACTTATCCAAAAAAGTAGGAAATTTCCCCCCATTCATTGTATTAAAGGGAGCAATTGATTGGCTTGAAAGTCCTTGCATTGGGTTGATTTTGTTGAAGATGTCTTAGCTTATATCTGAGCCTCCTTTGAATTTGAGTTGAAGTTTTTTTTTTTAACTCTTTATGGGCTTGCCTATGCATGTGTAAATGTGTATTAGTCCTACTATAAATGCATGAATAAAATGTGGGGGGTTGTAACTTACTAAATTTTATAACTACATGAATGCATGCTAATTTTAAAAGAAACCTATGAGTTATGGAGCCATGGATGCCCTAAAGTAACCTTAAGCTTCACTTGTACCTTCTTGGGTCATGGCGTCTGCCTACATTAGCTCTCCTTGGGTGGAAAAAAATTCTCCTCCGGAGAATACTCCTTGTATCCTTAGAGAGGTTTAGACGCAACCCAAGGTGAATTGTTCCTTAGGTAACCATACTTTTGCACCATTAGTATTCTTGATTAGGCATGTCTTGTCAAGGGTAAAGGAGTATTGATTTACAAGGTTGGCCTTAGTCTCATACTCATAAAGGATGTCTAAATTATGGGTAGAATGAGGCCAAAATAGATGGAATGCTCCATATTATGAGGGGTGGGAATCCAATACATCAATGTGGTTGCAGAGTCAAGGCAAGTAGCAAAAAAACAACTACATCTTTGCATTCCATGCAAGATGATCTACGGGACATAACAATAATTTTACTTTTGAAGTGTGCTTGACGTTGATGGCTATAAGCACTCAAGTGTTCGCCCTCTACTAGTATCTACATAGTGACCCCTTGAAGATCACACCACTTCGTGCTTGGTGCTAGCCTCAAAAGTAGGAACCCGACCTTGGTGCTTGTGGCAAGGGAGGAGGGCGGTGACGCAAGGAGACGAGGAGAGAGTGTTGGCCACACAAAGAGATCAGAGAAGAATTCATGTGTTTGTGGCCTAACCCCTGCCTACTTATTTATACAAAGCTAGATGCCTCCTTTATAAGCATGGTTGACCTGTCCATGCTCCAATTAAGCCCCTATACATAGTGCTAAAAGGAAGAGAAGAGAAGAGTTACCATTAAAAGCCAAATCACTTCCCCAAATCACCTTGTGTCAAGGCAATCATGTCTTTCTTGGCCAACCACCTAAGCGCCCCATTATGGAAGTGTCGCCTCTTCTTGGTGCCTCCATTAAGTGCTTAGGCCAGGGGCCTGGACCTGGGACAGAGCTTAAAGCCCTTTGCTTACTCTCATACAAAGTATTACCACCCATCCCTTGGTTCATTGGGCTCTTGGCCCAATGAGGTGATCCATCCTTCTTTTGTGCTAGTCCTATTGAAGTCATGCACTAATAATGCCTGCTACTTTAACCCTCATTGAGCTCTAAGCTCAATGAGCTCCATTTAGAGCTTATCCATGCTCCAAGCATCCTATACAAGTCTAATGGGTGCCCCAGGCCCTATAACTTGCCTCTTATCAAACCTAAAGCCCAATTAGCTTCTCCAAATCATTAGAATGGGCGCCTAACCCCATTCTTCTTGCAGATCAAATCACATAAATTGTCCATTCGATCCTGCTCTAATCTAGCATGTCCAAATATCAAAATGGACTCGAATTAATCTATAATTTGATCCAAAGCTCCCAGATCTGAAGTGTTTGCATATGCGATCCTGTAGGTCTCATATGATGTTGGCAGTGATGAACCAGATATACTATCACAAGCAATGAATGGCCTTTAGAAAAGCATCACTACTACCCAAACCGTAGGAATATGTTGTCAACCTACAATGCCTAAGTAGTGATAAAGTTTTCATATGTGTGTAATACAATCTCTTTGCCTTATGATAATCCTAGACTAGACAGGTGTATTGTACTTGCTATTCCAATCATATGGGGTGACTCGAGTAGAAAATCTAATCTCCTAGGTATGACTGATAGGTCCTGTCTCGTAAGCGCATGGGGCTATCGAAGTAGTAAAATATCGATCCCACAGAGACTAATGGGTAAGTACCGACTAATCTTAAATTCACTAGCTAGATAATATTGAAATTGGTAATATTTAAGGGACTAGACTAATTATTAAGTAGGAGAGGGAACAGTAGAAGTTGTTCGAGGGTAAATTGGATGATAGGTGAATCAGGATATGGGTTCACCACTTTGATGTCTTATGATGGAATAACTAGACTCCTAAACTATCCTCCTATCTAGTTAAAGGGAATTCATACCAAAGGTACAGGTTGCCCCCTTCCAATAGTATAACCTGGTGTTCACTTGGAGTAACCTCCTACTTTCGTGGCTTGCCACTCCAAGACGAACCCATTATACATCTGAGAAATATAGCTCCCTCCAATAAACCTCCCCTACTTTTGTGGATCAATTTAGCCGTCTAACCTAAATGGTTCCGACATGTAGGTAGCCTCTTGGCCTACCCAGCACATCTAAAGCCCTAGCACTCACTCTCGGGGAGTGTAGGCTCAAGCACTCCCTCTTAGGAAATGCACACAATAAGGATTAGATAAACTTTAACCCAAATGGTTCCAACATGTAGATAGCCTCTCGGCCTACTCAGCGCGTCTAAGGTCCAAGCACTCGCACCCGGGGAGTGTAGGCTCAAGGACTCCCTCTCAGGCAATGCAGACAATGCACACAATAATGATTAAGCAAGGATTCAACATTCTTAGAGTATGATCATTCCAAATATAAAACTATCAAAGGGCTTCCCTAAATCCTGATTTGAGTCTAAGCTACACTATCCATGTTCATCACACAAATACACATCAAGATATGCTCATACAAATCCAAAATTTATCAAATATGCCTAGAAAATGAGATTAAAGACTTATCTAAATCAGATTTAATGCTTGAGATGATCGACCAAGAGTTTTGGGAAGTTCTTCTTCTTCTCCAAGCACTGCAAAAGATATCTTCGTTCTTGCCCTGCGCAAGATCTTTCCCGGGCGACCCTTCTTCCTTGGCTTCTCCCCTCTCGTGAGCTTCCTCCTGCTCAATCCCCCCTTCTCCAAAGTCTCCTTCTCTCTTATATCTTCCTTCCTCTACCCGTTGGACTTTTCTGCGCCCTGCAAAGCTCCTCTCTTTACCCAGTAAAAGGTGTCACCGCTTCTTTCCCAGGACCTGCAAAAAACCTGCACCCCTTCTTCCTCACAGAACCTCCCTCAATTATGGAGATTTTTCCCTCCAAAACTTCTCTCTAGGGCTTCTGATAGAGAGGGGGGGGGGGGGAGGGGGGAGAAGTTACTAGGCTGCCCTCCTTCTTCCCCTTTGATTAAGTTAAGAAAACCATGGTTAAATTCTCTATTTCGAAACAAGCGGGTCCGCCATCACGGCGTGATTTTAGTCATGACTTGCTCAAGTTGTTCAGTTTCAGCTTCCAAGTGCAGAAGTAAATTACGGTCATGATCCTGATCATGACCCGGTCGTGATCCTGATCATGACCCGGTCGTGATTTTTAACTGAGGCTCCAATCATTCTGAAAACCTCTATGTGGATCCTTCTTAATGCCAAAAGGCCTCTTCTAATCTTGAAGTCCCATAATTTGCCTTCTTTTCGGTTGTTTAGCTCTAAAAAGACAAAAATACCAATGGAGGTATAGATTCCATAGATGTAAGAGAAAAAAAAAAGGCAATTATAGAGCGTAAACCACGGAATGGAGATGATTTCATCAAAAAAATCATGCATAAAATGCTATATAAATATGTGGTAACAAATTCCCCTAGACTTAAATCTTTGTTTATCTTCAAGCAAAAGGAATTATGAGAAAATAATGAGGATGATAATGTCTCAACAAAATTCATGCTTCTTAATGATCTGATAATGCTAAGATACAATCTAGTCACAAGATGCACAAAGCACTGAAGACTCTAAAGACGTTCAAATGTAAAGCTAGTTATCGAGGTTAAATTCATTGACTACAATTGTACTATACGTTGGATATTGATGTCAGGAATTTACCCACCGCACAAGTCGAAATCCAATTGAGTGCCCAAGTGTAAGTAAACTCAATAATGTATCAGTAAAGGTTAACGCTCATAACTCCGGTACCACTACTTTTTTTTTCTCTTTTTTTTCCTCTTTTTATGTGTATTGCCAAGTTGGAACTTCGGTACCACTGCTTCTTTTTCTTTGTTTTGTTCTGCAGTGCCAAGTTACAACATCGGTACCACTGCTCTTTCTTCTTTCTTTTTATGGGTAGTGCCAAGTCATAACTTTCGTACCACTGTTGTCTTTCTTTCTTTTTTTTTTGCAATGCCAAGTTGTAACTTTGGTAGCGCTACTCTTTTTTCTTTTTCTTTTTCCTTCTCCTTGCAGTGCCAAGTTAGAGGAGCGTAAACCAAAACCAATACCAAAAGCTATCAAGAGGAACAAGTGTGGTGAGTGATTCGGTCTATATCCATCCAAGTAAAAAGTACGCATATAAAAGCACAGATTATGCCTAGATACGAACCTTATCAAAGTTCCATTCAGCATATTATAGAATCATAAAAGAAAATGAAGCTTTGTTGACTTTGTGTAATAAATGTGATGTAAGATTTGTTCTTTTAAAGTAGCGGGTTGCATAGAATGTTTTCAATAAAAGATTATAGTGAGCAAGTAGCAAGAGATAAAACTAACCATGAATGATCAAGTTTAAAGACAGCATGTAACATGTTCAAATAGCATAGTTTAAGAAAGCATAAACAACATGGTTCAAACTAGCTCGAGACGGTTTATCAGCAAAGTTAAATTGTCATAGTTGAAGCATCGGTGTTACGACCCGCTTAGTAAGAAAACTATTCATTAACTTGGTGAGCCGATTTTGCAACGTGGCCTAATTTATTAAAATGCTTAAGCCCAAGTTAACAATAGCAAGCCCACTAAGCCTTATAAACCACATAATAGTTTCTCCCACTTGCAATGTGGGACTATACTCGGGGTATTACAATCTCCCCCACTTAAGACTTGACGTCCTCGTCAAGCCCAAATCTTAACACATGCCCAAGAATCATCCCTTAGTCGGCAGCATGTGAGGTCAGCCCAAAGGTGGCTCCACCATCCTCGGTAGCCCTTTCCTATTGGCCTCTCACCATGCTTAGGACTAAGTTTTGCTCTGATACCATTTGTTATAACCTGCTTACTAAGCAAACTATTTATTAACTTGGTGAGCCGATTTGCAATGTGGCCCAATTTATTAAAATGCTTAAGCCCAAGTTAACAATAGCAAGCCCACTAAGCCTTATAAACCACATAATAGTTTCTCCCACTTGCAATGTGGGACTAAACTCAGTGTAATACCCCGAGTATAGTCCCACATTGCAAGTGGGAGAAACTATTATGTGGTTTATAAGGCTCAGTGGGCTTGCTATTGTTAACTTGGGCTTAAGCATTTTAATAAATTGGGCCACGTTGCAAATCGGCTCACCAAGTTAATGAATAGTTTGCTTACTAAGTGGGTCGTAACAAATGGTATCAGAGCAAAACTTAGTCCTAAGCATGGTGAGAAGCCAATAGGAAAGGGCTACCGAGGATGGTGGAGCCACCTTTGGGCTGACCTCACATGCTGCCGACTAAGGGATGATTCTTGGGCATGTGTTAAGGTTTGGGCTTGACGAGGACGTCAAGTCTTAAGTGGGGGAGATTGTAATACCCCGAGTATAGTCCCACATTGCAAGTGGGAGAAACTATTATGTGGTTTATAAGGCTTAGTAGGCTTGCTATTGTTAACTTGGGCTTAAGCATTTTAATAAATTGGGCCACGTTGCAAATCGGCTCACCAAGTTAATGAATAGTTTGCTTACTAAGTGGGTCGTAACAATTTTAGACATGCAAGACTATGATGTCATCCTAGGTATGGATTGGTTATCTTCCCATCATGCCACTGTGGATTGCTTTGAGAAAGTAATCACCTTGAATCTGCTAGATGGGAATCGGCTTTTTGTGAGAGGTCTAGTGTCAGACCAAGGACCACATGTGATATCTTTCCTGCAGGCCAGAAAGTTACTTGCTAGTGGGTGTAAGGGTTACCTTGCACATGTTAAGGTGCAGGATGATTCTACTTCTGATTTGACTCAGATGGCGGTGGTGCAAGAGTTTCCTGATGTGTTCTCTGAGGAATTTTCAGGCTTACCACCAATTAGAGAAGTAGAATTTGGCATTGAGTTGGCGCCAGGTACTGCACCTATCTCTAGAGCTCCTTACCGCATGGCTACATCAGAGTTGGCCGAACTTAAGAAGCAGCTGGAGGAATTGCTGGAAAAAGGTTACATCCGGCCTAGTGCTTCTCCCTGGGGAGCACCAGTGCTGTTCGTCAAGAAGAAAGATGGAACCCTGAGGATGTGTATAGATTACAGGCAACTGAACCAAGTGACTATCAAGAATAAGTATCCTCTTCCCAGAATTGATGATCTATTTGATCAATTACAGGGAGCGACAGTGTTCTCTAAGATTGACCTGAGATCAGGGTATTACCAACTTAGGGTCAAGGATGAGGATATATTTAAGACTGCTTTCAGGACCAGGTATGGGCATTTCGAATTTCTAGTTATGCCTTTTGGACTGACGAATGCACCTGCTGTCTTCATGGATTTGATGAACAGGGTATTTCATGAATTACTTGATTCATGTGTGGTGGTTTTCATAGATGATATCTTGGTGTACTCTCGGACTACTTCGGATCATGTCAGTGACTTGCGCAGAGTGCTGGAGATTCTGAGGAAAAACCGATTATATGCCAAGGCTAGTAAGTGTGAGTTCTGGCTAGAAAAGATCAGTTTCCTTGGGCATGTGATTTCTGGTCAGGGGGTGTCTGTGGATCCGGTTAAAGTGCAAGCCATCCTCAATTGGGGAAGACCGACTAGTGCTACTGAGATCAGAAGTTTCCTGGGATTAGCAGGTTACTACCGGAGATTTGTTGATGGATTCTCCAAGCTGGCGGGTCCTTTAACTAAATTGACCAGAAAAGAGGCCAAGTTTAATTGGGATGACAAGTGTGAAGAGAGCTTTCAAGAGCTGAAGAGAAGGTTGACTAGTACACCGATCCTCATTATTCCTAGTGATGGGGAAAGGTTTACTGTTTATACGGATGCTTCAGGCAAAGGGTTGGGTTGTGTCTTGATGCAGAAGGGTTCTGTGGTAGCCTATGCTTCGAGACAACTGAAGGAGTATGAGTTGAACTACCCTACTCATGACTTAGAGTTGGCGGCCGTAGTCTTTGCTCTGAAGATATGGCGTCACTATTTGTTGGGTCAAGAGTTTGATCTGTTCACTGATCACCAGAGTCTCAAGTACATCTTCACTCAGAAGGAGTTGAACATGAGACAGAGAAGATGGATGGAGTTGATCAAAGACTATGACTTCTCTATTCAGTATCAGGCTGGAAAGGCCAATGTAGTGGCGGATGCACTGAGCAGACATCCAGTTACTTCAGTAGCTGCTTTACGGGTCAGTGAGTGGCAGTTACTGCAGGAGTTCAGAGATCTCAGGATCAGTGTTTCTCCTAAAGTTCAGGCGGGTTATGTGGCTTTCCTCAGAGTACAGTCTGCTTTGTTGCAGAAGATCAGAGATCAGCAATCTGTGGATCCGAAATTAATTCAGATCAGGGATAGTTTGGTTGCGGGTACAGTTCCAGATTTTAGCTTGTCTGATAATGGTGTTCTTCGGTTCCGTGGAAGGGTGTGTGTCCCTGAGGAACCGAGCTTGAGGAAAGAAATATTGGAGGACAGCCATAATTCCAAATATTCTCTACATCCTGGTGTGACTAAGATGTATCAGGACCTCAAGAAAAGCTTTTGGTGGCCGGGTATGAAGAAAGAAGTATTTGATTTTGTCTCTAGGTGTTTAACCTGTCAGACGGTAAAGGCTGAACACCAGAAGCCTGGTGGTTTGTTGCAGCCCCTTCCTATTCCTGAGTGGAAGTGGGAATGCATCAGTATGGACTTTGTTTGTGGTTTGCCCAGAACCAGATTGGGTCATGATGCTATTTGGGTGATTGTTGATAGACTCACTAAATCAGCCCATTTTCTTCCGATCAAGATGACTTATCCTTTAGAGAGACTGGCTAGATTGTATATTGATGAGATAGTCAGACTGCATGGAGTGCCTGTTGATATTGTGTCTGATAGGGACTCTCGATTTCTGTCCAGGTTTTGGAAGAGCTTACAGGAGGGTTTGGGTACTAAGTTGAGTTTTAGTACAGCATACCATCCTCAGTCTGATGGCCAGACGGAGCGTACTATATAGACTCTAGAAGACTTATTGAGAGCTTATGTGGTTGATTGGAGTTCTGAGTGGAATCGGGATCTATCTTTGATAGAGTTCACTTATAATAATAGCTTCCACTCCAGTATTCAGATGGCTCCATATGAGGCTTTGTATGGAAGAAGGTGTAGGACTCCCTTGTGTTGGGAGGAAACTGGTGACAGAATGATTTTGAGATCTGATGCAGTACAGGAGACTACTGATAAGGTCAGAGAGATACAGAATAAACTGAAGATTTCTCGGGACAGACAGAAGAGTTATGCTGATGATCGTCGTCGTTCCCTGGAGTTTGTGGTAGGGGATCATGTTTTCTTGAAAGTGTCACCTACTAAGGGTGTTATGAGGTTTGGCAAAAAGGGCAAGCTGAGCCCTAGGTTTGTAGGCCCTTTTGACATTATTGAGAGAGTTGGTCCAGTGGCTTACAGGTTAGCTTTACCTCCTGCTATGGATCATGTGCATAATGTGTTCCATGTTTCTGCTTTGAGGAAATATCATCCTGATCCATCTCATGTATTGGAGTTGGAACCTCTTCAGATTCAGAGTGATTTGACCTTTGAGGAAAGACCTCTCCGGATTGTGGATAGAAAGGATAAAGTTCTGAGGAACAAGTCTATACCTTTAGTAAAGGTTATCTGGGGAAATCAGTCGGTTGAGGAGGCGACTTGGGAGACTGAAGCTGATATGAGGAAGTTTTATGCTTATCTTTTTGATGATATGAATGCTGAGCTTTAGAGGACTAAAGCTTTATAAGGAGGGAGGGATGTAAGATCCAAGGATCTTAAGTCCTGGTAAGTATTATTTTGATTTAAATAAAATCATTGACTGTGGATTTTACGTTAAGCAGTATTGGATGTTAATTAACTAGCTTATTGGATATTAATTAACTGGTTTATTGATTGTTAATTTGTAATTAATTAAATAGACCTTATTGGATGTTAATTAAATCCTTATTGGATTTTCGTTTAAGTGAATGGTTAAATGGTTAGTTAATGGTTAAATTAATTAGTTAACTATGGGTTATTGGGTTTACACTTAAATTAGATGGATTCGAATTAATTAGTTAGTGGATTAAGTCTTCTCACCTAATTGGATCATCACTTGGCGACATGGACTTGGATCCTCTACTTGGCGGTTAGGATGCTTGGCGACTTGAAGATCCAATCCGTTAATTCAAATATGGCGTGAAGAGGACTTTTGGCGGCTGATCGTTCATGCAACCCTAGAGCTTGACGCCACCTTGGAGGAAGAAGGCGATCTTGGTGTTCTTGGAGTTATTGAGGCGAATTCTCCATCTTCTTCCCCTTGGCGAATTTCCTTGAGGTGAAGAAACTTTCTTGGCGAGTTCTTGGAGATTCTTTGGGCGGCTTAAAGGCTTTAGACGAGTTTTGTGGGGGAAGATTTCACCTTAGTGTTCACGGTTAAGAGGTGAGTGGAGTGTCTATTCGATCCTATCTATTTGGTTGTGTTAGATGATACATGTAATTGTTTGAAAACTTTACCATGTTAAAAACCGAAACTCAAGACCTCACCATGTTGAAAACCGAATTTTGCAAAGGTGAATATATCATGAAAAACCGAAATTTTGCATGGGTGTATATATCATGAAAAATTGAAATTTAAGGTATTCTTATATGGAATTTAGGAAGCTTTAAATCAATGATTTTTAGCATGGAATTCTTGTTAACTAGGGCTTTAAATTTTAAGTATATAATATGCTTGAAACCGTGGGCTACATGTGATGTTTTGTGAATTAGATTGTAAGAAGATGAATTTTAATCTTATGTTGATGTTATGGATGCCCTAATAGCCCTAATAAATGCTAATAATATTCATGTTTATTTATCTATGACCATGAATCTTTGTTTGAGAAACTTGGGTGATAACTTAGCAAGGTTAGACTGAACTAATCAGCATGAAACCTAAGGACTACACTACTATGTGAATTATGTGATTTTTTGGAATATTATGTGGTTATGTGATTTTTGAATATTATGTGATTATGTGATTTTTTTGAATATTATGTGGTTATGTGATTTTCGAATATTATGTGGTTATGTGAACTCAAATATTATGTGTTGTGGTCATGGAATGGATAGGACTAAGGCTAAGTGTAACTGTGTACTCAAGGGGATAGTCTATATGTGATATGTTAAGGGTTAGAGATTTCAGCCCTGTATTGTGATATGTGAGGGGGTTGTTGTTCAGCCTGCCTGATGTGATTATTGTGATAAGGGGGTTGTTGTTCAGCCTGCCTGATGTGATTATTGTGATAAAAATGACTATCCTAGAGTCTAGTTGACACTTAGGAGTCCACTTTTGTGAAATAAGATATAAGATGTGTCTGGTGTTCTCCAGTTAAGGAACCCTTTGGGAGAACGAGTGATATAAGACGCAAAGTGCCATGTCTTGGTCGGACAGGGGCCACCTCTTGATGTCGTCACTCTTAGACGCTTAGATTTTTGTGATTATGGGGTGGTGTAGATCAATGTATCACATCTTGACCAGGTGGTGATTACCTCTTGAGTCTACTCACTGTCCATCTATATGTTGCATGTGATTTGCAGGCTTCTCCCAGTGCTTAGGCCAAAGCCGGGTTGGACCATAATGGTCACTACTGAATATGCTGGACAACTAGGTTAACTAAATGGTTGGTATGTTTAGTTGGTTTAGAGTATAACTCTAGAACCTTGAGTAGACACTGGTGTGATGTCTTAGCAGTGTCCATCTGACTGTTTTATATGAGTTCTGTGCTTTAATTTTGTTATATGTTGACATGATATTCTGTTCAATGTTTTTAAAATAATCTGCATGTATTTTGAGTGTATGTTATGGATGGTCGTTTGAGACTATCCACTCACTGGGCTGTGTAGCTCACCCCTCATTATTTTCAGGTGTAGAGCAGGGGCGCATTTCCAGTTAACATTTTATATGAACATCGTGATATGCCAGTTGAATGAATAAGACTTTTGTGTTTAATTACTGGGGCCGGTTGTGGCCGAATTATGTGAACTTGTGTTGCCAGTTGTGGCCGAATTATGTGAACTTGTGTTGCCGGTTGTGGCAGTTTGATATTCTGATTTTTGTGTCACCGCGGGCTTTGGCCTGGTTTCGGTGTGGTATCATTGAATGAATTTATAGAATCGATATTATGACTTTGTTTTGAATTTCGAGTTGACTTGTGTTTTTGCAATCGGTTTTAATATAAATGTAACTTGCATATGTCTAGTGCAAGTATTGCGTGGTGGCAGGTACATTTATGAAATTGTATTTTGAGATTCTATGTATGAATTTTCGAAAATTTTCAGATCGTGTTTTCTTGAACTTGGTTTTACCTAGCATGTGAATCGATCTTGTATGATAACATCCTGTTTCTCTATGATTTGTGTTGCTTGTTTGGGGTTAAGATAACGGGATGTGACACTTGGGGTATTACAATCTCCCCCACTTAAGACTTGACGTCCTCGTCAAGCCCACATCCCTAACACATGCCCAAGAATCATCCCTTAGTCGGCAGCATGTGAGGTCAGCCCAAAGGTGGCTCCACCATCCTCGGTAGCCCTTTCCTATTGGCCTCTCACCATGCTTAGGACTAAGTTTTGCTCTGATACCATTTGTTATAACCTGCTTACTAAGCAAACTATTTATTAACTTGGTGAGCCGATTTGCAACGTGGCCCAATTTATTAAAATGCTTAAGCCCAAGTTAACAATAGCAAGCCTACTAAGCCTTATAAACCACATAATAGTTTCTCCCACTTGCAATGTGGGACTATACTCGGGGTATTACAATCGGTAGCAACATCGTTAAAACATCATATGACATGTTCAAACAACATACAAGAAGCACAAAGTTTTAAACAAAGTTTTAAGCACGAAGACCCTACAATACCAAAACATGTCATGATAATAGCCAAAATATGCAAATCTCCCTCAAAGCTAGAGAATGCATCATCCTCAATGCACGAAGTATGTATAAAAGTGAAAAAAGAGGGGGAGACTTACAAAGGTGCAGCTCTACTCACTACACTCGTTAGGGTCATCGTTGTCGTCATTGGATTGGGATGAATTTGAAATATGGACTATGTCATCACAGACCTCATCATCACATGGGGGGGGGGGGGGTACTCTGAGAGGTGTGTATGCAAGAACATCTCGATGGAGTGGGTTACTTCAATTAGGTGGGCAAGCTGCCTGATGCGTTGTATTTACATCACACTTTTGCCTATATTTTATGTTATATTTCGGACTTATTTGCATGATTTTGCGCTTATTTCGGTGTTTTTTACTTCACTTGATATATAATCTTCACTTTTCTTGATTTTTATGAAAATATAGGTAAAATCACCTAAAAATGAAGGATTTCATGAGTTTTGAAGACAACACATGATTCCCGAGGAGATCACGAGCTTACACGTCAAATTTGGAGTGAAAATGGTGAAGAATTCAACATTCACGATCTTAGCCGTAATTTTGACGTCGAGCGAAAGGTGAAAAATAGCTAAGTGTTGGAATGCACAGAAACTTTCATGGGTGAAGCCGTGAATCCATCACGGTCCATGAAACTTTCTGTGTACAAAGAGTTGTACACACAGAGACATTTACGGCTGTGGCCGTAAACTCATCATGGCCGTGAAAATTGCCGCCTGACGAGTTTTTCACTCGATTCTCCACCGATTCAAACCAAACTTTGCAGAAACATTCCTTGAGGGGTTCCAAACTGGTCTAGCTATAAAAGATCAGATTTTTTGAGAGTAAGAGGGCTTTTTTTGGACGAACACAAGCAGCGGCAGCGATGAGGGTGAAATTGGAGTTTTAGAGCATATTTTAGTGAGATTCCACGCAAAAGCAATGATTGATCGACTCTTTCTCATCTACAGATCGAGGAGAAGGCGGTTTTATTGTTGTCTTAGTGATTTCTTTGGAAATTTTAGAAGATTTTACTTGTTCATCATAAACTCATGTTTTCCTTCAATAAAATGAGCGAGTAGATCCTTGTTTCGGATTAATGGGCGTAGCCCGCTGACATTTATGAATTGATCTATATTTATGCTCTTTTTATATGAATTTATTATCATGATTTGATTGAAGTTGTGTTCATTTTGTAATTTACCTTGGCCACATATAATTGCGTATTAGACGTTGCGAGAAGTACCGAGAGGTGAATCGCAATGTCCGATCTATTTCAATTGAACCTTCGAATCCAATCACGAGAGTAGGTTGGATTCGTATGAAGGATCTAACCATCTTTTCATAGAACTATGGGTTTAGTTAGGTTAACTTTCACGAGAGTAGGGAGTTAACTTAATTAAACACCTTATTACACTTCGAGAGGAGGTGATATGTAGATTAGGAAAAGTTCCTTTCATGATAATTATTTTCTATTGATTGAGTAATCTTTAAATGATTCATGCGTGTCAGTGAGGTGAACCCATAGCATCCCGATCTTTTAGATTTTGAAACCTCTTTAACGCTGCCTTTGAATTGTTCGTGCTTAGAAGTTCAATACCACTACATATTTAGTTTGCCTAGATTCAAACAAGTCAAGAAGTCAGTACTTAACTACGTAGTCCTCGTTGGGAACAATAATCTTTTTATTACTTCGATAATTTTGTGCACTTGCGGAGCGTATCAAGTTTTTGGCGCCGTTGTCGGGGATTACGGCTAGTTAATATTGACTTACTAGATAAGTTTGGAGACTAGACACTTTTTCTTCTTTGTTTTAGCATTGGTTTTTTTACTTTTATTTCCATTTTCATTATTATTTTACTTTCTATCTTGACTTACACATTTGATGTGATCCGAAAGGACACACTTTTAAATACAAGCAGGTAGACTAATTTAAGGAGTCGCAGCCAAAACTTGTTTGGCGCACAGGGATCTGTCACCCCCTAATACAGTTCTAAAAACTTATTGTCCCTAAACTTGTAGTGTCCGCAAGTGCATGGATACTCGAAGTAATAAAGAAAATATCGATCCCACAGAGACCTACGTGTTAAGTACCAAATAGTTGTATTCTTACTAGCTAAGCAAACTGAGTATGATGCGAATAAACAATAAACACACGGGAAAATAATCAAAGAGATAAACTGGGACTAGGGTTTCATCCACCTTAATTTCAATGATTAGATATAATAAAAGGTCGTCAATCAAATCCTATCATGATAAAGACTTAATTTACTTCATAAAAGGATTATCTCACTTTCGTGCAGACAATCATGCAGGGACCAATCCTCGCTTTCGCGCAAGATTTATCCCAACGCTGTAAATAAGTAAACCATCAATCAAAGAACTCAGGATCACTTTCGTGCATCCTAGTTCTTTGTTGATCATCACAAGTGGAATCTCAAGGATCACTTTCGGGCATCCGAGTCTCAACACAGGTTCTACCTAGGGTTTTCCAACAGACTGATCTTCACTTTCGTGCAAGATCTATCAATGTTTAACACAATAACTCAACCCTAGATTCATATTATCAAGCATGGCAATAAGACTACTAAAATCAAGAAATAAGATTCTAGGGTTCCAAGTTCTCAAGCAAATCACCTTTCAGCCTCATTGCAAAAACTCTAAAACATGCATGACAGTAAAATCTAAGGAGAATTAAAGACAATTCATCACATAAGTAGAATTATCGCAACAAGGATTATCATGACGAAAATAATAGTTTATCTAATCATTAAAAATCAAGGGGATTACACCCCCATGTCCCAAAGTATGTTTAAGCATGCATGGAAGAAGAGGTACAATAATCCATGGTGTAGGAAATCAAATAGGTAGAGAACAAATTACGGTACGGCCGTAAAGGTTTTTACGGCTGTAATCTGCGACGAATAGCGGTGGCGCACGGTGTTTTGTTGATTTCTCCTCTGATTGAACTCCTTTTGCTCTAAAACTTTTGGTGTGTCCTCCTCTCCTCTAGGTGAGGCTTTTGAATGAAAATCACAGCCTGAGGTGCCCTCTATGCCTCTCGGCGTGAGGCCAAACCCTAGACACCTCTCTGTTGATTGCTCCCTCGATAGTGGATAAAAATTCATTCTTCCACTTCGTGCGTCTTCTCCTCTTTAAGACGAGTCCGTAGCAACTTTTAGATCTCAATTTGAAGGTCTAGATCAAAAGTTATGGTCCGCACATGATTCAGACCCGTAAAAATTGCGTTTTTGATTTGGAATTACGGCCGTAATGGATATTACGGTAGTGCCGTAATTTGAACAGCGAGCTTTTGGATGAAAATTTTTTGGGATTACGGCATCGTAAAATACCTTACAGCCATGCCATAATGTCAGTAATCTCTCGGATGGAAAACCATCCCGTATTACGGTACCGTAAATTCCATTACGGTGGTACTGTAAACTTCATCAAATCTCTGCCAAGAATTATGCCCATATTACGGCCCGTAAAAATATTTATGGCAGTGCCGTAATCTTCATGAAATCTCTGGTGAGAAAAATCTCAAAATACGGCACCGTAAAGAGTGTTACGGGGGTACCGTAATTTTGATCTGAGTCTGCAGTCAAATTACGGTACCGTAAAAGTCATATTGGGGGTGCCGTAATTTGCTCTAAAGCTCTGATTCTTCTGAAATTTGACGTGCAATCTCCTCTTGATGTTGTGAATTCAATTATGCATCTAGTTTGCTCGAAATCGACTGAAAAGCATGCCTTTTTGCCAGAAAATCATCAAAAACAGAAAAGAGTGTGGATTCTGCAAATATTGATAAAAAAGGCATAAAAATAAGCAAAGTCTATGAATATGACACAAAAATACCAATGAAATGACAAAGAATTTACTATAAATTTCGGTGTCATCAACATTGTATGCCCAGAAACTCTCGAACAGGTAGTTTAGTTCCAGCAGACCCAGAAATTGAGCGTACATTTCGCCTTCGAAGTAGATTACAGTTTCTGACTCAGAAGATTTCTGAAGAAGGTGCAATGGTGGCTAACAATCAATCTTTGAGGGACTTCGCTGTACCGAACATACAAGGCTTTAATTCAAGCATAGTTTGACCCAATGTAGAAGCGAACAACTTTGAGCTTAAGCCAGCGTTGATGAAGATGGTCGAGCAAAATCAATTTGGGGGATCCCCAAATCAAGACCCTAATCTACATCTAGCTGTCTTTTTAGAAAAATGCAATACTGTTAAAGTTAATAGAGTTTCATCTGATGCTATAAGACTAAGATTGTTCCCTTTTTCTCTCAGGGACCGTGAGAGAGCTTGGCTATATTCGCTACCAGCAGGATCTATTACTACCTGGGACGAGCTTTCTAGAGCCTTTCTGAACAAATACTTCCCACCTAGCAAGACTGTTCAACTGCGCAACAGGATCACATGTTTTGCACAACAAGAGGGAGAATCACTATATGACGCCTGGGATCACTTCAAGGAGCTCCAGCGTATGTGCCCACACCATGGAGCTGTTAGTAAAGCTCGGGGATATTTTATAATTTTCAGAGTCATAATGACACAAATACAATGCACAGCAGAACTAATATCCCCGAAACGAGCCGGTCCCAAAAACCTAGTGAAGATCGCAAGTGAGGGAGTCGACACGATGAGATAGAAGATACCTCAAAGCAAGACGATGCCGATGTCGTGATAGGCGCCCAAGTGTGTGCCCTCTGCAGTCTCACACACATGGATCCCTTGAGTCCTCTTCTTCCATGCCCGGTGCTAGCCTCGGGAAGAAGATCCAAGCCTTTTGTTCACTTCCTTCACAACTTATCCTAAGACACCTACATCAAACCCCTCGAACTCCCAACCCAAAGCCCCAACATCAACACCCTCTAGACCTAGAGTTGCCCAAGAATCCAATAAAGTTGTCTGCCATGCTTGTCACCAAGTAGGACACAATATGAAAGACTGCCACAAGAGAGTCCTGTACTTAGGTGAAGAAAGACATGAGGAAACATATGAGGAAAACCATGAAGAAACCCACAACCCTGACTCTGGATGTATGATCTGTGAAGAATTAGTTTATGATAGTGGAGAGAGCAAACCCAAGATACCTTAGGAGTGGTTAGATGCACCCTGATCAAACCTACCCCAAATGAGGACTGGCGTAGGACCAGTATTTTCCAAACCTACACTAAATGAAATGGCAACATGTGTTGGGGAATGCCGGGTGTAATTTAAAAATTTACAGTCCCAGGACGCAGCGGAAGAAGCATTACACCCGAAACACATTCCTTTCCCAAGGATCCATGCGAGAGAGAGAACACAAGGATGTGTTAGGGTTAGTACCTCTATTGCTTGTTAGGATGAAGGTGCCAAGTTGAAGACGCTCACGTGCTCGTCCTCTACAAGTATCCACGCGTCGACCTTCTCAACGTTGCTCCCTTCCACGCTCGGTGCTAGCCTCGGGAAGAGAAGATCACCTCTTGGAATCTCCTTCTCCTTCCTCCTTGCTCTTCACGCCAACTTGTCTCCTTGCTTGGAGACTCTCGGCCAAAGACAAGAGGAAGAGAAGAGAGGGTGGCGCTCCACAAGAAGAAGAGGGCGGCTTGAATTCTAGGGCTTGCGCAACTCCAAGTTGCCTTTTCCTCAAGAAGAATTCTGCACTTGATGTTCATCTAATGATCATCCAATCGTCCTCACAAGAGGGGGCGCATACCCCTTCTTTTATAACCGACCAAGCCAAACCGCCACCTCTCTTTCCTTCTATGCTCTTGGCGCAATTCCTCCAAGGAATTGCCATAAGAGTTCAGCCACATCCTCTCTTGAATAGGCGCAACATGAAGCATGGAAAGAATCTAGCTTCTTGCCTTATCAAGAGAGGAAATTTGAGTTCCAATTCAATTAGGACTTTCCTTATATGATTGGCCAAATCATTGCTTGAATAAATCAAGCCATATTTGCCAACATATCAGCCCCACACGTCCAAGATAGTTTCCACTTGAGGAAACAACTTTCCAAAAGGATTCATACACCCCAATTGGCGCAAATTCCATATATGGAATTATCCCATGCGCCAAGTGTATTTCCAACTCCTATTAGGATTCAAACTTGCCTCAATTAGAATTAATCCACAATCCCTAATTGGATTTGGATCTCAACACTAATTAGGCC
Source organism: Costus lasius (assembly GCA_027563935.2). Classification (NCBI taxonomy): domain Eukaryota; kingdom Viridiplantae; phylum Streptophyta; class Magnoliopsida; order Zingiberales; family Costaceae; genus Costus; species Costus lasius. The sequence goes on along the minus strand of CM050451.1, from coordinate 30,950,378 downwards.
CATGGAAATAAATCCTTATTGGATTAGGATTTGCGCCCAACACAATGAGCCTTATCCAAATCCAATTCTCTTTAGGATTTGAATCCTAGTTGGATTAGGATTTGCGCCCAACCACTATGGGCCTTATCCAAATCTAATTCTCATTAGGATTTGAATCCTAATTAGATTAGGATTCTCATTTCTAGTAGAATTAGAATTCCAACTCCTAATTGAATTAGAATTCCTACTGCCTCCACCAGTCTGCTGGGAAACCGGTACCTCAGCTATAGGGGCTACAACTAGGGCCGTCTCGGCCTGCTCCTCCAGGATGTACTTCTCTGCGGTACGGGCACGGTCCAGCATCTCAGCATAAGTCTCCAAGTGCTGCAGTCCTACCTTCTGTCTGATATCCCTTCTGAGACCCCTGAGAAATTTCTTAGCTCGTCTCTCCTCAGTATTTATTAAGTGTGGAGCATACTTCCCAAGCTTTGAGAACATCAAATCATATTGATCCACTGTCATGTCTCCTTGTTCCAAGTGGATGAACTCCACCTCCCTATCCTCAACCAGGCTGGTGGGAAAGAATTTCTCATTGAACCGGGACAAGAAGTATTGCCACGTCACCGGTTCAGATCTGTCCACCGCGAGTCTCTGCTCACTCTTCCACCACACATCTGTGTCACCACGCATCATATAAGTAGCCAAACATAATCTGTCCTCATCTGAGCATCGCATCACCTGGAAGATCTTATCCAAGCCCAAAAGCCAGTCCTCTGCCGTCCTGTAATCTGGACTCCCATAAAAAGAGCTAGGGCCCAACCGCTGGAATTCACCCACAAGCAAGGCATAGCGCTTATGGGTGTCCTCCGGCAAGCTAACCCCCGGGCCCGAGCCAGCCTCAGACCCCCGCCCCTGCGCCGGTATCTGTGTCTGAGACAGAAGCTGCAACTGCTCTCTGAACTCGCGTTGCTGTTCGCGATTCTGCTGTAACAGCTGCTGCTGCACTTCTTGGTGCTGGGTCTGCTGCTGCTGCAGCATCTGAGCCTGTTGCTGGATTAGTGCGTTCTGCTGCTGCACCATACCAGTCAAAGACTCCATAGCCCGCAGGAATTCAGCAGGCTGATCACTGCTGCCAGCACTATCACTCGACCTGAGGCGTACCATACTGGCTCCTTAAACACACACAAAACAAATACACACAAATCAGATTTACAATCAAGTCAGTTCTCAAACAAGCTTCCTAGCTGTCTAGCAATACACAAGCAAGGTTTTCCACCCCCGAAACAGCTATTATTAGCTAGCTCATTCGCTCTGATACCACTCTGTAACGCCCCCTCAGAAATAACCCCAAACACAGACAGAATCCGCGGAAGATAGGGAACGTCACACACAATCAACAAGACAGATGCTAGGGAATAATAGCTTACAAAAAAACCGATACGAAAAATTTCGGCAGCATGTCCCCAGAAAAACTAAGGAAAATTCCTGTACATATTCCATAATACTACCAATTGGGTCAACATGCTGACCACAAACAGAAACACACCATTTCTAAATCAACATGCTCAATCCTTATCACAAAATCAAATTAATAAACCACGATAATCAATAATTCTAGATAAAACAGAATTCACCGAAAACAGGCTTAAGCCCTCGGTTTAACAGTCGTACCAAAACCAAATGCCAACCCGGCAACAATATCACAGTAATCGAGAAAGAAACAGCCACATCCGGCCAACATGTCCATGAACCAAAAATCATAAAACCTTGGCCACATCCGGCCCTCAAAATAGCACAGGCTCGCAGGCCCCAAAATATCAAGTCAGTAAACTAACATCCGCTCAGGCTGTAGGCTCCTGCCCTGTATTTGAAAATATTGGTGGGATGAGCTACACGGCTCAGTGAGTAGATAGTCTCATTCGACCATCCACGCATATACAATCAAAAATAGATGCAGATATCTTTTCAAAACTTTAACGGAAGATATCAAGTATGATACACAATAAAACCGAAATCATAAATCACAATCATTATCAGAAAACAATACGCCCACAATCCTGGGCAACAAGATCACAAATTGGCCTATCCGGCTAAACAGACTACGACTCACACAACTATTGTCCAGTGATTACAGAATTGACCCCGTGGGTCCAACCCGGCCCTCGTCAAGGCACTGAGAGTAACCTGCAACAACGAATATCGGTGAGGTGTAGATTCAAGAGGTGGCCCCCGCCAGGTCACGACGTGGCACTTTGCTCTACGACACTCAACCACCCCCTTACCGGGAACACAAACAGAACAGAACGGGAGGTGAATGAATTCAAGAGGTGGCCCCCGTCTGACCAAGACGTGGCACTTTGCTTCAAACACCCAACTCTCAAAAGGTTTATCACTTGGACAAAATACCCTTAACACAAACCGGAAACCTGAACCTCTAACCTGGTCACTAGACTCTAGAACAGTCCCTCCATTACCGGAAACATATTAGAATAGGATGGGTGGATTCTCCAACCCCAAATCAGAATGACTGTTCACTGAGTGCTCTAGTTAACCCTTAGGTTCAGTCCACACAAGTCTAGGACTCTTATCCTCAATCATACAACACGAACATTATCTTAGACATCACATCAATCGAGTTCAGGAAAGGTCCTTAGATTTCATGCAAGTATGGTTTAACCTTTTCTAAGTTATCATCAAAGGTTATCAATCAATATTTCATGTCATTACTTTCTACATACACCATTCAACTAAAAATACATATTAATGCAGAAAATACACCAAATTTCATCCACAGATAACATACATACAGAATATTACAGATTCATAGTTTTCTCCTAGTTCTTATAACAAAAGACAGAAATGCCCCTAGTTCAAAGTTTAAGTCATGCAGGAAAAGTTATCCAAAAATTTCGTAAAAATAGTCATTACGTCCCTCATGATCCCTAGATTCGTAATTTCAAGTTTTTCCCCAATTTAACTAGAAAATTTACCGAATTACCCCTCGGTCAATGTCAGTCAACAGAAATTTTTATTTCCAAAAATTCCCAAAAAAAAACTATAGAATCCTCATATACCCAATATCATGAAAATCAGGTTTGCCCCAATTTTTACCCATACGTTTAGGCGTAATTTCATGATGAAGGGGCGAAATTCTCATTCAAGCCCTAATCTTCATGCAATTGAAAAATCCAAAGTTACATACATGTTCAATCAAGGTCTAATTGATGATTAGAAGTCTCAAAAATGAAAAGCCCTAATTTTCATGCAACTAGGGTTTCAAAATTTTTGGGGGAAAGCAAGAAAACGTGTACAATTTTGCAAGCATGAGTTCATATCATATTTCTAGACATTAATCCTCTCTAAATCATGCAACACCTTCAATATGCGTGAACTAGGTGGAGAGAAAATCCACTCACCTTCAATTTCGTTTCTTCCAAGCCAACACCCTCACGCCTCCCCTCACACCACTCACGTCGCCGGAGCACCCAAGGACCGCCGGAATTCGCCTCCACCACCAATCGCCGCCGGCCACAAGAAGAGGAGAAGGAGAAGAAGAAGCCACCACCTTCACCACCACTCGCCCAAGGGAGAAAATTGTGAGCAAAGAGGGAATTGAGGGAAAAACGTGAGTAAACCCTCACACTTTCGTTTTCTACCTCCAAAGAATCCAAACCCAATAGCAAACATAAGTGGAAGATCCAATAACCCTTTAGTATAAGTTAATCTCCACCTCACCCTTATCAAGAGCTCTTACCCTTTTCTAATAGAAAGACACCACTAGCCTAGTGGTACACAGCACACATTCTACGCCTTAAGTCACAGGTTCGAATCCTCTCCGCGACACATATTTTTACATAGCAGGAAAATACACAAATCGATACATTATCTCATTGAAAAACTTCTACAAAAATGCTAAATAATCAAAACTTTATTTTTCTTACCTGCTAATAAATTTCCGGATCTTACACATACACCCCAATTGGCGCAAATTCCATATATGGAATTATCCCATGCGCCAAGTGTATTTCCAACTCCTATTAGGATTCAAACTTGCCTCAATTAGAATTAATCCACAATCCCTAATTGGATTTGGATCTCAACACTAATTAGGTCCATGGAAATAAATCCTTATTGGATTAGGATTTGCGCCCAACACAATGAGCCTTATCCAAATCCAATTCTCTTTAGGATTTGAATCCTAGTTGGATTAGGATTTGCGCCCAACCACTATGGGCCTTATCCAAATCTAATTCTCATTAGGATTTGAATCCAAATTAGATTAGGATTCTCATTTCTAGTAGAATTAGAATTCCAACTCCTAATTGAATTAGGATTCCAACTCCTAGTTGGAATAGGACTCTATTTCCCAATAGGGTTAGGATTCTAACTCCTAATTAAATTAGGATTCCAACTCCTAGTTGGATTAGGATTCCAATTCCTAATAGGGTTAGGATTCCAACTCCTAATTAGATTAGGATTCCAACTCCTAGTTGGATTAGGATTCCAATTCCTAATAGGATTAGGATTCCAACTCCTAATTAGATTAGGATTCGAATCCAACATGGTATATAATCCTTTGTTCAAGTCCAACTTGACTAGGATACATATACAAACTCATGAATCCCAATTGGACTCAGATTCAACCATGAATCTGTCTTGGACTCAGAATAATGAACTCAAATATATTCCAAGATTTCCAGATCATAAAACAACGTCAAGAGTCTATTGCGTGTGACCCGGTAGGATCCTAATGACGATAGCAATGATGATTGAATATCATCATAAGTAGTGAGAGGTATCTAGCAACACATCACTACTACCCATGTCATAGGACTTAAGTCATCTGGCAACAACTCCCTAACAAGCAACGAGGATTCCCATGCATTCTAGATCCCTTTGCCTAAACTGATATCCTGCCATTGGATTAGTCTCAAGTTTATTATCCAATGCATTGGTCATGACTCAACAAGTGTGGCCACACTTTCCTGTCATGCACCAATAAGGTGGGGCGCCCCGAGGTGGATATCATGCTTCCTCGGAAGGAAGGGGCAAATCCTACTATTGGTCATCCATGTCTCTACATGACTTATGACATGCTCAATGACAGTCGTTTTGATCACCCATTTACGGAGAGACGTAAGACTGTATCAAAACATACCCATCATCATATCTAGACATGAGTACCTCAAGTCTAAGGATCAATGCAAACCTCTTGCATGTGAGATTGACTTGTTGACTAGACAAGTCAATCCTCACGGTGGATCACTCCAGTGCATCCAATGCACATGTATGTCTGCGTTACTGTGCCCCGCACCTAACCAGCCCATACACCAGTCTCACATGTACCAAAGCTGTCCCATATCGGCTAAGGCACCTTGACCGGGGATTACTTATGAGAATGGATCCAATCCAAACTCCTGGGACATTATCTATGCAATTCAATACATCAACGCAGGTAAAGCAATCTGCATAATAACGACCATGCCTTTATTGATTATATCAATTTCATTAATTCTATCGAAGTACATTTAAACAATGCCCGACCATGTCCATACATTGGTCTGCAGGGCATATACACCAACAATCTCCCACTTGCACTAAGACCAAGGGCAACTGAATTCATTCAGTCCCATGTCTCTAGTATGACATATTTAGCTTCTGCTGCGCCAGAGGCTATGTCAGTGGGTTTTTCCAGATTGCTATCTGTGTTTATTTTAACAAGTTTGAATCATCATCTTTATCCATGATCTCTAAGATCAGATGATATCGCTGCAGTACATACTTGAGTGCTAAGTTCCTTTACACATGCTTACGGCCCCAGTAAGAACTATACTGGACCATCAAGCATCAGGGACTAAATCAAGTTCAAATGAATGAAGCTGCTTCCTTGGCTGCCACAAGAAGCTGCAATGTACTCAGCCTTATTGTAGAATTTGCCACTGCAGTTTGCGTAAAGCTCTTTCAGCCAACAACACCACATCAAGGCAAAAAGCAAATCCTGACTGTGAACGATAGTCATTAGACCGGAACGAAGTGTCAGTGTACCCAGTACACAAAGTTCTTCCTGTCTATCACAGACTAAAATTCAATCCTTTATACTTCCCAAGTACGAAGGATTGCTTTCACAGCTATCCAGTGTTTGAACACTAGGATCTGATTGAAACTTACTGGCCATGCTCCAAGCATTCGCCACACATAGTCTTGTGCTAGTTGCACAAAACATGATCTATCCTATACCCAATGTATTAGGACTATAGAATCATGTTGTCTCTCTCCTGCTATGTCAAAAGACATTGCATCATGGAGAGAATCAGACCATGTCTCTCTGGAAGGTATCATCCTTTGGAATGATCCAATATGAACCTCTCTAGAATCTCTTGGATGAACGTAGATTGACTAAAGGGCAATGACTTTCTTGGATCCCAGTTGATCCACATGCCTAGGATGTAGGCTGCATTCCCTAGGTCATTCTTCTCGAAATACATTCCAAGCCTGTACTTCACCGCGTGAAGAGCTGGGATGTCATTTCAAGTGAGGAGAATATCGTCAATCAATTAGAACAAGAAACATTATGATGCTCCCACTGATCTTCTTGTAAACACAGGATACTTGTATAATACCATACATATCTTTATGGCGACTGTATGAAAATATTTTGGCTATTTCCATCTAGACATCCTCTTCCAGATGTCCATTAAGAAAAGAAATTTTCATAACAACACGCTATAACAGAACATGCAATTATAACAAGTAGATACCTAATGGACTCAAACAAAGCTATCGGTGAAAAATTTCATCACTATCCACCCAGTGGACTTATCCGAAATTTTATTCACTAGCTTGTCATCATAGGTAACAATGTTACCTTTAATGTCTATCTTCCAAGAAGATCCACATACAGCCTCTGGGTGTTACCCCTTTGGCGGCTCAATCAAGTCCCACACTTGATTAGCAGACATGGAGTCCATTACGGTTCTTATGGCGCTCAGCCATTTCTTGGAATCTGGTCCACTGACCGCTTCCATTTCCTCATAAGTCTTTAGGTTCATCCTAGATGAAAAATTCATCATGCCCACAACCTGTGAGAGTATTTCGAATCCATTCAGACTCATGTGATTCCTGTGTTACTTGAACCTCAGGTTGACTTTTCAACCTGCATGTGTGAATCTACTCTCCATTTGTGTCTAACTGTATTGTGGTTGATTTTTGGACCTTGTCCTAATCTAATCTACTCCCACCAGCTTCTTTCAAAAAAATATCTCCTCAAGAAAGACAGCAGTTTGAGCAACAAATATTTTTGTTCTCATCGGGATAGAAGTAGAACTCTCAGTGCCCCACAAATACACACTATGGAGTGTCAGAACAGTTGCTTGCATGGCCTGTAAAGGAAGTAAATTTGCATGACTATTCAAAGATGGAACCACATCCAATGTGTTCCCTTTTCTTTCTTTGAATTTCACCACACAGTTGTGGTGTTCCAAGTAAGCTGTGAGACAACCCCACACTCCTCAAGATAGTCATCACATTTTTCACTTCCCACTTTGATCCAATCAAAGGGTTTTAATAGATTCTCCAATTCGATTCTATACTTCATTCTTTTAACTTCTTGGATTTCTCCAAAGTTACGTGTTGGATATAACATATCCCAACTTAATGAAGTATACCACTTGGTGCTTGTCTCCATGGGTCTACACACATTGCTGTGTACTAGATCCAACAAGCATCTAACCTCTCTCTCCTTCCTAAATGAAGGTAGCATCTGTCATCTTGTCCATTAGACAAGGCTCACATACATCATAACCCTGAAAGGATAATGATCCTAATAGTCCATGGACTTTTGGATGTGACTTTTGTCTTATGGCCCAAGAGACAATGCAAAGAGATGGTATTGATTGAATCATTGGATTTGATCTATTCAGTGTTACACACAGAACTACAAGCTATTATCAATTGTACCACTACTATAGAACATTCCAGATATAAAGAAATACCAATTTATTTCAAACTGAAAATCCATTCAAAATAATGGACATAATGTTCTAATACAAAAGCTAGTACATAATAGCAAAGTTCTAGTTGAAGTCTTTGAAGGTAGTGAGATGACATCAACAGCAGCATCCAATGCTCCGTCCCTGACTCGAATGTCGATCCCACCAAGCCTCATTGTCCTACTTCTTGTGAGCCCCTGCATATGAAAAACATATGTAAGCTCCACATGCGGTACCCAGTACCCATGAATAAGAAGTAGACATAAAGACCTCAGTAACACAATACCTGAAGCAGATGGATAACATCCCTTCTTTTGTGCCATGCTCTTCCTGGGCCTTAATCCATCCTGAAATTTCCATGCATTCCCAGTCTTCCGAAGTTTTAGCTTCGAAGATACGGAACCATAGTCATTCCTAGATTCAGGCAAACACCCAGAAGATCCAACAACACTCTCTAGATCACTATTTGAAGTGCCTGGTGTGAAGAGACGTCGAAGATGTATGATCATATCATAGATCCCCATCTCTTCACACTCAACCTGGACCTCAGGGGTCAAGCACCTCAAAACAAGAGCAGTGTAATGTTCATTATCCACACAATGTTCAAGATAGACATTCCACTCCCACTCTGTACAGAAATATATACAGGGCTGGGTTGGAGGTCTTTCAAGAAGATATACCATATTCTCATGTTCTAGAAGTTTGGACAAAAGTCTGAACCATCTTGTCCAATTTGTTCCATCCAGTTTATTTTTAAGAAGTTTCAATCTAGGTTCAGGAGATGGAATCATCTACAATAAGCAAACAAGCAAAATAAGTACTTTGATAAAGCATTTAACAAGGACTTTAAATTAAATGCTATGCTCCCACTATTTCCTTAACAAGTTGATAACTCTCAAAACTCAACTTGGAAATACGTGAGTAGGATCCTAATTTCACGCGAGGTCTCCGCGACTCATGAGGGTGAGTTGAGATGCACAGAGAGTCTCATGCTTCCTTAGGTAGGCATGCCAGCCAATTGTGCCATGCACAATTCCTCTTAGTTAAGACAGACTAGGCGGCCTGTGTCCAGCGAGGGCTAGATACAACACAGGACCCTATCCTCTCAACAGCTGCCTCTAGTAATTCATCATGTCAATGACATATGAAAAACTAGTCAAGTCTGGTCCTAACCGTTATGCCCAGGGCCAACGAATTTCCTTGCGAAGGCACGCCCAGGTTAAAACTGGACTGGGGAAATCATTGTCACCACACACCTTCTAAAGATAAGTGGGTGTGTCCCACGAGGGTGGGAAACAGTTCACAACACCACCGATCGATAGTTTGATGAGGGCTACGGGTTAGAAGGCTATCGACTTGATATTGTATTGAGAGTTTTTGCATGTTTTTATTCTTTTCTAGCATGCAGTTTTCCTATGGTTATGGCAGCAAAGGAAAAACATCACAGGCATGCTATGGACAAAATAATAAACCATCACAGGCATGCTAGTTTGGTCGATATGGTCATAGCCCTTTTCATACATATAACTTGTCACGAGCCATGTGACATGTTATCGTGCATCCAAGGGTTGCGAGTCCCTGAAGCAAATCAGCCCATGCCAGAAGCCGAAAGCTAGTGTCCTTCCTTCAGCCGCAAGTCCATTACCAAGCTTCCAAAGCTGGCGCCACTCTGATATCGGTTGAAGAAGACACCTTGTTGTCTTTGATGAACCTTAACCTATCTTATGTAAACAGTTCTACATCTATTCTAAGGAAAGATGAAAATTTTACATCAAGAAGGGGGAGAACCACACGCAGGTGGCAAAAAGATTTTACAAGCATTCATCACAGGTGGAAACATGCTTCCACATCACAACACAGGAGGGCACCCGCTATGACCATATTAACCCAAGGAAGAGACAAGTGGCGCATATATAAAATTTGAAAAACCGAAAAAATCAAATTTTATCCCCTTATGCGCCAACTTCATCCAAAGCACTCTCTCAATCAAATTTATGCTAAAATTGGGATCAAGTTTCATGATGATTTCATGGACCCTATCGGCTGGCAATTTTGTCAGATCAAGAGACCCGGCCAGTCCGAAGACACAATGCCCGTCCTACTTGACAAAACTACGTGCGCCTTTGGTCTTAAATCCATCATAAACACAATCCAAATTTTGGCCATAAAAATTGATAAAAGAAGTTTGGATGAAAGCGCCTTCTAGGTGAAACGCGCATGGATGAACGAAAAATTTTCCAAAAATTTTTCACACAAGCAAACGTACACCTTGTGTTTCTCGCAAGTACCTCTGATACCACTGTTGGGGAATGCCGGGTGTAATTTAAAAATTTGCAGTCCTAGGACGCAGCGGAAGAAGCATTACACCCGAAACACATTCCTTTCCCAAGGATCCATGCGAGAGAGAGAACACAAGGATGTGTTAGGGTTAGTACCTCTATTGCTTGTTAGGATGAAGGTGCCAAGTTGAAGATGCTCACGTGCTCGTCCTCTACAAGTATCCACGCGTCGACCTTCTCAACGTTGCTCCCTTCCACGCTCGGTGCTAGCCTCGGGAAGAGAAGATCACCTCTTGGAATCTCCTTCTCCTTCCTCCTTGCTCTTCACGCCAACTTGTCTCCTTGCTTGGAGACTCTCGGCCAAAGACAAGAGGAAGAGAAGAGAGGGTGGCGCTCCACAAGAAGAAGAGGGCGGCTTGAATTCTAGGGCTTGCGCAACTCCAAGTTGCCTTTTCCTCAAGAAGAATTCTGCACTTGATGTTCATCTAATGATCATCCAATCGTCCTCACAAGAGGGGGCGCATACCCCTTCTTTTATAACCGACCAAGCCAAACCGCCACCTCTCTTTCCTTCTATGCTCTTGGCGCAATTCCTCCAAGGAATTGCCATAAGAGTTCAGCCACATCCTCTCTTGAATAGGCGCAACATGAAGCATGGAAAGAATCTAGCTTCTTGCCTTATCAAGAGAGGAAATTTGAGTTCCAATTCAATTAGGACTTTCCTTATATGATTGGCCAAATCATTGCTTGAATAAATCAAGCAATATTTGCCAACATATCAGCCCCACACGTCCAAGATAGTTTCCACTTGAGGAAACAACTTTCCAAAAGGATTCATACACCCCAATTGGCGCAAATTCCATATATGGAATTATCCCATGCGCCAAGTGTATTTCCAACTCCTATTAAGATTCAAACTTGCCTCAATTAGAATTAATCCACAATCCCTAATTGGATTTGGATCTCAACACTAATTAGGCCCATGGAAATAAATCCTTATTGGATTAGGATTTGCGCCCAACACAATGAGCCTTATCCAAATCCAATTCTCTTTAGGATTTGAATCCTAGTTGGATTAGGATTTGCGCCCAACCACTATGGGCCTTATCCAAATCTAATTCTCATTAGGATTTGAATCCTAATTAGATTAGGATTCTCATTTCTAGTAGAATTAGAATTCCAACTCCTAATTGAATTAGGATTCCAACTCCTAGTTGGAATAGGACTCTATTTCCCAATAGGGTTAGGATTCTAACTCCTAATTAAATTAGGATTCCAACTCCTAGTTGGATTAGGATTCCAATTCCTAATAGGGTTAGGATTCCAAGTCCTAATTAGATTAGGATTCCAACTCCTAGTTGGATTAGGATTCCAATTCCTAATAGGATTAGGATTCCAACTCCTAATTAGATTAGGATTCGAATCCAACATGGTATATAATCCTTTGTTCAAGTCCAACTTGACTAGGATACATATACAAACTCATGAATCCCAATTGGACTCAGATTCAACCATGAATCTGTCTTGGACTCAGAATAATGAACTCAAATATATTCCAAGATTTCCAGATCATAAAACAACGTCAAGAGTCTATTGCGTGTGACCCGGTAGGATCCTAATGACGATAGCAATGATGATTGAATATCATCATAAGTAGTGAGAGGTATCTAGCAACACATCACTACTACCCATGTCATAGGACTTAAGTCATCTGGCAACAACTCCCTAACAAGCAACGAGGATTCCCATGCATTCTAGATCCCTTTGCCTAAACTGATATCCTGCCATTGGATTAGTCTCAAGTTTATTATCCAATGCATTGGTCATGACTCAACAAGTGTGGCCACACTTTCCTGTCATGCACCAATAAGGTGGGGCGCCCCGAGGTGGATATCATGCTTCCTCGGAAGGAAGGGGCAAATCCTACTATTGGTCATCCATGTCTCTACATGACTTATGACATGCTCAATGACAGTCGTTTTGATCACCCATTTACGGAGAGACGTAAGACTGTATCAAAACATACCCATCATCATATCTAGACATGAATACCTCAAGTCTAAGGATCAATGCAAACCTCTTGCATGTGAGATTGACTTGTTGACTAGACAAGTCAATCCTCACGGTGGATCACTCCAGTGCATCCAATGCACCTATATGTCTGCGTTACTGTGCCCCGCACCTAACCAGCCCATACACCAGTCTCACATGTACCAAAGCTATCCCATATCGGCTAAGGCACCTTGACCGGGGATTACTTATGAGAATGGATCCAATCCAAACTCCTGGGACATTATCTATGCAATTCAATACATCAACGCAGGTAAAGCAATCTGCATAATAACGACCATGCCTTTATTGATTATATCAATTTCATTAATTCTATCGAAGTACATTTAAACAATGCCCGACCATGTCCATACATTGGTCTGCAGGGCATATACACCAACAACATGTGCAAAGTAGTGATAGATGGGGGAAGTAGTCTAAACGCGATCTCTCACACAGCCTTAGTAAAATTCAACCTTAAGGCAGAATCACACCCTAGTCCCTATAGCATATCCTGGGTCAACCAGTCTAGTGTCCCAGTTACCCATAGGTTCTTAGTGCCTCTTTAGTTTGCCATCTACCAAGGCAAGATTTGGTGTGAAGTCATAACCATGGATGTCGCCCAAGTCTTAGTCGGTCGCCCTTGGTTATTTGACATGGATGTTATCCACTACGGTCGGACTAACACCTATGTCTTTAGCCATGATGGGCAAAAGATCAAACTGAAGCCTTCCATGCCTAAAGAACTTAAGGCTTCCACTAATAAGGGTAGGATAGAAGAACCTAAGGAACCCAAACCTACCATCCAACTCATAAGGTCCCATGCCTTCACCCAAGATTGCTTAGAGTCCAAACAAGTGTACTCCCTAGTCATTAAGGAAACCAATCCAGATGAGGAGTCACCTATACCCCTAGAAGTTGAGACCCTACTCTCAGGGTACTCTGAGCTCACTAGAGATGAACTTCCCAATGGCCTACCTCCCCTTAGAGAGATCCAACATGCCATAGACCTTGTCCCGGGTTCTACTCTGCCCCACTTGCCCCATTATAGGATGAACTCCACTGAGCATCAAGAGCTCAAGAGAGAAGTAGATGAACTTTTAGATAAGGGCTTCATTAGGGTGAGTCTTAGTCCATGTGCAGTACCCGCCCTTCTTACCCCAAAGAAGGATGGAAGTTGGCACATGTGTATAGACTGTAGGGCGATGAATAAGATAACCATCAAATATAGATTTCCCATCCCAAGGTTAGATGATATGCTTGACATGCTGGTAGGTTCTAAGTGGTTTAGCAAGCTAGACCTTAGAAGTGGATACCATCAAGTTAGGGTAAGACTTGGGGATGAGTGGAAGACAACCTTTAAGACTAAGGATGGTTTATATGAGTGGCTAGTCATGCCCTTTGGTCTCTCTAATGCCTCCTCAACCTTTATGAGATTAATGAACCAAGTCTTGAAGCCTTATATAGGAAGATTCTTAGTAGTTTACTTTGATGACATCCTAATTTATAGCAAGACCCAAGAAGAACACATGGAACACCTTAGGAAAACCCTAGACTTACTTCAGGAAGAAAAGCTATACCTTAACCTGAAAAAAATATTCTTTTCTCTCCCCTAGGGTTGTCTTCTTAGGCTTCATAGTATCTGACCAAGGACTTCAAGCTGACCCTAGCAAGATCCAAGCCATCTTAGACTGGCCTGAACCCAAAACCTTGACTGAGATTAGGAGCTTCCATGGTCTAGCTGCCTTCTATAGGAGATTCATTAGAAACTTTAGCACCATAGTAGCCTCTATAACTAATTGTATGAAACTAGGTGAGTTCAGTTGGCCTAAGTCTGCTAGTAGAGCCTTTGAAGAACTTAAGGCTAGAATGACCACTGCCCCAGTTTTGAGATTGCCCGACTTTTCTAAAGTCTTCATAGTGGATTGTGATGCCTCAGGAGTAGGTATAGGAGGTACCCTTAGTCAGGAGGGCCACCCAGTAGCCTATTTTAGTGAAAAGTTAAATGAGGCTAAGCAAAGATATACCACCTATGATAAGGAGTTCTATGATGTAGTTCAATCCTTAAGACACTGGAGACACTATTTAATACATAATGAATTTATTTTGATTAGTGACCACCAGGCTTTATCTTTTTTGAGTGCTCAAAAGAAACTAAATGCTAGGCATGCTAAGTGGGTAGAATACCTTCAACAGTATACTTTTGTTTTAAAACATAAGTCTGGAACTGAAAATAAAGTTGCTGATGCTTTGAGTAGGGTAACTTTACTTGTGCAAAAATTATCTGTTGAAGTAGTTGGATTTGATCGCATGAAGCATGAATACTTAGAATGCCCTGATTTTTCAAGGATATATTCTAAGCTTAGCATAGACCCTTTGAGTCATCCCCTCTATACCCTAAGGGATGAGTTTTTATTTCTTGGGCCAAAGTTGTGCGTTCCCAAGACCTCAATCCGAGACTTCCTTGTTTGGGAGATCCACGGAGGAGGGTCTGCCTGGCACCATGGCTGGGACAAGACTCAAGCCTTGGTGGAGGAGCGGTTCTTCTGGCCAAACCTCCATAGGGATGTAGCTAAGGTCGTCAAGCATTGTAGGACCTGTCAGACTAGCAAAACTTAGAAACATAATATTGGTCTGTACACAACCCTACCCATCCCTCAAGCAGCTTGGCAAGACCTTAGCATGGATTTCATCTTAGGTTTACCAAGGACTCCCTCTAGACATGACTCTATTTTTGTCGTTGTGGATAGGTTTACCAAGATGGCACACTTTATACCTTGCTATAAAACCACAGATGCATCACATGTAGCTAGGTTATTCTTTAAAGAGGTTGTTAGACTTAGAGGTACCCCTCTGACTATAGTATCTGATAGGGATTCCTGGTTTGTTGGACATTTCTGAAAACCCTGTGGACTATGTTGGGAACAAAACTCAAATTCTCCATGGCCTATCATCCTCAGATGGATGGGCAGATCGAAGTGGTCAACTGATCACTTGGGAGCATTTTGAGGAGTTTGGTGGGAGAGCATCCAGGTACGTGGGATAAGCTGTTACCCATTGCCGAGTTCTCCTATAATAGTGTTGTCAACAAGACCACAGGATTATCCCCCTTTCAAGCCAACTTAGGGTACCAACCTAGAAAACCTGTTGATATATTTCCTTTACCTAGGCACTCTCATGTTTCTTTGTCTACTAGAGATTTTGCTACTCACATGTCACATTTGCATCATGAAATACGTTGTCAAATGCTTGATGCTGTTGATTCTTATCACAAGAGTGCTAACAAGAAATGCCGAGAAAGGAAATTTTCTGTAGGTGAACAGGTTATACTGCGGGTCAGGGAGGAGCGCATCCATGGATCTGGCCGCAAGTTGGACGCAAAGGAACTTGGACCCTTTACCATCGTGGAGAAGATCAACGATAATGCCTATGTCTTGGATCTACCACCGGACTTGGGGATTCCTACCACCGTCAACGTGGAGGATCTCACACGTTATGAGGAGCCAGTACTCATTGAGGAGTTGACTGACAGGCTCGAGCCACAGAGCATACTTGAGGATCAGACCCGACTCACTCTGGACGAGGTACAAGTATTTTATCGTGTTAAGTTTACTTTGGGTGAGGAGGCTTGGCTTCCTGAAGGTGAGTTGGTACAGGCGGCTCCAGAATTACTCCAAGGGTACAAAGATAATTCTCCAGAGGAGAATTTTTCTCACCCGGGGAGAAATGATTGAGGGGCCAACCCTGCTCCTAGAAGGTCTGGTAGGACTAGGAGGAAGCCCACCAGATATGGCTTTCCCTCTTAGTCTACCCCCTTCTTTCTTTCCTTATTTGCACTTTCCTTATTTGTAACTTGTAGGAATAAGTTATAGTGAACCTTGTAGTACTATGTTATGCTTTACCTTCTAGGATGGTCTACTTGTTTTTGCAAATAAATTGGCAGGCTAAAGCCAACTCAAGGGACACTAAAGAAGCTCAAGCTAAACCATTCAAGTGGAGCTCCAATTATGGAAAGAAGCACTTCAACCCTCTCAACCAAAGACATCAAGTTGAAGGAGCATGTATTGAATACAACTCCACCTTCCCAAATCAGCCCAAGGCGCCACCTTGGAGGAGGATTCGATTGCAAGATAACCAGCCCACAAACTTGCCATTTGAGGGAGCTTTCAATGCGCCATTCATCAAGATCAATCAAGATCCACAAATCATGGGATTCCATCTAGATCCCCAATTTGTGGAGCCACCTTTGGAAGCTTTCCTAGCCGCCCAAGCACTTGAAGGAAAGTTTTCAAATTCAAAAGAATTCGTTGTGTGAAGACGCATTAACATCCAAGCAAATAAGGAAGGAGCTCAAGAAGAATTCAGCCACATCAAAGAGCAAACTGAATGGATGATTCAAAATTCAAAATTCCTAAGGAAAGGTTTTAATAGAGTATTAATTTTCTTCCTTATCTTTGTAATTGCGCCTAGGGTGAAATGTCACCCTTGCCCATGGCTTGATTAGCCTATAAGGTGTAATCCCTCTCTTGTTGTCGATAAGTTGCCTAGATGAAAATTATTGTGTTAGCATTGGTGCTTGTGTCGCCTAAGACTTTCTACCTCCCCCTCTTCTAAAGGGCCGAGCCCTTTCCCTTCCCCTCTTCCCTCTTCTTCCTTAGTCCTTCATTCAACCGAAATCCTTGAAGGCTCCCTTACATCCTTGGACGCGATCCTAAAGGAGTTTCATCACCATTTGATCTCGGCAAGCATTGGAGAACATTGGAGGCTTCATCACTCTCGGCCAACTTGGAGGAAGGCAATATGAAATCATTTCGGCTAAGTCTCTTCCCTTCAACCTTTCTCTAAATTTTAGAACTTGATTCTACACTAATCTTATTGTTTGTTGTAGGTTGGCGCAAGGTGGAGACCCCTCTTGGCGCAAGTCACCTCTTCTTCT
Organism: Costus lasius; assembly: GCA_027563935.2. Taxonomy (NCBI): domain Eukaryota; kingdom Viridiplantae; phylum Streptophyta; class Magnoliopsida; order Zingiberales; family Costaceae; genus Costus; species Costus lasius. The sequence continues at coordinate 30,933,147 of CM050451.1, read as the reverse complement.
TCCACCCCCCCTCAAATCTAGATAGTTTCATACTTTTGTTAGCAAGAGAACTTGGGAGTCTATCTCCCCTCTTGATTGGTTTTCTTGTTGGACATTTAAACTTTTAACACTCACCCATGCATGTGTGTAAGCTCATAGGGCCCTACTTCGTTGCCATCAACCTTTGGACCGGTGAAGAACGGGAAGGTGACCCCTTCTATTCTCAAGGGGTCCAAGGTGAGCATTTATTTCAAGTTTTTACTTCTTGCAAGTAGTTTTAAATTAATATAGCTTTTGGTTTTCCATATTATAAATACCAAAAATATTTCCCAATTTCGTTAGAGTAATTTCGGTTTTGCTTACTACAAAATACAAAAATTATTTTCTCAAAGCGTTGTTTGCATGCACCCTATTTGTCAATGATCCCCCTCCATTAGAGGATAACTCGTGACACCAAGTCATTGCCTCACAGCGGGTCGTTCCAGTATATCCACCATTGATATACCCATATGTCTGCGTTAGCACCTCGTGCCTAACCAGCCCATATACTAGTCTCACAAGTACCAGAGCTGTCCCATATCCACTTAGGTACATCGACTGGGGACAAACATTTGAGCACAGATCCAATCTGTCTCCAGGGACATTATCATATAAGTACATAATCGCAGATGTAAGCAAATATAGATAATGACAATGCCAGAGTGATATATATATAAAATATCAATGTCAAGTAGTACAATAATGGACCAAAAGCTCGGTCCTAGGGCATATACACCAACAATCTCCCACTTGCACTAAGACCCAGAGGTTGAGGAATCTCAACCCCATATCTCTACCGTGACAGTCATACTTCTGCTGCGCCAAAGCCTTGGTCAATGGGTCTACCAGATTGTTCTCTGTGTCAACTCTGCTAACCTTAACATCACCTCTGTCTATGATCTCTCTGATCAGGTGAAATCTTCTGAGTATGTGTTTGGATCTTTGATGAGGCTGTGGTTCTTTGGCTTGTGCAATTGCTCCATTGTTATCACAGTAGATTTCAATGGGATCCACTACACTGGGAACCACCTGAAGTTCAGAAATGAACTTCCTTATCTAAACATCTTCTTTGGCTGCCTTAGAAGCGGCCACATACTCAGCCTCGGTTGTAGAGTCAGCGATGGTGGATTGCTTGAAGCTCTTGCAGCATACAGTGCCTCCATTCATCTTGAACACATAGCCAGCCTGCAATCTGAAGTCATTAGGGTCAGACTGGAAAGACGCATCAGTGTTGTTAGTGTTATGCCCTGAGACCTATCTTTTGGTCTAGACATATGTACTACATACATTGATATTTATAGATATCCTGGCATTGTCGTTGTCATGGTTTATTATACATCTGCGCATATGTGTGTTTACATGATGATGTCCCTCGAGATATTACTATCTTAATTTGCTTATGTCCCGAGTCAAGTACCATAGTGGATAGAGGATAGCTATGGTGCGGGTGAGACTCGTTTATGCGCTGGTTAGCACGGGTTGCTTAACGTGGGCATAAGGGTATGTCAAGGGAGATATACTGGACCGACCCACCGTGAGAGTTCTTCTTGGTGTCTCAAGAAGAATCTCACAGTGATAGAGTTGTATCTATCCTTTGACTTGAGGAAGATTGTATCTCTGTGTTGTAAGGGATATACTTTGATACAACCGAACGCCTCGCCGTAACTGGGAGGTCATAACAGTTGTCATTCGGTATGTTTTAAGCGATACGAGAGGTACATCTTGCCAATAGAGGATTTGCCCCTTCCCTACGGGGAAGCTTGATGTCCATGGGCCCCAAGATGGTGCATGACTGAAAGCGTGTGGCCACACCCAAGTTTAGCCTGATTTAGTCATGACCATCGTCGTTGGAATATACAAGTGTGACACGCTTGTCCAACTTGGACGATCAGCCTGGCAAAGGGACATGGATACTCTTATTCCTTATCACAGTTTGAGGTTGTCGATGGCGACATTTATTCTGATGACTTGGGTAGCGGCAATGTACTGCTAGGTGTCACTCACCGCTTGTGATGAATGGGTCATCACTGCCAACGTCAGAGGGACCTACTGTTGGGGTATGCCCTTAAGGCTAATGTTTGAGGCCTTGGGATTGTATCAGTATCATGTAATAAACTCTTATGTTTATAAAGGCATGGTTGTTATTCAGTTTGTTACATTATCTGCTGTAATAAGTGTACTTCTGAATAACGTCTCAAAGCTGTTCAGCTGGGCTGACATGCAGTGAAGTCCTTAGTCGAGATATCTTGGTGAACATGAGACAGCCTTGATATGGTTAAGACTAATATGTGCTCTAATCTTATAGGATGCTTCGAGCATGGAATAAGATGTAGACTCATGGGTACATTGGATGTACTGGACAGACCCTACTAGGATATTCAATTGCTTGTCACAATGTGAATAATCCTTGAATGCGACAAGTGGCACATTTCCTCTGACTTGAGATCACTTGTGTTTTCTAAATGATGATTGTCATTGTTTTGAGGTAGTTCAATATCATTTGAAACATAATGGTTATAGACTATCTTGGATGGTGAGCTTGAGTCAGGTTAGGGCATTAGTGATAGACAAAGGATTGCCGTCTCTATAATTGGAGTGTGATGTTCTAAAGGGGCCCCCTGGATGAGATGATTGAGAAAGTGTATGGCCATACCCAGATGACTATGTTCATCTGATCTAATCATGCTCATCATATTGGAGCTACAAGCTTGACACGCTTGTCCAATAAGAACATCCAGTGGCAAAGGAAATTTGCATGCCTTGTGAATTGGATTCACACTTGTGCTGTGGTTTGGGTGTAGTCTTGGAAGACTCTTTCCTTTATATCGGGAGACAGTGATGTGTTGCTAGATACCCCTCATTGATCGTGATAACGTGAGTTATCGTTACCGACATTTAAAGGAAACCCTCAGGGTCGCACAAATTGATGATATGGCTTACTTAAGTCAGATCGTGTGGACTGAATTATTTGGGTTCAGTTTAAAGGGATTTAATCTCTGATTGTAAGTGAGATCTGATCTAATCATGTTTGATTGATTAGGGCTTGAGATCGGTAAGCTTCGATCGAGAGAATAGATGCTAGATCGGTGAGATCAGGAGCAACAAGAGATGAACGGTTAGATCTGGAACCTTAGGGTTTAATTATGATCTAGACCAGAGGGCGTGGTTTAATTTGGTATTTGAACCAAATTTAATTGAACCAGCTCATTACTTGAGCGCATGGTTCAAAAGATCAGAGATTTGCGCTTGGGTAACTCATGGGCGTATGAGGAGAAGTGGTTTACTAATTTTAGAAGCCATGACTTCTAAATCGTGACCACGCCTCACGTTGAGGTTATCATGCTCTATTCTCGCCTCTCACCCTTCCCTCTCTTTCGGCGCTTCCTTGGGTGGCGACTTCTTCACGCATTGGAGAAGGATTCGAAAAGGAGAGAACTCTCATCTCATTCCCTTCAACCGATCAAGGACCTTTTGAAGAGCTTTGCTAGCACAAAGATTCAAAGGAGCAAGCCATATTCGTTTGTGTGCGTCACCTTTGGAGAAGGAACATTTGCGCCTTTCCTTCCAAGGCATCATCCGATCGATGGCAATGGTATGAATCTAATCTGATTTATACATTATAGGGAGTTGATCACATGAACTTACATTCGATCTTTTGAAACCCTAAGATTCCGCTAGAAAACTTTGTTGCGCCTGCTATTAGGGTTTTCCCCTATTGGTTCTAGGGGACTTTCACCTACAGGGTCGCACACCTAGACACTAGAGACTCCATATTGATCGGTTAGCCTCTGATCAGATCGTTGTATGATTCGGATCATTTTAGGAAGCTGATGCTTTGGTTTTTCTTATGAGGAGATGAGACTTTATTTTGTTCATGTTTGACCATTAGTTGACTCTAGTGAACCACGTTTGACCTCTGTTGACCTGAGGTGTCAAAATGTGTCAAACAAGGGTCTTAGTGCAAGGTTGGGCTTTGCACTTTAGTCACATGAATAAAATAAAACTATTAATTGGCAAGAGAATTCTTCTCTTGGCTAATTAATAAGCTTGAGCGCAATTTACAATTAATTGCATCTGCGGGGATTCGAACCCATGACGCTTAATTGTGAGTAGGCGCCTATGCTTGGGCGCAATTTACAATTAATTGCGTATGCGGGGATTCGAACCCATGACGCTTAATTGTGAGAAGGCGCCTATGTACATAGTCCCGCATGGGAAAAATCTCCAAAGAGGAGCTGGCGCTTCTATTATAAATAGAGGGGCTCTCTTGGGAGATTTTGCACCAGTTTCTTTTCTCCTCTCCTGTTGTCGCCTCCCCTCTGCTCCTGGCATGAGGGTCTTGAAGGTGACGACAAAAAGAAAATTTTTGCATCAAGGTTGGGACAAGTTGTAGTGCTGCCCACTCCTTGTCGCTAACGGTTCCTTCTCTTTGGTGCGCGATCTTCGTGATTGGCACAAGTAGAGAAGAAGCTAGAGGCGTGGATCTCTTCTCCCAAAGCTAGCACGTGCGTGGAGCAGAGGAGTCTCGAGGCAGTCCGTGTGTGCTCGATTGTAGAGGACGGGCCTTTGCGCGTCTCAGCCATCGCTAGCATCAAACTGCTAAGTGAGGTATACCCCTATCACATCCTTTGTATTCTTCGTAAGACGGTCCTTATGGTTGAATTAGGAATCTCGTTTCGGGCTCGCTTCCGCTGTTTTCAATTTTAAATAGCCTGGGGATTCCCAACAAGTGTAGCCCTGCATACTAAGCTCTTCCTGTCCCCCATAGACTAGGAACAAATCCTTAGTTCTTCTCAGATACTTCAGGATGTTCTTTACAGCCACCCAGTGCTGTAAACCAGGATTGGATTGGTATCGGCTGGTTATGCTCACAGCATAAGCTACATCTGGTCTAGTACACAACATTGCAAATATGATCGATCCCACTGCCGAAGCATAAGGCACTCGACTCATGTCATCCCTCTCAGCCTGTGTGGTGGGACACTAGCTCTTTGAGAGAGTAAGACCATGTCTCACTGGAAGGTACACTTTCTTGGATTGCTCCAAGCTAAACCTCTCCAAGACCTTATCAATGTAAGTACTTTGACTAAGGGCTAGGAGCCTCTTGGATCTATCCCTGTAGATCCTCACGCCTAGGATATAGGCGGCCTCCCCTAAGTCCTTAAACTCGAAACACTTCCCTAACCATGTCTTCACAGCTTGAAGACTAGGGATGTCATTCCCGATGAGCAGTATGTCATCGACATACAAGACTAGAAAAGTCACCAAGCTCCCACTGAATTTTTTGTATACACAGGAGTCATCTTCGCTTTTGATAAAGCCATAATCTCTCTTCATCAACTCGAATATTCCAATTTCGAGATGCTTGCTTTAATCCATAAATGGATCTCTTTAGCCTGCAGACCTTACTGGCCTCTGTAGTGAAAGTCCCCTAACATGGGGGGCGAAACCCTAATAGGCGCATGTAGAGGATTTAACGCAGCGGAATAGGTTTCTAGATCGATGCATGCAGTATGATCAACTTTAAATTTTCATATACATGAGGATCGATTCTTACCAATGCCATTTCTTGGATGGCGTCTAGGAAGAAGAGAGTCGAATGCTTCTCCTCCAAATGGTGCGCACACAAGGTGATGTCGCCTACTCCTTTTTGATCCTTGTGCTAGCAAGGTTCTCCAAAGGTCCTTGTCATATGGAAGGGAAGAGAAGACAACTTTGCTTGGCGAAACCTCTCCCTTGTCGTCTCAACTTCTCCTCTTGAGAATGTGTGTAGAGACCAAGCCAAAGAGGCGACAAGAGGCGTGAAAGAGAGAACGTGAGGCGTGCCCACGTTTAGAGACATGTTTTCTAAAAATAGAAAAATCTCAACTTGTGATGCGACCATGGGTTTACCCCAATCGCAAATTCCTCTCCTCTTGAACCATGTGCTCACTTGATGAGCCGGTTCAATTTGGTCTGGTTCAAAGACCAATTAACCCAAGCAATTTGGTCTAGATCACAATAAACCCTAAGGCTCCAGATCTAACCGTTCATCTCTTGATGCTCCTGATCTCACTGATCTAGCATCCATTCTCTCGATCAAAGCTTACCGATCTCAAGCCCTAATCAATCAAACATGATCAGACCAGATCTCACTTACAATCAGAGTTTAAATCCCTTTAAACTGAACCCAAACAATTCAGTCCACACGATCTGACTTAAGTAAGCCATATCATCAAATTGTGCGACCCTAAGGGTTTCCTTTAAATGTCGGTAACGACCACTTACGTTATCACGATCAGTGAGGGGTATCTAGCAACACATCACTGTCTCCCGATATAAAGGAAAGAGTCTTCCAAGACTACACCCAAACCACAGCACAAGTGTGAATCCACTTCACTAGGCATACATGTTTCCTTTTCCACTGGATGTTCTTATTGGACAAGCGTGTCAAGCCTGTAGCTCCAATATGATGAGAATGATTAGATCAGATGAACATAGTCACCTGGGTATGGCCATACACTTTCTCAATCATCTCATCCAGGGGGCCCCTATAGAACATCACACTCCAAACTAGGAGACGGCAATCCTTTATCTATCACTAGCACCCTAACATGACTCATGCTCATCATCCAAGATAGTCTATAACCATTATGTTTCAAATGATATTGAACTACCTCAAAACAATGCCAATCATCATTTAAAAACACAAGTGATCTCAAGTCAGAGGACATGTGCCACTTGTTTGCATACAAGGATTATTCACATTGTGACAAGCAATTGAATGTCCTAGAAGGGTCTGTCCAGTACATCCAATGTACCCATGAGTCTACATCTTATTCCATGCTCGAAGCATCCTATAAGATTAGAACACATATTAGTCTCAATCATATCAAGGCTGTCTCATGTTCACCAAGATATATCGACTAAGGACAAAAGTGCATGTCAGCCAAGCTGAACAGCATTGAGACATTATTCAGAAGTATATGTATTGCAGCAGATAATATAACAACCTGAATAACAACCATTGCCTTTATAAACATAGAGTTTATACATGATACTGATATAATCCCAAGGCCTCAAACATTAGCCTTAAGGGCATACCCCAACAATCTCCCACTTGCACTTAATCTAATGGTTGAGAAATCTCAAACCCATATTATTACAGTGCTTCTCATGCTTCTGCTGCGCCAGAGGCTTTGTAAGCCGGTCAGCTAGATTGTCGTCTGTATGAACCTTGCAGACTTTGATCTCGCCATGATCAATGATCTCCCGGATCAAATGAAACCGTCTCTGTATGTGCTTGGACTTCTGGTGCGACCGTGGTTCCTTTGCTTGTGCGATTGCTCCAGTGTTATCACAGAAGATAACCAATGGATCAGCACTCGAAGGAACAACACCAAGTTCCTGAACGAACTTACGAATCCACACTGCCTCCTTGGATGCTTCTGAGGCTGCAACATACTCGGCTCCTGTTGTGGAATCAGCAACAATAGACTGTTTGAAACTTTTCCACACCACTGCTCCTCCATTCAAGCTAAAAACATAGCCTGATTGCGATCGAAAATCATCCTGGTCAGATTGGAACGAAGCGTCAGTATATCCTTCAATACTGAGTTCTTCCTGACCACCATACACCAAGAACATATCTTTGGTCCTCCGCAGATATTTTAAAATGTTCTTGACTGCAATCCAGTGTGCCTTACCTGGACTACTTTGGAATCGACTGGTCACGCTTAACCCGTAAGCAACGTCTAGGCGAGTACACAACATCGCATACATAATGGACCCAATAGCCGAAGCATAAGGCGTATTGTCCATTTCATCTTTCTCAGTCTGTGTTTGTGGACACTGACTCTTTGAAAGATTCAGACCATGTCTGACTGGAAGATATCCTCTTTTAGAATTCTCTAAATGGAATCTCTCCAAGACTTTATCGATGTAAGTACTCTGGCACAGCCCGAGAAGCCTCTTAGATCTATCCCTGTAGATCTTCACACCTAATACATAGGCTGCTTCTCCTAAATCTTTCATCTGGAAACATTTTCTTAACCATGCCTTGACAGCATGCAGTTCAGGAATGTCGTTTCCAATGATCAAGATGTCATCGACGTAGAGGACTAGGAAAGTAATTACGCTCCCACTAAACCTCTTATATACACACGGGTCATCTTCATTCTTGATGAAACCAAATTCACTGATTGATTCATCAAAACGAATATTCCAGCTTCTTGATGCTTGTTTAAGTCCATAAATGGACTTCTTTAATTTGCTTATTTTATGACGATCTGATGGATTTGTGAAACCTTCAGGTTGTGTCATATACACATCCTCATCCAGTTTTCCATTAAGGAAAGCGGTCTTCACATCCATCTGCCAGATCTCATAATCATAATATGCTGCTATCGCAAGAATAATCCGAATAGACTTGAACATAGCTACAGGAGAGAAAGTTTCATCATAATCTATCCCGTAGATTTGTTTGAAACCTTTCGCAACTAGCCTGCCTTTATAGGTAACCACGTTACCATCCATGTCAATCTTCTTCTTGAAGATCCACTTACAGCCTATAGGGATTACTCCCGGAGGCGGATCAACCAAATCCCAAACTTGGTTATCTGACATGGAGTCCATCTCGGCGCGCATAGCTTCAAGCCATCTCGCTGATTCCGGTCCACTGACCGCATCCGTATAATTGAGGGGTTCATCATCAATGATGTAGACTCCGTCATAGCGCTCAGGCTGTCGACGGATCCTTCCCGATCTACGCGGTTCCTGTGATATCTGAGCCTCAGGTTGTTCAGTAACCTGATCTACTGGCTCAGGCTCATCCAACTGTGCTTGACTACTTTGTCCTTCTTCTGGATTCTCATCCAGCTTTATTTCTCTCCCACTGGCCTCTTGCAGAAGAAATTCCTTCTCAAGAAAAATAGCCGTCCGAGCAACAAATACTTTGTTCTCTTTGGGATCGTAGAAATAATAACCCTTAGTTTCTTTAGGGTAACCAACAAAGATACATTTCTCAGATCTGCTCTCTAGTTTCCCAGAGGCGAGCTTTTTGACATAAGCCTCGCAACCCCAGATCTTAATAAATGTCAAGCTCGGCTGTTTCCCATACCATAACTCATATGGAGTCTTTGAAACTGCCTTGGATGGCACTCGGTTTAGTACCTTTGCAGCTGTTTCCAGTGCAAATCCCCAAAAGGAGTAAGGTAAAGTAGCCTGACTCATCATAGAACGTACCATATCCAGTAAGGTTCTATTTCTCCTTTCGGACACACCATTCCATTGCGGTGTTCCTGGCGGAGTGAGCTGTGAGACAATCCCACACTCCTTCAGATAGTCAGTAAACTCATGACTCAAGTATTCTCCACCTCGATCTGAGCGAAGTGCCTTGATATTTCGGCCTAACTGATTCTGTACTTCATTCTTGAACTCTTTGAACTTGTCAAAAGATTCACTTTTATTTCTCATTAAATAGACATACCCGTATCTACTGAAATCATCAGTAAAGGTAATGAAGTATAGATAGCCACCTCTGGCATGTTTACTAAATGGCCCACACACATCACTGTGTATAAGGTCAAGTAAATCTGAAGCCCTTTGACCTTTATTAGAAAAAGGAGCTTTTGTCATTTTGCCCATTAAACAAGCTTTGCATGTATCAAGCTCCTCACAGGAGAATGATCCCAGCAGTCCATGATCATGCAACCGCTTAATGCGCTTCTTGTTTATATGGCCTAAACGACTATGCCATAACAAGGTGCTGTTATCAGCATACTTGGCTTTCTTATTATCAATTTGCTGTATAGAACATTCCATGTCCAACATGAATAACCCATTGTTAATTGACCCAGTAGCATAAACAATATTATCAAAAGAAATAACACACTTTGAAATATTGCATTCAAAGGAAAATCCTTTCCTGACAAGAGCAGGAATAGAGATAATATTTTTCGTAATACTCGGAACAAAATAACAATTGTCCAGTTCTAATACAAGTCCAGATGGTAAAGAGATGTAATAAACTCCTACAGCAACAGCAGCAACCCGTGCCCCGTTTCCAACTCGTAGGTCCACCTCATGCTGTCCCACCTGTCTTCTTCTCTTGAGTTCCTGTACATTTGATCAAATGTGAACTCCACATGCAGTGTCCAACACCCATGATATAGAAGAAGAAAACATGACCTCAGTCACAAAAATACCTGAGCCAGAAGCGGAAGAATTGCTTCCCTTCTTATCTCCTTGGAGCGCTTTACAGTCCTTTTTCCAGTGACCCAGCTGGCCACAGTGGAAACATCTGTATTCCTTCGACCGCTTAACCTTTTGCTTCAGAGCCTTGTTGTAGTTCTTGACAGGGGCTTTGCCCTTCTTCCCCTTCCTTTTGTTCCTTGCAGGAATCATCAAGACAGTGGATGAAGGCTTTCCCTTTAGAGTCTCCTCTGTAGTCAAGAGCATATTCAGCAACTCTGCCGGCGTACAGTCGATCTTGTTCATATTAAAATTAATGATGAACGGATCGAAAGAAGCCGGGAGAGACTGCAAAATAATATCTACAGCAAGCTCCTGATTGATGGTGTGTCCCAGTTTCTCTAGAGCCTCTTTGTGCCCAATCATCTTGAGCACATGAGCTCCCACTGGACTCCCTTCAGCTAGTTTGCTCTGAAAGAAAAGTTTAGTCAAATTGTAGCGTTCAGTCCTCGCCTGTGCAGCATACAGCAACTTGAGGTTTGCTATAATTTCTATAGCAGAGAGATCCTCATGCTGACGCTGCAGCTGTGGCGTCATAGACGCAAGCATCAGGCAAGCAACATCAATGCTATCATTGACATGCTTCTCATAAGCTTCGCGAACCGCCCTTGCGGCGTTCGGAGCGGGTTGAGGTGGTATAGCCGTCTCGAGGACATACAGTTTCCTCTCAGCCTTAAGAACAATCTTAAGGTGTCCGTACCAGTCTGAGAAGTTTGGCCCAGCAAACTTCTCCCTTTCTAGTAGGGATCGCACATTGAAATTCGTGGTGTTCGTTGCTGCAGGTATCTACAACAATGCAAGAACAGCAAGGTCAGTATCAATGTTAGAATCAATCCAGGACTTAAGGAAGATTCTTTTCTCACTATTTTATCTGGCTGAAAAATCCAGCAAAACAGCCCGAAAGAGTAAATCTCTTTTAGTGAGATGGGATCCAGATTTCATACTTGGTCTCCACGTCCCGCTCAGGCGAGATAAGTTGCACAGAGAGTACAAGCACTAATTTCTGGTAGGCAATCCTAGCCAATCGTCAACCCGTGCGATTCCCCTTCATCTGGGCGATCCAGCCGACTGTGCCAACTGAGTTGGTACAACACAATCTCTGACCCCACAGACGGCTGCCTCCATATAGCTAACATATGCGCCATATGTAGCCTACATGGTCAAGCTGACCCAACCTACTCCCTGGACCACCACGTGCTATGCTGAGCAACGAGAAGCGATAAATCCCTTCCCTGTAACACGCAGGTGTAATCCCGCACCGTCTGAAGATAGATGGGCGTGCCCACTGAGTGGGTACAGCACGGCCCCAACGATAGTCAGAACAGTGAGGTTTCGCGTCAGAAGGCTTACGAGCTTGATATTTCAGCGTTGGATTTTAACGGTCCTTTTATCTTCTCAACTATCATACAAATCCTATGGTGATAGCAGAAGATTAAATCATGCAGTTCTAATTATTTAAACAATAAATAGAAAGCATGCTGATCTTATGTGGTAAAAGCCCAACAAGCCTAGGTAAGACCTTAATTTAACTTAAGTCTTCACATGAGCTGTTCATGGGTCTTTTGCATTCTTCCGGCCCAAATCAGGGCCCAAGCGCTCACTGCAGCTCAGGTGCGCCCACCAGGTAAATGCGCCTGTCCTAGAGTCGAACCCTAGACCTCCCACCTGGTCAAGCCTCTGCTGCATGCGCCTCTGCCAAGTGTGCTCTGTGCTCATGTCTGATTAAAATTACACTTTAATCTATCTAGACATGATTGACACGCAGGTCAATTACACTTTATAAATTAAATAAAATGTGATGCGCAGATCACAGTAAATAATTTACATTTATTAACCAGGCACGCAGGCCCCAGCACAGCACACATTAAAACGGGCAGCCCACATAAGATTAAATAAACATTCATCATGTATACAATCAACATGTGATCCAAACATGAAAATAAAATTTTGAAAACCCCATTGGCATCAATTTTATTTTCCTTATGTGCCCTACTACCTTACAACGGTCCATTACTAGGGATCCACTCATCAGTCCTAGTCAGATCCACTGCCCTTACATGCACCAAGTCCTAATTGACTTGAGTCGACCAAATGGTCAACCATGCATGGGCCAAGGGCTGAACGACCTCATGAGTTCTGGCAAGCGGGTGTGACCCCGGGCCTAACTCATGCGCGTTCACAGGTTGTCTCAACCAGACATCGCTACACGCCTGTCTGCAGTCGACCTATAGCCACCTCGTGCTTGCGCACAGGTGCCATCTGGTCGACCCATCTAGGCTGTCAGATAGTCTGATCAGACTGTTTGGATCTTAACTAGATGATGACTTCAACCCTAATAACCCGTCTAAGGTTTTATAGCAGGCGCCGCTTAGATCTAATGGTAAGCGCGCAGATGATTTTTGTTTTAACGAAAAACAGTCAACCACAATATGAAACATGCGCCACCTTCATACATGCGCCAACATGAATATACAACATGTAATTTTTCGCATGTAACATATAGATCTATCTATGTTGCGCAAACATGGATCACAAAAGCATCAAGCAATCATAAAAACATGCATAAAACAACCTCTGATACCAATTGAAAGTCCCCTAACATGGGGGGCGAAACCCTAATAGGCGCATGTAGAGGATTTAACGCAGCAGAATAGGTTTCTAGATCGATGCATGCAATATGATCAACTTTAAATTTTCATATACATGAGGATCGATTCTTACCAATGCCATTTCTTGGATGGCGTCTAGGAAGAAGAGAGTCGAATGCTTCTCCTCCAAATGGTGCGCACACAAGGTGATGTCGCCTACTCCTTTTTGATCCTTGTGCTAGCAAGGTTCTCCAAAGGTCCTTGTCATATGGAAGGGAAGAGAAGACAACTTTGCTTGGCGAAACCTCTCCCTTGTCGTCTCAACTTCTCCTCTCGAGAATGTGTGTAGAGACCAAGCCAAAGAGGCGACAAGAGGCGTGAAAGAGAGAACGTGAGGCGTGCCCACGTTTAGAGACATGTTTTCTAAAAATAGAAAAATCTCAACTTGTGATGCGACCATGGGTTTACCCCAATCGCAAATTCCTCTCCTCTTGAACCATGTGCTCACTTGATGAGCCGGTTCAATTTGGTTTGGTTCAAAGACCAATTAACCCAAGCAATTTGGTCTAGATCACAATAAACCCTAAGGCTCCAGATCTAACCGTTCATCTCTTGATGCTCCTGATCTCACTGATCTAGCATCCATTCTCTCGATCAAAGCTTACCGATCTCAAGCCCTAATCAATCAAACATGATCAGACCAGATCTCACTTACAATCAGAGTTTAAATCCCTTTAAACTGAACCCAAACAATTCAGTCCACACGATCTGACTTAAGTAAGCCATATCATCAAATTGTGCGACCCTAAGGGTTTCCTTTAAATGTCGGTAACGACAACTTACGTTATCACGATCAGTGAGGGGTATCTAGCAACACATCACTGTCTCCCGATATAAAGGAAAGAGTCTTCCAAGACTACACCCAAACCACAGCACAAGTGTGAATCCACTTCACTAGGCATACATGTTTCCTTTGCCACTGGATGTTCTTATTGGACAAGCGTGTCAAGCCTGTAGCTCCAATATGATGAGAATGATTAGATCAGATGAACATAGTCACCTGGGTATGGCCATACACTTTCTCAATCATCTCATCCAGGGGGCCCCTATAGAACATCACACTCCAAACTAGGAGACGGCAATCCTTTATCTATCACTAGCACCCTAACATGACTCATGCTCATCATCCAAGATAGTCTATAACCATTATGTTTCAAATGATATTGAACTACCTCAAAACAATGCCAATCATTATTTAGAAACACAAGTGATCTCAAGTCAGAGGAAGTATGCCACTTGTTTGCATACAAGGATTATTCACATTGTGACAAGCAATTGAATATCCTAGTAGGGTCTGTCCAGTACATCCAATGTACCCATGAGTCTACATCTTATTCCATGCTCGAAGCATCCTGTAAGATTAGAACACATATTAGTCTCAATCATATCAAGGCTGTCTCATGTTCACCAAGATATCTCGACTAAGGACAAAAGTGCATGTCAGCCAAGCTGAACAGCATTGAGACATTATTCAGAAGTATATGTATTGCAGCAGATAATATAACAACCTGAATAACAACCATTGCCTTTATAAACATAGAGTTTATACATGATACTGATATAATCCCAAGGCCTCAAACATTAGCCTTAAGGGCATACCCCAACAATCTCCCACTTGCACTTAATCTAATGGTTGAGAAATCTCAAACCCATATTATTACAGTGCTTCTCATGCTTCTGCTGCGCCAGAGGCTTTGTAAGCCGGTCAGCTAGATTGTCGTCTGTATGAACCTTGCAGACTTTGATCTCGCCATGATCAATGATCTCCCGGATCAAATGAAACCGTCTCTGTATGTGCTTGGACTTCTGGTGCGACCGTGGTTCCTTTGCTTGTGCGATTGCTCCAGTGTTATCACAGAAGATAACCAATGGATCAGCACTCGAAGGAACAACACCAAGTTCCTGAACGAACTTACGAATCCACACTGCCTCCTTGGATGCTTCTGAGGCTGCAACATACTCGGCTCCTGTTGTGGAATCAGCAACAATAGACTGTTTGAAACTTTTCCACACCACTGCTCCTCCATTCAAGCTAAAAACATAGCCTGATTGCGATCGAAAATCATCCTGGTCAGATTGGAACGAAGCGTCAGTATATCCTTCAATACTGAGTTCTTCCTGACCACCATACACCAAGAACATATCTTTGGTCCTCCGCAGATATTTTAAAATGTTCTTGACTGCAATCCAGTGTGCCTTACCCGGACTACTTTGGAATCGACTGGTCACGCTTAACCCGTAAGCAACGTCTGGGCGAGTACACAACATCGCATACATAATGGACCCAATAGCCGAAGCATAAGGCGTATTGTCCATTTCATCTTTCTCAGTCTGTGTTTGTGGACACTGACTCTTTGAAAGATTCAGACCATGTCTGACTGGAAGATATCCTCTTTTAGAATTCTCTAAATGGAATCTCTCCAAGACTTTATCGATGTAAGTACTCTAGCACAGCCTGAGAAGCCTCTTAGATCTATCCCTGTAGATCTTCACACCTAATACATAGGCTGCTTCTCCTAAATCTTTCATCTGGAAACATTTTCTTAACCATGCCTTGACAGCATGCAGTTCAGGAATGTCGTTTCCAATGATCAAGATGTCATCGACGTAGAGGACTAGGAAAGTAATTACGCTCCCACTAAACCTCTTATATACACACGGGTCATCTTCATTCTTGATGAAACCAAATTCACTGATTGATTCATCAAAACGAATATTCCAGCTTCTTGATGCTTGTTTAAGTCCATAAATGGACTTCTTTAATTTGCTTATTTTATGACGATCTGATGGATTTGTGAAACCTTCAGGTTGTGTCATATACACATCCTCATCCAGTTTTCCATTAAGGAAAGCGGTCTTCACATCCATCTGCCAGATCTCATAATCATAATATGCTGCTATCGCAAGAATAATCCGAATAGACTTGAACATAGCTACAGGAGAGAAAGTTTCATCATAATCTATCCCGTAGATTTGTTTGAAACCTTTCGCAACTAGCCTGCCTTTATAGGTAACCACGTTACCATCCATGTCAATCTTCTTCTTGAAGATCCACTTACAGCCTATAGGGATTACTCTCGGAGGCGGATCAACCAAATCCCAAACTTGGTTATCTGACATGGAGTCCATCTCGGCGCGCATAGCTTCAAGCCATCTCGCTGATTCCGGTCCACTGACCGCATCCGCATAAGTGAGGGGTTCATCATCAATGATGTAGACTCCGTCATAGCGCTCAGGCTGTCGACGGATCCTTCCCGATCTACGCGGTTCCCGTGATATCTGAGCCTCAGGTTGTTCAGTAACCTGATCTACTGGCTCAGGCTCATCCAACTGTGCTTGACTACTTTGTCCTTCTTCTGGATTCTCATCCAGCTTTATTTCTCTCCCACTGGCCTCTTGCAGAAGAAATTCCTTCTCAAGAAAAATAGCCGTCCGAGCAACAAATACTTTGTTCTCTTTGGGATCGTAGAAATAATAACCCTTAGTTTCTTTAGGGTAACCAACAAAGATACATTTCTCAGATTGCCCATCAACCGGTGCAGGTGGCTCAGGTTCTATCTCTACATTTTGTGGTTGCTCTTGGACCTCGTCCAAGTCAAACTTCCTCCCACTAACTTCTTTCATGAGAAATTCTTTCTCTAGAAAGACAACACCCCGAGCAACAAAAACTTTGTTCTCAGTGGGAACATAGAAGTAGTAACCCTTAGTTTCCTTAGGGTACCCCACAAATAGACATTTATCATACCTAGGTTCTAGCTTGCTAGAATCCTGACGTTTGACATAAGCCTCACATCCCCAGATCCTAATAATAGTGAGATTAGGGCGTCTCCTACTCCATACCTCATATAGTATTTTGGAGACAATTTTAGATGGAACGTTATTCAGTATTAGAGAAGCTGTTTCAAGTGCATGTCCCCAGAATGAGGGAGGTAGAGTTGCATGACTCATTATACATCGAACCATGTCCAACAAAGTTTGATTTCTCCTTTCAGACACACCATTCCATTGGGGTGTTCCAGGAGGAGTGAGTTGGGATAAAATCCCACACTCTCTCAGATAGTCAAAAAACTCACCACTCAGGTACTCTCCACCATGATCTGATCGAAGAGCCTTAATGGATCTACCAAGTTGGTTCTTTACTTCATGTCTGAACTTTTTGAATTTCTCAAACGATTCAGACTTATGTCTCATTAGGTAGACATAACCATATCTACTGAAATCATCAGTAAATGTGATGAAGTAGTTGTGGCCTCCTCTGGCTTGCTTATTGAATGGCCCACACACATCGCTATGTATGAGATCCAACAAACCTCCTGCCCTCTCACCAATTTTGGTGAAGGGTGCCTTTGTCATTTTCCCTAACAAACAAGGCTCACATGTATCAAATTCCTCCAAGGAACTTGAATCTAACAACCCATTTGCATGGAGTTGTTGAATGTGATTCTTGTTTATATGGGCTAATCGACAATGCCATAGGAAAGCACCAACTGAACCACTTGATGACTCTAAATTTCATAGTGTTTTTCATACTTATTTAGTAATCTTTTGAGCAATGATCTTACTCTTTTGATTTATTTTTATATCTTTTTTATCATATACTTCGGAATGTACAGCGTCTTTAGTTTTTGATCAATTTCAGGTAAAAAGACATCATTATCACTGGTTTTCGAGCAATCTCATTGAATGAATGAGTTCTAACCATCAAGAGGAGTCTACCCATAAAATTTCAACTCAAAAGGGTTCTTCTAGCAAAAATATGGCACTGCCGTATTTTGGAACAAAAACATCACGGTACCGTATTTCGCAGGGGACGTTTTGGGTGAAATACGGCACTGCCATATGAAACTACACGCCACCGTATTATTCGGCGTTTTCAACCAGAAGGTTTCAGCCGAAATACGGCACTGCCATATAGAACTTCACGGTGCCGTATTTGTCAGCATTTTCAATCAGAAGGTTTCAGCCGAAATACGGCACTACCGTATGATCTTACATGGTGCCGTATTACTCAACAATTTTGACTAGTGGGTTTCGGCAGGAATACGGCGCTACCGTATATTCAGGCAACATTGTCACAGTACCGTATTGTTTGCCCAGATCTTGCAGAAAACAAAATACGGCACTGCCGTGATCAGATTACGGTACCGTATTTTGAAGCCCAGAACTATGAGTTTTTCGCCGCAAAATTAAAAACGTGATTTCTCAAAACTTAGGGCATGAATTGAAGATCCAAAAAAAGGGGAAGATTCAGGATAAGAAGGAGAAGAGTTGCGAAGCAAAAGGACCAATTTTTATCCACGATTGAGGGAGAATTCGAAGAAATCGTCGCCGCGCTAGGGTTCATCGCCGTTCGCTACACAGACCACCTCCGACCATGATTTTTGAGAAGAAGCTTCGCCTGAGGAACACACCACAGAAGTTTCGGCTTGAAAGGAGATCAATCGAGGGAGTAATCATCAAAAACGTGCTCGCGACAATGTTCATCGCGAAGTCAAAGACAAATTACGGGCTGCGATTTACTTGCAGCCCTGTTTTGTAACTTTTACTCCTTCCTTACTATATCCAATCATACTAAAAATCATGTTTTGCTGTGATTCTTCCATCATGTTAGCTTAAATTCTTCTTGGGACAAGGGGGTGTTATTCTCTTGATATTTCAATGACTAGATAACTTTTCTCACATCAATATATCTCTGCTATGGTTATTTTACTCAAGTGATTTATTCCCTTCAATCGCTTATAGTATCATGCTTTAACATGTTTTGGAGTTTTATGCTATGGACTGAGAAGATGATATCATAGAACTTGGAACCCTAGAATTTATTTTATGAACTCATCGCAAGAGATTGGTTGTGCTCTTATCTTTAGATTTTAGAAGTTTATTTTGTTGGGGTATGCCCTTAAGGCTAATATTTGAGGCCTTGGGATTCTATCAGTATCATGTATATAAACTCTTATGTTTATAAAGGAAACGGTTGTTATTCAGTATGTTACATTGTCTGCTGCAATAAGTGTGCTTCTGAATAATGTCTCAATGCTGTTCAGCTAGGCTGACAGACTGTAATGTCCTTAGTCGAGATATCTTGGTGAACATGAGACAGCCTTGATATGATTGAGACTAATATGTGTTCTAATCTTATAGGATGCTTCGAGCATGGAATAAGATGTAGACTCATGGGTACATTGGATGTACTAGACAGACCCTACTAGGATATTCAATTGCTTGTCACATTGTGAATAATCCTTGTTTGCATCAAGTGGCACATGTCCTCTGACTTGAGATCACTTGTGTTTCTAAATGATGATTGTCATTGTTTTGAGGTAGTTCAATATCATTTGAAACATAATGGTTATAGACTATCTTGGATAATGATCATGAGTCAGGTTAGGACACTAGTGATAGATATAGGATTGCCGTCTCCTTGTTTAAGGAGTGTGATGTTCTAAAGGGGCCCCCCTAAATGAGATGATTGAGAAAGTGTATGGCCATACCCAGGTGACTATGCTCATCTGATCTAATCATGCTCATCATATTGGAGCTACAAGCTTGACACGCTTGTCCAATAAGAACATCCAGTGGCAAAGGAAACATGTATGCCTCGTGAAGTGAATTCACACTTGTGCTGTGGTTTGGGAGTAGTCTTGGAAGACTCTTTCCTTTATATCGGGAGACAGTGATGTGTTGCTAGATACCCCTCACTGATCGTGATAACGTAAGTTATCGTTACCGACATTTAAAGGAAACCCTCAGGGTCGCCCAATTTGATGATATGGCTTACTTGAGTCAGATCGTGTGGACTGAATTGTTTGGGTTCAGTTTAAAGGGATTTAATCTCTGATTGTAAGTGAGATCTGGTCTGATCATGTTTGATTGATTAGGGCTTGAGATCGGTAAGCTTCGATCGAGAGAGTTGATGCTAGATCAGTGAGATCAGAAGCATCAGGAGATGAACGGTTAGATCTGGAGCCTTAGGGTTTGATATGATCTAGACCAAGTGGCTTGGGTTAATTGGTCTTTGAACCAAACCAATTTTGAACCAAACCAATTTGAACCGGTTCACATGTGTGAACGCATGGTTCAAGTCATGAAGGCATCGGTTATGAGATCATGAAGGCGCATGGCTTCTCAAAAACGCCAAAACGCCAAAGAGGTTACTCACTTCACTTGGCTTCTTGCACTTTCGTGTAGAGAAGAGGTGGACGAAAAGAGGAGCTCTCGGCCAAGCAAGCATCTCATCTCTCATCCCTTCCATTCGACAAGGATACTTGAAGATCTTTGCTAGTACAAAGATCAACAAGAAGAAGCCATCTCTCTTCTTGTGTGCGGTGCCTTTGGAGAAGAAGCATTTGATTCTTTCTCTTCCAAGCCGCCTCCTTATTCATGGCTATGGTAAGATCACTTGTCGATCTTTGCAAGTCATTTCAAGTTGATCATATGAATATCACATGAGATCCTTTGAAACCCTTGCTTCCGTTGCAAAATGAAAAATGCGCCACCAATTAGGGTTTCGCTCCCCCTTGAAGGGGACTTTCAATTGGTATCAGAGGATGCGGTTATTGCTTGTTCATATGATTGCTTGATCTTCATGTTTGATCCATGAATGCCCTTATGAGTAGATCTAATGGTTGATTACATGCCTAACTACATGCTTATTGTTGTTAATATGATGTATCTTGGCGCATGTATCATGTATGCGCTTGTTGTGGTTTGTTTTCTTAAAACTTGATCACTTGCGCGCCCCATATTAGATCTAAGCGCCCACTATAAACCCTTAGACGGGTTGATGGGGTTGAAGTCATCTTCTAGGTAGGATCCAAATAGTCTGATCAGACCATCTGACAGCCTAGATGGGTTGACCAGATAGCACCTGTGCGCAAGCACGAGGTGGCTATAGGTCGACTGCATCAAGGGCGTGTAGCGAGGTCTGGTTGAGACAACCTGTGAACGCACATGAGTTAGGCCCGGGGTCACACCCGCTTGCCAGAACTCATGAGGGTTGTTCAGCCCTTGGCGCATGCATGGTTGACCATTAGGTCAACTCAAGTCAGTTAGGACTTGGTGCATGCAAGGGCAGTGGATCTGACTAGATGGATGAGTGGATCCCTATCAATGGACCGTTGTAAGGTTGTAGGGCACATAAGAAAATTAAAATTGATGCCAATGGGTTTTCAAAAATTTTATTTTCTTGTTAAATGGATCACATGTTGAGTGGATGCCATGTGCTTGTTTATTTCATCTTATGTGGGTTGCCCTTTTAATGTCTGCTGTGCTGGGGCCTGCGAGCCTGGATTAAAATTGTAAATTAATTTATATTGTGATCTGCGCATCACTTTTATTTAATTTATAATGTGTAATTGACCTGCGAGTCAATCATGTCTAGATAGATTAAATTGTAAGTTTAATCAGACATGAGCACAGAGCACAGTTGGCAGAGGCGCATGCAGCAGAGGCTTGACCAGGTGGGAGGTCTAGGGTTCGACCCTATGACAGGCGCATCTACCTGGTGGGTGCACCTGAGCTGCAGAAGGCGCTTAGGCCCTGGTCTGGGCTAGATGAGAGGCAAAAGACCCAAGAAGAGCTAAAGTGAAGACTTAAGTTAACTTAAGGTCTTACTTAGGGTTAATGG
Organism: Costus lasius; assembly: GCA_027563935.2. Taxonomy (NCBI): domain Eukaryota; kingdom Viridiplantae; phylum Streptophyta; class Magnoliopsida; order Zingiberales; family Costaceae; genus Costus; species Costus lasius. Next base: position 30,911,625 of record CM050451.1, on the reverse strand, counting down.
GCTTTTACCACATAAGATCAGCATGCTTTCTACTTATCGTTTATAATTAGAATTGCATGATTTATTCATCTTCTGCTATCACCATAGGGTTTGCATGATAGTTAAGAAGATAAAAGACCGTTAAAATCCAACGCTAAAATATCAAGCTCGATAGCCTTCTGACGCGAAACCTCACTGTTCTGACTATCGTTGGAGCCGTGTTGTACCCACTCAGTGGGCACGTCCATCTATCTTCAGACGGTGTGTGATTTCACCTGCGTGTTACAGAGAAGGGATTTATCGCTTCTCGTTGCTCAGCATAGCACGTGGTGGTCCAGGGAGTAGGTCAGGTCAGCTTGACCATGTAGGCTACATACTGAGCATATGTGAGCTATATGGAGGCAGCCATCTGAGGGATCAGAGACTGTGTTGTACCAACTCAGTTGGCATAGTCTGCTGGATTGCCCAGATGAAGGGGAATCGTGTTGGGGTATGCCCTTAAGGCTAATGTTTGAGGCCTTGGGATACTATCAGTATCATGTATAAACTCTTATGTTTATAAAGGCAATGGTTGTTTTTCAGGTTGTTACATTGTCTGCTGCAATAACTGTGCTTCTGAATAATGTCTCAATGCTGTTCAGCTAGGCTGACATGCTATATGTCCTTAGTCGAGATATCTTGGTGAACATGAGACAGCCTTGATATGGTTAAGACTAATGTGTGTTCTAATCTTATAGGATGCTTCGAGCATGGAATAAGATGTAGACTCATGGGTACATTGGATGTACTGGACAGACCCTACTAGGATATTCAATTGCTTGTCACAATGTGAATAATCCTTGATTGCAACAAGTGGCACATTTCCTCTGACTTGAGATCACTTGTGTTTCTAAATGATGATTGTCATTGTTTTGAGGTAGTTCAATATCATTTGAAACATAATGGTTATAGACTATCTTGGATGGTGAACTTGAGTCATGTTAGGGCGCTAGTGATAGATATAGGATTGCCGTCTCCTTGTTTGGAGTGTGATGTTCTAAAGGGGCCCCCCTGGATGAGATGATTGAGAAAGTGTATGGCCATACCCAGGTGACTATGTTCATCTGATCTAATCATGCTCATCATATTGGAGCTACAGGCTTGACACGCTTGTCCAATAAGAACATCCAGTGGTAAAGGAATCATGTATGCCTGGTGAAGTGGATTCACACTTGTGCTGTGGTTTGGGTGTAGTCTTGGAAGACTCTTTCTTTTATATCGGGAGACAGTGATGTGTTGCTAGATACCCCTCACTGATCGTGATGACGTAAGTTATCGTAACCGACATTTAAAGGAAACCCTTAGGGTCGCACAATTTGATGATATGGCTTACTTAAGTCAGATCGTGTGGACTGAATTGTTTAGGTTCAGTTTAAAGGGATTTAATCTCTGATTGTGAGTGAGATCTGGTCTGATCATGTTTGATTGATTAGGGCTTGAGATCGGTAAGCTTCGATTGAGAGAATGGATGCTAGATCGGTGATATCAGGAGCATCAAGAGATCAACGGTCAGATCAAGAACCTTAGGGTTTAATGTGATCTGGACTAATAGCTTGGGTTAATTGGTCTTTGAACCAAACAAAATTGAACCAGCTCATCATGTGAGCGCACGGTTCAAGTTAAGAGAAATATGCGATTGGGAAAAAACCCTTGATCGCATGTTGAGGAGTGGCTTTCTATTTTTAGAAAGCATGATCACATACGTGACCACGCCTCACCTCTTCACTCCTATTGTTGTCGCCCCTCTCTTCTCGTGTAATTTTTTTGGGCATTCTCGTGGAAGAGGCTTTGATGACAAGGAAGAATCGCCAAGCAGTGGATCTCATCTTCTTCATCCCTTCTCACACGACAAGGTCACTTGGAGAACCTTGCTAGCACAAGGAGCGTCCAAGGAGTAAGCCATCGATCATCTTGTGTGTGGCGCTTTGGAGGAGAACCCCATCGTTCTCTCTTCTTCCTAGACACCATCCAAGCGATGGCCATGGTATGAGTCGCTACCATTCTATGCAATTGATTTTAAAGTTGATCATATATCATGCATTCGATCCCTAGAAACCCCTTCCGCTGCATGAAAACCTCCATATGCGCCTATTAGGGTTTCGCTCCCCGAATCTTAGGGGACTTTCAAATCGCACGGGTTGGCGATTGGCAGGGACTGCCTACCAGAAATTAGTGCTTGTACTCTCTGTGCATCTTATCTCGCCTGAGCAGGACGCGGAGACCAAGTATGAAATCTGGATCCCATCTCACTAAAAGAGTGTTGCTCTTTCGGGCTGTTTTGCTGGATTTTTCAGCCAGATAAAATAGTGAGAAAAGAATCATTCTTAAGTCCTGGATTGATTCTAAACATTGATACTGACCTTGCTGTTCTTGCATTGTTGTAGATTCCTGCAGCAACGAACACCATGAGCTTCAATGTGCGATCCCTACTAGAAAGGGAGAAGTTTGCTGGGCCAAACTTCTCAGACTGGTACGGACACCTTAAGATTGTTCTTAAGGCTGAGAGGAAACTGTATGTCCTCGAGACGGCTGTACCACCTCAACCCGCTGCGAACGCCGCAAGGGCGGTTCGCGATGCCTATGAAAAGCATGTCAATGATAGCATTGATGTTGCTTGCCTGATGCTTGCGTCTATGACACCACAGCTGCAGCGTCAGCATGAGGATATGTCTGCTATAGAAATTATAGCAAACCTCAAGATGCTGTATGCTGCACAGGCGAGGACTGAACGCTATAATCTGACCAAGCTTTTCTTTCAGAGCAAACTGGCTGAAGGGAGTCCAGTGGGAGCTCATGTGCTCAAGATGATTGGGCACAAAGAGGCTCTAGAAAAACTGGGGCATACCATCAATCAAGAGCTTGCTGTAGACATTATTCTGCAGTCTCTCCCGACCTCCTTCGATGCGTTCATTATTAATTTTAATATGAACAAGATCGACTGTACTCCGGCAGAGTTGCTGAATATGCTCTTGACTACAGAGGAAACTCTAAAGGAAAGCCTTCAACCTCTGTCTTGATGTTTCCTTCCAGGAACAAGAAGAAGGGGAAGAAGGGCAAGGCCCCTGTCAAGAACTACAGCAAGGCTCTGAAACAAAAGGTCAAGCGGTCGAAGGACAACAGGTGTTTCCATTGTGGCCAGCTGGGTCACTGGAAAAAGGACTGTAAAGCGCTCCAAGGAGACAAGAAGGGAAGCATCGCTTCTGGCTCAGGTATTTTTGTGACTGAGGTCATGTTTTCTTCTTCTATTTCATGGGTGTTGGACACTGCATGTGGAGTTCACATTTGTTCAAATGTACAGGAACTCAAGAGAAGAAGACAGGTGGGACAGCATGAGGTGGACCTACGAGTTGGAAACGGGGCACGGGTTGCTGCTGTTGCTGTAGGGGTTTATAATATCTCATTACCATCTGGACTTGTACTAGAACTGGACAATTGTTATTTTGTTCCAAGTATTACGAAAAATATTATCTCTATTCCTGCTCTTGTCAGGAAAGGATTTTCCTTTGAATGCAATATTTCAAAGTGTGTAATTTCTTATGATAATATTGTTTATGCTTCTGGATCAATTAACAATGAGTTATTCATGTTGGACATGGAATGTTCTATACAAAACATTGATAATAAGAAAGCCAAGTATGCTGATGACAGCACCTTGCTATGGCATAGTCGTTTAGGCCATATTAACAAGAAACGCATTAAGCGGTTGCATGATCATGGACTGCTGGGATCATTCTCCTATGAGGAGATTGATACATGCAAAGCTTGTTTAATGGGTAAAATGACGAAGGCTCCTTTTTCTCGCAAAGGTCAAAGGGCTTCAGGTTTACTTGACCTTATACACAGTGATGTGTGTGGGCCATTTAGTAAACATGCCAGAGGTGGCTATTCGTATTTCATTACCTTTACTGATGATTTCAGTAGGTATGGATATGTCTATCTAATGAGACATAAGAGTGAATCTTTTGACAGGTTCAAAGAGTTCAAAAATGAAGTACAGAATCAGCTAGGCCGAAATATCATGGCACTTCGTTCTGATCGAGGTGGAGAATACCTAAGTCGAGAGTTTACTGACTATCTGAAGGAGTGTGGGATTATCTCACAGCTCACTCCGCTAGGAACACCGCAATGGAATGGTGTGTCCGAGAGGAGGAACAGAACCTTACTAGATATGGTTCGTTCTATGATGAGTCAGGCTACTCTACCTTACTCCTTTTGGGGATTTGCACTGGAAACAGCTGCAAAGGTACTAAACCGAGTGCCATCCAAGGCAGTTTCTAAGACTCCATATGAGCTATGGTATAGGAAACAGCCGAGCTTGACATTTATTAAGATCTGGGGTTGCGAGGCTTATGTCAAAAAGCTCGCCTCTGGGAAACTAGAGAGCAGATCTGAGAAATGTGTCTTTGTTGGTTACCCTAAGGAAACTAAGGGTTATTATTTCTACGATCCCAAAGAGAACAAAGTATTTGTTGCTCGGACGGTAGTTTTTCTTGAGAAGGAATTTCTTCTGCAAGAAGCCAGTGGGAGAGAAATAAAGCTGGATGAGAATCCAGAGGAAGGACAAAGTAGTCAAGCACAATTGGATGAGCCTGAGCTGGTAGAACAGGTTATTGAACAACCTGAGGCTCAGATATCACGGGAACCGCAAAGATCGGGAAGGATCCGTCGACAGCCTGAGCGCTATGACGGAGTCTACATCATTGATAATGATGAACCCCTCACTTATGCGGATGCGGTCAGTGGACCGGACTCAGCTAGATGGCTTGAAGCTATGCGAGCCGAGATGGACTCCATGTCAGATAACCAGGTCTGGGATTTGGTTGATCCGCCTCCGGGAGTAATCCCTATAGGCTGTAAATGGATCTTCAAGAAGAAGATTGACATGGATGGTAACGTGGTTACCTATAAAGGCAGGCTAGTTGCGAAAGGTTTCAAACAAATCTACGGGATAGATTATGATGAAACTTTCTCTCCTGTAGCCATGTTCAAGTCTATTCGGATTCTTTTCGCGATAGCAGCATATTACGATTATGAGATCTGGCAGATGGATGTGAAGACCGCTTTCCTTAATGGAAAACTGGATGAGGATGTGTATATGACACAACCTGAAGGTTTCACTAATCCATCAGATCGTCATAAAATATGCAAGTTAAAGAAGTCCATTTATGGACTTAAGCAAGCATCTAGAAGCTGGAATATTCGTTTTGATGAATCAATCTGTGAATTTGGTTTCATCAAGAATGAAGATGACCCGTGTGTATATAAGAGGTTTAGTGGGAGCGTAATTACTTTCCTAGTCCTCTACGTCGATGATATCTTAATCATTGGAAACGATATTCCTGAACTGCATGCTGTCAAAGCATGGTTAAGAAAATGTTTCCAGATGAAAGATTTAGGAGAAGTAGCCTATGTATTAGGTGTGAAGATCTACAGGGCTAGATCTAAGAGGCTTCTCGGGCTGTGCCAAAGTACTTACATCGATAAAGTCCTGGAGAGATTCCATTTAGAGAATTCTAAAAGAGGATATCTTCCAGTCAGACATGGTCTGAATCTTTCAAAGAGTCAGTGTCCACAAACACAGACTGAGAAAGATGAAATGGACAATACGCCTTATGCTTCGGCTATTGGGTCCATTATGTATGCGATGTTATGTACTCGCCCAGACGTCGCTTACGGGTTAAGCGTGACCAGTCGATTCCAAAGTAATCCAGGTCAGGCACACTGGATTGCGGTCAAGAACATTTTAAAATATCTGCGGAGGACCAAAGATATGTTCTTGATATATGGTGGTCAGGAAGAACTCAGTATTGAAGGATATACTGACGCTTCGTTCCAATCGGACCAGGATGATTTCCGATCGCAATCAGGCTATGTTTTTAGCTTGAATGGAGGAGCAGTGGTGTGGAAAAGTTTCAAACAGTCTATTGTTGCTGACTCCACAACAGAAGCCGAGTATGTTGCAGCCTCGGAAACATCCAAGGAGGCAGTGTGGATTCGTAAGTTCATTCAGGAACTTGGTGTCGTTCCTTCGAGTGCAGATCCTTTGGTTATCTTTTGTGATAACACTGGAGCAATCGCACAAGCAAAGGAACCACGGTCGCACCAGAAGTCCAAGCACATACAGAGACGGTTTCACTTGATCCGGGAGATCATTGATCGTGGTGAGATCAAAATCTGCAAGGTTCATACAGATGACAATCTGGCTGACCCGCTTACCAAGCCTCTGGCGCAGCAGAAGCATGAGAAGCACTGTAATAATATGGATTTGAGGTTTCTCAACCATTAGATTAAGTGCAAGTGGGAGATTGTTGGGGTATGCCCTTAAGGCTAATGTTTGAGGCCTTGGGATTCTATCAGTATCATGTATATAAACTCTTATGTTTATAAAGGCAACGGTTGTTATTCAGTATGTTACATTGTCTGCTGCAATAAGTGTGCTTCTGAATAATGTCTCAATGCTGTTCAGCTAGGCTGACAGGCTGTAATGTCCTTAGTCGAGATATCTTGGTGAACATGAGACAGCCTTGATATGATTGAAACTAATATGTGTTCTAATCTTATAGGATGCTTCGAGCATGGAATAAGATGTAGACTCATGGGTACATTGGATGTACTGGACAGACCCTACTAGGATATTCAATTGCTTGTCACATTGTGAATAATCCTTGTTTGCATCAAGTGGCACATGTCCTCTGACTTGAGATCACTTGTGTTTCTAAATGATGATTGTCATTGTTTTGAGGTAGTTCAATATCATTTGAAACATAATGGTTATAGACTATCTTGGATAATGATCATGAGTCAGGTTAGGACACTAGTGATAGATATAGGATTGCCGTCTCCTTGTTTAAGGAGTGTGATGTTCTAAAGGGGCCCCCCTAAATGAGATGATTGAGAAAGTGTATGGCCATACCCAGGTGACTATGCTCATCTGATCTAATCATGCTCATCATATTGGAGCTACAAGCTTGACACGCTTGTCCAATAAGAACATCCAATGGCAAAGGAAACATGTATGCCTCGTGAAGTGAATTCACACTTGTGCTGTGGTTTGGGAGTAGTCTTGGAAGACTCTTTCCTTTATATCGGGAGACAGTGATGTGTTGCTAGATACCCCTCACTGATCGTGATAACGTAAGTTATCGTTACCGACATTTAAAGGAAACCCTCAGGGTCGCACAATTTGATGATATGGCTTACTTGAGTCAGATCGTGTGGACTGAATTGTTTGGGTTCAGTTTAAAGGGATTTAATCTCTGATTGTAAGTGAGATCTGGTCTGATCATGTTTGATTGATTAGGGCTTGAGATCGGTAAGCTTCGATCGAGAGAGTTGATGCTAGATCAGTGAGATCAGAAGCATCAGGAGATGAACGGTTAGATCTGGAGCCTTAGGGTTTGATATGATCTAGACCAAGTGGCTTGGGTTAATTGGTCTTTGAACCAAACCAATTTTGAACCAAACCAATTTGAACCAGTTCACATGTGTGAACGCATGGTTCAAGTCATGAAGGCGTCGGTTATGAGATCATGAAGGCGCATGGCTTCCATTTATGGTAAGTCATCAAGGCCTCTTCTCAAAAACGCCAAAACGCCAAAGAGGTTACTCACTTCACTTGGCTTCTTGCACTTTCGTGTAGAGAAGAGGTGGATGAAAAGAGGAGCTCTCGGCCAAGCAAGCATCTCATCTCTCATCCCTTCCATTCGACAAGGATACTTGAAGATCTTTGCTAGCACAAAGATCAACAAGAAGAAGCCATCTCTCTTCTTGTGTGCGGTACCTTTGGAGAAGATGTTGGGGTATGCCCTTAAGGCTAATGTTTGAGGCCTTGGGATTGTATCAGTATCATGTAATAAACTCTTGTGTTTATAAAGGCATGGTTGTTATTCAGATTGTTACCTTGTCTGCTGTAATAAGTGTACTTCTGATTAATGTCTCAATGCTGTTCAGCTAGGCTGACATGCTAAAAGTCCTTAGTCGATATATCTTGGTGAACATGAGACAGCCTTGATATGATTGAGACTAATATGTGTTCTAATCTTATAGGATGCTTCGAGCATGGAATAAGATGTAGACTCATGGGTACATTGGATGTACTGGACAGACCCTTCTAGGACATTCAATTGCTTGTCACAATGTGAATGATCCTTGATTGCAACAAGTGGCACATGTCCTCTGACTTGAGATCACTTGTGTTTCTAAATGATGATTGTCATTGTTTTGAGGTAGTTCAATATCATTTGAAATATAATGGTTATAGACTATCTTGGATAATGATCATGAGTCAGGTTAGGGCACTAGTGATAGATAGAGGATTGCCGTCTCCTTGTTGAAGGAGTGTGGTGTTCTATAGGGGCCCCCTAGATGAGATGATTGAGAAAGTGTATGGCCATACCCAGGTGACTATGTGCATCTGATCTAATCATGCTCATCATATTGGAGCTACAGGCTTGAACGCTTGTCCAATAAGAACATCCAGTGGCAAAGGATACATGCATGCCTTGTGAAGTGGATTCACACTTGTGCTATGGTTTGGGTGTAGTCTTGGAAGTCTCTTTCCTTTATATCGGGAGACAGTGATGTGTTGCTAGATACCCCTCACTGATCGTGATAATGTAAGTTATCGTTACCGACATTTAAAGGAAACCCTTAGGGTCGCACAATTTGATGATATGGCTTACTTGAGTCAGATCGTGTGGACTGAATTGTTTGGGTTCAGTTTAAAGGGATTTAATCTCTGATTGTAAGTGAGATCTGGTCTGATCATGTTTGATTGATTAGGGCTTGAGATCGGTAAGCTTCGATCGAGAGAGTTGATGCTAGATCGGTGAGATCAAGAGCATCATGAGATGAACGGTTAGATTGGAAACCTTAGGGTTTAGTTGATCTAGACCGATTGGCTTGGGCTGGCTTGGTTTGGCCTTTGGACCGAACACATTTACTTTGAACCGGTTCAAGAGCTTGAACATATGGTTCATTGTTTTGGCGTTTTGATCGATTTAGTGATCATGAACGCATGGCTTAATGGATTTTCCAATTTTGGAAAGTCATTTAGCGCATGTTCCCTTGAACGCCAAATGACTTGAACGCTCCATTCAACTCTCGTCTCCTTGCTCTTGCTTGACGAGACTTTGGCGTGGAGAAGGCGAGGTCTTGGTGGAGGTTCGGCAAGCCTAGACATCATCTCTCATTTCCTTACCATACGAGAGGGACCCTTGAAGGACCTTGCTAGCACAAGGATCTCCAAGGAGCAAGCACATCATCTTGTGTGCGTCAACTAGGGAGAAGATCCCTTTCGATCTTTCTCTTCCAAGTCGCCATCTTCCTCATGGCTTTGGTATGGATCTAAACTTCATCAAGTTGATCATATTATCTTGCTAAGATCCATGAAAAACCCTTGCTTCCGCTTGCAATTTTATGCGCCACCCTTAAGGGTTTTTCGCCCCCCTCTTGAAAGGGGTTTCATCTGCTTGCGCTCCCCCTTGAAGGGGACTCTTCAGAAGAAGCATTTGATTCTTTCTCTTCCAAGCCGCCTCCTTATTCATGGCTATGGTAAGATCACTTGTCGATCTTTGCAAGTCATTTCAAGTTGATCATATGAATATCACATGAGATCCTTTGAAACCCTTGCTTCCGTTGCAAAATGAAAAATGCGCCACCAATTAGGGTTTCGCTCCCCCTTGAAGGGGACTTTCATATTTCTTGTTATTGACATGACCTAGAATTTATTGTTGTTACAGACATGATAACGTGCTAGAGATAGACGTTAGATTGTTAGAAAGCCTTGAGTAAAACCTGTGAAACTAAGGTGCGAGAGTGCTTAGTTTTGCTTGAGATCTTGGTATTGAAATGGGATGCACGAGAGTGATCCTTAATCTCTTTAACCAAAATTCACTTATATTTAGCATTGAATTGATCTTGTGCGAGAGTGAGGATCGTTCTTTGCAAACTAATTGTGCGAGAGTGAGTTAGTTTGTTTGTTAAGTGAATTATATCTTAACCGTGACAGAGATAAATTGATGATTCTTTAATTCTATTTAGTTATGAATATCAAGTTGAATGAACCCCTAGTCCCGATTCTCTCATCCTGATCTACTTTAATTTCAGTTCGATTGCCTTTTTTTTACACAATTCTCGATTCGCTTAGCTAGTGAAAACTCAATTAGTCGGTAGTTAACAACGAAGTCCCTGTGGTTCGATATCTTAATTATTAATTTGAGTATCCGTGCACTTGCGGAGACAACAAGTTTTTGGCGCCGTTGCTGGGGACTTCGGTTTTGTTGATATTGATATAATTGTTATTATCGCTAGACTAAATTTTTATTTGTTTTTGTTTTCATTTTTTTTCACTACTTTCTGTGATAGATTCTGATTTCCTTTTAGCTCTACAAATTCTGAACTTTTCTAACCTTCTACTTGTGTATGCGCAGAAATCTTAGGTCAGGACCATTAGTTCTTCTTGACCCTGAAATTAATAAAACACTTAGACTGCGCAGTAAGTTGAGATTTACAGAAGGAAGAGAAGAAGAATCCATCATGGCCGAAAGAAGAACGCTTAGAGACTATGCAGCCCCAAATACACAAGGAATCCGTTCCAGCATCACTAGGCCTGCTATAGATGCAAATAACTTTGAGATCAAACTAGCGTTCTTATTGATGATTCAACAGAATCAGTTTGGAGGATCTCCTTTGGAAGATCCAAACCAACACTTATCCCTTTTCCTTGAATTTTGTGACACCATAAAGATTAATAGTGTATCTGACGATGCCCTCAGACTAAGACTGTTTCCTTTTTCTCTTAGGGACAGAGCAAAAGCCTGGCTTCATGCACATCCAACTAGAACATTCACTACTTGGGAGCGCTTGTCAAACGCCTTCTTGCAGAAGTACTTTCCTCCCAGTAAAATGATCCAGTTGAGGAACCAAATCACAGGCTTTGCCCAGAGAGACGGAGAATCAATGAGTGAAGCATGGGAGCACTTTAATGAGCTCCAATGGAAGTGCCCCCACCATGGAGTGGAAAATTGGGTTTTAATTCAAACTTTCTATAATGGTTTGCTTTACAATACACGCTTAACTGTTGATGCTGCTGCAGGGGGAGCATTGATGAACAAGACTGTTGAAGATGCCCATGCCTTGATTGAGGAGATGACGCTAAATCACAAACAATGGGCTTCAGAGAGAGGAGTGCTTTATCGGCCTTCTCATGGTAAGAACGATGGTGATGGTTGGCGCTCTCTTGCAGAAAAGGTAGATTCGTTATGTAACCGTTTTGATTCTTTTCAAATGCAAACCGCTCCTGTTTCTCCTGTTGTATGTGAAGTTTGTGAGAACAATGGACATTATGCTGAGGAATGCAAAGTTATAGTTGACAAGGAGAGTGAGCAAGTTAATGCTGTGGGGGGTTACAACCAAGCTAGATCTAGTGACCCTTACTCCAATACTTACAATCCTAGTTGGCGTAACCATCCTAACCTGTCTTGGAAAAGTAACAATCAAACTAGTGGGAAAAATGATAATAGGGGGTATAACCAGAGACAGTCAAACCAGAGTCAACCCCAAAAATCTAGTTGAGAAGAGATGTTTAAGAAATTCATGGGTAAGCAGATGAGCAAAAATGATGAGATTACAGAAATCCTTAAGTAGATAAACTCTAGGTTGGATGGTGTTGTTGCTCATAACAAGATGTTAGAAACTCAGATAGCACAACAGGCTAATACAGCTTATAGACCCCCTGGGAAGTTACCTGCAAAACCTGAACCAAATCCCAGGGAACATTGTAATGCCATCATGACTAGGAGTGGTAGACAATTAGAAGATCCAAGGAGACCCTTAGATGATGAATAGGATGAGCCTAATGTTATGCCTAGTGAGGAACCTGTTTTGGGACCACAGCCCACACAAGTGCAGCCCCTTCCTGATTCTTCTCCTTCTAAAGAGAATGAGTCTTCACAGAAAGGTGACTTACCTTGTGAGGTTGAGGTACCCAGGCCTAGTTCTCCACAACCATATAGTACACCTATCCCTTTCCCCCAGAGGATCGTGCAGGCTAAACTAGATAGGCAGTTTGGGAAATTTTTAGAAGTGTTGAAAGAGCTGTACATTAATATTCCTTTTACTAATGCATTATCACAAATGCCTACTTATGCAAAGTGTTTAAAAGAAATCTTATCCAACAAAAGAAAAATTGAGGACTACGGTACTGTAGCACTAACTGAAGAATGCAGTGCTCTAATTCAAAACAAGTTGCCACCAAAGTTAAAGGATCCAGGTAGCTTCTTGATACCCTGTTCAATTGGTAATGTTGCTTTCGATTGAGCTCTATGTGATATAGGGGCTAGTATTAGTCTTATGCCTTTATCTGTGTGCAAGAAATTGGACATGGGAACGCCTAAGCCGACTACAATTTCTTTGCAACTCGCCGATAGATCAGTGAAATATCCAGTAGGTATTTTGGAAGATGTTCCTATACAAGTTGGTAAGTACTTCATACTTGCTGATTTTGTGGTACTTGAAATGGAAGAGGAATTCCTATTATTTTGGGTAGACCGTTCCTAGCCACTGCTGGAGCCCTTATTGATGTAAGGAACGGTAAACTTACTTTGAGAATTGGCAATGACAAGATTGAATTTGATTTGAATAATTCATTGAAAAAACCTGCATATGCTAGTTCTTGCTGCACTATCCATGCTATTGATGACACAGTCTATGATGTTAGTTGCTTGTTTGATGATTCTTCTGTTGATGTTCCTCTTTCTGATTCTTTTTCTGACTCCTTGGGAAGTTCTTGTGAAGAAATTGACAATTCTGGTTTTAAGAATGATTTTGATGATTTTGATGATGAAAAACATGACATTTTAGATTGTACTACTTTTGATAATGAAAGTGAAAAGATTCCTAAAGTTGAACTGAAAGTTTTACCTGATAACCTTAGATATGAGTTTCTTGGTCCCAACTCCACCTACCCTGTTGATGTAGGAGAGAGCCATGCCTGCCTCACAAGGGCCGTCCGGACATGTATGTCTGCCTCATTCGGCGCATCTGACATAAGCGACCCATGCCTGCCTCATTCGGCGCGTCTGACATGTTCGCCCCCCTCCCCTACAACACTAAGGACCGGCGGAGCTCCACCGATCCCCTCGAGGTTAGGCATCCCAGAGACCTAACCCGCAAGGTCCAGGGTGTCGAATCCTGGCACAGTTATAGGCTGTGCAAATTTCGTCTGCAGCAGGATTCGAACCCTCGACTTGGCCTTCACAAACCAAGTCCCTCTAACCATTGAGCTGCAGCTCTAATGGTTAGAGGGACTTGGTTTGTGAAGGCCAAGTCGAGGGTTCGAATCCTGCTGCAGACGAAATTTGCACAGCCTATAACTGTGCCAGGATTCGACACCCTGGACCTTGCGGGTTAGGTCTCTGGGATGCCTAACCTCGAGGGGATCGGTGGAGCTCCGCCGGTCCTTAGTGTTGTAGGGGAGGGGGGCGAACATGTCAGACGCGCCGAATGAGGCAGGCATGGGTCGCTTATGTCAGATGCGCCGAATGAGGCAGACATACATGTCCGGACGGCCCTTGTGAGGCAGGCATGGCTCTCTCCTACATCATAAAAGGTACCTTTTATGATGTAGGAGAGAGCCATGCCTGCCTCACAAGGGCCGTCCGGACATGTATGTCTGCCTCATTCGGCGCATCTGACATAAGCGACCCATGCCTGCCTCATTCGGCGCGTCTGACATGTTCGCCCCCCTCCCCTACAACACTAAGGACCGGCGGAGCTCCACCGATCCCCTCGAGGTTAGGCATCCCAGAGACCTAACCCGCAAGGTCCAGGGTGTCGAATCCTGGCACAGTTATAGGCTGTGCAAATTTCGTCTGCAGCAGGATTCGAACCCTCGACTTGGCCTTCACAAACCAGCTCAATGGTTAGAGGGACTTGGTTTGTGAAGGCCAAGTCGAGGGTTCGAATCCTGCTGCAGACGAAATTTGCACAGCCTATAACTGTGCCAGGATTCGACACCCTGGACCTTGCGGGTTAGGTCTCTGGGATGCCTAACCTCGAGGGGATCGGTGGAGCTCCGCCGGTCCTTAGTGTTGTAGGGGAGGGGGGCGAACATGTCAGACGCGCCGAATGAGGCAGGCATGGGTCGCTTATGTCAGATGCGCCGAATGAGGCAGACATACATGTCCGGACGGCCCTTGTGAGGCAGGCATGGCTCTCTCCTACATCATAAAAGGTACCTTTTATGATGTAGGAGAGAGCCATGCCTGCCTCACAAGGGCCGTCCGGACATGTATGTCTGCCTCATTCGGCGCATCTGACATAAGCGACCCATGCCTGCCTCATTCGGCGCGTCTGACATGTTCGCCCCCCTCCCCTACAACACTAAGGACCGGCGGAGCTCCACCGATCCCCTCGAGGTTAGGCATCCCAGAGACCTAACCCGCAAGGTCCAGGGTGTCGAATCCTGGCACAGTTATAGGCTGTGCAAATTTCGTCTGCAGCAGGATTCGAACCCTCGACTTGGCCTTCACAAACCAAGTCCCTCTAACCATTAGAGCTGCAGCTCAATGGTTAGAGGGACTTGGTTTGTGAAGGCCAAGTCGAGGGTTCGAATCCTGCTGCAGACGAAATTTGCACAGCCTATAACTGTGCCAGGATTCGACACCCTGGACCTTGCGGGTTAGGTCTCTGGGATGCCTAACCTCGAGGGGATCGGTGGAGCTCCGCCGGTCCTTAGTGTTGTAGGGGAGGGGGGCGAACATGTCAGACGCGCCGAATGAGGCAGGCATGGGTCGCTTATGTCAGATGCGCCGAATGAGGCAGACATACATGTCCGGACGGCCCTTGTGAGGCAGGCATGGCTCTCTCCTACATCAGCTCTAATGGTTAGAGGGACTTGGTTTGTGAAGGCCAAGTCGAGGGTTCGAATCCTGCTGCAGACGAAATTTGCACAGCCTATAACTGTGCCAGGATTCGACACCCTGGACCTTGCGGGTTAGGTCTCTGGGATGCCTAACCTCGAGGGGATCGGTGGAGCTCCGCCGGTCCTTAGTGTTGTAGGGGAGGGGGGCGAACATGTCAGACGCGCCGAATGAGGCAGGCATGGGTCGCTTATGTCAGATGCGCCGAATGAGGCAGACATACATGTCCGGACGGCCCTTGTGAGGCAGGCATGGCTCTCTCCTACATCATAAAAGGTACCTTTTATGATGTAGGAGAGAGCCATGCCTGCCTCACAAGGGCCGTCCGGACATGTATGTCTGCCTCATTCGGCGCATCTGACATAAGCGACCCATGCCTGCCTCATTCGGCGCGTCTGACATGTTCGCCCCCCTCCCCTACAACACTAAGGACCGGCGGAGCTCCACCGATCCCCTCGAGGTTAGGCATCCCAGAGACCTAACCCGCAAGGTCCAGGGTGTCGAATCCTGGCACAGTTATAGGCTGTGCAAATTTCGTCTGCAGCAGGATTCGAACCCTCGACTTGGCCTTCACAAACCAAGTCCCTCTAACCATTAGAGCTGAGCTCAATGGTTAGAGGGACTTGGTTTGTGAAGGCCAAGTCGAGGGTTCGAATCCTGCTGCAGACGAAATTTGCACAGCCTATAACTGTGCCAGGATTCGACACCCTGGACCTTGCGGGTTAGGTCTCTGGGATGCCTAACCTCGAGGGGATCGGTGGAGCTCCGCCGGTCCTTAGTGTTGTAGGGGAGGGGGGCGAACATGTCAGACGCGCCGAATGAGGCAGGCATGGGTCGCTTATGTCAGATGCGCCGAATGAGGCAGACATACATGTCCGGACGGCCCTTGTGAGGCAGGCATGGCTCTCTCCTACATCACCTGTGATTGTAGATGCTCAATTAGATGCTAGGGAAACTAATCTTCTCTTGAAGGAACTAAGAACTCATAGAAAGGTAATTGAGTACACCATTGATGACTTGAAAGGGATTAACCCGTCCATTTGTATGCACATGATTCACATGGAGGATGAGCACAAGCCACATGTAGACTTTCAGAGAAGACTCAATCCATCCATGAAGGAAGTGGTGAAGAAGGAAGTACTAAAATTGCTAGATGCAGGTATTATCTACCCTATTTCAGATAGTAAGTGGGTAAGCCCTGTACACTGTGTTCCAAAAAAGGGAGGTGTCACTGTAATGAAAAATAAGGACAATGAATTTATACCTGTTAGAACTGTCACTAGTTAGCGTATGTGTATTGATTATAGAAAATTAAATACTGCCACTAGGAAGGATCATTTTCCCTTGCCCTTCATTGATCAAATGGTTGAGACACTAGCTAAACACTCATACTTTTGTTTTCTCGATGGGTATTCCGGATTTTTTCAGATTCCCATCCATCCTGATGATCAGGATAAGACCACTTTCACGTGTCCATATGGCACTTTTGCTTATAGAAGAATGCCCTTTCACCTGCCACTTTTCAGAGGTGCATGATGGCAATTTTTTCTGAATTTATTGAAGACTTCATGGATGTCTTTATGGATGATTTTTCAGTTTATGATCTTTCCTTTGATGACTGTTTGGCTAATCTCTCTAGAGTTTTGCAGAGATGCGAAGAGACTAACCTTGTCTTGAACTGGGAAAAGTGTCACTTTATGGTTAGACAGGGGATCGTTTTGGGTCATCTTGTTTCAGAGAGAGGAATTGAAGTGGACAAGGCCAAGATAGAAGTGATTAAGAAGTTGGCACCACCCACCACTGTCAAGGAAATCAGGAGCTTCTTGGGACATGCAGGGTTTTACAGGAGGTTCATCAGGGACTTCTCTAAACTTGCTAAACCTTTAATAGATTTACTTTGTAAAGATGCCAAATTCTGCTTTGATGAGAAATGTCTATTTGCTTTTCATGAATTAAAGAAGGCCTTGACATCAGCACCAATCATGCAGCCACCTGACTAGGAGTTACCTTTCGAGCTTATGTGTGATGCCAGCAACTTTGCAGTGGGAGCAGTTCTAGGGCAAAGGAAGGACAAGAAGCCTTATGTGATCTCCTATGCCAGTAAAGCTCTAGATGAAACACAGAGAAACTACACCACCACTTTGAAGGAGTTGTTAGCCATAGTTTTTGCATTTGACAAATTCAGATCTTATTAATAAATTCAAAAATTATAGTGTACACCGATCATGCTGCAGTTAAATATTTGATGCAGAAGAAGGACAGTAAGCCAAGGTTGTTGAGATGGATTTTGCTTCTCCAAGAGTTTAACCTATAAATCAAGGATAAGAAAGGCACTGAGAATTTAGTTGTAGACCACCTTTCAAGGATGATGGTTGAAGATACAAAAGGTGACATTAATGATTTTTTTCCTGAGGAACAACTGATGAGAATTGAACAGATTAAGGCCCCTTGGTATGCAGATATTGTAAATTATCTTGTTGCAAAAATATTTCCTATTGATTTGAATTACCAAGGCAAGAAAAGATTTTTAGCAGATGTTAAACACTATTTTTGGGATGAGCCTTATGTGTTCAAAAGATGTGTAGATGGAATATACAGGAGATGTATCCCCGAAGAGGAAATGAAAGATATATTATCACAATGCCATGGATCATCATATGGAGGGCATGTTAGTACTGAGAAGATAGTTTTTAAGATATTACAATCTGGATTTTATTGGCCCACATTGTTTAAGGATGCAAGAAATTTTATAATGTCCTGTGATAATTGTCAAAGGATGGGGAACATAAATAAAAGGAATGAAATGCCATTGTCCACCATACTTGAAGTTGAAATTTTTGATGTTTGGGGTATTGATTTCATGGGACCTTTTCCATCATCTGGAGGAAATAATTATATACTCGTAGCGGTAGATTATGTTTCCAAGTGGGTAGAAGCCATTGCATCTCCTACTAGTGACTCTAAGGTTGTGGTGAAATTGTTTAAAAGAGTTATCTTCTCACGGTTTGGAGTACCACGAGTGGTGATTAGTGATGGAGGATCCCACTTTATTGAACACAAGTTTTCAGCTTTACTTAGAAAATATGGGGTGAATCACAAAGTCACAACACCTTATCATCCCCAAACAAGTGGACAAGTGGAGATATCTAATAGAGAAATTAAAGGGATATTGGAAAAGACAGTGTCAAGAACAAGGAAGGACTGGGCTCTTAAGCTTGATGATGCACTTTGGGCATACCGGACTGCTTTCAAGACACCAATAGGTATGTCACCATTTCAATTGGTTTATGGCAAGTCATGTCACCTTCCTGTAGAACTCGAGCATAAGGCATTCTGGGCGATTAGAGCATTAAATTTTGACTTGAAGAGTGCAAGTGAAAAGAGAAAACTGCAATTGAGTGAACTTGAAGAGATTAGACTCTCTGCTTATGAAAATGTAAAGATCTACAAGGAGAGAACCAAGAGATGGCATGATCGGCACATACTCAGAAAAGAATTTCAACCAGGTGACTTCGTTCTCTTGTTTAATTCTAGATTGAGACTTTTTCCTGGTAAATTGAAGTCTCGATGGTCTGGGCCTTTTCAGGTGAAGAAGACTTACCCGCATAGAGCCGTCGACATATGGAGTGAAGAGAAAGGAGTGTTCAAGGTTAATGGACAAAGATTGAAGCACTACTATCATGGAGAACAAATTGAAGAAGGGGAACATTATTTGCTTGATGAGATACAAACAAATCCAAGTGTGAATGGGTCAAGCTAAGGACCATTAAATTAGCGCTTCTTGGGAGGCAACCCAAGCAAAACTTTTTCTTTTTCTTTGATTTTGGTTTGTTTTTGCTTAGGTTTAATTTATTTAGAGTTAACCCTTCCTTTTCTGATTTTTTGCAATTTTTTTGAGATTTTTTTGAATTTTGATTATAAAATACGGTAGTACCGTATTTTCTCAACGAACTCTCACGGTACCGTATTTCTGAACATTTTTTAACAGAAAGTTTTTTTTCATTTTACGGCAGTACCATGGTCGCTTGCACGGTACCGTATTTTTGGCCAGATTTAAACAGAAAGATTCTTACATTACACGGCGGTACCGTATTTTTAAGTAACGCTTTCATGGTACCGTATTTTTGGCTGTTTTAAAACAGAAAGTTTTTCTGGTTTTACGGCACTGCCATGGATTCTTGCACGATACTGTAATTTTGAGGAATTTTGGACAGAAATTTTTTTTGAAATTACGGCGGTACCGTATTTTCACACGGTGCCGTATTTTCTACGTTTACCCATACATAAACTGTAGCCAAAATACGGCCCTGCCGTATTCATTATACAGTGCCGTAATTCCATTCGACCCCACGTATTTACGTGCCGTATTTAGGGTTCGGCACACTGTTTTCCGCTGAGATTTCGCTTCTTCCAACTCCTCTCATCCAGGCATAGATTTGCTTGCTTCTAGGTTCAGAAACCACAGTGGGAGAAAGGAGATCACACCCCGAGAAGATTTGGAGCTTGATCCCAACCTGAAATCCAGATTTGAAGCTTCGAACGTCACCCTGCTTTCCAGCCGCACTCCCTTGGGTAACGAGAACTCTTCTCAGATTTCTTCCATTTGACACTTATTTCATTTGCGTTATATTATGGCACCTACCAAAAAGTTGGAATCAAAGAAGAAAGGAAAGGCCCTCACTAAACCTCCAATGCCACCACCGAATCCATTCGGTATCATGTTTCGAGATGAGGAGCAAGAGCAAAGATACAACATACTACTTGCTCGACACATTGTAAAAACGAAATACACCGATATTAGAACTTTAGAGCTCCTTGGACTGAAAGATGATGTATTTTGGATGTATGACAAGGTAGGATTGAGAGAATTTTTTTAAATGACACCTGAAACATACTTACCTGTTGTTCTAGAAGTTCTTAGTAGCCTGGAAATAAGTTGGGAGGAATACATGGATCACACAGCTGAAGGAGAGATCAGATTTAGGATGATGAATGAAGAGAGGAGACTCTCTTTCAAGGAAATTCGACGTATATTCCACTTTCCGCGAAAGGGACGTACTGAACCACCCATTGGATTCATTGAGCACATTTTTTGGAACCAAATATCATCAGACAGCAGATTCTCAGCATCAACAGCAAGAGCCTCAAGAATATCGAACCCCTGTATCAGATATGCCCACCGCGTTCTCGCGCACACCATATTCGGGCGAAGGGACAGTGATGGTATTGTCACTCACGCTGAGTTATTCCTGCTTTGGAGTATGCTACACGGTTATACAGTGGACATAGCCTTCTTTTTCATGAGACATCTGAATAAAGTATCAAGGGCTAAGAAGGGAGCTATAGTGATAGGAGGTTTTCTTACTCCTATAGCACTACATCTAGGGATTGCGCCCTATGGGATCGAGGTTGCTAGAGGAAATTCGAGGATAGATATTGAGTCATGCATTGCAATGAAAATGATTCAGTGTGATGGAGATATATATTGTTTAATCCTACAGCCTGGGCTTCCCATGTTGCCATTACCTAACCCCGAACGAACCTCAGTACAGAATCTTGAGAATTGGAAGCTATCGCCGAGCTGTATATCTTATGCTACACCTGCACCTGAGACATCATTGCCACCACCACCTCCTACTTTGGGTAATGACCAGTTTGATATGGGTATTGACTCCTCACCGCCTAGAGTCACCGAGCCACCGCCCCAGGGAGCTGCCGGATCATCCTCACATCACGCAACCCAGATCAGAGAGGTTGGCAGAGTTACCGAGACCCAGGGATTTAGACTATCACTGCACAGTTGTACAGGCAGGAGCAGCGTATGGAGAGGGTGATGGGAGGCATAGGAGGAATACATGAGTGGATAAGTCACATTCATATGAATATCGAGGCGTTGGGAAACTATATGGAAGACATGGGGAATTTTCTCTACGATCGTTTTGGCTACGAAGACCCTAGGAGAGGTAGTATCTACGACAATGCAGGTGAGGGAACTTCCCACGACCCCATGGATGCGGCCCAGGCTGACGAAGACGAGGAAGAGACACATTCAGACTAGAAAGATCTTGTGAGTATTTCATACTAATTCTCATACTTATTTGGTTTACTGATTTATGTTGATCTTACCCTCATGTAGGGAAGGATGACTTTGCAAACTTCTTGCCTCCTACTGCTACGGATTCTCGCTACTTGATTGCTATTGCTTTGAGACTTCGATTTGGTTGTATCGACATATTTAGAGGATTTGCTATACTTTCTATTCGATCTGGTTGTATTTGATATGTGATGTTTGATATTCTAGATTTATGCTATGGGTTTGGTATACCATGAGATTCATTGATTGATTGATACACCTGTGTGGAAATACTGCCGATATCATGCCAAAATTTTTCTTGATGGTTTGCATATTAAAAATTGAGATTAGGATTAAACCTATTGTGATGAATTTATTTCCCTAATACATATCTACCTTTTGAAAATTTTTCATTGACCAATGGATGGAGTTTTGGATGAACATATTATCCGAAGAATTTGATTTTAGAGGGAAGTTATTTCTTTGAATAAAATCAGCATATGAGTGTAATTTTTGAATTGATATTGATAGATTAATTTAGTTGATATTTATGCTATTTACTATTTGTTGGGAAGAAAGATTCCTTGATCCATAAAAATAGTGAGAGACTCCCCTACTTGGCACTATGTAAAATTGATAGTGGTACCTAAGACATGGGTTGAAGTCTATTTCTAAAAGATAATGAGAAAGAAAAAGAATAAGACTCCTCTACTTGGCACTGTGCAAAATTGACAGTGGTACCAAAGACAAGAGTTGAAGTCTAAAATAAAAAGTATGTATCTATGTGGGTATATGCTATCTATTCAAAAATAAAAGGAGAAAAGAGAGAGGCAAGAAAAGAGCGATTCTGTAAGGAAAAAGATCTAGGAGACTCTATTCCTGTAAACAAAAGTTGATGGTTATGAATTGAAACTGGATGAAATCTTGAGATTGATATTCTGCTTATTATACAAATTGTGAAGTTTTATTTGATTAAGTAATGAAACTCGAAGTTCAAAAATCAAAGGGTGATATGTCTATTTGAAACTCCATGAATAGTTGATGAAAGTTTTCATAGTTGATTGTGTTTTAGAAATTTATTCATCATGAGAAAGTTTTATCCTTTGATCAATTTCTTGATTTTTGCTTGAGGACAAGCAAGGTTTGAGCCTTATGTGTTTGATGACTCTAAATTTCATAGTGTTTTTCATACTTATTTAGTAGTCTTTTGAGCCATGATCTTACTCTTTTGCTTTGTTTTTATACCTTTTTTTATCATATACTTCGGAATCTACACCGTCTTTAGTTTTTGATCAATTTCAGGTAAAAAGGCATCATTATTATCGGTTTTCGAGCAATCTCAATGTATGAATGAGTTCTAACCATCAAGAGGAGTCTACCCATAAAATTTCAACTCAAAAGGGTTCTTCTAGCAAAAATACAGCACTGCCGTATTTTGGAACAAAAACATCATGGTACCGTATTTCACAGCGGACGTTTTGGATGAAATACGGCACTGCCGTATGAAACTGCACGCCACCGTATTATTCGGCATTTTCAACCAGAAGGTTTCAGCCGAAATACGGCACTGACGTATAGAACTTCACGGTGCCGTATTTGTCAGCGTTTTCAATCGGAAGGTTTCAGCCGAAATACGACACTACCGTATTACTCAACAATTTTAACCAGTGGGTTTCGGAAGGAATACGGCGCTACCATATATTCAGGCAACATTGTCACGGTACCATATTGTTTGCCTAGATCTTGCAGAAAACAAAATACGGCACTGCCGTGATCAGATTACGGTACCGTATTTTGAAGCCCAGAACTCTGAGTTTTTCGCCGCAAATTAAAAACGTGATTTCTCGAAACTTAGGGCACCAATTGAAGATCCGAAAAAAGGGAAACATTCAGGATAAGAAGGAGAAGAGTTGCGAAGCAAAAGGACCAATTTTTATCCACGATTGAGGGAGAATTCAAAGAAATCGTCACCGCGTTAGGGTTCATTGCCGTTTGCTACACAGACCACCTCCGACCATGATTTTTGAGAAGAAGCTTCGCCTGAGGAACACACCACAGAAGTTTCGGCTTGAAAGGAGATCAATCGAGGGAGTAATCATCAAAAACATGCTCGCGACAATGTTCATCGCGAAGTCAAAGACAAATTACGGGCTGCGATTTACTTGCAGCCCTGTTTTGTAACTTTTACTCCTTCCTTACTATATCCAATCATACTAAAAATCATGTTTTGCTGTGATTCTTCCATCATGTTAGCTTAAATTCTTCTTGGGACAAGGGGTGTTATTCTCTTGATATTTCAATGACTAGATAACTTTTCTCACATCAATATATCTCTGCTATGGTTATTTTACTCAAGTGATTTATTGCCTTCAATCACTTTTAGTATCATGTTTTAACATGTTTTGGAGTTTTATGCTATGGACTGAGAAGATGATATCATAGAACTTGGAACCCTAGAATTTATTTTAAGAACTCATCGCAAGAGATTGGTTGTGCTCTTATCTTTAGATTTTAGAAGTTTATTTCTTGTTATTGACATGACCTAGAATTTATTGTTGTTATAGACATGATAACATGCTAGAGATAGACGTTACATTGTTAGAAAGCCTTGAGTTAAACCTGTGAAACTAAGGTGCGAGAGTGCTTAGTTTTGCTTGAGATCTTGGTATTGAGATGGGATGCACGAGAGTGATCCTTAATCTCCTTAACCGAAATTCACTTATATTTAGCATTGAATTGATCTTGTGCGAGAGTGAGGATCATTCTTTGCAAACTAATTGTGCGAGAGTGAGTTAGTTTGTTTGTTAAGTGAATTATATCTTAACCGTGACAGAGATAAATTGATGATTCTTTAAGTCTATTTAGTTATGAATATCAAGTTGAATGAACCCCTAGTCCCGATTCTCTCATCCTGATCTACTTCAATTTCACTTCGGTTGCCTTTTTTTTACACAATTCTCGATTCGCTTAGCTAGTGAAAACTCAATTAGTCGGTACTTAACAACGAAGTCCATGTGGTTCGATATCTTAATTATTACTTCGAGTATCCGTGCACTTGCGGACACAACACCACTCAATTTGGTCCTTTTATTATTTATGTTACAAATAGAGTTATCCATGTCTAACACTATAAACCATTGCACACAGTACCCTTCCCATAGAACATATTTGCAAATGAAAAAGAACAAGAGTTCTTATTTATTTCAAACTTAAATCCCTTCTTTGCCAAGCAAGGAATGGATACAATGTTCTTAGTAAGCGAAGGTACATAATAGCAATTATCTAACTCTAACTGAAGTCCAGATGGCAGGGAGAGAGTCAAAACTCCTACAGCAACAGCAGCAACCTGTGCCCCGTTTCCAACCCGTAGGTCAATCTCTCCAGGCCGGACCGATCTACTTTTCTTGAGCCCCTGCATATTTGTATAAATATGAGCTCCACATGCGGTATCCAATACCCATGACATAGAAGTAGAAAGGTTGACTTCTGTAACATAAATACCTGAGCTTGAAGAGGAAGCCTTGCCTCTCTTCTTCTCACTCTGAAGTTGCACCATGTCCTTTAGCATGTGAGGTGGCCCTCCACATGAATAGCACTTATTGTTCCTGATCCATTCCATCTTTAATTTCAGTTCCTTGTTAAGCCTTTCGGCTCAACACACTGAATGTCAACTTTAGGAGGATTGAGCCTAACTAATTCATTAAAGAGTTGGCTTAGATTAGTAATAATCTCATAGGCACTCTTCAATTCATATTGCCCTTGAATCTCGGGCGACATGTTGGTTAGCATCAATTGTGCAACCTCCAAAGTATCAGCCTGATGCTTATCATAAGCATCCTTCTCAGCCGCTAAGGCTGAGCATGGAAGTGGTTCAAGAATAGGTTGCTCAAGGACATAGAGTTTTCTCTCGAGCTTGAGCACAATTCTCAAGTTCATATACCAATCTAGTAAGTTGGATCCAACCAACTTATCCTTTTCAAGGATAGATCGCAGTGACCATCCGCTATTGTTCGTTGCCATTGTTCTACAACAGTCAAGAAACAGCAGATTAGTACTACTTCAAATCATTTAAACTGGATTTGTTTTAAATGATTATGACTCCCACTATTTTAATCGAATTGACAACCCACAAAGTCAATCGGGAAGTTTAAGACTTCCTAGTGAGATGAGATCCTTATTCCACATGGGGCTTCGCGTCCCACGAGGGTGGGATGAGATGCACTAAGTAACCCATGCTTCCTAAGGTGGGCACGCCGGCCAATTACTCCAAGCAATTCCCCTTATTGAGATAGTCTAGGCATTTCATGTCCAGCGAGGGCTGGATACAGCATGAAACCCTAACCTCTCAACGATGTCTCTAGAGTTTCATCATGTGCCCAGCACATATGGAATTCTAGTCAAGTCCATTCCTAATCGTTATGCTCAGGGCCAATGAGTTTCCTTGCGAAGGCGCGCCCAATTAAAACGGACTGGGGAAACCATTGCCACCACACACTTTCTAAAGATAAGTGGGTATGTCCCATGAGGGTGGGAAACAGTTCACAACACCACTGATCGATAGCTTAGTGAGGGCTATACATTAGAAGGCTACTGGACTTTATATTTATTTATGAGGGTTTTTGAGGTCTCATCAGTTTTATCTTATGTCTAACATTACAGGCATGCAATCCTATAGTGATAACATAACGATAAAACAGCTCAGGCATGCTTTAGCAGATATGTATGAAAATAGTAAAAGAATGATGTGATCATAGCCTATTCAAGACATTGAACCAACTCATGCCAAAAGAAGGTTCAACTGTTGACCTAGGACTCAAGCCCCAATACCAGACCTAGCCTAGCCGACCTCTAGCTCTATCTTCAAGGTTGGCTCCAAGGTCCTTCTCTCATGGTTTAGCTCTCAAACGCTCGGGGTACAACCCAAGGTTCGGCCAATGCCATGGTCTTCCTCCATGGGTGATGCGCCACCATGTAAGGGCCAAGAGACATAGCACACAAGCCCTAAGGCTCGGCCAAGTCAAACTTGCGCCACTCACCATGCGCCATCAATGAAGGGTGCTTCTTGCGCCACCAAGCAAGGTGCGCAAACAAGCATGCATGCGCCATTTCTTCAAGTGATATGCATCACCCTAATCTTCTTCTTATTTAAAATAAAAGAAAAGCGACACGCAGGCCTCACAAGAGTACATCACAGGCATGCAAAAGGGGCTTGACTCATGATCACAACATTATGCACAAGCAAGGTATCTACACATGCAGTTCTACATGCTCATGAAAACCATAAAATCTGAAATTTTAATTTTTCATAAAATCAGTCTATTTTCCTCATCTTCTTTTCACAAATCTTTTGGTTATTTGCGATTAAACTTTCATGATGATTTCAAAGATCCTTTCGGCTGGCAATTTTGTCAGATCAAGAGACCCGGCAAGTCCGAAGACACAATGCCCGTCCTACTTGACAAAACCACGTGCGCATTTGATCCTTAAATCATACAAGAAAAATAACCCAAAAATCCAAAAGAGATTGAAAAGATGATAGAAACAAGAAACCCTAATTTTTCCTACTTAGAAAAATCATTCGCCATGTGATCATGCAATTTGCGAAACTTGAGATATGGTATGTGAGCATGGAAAAGCATGAAATTACATCGTTCGAGTCTCGCAAGTCGCTCTGATACCACTGTTGGTAAACCCCAGGGATATTTTACTAATTTTCAGAGTCATAATGACACAAATACAATGCACAGCGGAACTAATATCCCCAAAACGAACCGGTCCCAAAAACCCAGTGAAGATCGCAAGTGAGGGAGTCGACACGATGAGATAGAAGATACCTCAAAGCAAGACGATGCCGATGTTGTGATAGGCGCCCAAGTGTGCACTCTTTGCAGTCTCACACACACGGATCCCTTGAGTCCTCTTCTTCCACGCTCGGTGCTAGCCTCGGCAAGAAGATCCAAGCCTTTTGTTCACTTCCTTCACAACTTGCGCCACCTCCAAGGTATATGCACCAAGGATGAAGAAAGATGAAGAAGAGAGATGCCGCCAAGCACCAAATTCCTTGTCCCAAGAGGAAAGGATGATCAAGGCTTGCGGCTAGGGTTTGATGGAAGAGATCACTTGCACCTCTTGCCCTTGCTCTCGCCTCTCTCTATGTTCTCACGCCTCCAAGGAGTAGAATACCTGAGAGGGGGTGTCTAGGGCCTCTTATATAGAGCAAGGGGCGGTTAGGGTTAGGGCTAGGCACAATTTGCTTCCATAATGAAGCAAATTTGCCCACTTCACCCCATTATACCCCTTAGGCGCCAATGGGGTTGGTTCTCTCCCCATTATACCCCTTAGGCGATTTCCTCTTCATGACAACTTATTAGTGAGCCCAACTAAGCAATGGGCCTAGCCCAAAAATCATTACCCATGTTAACCAAGCTATTGGATCCAATCCAATGTTACCCAAGGTCAAATGAGGCTAACCATAGTTAATTCGGCCAGTTTGCCAAAATTGGAAGTTGTCTCCAATAAGTTTCTTCCAACTCATCAGGCCCATTGGCACTGATGAAATCTCTAGAATAGATTCGAGTTATCCAATAATTCGATCATAAGGCTTCCCGATCAATACGAGAACTCAAGTATCAAGGTGTGTGACCCTATAGGTTCCTCTGACACTGGCAGTGCTGACCAAAGGTCACCACAAGTAGTGAGTGGCACCTAGTAGTGCATTGCTGCTACACAGGTCATTGGAATGGATATCGATATTGACATCCCCATCATCGCAATTAGGTACAGAAGCATTCCAATCTCTTTGCCGAACTGATATCCGATTGGACAAGTGTGTCACCACTTGTTTTCATCCAATCTCATGGTTATGACTAAATCAGGTCTCACCTAGGTATGACCATACACTTTCAGTCATAGAACCATAGAGGAGCTCCATGGATATCAAACTTCCCTTAGGAAGGGGCAAATCCTCTGTCTGTCCATTGGCCTTCTCATGTGGGTCGTGACATGCTCAATGACAACCGTTATTACCCCCCAACTACGGCGTGGTGTTAGGTTGTATCAAAGCATATCCCTAACCATATAGAATGGCCAATGACCTCAAGTCAAGGGATCAATGCATCTCCTATCACTTGTGAGGATAACTCATGACACCAAGTCATTGCCTCACAGCGGGTCGTTCCAATATATCCCCCACTGATATACCCATATGTCTGTGTTAGCACCTCATGCCTAACCAGCCCATATACCAGTCTCACAAGTACAAATGCTATCCCATATCCACTTAGGTACATCGACTGGGGACAAACATTTGAGCACAGATCCAATCTGTCTCCAGGGACATTATCATTTAAGTACATAATCACAGATGTAAGAAAATATAGATAATGACAATGCCAGAGTGATATATATATATATATATATATATATATATATATATATATATATATATATATATATAAAATATCAACGTCAAGTAGTACAATAATGAACCAAAACTCGGTCCTAGGGCATATACACCAACACAAGCATGGGTTCTAATCCACATCTTTTATAATGGATTGGATTATAATACCAAGTTGATGGTGGATGCTACGGCTGGAGGAACAATCATGAGCAAGGGCGTGGAAGAGGCGACAGCTCTACTTGAGGATATGGCCATGAACCATAACCATCGGTCGAGTGAGCGAGGTACTACTTCCACGGGATTTGGTAAGTACTGATATCTTGATGACACCAAAATATGTAGTATATTTTGTATCATTTTCAATATCTTTTCATGCTAAATTGAAGATCTTTTACTTGTTTTCATGATAAATTCATTGAATATTGTAAAGTCTACTTCTATTTTGGTTTTTCATGGTTTTCAGGTAAAAAGGCACTATTTTAGACGTTTTCAAGCAAAATCAAATACATAGAAGGATTACCATCATCAAGAGGAGATCACCCAAGAAATTTCACGGAAAACGGAGTAAGTCAGCAAATTACGGCAGTGCCGTAATCCATTTTACGGTATCGTAATTCCAGACAGTACCGTAAAATCCGAGCCTTGCCGTATTTTGAGAAATTTCCGAACATAAAGATTTTTTGAATTTTATGGCACCTGCTGTAAGCAATATTACGGTACTGTATTTCGAAGAGATTCAGAACAGAAACTTCACCCAATTTTACGGCACTACCGTAAGAAACTACACGGGTCGTAATTTCCAGACGTTCGTGAACAGAGAGTTCAGCCGATTTTACGGCACTACCGTAAACCAGATTATGGTGCCGTAATTACCTAACAACATCGGAACAGAAGACTCGAGTGATTTTATGGCAGTGCCGTAAATAATTCCACTGCCGTAATTCCCGTTCTGAACGCGACGCCCAGGTCAACTTCAATGCCCAATTTTTGCGGAGAGGATTGCGGCAGAACACTAAATTGGATACCGTAAGAAGAAAAAAGGAGGCTTTTCACGAGTGGATTACGGAGAGACCAAAGGCCCCAAATTTCGTGCACTGTCGAGGGAGAAATCGCGATCTACGCCGCCGCCTAGGGTTTCTCCACCGCTCTCGATCCAGATGTTCTCCGGCCGTAATTTTCATACTGAAGCTTCGTCTGAAGGAGGAGACAATGTGCCAGAAGTTTCAGACTGAAAGGAGATAGATTGGAAGAGAAATCAAAGAACAAGGAGTCGCCGGCACTATTCATCGACGGTTCTTGCAAATTACGGCTACGAAATACTTCACAGCTGTGCTGTATTTTCTAAATTTCTCTTTTACTTCGATTTTTGATCCTCTGAAACCATGATCTATTGTAATTCCTTCATGATGATAGCTTAAACTACTTTTGGGACATGGGGCAGTAATTCACTTGATTTCCAATGACTAGATGACTATTTTTACTATTTCGTTGAGTTTAATATTACCATGATGATTTTGCTCATGTGATAATCGTACTTAGACTCTCTATAAGTTCATGTTACTAATTATGTTCTTAGAATTTTTGCTTGAGACCGAAAGGTAATTGCTTGAGAATTTGGAACCCTAGAATTGCATGTTAGGATCCCTTCTTTAGGTTAGATCTAATTTGATCTGTTCTAGTAGATTAATTGCCATAATTATAACATGAACCTATAGATCGAGTTTATTTGTCAAACGTGGAGATCTTGTGCGAAAGCAAGGATCGGAACGTTGGAGATCCATGAGTAAAACTAGTGTTGAGACTTGGATGCACGAAAGTGATCCTTGAATCTCCACTAGAGATTATCAACCTTGAATTCGGATGCACGAAAGTGATCCTTGAATTCATTGTTTGTTGATTTACTTATCTTCAGCGTTGGGAAGAATCTTGTGCGAAAGCGAGGATAAATCCCTGTGCGGTTGTTTGCACGAAAGTGAAACAACCCTTTTATTTAGTAAATTACATCTTCATCATGATAAATTTAAACTGACGAAATTCTTATTCATATCTAGCTCATAAAAGTTAAAGTGAACGAAACCCTAGTCCTAGCTTTTCTCTCCGATAATTCCGTTTTTAGCTTTCAATTTCTATTCTCACAACTTCGATTAGCCTAGATAGTAAGAAATCAGCTATTTAGTATCCGACAACGTAGGTCCCTGTGGATTCGATACTTTCTTTATTACTTTGAGTATCCGTGCACTTGAGGATCACGACAAGTTTTTGGCGCCGTTGCCGGGGACCTTAGTTTTTGTCGATATTAGAGACGTTGAGATTATTGCTAGACTAGGTTTCATTTATGTTTTATCTTTTTATTCTTTTCTGTTTACTTACATCATTTGATCAGTCTGCTCTAGTGTGCATAGGAAATTCATTTCTAATGGCTGATCAAAGATCACTGAGGGACTATGCAGCCCCTAATCCTCAAAAGATATAATTTTGCATTGCTAGACCTGCAATTGAGGCCTCCAACTTTGAAATTAACCCTGCCTTCTTATCTATGATCCAACAGGACCAGTTTGGAGGATCATCAATCGAAGATCCTCATTCACATTTATATATCTTTCTTGAATATTGTGATACCATAAAAATTCATGGAGTTTCTGATGACGCATTAAAACTGATATTATTCCCTTTTTCTCTCAGGGGTCAAGCACGATCTTGGTTGCATTCTCGTCGACCCAATACCTTCACAACATGGGAACAATTATCAAAAGCTTTTCTGATGAAATATTTTCCACCGAGCAAGACTATCCAATTGAGGAATAAAATCACAAACTTTCGACAGAAGAGCGGAGAATCACTCAGCGAGGCATGGGAGAGATTTAATGATCTGCAACGGAAGTGTCCTAACCATGGCTTCAAAAATGAGTTTCTAATTCAGACATTTTATTATGGCTTAGTTTATAATATCCGTCTAATTATTGATGCTGCCGCAGGGGGATCCTTGATGAGTAGAACATTTGACGATGCTTTCAAGTTGCTTGAGGAGATGTCCTTGAATCATAGCCAATGGGCTCCAAATGAAGGAATGTTATGTTGTCATCAACATGGTAAGAATGAGAATGAGGATCAGCAACCCTTGACTGAAGAGGTTAGTGAACCCATGCTAGAGAAACTTTCAGCTAGCCAAATTCAATAAATTCAAAACACAAAAAAATTTGAGGATCTTGAAGAAACTGTTAGTCACCTTGCTTCTCAATTAGAATCTTTAGTGGCGTACAATAAAGTTTTAGAAGAACAGATATCTAGATTAAGCTCTGGGGAACATTGCAATGCCATTTCACTAGAAGTGGGAGACAATTAGGAGAACTTAAGGAGAAAGAGTCTATTAATGATCATTATGAGGAATTAGAATTAGAGAAATCTTCTGAACATAAACAAACACTACCTAGTTTAACACCTCAAAAGGGAAGTAAACAAAAAGGGGATGTGCCATGTAAAGAAGATGATTCTAAGACTAATCTACCTCCACCCTATAGACCACCAGTACCTTTTCCTTAAAGGATTGTTCAAGAAAAGTTAGATAAGCAATTTGGAAAATTTCTTGATGTTTTGAAAAAGCTTTACATTAACATACCATTTACTGAAGCTTTATCTCTGTTAGAGTATGCCCTTAAGGCTAATGTTTGAGGCCTTTGGGATTGTAATAGTATCATGTAATAAACTGTTGTGTTTATAAAGGCATGGTTGTTATTCAGATTGTTACCTTGTCTGCTATAATAAGTGTACTTCTGAATAATGTCTCAAAGCTGTTCAGCTGGGCTGACATGCTCTTTGTCCTTAGTCGAGATATCTTGGTGAACATGAGACAGCCTTGATATGATTGAGACTAATATGTGTGCTAATCTTATAGGATGCTTCGAGCATGGAATAAGATGTAGACTCATGGGTACATTGGATGTACTGGACAGACCCTACTGGGATATTCCATTGCTTGTCACAATGTGAATGATCCTTATAAGCAGCAAGTGGCACATGTCCTTTGACTTGAGATCACTTGTGTTTCTAAATGATGATTGTCATTGTTTTGAGGTAGTTCAATATCATTTGAAACATAATGATTATAGACTATCTTGGATGGTGAGCTTGAATCAGGTTAGGGCACTAGTGATAGACATAGGATTGCCGTCTCCTTGTTCAAGGAGTGTGATGTTCTAAGGGGCCCCCCGATATGAGATGATTGAGGAAGTGTATGGCCATACCCAGATGACTATGTTCATCTGATCTAATCATGCTCATCGTATTGGAGTTACAAGCTTGACCCGCTTGTCCAATAAGAACATCCAGTGGCAAAGGACACATGTATGCCTAGTGAAGTTGATTCACACTTGTGCTGTGGTTTGGGTGTAGTCTTGGAAGACTCTTTCCTTTATATCGGGAGACAGTGATGTGTTGCTAGATACCCCTCACTGATTGTGATAACGAAAGTTATCGTTACCGACATTTAAAGGAAACCCTTAGGGTCGCACAATTTGATGATATGGCTTACTTAAGTCAGATCGTGTGGACTGAACTGTTTAGACTCAGTTTAAACGAGTTCAGACTCTGATTGTAAGTGAGATCTAGTCTGATCATGTTTGATTGATTAGGGCTTGAGATCGGTAAGCTTCGATCGAGAGTATGCATGCTAGATCGAAGAGATCAGGAGCATCAAGAGATGAACGGTTAGATCTTGAACCATTTGGTTCAAAGAGATCTAGACCATGGCTTGGGCTGGTTTAATAAACCGAATTGGGTTGAACCTAATTGACTTGAACCGGTTCACATGGGTGAACGTATGGTTCAAGGTGTAAAGGCTTGTTGGGCGGTTTTTCCTTCAAGTGAGCGCATGGCTTGAAAAACCTTCCATTTATGGAAGTGTAACGCCATGACTTGATTGGAGAAGGCTTAACGCAAATCGGTTTTACTGAATTGTCATCTTCGTTGGACGAAAGAGGATTCTTGGAGACGGTAGTTCTCGGCCAAGCGCATCTCAACACACGACAAGGACATTGGGATCTCTTGCTAGCACAAGGAAGATCCTAAAGGGTAGCCACCCCTCATCTTGTGTGTGAACTTGAAGAGGAGACCTACTTTGATCTCTTGCTTCCAAGCCGCCACCCTCTTCATGGCTTTGGTATGAGTTCTCATAACTTCAAGTTGATCATATAGTTATCATATTCGATCTTGTTTAGAAACCCTTTTCGCCATGCTTGTTAGAATCGCAAGTTTAGGGTTTCTCCCCCCTTTGAACTAGGGGTTCCTTCAATTGGTATCAGAGCTGGTTCTTGATATGATCTATATGATTGCTTCAAGTCCTTGTGATCCATACATGTTGCGCTTACTTTTACTTGATGTATGCTTTGTTTACATGTAGTTGCGCTTGTATCATGCTTACATGAAGTTGCGCTTGTATCATGCTTACATCTTTGTCGGTTCCCGTGATATCTGAGCCTCAGGTTGTTCAATAACCTGACCACTGGCTCATGCTCATCCAACTGTGCTTGACTACTTTGTCCTTCCTCTGGATTCTCATCCAGCTTTATTTCTCTCCCACTGGCCTCTTGCAGAAGAAATTCCTTCTCAAGAAAAATGGCCGTCCGAGCAACAAATACCTTGTTCTCTTTGGGATCGTAGAAATAATAACCCTTAGTTTCCTTAGGGTAACCGACAAAGATGCATTTCTCAGATCTGCTCTCTAGTTTCCCAGAGGCGAGCTTTTTGACATAAGCCTCGCAACCCCAGATCTTGATAAATGTCAAGCTCGGCTGTTTCCCATACCATAACTCATATGGCGTCTTTAAAACTGCCTTGGATGGCACTCGGTTTAGTACCTTTGCAGCTGTTTCCAGTGCAAATCCCCAAAAGGAGTAAGGTAGAGTAGTCTGACTCATCATAGAACGAACCATATCCAATAAGGTTCTGTTCCTCCTTTCGGACACACCATTCCATTGCGATGTTCCTAGCGGAGTGAGCTGTGTGATAATCCCACACTCCTTCAGATAGTCAGTAAACTCTCGACTTAGGTATTCTCCACCTCGATCTGAGCGAAGTGCCTTGATATTTCGGCCTAGCTGATTCTGTACTTCATTTTTGAACTCTTTGAACTTGTCAAAAGATTCACTCTTATGTCTCATTAGATAGACATACCCGTATCTACTGAAATCATCAGTAAAGGTAATGAAGTATAGATAGCCACCTCTGGCATGTTTACTAAATGGCCCGCACACATCACTGTGTATAAGGTCAAGTAAACCTGAAGCCCTTTGACCTTTGTGAAGAAAAGGAGCCTTCGTCATTTTACCCATTAAACAAGCTTTGCATGTATCAATCTCCTCATAGGAGAATGATCCCAGCAGTCCATGATCATGCAAGCGCTTAATGCGTTTCTTGTTAATATGGCCTAAACGACTATGCCATAGCAAGGTGCTGTCATCAGCATACTTGGCATTCTTATTATCAATATTTTGTACAGAACATTCCATGTCCAACATGAATAACCCATTGTTAATTGATCCAGTAGCATAAACAATATTATCATAAGAAATTACACACTTTGAAATATTGCATTCAAAGGAAAATCCTTTCCTGACAAGAGCAGGAATAGAGATAATATTTTTCGTAATGCTTGGTACAAAGTAACAATTGTCTAGTTCCAATACAAGTCCAGATGGTAATGAGATGTAATAAACTCCTACAGCAACAGCATCAACCCGTGCCCCGTTTCCAACTCGTAGGTCCACCTCATGCTGTCCCACCTGTCTTCTTCTCTTGAGTTCCTGTACATTTGAACAAATGTGAACTCCACATGCAGTGTCCAACACCCATGAAATAGAAGAAGAAGATATCATGACTTCAGTCACAAATATACCTGAGCCAGAAGGCATGCTTCCCTTCTTGTCTCCTTGGAGCGCTTTACAGTCCTTTTTCCAGTGACCAAGCTGGCCACAATGGAAACATCTGTATTCCTTCGACCGCTTAACCTTTTGTTTCAGAGCCTTGTTGTAGCTCTTGACAGGGGCTTTGCCCTTCTTCCCCTTCTTCTTGTTCCTTGAAGGAACCATTAAGACAGAGGTTGAAGGCTTTCCCTTTAGAGTCAACTCTGTAGTCAAGAGCATGTTCAGTAACTCTGCCGGGGTACAGTCGATCTTGTTCATATTGAAATTAATAATGAACGGATCGAAAGAGGCCGGGAGAGACTGAAGAATGATGTCTACAGCAAGCTCCTGATTGACGGTATGTCCCAGTTTCTCTAGAGCCTCTTTGTACCCAATCATCTTGAGTACGTGAGCTCCCACTGGACTCCCTTCAGCCAGTTTGCTCTGAAAGAAAAGCTTAGTCAAATTGTAGCGTTCAGTCCTAGCCTGTGCAGCATACAGCATCTTGAGGTTTGCTATAATCTGTATAGCAGATAGATCCTCATGCTGACGCTGCAGCTCTGGCGTCATAGACACAAGCATCAGGCAAGCGACATCAATGCTATCATTGACATGCTTTTCGTAGGCTTCCCGAACCGCCCTAGCGGCGTTCGCAGCGGGTTGAGGCGGTATAGCCGTCTCGAGGACATACAGCTTCCTCTCTGCCTTAAGAACAATCTTAAGGTGTCCATACCAGTCCGAGAAGTTTGGCCCAGCAAACTTCTCCCTTTCCAGTAGGGATCGCACATTGAAATTCGTGGTGTTCGTTGCTGCAGTAATCTACAACAATGCAAGAACAGCAAGGTCAGTATCAATGTTTAGAATCAATCCAGGACTTAAGAAAGATTCTTTTCTCACTATTTTATCTGACTGAAAAATCCAGTAAAACAGTCCGAAAGAGTAACACTCTTTTAGTGAGATGGGATCCAGATTTCATACTTGGTCTCCGCGTCCCTCTCAGGCGAGATAAGATGCACAGAGAGTACAAGCACTAATTACCTTTACTGATGATTTCAGTAGGTATGGTTATGTCTATCTAATGAGACATAAAAGTGAATCTTTTGACAAGTTCAAAGAGTTCAAAAATGAAGTACAAAATCAGCTAGGTCAGAATATCAAGGCACTTCGTTCAGATTGAGGTGGAGAATACCTAAGTCGAGAGTTTACTGACTATCTGAAGGAGTGTGGGATTATCTCACAGCTCACTCCACCAGGAACACCGCAATGGAATGGTGTGTCCGAGAGGAGGAACAGAACCTTACTGGATATGGTTCGTTCTATGATGAGTCAGGCTACTCTACCTTACTCCTTTTGGGGATTTGCACTGGAAACAGCTGCAAAGATACTAAACCGAGTGCCATCCAAGGCAGTTTCAAAGACTCCATATGAGTTATGGTATGGGAAACAGCCGAGCTTGACATTTATTAAGATCTGGGGTTGCGAGGCTTATGTCAAAAAGCTCGCCTCTGGGAAACTAGAGAGCAGATCTGAGAAATGCATCTTTGTCGGTTACCCTAAGGAAACTAAGGGTTATTATTTCTACGATCCCAAAGAGAACAAAGTATTTGTTGCTCGGATGGCTATTTTTCTTGAGAAGGAGTTTCTTCTGCAAGAAGCCAGTGGGAGAGAAATAAAACTGGATGAGAATCCAGAGGAAGGACAAAGTAGTC
Source organism: Costus lasius (assembly GCA_027563935.2). NCBI lineage: Eukaryota > Viridiplantae > Streptophyta > Magnoliopsida > Zingiberales > Costaceae > Costus > Costus lasius. The sequence goes on along the minus strand of CM050451.1, from coordinate 30,874,606 downwards.
AAGCACCGTTGGATGAGCCTGAGCCAGTAGATTAGGTTATTGAGCAACCTGAGGCTCAGATATCACGGGAACCGCGAAGATCGGGAAGGATCCATCGACAGCCTGAGCGCTATGACAGAGTCTACATCATTGATCATGATGAACCCCTAACTTATGCGGATGCGGTCAGTGGACCGGAATCAGCGAGATGGCTTGAAGCTATGCGCGCCGAGATGGACTCCATGTCAGATAACCAAGTCTGGGATTTGGTTGATCCGCCTCCGGGAGTAATCCCTATAGGCTGTAAATGGATCTTCAAGAAGAAGATTGACATGGATGGTAACGTGGTTACCTATAAAGGCAGGCTAGTTGCGAAAGGTTTCAAACAAATCTACGGGATAGATTATGATGAAACTTTCTCTCCTGTAGCCATGTTCAAGTCAATTCGGATTATTCTTGCGATAGCAGCATATTACGATTATGAGATCTGGCAGATGGATGTGAAGACCGCTTTCCTTAATGGAAAACTGGATGAGGATGTGTATATGACACAACCTGAAGGTTTCACTAATCCATCAGATCGTCATAAAATATGCAAGTTAAAGAAGTCCATTTATGGACTTAAGCAAGCATCTAGAAGCTGGAATATTCGTTTTGATGAATCAATATGTGAATTTGGTTTCATCAAGAATGAAGATGACCCGTGCGTATATAAGAGGTTTAGTGGGAGCATGATTACTTTCCTAGTCCTCTACGTCGATGATATCTTAATCATTGGAAACGATATTCCTGAACTGCATGCTGTTAAAGCATGGTTAAGAAAATGTTTCCAGATGAAAGATTTAGGAGAAGCAGCCTATGTATTAGGTGTGAAGATCTACAGAGATAGATCTAAGAGGCTTCTCGGGCTGTGCCAGAGTACTTACATCGATAAAGTCCTGGAGAGATTCCATTTAGAAAATTCTAAAAGAGGATATCTTCCAGTCAGACATGGTTTGAATCTTTCAAAGAGTCAGTGTCCACAAACATAGACTGAGAAAGATGAAATGGACAATACGCCTTATGCTTCGGCTATTGGGTCCATTATGTATGCGATGTTATGTACTCGCCCAGACGTCGCTTACGGGTTAAGCATGACCAGTCGATTCCAAGGTAATCCAGGTCAGGCGCACTGGATTGCAGTCAAGAACATTTTGAAATATCTGCGGAGGACCAAAGATATGTTCTTGGTGTATGCTGGTCAGGAAGAACTCAGTATTGAAGGATATACTGACGCTTCGTTCCAATCTGACCAGGATGATTTCCGATCGCAATCAGGCTATGTTTTTAGCTTGAATGGTGGAGCAGTGGTATGGAAAAGTTTCAAACAGTCTATCGTTGCTGATTCCACAACAGAAGCCGAGTATGTTGCAGCCTCGGAAGCATCCAAGGAGGCAGTGTGGATTCGTAAGTTCGTTCAAGAACTTGGTGTTGTTCCTTCGAGTGCAGATCCTTTGGTTATCTTCTGCGATAACACTAGAGCAATCGCACAAGCAAAGGAACCACGGTCGCACCAGAAGTCCAAGCACATACAGAGAAGGTTTCACTTGATCCGGGAGATCATTGATCGTGGTGAGATCAAAATCTGCAAGGTTCATACAGATGACAATCTGGCTGACCCGCTTACCAAGCCTCTGGCGCAGCAGAAGCATGAGAAGCACTGTAATAACATGGGTTTGAGATTTCTCAACCATTAGATTAAGTGCAAGTGGGAGATTGTTGGGGTATGCCCTTAAGGCTAATGTTTGAGGCCTTGGGATTCTTTCAGTATCATGTATAAACTCTTATGTTTATAAAGGCAATGGTTGTTATTCAGTTTGTTAAATTGTCTGCTGCAATAAGTGTGCTTCTGAATAATGTCTCAATGCTGTTCAGCTTGGCTGACATGCTGTCATGTCCTTAGTCGAGATATCTTGGTGAACTTGAGATAGCCTTGATATGATTGAGACTAATATGTGTTCTAATCTTATAGGATGCTTCGAGCATGGAATAAGATGTAGACTCATGGGTACATTGGATGTACTGGACAGACCCTACTAGGATATTCAATTGCTTGTCACAATGTGAATAATCCTTGTATGCAACAAGTGGCATATGTCCTCTGACTTGAGATCACTTGTGTTTCTAAATGATGATTGTCATTGTTTTGAGGAAGTTCGATATCATTTGAAACATAATGGTTATAGACTATCTTGGATAATGATCATGAGTCAGGTTAGGACACTAGTGATAGATATAGGATTGCCGTCTCCTTGTTTGGAGTGTGATGTTCTAAAGGGGCCCCCCTGGATGAGGTGATTGAGAAAGTGTATGGCCATACCCAGGTGACTATGTTCATCTGATCTAATCATGCTCATCATATTGGAGCTACAGGCTTGACACGCTTGTCCAATAAGAACATCCAGTGGCAAAGGAAACATGTATGCCTAGTGAAGTGGATTCACACTTGTGCTGTGGTTTGGGTGTAGTCTTGGAAGACTCTTTCCTTTATATCGGGAGACAGTGATGTGTTCCTAGATACCCCTCACTGATCGTGATAACGTGAGTTATCGTTACCGACATTTGAAGGAAACCCTTAGGGTCGCACAATTTGATGATATGGCTTACTTAAGTCACATCGTGTGGACTGAATTGTTTTGGTTCAGTTTAAAGGGATTTAAACTCTGATTGTAAGTGAGATCTGGTCTGATCATGTTTGATTGATTAGGGCTTGAGATCGGTAAGCTTCGATCGAGAGAGTTGATGCTAGATCGGTGAGATCAGGAGCATCAGGAGATGAACGGTTAGATCTGGAGCCTTAGGGTTTAATAGTGATCTAGACCAAATGCTTGGGTTGATTGATCTTTGAACCAAATTGAAATGCATTCAATTTGCTTGAACCGGTTCACATGAGTGAATGCATGGTTCAATGCATGAAGGCGTTTTCTTTGGTCGGTTATGAGATCATGGGTGCATGACTTCTATTTTTGGAAAGTCATGAAGGCAACTTCGCAAAACGCCTCAACGCCAAAAACGAAAAAGCGTTCGCTTCTTCCTTTGGACGCTCACACTCTCGTGGGTTGAAGGTGTTGGCGACAAGGAGGTCTCGGCTAAGCAACCAAGTCATCTCATCCCTTCCATTCGACAAGCACCCTTGGAGAACCTTGCTAGCACAAGGAACACAAGGAGTAGTCATCATCCTCTTGTGTGCGTCACCTTTGGAGGAGAGCCCTTTCGCCATCTTCTTCCAAGACGCCATTTGAATCAATGGCTATGGTATGTTTTCATTTGATCCATACAAGATAGTTAAGTTGATCATATATCATACATGCGATTGTTGAAACCCTAGTTTCCGCTATGCCAAAAATCTTGATGCGCATAATAGGGTTTATTTCGCCCCCCTCATGAAAGGGGTTCCTACACCCATCATCCAACCCCCAGATTGGGATTTGCCCTTTGAACTCATGTGCAACGCCAGTGATTATGCAGTTGGAGCAGTCCTGGGATAGAGAAAAGATAAGAAACCTCATGTTATTCACTATGCCAGCAAGACTTTGGATGAGACACAGAAAAAATACACCACCACTGAGAAAGAACTATTGGCCATAGTATTTGCTTTTGATAAATTTAGGTCATACTTAATTAACTCCAAAGTGGTACAGTACACTGACCATGCAGCTGTGAAATACTTAATGCAGAAAAAAGACAGCAAACCACGATTACTCAGATGGATTTTACTTCTACAAGAATTTGATTTGGAGATTAAAGACAAAAAGGGATCAGGAAACCTTGTTGCAGATCATCTCTCAAAAATAATGGTAGACACTGAAAAGAATAATGAGATCAATGATTCTTTCCCTGAAGAACGGCTTTTGACCATTGAACAGATCAGAGCTCCCTGGTATGCTGATATAGTAAATTACCTTGTTGCTGATGTTTTTCCTCCTGATTTGAACTACCAAAAAAGGAAGAAGTTCTTAGCTGAGGTGAAACACTATTTTTGGGATGAGCCATATGTGTTTTGAAGATGTACAGACGGTATTTTTAGAAGATGTGTACCTGAAGAAGAAGTCACAGATATTTTGTGCCAATGTCATGGATCCTCTTATGGTGGTCATGCCGGTACTGAAAAGACTGCTTATAAAGTGTTACAATCAGGATTTTATTGGCCTACCATTTTCAAAGATGCTAGAAACTTTGTGTTATCTTGTGATAGATGTCAAAGAACGGGGAACATTAGTAGAAAACATGAGATGCCACTGTCTAACATTCTTGAAGTTGAAATATTTGATCTTTGGGGGATAGACTTTATGGGACCTTTCCCATCTTCAGGAGGTAACAAGTACATTATGGTAGCAGTTGACTATGTTTCAAAATGGGTTGAAGATCTTGCTTCACCAACCAATGATTCAATAGTTATTGCTAAATTTTTCAAAAAGATCATATTTCCATGTTATGGGGCCCCGCGAGAAGTAATCAGTGATGGAGGATCACATTTCATAGAACACAAATTTTCAGCCTTACTCAAAAAATATGGAGTGAATCATAGAGTGGCAACACCTTACCATCCTCAAACAAGTGGACAAGTGGAAATATCAAACAGAAAAATCAAGGGAATTTTAGAAAAGACCGTGTCAAGCACTAGGAAAGATTGGGCATTCAAACTTGATGATGCTTTGTGGGCATACCGAACTGCTTTCAAAACACCAATAGGTATGTCTCCGTTTCAATTGATTTATGGAAAATCATGTCACCTGCTAGTGGAACTTGAACACAAAGCATACTGGGCAATCAAGATGCTGAATTTCGATTTAAAGAGTGCGGGGGAAAAACGAAAATTACAATTGAATGAGCTAGATGAGATTAGATTCTCTGCATATGAGAATGCAAAAATTTACAAGGAGAGGACAAAAAGATGGCCCGATCGACATATTTTCAGGAGAGATATCCAACCAGGTGACTTTGTTCTTTTATTCAATTCTAGATTGAGACTTTTTCCTGGAAAACTTAAGTCTCGATGGTCTGGTCCTTTTCAGGTAAAGAAAGCTTTTCCTTACGGAGCCGTGGATGTATGGAGTGAAGAAATAGGAGAATTCAAGGTTAATGGTCAGAGACTTAAGCACTATTATCAAGAAGTGCTAATTGAAGAAAAAGAGAGTTTTTTTTAGATGAACCACGATCAGGTCTGAGTGTTAAAGGGTCAAGCTAAAGACTTTTAAATTAGCGCTTCTTGGGAGGCAACCCAAGCTTTCTAACTTTAGTTCACTTCCTTTTACTTACTTTTATCTTAGTTTTATCTTAGAATTAATTTTTATTTCTGAAAAAGAAGCACGGAGAGGAGAAGAAAAAGAAAACTCGGCACAAAAAGTTGATAAAATTTTGTAAGTATCCTCTCCCGTTCACCTTTTGGGTTTCATCATTGACTCATGTTTTTGTGTCTACCACCACTACTCCATCTACATGATAATCTTTTGATTTAGATGATTGATTTGTGGCCTTGATCTACCTTTGGGATTATTGTATATGGCTTGATTGATGTTTGATGTTGATGAGTGAATCCAAAATTGAGACTAGAATAAGGCCTATCATGTCAAATTTATTTCTCTTATACATATCTACTTTTGAAATTCTTCATTGGTTGAGGAGTAAGATTTTAGGGATATATGTTGTTTGAAAATTTGATTTAAAAGTGAAACTACTTCTTGAATAAAATCAGCATATGAGTATGAATACTTGAATTGATATTGATTGACTAGTCTAATTGAGGTTTTGTTTATTTTACTATTTGTTGGGAAAAAGAATCCAAAATCCACAAAAATAGTGAGAGACTCCCCTACTTGGCACTGTGTAAAATTGACAGTGGTACCGAATGACATGGGTTGAAGTCTAAAAAGAAATGGGGGAGATCTATTCACATTAACTCCGCTGTCTTTGGTAAAGATTCCCAATACTAAAAAGACATGAGTTCTATTACACTGACTATGTGGTCAGCGTACTCCGATTTTGTCACCAGAAAAAAGGTGGTAATCGAATTAGAGAATGTGATTGATGCAAAAAGAAACAAAAAGTATGTATCTATGTAGGTACATACCATCCAAAAACAAAAAGAAAAAGAAAAATATGAGTGGAAAAAGATTTTGGATATCCTATTCCTACAAGCAAAAGTATGATTAACCTAAACTGAAAATTGGATAAAGTCTTGAGATTGAAATTCTTTCTTTTATGCAAGTTGCGAAGTTTTATTTGACTAAGTTGTGAATCTTGAGAATTAGATTCAGAAGGCAATATATCTGTTTTAAAATTTTATGATGCAATTAATGAAGAATTTTCATTAGTGATTGTATGTTAGAAATTTATTTTCCATGAGAAAGTCTATGCCTATGATCAATTTTTGCATTTTCTTGGTTTTTGCTTGAGGACAAGCAAAGTTTGAGCCTTATGTATTTTGATGACACCAAAATATGTAGTATATTTTGTATCATTTTTGATATCTTTTCATGCTAAATTGAAGATCTTTTACTTGTTTTCATGATAAATTCATTGAATATTGCAAAGTCTATTTCTATTTTGGTTTTTCATTGTTTTCAAGTAAAAAGGCACTATTTTAGGAATTTTCAAGCAAAATCAAATACATAGAAGGATTATCATCATCAAGAGGAGATCGCCCAAGAAATTTCATGCAAAACGGAGCAAGTCAGCAAATTACGGCAGTGCCGTAATCCATTTTACAGTACCGTAATTCCAGGCAGTACCGTAAAATCCGAGCCTTGCCGTATTTTGAGAAATTTCAGAACAGAAAGATTTTTGGATTTTACGGCACCTGCCGTAAGCAATATTACAATGCCGTATTTCGGAGAGATTCAGAACAGAAACTTCACCCGATTTTACGGCACTACCGTAAGAAACTACACGGGCCGTAATTTTCAGACGTTCACGAACAGAGAGTTCAACCGATTTACGGCACTACCGTAAACCAGATTACGGTGCCGTAATTACCCGACAACATTGGAACAAAAGACTCGAGCGATTTTACGGCAGTGCCGTAAATAATTCCACTGCCGTAATTCCTGTTCTGAACGCGACGCCCAGGTCAACTTCAACGCCCGATTTTTGCGAAGAGGATTGCAGCAGAACACTAAATTGGATACCGTAAGAAGCAAAAAGGAGGCTTTTCACGAGTGGATTACGGAGAGACCAAAGGCCGCAAATTTCGTGCACTGTCGAGGGAGAAATCGCGATCAACGCCGCCGCCTAGGGTTTCGCCACCGCTCTCGATCCAGACGTTCTCCGGCCGTAGTTTTCATACTGAAGCTTCGTCTGAAGGAGGAGACAACATGCCAAAAGTTTCAGACCGAAAGGATATCGATTGGAAGAGAAATCGAAGAACAAGGGGTCGCCGGCACTGTTCATCAACGGTGTTGGAGTATGCCCTTAAGGCCAATGTTTGAGGCCTTGGGTTATTATCAGTATCATGTATAAACTATGTTTATAAAGGCAATGGTTGTTATTCAGGTTGTTGCATTATCTGCTGCTATATGTATACTTCTGAATAATGTCTCAATGGTGTTCAGCTTCGCTGACATGCAGTATAGTCCTTAGTCGAGATATCTTGGTAAACATGAGACAGCCTTGATATGATTGAGACTAATATGTGTTCTAATCTTATAGGATGCTTCAAGCATGGAATAAGATGTAGACTCATAGGTGCATTGGATGTACTGGACAGACCCTACTAAGGATGTTCGATTGTTTGTCGCAATGTGAATAATCCTTATATGCAAACAAGTGGCATATTTCCTTTGACTTGAGATCACTTGTGTTTCTAAATGATGATTGACATTGTCTTGAGGTAGTTCAATATCATTTGAAATATAATGGTTATAGATTATCTTGGATAATGGGCATTAGTGATAGATATAGGATTGCCTCTCCTAGTTGGAGTGTGATGTTCTAAAGGGGCCCCCTGTATGAGATGGTTGAGAAAGTGTATGGCCATACCCAGATGACTATGTTCATTTGATCTAACCACTCTCATCATGTTGGAGTTACAGGCTTGACACGCTTGTCCAACGAGAACATCCAGTGGCAAAGGAAACACATATGTCAAGTGAATTGGATTCACACTTGTGCTATGGTTTGGGTGTAGTCTTGGAAGACTCTTTCCTTTATATCGGGAGACAGTGATGTGTTGCTAGATACCCCTCTCTGATCGTGATAACTTAAGTTATCGTTACAGACATTTAAAGGAAACCCTTAGGGTCGCACAATTTGATGATATGGCTTTCTTATGTCAGATCGTGTGGACTGAATTGTTTAGGTTCAGTTTAAAGGAGTTTAAACTCTGATTGTAAGTGAGATCTAGTCTGATCATGTTTGATTGATTAGGGCTTGAGGTCGGTAAGCTTCGATCGAGAGAATTGATGCTAGATCGATGAGATCAAGAGCATCAAGAGATGTGTGGTTAGATCTTGAGCCTTTCGATTTAATAAGGTCTAGACCAAGGCTTGGTTTGATTTGGTCTTTGAACCAAATTCTATAGAACCGGTTCATTATATGAACTCATGGTTCAAAGGGAGAAGAAGAGGCGATCGGTTCACTTGGAGTGAACGCATCATGCGTTGAGGGCTTGCTATTTTTGGAAGTTGAATTTTTTCCAAAATAGAAGCACGCCTCCACGTTCGAGGGTAACGCTTCTCTCGTCGCCCATCTTCTACTCTCGAGACTCCTCTCATTTTGAGGAAGAGAGACTTCACGCCAAGAGAGCATCTCATTCTCCTCACACGGCTAGGACACCTTGGAGAGCTTTGCTAGCACAAGGAACGCCAAGAAGGAAGCCATCACCATCTTGTGTGCGTTCACTTTGGAGGAGAGCCACATCGCCCTCTTATTTCCAAGTCGCCATCCAAACAATGGCTATGGTAAAATCTTTGTGTTGATCTATGAAGGCTTTAAGTTAATCATATGTTCATGCCACATGCGATCATGTTGAAATCCTTATTTCCGCCCATACAAAATTCTGGAAGTGCATGCGTTTAGGGTTTCACCCCTTTCAATTGGTATCAGAGGTGCGTTATGGCATGATCTTATATGATTGCTTTTTGTGTGATCCATGTATGCGTTGAATAGATCTAAACCTAAACATCATGCGAAACTACATGCTAGTCTTTAGATGTATGTTTTTGCTGTTGGCGCATGTTGAAGATTTTTGTCAAAACTTAATATCATGCGCGACTCCACTTAGATCTAAAAGCGCCTACTTGAGATACTTAGACGGGTTACTAGGGTTGAAGTCATCAGTCTAGTCTAGACCCAACAGTCTGATCAGACCATCTGACAGCCTAGATGGGTCGACCAGATAGCACCTATGCGCAAGCATTAGGTGGCTATAGGTCGACTGCAGAAAGGCGTGTAGCGATGTCTGATTGAGGCGACCAGTGAACGATCATGATTAAGGCCCGGGGTCACACCCGCTTGCCAGAAATCATGTGGGACGTTCAGCCCTTAAAGCATGCATTGTTGACCATGAGGTCGACGCAAGTCAGTTATGACTTGGTGCATGCAAGGGCAGTGGGTCTGACTTGGTCTGATGAGTGGATCCCTATTAATGGACCGTTGTAAGGTAGTAGGGCACATAAGGAAATAAAATTGATGCCATGGGGTTTTTTCAAAATTTTATTTTCCTGTTTGGATCACATGTTGTTTGTTTAACCTGATTGGATGTCTATTTCATCTTATGTGGGCTGCCCTATTTGTATGCTGTGCTGGGGCCTGCGTGCCTGGATTAATTAATTATAAATTTTTTCTTGTGATCTGCGAATCACACTTTAATTTATAATAATGTACAATTGACCTGCGTGTCAATTCATGTCTAGATAGATTAAAATGTAACTTAATCATACATGAGCACAGAGCACACATGGCAGAGGCGCTTGCAGCAAGTGGCTTCACCAGGTGGGAGGTCTAGAGTTTGACTCTAGAACAGGCGCAACCAATCTGGTGGGCGCATTTGGACTGCAGAGGGCGCTTGGGCCCGGGCTGGGCCAGATGAAATGCAAAAGACCCATGAAGAGCTCAAGTGAAGACTTGTGTAAAACTAGGGTTTTTATTTAGGCTTAATGGGCGTTTACCACATAAGATCATTGTGCTTTCTATTTACTGTTTAAGTAATATTAGCACCTGCATGATTTATCATTCTGCTATCACCATAGGATATGCATGGTAGTAAGAAGATAAAAGGACCGTTAAAATCCAACGTTAAATATCAAGCACGAAAGCCTTCTGACGCGAAACCTCACTGTTCTGACTATCGTTGGGGCCGTGTTGTACCCACTCAGTGGGCACGCCCAGCTATCTTCAGATGGTGTGTGATTACACCTACGTGTTACAGAGAAGGGATTTATCGCTTCTCGTTGCTCAGCATAGCACGTGGTGGTCCAGGGAGTAGGTCGGGTCTGCTTGACCATGTAGGCTACATATTGAGCATATGTTAGCTATATGGAGGCAGCCATCTGTGGAATTAGAAATTGTGTTGTACCAACTCAGTTGGTACAGTCTTCTGGATTGCCTAGATGAAGGGGAATCGCACGGGTTGGCGATTGGCATGGATAGCCTACCAGTGATTAGTGCTTGAACTCTCTGTGCATCTTATCTCGCCTGAGCGGGACGCGGAGACCAAGTATGAAATCTGGATCCCATCTCACTAAAAGAGTTTTACTCTTTCGGACTGTTTTATTGGATTTTTCAGTCAGATAAAATAGTGAGAAAGGAATCATTCTTAAGTCCTGGATTGATTCTAACATCGATACTGACCTTGTTGTTCTTGCTTTGTTGTAGATTCCTGTAGCAACGAACACCACAGGGTTCAATGTGCGATCCTTACTGGAAAGGGAGAAGTTTGCTGGGCCAAACTTCTCAGACTGGTACGGACACCTTAAGATTGTTCTTAAGGCTGAGAGGAAGCTGTATGTCCTTGAGACGGCAATACCGCCTCAACCCGCTGCGAACGCCGCAAGGGCGGTTCGGGATGCTTATGAGAAGCATGTCAATGATAGCATTGATGTCGCTTGCCTTATGCTTGCGTCTATGACGCTAGAGCTACAGCGTCAGCATGAGGATTTATCTGCTATTGAAATTATAGCAAATCTCAAGATGCTGTATGCTGCACAGGCAAGGACAGAACGCTATAACTTGACAAAACTTTTCTTTCAGAGCAAACTGACTGAAGGAAGTCCAGTGGGAGCTCACGTACTCAAGATGATTGGGTACAAAGAGGCTCTAGAGAAACTGGGACACACCGTCAATCAGGAGCTTGTTGTAGACATCATCTTGCAGTCTCTCCCGGCCTCTTTCGATCCGTTCATCATTAATTTTAATATGAACAAGATCGACTGTACACCGGCAGAGTTACTGAACATGCTCTGTACTACAGAGCAGACTCTTGAGAAGGGAAAGCCTTCATCCTCTGTCTTGATGGTTCCTTCAAGGAACAAGAAGAAGGGGAAGAAGGGCAAAGCCCCTATCATGAGCTATAACAAGGCTCTGAAACAAAAGGTGAAGCGGTCGAAGGACAACAGATGCTTCCATTGTGGCCAGTTGGGTCACTGGAAGAAGGACTGTAAAGCGCTCCAAGGAGACAAGAAGGGAAGCAAGGCTTTCACTTCTGGCTCAGGTATTTTCGTGACTGAAGTCATGGTGTCTTCTTCTATTTCATGGGTGTTGGACACTGCATGTGGAGTTCACATTTGTTCAAATGTACAGGAACTCAAGAGAAGAAGACAGGTGGGACAGCATGAGGTGGATCTACGAGTTGGAAACGGGGCACGGGTTGCTGCTGTTGCTGTAGGACAATATAACATCTCTTTACCATCTGGTTTTGTATTAGAATTGGACAATTGTTATTTTGTACCGAGCATAACTAAGAATATTATCTCAATTCCTGCTCTTGTCAGGAAAGGGTTTTCCTTTGAATGCAAAACTTTAAAGTGTTGTATTTCATTTGATAATATTGTTTATGCTACTGGGTCGATTAACAATGGGTTATACATGTTGGACATGGAATGTTCTGTACAACAAATTGATAATAAGAAGGCCAAGTATGCTGATGACAGCACCTTGCTATGGCATAGTCGTTTAGGCCATATTAACAAGAAGCGCATTAAGCGGTTGCATGACCATGGACTGCTGGGATCATTCTCCTATGAGGAGCTTGATACATGCAAAGCTTGTTTAATGGGCAAAATGACGAAGACTCCTTTTTCTAACAAAGGTCAAAGGGCTTCAGGTTTACTTGACCTCATTCACAGTGATGTATGTGGGCCATTTAGTAAACATGCCAGAGGTGGCTATTCATACTTCATTACCTTTACTGATGATTTCAGTAGATATGGTTATGTCTATCTAATGAGACATAAGAGTGAATCTTTTGACAAGTTCAAAGAGTTCAAAAATGAAGTACAGAATCAGCTAGGCCGGAATATCAAGGCACTTCGATCCAATCGAGGTGGAGAATACTTGAGTCGAGAGTTTACTGACTATCTGAAGGAGTGTGGGATTATCTCACAGCTCACTCCGCCAGGAACACCGCAATGGAATGGTGTGTCCGAGAGGAGAAATAGAACCTTATTGGATATGGTTCGTTCAATGATGAGTCAGGCTACTCTACCTTACTCCTTTTGGGGATTTGCACTGGAAACAGCTGCAAAGGTACTAAACCGAGTGCCATCCAAGGCCGTTTCAAAGACTCCATATGAGTTATGGTATGGGAAACAGCCGAGCTTGACATTTATTAAAATCTGGGGTTGCGAGGCTTATGTCAAAAAGCTCACCTCTGGGAAACTAGAGAGCAGATCTTATAAATGTATATTTGTCGGTTACCCTAAAGAAACTAAGGGTTATTATTTCTACGATCCCAAAGAGAACAAAGTATTTGTTGCTCGTACGACTATTTTTCTTGAGAAGGAATTTCTTCTGCAAGAAGCCAGTGGAAGAGAAATAAAACTGGATGAAAGTCCAGAAGAGGGACAAAGTAGTCAAGCTCAGTTGGATGAGCCTGAGCAAATAGAACAGGTTGATGTTCAACCTGAGGCTCAGATATCACGGGAACCGCGAAGATCGGGAAGGATCCGTCGACAGCCTGAGCGCTATGACGGAGTCTACATCATTGATGATGAACCCCTTACTTATGCGGATGCGGTCAGTGGACCGGAATCAGCAAGATGGCTTGAAGCTATGCGAGCCGAGATGGACTCCATGTCAGATAACCAAGTCTGGGATTTGGTTGATCCGCCTCCGGGAGTAATCCCTATAGGCTGTAAGTGGATCTTCAAGAAGAAGATTGACATGGATGGTAACGTAGTTACCTATAAGGGCAGGCTAGTTGCGAAAGGTTTCAAACAAATCTACGGAATAGATTATGATGAAACTTTCTCTCCTGTAGCTATGTTCAAGTCTATTCGGATTATTCTCGCCATAGCTGCATATTATGATTATGAGATCTGGCAAATGGATGTGAAGACCGCTTTCCTTAATGGAAAACTAGAAGAGGATGTGTATATGACACAACCTGAAGGTTTCATCAATCCATCAGATCGTCTTAAAATATGCAAATTAAAGAAGTCCATTTATGGACTAAAACAAGCATCTAGAAGCTGGAATATTCGTTTTGATGAATCAGTTTGTGAATTTGGTTTCATCAAAAATGAAGATGACCCGTGTGTATATAAGAGGTTTAGTGGGAGCGTGATTATTTTCCTAGTCCTCTACGTCGATGATATCTTGATCATTGGAAACGATATTCCTGAACTGCATGCGGTCAAAGCATGGTTAAGAAAATGTTTCCAGATGAAAGATTTAGGAGAAGCAGCCTATGTATTAGGTGTGCAGATCTATAGAGATAGATCTAATAGGCTTCTCGGGCTGTGCCACATCGATAAAGTCCTGGAGAGATTCCATTTAGAAAATTCTAAAAGAGGATATCTTCCAGTCAGACATGGTCTGAATCTTTCTAAGAGCCAGTGTCCTCAAACACAATCTGAGAAAGATGAAATGGACAATACGCCTTATGCTTCGGCTATTGGATCCATCATGTATGCGATGTTGTGTACTCGTCCAGACGTCGCTTACGGGTTAAGCGTCACCAGTCGATTCCAAAGTAATCCAGGTAAGGCACACTGGATTGCGGTCAAGAACATTTTGAAATATCTTCGGAGGACCAAAGATATGTTCATGATTTATGGAGGTCAGGAAGAACTCAGTATTGAAGGATATACTGACGCTTCGTTCCAATCTGACCAGGATGATTTCCGATCGCAATCAGGCTATGTTTTTAGCTTGAATGGAGGAGCAGTGGTGTGGAAAAGTTTCAAACAATCAATTGTTGCTGATTCCACAACAGAAGCCGAGTATGTTGCAGCCTCAGAAGCATCAAAGGAGGCAGTGTGGATTCGTAAGTTCGTTCAAGAACTTGGTGTTGTTCCTTCGAGTGCTGATCCATTGGTTATCTTCTGTGATAACATTGGAGCAATAGCACAAGCAAAGGAACCACGGTCACACCAGAAGTCCAAGCACATACAGAGAAGGTTTCATTTGATCCGTGAGATCATAGATCGAGGAGAGATCAAGATCTGCAAGGTTCATACAGATGACAATCTAGCTGACCCGCTTACAAAGCCTCTGGCGCAGCAGAAGCATGAGAAGCACTGTAATAATATGGGTTTGAGATTTCTCAACCATTAGATTAAGTGCAAGTGGGAGATTGTTGGAGTATGCCCTTAAGGCTAATGTTTGAGGCCTTGGGTTATTATCAGTATCATGTATAAACTATGTTTATAAAGGCAATGGTTGTTATTCAGGTTGTTGCATTATCTGCTGCTATATGTATACTTCTGAATAATGTCTCAATGGTGTTCAGCTTCGCTGACATGCAGTATAGTCCTTAGTCGAGATATCTTGGTAAACATGAGACAGCCTTGATATGATTGAGACTAATATGTGTTCTAATCTTATAGGATGCTTCGAGCATGGAATAAGATGTAGACTCATAGGTGCATTGGATGTACCGGATAGACCCTACTAAGGATGTTCGATTGTTTGTCGCAATGTGAATAATCCTTATATGCAAACAAGTGGCATATTTCCTTTGACTTGAGATCACTTGTGTTTCTAAATGATGATTGGCATTGTCTTGAGGTAGTTCAATATCATTTGAAATATAATGGTTATAGATTATCTTGGATAATGGGCATGAGTCATGTTAGGGCATTAGTGATAGATATAGGATTGCCTCTCCTAGTTGGAGTGTGATGTTCTAAAGGGGCCCCCTGTATGAGATGGTTGAGAAAGTGTATGGCCATACCCAGATGACTGTAGGGTCCCCTTCAAGGGGGAGCGCAAACCTGATGCAATCCCTTTCAAGAGGGGGGGCGAAAACACTAAGGGGGTGGCGCATAAAATTGCAAGCGGAAGCATGTGTTTTCAACGATCTTAGCATGAGCATATGATCAACTTGAATGAGTTTAGATCTATACCATAGCCATAGAGTTGGAGGTCGGCTTGGAAGAAGAGATCAAGAGAGGTCTCCTCCACAAGGCGCGCACACAAGAAGAAGTTGGCTTGCTCCTTGTCGTCCTTTGTGCTAGCAAAGGGCTTGAAGAATCCAAATCGCTTGAAGGAGAATCCTTGGATGTCTTCTTGGTTTGGCTTGCCGAATGCCTCTTTCCAACTCTCGGCGATCATGCACACTCAAGAGCACACATTCGCCCAAGAGAGAAGCCATCACGCAAAGGCGTTTCTTGGCTTAAGCGTTTAGGCGTTGAGACTTCCATATATGGTAAGTCTTCACTCCACACGTTCACACTTAGTGAACTAATCAAAACGCTTAATTAATTTGAACCATGCGTTCACATCCTTGAACCGGTTCAATTGACTTTGGTTCAACAACCAAATCAAACCAAGACCAAACCAAGACATGCCATGGTCTAAATCTAGTATGAACCATGAAGGTTCAAGATCTAACCATACATATCTAGATGCACTTGATCTCACTGATCTAGCATCAATACTCTCGATCGAAGCTTACCGATCTTAAGCTCTAATCAATCAAACATGATCAGACCAGATCTCACTTACAATCAGAGTCTACTCTCCTTTAACTGAACCAAAACAATTCAGTCCACACGATCTGACATGAGAAAGCCATATCATCAATTTGTGCGACCCTGAGGGTTTCCTTTAAATGTCGGTAACGATAACTTACGTTATCACGATCAGTGAGGGGTATCTAGCAACACATCACTGTCTCCCGATATAAAGGAAATAGTCTTCCAAGACTACACCCAAACCATGGCACAAGTGTGAATCAAACTCACAAGGCATGCATGTTTCCTTTGCCACTGGATGTTCTTATTGGACAAGCATGTCAAGCCTGTAACTCCAATACGATGAGCATGATTAGATCAGATGAACATAGTCATCTGGGTATGGCCATACACTTTCTCAATCATCTCATATAAGGGGGGCCCCTTTAGAACATCACACTCCTTAAACAAGGAGACGGCAATCCTTTATCTATCACTAGTGCCCTAACATGACTCAAGCTCACCATCCAAGATAGTCTATAATCATTATGTTTCAAATGATATTGAACTACCTCAAAACAATGACAATCATCATTTAGAAACACAAGTGATCTCAAGTCAAAGGAAATGTGCCACTTGCTGCTATCAAGGATTATTCACATTGTGACAAACAATTGAATATCCTAAAAGGGTCTGTCCAGTACATCCAATGTACCCATGAGTCTACATCTTATTCCATGCTCAAAGCATCCTATAAGATTAGAACACATATTAGTCTTAACCATATCAAGGCTGTCTCATGTTCACCAAGATATCTCGACAAAGGACTTATAGCCTGTCAGCCTAGCTGAACAGCTTTGAGACATTATTCAGAAGTACACTTATTATAGCAGACAAGGTAACAACCTGAATAATAACCATGCCTTTATAAACATAAGAGTTTATTACATGATACTTATACAATCCCAAGGCCTCAAACATTAGCCTTAAGGGCATACCCGAACAATCTCCCACTTGCACTTAATCTAATGGTTGAGAAATCTCAAACCCATATTATTACAATGCTTCTCATGCTTCTGCTGCGCCAGAGGCTTGGTAAGCGGGTCTGCCAGATTGTCATCTGTATGAACCTTGCAAATCTTGATCTCGCCTCGATCAATGATCTCCCGGATCAAGTGAAACCGTCTCTGTATGTGCTTGGACTTCTGGTGCGACCGTGGTTCCTTTGCTTGTGCAATTGCTCCAGTGTTATCACAGAAGATAACCAAAGGATCTGCACTCGAAGGAACGACACCAAGTTCTCTCACGAACTTACGAATCCACACTGCCTCCTTAGATGCTTTCGAGGCTGCAACATACTCGGCTTCTGTTGTGGAATCAGCAACAGTTGACTGTTTGAAACTCTTCCACACCACTGCTCCACCATTCAAGCTAAAAACATAGCCTGATTGCGATCGGAAATCATCCTGGTCCGACTGGAACGAAGCGTCAGTATATCCTTCAATACTGAGTTCTTCCTGACCACCATATATCAAGAACATATCTTTGGTCCTCCGTAGATATTTTATAATGTTCTTGACTGCAATCAAGTGCGCCAAACCTGGATTACTTTGGAATCGACTGGTCACGCTTAACCCGTAAGCGACGTCTGGGCGAGTACACAACATCGCATACATAATGGACCCAATAGCCGAAGCATAAGGCGTATTGTCCATTTCATCTTTCTCAGTCCGTGTTTGTGGACACTGACTCTTCGAAAGATTCAGACCATGTCTGACTGGAAGATATCCATGTTTAGAATTCTCTAAATGGAATCTCTCCAGGACTTTATCGATGTAAGTACTCTGGCACAGCCCGAGAAGCCTCTTGGATCTATCCCGGTAGATCTTCACACCTAACACATAGGCTGCTTCTCCTAGATCTTTCATCTGGAAACATTTTCCTAACCATGCTTTAACAGCATGCAGTTCAGGAATATCATTTCCAATGATTAAGATATCATCGATGTAGAGGATTAGGAATGTAATTACGCTCTCACTAAACCTCTTATAAACACACGGGTCATCTTCGTTCTTGATGAAACCAAACTCAGAGATTGATTCATCAAAACGAATGTTCCAGCTTCTAGATGCTTGTTTCAGTCCATAAATGGACTTCTTTAACTTGCATATTTTATGACGATCTGATGGATCAGTGAAACCTTCCGGTTGTGTCATATACACATCCTCATCCAGATTTCCATTAAGGAAAGCTGTTTTCACATCCATCTGCCAGATCTCATAATCGTAATATGCAGCTATTACGAAAAGAATCCGAATAGACTTGAACATGGCCACAGGTGAGAAAGTTTCATCATAATCTATCCCGTAGATTTGTTTGAAACCTTTCGCAACTAGCCTGCCTTTATAGGTAACTACGTTACCATCCATGTCAATCTTCTTCTTGAAGATCCATTTACAGCCTATAGGGATTACTCCCGGAGGCGGATCAACCAAATCCCAGACTTGGTTATCTGACATGGAGTCCATCTCGGCTCGCATAGCATCAAGCCATCTAGCTGACTCCGGTCCACTGACCGCATCCGCATAAGTAAGGGGTTCATCATTATCAATGATGTAGACTCCGTCATAGCGCTCAGGCTGTCGACGGATCCTTCTCGATCTTCGCGGTTCCCGTGATATCTGAGCCTCAGGTTGTTCAATAACCTGATCTACCGGCTCAGGCTCATCCAACTGTGCTTGACTACTTTGTCCTTCATCTGGATTCTCATCCAGTTTTATTTCTCTCCCACTGGCCTCTTGCAGAAGAAATTCCTTCTCAAGAAATATGGTAGTCCGAGCAACAAATACCTTGTTCTCTTTGGGATCGTAGAAATAATAACCCTTAGTTTCCTTAGGGTAACCGACAAAGATACATTTCTCAGATCTGCTCTCCAGTTTCCCAGAGGCGAGCTTTTTGACATAAGCCTCGCAACCCCAGATCCTGATAAATGTCAAGCCAGGCTGTTTCCCATACCATAACTCATATGGCGTCTTAGAAACTGCCTTGGATGGCACTCGGTTTAGTACCTTTGCAGCTGTTTCCAGTGCAAAACCCCAAAAGGAGTATGGAAGAGTGGCCTGACTCATCATAGAACGAACCATATCAAGTAACGTTCTATTTCTCCTCTCGGACACACCATTCCATTGCGGTGTTCCTGGCGGAGTGAGCTGTGAGATAATCCCACACTCTTTCAGATAGTCAGTAAATTCTCGACTTAGGTATTCTCCACCTCGATCAGAACGAAGTGCCTTGATATTTCGGCCTAGCTGATTCTGTACTTCATTCTTGAACTCTTTGAACTTGTCAAAAGATTCACTCTTATGTCTCATTAAATAGACATATCCATACCTACTGAAATCATCAGTAAAGGTAATGAAGTACTGATAGCCACCTCTGGCATGTTTACTAAATGGCCCACACACATCACTGTGTATAAGGTCAAGTAAACCTGAAGCCCTTTGACCTTTGTTAGGAAAAGGTGACTTCGTCATTTTACCCATCAAACAAGCTTTGCATGTATCAATCTCCTCATAGGAGAATGATCCCAGCAGTCCATGATCATGCAACCGCTTAATGCGCTTCTTGTTAATATGGCCTAAACTACTATGCCATAGCAAGGTGCTGTCATCAGCATACTTGGCTTTCTTATTATCAATGTTTTGTATAGAATTTTCCATGTCCAACATGAATAACCCATTGTTAATTGAACCAGTAGCATACACAATATTATCTAGAGAAAGTACACACTTTGAAGTCTTGCATTCAAAGGAAAAACCCTTCCTGACAAGAGCAGGAATGGAGATAATATTCTTGGTAATACTGGGTACAAAATAACAATTGTTTAATTCCAATACAATGCCAGATGGTAAAGAAATGAAATAGTCTCCTACAGCAACAGCAGCAACCCGTGCCCCGTTTCCAACGCGTAGGTCTACTTCATGCTGTCCCACCTGCCTTCTTCTCTTGAGTTCCTGTACATTTGAACAAATGTGAACTCCACATGCAGTGTCCAACACCCATGAAATAGAAGAAGATGAAACCATGACTTCCGTCACGTAAATACCTGAGCCAGAAGCGATGCTTCCCCTCTTATCTCCTTGGAGCGCTTTACAGTCCTTTTTCCAGTGACCCAGCTGGCCACAGTGGAAACACCTGTTGTCCTTCGACCGCTTCACCTTCTGTTTCAGTGCCTTACTGTAGTTCTTGACAGGGGCCTTGCCCTTCTTCCCCTTCTTCTTGTTCCTAGAAGGAACCATTAAGACAGAGGTTGAAGGCTTGCCCTTCAGAGTTTCCTCAGTAGTCAAGAGCATATTCAGCAGCTCTGCCGGCGTACAATCGATTTTGTTCATATTAAAGTTAATGATGAACGCATCGAAAGAGGGCGGGAGAGACTGCAGAATAATATCTACAGCAAGCTCCTGGTTGATGGTATACCCCAGTTTCTCCAGAGCCTCCTTGTGCCCAATCATCTTGAGCACGTGAGCTCCCACTGGGCTCCCTTCAGCCAGTTTGCTTTGAAAGAAGAGCTTCGTCAGATTATAGCGTTCTGTCCTCGCCTGTGCAGCATACAGCATCTTGAGGTTCGCTATAATCTCTATAGCCGACATATCCTCATGCTGACGCTGCAGCGGTGGCGTCATAGACGCTAGCATCAGGCAAGCGACATCAAAGCTATCATTGACGTGCTTTTCATAGGCTTCCCGAACCGCCCTGGCGGCGTTCGGAGCGGGCTGCGGCGGTATCGCCGTCTCGAGGACATACAGTTTCCTCTCTGCCTTAAGAACGATCTTAAGGTGTCCGAACCAGTCAGAGAAGTTCGGCCCAGCAAACTTCTCCCTTTCCAGTAGGGATCGCACATTGAAGCTCATGGTGTTCGTTGCTGCAGGAATCTACAACAAGCAAGAACAGCAAGGTCAGTATCAATGTTCAGAATCAATCCAGGACTTAAGAAAGATTCTTTTCTCACTATTTTGTCTGACTGAAAAATCCAGTAAACAGTCCGAAAGAGTAACACTCTTTTAGTGAGATGGGATCCAGATTTCATACTTGGTCTCCGCGTCCCGCTCAGGCGAGATAAGATGCACAGAGATGACAAGCACTAATTTCTGGTAGGCTGTCCTAGCCAATCGCCAACCCGTGCGATTCCCCTTCATCTGGGCAATCCAGCAGACAGTGCCAACTGAGTTGGTACAACACAGTCTCTGATCCCACAGATGGCTGCCTCCATGTGCTACCATATGCGCCACATATGTAGCCTACATGGTCAAGCTGACCTGACCTACTCCCTGGACCACCACGTGCTATGCTGAGCAACGAGAAGCGATAAATCCCTTCTCTGTAACACGCAGGTGAAATCCAGCACCGTCTGAAGATAGATGGACGTGCCCACTGAGTGGGTACAACACGGCTCCAACGATAGTCAGAACGGTGAGGTTTCGCGTCAGAAGGCTTTCCGAGCTTGATATGTTAGAGTTGGATTTTAACGGTCTTTTATCTTCTTACTATCAGGCAAATCCTATGGCTATAGCAGAAGATAAACACATGCAATTCTAATTATATAAGCAATAAATAGAAAGCATGATCTTATGTGGTAAAAGCCCATGAACCCTAAGTAAGACCTTAATTTTACTTAAGTCTTCACTTGAGCTCCTTTGCATCTCATCTGGTCCAACCCAAGGCCCTAGCGCCAAGAGCACCTCAGGTGCGCCACCAGCTGAATGCCCCTCTTGGATGTGTGCCTTTATGCTCTTGTCTAATCAAAATACATTTTGATCTATCTAGACAAGCTTTGACTCGCAGGTCAATTATACAATAGATTAATGAAAAATGTGATTCGCAGATCACAATAATATTAACTTATAATTAACCAGGCACGCAGGCCCCAGCACAGCACACATTTGGGCAACCCACATAAGATTAAATAAACAAGCATATGGTCTCAATCATCATGTGATCCAATCAAGAAATTAAATTTTTGAAAACCCCATAGGCATCAATTTTAACTTCCTTATGTGCCCTACAACCTTACAATGGTCCATTGATAGGGATCCACTCATCCATCTAGTTAGATCCTCTGCCCTTGCATGCACCGAGTCCTAACTGACCCGAGTTGACCTAATGGTCAACCATGCATGCGCTAAGAGCTGAACAACCATCAAGAGTTCTGGCAAGCGGGTGTGACCCCGGGCCTAACTCAAGAGTGTTCACTGGTTGTCTCAACCAGACCTCGCTACACGCCTAAGATGCAATCGACCTATGGCCACCTCGTGCTTGCGCACAGGTGCCATCTGGTCGATCCATCTAGGCTGTCAGATGGTCTGATCAGACTATTGGATCTAACCTAGAGGTGACTTCAGCCCCATCAACCCATCTAAGGGTTTATAGTAGGTGGCACTGTTGATCTAGTCATAGGCGCGCAAGTTAGGGTTTTGTTTGATAAAACAACATAAACTAAGCGCCAACACAAGACATGCGACATCATGAACAAACAACATGCGCCTAGATAAGTAAACATCTTACTTTCGCATGGAGAAATAGCATGTCAATTTTCGCATGTGAACAAGATCTAAGCATACATGAAAGATGCGCAAACATGGATCACAGAAATATCAAGCAATCATATTAACATGCTTCAACATGCTTTGATACCAATTGTAGGGTCCCCTTCAAGGGGGAGCGCAAACCTGATGCAATCCCTTTCAAGAGGGGGGGGCGAAAACACTAAGGGGGTGGCGCATAAAATTGCAAGCGGAAGCATGTGTTTTCAACGATCTTAGCATGAGCATATGATCAACTTGAATGAGTTTAGATCTATACCATAGCCATAGAGTTGGAGGTCGGCTTGGAAGAAGAGATCAAGAGAGGTCTCCTCCACAAGGCGCGCACACAAGAAGAAGTTGGCTTGCTCCTTGTCGTCCTTTGTGCTAGCAAAGGGCTTGAAGAATCCAAATCGCTTGAAGGAGAATCCTTGGATGTCTTCTTGGTTTGGCTTGCCGAATGCCTCTTTCCAACTCTCGGCGATCATGCACACTCAAGAGCACACATTCGCCCAAGAGAGAAGCCATCACGCAAAGGCGTTTCTTGGCTTAAGCGTTTAGGCGTTGAGACTTCCATATATGGTAAGTCTTCACTCCACACGTTCACACTTAGTGAACTAATCAAAACGCTTAATTAATTTGAACCATGTGTTCACATCCTTGAACCGGTTCAATTGACTTTGGTTCAACAACCAAATCAAACCAAGACCAAACCAAGACATGCCATGGTCTAAATCTAGTATGAACCATGAAGGTTCAAGATCTAACCATACATATCTAGATGCACTTGATCTCACTGATCTAGCATCAATACTCTCGATCGAAGCTTACCGATCTTAAGCTCTAATCAATCAAACATGATCAGACCAGATCTCACTTACAATCAGAGTCTACTCTCCTTTAACTGAACCAAAACAATTCAGTCCACACGATCTGACATGAGAAAGCCATATCATCAATTTGTGCGACCCTGAGGGTTTCCTTTAAATGTCGGTAACGATAACTTACGTTATCACGATCAGTGAGGGGTATCTAGCAACACATCACTGTCTCCCGATATAAAGGAAATAGTCTTCCAAGACTACACCCAAACCATGGCACAAGTGTGAATCAAACTCACAAGGCATGCATGTTTCCTTTGCCACTGGATGTTCTTATTGGACAAGCATGTCAAGCCTGTAACTCCAATACGATGAGCATGATTAGATCAGATGAACATAGTCATCTGGGTATGGCCATACACTTTCTCAATCATCTCATATAAGGGGGGCCCCTTTAGAACATCACACTCCTTAAACAAGGAGACGGCAATCCTTTATCTATCACTAGTGCCCTAACCTGACTCAAGCTCACCATCCAAGATAGTCTATAATCATTATGTTTCAAATGATATTGAACTACCTCAAAACAATGACAATCATCATTTAGAAACACAAGTGATCTCAAGTCAAAGGAAATGTGCCACTTGCTGCTATCAAGGATTATTCACATTGTGACAAACAATTGAATATCCTAAAAGGGTCTGTCCAGTACATCCAATGTACCCATGAGTCTACATCTTATTCCATGCTCGAAGCATCCTATAAGATTAGAACACATATTAGTCTTAACCATATCAAGGCTGTCTCATGTTCACCAAGATATCTCGACTAAGGACTTATAGCCTGTCAGCCTAGCTGAACAGCTTTGAGACATTATTCAGAAGTACACTTATTATAGCAGACAAGGTAACAACCTGAATAATAACCATGCCTTTATAAACATAAGAGTTTATTACATGATACTTATACAATCCCAAGGCCTCAAACATTAGCCTTAAGGGCATACCCCAACAATGACTATGTTCATCTGATCTAACCACTCTCATCATGTTGGAGTTACAGGCTTGACACGCTTGTCCAACGAGAACATCCAGTGGCAAAGGAAACACATATGTCAAGTGAATTGGATTCACACTTGTGCTATGGTTTGGGTGTAGTCTTGGAAGACTCTTTCCTTTATATCGGGAGACAGTGATGTGTTGCTAGATACCCCTCTCTGATCGTGATAACTTAAGTTATCGTTACCGACATTTAAAGGAAACCCTTAGGGTCGCACAATTTGATGATATGGCTTTCTTATGTCAGATCGTGTGGACTGAATTGTTTAGGTTCAGTTTAAAGGAGTTTAAACTCTGATTGTAAGTGAGATCTGGTCTGATCATGTTTGATTGATTAGGGCTTGAGATCGGTAAGCTTCGATCGAGAGAATTGATGCTAGATCGATGAGATCAAGAGCATCAAGAGATGTGTGGTTAGATCTTGAGCCTTTCGGTTTAATAAGGTCTAGACCAAGGCTTGGTTTGATTTGGTCTTTGAACCAAATTCTATAGAACCGGTTCATTATATGAACGCATGGTTCAAAGGGAGAAGAAGAGGCGATCGGTTCACTTGGAGTGAACGCATCATGCGTTGAGGGCTTGCTATTTTTGGAAGTTGAATTTTTTCCAAAATAGAAGCACGCCTCCACGTTCGAGGGTTACGCTTCTCTCGTCGCCCATCTTCTACTCTCGAGACTCCTCTCATTTTGAGGAAGAGAGACTTCACGCCAAGAGAGCATCTCATTCTCCTCACACGGCTAGGACACCTTGGAGAGCTTTGCTAGCACAAGGAACGCCAAGAAGGAAGCCATCACCATCTTGTGTGCGTTCACTTTAGAGGAGAGCCACATCGCCCTCTTATTTCCAAGTCGCCATCCAAACAATGGCTATGGTAAAATCTTTGTGTTGATCTATGAAGGCTTTAAGTTAATCATATGTTCATGCCACATGCGATCATGTTGAAATCCTTATTTCCGCCCATGCAAAATTCTAGAAGTGCATGCGTTTAGGGTTTCACCCCTTTCAAACTGTTCTTGCAAATTACGGCTGTGAAATACTTCACAGCCGTGCTGTATTTTCTAAATTTCTCTTTTACTTCGATTTTCGATCCTCTAAAACCATGATCTATTGTAATTCCTTCATGATGATAGCTTAAACTACTTTTGGGACATGGGGGATTAATTCACTTGATTTCCAATGACTAGATGACTATTTTTACTATTTCGTTGAATTTAATATTACCATGATGATTTTGCTCATGTGATAATTGTATTTAGACTCTCTATAAGTTCATGTTACTAATTATGTTCTTAGAATTTTCGCTTGAGACCGAAAGGTAATTGCTTGAGAATTTGGAACCCTAGAATTGCATGTTATGATCCCTTCCTTAGGTTAGATCTAATTTGATCTGTTCTAGTTGATTAATTGTCATAATTATAACATGAACTTATAGATCGAGTCTATTTGTCAAACATGGAGATCTTGTGCGAAAGCAAGGATGGGAATGTTAGAGATCCATGAGTAAAACTAGTGTTGAGACTCAGATGCACGAAAGTGATCTTTGAATCTCCACTAGAGATTATCGACCTTGAATTCGGATGCACGAAAGTGATCCTTGAATTCATTGTTTGATGATTTACTTATCTTCAGCGTTGGGAAGAATCTTGCGCGAAAGCGAGGATAAATCCCTGTGCGGTTGTTTGCACGAAAGTGAAAGAACCCTTTTATTTAGTAAATTACATCTTCATCATGATAAATTTAAACTGACGAAATCCTTATTCATATCTAGCTCATAAAAGTTAAAGTGAATGAAACCCTAGTCCCAGCTTTTCTCTCCGATAATTTCGTTTTTAGCTTTCAATTTCTATTCTCACAACTTCGATTAGCCTAGATAGTAAGAAATCAGCTATTTAGTATCCGACAACGTAGGTCCTTGTGGATTCGATACTTTCTTTATTACTTTGAGTATCCATGCACTTGCGGATCACAACAAGTACCATAATGATTCCTTGACATCTCTTGCGGCAAAGGTAGATTCATTAGCACAGAAGTTAGATTCTTTTTCCTTTCCCTCAATTGTCGTTAATGCAGTTTCCTATGAAGTGTGTGGTGTTACAGGGTATAATTCATCTGACTGTCAATTTATAGCTTCATCTCACGAAGACCCTAATCAGGAGCAAGTTAATGCCTTAGGGAATTTCAATCATAGACCAGTGAATGACCCATATTCTGCAACCTACAATCCAGGATGGAGGAACCACCCCAACTTGTCCTACAAGAACAACCAAGGGCAAGCTCCTGTTGGGAAACCCCAGGGACATTTTATAATTTTCAGAGTCATAGACATACATATTACGCAGCGGAAGAATGTCCCCAAAACAGGCCGGTCCCAAAAACCCAGTGAAGATCGCAAGCAAGGGAGTCGACACGATGAGTTAGGAAATACCTTAAGAGCAATTTGGAGTGATGCCGATGTAGGCGCCCAAGTGTGCGCCCTCTGTAGTCTCACACACACGGATCTCTTGAGTTCTCTTCTTCCACGCCCGGTGCTAGCCTCGGGAAGAAGATCCAAGCCTTAGGGAGATGCTCTACTTCACTTGCGCCACCAAGAGAAAAGATGCGCCAAGGGAAGAGGGAAACTACCCAAGCCGCCAAGCACTAAAGCTCCTTGCGCCAAGAGGAAAGGAGGGAGAGGCTTGCGGTTATGGAAGAAGGAAGATGCGCCCTTGCACCTAGCACTCGCCCCTCTTCTTGTGTTCACGCCTTCAAGAATTGATCACACTTGGAGGGCTCAGCTAGGTGCTCTTTTATAGGGCAAGAGGCGGTTCATGAAAGGCTAGGATCAAGACAAGTGGGCGGCTAGGATGAGAAGGTTTGAGACAAGGAAAGTCTCCAAGACATTTCCATAATTCTCATTCAACCATTCCTTTTAGAGCCCATGTCTTTCTTTGTGCGCCAAGGCCTTGCCTTGCGCCCCAAGTAATGCCATAGAGGCATTCATACCATAAGGGATTAAGGGGGAGGCGCCAATTGCTTCCTTATGAAACAAATTGCGCCACTTCTCCCCATTATGCCCATAGGCGCCTAGGGGAGAAGATTTGTCCCCATTATACCCTTTTAGCCTTTCTTCTCTTCATGACAACTTATTATTGGGCCTCATTGGATAATGAGCTAGCCCAAACTCCATTACATGGGTTGATTAAGCACTTGGATCCAATCCAATGCAACCCTAATCCAAATGTGACCAACCATGGTCAAATACGGGTCAACCTACCAAAAATAAAGTTTGGCTCCAATAATATTCTTCCATCTCATCAGGCCCATTGGCGCTGACGAAATCTCCCAATTAGATCCGAGTTATCCAATAACTTGATCATAAGGCTTCCCGATCAATACGAGAACTCAAGTATCAAGGTGTGCGACCCTGTAGGTTCCTCTGACGCTGGCAGTGCTGACCAAAGGTCATCACAATCAGTGAGTGGCACCTAGCAGTGCATCGCTGCTACCCAGGTCATTGGAATGGATATCAACATCGACATCCCCATCATCATAACTAGGTACAGATGCATTACAGTCTCTTTGCCGAACTGATATCCGATTGGACAAGTGTGTCACCACTTGTTTTCATCTAATCACATGGCTATGACTAAAACAGGTTCTCACCTGGGTATGGCCATACACTTTTAGTTATAGAACCATAGAGGAGCTCCATGGATATCATACTTCCCTAAAGAAGGGGCAAATCCTATGTCTGTCCATTGACCTTCTCATATGGGTCGTGACATGCTCAATGACAACCGTTATGATCTCCCAACTACGGCAAGGTGTTGGGTTGTATCAAAGCAAGTCCCTAGCCATATAGAATGATCAATGACCTCAAGTCAAGGGATCAATGCATCTCCTGTCACTTATGAGGATAACTCATGACACCAAGTCATAGCCTCATAGTGGGTCTATCTAGTATATCCTCCAATGATATACCCATGTGTCTGCGTTAGCACCACGTGTCTAACCAGCCCACATACCAGTCTCTCAAGTACCAGAGTTGTCCCATATCCACTCAGGTACATCGACTGGGGACAATTATTTGAGCACAGATCTAATCTGTCTCCAGGGACATTATCATGTAAGTACACAATCGCAGGTGTAGACAAACAATGATAACGACAATGCTAGAATGATATATATAAATATCAATGTGAAGTAGTACATAAGTTGACCAAAACTAGGTCCTAGGGCATACACACCAACAATCTCCCACTTGCACTAAGACCTAGAAGTTGAGGAATCTCAACCCCATATCTCTAGTGTGACCATCATGCTTCTGCTGCGCCAAAGCCTTGGTCAATGGGTCTGCCAGATTGTTCTCTGTGTCTACTCTGCTAATCTTGACATCACCTCTGTTAATGATCTCTCTAATCAGGTGAAATCTTCTGAGTATGTGTTTGGATCTTTGATGAGACCGTGGTTCCTTGGCTTATGCAATTGCTCCATTGTTGTCACAGTAGAGTTCAATGGGATCCATTGCACTAGGTACCACCTGAAGATCACATAAGAACTTCCTTATCCAAACAGCTTCCTTGGCTGCCTCAGAAGCAGCCACATACTCAGCTTCGGTTGTAGAATCTGCTATGGTGGATTGCTTGAAGCTCTTCCAACATACAGCGCCTCCATTTATCTTGAGCACATAGCCGGCCTGCGATCTAAAGTCGTCAGGGTCAGACTGGAACGATGCGTTAGTGTAGCCCTACATACTGAGCTCTTCCTGTCCCCCATAGACCAAAAACAGATCCTTAGTTCTTCTCAGATACTACAGGATGTTCTTTACAGCCACCCAGTGCTGCAGACCTGGATTGGATTGGTATCGGCTGGTTATGCTCATAGCATATGCCACATCTGGTCTAGTACACAACATTGCATACATGATCGATCCTACTGCCGAAGCATAAGGAATTTGACTCATGTCATCCCTCTCAGCCTGTGTTGTAGGACACTGGCTCTTTGAGAGAGTAAGGCCATGTCTCATTGGAAGGTATCCTTTCTTGGATTGCTCCATGTAGAACCTCTCCAGTACCTTATCAATGTAGGTACTCTGACTAAGGGCCAGAAGCCTCTTGGATCTATCCCGGTAGATCCTTACGCCTAGAATATAGGCGGCCTCCCCTAAGTCTTTCATCTCGAAACACTTCCCCAACCATGTCTTCACAGCTTGAAGACTAGGGATGTCGTTTCCGATGTGCAGTATGTCATCAACATACAAGACCAGAAAAATCACCAAGCTCCCACTGAATTTTCTGTATACACAGGCGTCATCTTCGCTTTTGATAAAGCCATAATCTCTCACGGCTTCATCAAATTGAAGATTCCAACTTCGAGATGCTTGCTTTAATCCATAAATGGACCTCTTTAGCCTACAGACCTTATTAGCTTCTGCAGGATGGATGAAGCCATTAGGTTGTGACATATACACATCCCATTAAGGAATGCTGTCTTCACATCCCTCTGCCATATCTCATAGTCATGATACGCAGCTATAGCAAGCAGGATCCGAATGGACTTGATCATGGCAACTGGTGAGAAGGTTTCATCATAGTCCACCCCGTGGACTTGTTTAAATCCTTTAGCCACTAGTCTACCCTTATAGGTAACTATTTTGCCATCCATGTCTGTCTTCTTCTTGAAGACCCATTTACACCCTATGGGTTTTACCCCATCAGGTAGCTCAACCAAATCTCAGACTTGGTTAGCCGACATGGAATCCATCTCGGATCGCATGGCGTCAAGCCATCTCTCGGAGTCCGGTCCACTGACCGCCTCATCATAGGTTCTGGGTTCATCCTCAATGATGAAGATCCCATCGTGTTGGGTCGGTAGCGACCCATACCTTTCAGGTGCACGACGAATTCTCCCAGACCTACGCGGGACCTGTGTTTGAGCCTCAGGTTGCCTAGCAACCGGTGCAGGTGGCTCAGATTCCATCTCTTTGTCTTGTGCTTGCACTTGGACCTCATCCAAGTCAAACTTCCTCCCACTAACTTCTTTCATAAGAAATTCTTTCTCTAGAAAGACAGCACCCCGAGCAACAAAAACTTTGTTCTCGGTTGGGACATAGAAGTAGTATCCTTTAGTTTCCTTAGGATACCCCACAAACACACATTTATCAGATCTAGGTTCTAGCTTACTAGAATCCTGACGTTTGACATAAGCCTCACATCCCCAGATCTTGATAAAAGTGAGATTAGGGCGTCTCCCACTCCACATCTCGTATGGTATTTTGGAGACACTCTTAGATGGAACATTATTCAGTATCAGAGAAGCTGTTTCTAGTGCATGCCCCCAGAATGATGAAGGTAGAGTTGCATGACTCATCATAGATCGAACCATATCCAATAAAGTTTGATTTCTCCTTTCAGACACACCATTCCATTGAGGTGTTCCAGGAGGAGTGAGTTGGGATATGATCCCACACTCTCTCAGATAGTCAAAGAACTCACCGCTCAGGTATTCTCCACCTCGATCTGATCGAAGAGCTTTAATGGATCTTCCAAGCTGGTTCTCTACTTCATTCTTGAACTCCTTGAATTTCTCAAAGGATTCAGATTTATGTCTCATTAAGTAGACATAGCCATACCTACTGAAGTCATCAGTGAAGGTAATGAAGTAGTTGTACCCTCCTCTGGCTTGTTTATTGAAGGGCCCACACACATCAGTATGTATGAGATCTAATAAACCTTTTGCCCTCTCACCAATCTTGGTGAAGGGCGCCTTCGTCATTTTCCCTAAAAAACAAGGTTCACAAGTATCAAATTCCTCCAAGGAACTCGAATCTAACAATCCATTTGCATGGAGTTGTTGGATGCGATTCTTGTTTATATGGGCTAATCGACAGTGCCATAAGAAAGCACCAACTGAACCACTCAGTTTGGTCCTTTTATTACTTATGTTACAAATAGAACTTTCCATATCCAAGATATATAGACCATTGCACAAAGTACCCTTCCCATAGAACATATTTGCAAATGAAAAAGAACAGGAGTTCTTATTTATTTCAAATTTAAATCCTTTCCTTCCTAAGCAAGGAATGGATACAATGTTCTTAGTAAGTGAAGGTACACAAAAGCAATTATCTAGTTCTAATCGAAGTCCAGAAGGCAAGGAGAGAGTCAAAACGCCTACAGCAACAGCAGCAACCTGTGCCCCGTTTCCAACGCGTAGGTCAATCTCTCCAAGCCGCACCGATCTATTTTTCTTGAGCCCCTGCATATTTGTACAAATATGAGCTGCACATGCGGTATCCAATACCCATGACATAGAAATAGAAAGATTGACTTCTGTAACATAGATACCTGAGCTAGAAGTTAAGGCCAAGCCTTTCTTCTCCTCATTCTGAAGCTGCTTGCAGACCCTTCTCCAGTGACCCTGCTCGCCACAGTGAAAACACCTCTGGTCCTTTGACTTCTTCGCCTTTTTCTTCAGTGCTTTGGTAGGACCTCTGGCACTGCTCTTAGCACGTGCCTTACCCTTCTTCTTTATCTTCTTGGTCGCAGGGACAAAAAGAACAGAATTGGGTTTGGTCTTACCCATCTCTCGCTCGGCTGTTTGGATCATATTCATCAATTCCTCCCATGTGCACTCAATCCGGTTCATGTTGAAGTTAATAATAAACGGACTGAAGCTAGGGGGCAGGGAATGCAGAATAAGATCTACAACCAGCTCGTTGTCTATGGTGTGTTCCAGTCTCCTGAGATGATCCACGTTCCCAATGAGTTTGAGAACATGGGGTCTCACTGGTGCACCCTCAGACAACTTGCACCGAAAGACTGCTTTGGCGGTGTCAAATCTCTCAGTTCTAGCCTGAGCCTCAAACATCTGTTTCAGAAGAGTGATCATCTGAAAAGCGTTCTGCTCCTCATATTGCACCTGCAGTTCAGGTGCCATGCTGGCTAGCATAAGACATGCAACCTCCAAAGAGTCATCCTAATGCTTTCTATAAGCATCTCTGTCTGCCGTTCGGGCATTAGGCGGAGGAGCCGCAGGAAGAGGCTGTTCAAGGACATACAACTTCTTCTCGAGCTTGAGGACTATCCTCAAGTTCCGATGCCAGTCCATAAAGTTAGTTCCAACAAACTTATCCTTATCAAGGAGTGATCGCAGTGATAATCCGCCAGTGTTCGTAGCCATTGTTCTACAACACCCAAGAAGAACAGATTAGTACTACTTCGAATCATTTAAACTAGACTTGTTTTAAATGATTACTGCTCTCACTATTTTAAATTCGAATTGACAACCCACAAAGTCAATCGGGAAGTTTAAGACTTCCTAGTGAGATGAGATCCTTATTTCACATGAGGCTTCGCGTCCCATGAGGGTGGGATGAGATGCACAAAGTAACCCATGTTTCCTAAGGTGGGCGCGCCGGCCGGTTGCTCCAAGCAACTCCCCTTGTCGAGACAGTCTGGGCATTTCATGTCCAGCGAGGGCTAGATACAACATGAAACCTTTACCTCTCAACGATGCCTCTAGACTTTCACCATGTGCCCAGCACATGTGATCTTCTAGTCAAGTCCATTCCTAACCGTTATGCCCAGGGCCAACGAGTTTCCTTGCGAAGGCACGCCCAGGTTAAAACTGGACTGGGGAAACCATTGCCACCACGCACTTTCTAAAGATAAGTGGGTGTGTCCCACGAGGGTGGGAAACAATTCACAACTCCACTGATCGATAGCTTAGTGAGGGCTACGCATTAGAAGGCTACCAGACTTGATATTTTAATTGAGGGTTTTTGTTTAAGGTCTCATCATCTCAGTTTTATCTTATGTCTATCATTACAGGCATGCAATCCTATGGTGATAACATAACGATAAAACATTTCAGGCATGCTTCTGCAGATAATAATAAAATGAAAGTCCCCAGAGGGGGGCGAAACCCTATGCATGCAGATATAAATCTATGCAAGGCGGAATCTAGGGTTTCCTAGGATCACTAATATGACATATGATCAACTTGTATAGAATGCAAAGATTCTTACCAATGCCATTTCTTGGATGGCGACTTGGAAGCAGAGAGTGATGCCGCTCTCCTCCAAAGTAGACGCACACAAATGAGATCGCTTCCTCCTTGGCGTTCCTTGTGCTAGCAAGGTTCTCCAAGTGTCCTTTTCGTGTGAAAGGGGGGATGAGATCGATTCTTGCTTGGCGTGAGCTTTCTCCTCCTTGGCGTGAGCTTTCTTCACCACACGAGAGAGCAAGTGGCGACGAGAGAAGAGGAGAGGCGAGAATAGAGGCAAAATCCCTCAAACGTGAGGCGTGGTCTCAAGTTGAGATCATGGCTTCTAAAAATAGCAAGCCACCTCTTCATGCGACCATGGGTTTACCCCAATCGCATTTTCCTCTTCCCATTGAACCATGCGCTCACATGATGAGCCGGTTCATTTTGATTTGGTTCAAAGACCAAATAAACCCAAGCATCTGGTCCAGATCACAATAAACCCTAAAGGTTCAAGATCCAACCGTTCATCTCTTGATGCTCTTGATCTCACCGATCTAGCATCAATTCTCTCGATCGAAGCTTAACGATCTCAAGCCCTAATCAATCAAACATGATCAGACCAGATCTCACTTACAATCAGAGATTAAATCCCTTTAAACTGAACCAAAACAATTCAGTCCACACGATCTGACTTAAGTAAGCCATATCATCAAATTGTGCAACCCTAAGGGTTTCCTTTAAATGTCGGTAACGATAACTTACGTTATCACGATCAGTGAGGGGGTATCTAGCAACACATCACTGTCTCCCGATATAAAGGAAAGAGTCTTCCAAGACTACACCCAAACCACAGCACAAGTGTGAATCCAATTCACTAGACATACATGTTTCCTTTGCCACTGGATGTTCTTATTGGACAAGCGTGTCAAGCCTGTAACTCCAATATGATGAGAATGATTAGATCATATGAACATAGTCATCTGGGTATGGCCATACACTTTCTCAATCATCTCATCCAGGGGGGGCCCTTTAGAACATCACACTCCAATCAAGGAGACGGCAATCCTATGTCTATCACTAGCACCCTAACATGACTCATGCTCACCATCCAAGATAGTCTATAACCATTATGTTTCAAATGATATCGAACTATCTCAAAACAATGCCAATCATCATTTAGAAACACAAGTGATCTCAAGTCAGAGGAAGTATGCCACTTGTTCGCATACAAGGATTATTCACATTGTGACAAGCAATTGAATAACCTAGTAGGGTCTGTCCAGTACATCCAATGTACCCATGAGTCTACATCTTATTCCATGCTCGAAGCATCCTATAAGATTAGAACACATATTAGTCTCAATCATATCAAGGTTGTCTCATGTTCACCAAGATATCTCGACTAAGGACAAAACTGCATGTCAGCCAAGCTGAACAGCATTGAGACATTATTCAGAAGTATACATATTGCAGCAGATAATGTAACAACCTGAATAACAACCATTGCCTTTATAAACATGAAGTTTATACATGATACTGATACAATCCCAAGGCCTCAAACATTAGCCTTAAGGGCATACCCCAACATAAAAAGCAGTAAAGAATGATGTGATCATATCTTATTCAAGACATTGAACCAATCCATGCCATGAAATAGGTTCAACTCTTGTCCTAGAACTCATGCCCCAAAAACTAGACCTAGCCTAGCCAACCTCTAGCTTGAACTTCAAGGTTGGCTCCAAGGTCCTTCTCTCATGGTTTTGCTGGGGAATGCCGGGTGTAATTTAAAATTTTGCAGTCCCAGGACGCAGCGGAAGAAGCATTACACCCGAAACACATTCCTTTCCCAAGGATCCATGCGAGAGAGAGAACACAAGGATGTGTTAGGGTTAGTACCTTTATTGCTTGTTAGGATGAAGGTGCCAAGTTGAAGACGCTCAAGTGCTTGTCCTCTACAAGTATCCACGCGTCGACTCCTTGATCGTTGCTCCCTTCCACGCTTGGTGCTAGCCTCGGGAAGAGAATCAAGCCTTTGTCACTCTCTTCAAATCTTGCGCCACCTCCAAGGTAGAAGCGCCAAGAAGAGATGAGGAGGAAGATGATGTGCCAAGTACTTCCTTTTTCTTCTTTGCTTGCGCCACCTCCAAGGTGCGCCTATGGCCAAGGAACGCTGAGGGCTTGTGGCAAGAAGACGCCACCAAGCACAAAGAATCCTTGCGCCAAAGAAGAGAGGAAGAAGAAGAAGAACTTGCTTGCGCCTTTGATGGAAGAAGGAGAGCTCCAAGCCCTCAAGTTGTCGCCACCTTAAACTTCCAATTCTCTCCAAGAGATGTCGCCACCAAGTCCTTCTCCAAGTTGCGCCAAGAGGTGAAGAAGGAGAAGAAGACTTGCGGCTACAAGGAGGAAGAAGGTTGCGCCACCTTGATGTTGTCGCCCTTTGCTTTGCTCTTGCCTCTCTATTTGTGCTCACGTCTCCAAGCATTCATCATCATGAGAGGGCGACAATGAGTCCTATAAATAGGACTAGAGGCGGCAAGAGCAATGGCTAGGATCATGCCAAGTGGGCGGCTAGGATAAAGAAGTCTTGAGATAAGGAAAGTCTCAAAGACTTTACCATAAATCTCATTCAACCTATCCTAATTTGCCCAATGGCCATATCAGCCCAAGACATGCCTTAGAGGCATGCATTCCATCCAAGGAGAAGGGCTAGGCGCAACAAGCATGAAGAATTCGGCTAGGGTGGTTTCTTGGGAGAAATTAGGGTTTGAGGTAAGGTAAGTCTCCAAGACATTACCATATTCCTCACCCTACTATCCATATGCGCCCAAGAACTTCCCATAAAAGTTCTCAAGCCATATCAGCCCCAAGACTTGCCTTAGAGGCAAGTATTCCATCCAAGGAGCAAAGGGGGAGGCGCCTAATGCTTCCTTATGAAGCAACATGCGCCCACTTCATCCCATTATGCCCTTGGCGCCAATGGGGTATAATTCTTCCCCATTATACCCTTATTTGCTTATACTTCTTCATGATAACTAATTATTGGGCCTCATTGGATAATGAGCTAGCCCAAACTTCATGGCATGAGTTGATTAAGCCATTGGATCCAATCCAATGCAACCCTAATCCAAATGTGACCAATCTAGGTCAATTTCGGGTCAACCTGCCAAAAATGAAGTTTGGCTCCAATAACTTTCTTCCAACTCATCAGGCCCATTGGCGCTGATGAAATCTTCCAAATGGATCCAAGTTATCCAATAACTTGATCCAGAGGCTTCTGATTAAAGCAACGTCAAGAGTCTATTGCGTGTGACCCCGTAGGATCCATATGACGATGGCAATGATGTAAACATCATAAGTAGTGAGGGGTATCTAGCAACACATCACTACTACCCATGTCATAGGACTTAAGTCATTATGGCAATAACTCCTAACAAGCAACGAGGATTCCCATGCATTCTAGATCCCTTTGCCTGAACTGATATCCTTTCATTGGATTAGTCTCAAGTTTATTATCCAATGCATTGGTCATGACTTAACTAGTGTGGCCACACATTCCTGTCATGCACCAATAAGGTGGGGCGCCCCAAGTGGATATCATGCTTCCTCTGAAGGAAGGGGCAAATCCTACTATTGGTCATCCATGTCTCTATATGACTTATGACATGCCTAATGACAGTCGTTTTAGTCCCCCAATTACGGAGAGACGTAAGACTGTATCAAAGCATACCCATCATCAAATCTAGACATGAATACCTCAAGTCTAAGGATCAATGCAAACCTCTTGCATGTGAGATTGACTCGTTGACTAGACAAGTCAATCCTCACGGTGGATCACTCCAGTGCATCCAATGCACCTGTATGTCTGCGTTACTATGCCCTGCACCTAACCAGCCCATACACCAGTCTCACATGTACCAAAGCTGTCCCATATCTGCTAAGGTACCTTGACTGGGGATAGCTTGTGAGAATGGATCCAATCCAAACTCCTGGGACATTATATATGCAATTCAATACATCAACGCAGGTAAAGCAATCTGCATAATAACGACCATGCCTTTATTGATTATATCAATTTCATTAATTCTATCAAAGTACATTCAAGCAATGCCTGACCATGTCCATACATTGGTCTGTAGGGCATATACACCAACAATCTCCCACTTGCACTAAGACCAAGGGCAACTAATGTTTAATCAGTCCCTTATGTCTCTAGTATGACTTATTTAGCTTCCGCTGCGCCAGAGGCTACGTCAGTGGGTTTTTCCAGATTGCTATCTGTGTTTATTTTAACTAGTTTGAATCATCATCCTTATTCATGATCTCCAAGATCAGATGATATTGCTGCAGTACATACTTGAATGCTAAGTTCCTTTACACATGCTTACGGCCCCAGTAAAAACTATACTGGACCATCAAGCACCAGGGACTAAATCAAGTTCAAATGAATGAAGCTGCTTCCTTGGCTGCCACAAGAAGCTGCAATGTACTCAGCCTTATTTGTAGAATTTGCCACTATGGTTTGCAAAAGCTCTTTCAGCCTACAACACCACATCAAGACAAGACCCAAATCCTGGCTGTGAACGATAGTCATTAGACTGGAACGAAGTGTCAGTGTACCCCTGTACACAAAGTTCTTCCTGTCTATCACAGACTAAAATTCAATCCTTTATACTTCCCAAGTACGAAGGGTTGCTTTCACAGCTATCTAGTGTATGAACACTAGGATTAGATTGAAACTTGCTGGCATTGCTCCAAGCATTTGCCATAGATGGTCTAGTGCACTCTGCACAAAACATGGTCTATCTTGTACCCAATGTACCGGGATTATAGACCCATGTCACTACTCTCCAGCTGTGTCATAGGACACAATATCCTCATGAGAGTCAGACCATATCTCTCTGGAAGGTATCAATATTTGGAATCATCCAATATAAATCTCTCCAGAAAATCTTGGATGAACATAGATTGACTAAAGGGCAATGACTTTCTTGGATCTCTGTCTATAGATCCTCATGCCTAGGATGTAGGCATCATTCCCTAGGTCATTCTTCTCGAAATACATTCCAAGCCTGTACTTCACCACGTGAAGAGCTGGGATGTCATTTCATGCGAGGAGATATCGTCAATCTATTAGAACAAGAAACATTATGATGCTCCCACTGATCTTCTTGTAAACACAGGATACTTGTATAATACCATACATATCTTTATGGTGACTGTATGAAAACATTTTGGCTATTTCCATCTAGACATCCTCTTCCAGACGTCCATTAAGAAAAGCAATTTTCATAACAACACGCTATAACAGAACATGCAATTATAACAAGTAGATACCTAATGGACTCAAACAAAGCTATCGGTGAAAAATTTCATCACTATCCACCCAGTGGACTTATCTGAAATTTCATTCACTAGCTTGTCATCATAGGTAACAATGTTACTTTCCATGTCTATCTTCCAAGAAGATCCAAATACAGCCTCTGGGTGTTACCCCTTTGGCGGCTCAATCAAGTCCCACACCTGATTAGCAGACATGGAGTCCATTACGGTTCTTATGGCATTCAGCCATTTCTAGGAATCTAGTCCACTGACCGCTTCCATTTCCTCATAAGTCTTTAGGTTCATCCTAGATGAAAAATTCGTCATGCCCACAACCTGTGAGAGTATTTCGAATCCATTCAGACTCATGTGGTTCCTGTGTTACTTGAACCTCAGGTTGACTTTCAACCTGCATGTGTGATTCTACTCTCCATTTGTGTCTAACTGTATTGTGGTTGATTTTTGGACCTTGTCCTAATCAAATCTACTCCCACTAGCTTCTTTCAAATAGATATCTCCTAAAGAAAGACAGTAGTTTGAGCAACAAATATTTTTGTTCTCATCGGGATAGAAGCAGCACTTTCAGTGCCCCACAAGTACACACTATGGAGTGTCAGAACAATTGCTTGCATGGCCTCTAAAGGAAGTAAATTTGCATGACTATTCAAAGGTGGAACCACATCCAATGTGTTCCCTTTTCTTTCTTTGAATTTCACCACACAGTTGTGGTGTTCCAAGTAAGCTATGAGACAACCCCACACTCCTCAAGATAGTCATCAAATTCTTCACTTCCTACTTTGATCCAATCAAAGGGTTTTAATAGATTCTCCAATTCGATTCTATACTTCATTTCTTAAGTTCTTGGATTTCTCCAAAGTTACGTGTTGGATATGACATATCCCAACTGTAAGTACCCCTTTCATGAGGGGGGCGAAACCCTAAAGCATGCGCATTCAAGAAATTTTCTAGGGCTTCATAAGATCGCATGTGGTATAACCATATGATCAACTTAAGTTTTACTAAGATCAAGAAGTGATCTTACCATAGCCATCGCTTGGATGGTGCCTTGGAAGCAAGAGGGCGAAAGGGGCTCTCCTCCAAAGGTGGCTGGCGCACACAAGAGGATGATGGCTACTCCTTGTGTTCCTTGTGCTAGCAAGGCTTCAAGGGTCCTTGTCGAATGGAAGGGATGAGATCTTCTCTTTGCTTGGCCGAATCCTCTCTTGTCGTCTACCTTCACAATGCAAGCCGTGAGTCGTCAAGAGCAAAGGGGCGAGAGATGAGAATCGAGAAGCATTGCATTCGAACGTGGAGACGTTCCCATTTTGGAAAACCGAAATTCCAAAAATAGCAACTACTTGATTTCATGCGTTATGCGTTCACTTGAAGTGAACCAAACGCATATCCCTTCTCCCATATGAACCATGCGCTCACACATGAGCCGGTTCAATGTATTTGGTTCAATGACCAAACCAAATCAGCCCAAGCATTTAGTCCAGATAGAATTAAACCCTAAGGCTCCAGATCTGACCATTCATCTCCTGATGCTTCTGATCTCACCGATCTAGCATCAACACTCTCGATCGAAGCTTACCGATCTCAAGCCCTAATCAATCAAACATGATTAGACCAGATCTCACTTACAATCAGAGTTTAAATCCCTTTAAACTGAACTAAAACAATTCAGTCCACACGATCTGACTTAAGTAAGCCATATCATCAAATTGTGCGACCCTGAGGGTTTCCTTTAAATGTCGGTAACGATAACTTACATTATCACGATCAGTGAGGGGTATCTAGCAACACATCACTGTCTCCCGATATAGAGGAAAGAGTCTTCCAAGACTACACCCAAACCACAGCACAAGTGTGAATCAACTCACTAGGCATACATGTTTCCTTTGCCACTGGATGTTCTTATTGGACAAGCGTGTCAAGCTTGTAGCTCCAATATGATGAGCATGATTAGATCAGATGAACATAGTCACCTGGGTATGGCCATACACTTTCTCAATCATCTCATTTAAGGGGGGGCCCCATTAGAACATCACACTCCAATTAAGGAGACGGCAATCCTATATCTATCACTAGTGCCCTAACCTGACTCATGATCATTATCCAAGATAGTCTATAATCATTATGTTTCAAATGATATTGAACTACCTCAA
Organism: Costus lasius; assembly: GCA_027563935.2. Lineage (NCBI taxonomy): Eukaryota > Viridiplantae > Streptophyta > Magnoliopsida > Zingiberales > Costaceae > Costus > Costus lasius. The sequence continues at coordinate 30,833,625 of CM050451.1, read as the reverse complement.
AACAATGGCAATCATCATTTAGAAACACAAGTGATCTCAAGTCAGAGGACATGTGCCACTTGATGCAAAACAAGGATTATTCACATTGTGACAAGCAATTGAATATCCTAGTAGGGTCTGTCCAGTACATCCAATGTACCCATGAGTCTACATCTTATTCCATGCTCGAAGCATCCTATAAGATTAGAACACATATTAGTCTCAATCATATCAAGGCTGTCTCATGTTCACCAAGATATCTTGACAAAGGACTTTATAGCATGTCAGCCTAGCTGAACAACATTGAGACATTATTCAGAAGTACAATTATTGCAGCAGACAATGTAACAACCTGAATAACAACTATTGCCTTTATAAACATAAGAGTTTATACATGATACTGATAGTATCCCAAGGCCTCAAACATTAGCCTTAAGGGCATACCCCAACAATCTCCCACTTGCACTTAATCTAATGGTTGAGAAATCTCAAACCCATGTTATTACAGTGCTTCTCATGCTTCTGCTGCGCCAGAGGCTTGGTAAGCGGGTCTGCCAGATTGTCATCTGTATGAACCTTGCAGATTTTGATCTCGCCACGATCAATGATCTCCCGGATCAAGTGAAACCGTCTCTGTATGTGCTTGGACTTCTGGTGCGACCGTGGTTCCTTTGCTTGTGCGATCGCTCCAGTGTTATCACAGAAGATAACCAAAGGATCTGCACTCGAAGGAACAACACCAAGTTCCTGAACGAACTTGCGAATCCACACTGCCTCCTTAGATGCTTCTGAGGCTGCAACATACTCGGCTTCTGTTGTGGAATCAGCAACGATAGACTGTTTGAAACTTTTCCACACCACTGCACCTCCATTCAAGCTAAAAACATAGCCTGATTGCGATCGAAAATCATCCTGGTCCGATTGGAACGAAGCGTCAGTATATCCTTCAATACTGAGTTCTTCCTGACCTCCATATATCAAGAACATATCTTTGGTCCTCCGTAGATATTTCAAAATGTTCTTGACCGCAATCCAGTGCGCCTGACCTGGATTACTTTGGAACCGACTGGTCACGCTAAACCCGTAAGCGACGTCTGGGCGAGTACACAACATCGCATACATAATGGACCCAATAGCCGAAGCATAAGGCGTATTGTCCATTTCATCTTTCTCAGTCTGTGTTTGTGGACACTGACTCTTCGAAAGATTCATCCCATGTCTGACTGGAAGATATCCACGTTTAGAATTCTCTAAATGGAATCTCTCCAGGACTTTATCGATGTAAGTACTCTGGCACAGCCCGAGAAGCCTCTTAGATCTATCCCTGTAGATCTTCACACCTAATACATAGGCTGCTTCTCCTAGATCTTTCATCTGGAAACATTTTCTTAACCATGCCTTAACAGCATGCAGTTCAGGAATATCGTTTCCAATGATCAAGATATCATCGACGTAGAGGACTAGGAAAGTAATCACGCTCCCACTAAACCTCTTATATACACACGGGTCATCTTCATTCTTGATGAAACCAAACTCAGAGATTGATTCATCAAAACGAATATTCTAGCTTCTAGATGCTTGCTTAAGTCCATAAATGGACTTCTTTAACTTGCATATTTTATGACGATCTGATGGATTCGTGAAACCTTCAGGTTGTGTCATATACACATCCTCATCCAGTTTTTCATTAAGGAAAGCCGTTTTCACATCCATCTGCCAGACCTCATAATCATAATATGCAGCTATCGCGAAAAGAATCCGAATCGACTTGAACATGGCTACAGGAGAGAAAGTTTCATCATAATCTATCCCGTAGATTTGTTTGAAACCTTTCGCTACTAGCCTGCCTTTATAGGTAACCACGTTACCATCCATGTCAATCTTCTTCTTGAAGATCCATTTACAGCCTATAGGGATTACTCCCGGAGGCGGATCAACCAAATCCCAGACTTGGTTATCTGACATGGAGTCCATCTCGGCTCGCATAGCTTCAAGCCATCTAGCTGACTCCGGTCCACTGACCGCATCCGCATAAGTGAGGGGTTCATCATTGTCAATGATGTAGACTCCGTCATAGCGCTCAGGCTGTCGACGGATCCTTCCCGATCTACGCGGTTCCCGTGATATCTGAGCCTCAGGTTGTTCAGTAACCTGTTCCACTGGCTCTGGCTCATCCAACTGTGCTTGACTACTTTGTCCTTCCTCTGAATTCTCATCCAGCTTTATTTCTCTCCCACTGGCTTCTTGCAGAAGAAACTCCTTCTCAAGAAATATTGCCGTCCGAGCAACAAATACCTTGTTCTCTTTGGGATCGTAGAAATAATAACCCTTAGTTTCCTTAGGGTAACCGACAAAGATACATTTCTCAGATCTGCTCTCTAGTTTCCCAGAGGCGAGCTTTTTGACATAAGCCTCGCAACCCCAGATCCTGATAAATGTCAAGCTCGGCTGTTTCCCATACCATAATTCATATGGAGTCTTTGAAACTGCCTTGGATGGCACTCGGTTTAGTACCTTTGCAGCTGTTTCCAGTGCAAATCCCCAAAAGGAGTAAGGTAGAGTAGCCTGACTCATCATAGAACGAACCATATCAAGTAACGTTCTATTTCTCCTCTCGGACACACCATTCCATTGCGGTGTTCCTGGCGGAGTGAGCTGTGAGATAATCCCACACTCCTTCAGATAGTCAGTAAACGCATGACTCAAGTATTCTCCACCTCGATCAGAACGAAGTGCCTTGATATTTCGGCCTAGCTGATTCTGTACTTCATTTTTGAATTCTTTGAACTTGTCAAAAGATTCACTCTTATACCTCATCAGATAGACATAACCATATCTACTGAAATCATCAGTAAAGGTAATGAAGTACGAATAGCCACCTCTGGCATGTTTACTAAATGGCCCACACACATCACTGTGTATAAGGTCAAGTAAACCTGAAGCCCTTTGACCTTTGTTAAGAAAAGGAGACTTCGTCATTTTACCCATTAAACAAGCTTTGCATGTATCAATCTCCTCATAGGAGAATGATCCCAGCAGTCCATTGTCATGCAACCACTTAATGCGTTTCTTGTTAATATGGCCTAAACGACTATGCCATAGCAAGGTGCTATCGTCAGCATACTTGGCTTTCTTATTATCAATATTTTGTATAGAACATTCCATGTCCAACATGAATAACCCATTGTAAATTGATCCAGAAGCATAAACAATATTATCATAAGATATAACACACTTTGAAATATTGCATTCAAAGGAAAATCCTTTCCTGACAAGAGCAGGAATAGAGATAATATTCTTGGTAATGCTAGGAACAAAATAACAATTGTTTAATTCTAATACAAGTCCAGATGGTAATGAGATGTAATATTCCCCTACAGCAACAGCAGCAACCCGTGCCCCGTTTCCAACTCGTAGGTCCACCTCATGCTGTCCCACCTGTCTTCTTCTCTTGAGTTCCTGTACATTTGAACAAATGTGAACTCCACATGCAGTGTCCAACACCCATGAAATAGAAGAAGATATCATGACCTCAGTCACAAATATACCTGAGCCAGAAGCGATGCTTCCCTTCTTGTCTCCTTGGAGCGCTTTACAGTCCTTTTTCCAGTGACCTAGCTGGCCACAGTGGAAACATCTGTATTCCTTCGACTGCTTAACCTTCTGTTTCAGAGCCTTATTGTAGTTCTTGACTGGGGCTTTGCCCTTCTTCCCCTTCTTCTTGTTCCTGGAAGGGAACATCAAGACAGAGGTTGAAGGCTTTCCCTTCAGAGTCTCCTCCGTAGTCAAGAGCATATTCAGCAACTCTGCCGGGGTACAATCGATTTTGTTCATATTAAAGTTAATAATGAACGCATCGAAAGAGGGCGGGAGAGACTGCAGAATAATGTCTACAGCAAGCTCCTGATTGATGGTATGCCCCAGTTTCTCTAGAGCTTCTTTGTGCCCAATCATCTTGAGCACATGAGCTCCCACTGGACTCCCTTCAGCCAGTTTGCTCTGAAAGAAAAGCTTGGTCAGATTATAGCGTTCAGTCCTCGCCTGTGCAGCATATAGCATCTTGAGGTTTGCTATGATTTCCATAGCAGACATATCCTCATGCTGACGCTGCAGCGGTGGCGTCATAGACGCTAGCATCAGGCAAGCGACATCAATGCTATCATTGACATGCTTTTCATAGGCTTCACGAACCGCCCTTGCGGCGTTCGCTGCGGGTTGAGGCGGTATTGCCGTCTCGAGGACATACAGTTTCCTCTCTGCCTTAAGAACAATCTTAAGGTGTCCGTACCAGTCTGAGAAGTTTGGCCCAGCAAACTTCTCCCTTTCCAGTAGGGATCGCACATTGAAGCTCATGGTGTTCGTTGCTGCAGGAATCTACAACAATGCAAGAACAGCAAGGTCAGTATCAATGTTTAGAATCAATCCAGGACTTAAGAAAGATTCTTTTCTCACTATTTCATCTGACTGAAAAATCCATTAAAACAGTCCGAAAGAGTGACACTCATTTAGTGAGATGGGATCCAGATTTTATACTTGGTCTCCGCGTCCCGCTCAGGCGAGATAAGATGCACAGAGAGTACAAGCACTAATCTCTGGTAGGCAGTCCCTGCCAATCGCTAACCCGTGCGATTTCCCTTCATCTGGGCAATCCAGCAGACTGTGCCAACTGAGTTGGTACAACACAGTCTCTGATCCCACAGATGGCTGCCTCCATATAGCTAACATATGCCCCATATGTAGCCTACATGGTCAAGCTGACCTGACCTACTCCCTGGACCACCACGTGCTATGCTGAGCAACGAGAAGCGATAAATCCCTTCTCTGTAACACGCAGGTGAAATCACACACCGTCTGAAGATAGATGGGCGTGCCCACTGAGTGGGTACAACACGGCCCCAACGATAGTCAGAACAGTGAGGTTTCGCGCCAGAAGGCATTACGTGCTTGATATTTAGCGTTGGATTTTATCGGTCTTTTATCTTCTTACTATCAGGCAAATCCTATGGCTATAGCAGAAGATAAATAACTCATGCAATTCTAATTATTAAACAATAAAAGAAAGCATGGATCTTATGTGGTAAAAGCCCATTAAGCCTAAGTAAGACCTTAATCTAAATTAAGTCTTCACTTGCTTTCTTCATGGGGCTTTTTATTCTCATCTGGCCCAACCCAGGGCCCAAGCGCCCATTGCAGCTCAAGGTGCGCCCACCAGGTAAATGCGCCTGTCATAGGGTCGAACCCTAGACCTCCCACCTGGTCAAGCCACTGCTGCATGCGCCTCTGCCATGTGTGCTTTGTGCTCTTATCTGATTAAATTACAAATTAATCTATCTAGACAAGATTGACACGCAGGTCAATTACACTTATAAATTAAAAACAATGTGATTCGCAGATCACAAATAAATATTAATTTACAATTAACCAGGCTCGCAGGCCCCAGCACAGCACACATTAAAGGGCAACCCACATAAGATGAAATAAACAAGCACATGGGATCCAATCAAACATGTGATCCATTACTAAGAAAATAAAATTTTTGAAAAACCCATTGGCATCAATTTTAATTTTCTTATCTGCCCTACAACCTTACAACGGTCCATTGATAGGGATCCACTCATCATGTCTAGTTAGATCCACTGCCCTTGCATGCACCAAGTCCTAACTGACTTGAGTTGACCTAATGGTCAACCATGCATGCGCCAAGGGCTGAACAACCAGCATGAGTTCTGGCAAACGGGTGTGACCCCGGGCCTAACTCATGTGCGTTCAATGGTTGTCTCAACCAGACCTCGCTACACGCCTGTGATGCAATTGACCTATAGCCACCTCGTGCTTGCGCACAGGTGCCATCTGGTCGATCCATCTAGGCTGTCAGATGGTCTGATCAGACTCTTTGGATCTAACCTAGAGGATGACTTCAACCCCATCAACCCGTCTAAGGGTTTATAGCAGGCGCTTAGTCTAATGAGGGGCGCGCAAGTTAAGTTTTTCTATGACAAAACAACAACAAGCACCAATACATGCGCCAAAGAGCAATAAACATCATACATGTTGTTTTCGCATCATGAACTTTCATGAACTTGCGCATGTAATCAACCATAGATCTAAGCATGAGAGTAAACATGGATCACACAAAGTATCAAGCAATCATATGAATTATACCGAAAACATAAGCTCTGATACCAATTGTAAGTACCCCTTTCATGAGGGGGGCGAAACCCTAAAGCATGCGCATTCAAGAAATTTTCTAGGGCTTCATAAGATCGCATGTGGTATAACCATATGATCAACTTAAGTTTTACTAAGATCAAGAAGTGATCTTACCATAGCCATCGCTTGGATGGTGCCTTGGAAGCAAGAGGGCGAAAGGGGCTCTCCTCCAAAGGTGGCGCACACAAGAGGATGATGGCTACTCCTTGTGTTCCTTGTGCTAGCAAGGCTTCAAGGGTCCTTATCGAATGGAAGGGATGAGATCTTCTCTTTGCTTGGCCGAATCCTCTCTTGTCGTCTACCTTCACAACGCAAGCCGTGAGTCGTCAAGAGCAAAGGGGCGAGAGATGAGAATCGAGAAGCATTGCATTCGAACGTGGAGACGTTCCCATTTTGGAAAACCGAAATTCCAAAAATAGCAACTACTTGATTTCATGCGTTATGCGTTCACTTGAAGTGAACCAAACGCATATCCCTTCTCCCATATGAACCATGCGCTCACACATGAGCCGGTTCAATGTATTTGGTTCAATGACCAAACCAAATCAGCCCAAGCATTTAGTCCAGATCGAATTAAACCCTAAGGCTCCAGATCTGACCATTCATCTCCTGATGCTTCTGATCTCACCGATCTAGCATCAACACTCTCGATCGAAGCTTACCGATCTCAAGCCCTAATCAATCAAACATGATCAGACCAGATCTCACTTACAATCAGAGTTTAAATCCCTTTAAACTGAACTAAAACAATTCAGTCCACACGATCTGACTTAAGTAAGCCATATCATCAAATTGTGCGACCCTGAGGGTTTCCTTTAAATGTCGGTAACGATAACTTACATTATCACGATCAGTGAGGGGTATCTAGCAACACATCACTGTCTCCCGATATAGAGGAAAGAGTCTTCCAAGACTACACCCAAACCACAGCACAAGTGTGAATCAACTCACTAGGCATACATGTTTCCTTTGCCACTGGATGTTCTTATTGGACAAGCGTGTCAAGCTTGTAGCTCCAATATGATGAGCATGATTAGATCAGATGAACATAGTCACCTGGGTATGGCCATACACTTTCTCAATCATCTCATTTAAGGGGGGCCCCATTAGAACATCACACTCCAATTAAGGAGACGGCAATCCTATATCTATCACTAGTGCCCTAACCTGACTCATGATCATTATCCAAGATAGTCTATAATCATTATGTTTCAAATGATATTGAACTACCTCAAAACAATGACAATCATCATTTAGAAACACAAGTGATCTCAAGTCAGAGGACATGTGCCACTTGATGCAAAACAAGGATTATTCACATTGTGACAAGCAATTGAATATCCTAGTAGGGTCTGTCCAGTACATCCAATGTACCCATGAGTCTACATCTTATTCCATGCTCGAAGCATCCTATAAGATTAGAACACATATTAGTCTCAATCATATCAAGGCTGTCTCATGTTCACCAAGATATCTCGACTAAGGACTTTATAGCATGTCAGCCTAGCTGAACAGCATTGAGACATTATTCAGAAGTACAATTATTGCAGCAGACAATGTAACAACCTGAATAACAACCATTGCCTTTATAAACATAAGAGTTTATACATGATACTGATAGTATCCCAAGGCCTCAAACATTAGCCTTAAGGGCATACCCCAACACCAACTTAATGAAGTATACCACTTAGTGCTTGTCTCCATGGGTCTACACACATTGCTGTGCACTAGATCCAACAAGCATCTAACCTCTCTCTCCTTCCTAAATGAAGGTAGCATCTGCCATCTTGTCCATTAGACAAGGCTGACATATATCATAACCCTGAAAGGATAATAATCCCAATAGTCCATGGACTTTTGGATGTGACTTATGTCTTATGGCCCAAGAGACAATGCAAAGAGATGGTATTGATTGAATCATTGGACTTGATCTATTTAGTGTTATATACAGAACTATAAGCTATCATCAATTGTACCACTACTATAGAACATTCCAGATTTAAGGAAATACCAATTTATTTCAAACTGAAAATCCATTCAAAATAATGGACATAATGTTCTAATACAAAACCTAGTACATAATAGCAAAGTTCTAGTTGAAGTCTTTGAAGGTAGTGAGATGACATCAACAGCAGCATCCAATGCTCCGTCCCTGACTCGAAAGTCGATCCCATCAAGCCTTATTGTCCTACTTCTTTTGAGCCCCTGCATATGAAAAACATATGTAAGCTCCTCATGCGGTACCCAGTACCCATGAATAAGAAGTAGACATAAAGACCTCAGTAACACAATACCTGAAGCAGATGGATAACATCCCTTCTTTTGTGCCATGCTCTTCCTGGGCCTTAATCCATCTTGAAATTTCCATGCATTCCTAGTCTTCCGAAGTTTTAGCTTCGAAGATATGGAACCATAGTCATTCTTGGATTCAAGCAAACACCCAGAAGATCCAACAACACTCTCTTGATTACTATTTGAAGTGCCCGGTGTGAAGAGACGTCGAAGATGTATGATCATATCATAAATCCCCATCTCATCACACTCAACCTGGACCTCAGGGGTCAAGCACCTCAAAATAAGAGCAGTGTAATGTTCACTATCCACACAATGTTCAAGATAGACATTCCACTGCCACTCTGTACAAAAATATATACAGGGCTGGGTTGGAGGTCTTTCAAGAAGATAGACCATATTTTCATGTTCTAGAAGTTTGGACAAAAGTCTGAACCATCTTGTCCAATTTGTTCCATCCAGTTTATTTTTAAGAAGTTTCAATCTAGGTTCAGGAGATGGAATCATCTACAATAAGCAAACAAGTAAAATAAGTACTATGATAAAGCATTTAACAAGGACTTTAAATTAAATGCTATACTCCCACTATTTCCTTAACAAGTTGATAACTCCCAAAACTCAACTTGGAAATATGTGAGTAGGATCCTAATTTCACACGAGGTCTCCGCGACTCACGAGGGTGAGTTGAGATGCACAGAGAGTCCCATGCTTCCTTAGGTAGGCATGCCAGCCAATTGTGCCGCGCACAATTCCTCTTAGTTAAGACAGACTAGGCGCCCTGTGTCCAGCGAGGGCTGGATACAACACAGGACCCTATCCTCTCAACAGCTGCCTCTAGTGATTCATCATGTCAGTGACATATGAAAAACTAGTCAAGTCTGGTCCTAACCGTTATGCCCAGGGCCAACGAATTTCCTTGCGAAGGCACGCCCAGGTTAAAACTGGACTGGGTAAATCATTGTCACCTCACACCTCCTAAAGATAAGTGGGTGTGTCCCACGAGGGTGGGAAACAGTTCACAACACCACCGATCGATAGTTTGATGAGGGCTACGCGTTAGAAGGCTATTGACTTGATATTTCAATGAGAGTTTTGCATGTTGATTTTATTCTTTTCTAGCATGCAGTTTTCCTATGGTTATGGCAGCAAAGGAAAAACATCACAGGCATGCTATGGACAGAATAATAAACCATCACAGGCATGCTATTTTGGTCGATATGGTCATAGCCCTTTTCATACATGTAACTTGTCACGAGCCATGTGACATGTTATCATGCATCCAAGGGTTGCGAGTCCCTTAAGCACATCAGCCCATGCCAAAAGCCGAAAGCGTGTGTCCTTCCTTCAGCCGCAAGTCCATCACCATGCTTCCAAAGCTGGCGCCACTTCTGACTTCGATTGAAGAAGACTCCTTGTTGTCAAGATGAAGCCTTAACCTATCATATAATTCTACATCTATTCTAAACAAGATGAAAAATTCTTTTACAACAAGATAGGGAGAGAACCACGCGCAGGTGGAAAGAGATTTTACAAGCATTCATAACAAGTGGAAACATGCTTCCACATCACAACACAGGAGGGCACTCGCTATGACCATATCAACCCAAACAAGTGGCGCATGTTAAATTTGAAAATCCGAGTAGATCAAATTTTAGTCCCTTATGCGCCAACTCCATCTAAACACTTTCTTAACCAATTTTGTGCTAAAATTTAGATCAAGTTTTAGGATGATTTCATAGACCCTATCGGCTGGTAGTTTTGTCAGATCAAGAGACCCGGCCAGTCCGAAGACACAATGCCCGTCCTACTTGACAAAACCACGTGCGCCTTTGGTCTTAAATCAACCATAAGCAAGATCCAAGTTTCGGCCACAAAATTGAGAAGAGAGGTTTGGATGAAAACGCTTTCTACGTGAAACGCGCATGGATAGAAAGAAAAATTTTCCAAAAATTTTTCACACAAGCAAACATACACCTTGTGTTTCTCGCAAGTACCTCTGATACCACTGCTGGGGAATGCCGGGTGTAATTTAAAATTTTGCAGTCCCAGGACGTAGCGGAAGAAGCATTACACCCGAAACACATTCCTTTCCCAAGGATCCATGCGAGAGAGAGAACACAAGGATGTGTTAGGGTTAGTACCTTTATTGCTTGTTAGGATGAAGGTGCCAAGTTGAAGATGCTCAAGTGCTCGTCCTCTACAAGTATCCACGCGTCGACTCCTTGATCGTTGCTCCCTTCCACGCTTGGTGCTAGCCTCGGGAAGAGAATCAAGCCTTTGTCACTCTCTTCAAATCTTGCGCCACCTCCAAGGTAGAAGCGCCAAGAAGAGATGAGGAGGAAGATGATGCGCCAAGTACTTCCTTTTTCTTCTTTGCTTGCGCCACCTCCAAGGTGCGCCTATGGCCAAGGAACGCTGAGGGCTTGTGGCAAGAAGAAGCCACCAAGCACAAAGAATCCTTGCGCCAAAGAAGAGAGGAAGAAGAAGAAGAACTTGCTTGCGCCTTTGATGGAAGAAGGAGAGCTCCAAGCCCTCAAGTTGTCGCCACCTTAAACTTCCAATTCTCTCCAAGAGATGTCGCCACCAAGTCCTTCTCCAAGTTGCGCCAAGAGGTGAAGAAGGAGAAGAAGACTTGCGGCTACAAGGAGGAAGAAGGTTGCACCACATTGATGTTGTCGCCCTTTGCTTTGCTCTTGCCTCTCTATTTGTGCTCACGTCTCCAAGCATTCATCATCATGAGAGGGCGACAATGAGTCCTATAAATAGGACTAGAGGCGGCAAGAGCAATGGCTAGGATCATGCCAAGTGGGCGGCTAGGATAAAGAAGTCTTGAGATAAGGAAAGTCTCAAAGACTTTACCATAAATCTCATTCAACCTATCCTAATTTGCCCAATGGCCATATCAGCCCAAGACATGCCTTAGAGGCATGCATTCCATCCAAGGAGAAGGGCTAGGCGCAACAAGCATGAAGAATTCGGCTAGGGTGGTTTCTTGGGAGAAATTAGGGTTTGAGGTAAGGTAAGTCTCCAAGACATTACCATATTCCTCACCCTACTATCCATATGCGCCCAAGAACTTCCCATAAAAGTTCTCAAGCCATATCAGCTCCAAGACTTGCCTTAGAGGCAAGTATTCCATCCAAGGAGCAAAGGGGGAGGCGCCTAATGCTTCCTTATGAAGCAACATGCGCCCACTTCACCCCATTATGCCCTTGGCGCCAATGGGGTATAATTCTTCCCCATTATACCCTTATTTGCTTATACTTCTTCATGATAACTAATTATTGGGCCTCATTGGATAATGAGCTAGCCCAAACTTCATGGCATGAGTTGATTAAGCCATTGGATCCAATCCAATGCAACCCTAATCCAAATGTGACCAATCTAGGTCAATTTCGGGTCAACCTACCAAAAATGAAGTTTGGCTCCAATAACTTTCTTCCAACTCATCAGGCCCATTGGCGCTGATGAAATCTTCCAAATGGATCCAAGTTATCCAATAACTTGATCCAGAGGCTTCTGATTAAAGCAACGTCAAGAGTCTATTGCGTGTGACCCCGTAGGATCCATATGACGATGGCAATGATGTAAACATCATAAGTAGTGAGGGGTATCTAGCAACACATCACTACTACCCATGTCATAGGACTTAAGTCATTATGGCAATAACTCCTAACAAGCAACGAGGATTCCCATGCATTCTAGATCCCTTTGCCTGAACTGATATCCTTTCATTGGATTAGTCTCAAGTTTATTATCCAATGCATTGGTCATGACTTAACTAGTGTGGCCACACATTCCTGTCATGCACCAATAAGGTGGGGCGCCCCAAGTGGATATCATGCTTCCTCTGAAGGAAGGGGCAAATCCTACTATTGGTCATCCATGTCTCTATATGACTTATGACATGCCCAATGACATTCGTTTTAGTCCCCCAATTACGGAGAGACGTAAGACTGTATCAAAGCATACCCATCATCAAATATAGACATGAATACCTCAAGTCTAAGGATCAATGCAAACCTCTTGCATGTGAGATTGACTCGTTGACTAGACAAGTCAATCCTCACGGTGGATCACTCCAGTGCATCCAATGCACCTGTATGTCTGCGTTACTGTGCCCTGCACCTAACCAGCCCATACACCAGTCTCACATGTACCAAAGCTGTCCCATATCTGCTAAGGTACCTTGACTGGGGATAGCTTGTGAGAATGGATCCAATCCAAACTCCTGGGACATTATATATGCAATTCAATACATCAACGCAGGTAAAGCAATCTGCATAATAACGACCATGCCTTTATTGATTATATCAATTTCATTAATTCTATCAAAGTACATTCAAGCAATGCCTGACCATGTCCATACATTGGTCTGTAGGGCATATACACCAACAGGTTTAGCTCTCAAACCCTAGAGGTACTGTAAGATCCAAGGATCTTAAGTCCTGGTAAGCATTATTTTTTTGATTTAAATAAACTCGTTGGCTGTGATATTTTGTTCATGATTTAAATAAAATTACTGACTGTGATATTTTTCTATGTATTGGTTGTTAATTTATAGTTAATTAACTAGAGATTTTTAGTTGTTAATTTTGTTGGTCGTTAATTAGCTTAATGGATGTTAAATTTAATTAGTTAACTAGCTTATTGGATGTTAGTTTAACCCTTATTGGATTTTCACTTAAACTATGGGTTATTGGGTTACACTTAAATTAGATGGATATTAGATTTAAAATTCGAATTAGTTAGTTAAATGGGTTAAACCCTATTTGAATTATGATTAACGGGTTTAAAATTTGAAAACCGAAATTTTAGATGGGTAATCTCGGTTAGGGTAGGGAATTAGTGTTTTTGGCTTGGGAGAAAATTTTGGGCGACGGCTTGAGAAGAAGTGGCGATTCTTGAAGAGTTCTTGAGGCGATTTTCTCCATCTTCTTTCCTTGGCGAATTTTCCTTGAGGTGAAGAAACTTCCTTGGCGAGTTCTTGGAGACTCTTTGGGCGGTTTAAAGGCTTTAGACGGTTCTTTGTAGAGGATTTTCACCTTGGTGTTCATGGTTAAGAGGTGAGTGGGGTGTCTTATTCGAAATTTACATCAATATGATTATGGTTGTGCTACATGATAAATTTGGTTGCTTGAAATCTTTCCATGTTTAAAACCGAAATAATCTTGATAATTGTTATGAAAACCGAATTCTTGATAATAATTATGAGACTCGAAATCTTGATAATTATTTATGAAAACTGAAATTTTGATGTTAATTATGAAACCGAAATCTTGATGATTGTTTTATGAAAACCGAAAGTTTGAAATATGAAATTTACGGTATTAATTTATGGAATTTAGGAAGTTTTAAATCAATGATTTTGAGCATGATATTCATGTTAACTAAGGTTTAAAATTTAGTAGATAATATGTTATGTTAACCGTGGGTTACATGTAGTGATTTGTAAAGCAATTGTATGAATACATGTTTTAATTTTATGTTTAATTTTATGTTGATTTTATGTATGCTTGATAAATGCTATATGTCGATTTTATGGATGCTTGATAAATGCTAATAATGTTATAAAACTCATGTTTATTTATCTAAGACCATGTATTCATGTTTGAGAACATTGGGTGATAAATTAGCAAGGTTAGACTGAATTAATCAGCATGAAACCTAAGGACTATCCTACATTATGTGATTTTTTGAATGTTATGTGATTATGTGATTTTGAATATTATGCGGTTATGTGATTTTGAATATTATGTGGTTATGTGATTTCAAATATTATATGTTGTGATCATGGAATGGTTAGGACTAAGGCTAAGTGTGACTGTGTACTCAAGGGGATAGTATGTGTAATATGTTAAGGGTTTGAGATTTCAGCCCTGTATTGTGACATGTGAGGGGGTTGATGTTCAGCCTACCTGTTATGATTATTGTGATGGGGGTTGATGTTCAGCCTGCCCGATATGATTATTGTGATGACTATCCTAGAGTCTAATTGACACTTAGAAGTCCACCGTTGTGAAATAAGATATAAGATGTGTCTGTTGTCCAATAGGAACCTTTTGGGAGAACGGGTTTTGACGCAAAGTGCCATGTCTTGGTCGGACAGGGGCCACCTCTTGATGTCATCACTCTTTTTGTGATATGGGGTGTCGTAGAGCAAAGTGCCACGTCGTGACCCGGCGGGGGCCACCTCTTGAATCTACACACTATCCATCGATGTGTTATGGGGTGTTTTAGAGCAAAGTGCCACGTCGTGACCTGGCGGGGGCCACCTCTTGATTCTACTCACTGTCCATGTTTATATGTTGCATGAAATTTTGCAGTCTCCCAGTGCTTAGGCCAAAGCCGGGTTAGACCATAATGGTCACTACTGAATATGCTAGACAACTAGGTTAATTAAGTGTTGGTGTGTACATCTGAGTTGGTTTAGAGTATAAAACTGAGTTTGTTATATGTTGGTGTGTACATCTGACTGTTTATATGACTTCTGTTTTCTTTATGTTGTTATATATTGACATAATGTTCCTGTTAAAGATTTTTAAAATAATCTGTCTATATTTTTGAGTGTATGTTATGGATGGTCGATTTAGACTATCCACTCACTGGGCTGTGTAGCTCACCCCTCACTATTTTCAGGCATAGAGCAGGGGCGCATTTCTTGAATTAGCATTGGCGTGGATATCGCTAGTTTGCTGTTTAAGAACTTTTGTGCTTAATTATTTGGGGCCGGTTGTGGCCGAACTATATGAATGATATGAGCTATGTGAACCATGTGAACTATGTGAACTTGTGATGTCAGATTGTGGCTGTTTAATGAGTTTGATTTTTGTGTCACCGCGGGCTTCAGCCTGGTTTCGGTGTTTGGTATGAGTTTATAAAAATCGATTTTGTGATTTGTTTTGAAATTCGGTTTGTGGTGTATTCTTTGTAATCGGTTTTGATATACCTGTAACTTGCATATGTCTAGTGCAAGTATTGCCTGGTGGCAGGTACCTTTATGGATTTTATGGATTTGATACGGATTTGATATAACTGTTGCCTTGCATATGTCTAGTGCAAGGAATGCGTGGTGGCAGGTACCTTTATGAAATTGTGTTTACCTGGAGATTTATATGTATGGATTTTTGAAAATTTTCAGATCGGGTTTCCTGAACGGGGTTTTACCTAGCATATGTATCGATCTTGTATGTTAACATCCTGTTTCTTTCATGAATTGTGTTGCTTGTTTGGGGTTGAGATAACGGGATGTTACAGGTACACTTTAAAAGTTCCCCATAGGTTCGGCCAATGCCATGGTCTTCCTCCAAGGAAGGTGCGCCACTATGCAAGGGGCCAAGATGGCTAGCTCTTAAACCAAAAGAGGTTTGGCCAAGCTTTCTTGCGCCTCCAAGCAACCAAGCACCAACTTGCATGCGCCACCTTGCATGCTTGCACCATCAAGCAAGATGCGAGCATCAAGGTCCAAGAAGGATGCGCCTAGCCCTTAATCTTCATCTTAATCAAAAGCAAAAGGAAAAGCGGCACGCAGGCCTCATGAGGATACATCGCAGGCATGCAAAGGGGGCTTGACTAATGATCACAACATCATGCACAATCAAGGTATTTACTCATGCAATTCTACATGCTCATGAAAAACATAAAATCTGAAATTTTACTTTTTCATAAAACTAGCCTCTTTTTCTCATCTTCTTCTCACAAATCTTTTGGTTTATTGCGATTTATTTTCCATGATGATTTCAGAGATCCTTTCGGCTGGCAATTTTGTCAGATCAAGAGACTTGGCCAGTCCGAAGACACAATGCCCGTCCTACTTGACAAAATTACGTGCGCCTTTGATCTTTAAATCAAACAAGAAAAATAGTCCAAAAATCCAAAAGAGATTGAGAGGATGATAGAAACAAGAAACCCTAATTTTTCCTACTTAGAAAAATTGTTTGCCAGGCATCATGCTATTTACGAAAATAGAGATATGGCATGTGAGCATGAAAGAAAAGCATAAAACATCGTTCGAGTCTTGCAAGTCGCTCTGATACCACTGTTGGGAAACCCCGGGGACATTTTACAATTTTCAGAGTCATAGACATACATATTACGCAGAGGAAGAATGTCCCCGAAACAGGCCGGTCCCAAAAACCCAGTGAAGATCGCAAGCAAGGGAGTCGACACGATGAGTTAGGAAATACCTTAAGAGCAATTTGGAGTGATGCCGATGTAGGCGCCCAAGTGTGCGCCCTCTGCAGTCTCACACACACGGATCTCTTGAGTTCTCTTCTTCCACGCCCGGTGCTAGCCTCGGGAAGAAGATCCAAGCCTTAGGGAGATGCTCTACTTCACTTGCGCCACCAAGAGAAAAGATGCACCAAGGGAAGAGGGAAACTACCCAAGCCGCCAAGCACTAAAGCTCCTTGCGCCAAGAGGAAAGGAGGGAGAGGCTTGCGGTTATGGAAGGGGCCAATGTTGGGGTATGCCCTTAAGGCTAATGTTTGAGGCCTTGGGATTGTATCAGTATCATGTATAAACTCTTTTGTTTATAAAGGCAATGGTTGTTATTCAAGTTGTTACATTATCTGCTGCAATAATTGTACTTCTGAATAATGTCTCAATGGTGTTCAGCTAGGCTGACATGCTGTAATGTCCTTAGTCGAGATATCTTGGTGAACATGAGACAGCCTTGATATGATTGAGACTAATATGTGTTCTAATCTTATATGATGCTTTGAGCATGGAATAAGATGTAGACTCATGGGTACATTGGATGTACTGGACAGACCCTACTAGGATATTCAATTGCTTGTCACAATGTGAATAATCCTTGATTGCAACAAGTGGCACATTTCCTCTGACTTGAGATCACTTGTGTTTCTAAATGATGATTGTCATTGTTTTGAGGTAGTTCAATATCATTTTGAAACATAATGGTTATAGACTATCTTGGATGGTGAGCTTGAGTCATGTTAGAGCACTAGTAATAGATACAGGATTGCCGTCTCCTTGTTTAAGGAGTGTGATATTCTACTGGGGCCCCCTCTGAATGAGATGATTGAGAATGTGTATGGCCATACCCAGGTGACTATGTTCATCTGATCTAATCATGCTCATCATATTGGAGTTACAGGCTTGACACGCTTGTCCAATAAGAACATCCAGTGGCAAAGGAATCATGTATGCCTAGTGAGTTGATTCACACTTGTGCTGTGGTTTGGGTGTAGTCTTGGAAGACTCTTTTCTTTATATCGGGAGACAGTGATGTGTTGCTAGATACCCCTCACTGATCGTGATAACGTGAGTTATCGTTACCGACATTTAAAGGAAACCCTTAGGGTCGCACAATTTGATGATATGGCTTACTTAAGTCAGATCGTATGGACTGAATTATCTGGGTTCAGTTTAAAGGGATCTAATCTCTGATTGTAAGTGAGATCTGGTCTGATCATGTTTGATTGATTAGGGCTTGAGATCAGTAAGCTTCGATCGAGAGAATGGATGCTAGATCAGTGAGATCAGCAGCATCAAGAGATCAACGGTCAGATCAAGAACCTTAGGGTTTAATGTGATCTGGACTAATGGCTTGGGTTAATTGGTCTTTGAACCAAACTAATTGAACCAGCTCATTGAGTGAGCGCATGGTTCAAGAGAAGATGAGTTTGCGCATGGGGGTGAACCCATGGTCGCATGAACGTTTGGGGTTTACTAATTTTAGAAGCCATGACTTCTAAACGTGGGAACGCCTCACGATCACGCCTAAGACGCTCTACTCTCTCGCCTCTCCTCATCTCTCGTCGCCAACAAGCTCTCTCTCGTGTGGTGAAGAGGTTGACGAAAAAGGAGAAGGAAGAAATCGCCAAGCAAAGGATTCTCTCCCCTTCCATTCGACAAGGACTCCTTAGAACCTTGCTAGCACAAGGAGCACTAAGGAAGTAGGCGATCACATCTTGTGTGCGTCTTCTCTGGAGGAGAGCGACTTCACTCTCTGCTTCCAAGTCGCCATCCATACAATGGCATCGGTATGATTTCTTCTCTGATATTTGAAATCGATTTATGTTGATCATATTACATGCATAGATCCTAGAAACCCCTTCCGCTGCATCAAAACCTTCATATGCGCCTATTAGGGTTTCGCCCTCCCCTTGTTTAGGGGACTTTTGAATTGGTATCAGAGGCTGGTTTTGCATGTTTTTATGATTGCTTAAAGGCTTTGTGATCCTTGTTTGTGAATGAATGCTTAGATCTATAACATGCGAATATTACATGTTAAGTTGTTGCATATGCAAAAACTTGATTCTTGTTTACTTGGCGCATGTTTGTGGGCGCATAGTTGTTTTTCTCAAACACTTCATGACTTGCGCGACCTTCATTAGATCTAAGAGCGCCTACTATAAACCCTTAGACGGGTTGATAGGGTTGAAGTCACAGTCAAGTCTAGATCCAACTAGGTCTGATCAGACTATCTGACAGCCTTGATGGGTCGATCTGATGGCACCTATGCGCAAGCATAAGGTGGCTATAGGTCGACTGCATCAAAGGCGTGTAGCGAGGTCTGGTTGAGACAACCAGTGAACACGCATGAGTTAGGCCCGGGGTCACACCCGCTTGCCAAAACTCATGTAGGTTGATCAGCCCTAGCGCATGCATAGTTGACCACTGGGTCGACTCAAGTCAGTTAGGACTTGGTGCATGCAAGGGCAGTGGATCTGACTAGGTCTGATGAGTGGATCCCTATTAATGGACCGTTGTAAGGTAGTAGGGCACATAAGGAAAATAAAATTGATGCCAATGGGTTTTTTGAAAATTTTATTTTCATGAATGGATCACATGTTGATTGTAAGCATATCCTTGTTTATTTAATCTTATGTGGGCTGCCCATGTTTAATGTGTGCTGTGCTGGGGCCTGCGTGCCTGGAATTTAAATGTAAATAAATATTTTTATTGTGATCTGCGCATCACTTTTCATTTAAATTATAAAGTGTAATTGACCTGCGAGTCAATCTTGTCTAGATAGATTAATTTGTAAATTAATCAGACAAGAGCACAGAGCACACATGGCAGAGGCGCTTGCAGCAGAGGCTTGACCAGGTGGGAGGTCCAGGGTTCGACTCTGGGACCAGGCGCATTTTCCCTGGTAGGCGCACCTGAGCTGCAGATGGCGCTTGGGCCCTGGTTTGGGCCAGATGAGTAGCAAAAGACCCATGAAGAAAAGCAAGTGAAGACTTAAGTTTAATTTAAGGTCTAACTTAGGCTTAATGGGCTTTTACCACATAAGATCAGCATGCTTTCTATTTATTGCTTTTATAATTAGAATTGCATGAGTTTATCTTCTGCTATCACCATAGGAATTGCATGATAGTCAAGAAGATAAAAGACCGTTAAAATCCAACGCTAAAATATCAAGCTCGTAAGCCTTCTGACGCGAAACCTCACTGTTCTGATTATAGTTGGAGCTGTGTTGTACCCACTCAGTGGGCACGTCCATCTATCTTCAGACGGTGCGGGATTACACCTGCGTGTTACAGAGAAGGGATTTATCGCTTCTCGTTGCTCAGCATAGCACGTGGTGGTCCAGGGAGTAGGTCGGGTCAGCTTGACCATGTAGGCTACATATGTGGCGCATATGGTAGCACATGGAGGCAGCCATCTGAAGGGATCAGAGACTGTGTTGTACCAACTCAGTTGGCACAGTTAGCTGGATTGCCCATATGAAGGGGAATCGCACGGGTTGGCGATTGGCTGGGACAGCCTACCAGAGACTAGTGCTTGTACTCTCTGTGCATCTTATCTCGCCTGAGCGGGACGCGGAGACCAAGTATGAAATCTGGATCCCATCTCACTAAAAGAGTTCTACTCTTTCGGGCTGTTTTTGCTGGATTTTTCAGCCAGATAAAATAGTGAGAAAAGAATCTTTCTTAAGTCCTGGATTGATTCTGAACATTGATACTGACCTTGCTGTTCTTGCATTGTTGTAGATTCCTGCAGCAACGAACACCATGAGCTTCAATGTGCGATCCCTACTGGAAAGGGAGAAGTTTGCTGGGCCGAACTTCTCAGACTGGTACGGACACCTTAAGATTGTTCTTAAGGCAGAGAGGAGACTGTATGTCCTCGAGACGGCTATACCGCCTCAGCCCGCTCCGAACGCTGCAAGGGCGGTTCGGGAAGCCTATGAAAAGCATGTCAACGATAGCATTGATGTCGCTTGCCTGATGTTAGCGTCTATGACGCCACCGCTGCAGCGTCAGCATGAGGATATGTCTGCTATAGAAATTATAGCAAACCTCAAGATGTTGTATGCTGCGCAGGCGAGGACTGAGCGCTATAACTTGACCAAGCTGTTCTTTCAGAGCAAACTGGCTGAAGGGAGCCCAGTAGGAGCTCACGTGCTCAAGATGATTGGGCACAAGGAGGCTCTAGAGAAACTGGGGCATACCATCAATCAGGAGCTTGCTGTAGACATTATTCTGCAGTCTCTACCGCCCTCTTTCGATGCGTTCATCATTAACTTTAATATGAACAAAATCGATTGTACTCCGGCAGAGCTGCTGAATATGCTCTTGACTACTGAGGAGACTCTGAAGGGAAAGCCTTCAACCTCTGTCTTGATGTTTCCTTCCAGGAACAAGAAGAAGGGGAAGAAGGGCAAGACCCCTGTCAAAAGCTACAGCAAGGCTCTGAAGCAAAAGGTCAAGCGGTCGAAGGAATACAGATGTTTCCACTGTGGCCAGCTGGGTCACTGGAAAAAGGACTGTAAAGCGCTCCAAGGAGACAAGAGGGGAAGCATCGCTTCTGGCTTAGGTATATACGTGACGGAAGTCATGGTTTCATCTTCTTCTATTTCATGGGTGTTGGACACTGCATGTGGAGTTCACATTTGTTCAAATGTACAGGAACTCAAGAGAAGAAGACAGGTGGGACAGCATGAGGTGGACCTACGCGTTGGAAACGGGGCACGGGTTGCTGCTGTTGCTGTAGGAGACTATTTCATCTCTTTACCATCTGGTCTTGTATTGGAACTAGACAATTGTTACTTTGTTCCCAGCATTACTAAAAATATTATCTCCATTCCTGCTCTTGTCAGGAAGGGGTTTTCCTTTGAATGCAATATTTCAAAGTG
This sequence comes from Costus lasius, assembly GCA_027563935.2. NCBI lineage: Eukaryota > Viridiplantae > Streptophyta > Magnoliopsida > Zingiberales > Costaceae > Costus > Costus lasius. Next base: position 30,812,036 of record CM050451.1, on the reverse strand, counting down.
TGTTCTTTCTTTAGATAATATTGTTTATGCTACTGGTTCAATTAACAATGGGTTATTCATGTTGGACATGGAATGTTCGATACACAATATTGATAATAAGAAAGCCAAATATGCTGATGACAGCACCTTGCTATGGCATAGTCATTTAGGTCATATTAACAAGAAACGCATTAAGCGGTTGCATGATTATGGACTGCTGGGATCATTCTCCTATGAGGAGATTGATACATGCAAAGCTTGTTTGATGGGCAAAATGACGAAGTCGCCTTTTCCTCATAAAGGTCAAAGGACTTCAAGTTTACTTGACCTTATACACAGTGATGTGTGTGGGCCTTTTAGTAAACATGCCAGAGGTGGCTATCAGTACTTCATTACCTTCACTGATGATTTCAGTAGATATGGGTATGTCTATCTTATGAGACATAAAAGTGAATCTTTTGACAAGTTCAAAGAGTTCAAGAATGAAGTACAGAATCAGCTTGGCCGAAATATCAAGGCACTTCGTTCTGATCGAGGTGGAGAATACCTAAGTCGAGAGTTTACTGACTATCTGAAGGAGTGTGGGATTATCTCACAGCTCACTCCGCCAGGAACACAGCAATGGAACGGTGTGTCCGAGAGGAGAAATAGAACGTTACTTGATATGGTTCGTTCTATGATGAGTCAGGCTACTCTACCTTACTCCTTTTGGGGATTTGCACTGGAGACAGCTGTAAAGGTACTAAACCGAGTGCCATCCAAGGCAGTTTCAAAGACCCCATATGAATTATGGTATGGGAAACAGCCTAGCTTGACATTTATCAGGATCTGGGGTTGCGAGGCTTATGTCAAAAAGCTCGCCTCTGGAAAACTAGAGAGCAGATCTGAGAAATGTATCTTTGTCGATTACCCTAAGGAAACTAAGGGTTATTATTTCTACGATCCCAAAGAGAACAAGGTGTTTGTTGCTCGGACGGCCATATTTCTTGAGAAGGAGTTTCTTCTGCAAGAGGCCAGTGGGAGAGAAATAAAGCTGGATGAGAATCCAGAGGAAGGACAAAGTGGTCAAGCACAGTTGGATGAGCCTGAGCCGGTAGAACAGGTTACTGAACAACCTGAGGCTCAGATATCACGGGAACCGCGATGATCGGGAAGGATCCGTCGACAGCCTGAGCGCTATGACGGAGTCTACATCATTGATAATGATGAACCCCTCACTTATGCGGATGCGGTCAGTGGACCGGATTCAGCGAGATGGCTTGAAGCTATGCGCGCCGAGATGGACTCCATGTCAGATAACCAAGTCTGGGATTTGGTTGATCCACCTCCGGGAGTTATCCCTATAGGCTGTAAATGGATCTTCAAGAAGAAGATTGACATGGATGGTAACGTGGTTACCTATAAAGGCAGGCTAGTTGCGAAAGGTTTCAAACAAATCTACGGGATAGATTATGATGAAACTTTCTCACCTGTAGCTATGTTTAAGTCTATTCGGATTCTTTTCGCGATAGCAGCATATTATGATTATGAGATCTGGCAAATGGATGTGAAGACAGCTTTCCTTAATGGAAATCTGGATGAGGATGTGTATATGACACAACCAGAAGGTTTCACTAATTCATCAGATCGTCATAAAATATGCAAGTTAAAGAAGTCTATTTATGGACTTAAACAAGCATCGAGAAGCTGGAATATTCATTTTGATGAATCAATCTCTGAATTTGGTTTCATCAAGAACGAGGATGACCCGTGTGTATATAAGAGGTTTAGTGGGAGCGTGATTACTTTCCTAGTCCTCTACGTCGATGATATCTTAATCATTGGAAACGATATTCCTGAACTGCATGCTGTTAAAGCATGGTTAAAAAAATGTTTCCAGATGAAAGATCTAGGAGAAGCAGCCTATGTATTAGGTGTGAAGATCTACAGGGATAGATCTAAGAGGCTTCTCGGGCTGTGCCAGAGTACTTACATCGATAAAGTCCTAGAGAGATTTCATTTAGAGAATTCTAAAAGAGGATATCTTCCAGTCAGACATGGTTTGAATCTTTCAAAGAGTCAGTGTCCTCAAACACAGACTGAGAAAGATGAAATGGACAATACGCCTTATGCTTCGGCTATTGGGTCCATTATGTATGCGATGTTGTGTACTCGCCCAGACGTCGCTTACGGGTTAAGCGTGACCAGTCGATTCCAAAGTAATCCAGGTCAGGCACACTGGATTGCAGTCAAGAACATCTTAAAATATCTGCGGAGGACCAAAGATATGTTCTTGATATATGGAGGTCAGGAAGAACTCAGTATTGAAGGATATACTGACGCTTCGTTCCAATCTGACCAGGATGATTTCCGATCGCAATCAGGCTATGTTTTTAGCTTGAATGGAGGAGTAGTGGTGTGGAAAAGTTTCAAACAGTCTATCGTTGCTGATTCCACAACAGAAGCCGAGTATGTTGCAGCCTCGGAAGCATCCAAGGAGGCAGTGTGGATTCGTAAGTTCGTTCAAGAACTTGGTGTTGTTTCTTCGAGTGCAGATCCTTTGGTTATCTTCTGTGATAACACTGGAGCAATCGCACAGGCAAAGGAACCACGGTCGCACCAGAAGTCCAAGCACATACAGAGACGGTTTCACTTGATCAGGGAGATCATAGATCGTGGCGAGATCAAAATTTGCAAGGTTCATACAGATGACAATCTGGCTGACCCGCTTACCAAGCCTCTGGCGCAGCAGAAGCATGAGAAGCACTGTAATAACATGGGTTTGAGATTTCTCAACCATTAGATTAAGTGCAAGTGGGAGATTGTTGGGGTATGCCCTTAAGGCTAATGTTTGAGGCCTTGGGATTGTATCTGTATCATGTATAAACTCTTTTGTTTATAAAGGCAATGGTTGTTATTCACGTTGTTACATTATCTGCTGCAATAATTGTACTTCTGAATAATGTCTCAATGGTGTTCAGCTAGGCTGACATGCTGTAATGTCCTTAGTCGAGATATCTTGGTGAACATGAGACAGCCTTGATATGATTGAGACTAATATGTGTTCTAATCTTATATGATGCTTTGAGCATGGAATAAGATGTAGACTCATGGGTACATTGGATGTACTGGACAGACCCTACTAGGATATTCAATTGCTTGTCACAATGTGAATAATCCTTGATTGCAACAAGTGGCACATTTCCTCTGACTTGAGATCACTTGTGTTTCTAAATGATGATTGTCATTGTTTTGAGGTAGTTCAATATCATTTTGAAACATAATGGTTATAGACTATCTTGGATGGTGAGCTTGAGTCATGTTAGAGCACTAGTAATAGATACAGGATTGCCGTCTCCTTGTTTAAGGAGTGTGATGTTCTACTGGGGCCCCCCTCTGAATGAGATGATTGAGAATGTGTATGGCCATACCCAGGTGACTATGTTCATCTGATCTAATCATGCTCATCATATTGGAGTTACATGCTTGACACGCTTGTCCAATAAGAACATCCAGTGGCAAAGGAATCATGTATGCCTAGTGAGTTGATTCACACTTGTGCTGTGGTTTGGGTGTAGTATTGGAAGACTCTTTTCTTTATATCGGGAGACAGTGATGTGTTGCTAGATACCCCTCACTGATCGTGATAACGTGAGTTATCGTTACCGACATTTAAAGGAAACCCTTAGGGTCGCACAATTTGATGATATGGCTTACTTAAGTCAGATCGTATGGACTGAATTATCTGGGTTCAGTTTAAAGGGATCTAATCTCTGATTGTAAGTGAGATCTGGTCTGATCATGTTTGATTGATTAGGGCTTGAGATCGGTAAGCTTCGATCGAGAGAATGGATGCTAGATCAGTGAGATCAACATCATCAAGAGATCAACGGTCAGATCAAGAACCTTAGGGTTTAATGTGATCTGGACTAATGGCTTGGGTTAATTGGTCTTTGAACCAAACTAATTGAACCAGCTCATTGAGTGAGCGCATGGTTCAAGAGAAGATGAGTTTGCGCATGGGGGTGAACCCATGGTCGCATGAACGTTTGGGGTTTACTAATTTTAGAAGCCATGACTTCTAAACGTGGGAACGCCTCACGTTCACGCCTAAGACGCTCTACTCTCTTGCCTCTCCTCATCTCTCGTCGCCAACAAGCTCTCTCTCGTGTGGTGAAGAGGTTGACGAAAAAGGAGAAGGAAGAAATCGCCAAGCAAAGGATTCTCTCCCCATCCATTCGACAAGGACTCCTTAGAACCTTGCTAGCACAAGGAGCACTAAGGAAGTAGGCGATCACATCTTGTGTGCGTCTTCTCTGGAGGAGAGCGACTTCACTCTCTGCTTCCAAGTCGCCATCCATACAATGGCATCGGTATGATTTCTTCTCTGATATTTGAAATCGATTTATGTTGATCATATTACATGCATAGATCCTAGAAACCCCTTCCGCTGCATCAAAACCTTCATATGCGCCTATTAGGGTTTCGCCCTCCCCTTGTTTAGGGGACTTTGCAGTCTCACACACACGGATCTCTTGAGTTCTCTTCTTCCACGCCCGGTGCTAGCCTCGGGAAGAAGATCCAAGCCTTAGGGAGATGCTCTACTTCACTTGCGCCACCAAGAGAAAAGATGCACCAAGGGAAGAGGGAAACTACCCAAGCCGCCAAGCACTAAAGCTCCTTGCGCCAAGAGGAAAGGAGGGAGAGGCTTGCGGTTATGGAAGAAGGAAGATGCGCCCTTGCTCCTAGCACTCGCCCCTCTTCTTGTGTTCACGCCTTCAAGAATTGATCACACTCGGAGGGCTCAGCTAGGTGCTCTTTTATAGGGCAAGAGGCGGTTCATGAAAGGCTAGGATCAAGACAAGTGGGTGGCTAGGATGAGAAGGTTTGAGACAAGGAAAGTCTCCAAGACATTTCCATAATTCTCATTCAACCATTCCTTTTAGAGCCCATGTCTTTCTTTGTGCGCCAAGACCTTGCCTTGCGCCCCAAGTAATGCCATAGAGGCATTCATACCATAAGGGATTAAGGGGGAGGCGCCAATTGCTTCCTTATGAAGCAAATTGCGCCACTGCTCCCCATTATGCCCATAGGCGCCTAGGGGAGAAGATTTGTCCCCATTATACCCTTGTAGCCTTTCTTCTCTTCATGACAACTTATTATTGGGACTCATTGGATAATGAGCTAGCCCAAACTCCATTACATGGGTTGATTAAGCACTTGGATCCAATCCAATGCAACCCTAATCCAAATGTGACCAACCATGGTCAAATACGGGTCAACCTGCCAAAAATGAAGTTTGGCTCCAATAATATTCTGCCATCTCATCAGGCCCATTGGCGCTGACAAAATCTCCCAATTAGATCTGAGTTATCCAATAACTCGATCATAAGGCTTCCCGATCAATACGAGAACTCAAGTATCAAGGTGTGCGACCCTGTAGGTTCCTCTGACGCTGGCAGTGCTGACCAAAGGTCATCACAAGCAGTGAGTGACACCTAGCAGTGCATCACTGCTACCCAGGTCATTGGAATGGATATCAACATCGACATCCCCATCATCGCAACTAGGTACAGATGCATTACAGTCTCTTTGCCGAACTGATATCCGATTGGACAAGTGTGTCACCACTTGTTTTCATCCAATCACATGGCTATGACTAAAACAGGTTCTCACCTGGGTATGGCCATACACTTTCAGTCATAGAACCATAGAGGAGCTCCATGGATATCATACTTCCCTAAAGAAGGGGCAAATCCTATGTCTGTCCATTGACCTTCTCATATGGGTCGTGACATGCTCAGTGATAACTGAAGGTCCCCTAGACAAGGGGGCGAAACCCTAATAGGAGGCGCAACAAAAACTTCTAGCGGAATCTAGGGTTTCTAATAGATCGCATAGCATATAATATGATCAACTTTCAATGAGAAGCGATACTCACCATTGCCATCACTTGGATGGTGTCTTGGAGGCAAAGGCGCAAGTGAACCTTCTCCTAAGTCTCGCACACAAGATGATCAATGCGCTTCTTCCTTGGTGCTCCTTGTGCTAGCAAGGTTCCAAGGTTGTCTTGCCGAATGGAAAGGAAAAGAGAGATCCTTGCTTGGTCGAATGTTTCCTCTTGTCGTCCACTCCTTCACCCACGAGAGTGCAAGAGACGAATGCTCAAACGGCGTCAAGAGAGCAAGAGACGAGAATAGTATTCTCTTGGCGTGAACGTGAGATGTGGTCACGTTAAGAGATGTGCTATCTAAAAATAGCATCCCATTTCTTCACTTGCGACCATGTATCACCCCAATCGCCAATGCCTCTTATCACTTGAACCATGCGCTCAACCAATGAGCTGGTTCAAATCCATTTGGTTCAATAACCAAATAAACCAAGCAATCAGTCCAGACCATAATAAAACCTTAAGGCTCTTAATCTGACCGTCGATCTCTTGATGCTTCTGATCTGACCAATCTAGCATCCATTCTCTCGATCGAAGCTTACCGATCTCAAGCCCTAATCAATCAAACATGATCAGACCAGATCTCACTCACAATCAGAGATTAAATCCCTTTAAACTGAACCCGAACAATTCAGTCCACACGATCTGACTTAAGTAAGCCATATCATCAAATTGTGCGACCCTGAGGGTTTCCTTTAAATGTCGGTAACGATAACTCACGTTTATCACGATCAGTGAGGGGTATCTAGCAACACATCACTGTCTCCCGATATAAAGGAAATAGTCTTCCAAGACTACACCCAAGCCATAGCACAAGTGTGAATCCACATCACTAGGCATACATGTTTCCTTTGCCACTGGATGTTCTTATTGGACAAGCGTGTCAAGCTTGTAGCTCCAATATGATGAGCATGATTAGATCAGATGAACACAGTCACCTGGGTATGGCCATACTCTTTTCTCAATCATCTCATCCAGGGGGCCCCTTTAGAACATCACACTCCTTAAACAAGGAGACGGCAATCCTATGTCTATCACTAGTGCCCTAACCTGACTCAAGCTCATTATCCAAGATAGTCTATAATCATTATGTTTCAAATGATATTGAACTACCTCAAAACAATGACAATCATCATTTAGAAAACACAAGTGATCTCAAGTCAGAGGAAATGTGCCACTTGTCATATTCAAGGATTATTCACATTGTGACAAACAATTGAATATCCTAGTAGGGTCTGTCCAGTACATCCAATGTACCCATGAGTCTACATCTTATTCCATGCTCGAAGCATCCTATAAGACTAGAATACATATTAGTCTTAACCATATCAAGGCTGTCTCATGTTCACCAAGATACATCGACTAAGGACTTAACTGCATGTCAGCCCAGCTGAACAGCATTGAGACATTATTCAGAAGAACATATATTGCAGCAGACAATGTAGCTAACTGAATAATAACCATGCCTTTATAAACATAAACGTTTATTACACGATACTGTTACAATCCCAAGGCCTCAAACATTAGGCTTAAGGGCATACCCCAACAATCTCCCACTTGCACTTAATCTAATGGTTGAGAACTCTCAAACCCATATTATTACAGTGCTTCTCATGCTTCTGCTGCGCCAGAGGCTTGGTAAGCGGGTCTGCCAGATTGTCATCTGTATGAACCTTGCATATTTTGATCTCACCACGATCTATGATCTCCCTGATCAAATGAAACCGTCTCTGTATGTGCTTGGACTTCTGGTGCGACCGTGGTTCCTTTGCTTGTGCGATTGCTCCAGTGTTATCACAGAAGATAACCAAAGGATCTGCACTCGAAGGAACAACACCAAGTTCTCTCACGAACTTACGAATCCACACTGCCTCCTTGGATGCTTCCGAGGCTGCAACATACTCGGCTTCTGTTGTGGAATCAGCAACAGTTGACTGTTTGAAACTCTTCCACACCACTGCTCCTCCATTCAAGCTAAAAACATAGCCTGATTGCGATCGGAAATCATCCTGGTCTGACTGGAACGAAGCGTCAGTATATCCTTCTATACTGAGTTCTTCCTGACCACCATATATCAAGAACATATCTTTGGTCCTCCGCAGATATTTTAAGATGTTCTTGACTGCAATCCAGTGTGCCTGACCTGGATTACTTTGGAAACGACTGGTCACGCTTAACCCGTAAGCAACGTCTGGGCGAGTACACAACATCGCATACATAATGGATCCAATAGCCGAAGCATAAGGCGTATTGTCCATTTCATCTTTCTCAGTCTGTGTTTGTGGACACTGACTCTTCGAAAGACTCAGACCATGTCTGACTGGAAGATATCCTCGTTTAGAATTCTCTAAATGAAATCTTTCCAGGACTTTATCGATGTAAGTACTCTGGCACAGCCCGAGAAGCCTCTTAGATCTATCCCTGTAGATCTTCACACCTAATACATAGGCTGCTTCTCCTAAATCTTTCATCTGGAAACATTTCCTTAACCATGCCTTCACAGCATGCATTTCAGGAATGTCATTTCCAATGATCAAGATATCATCGACGTAGAGGACTAGGAAAGTAATCACGCTCCCACTAAACCTCTTATATACACACGGGTCATCCTCGTTCTTGATGAAACCAAATTCAGTGACTGATTCATCAAAACGAATATTCCAGCTTCTCGATGCTTGCTTGAGTCCATAAATGGACTTCTTTAACTTGCATATCTTATGACGATCTGATGGATTAGTGAAACCCTCAGGTTGTGTCATATACACATCCTCATCCAGATTTCCATTAAGGAAAGCTGTTTTCACATCCATCTGCCAAATCTCATAATCGTAATATGCAGCTATCGCGAAAAGAATCCGAATAGACTTGAACATAGCTACAGGTGAGAAAGTTTCATCATAATCTATCCCGTAGATTTATTTGAAACCTTTCGCAACTAGCCTGCCTTTATAGGTAACCACGTTACCATCCATGTCAATCTTCTTCTTGAAGATCCACTTACAGCCTATAGGGATAACTCCCGGAGGCGGATCAACCAAATCCCAAACTTGGTTATCTGACATGGAGTCCATCTCGGCGCGCATAGCTTCAAGCCATCTCACTGACTCCGGTCCACTGACCGCATCCGCATAAGTGAGGGGTTCATCATTATCAATGATGTAGACTCCGTCATAGCGCTCAGGCTGTCGATGAATCCTTCCCGATCTTCGCGGTTCCCGTGATATCTGAGCCTCAGGTTGTTCAATAACCTGATCTACTGGCTCAGGCTCATCCAACTGTGCTTGAGCACTTTGTCCTTCCTCTGGATTCTCATCCAGTTTTATTTCTCTCCCACTGGCCTCTTGCAGAAGAAACTCCTTCTCAAGAAAAATGGCCGTCCGAGCAACAAATACCTTGTTCTCTTTGGGATCGCAGAAATAATAACCCTTAGTTTCCTTAGGGTAACCGACAAAGATACATTTGTCAGATCTGCTCTCTAGTTTCCCAGAGGCGAGCTTTTTGACATAAGCCTCGCAGCCCCAGATCCTGATAAATGTCAAGCTCGGCTGTTTCCCATACCATAACTCATATGGAGTTTTTGAAACGGCCTTGGATGGCACTCGGTTCAGTACCTTTGCAGCTGTCTCCAGTGCAAATCCCCAAAAGGAGTAAGGAAGAGTAGCCTGACTCATCATAGAACGAACCATATCAAGTAACGTTCTGTTTCTCCTCTCGGACACACCATTCCATTGCGGTGTTCCTGGCGGAGTGAGCTGTGAGATAATCCCACACTCCTTCAGATAGTCAGTAAACGTATGACTCAAGTATTCTCCACCTCGATCTGAGCGAAGTGCCTTGATATTTCGGCCTAGCTGATTCTGTACTTCATTCTTGAACTCTTTGAACTTGTCAAAAGATTCACTCTTATGTCTCATCAGATAGACATAGCCATACCTACTGAAATCATCAGTAAAGGTAATGAAGTACTGATAGCCACCTCTGGCATGTTTACTAAATGGCCCACACACATCACTGTGTATAAGGTCAAGTAAACCTGAAGCCCTTTGACCTTTGTTAAGAAAAGGTGACTTCGTCATTTTGCCCATCAAACAAGCTTTGCATGTATCAATCTCCTTGTAAGAGAATGATCCCAGCAGTCCATGATCATGCAACCGCTTAATGCGTTTCTCGTTAATATGGCCTAAACGACTATGCCATAGCAAGGTGCTGTCATCAGCATACTTGGCTTTCTTAATATCAACATTTTGTATAGAATGCTCCATGTCCAACATGAATAATCCATTGCTAATTGAACCAGTTGCATAAACAATATTATCATAAGATAAAACACACTTTGAAATATTGCATTCAAAGGAAAAACCCTTCCTGACAAGAGCAGGAATGGAGATAATATTTTTAGTAATACTGGGAACAAAATAACAACTGTTTAGTTCCAATACAAGTCCAGATGGTAAAGAAATGAAATAGTCTCCTACAGCAACAGCAGCAACCCGTGCCCCGTTTCCAACTCGTAGGTCCACCTCATGCTGTCCCACCTGCCTTCTTCTCTTGAGTTCCTGCACATTTGAACAAATGTGAACTCCACATGCAGTGTCCAACACCCATGATATAGAAGAAGAAAACATGACCTCAGTCACGAATATACCTGAGCCAGAAGCGATGCTTCCCCTCTTATCTCCTTGGAGCGCTTTACAGTCCTTTTTCCAGTGACCCAGCTGGCCACAGTGGAAACACCTATATTCCTTGGACCGCTTAACCTTCTGCTTCAGAGCCTTGCTGTAACTCTTGATAGGGGTCTTGCCCTTCTTCCCCTTCTTCTTGTTCCTTGAAGGAACCATTAAGACAGAGGCCGAAGGCTTTCCCTTCAGAGTCTCCTCAGTAGTCAAGAGCATATTCAGCAGCTCTGCCGGAGTACAATCGATTTTGTTCATATTAAAGTTAATAATGAACGCGTCGAATGAAGGCAGGAGAGACTGCAGAATAATATCCACAGCAAGCTCCTGGTTGATGGTATGCCCCAGTTTCTCTAGAGCCTCCTTGTGCCCAATCATCTTGAGCACGTGAGCTCCCACTGGGCTCCCTTCAGCCAGTTTGCTCTGAAAGAAGAGCTTCGTCAAATTATAGCGTTCAGTCCTCGCCTGTGCAGCATACAGCATCTTGAGGTTTGCTATCATGTCTATAGCAGACATATCCTCATGCTGACGCTGCAGCGGTGGCGTCATAGACGCTAACATCAGGCAAGCGACATCAATGCTATCATTGACGTGCTTTTCATAGGCTTCCCGAACCGCCCTTGCGGCGTTCGGAGCTGGCTGAGGCGGTATCGCCGTCTCGAGGACATACAGTTTCCTCTCTGCCTTAAGAACGATCTTAAGGTGTCCGAACCAGTCAGAGAAGTTTGGCCCAGCAAACTTTTCCCTTTCCAGTAGGGATCGCACATTGAAGTTCATGGTGTTCGTTGCTGCAGGTATCTACAACAATGCAAGAACAGCAAGGTCAGTATCAATGTTAAGAATCAATCAGGACTTAAGAAAGATTCTTTTTCTCACTATTTTATCTGACTGAAAAATCCATTAAACAGTCCGAAAGAGTAAACACTCTTTTAGTGAGATGGGATCCAGATTTCATACTTGGTCTCCGCGTCCCGCTCAGGCGAGATAAGATGCACAGAGAGTACAAGCACTAATCTCTGGTAGGCTGTCCCAGCCAATCGCCAACCCGTGCGATTCCCCTTCATCTGGGCAATCCAGCAGACTGTGCCAACTGAGTTGGTACAACACAGTCTCTGATCCCACAGATGGCTGCCTCCATGTGCTACCATATGCGCCACATATGTAGCCTACATGGTCAAGCTGACCCGACCTACTCCCTGGACCACCATGTGCTATGCTGAGCAACGAGAAGGGATAAATCCCTACTCTGTAACACACAGGTGTAATCCCACACCGTCTGAAGATAGATGGACGTGCCCACTGAGTGGGTACAACACGGCTCCAACGATAATCAGAACAGTGAGGTTTCGCGTCAGAAGGCTTACAAGCTTGATATTTTAGCGTTGGATTTTAACGGTCTTTTTATCTTCTTCACTATCATGCAATTCCTATGGTGATAGCAGAAGATAAACTAATCATGCAATTCTAATATTTAAACAATAAATAAAAGAAAGCATGAATCTTATGTGGTAAAAGCCCATAGCCCTAGTAAGACCTTAATTTAACTTAAGTCTTGACTTGCTTTTCTTCATAGGGCTTTAAGCTGCTCATCTGGCCCAACCAGGGCCCAAGCGCCAATTGCAGCTCAGGTGCGCCCACCAGGGAAAATGCACCTGTCCAGAGTCGAACCCTGGACCTCCCACCTGGTCTAGCCACTGCTGCATGCGCCTCTGCCAAGTGTGCTCTGTGCTCTTGTCTAATTAAATTACAAATTTAACTATCTAGACAAGATTGACACGCAGGTCAATTACACATTATAAATTAATTAAACTGTGATTCACAGATCACAAAAATAAAAATTAATTTACAATTAATTCCCAGGCACGCAGGCCCCAGCACAGCACACATTAAGAACGGGCAGCCCACATAAGAATAAATAGACAAACACATTGCATCAATCAACATGTGATCCACTCAAGAAAATTTAAATTTCGAAAACCCATAGGCATCAATTTTAATTTCCTTATTTGCCCTACAACCTTACAACGGTCCATTACTAGGGATCCACTCATCCATCCTAGTCAGATCCACTGCCCTTGCATGCACCAAGTCCTAACTGACTTGAGTCGACCATAAGGTCAACCATGCATACGCGAGGGCTGAACAACCACAATGAGGTCTGGCAAGCGGGTGTGACCCCGGGCCTAACTCATGTGTGTTCACTAGTTGTCTCAATCAGACATCGCTACACGCCTGTCTGCAGTCGACCTGTAGCCACCACGTGCTTGCGCACAGGTGCTACCTGGTCAACCCATCAAGGCTGTCAGATAGTCTGATCAGACTTTTGGATCTAACCTAGGGGGGTGACTTCAACCCTAATAACCCGTCTAAGGGTTTAATGCAAGGCCTTAGATCTATAGTGAGTCGCGCATGTGATGTTGGTTTTTAAGAAAACATACAATATGCGCCAACTGAAGACATAAACATATGATATGCGCCAACTTGAAAACATAAACATATGATATGCGCCAACTTGAAAACATGCGCAAGCATGAAAAACTTTCACAAACTTGTACTATCGCATGTAACATATAGATCATGTTAAAGGATCACAAAGAAAGCAAACATATTATCATGCATGATAAACCTTCACTCTGATACCAATTTGAAGGTCCCCTAGACAAGGGGGCGAAACCCTAATAGGAGGCGCAACAAAAACTTCTAGCGGAATCTAGGGTTTCTAATAGATCGCATAGCATATAATATGATCAACTTTCAATGAGAAGCGATACTCACCATTGCCATCACTTGGATGGTGTCTTGGAGGCAAAGGCGCAAGCGAACCTTCTCCTAAGTCTCGCACACAAGATGATCAATGCGCTTCTTCCTTGGTGCTCCTTGTGCTAGCAAGGTTCCAAGGTTGTCTTGCCGAATGGAAAGGAAAAGAGAGATCCTTGCTTGGTCGAATGTTTCCTCTTGTCGTCCACTCCTTCACCCACGAGAGTGCAAGAGACGAATGCTCAAACGGCGTCAAGAGAGCAAGAGACGAGAATAGTATTCTCTTGGCGTGAACGTGAGATGTGGTCACGTTAAGAGATGTGCTATCTAAAAATAGCATCCCATTTCTTCACTTGCGACCATGTATCACCCCAATCGCCAATGCCTCTTATCACTTGAACCATGCGCTCAACCAATGAGCTGGTTCAAATCCATTTGGTTCAATAACCAAATAAACCAAGCAATCAGTCCAGACCATAATAAAACCTTAAGGCTCTTAATCTGACCGTCGATCTCTTGATGCTTCTGATCTGACCAATCTAGCATCCATTCTCTCGATCGAAGCTTACCGATCTCAAGCCCTAATCAATCAAACATGATCAGACCAGATCTCACTCACAATCAGAGATTAAATCCCTTTAAACTGAACCCGAACAATTCAGTCCACACGATCTGACTTAAGTAAGCCATATCATCAAATTGTGCGACCCTGAGGGTTTCCTTTAAATGTCGGTAACGATAACTCACGTTTATCACGATCAGTGAGGGGTATCTAGCAACACATCACTGTCTCCCGATATAAAGGAAATAGTCTTCCAAGACTACACCCAAGCCATAGCACAAGTGTGAATCCACATCACTAGGCATACATGTTTCCTTTGCCACTGGATGTTCTTATTGGACAAGCGTGTCAAGCTTGTAGCTCCAATATGATGAGCATGATTAGATCAGATGAACACAGTCACCTGGGTATGGCCATACTCTTTTCTCAATCATCTCATCCAGGGGGCCCCTTTAGAACATCACACTCCTTAAACAAGGAGACGGCAATCCTATGTCTATCACTAGTGCCCTAACCTGACTCAAGCTCATTATCCAAGATAGTCTATAATCATTATGTTTCAAATGATATTGAACTACCTCAAAACAATGACAATCATCATTTAGAAAACACAAGTGATCTCAAGTCAGAGGAAATGTGCCACTTGTCATATTCAAGGATTATTCACATTGTGACAAACAATTGAATATCCTAGTAGGGTCTGTCCAGTACATCCAATGTACCCATGAGTCTACATCTTATTCCATGCTCGAAGCATCCTATAAGACTAGAATACATATTAGTCTTAACCATATCAAGGCTGTCTCATGTTCACCAAGATACATCGACTAAGGACTTAACTGCATGTCAGCCCAGCTGAACAGCATTGAGACATTATTCAGAAGAACATATATTGCAGCAGACAATGTAGCTAACTGAATAATAACCATGCCTTTATAAACATAAACGTTTATTACACGATACTGTTACAATCCCAAGGCCTCAAACATTAGGCTTAAGGGCATACCCCAACAATAACCGTTATGACCTCCCAACTACGGCAAGGTGTTGGGTTGTATCAAAGCAAGTCCCTAGCCATATAGAATGATCAATGACCTCAAGTCAAGGGATCAATGCATCTCCTGTCACTTATGAGGATAACTCATGACACCAAGTCATAGCCTCATAGCGGGTCTATCCAGTATATCCTCCAATGATATACCCATGTGTCTACGTTAGCACCACGTGCCTAACCAGCCCACATACCAGTCTCTCAAGTACCAGAGCTGTCCCATATCCACTCAGGTACATCGACTAGGGATAATTATTTGAACACAGATCTAATCTGTCTCCAGGGACATTATCATGTAAGTACACAATCACAGGTGTAGACAAACAATGATAACGACAATGCCAGAATGATATATATAAATATCAATGTGAAGTAGTACATAAGTTGACCAAAACTAGGTCCTAGGGCATACACAGCAACAATCTCCCACTTGCACTAAGACCTAGAAGTTGAGGAATCTCAACCCCATATCTCTAGCGTGACCATCATGTTGGGGTATGCCCTTAAGGCTAATGTTTGAGGCCTTGGGATTCTATTAGTATCATGTATATATAAACTCGTATGTTTATAAAGGCAATGGTTGTTATTCAGAATGTTACATTGTCTACTGCAATAAGTGTGCTTCTGAATAATGTCTCAAAGCTGTTCAGCTAGGCTGACAAGCTGTAATGTCCTTAGTCGAGATATCTTGGTGAACATGAGACAGCCTTGATATGATTGAGACTAATATGTGTTCTAATCTTATAGGATGCTTCGAGCATGGAATAAGATATAGACTCATGGGTACATTGGATGTACTGGACAGACCCTACTAGGATATTCAATTGCTTGTCACAATGTGAATAATCCTTGTTTGCAACAAGTGGCAGATGTCCTCTGACTTGAGATCACTTGTGTTTCTAAATGATGATTGTCATTTTTTTGAGGTAGTTCAATATCATTTGAAACATAATGGTTATAGACTATCTTGGATAATGATCATGAGTCAGGTTAGGACACTAGTGATAGATATAGGATTGCCGTCTCCTTGTTTAAGGAGTGTGGTGTTCTGAAGGGGCCCCCCCGAATGAGATGATTGAGAAAGTGTATGGCCATACCCAGGTGACCATGTTCATCTGGTCTAATCATGCTCATCATATTGGAGCTACTGGCTTGACATGCTTGTCCAATAAGAACATCCAGTGGCAAAGGAATCATGTATGCCTAGTGAAGTGGATTCACCCTTGTGCTGTGGTTTGGGAGTAGTCTTGGAAGACTCTTTCCTTTATATCGGGAGACAGTGATGTGTTGCTAGATACCCCTCACTGATCGTGATAACGTAATTTATCGTTACCGACATTTAAAGGAAACCCTCAGGGTCGCACAATTTGATGATATGGCTTACTTAAGTCAGATCGTGTGGACTGAATTGTTTGAGTTCAGTTTAAAGGGATTTAATCTCTGATTGTAAGTGAGATCTGGTCTGATCATGTTTGATTGATTAGGGCTTGAGATCGGTAAGCTTCGATCGAGAGAGATGATGCTAGATCGGTGAGATCAGGAGCATCAGGAGATGAACGGTTAGATCTGGAACCTTAGGGTTTAATATGATCTAGACCAAGTGATTTGGCTTAATTGGGGTTTTGAACCAAATCTAATTGAACCGGTTCACTAGGTGAACGCTTGGTTCAATTAGAGGAAGTTTCGAGCGTTCACTTGGAGTGAACGCATGAGCCATTAACACTTACCATTTGTGGAAGGCGGTTTTCTATGTTGAAAAAAATCGAAAACGCCTCCATGTGGTAAGTGTGGATGATTGATCTTCACTTGGCTTCTTGCATTTTTTTCGTGTGGAGAAGAGGTGGACGAACAAGTGGAGCTCTCGGCCAACCAAGATCTCATCTCCCATCCCTTCCATTCGGCAAGGACACTTGAAGATCTTTGCTAGCACAAAGATCAACAAGAAGAAGCCATCTCTCTTCTTGTGTGCGGTACCTTTGGAGAAGAAGCATTTGGTTCTTTCTCTTCCAAGCCGCCTCCTTCATCATGGCTATGGTAAAGGATCTAAACCTGATCTTTGAAATAATATCAAAGTTGATCATATATGAGTTCATGCAATCGATCTAGTTGAAACCCTAGAAATTTTTCATGTGCCCCCTATTTAGGGTTTCACCCCCTTGCGCTCCCCCTTGAAGGGGACTTTCACATCATGCTTCTGCTGCGCCAAAGCCTTGGTCAATGGGTCTGCCAGATTGTTCTCTGTGTCTACTCTGCTAATCTTGACATCACCTCTGTTAATGATCTCTCTGATCAGGTGATCAGAGGTTGGTTTATGCATGAATCATATGATTGCTTTGAGTGATCCTTGTTTGCGCTAATATAGTAGATCTATCACCATGAGAACATGCTAGTCATTAGATGTTGGCGCATGTTTAATATAACTTGTTTGCGCTAATGGAAAGATCTAATGTTAACATGCGAAACTTCATGATTTAGTTGTTTGCGCATGTATAATTGTTTCATGTTGGCGCCTGTTGAATGTATTTGTTAAAACTCATTACATCTTGCGCGCCTATCACCTAGATCTACATTTGCGCCTGCTATAAACCCTTAGACGGGTTATTAGGGTTGAAGTCATAGACTAGTTAAGATCCAACCAGTCTGATCAGACCATCTGACAGCCTAGATGGGTCGACCAGATGGCACCTGTGCGCAAGCACGAGGTGGCTATAGGTCGACTGCAGACAGGCGTGTAGCGAGGTCTGGTTGAGACAACCAGTGAACACACATGAGTTAGGCCCGGGGTCACACCCGCTTGCCAGAACTCATGAGGGTAGTTCAGCCCATGTCATGCATTGTTGACCATTAGGTCAACTCAAGTCAGTTAGGACTTGGTGCATGCAAGGGCAGTGGATCTGACTAGGTCTGATGAGTGGATCCCTATTAATGGACCGTTGTAAGGAAGCAGGGCACATAAGAAAAATAAAATTGATGCCTATGGGGTTTTTCGAAAATTTTATTTTCTTGTAATAGGATCACATGTTGATTGAATACCATGATGCTTGTCTATTTCATCTTATGTGGGTTGCCCTTTTAATGTGTGCTGTGCTGGGGCCTGCGAGCCTGGCTTAAATTGTAAATTATTATATTTGTGATCTGCGCATCACATTTTAATTAATTTATTGTATAATTGACCTGCGTGTCAAACTTGTCTAGATAGATTAAAATGTACTTTTAATCTGACAAGAGCTTAAAGCACACATAGCAAGGCGCATGCAGCAGTGACTTGACCAGGTGGGCGCACCTGAGCTGCAGTGGGCGCTTGGGCCCTGGTCTGGGCCAGTTGAGAGGCAAAAGACCCAAGAAGCAAGTGAAGACTTAAGATAACTTAAGGTCTTACCTAGGCTTAATGGGCGTTTACCACATAAGATCATCATGCTTTCTTTTATTGTTTATATAATTAGAATTGCATGATTTATTTATCTTCTGCTATCACCATAGGGTTTGCATGATAGTTAAGAAGATAAAAGACCGTTAAAATCCAACGCTAAAATATCAAGCTCGATAGCCTTCTGACGCGAAACCTCACTGTTCTGACTATCGTTGGAGCCGTGTTGTACCCACTCAGTGGGCACGTCCATCTATCTTCAGACGGTGTGTGATTTCACCTGCGTGTTACAGAGAAGGGATTTATCGCTTCTCGTTGCTCAGCATAGCACGTGGTGGTCCAGGAAGTAGGTCGGGTCAGCTTAACCATGTAGGCTACATATGGGGCATATGGTAGCACATGGAGGCAGCCATCTGTGGGATTAGAGACTGTGTTGTACCAACTCAGTTGGCACAGTCTACTGGATTGCCCAGATGAAGGGGAATCGCACGGGTTGGCGATTGGCAGGGACTGCCTACCAGAAATTAGTGCTTGTACTCTCTGTGCATCTTATCTCGCCTGAGCGGGACGCGGAGACCAAGTATGAAATCTGGATCCCATCTCACTAAAAGAGTGTTACTCTTTCGGGCTGTTTTGCTGGATTTTTCAGCCAGATAAAATAGTGAGAAAAGAATCTTTCTTAAGTCCTGGATTGATTCTAGACATTGATACTGACCTTGCTGTTCTTGCATTGTTGTAGATTCCTGCAGCAACGAACACCATGAGCTTCAATGTGCGATCCCTACTGGAAAGGGAGAAGTTTGCTGGGCCAAACTTCTCAGACTGGTTCGGACACCTTAAGATTGTTCTTAAGGCTGAGAGGAAACTGTATGTCCTCGAGACGGCTATACCGCCTCAACCCGCTGCGAACGCCGCAAGGGCGGTTCGCGATGCCTATGAAAAGCATGTCAATGATAGCATTGATGTTGCTTGCCTGATGCTAGCGTCTATGACGCCACCGCTGCAGCGTCAGCATGAGGATATGTCTGCTATAGAAATTATAGCAAACCTCAAGATGCTGTATGCTGCACAGGCGAGGACTGAACGCTATAATCTGACAAAGCTTTTCTTTCAGAGCAAACTGGCTGAAGGGAGTCCAGTGGGAGCTCATGTGCTCAAGATGATTGGGCACAAGGAGGCTCTAGAGAAACTGGGGCATACCATCAACCAGGAGCTTGCTGTAGACATTATTCTGCAGTCTCTCCCGGCCTCCTTCGATGCGTTCATCATTAATTTTAATATGAACAAGATCGACTGTACTCCGGCAGAGTTGCTGAATATGCTCTTGACTACGGAGGAGACTCTGAAGGGAAAGCCTTCAACCTCTGTCTTGATGTTCCCTTCCAGGAACAAGAAGAAGGGGAAGAAGGGCAAAGCCCCTGTCAAGAACTACAGCAAGGCTCTGAAACAGAAGGTGAAGCGGTCGAAGGACAATAGATGTTTCCACTGTGGCCAGCTGGGTCACTGGAAAAAGGACTGTAAAGCGCTCCAAGGAGACAAGAAGGGAAGCATCGCTTCTGGCTCAGGTATATTTGTGACTGAAGTCATGATATCCTCTTCTTCTATTTCATGGGTGTTGGACACTGCATGTGGAGTTCACATTTGTTCAAATGTACAGGAGCTCAAGAGAAGAAGGCAGGTGGGACAACATGAGGTGGACCTACGAGTTGGAAACGGGGCACGGGTTGCTGCTGTTGCTGTAGGGGATTATTACATCTCATTACCATCTGGCATTGTATTAGAATTAAACAATTGTTACTTTGTACCCAGTATTACCAAAAATATTATCTCTATTCCTGCTCTTGTTAGGAAAGGGTTTTCCTTTGAATGCAAGGTTTCAAAGTGTTATCTTACTCTTGATAATATTGTTTATGCTACTGGTTCAATTAACAATGGGTTATTCATGTTGGACATGGAATATTCTATACAAAACATTGATAATAAGAAAGCCAAGTATGCTGATGACAGCACCTTGCTATGGCATAGTCGTTTAGGCCATATTAACAAGAAGCGCATTAAGCGGTTGCATGATCATGGACTGCTGGGATCATTCTCCTGTGAGGAGATTGATACATGCAAAGCTTGTTTAATGGGAAAAATGACGAAGTCTCCTTTTCCTCACAAAGGTCAGAGGGCTTCAGGTTTACTTGACCTTATACACAGTGATGTGTGTGGGCCATTTAGTAAACATGCCAGAGGTGGCTATTCGTACTTCATTACCTTTACTGATGATTTCAGTAGATATGGGTATGTCTATCTAATGAGACATAAGAGTGAATCTTTTGACAAGTTCAAAGAGTTCAAAAATGAAGTACAAAATCAGCTAGGCCGAAATATCAAGGCACTTCGTTCTGATCGAGGTGGAGAATACTTGAGTCATGCGTTTACTGACTATCTAAAAGAGTGTGGGATTATCTCACAGCTCACTCCGCCAGGAACACCGCAATGGAATGGTGTGTCCGAGAGGAGAAATAGAACGTTACTAGACATGGTTCGTTCTATGATGAGTCAGGCTACTCTACCTTACTCCTTTTGGGGATTTGCACTGGAAACAGCTGCAAAGGTACTAAACCGAGTGCCATCCAAGGCAGTTTCAAAGACTCCATATGAGTTATGGTATGGGAAACAGCCTAGCTTGACATTTATCAAGATCTGGGGTTGCGAGGCTTATGTCAAAAAGCTCGCCTCTGGGAAACTAGAGAGCAGATCTGAGAAATGTATCTTTGTTGGTTACCCTAAGGAAACTAAGGGTTATTATTTCTACGATCCCAAGGAGAACAAAGTATTTGTTGCTCGGACGGCCATTTTTCTTGAGAAGGAGTTTCTTCTGCAAGAGGCCAGTGGGAGAGAAATAAAGCTGGATGAGAATCCAGAGGAAGGACAAAGTAGTCAAGCTCAGTTGGATGAGCCTGAGCCAGTGCATCAGGTTATTGAACAACCTGAGGCTCAGATATCACGGGAACCGCGAAGATCGGGAAGGATCCGTCGTCAGCCTGAGCGCTATGACGGAGTCTACATCTTTGATAATGATGAACCCCTCACTTATGCGGATGCGGTCAGTGGACCGGAGTCAGCTAGATGGCTTGAAGCTATGCGAGCCGAGATGGACTCCATGTCAGATAACCAAGTTTGGGATTTGGTTGATCCGCCTCCGGGAGTTATCCCTATAGGCTGTAAATGGATCTTCAAGAAGAAGATTGACATGGATGGTAATGTAGTTACCTATAAAGGCAGGCTAGTTGCGAAAGGTTTCAAACAAATCTACGGGATAGATTATGATGAAACTTTCTCACCTGTAGCTATGTTTAAGTCTATTCGGATTCTTTTCGCGATAGCTGCATATTATGATTATGAGATCTGGCAGATGGATGTGAAGACGGCTTTCCTTAATGGAAATCTGGAGGAGGATGTGTATATGACACAACCTGAAGGTTTCACTAATCCATCAGATCGTCATAAAATATGCAAGTTAAAGAAGTCCATTTATGGACTGAAACAAGCATCTAGAAGCTGGAATATTCGTTTTGATGAATCAATCAGTGAATTTGGTTTCATCAAGAATGAGGATGACCCGTGTGTATATAAGAGGTTTAGTGGGAGCGTGATTACTTTCCTAGTCCTCTACGTCGATGATATCTTAATCATTGGAAACGATATTCCTGAAATGCATGCTGTTAAAGCATGGCTAAGGAAATGTTTCCAGATGAAAGATTTAGGAGAAGCAGCCTATGTATTAGGTGTGAAGATCTACAGGGATAGATCTAAGAGGCTTCTCGGGCTATGCCAGAGTACTTACATCGATAAGGTCCTGGAGAGATTCCATTTAGAGAATTCTAAAAGAGGATATCTTCCAGTCAGACATGGTCTGAATCTTTCAAAGAGTCAGTGTCCACTAACACAGACTGAGAAAGATGAAATGGACAATACGCCTTATGCTTCGGCTATTGGGTCCATTATGTATGCGATGTTATGTACTCGCCCAGACGTCGCTTACGGGTTAAGCGTGACCAGTCGATTCCAAAGTAATCGAGGTCAGGCACACTGGATTGCGGTCAAGAACATTCTAAAATATCTTCGGAGGACCAAAGATATGTTCTTGATATATGGTGGTCAGGAAGAACTCAGTATTGAAGGATATACTGACGCTTCGTTCCAGTCGGACCAGGATGATTTCCGATGAAAATCAGGCTATGTTTTTAGCTTGAATGGTGGAGCAGTGGTGTGGAAAAGTTTCAAACAGTCTATCGTTGCTGATTCCACAACAGAAGCCGAGTATGTTGCAGCCTCGGAAGCATCTAAGGAGGCAGTATGGATTCGCAAGTTCGTTCAGGAACTTGGTGTTGTTCCTTCAAGTGCAGATCCTTTGGTTATCTTCTGTGATAACACTGGAGCAATCGCACAAGCAAAGGAACCACGGTCGCACCAGAAGTCCAAGCACATACAGAGACGGTTTCACTTGATCCGGGAGATCATTGATCGTGGTGAGATCAAAATCTGCAAGGTTCATACAGATGACAATCTGGCTGACCCGCTTACCAAGCCTCTGGCGCAGCAAAAGCATGAGAAGCACTGTAATAATATGGGTTTGAGATTTCTCAACCATTAGATTAAGTGTGAAGGGTCCCCTTCAAGGGGGAGCGCAAGCGGATAAAACCCCTTTCAAGAGGGGGGCCGAAAACCCTAAACAAGGGGGCGCATGCATTTTGCTAGGGTTTCAAGAATTCAATCGCTTATGTGCTCATATGATCAACTATAATATTTCATTAGATCAAGAATGTGATCATACCAATGCCATAGATCGGATGTCGGCTTGGAAGCAAAGTTCAAAGAGAACTTCTCCAAAGGAATCGCACACAAGAAGAAGAAGGCCTACACCTTGAACGTCCCTTGTGCTAGCAAGGCTCCAAAGTATCCCTTGTCGCGTGAAGGAGTTTTGGAGATCAAGCTTGGCGAGAGCAACCTTCCTCCTCTTCTCGTCCGAATCGCACTCACCTCCAAGGATGAATGTTGAGAAGAGAGGAGTGAAGTCGAGCGTTCAAAACGCTTTGGCGTTAAGGTGAAGTCGCCTTCAATACTTTCCATAAATGGAAGAGATGAAGCTATGCGCCCATTACCGAACCAAAACGCCTAACCCCTTGAACCAAGCGTTCACCCTTGTGAACCGGTTCAAGCCACTTCAATCCATTTCAATTTGGTTCAAGAACCAAATTAAACCAGCCCAAGCCATGGTCTAGATCTCATTGAACCAATGGTTCAATATCTAACCGTTGATCTCGTGATACTCTTGATCTCACCGATCTAGCATCAATACTCTCGATCGAAGCTTACCGATCTCAAGTCCCAATCAATCAAACATGATCAGACCAGATCTCACTTACAATCAGAGCCTCTATCCCTTTAAACTGAACCCAAACAATTCAGTCCACACGATCTGACTTAAGTAAGCCATATCATCAAATTGTGCGACCCTGAGGGTTTCCTTTAAATGTCGGTAACGATAACTTTCGTTATCACGATCAGTGAGGGGTATCTAGCAACACATCACTGTCTCCCGATATAAAGGAAAGAGTCTTCCAAGACTTCACCCAAATCACAGCACAAGTGTGAATCAAACTCACGAGGCATGCATGTTTCCTTTGCCACTGGATGTTCTTATTGGACAAGCATGTCAAGCCTGTAACTCCAATAGGATGAGCATGATTAGATCAGATGATCACTGTCATCTGGGTATGGCCATACACTTTCTCAATCATCTCATACAAGGGGGCCCTCTAGAACATCACACTCCTTGAACAAGGAGACGGCAATCCTTTATCTATCACTAGTGCCCTAACCTGACTCAAGCTCATCATCCAAGATAGTCTATAATCATTATGTTTCAAATGATATTGAACTACCTCAAAACAATGACAATCATCATTTAGAAACACAAGTGATCTCAAGTCAAAGGAAAATTTGCCACTTGGTGCTTACAAGGATCATTCACATTGTGACAAGCAATTGAATATCCTAGTAGGGTCTGTCCAGTACATCCAATGTACCAATGAGTCTACATCTTATTCCATGCTCGAAGCATCCTATAAGATTAGAACACATATTAGTCTCAATCATATCAAGGCTGTCTCATGTTCACCAAGATATCTCGACTAAGGACATATGCATGTCAGCCTAGCTGAACAGCTTTGAGACATTATTCAGAAGTACACTTATTACAGCAGACAAGGTAGCAACCTGAATAATAACCATGCCTTTATAAACATAAGAGTTTATTACATGATACTTATACAATCCCAAGGCCTCAAACATTAGCCTTAAGGGCATACCCCAACAATCTCCCACTTGCACTTAATCTAATGGTTGAGAAATCTCAAACCCATATTATTACAGTGCTTCTCATGCTTCTGCTGCGCCACGATCAATGATCTCCCGGATCAAGTGAAACCGTCTCTGTATGTGCTTGGACTTCTGGTGCGACCGTGGTTCCTTTGCTTGTGCGATTGCTCCAGTGTTATCACAGAAGATAACCAAAGGATCTGCACTCGAAGGAACAACACCAAGTTCTCTCACGAACTTACGAATCCACACTGCCTCCTTGGATGCTTCCGAGGCTGCAACATACTCGGCTTCTGTTGTGGAATCAGCAACAGTTGACTGTTTGAAACTCTTCCACACCACTGCTCCACCATTCAAGCTAAAAACATAGCCTGATTGCGATCGGAAATCATCCTGGTCTGACTGGAACGAAGCGTCAGTATATCCTTCTATACTGAGTTCTTCCTGACCACCATATATCAAGAACATATCTTTGGTCCTCCGCAGATATTTTATAATGTTCTTGACCGCAATCCAGTGCGCCAAACCTGGATTACTTTGGAATCGACTGGTCACGCTTAACCAGTAAGCGACGTCTGGGCGAGTACACAACATCGCATACATAATGGACCCAATAGCCGAAGCATAAGGCGTATTGTCCATTTCATCTTTCTCAGTCTGTGTTTGTGGACACTGACTCTTCGAAAGATTCAGACCATGTCTGACTGGAAGATATCCACGTTTAGAATTCTCTAAATGGAATCTCTCCAGGACTTTATCGATGTAAGTACTCTGGCACAGCCCGAGAAGCCTCTTAGATCTATCCCTGTAGATCTTCACACCTAACACATAGGCTGCTTCTCCCAAATCTTTCATCTGGAAACATTTTCCTAACCATGCTTTAACAGCATGCAGTTCAGGAATATCATTTCCAATGATTAAGATATCATCGACGTAGAGGATTAGGAATGTAATTACGCTCCCACTAAACCTCTTATATACACACGGGTCATCTTCGTTCTTGATGAAGCCAAACTCAGAGATTGATTCATCAAAACGAATGTTCCAGCTTCTAGATGCTTGTTTCAGTCCATAAATGGACTTCTTTAACTTGCATATTTTATGACGATCTGATGGATCAGTGAAACCTTCCGGTTGTGTCATATACACATCCTCATCCAGATTTCCATTAAGGAAAGCTGTCTTCACATCCATCTGCCAGATCTCATAATCATAATATGCTGCTATCGCGAAAAGAATCCGAATAGACTTAAACATGGCTACAGGAGAGAAAGTTTCATCATAATCTAACCCGTAGATTTGTTTGAAACCTTTCGCAACTAGCCTGCCTTTATAGGTAACAACGTTACCATCCATGTCAATCTTCTTCTTGAAGATCCATTTACAGCCTATAGGGATTACTCCCGGAGGCGGATCAACCAAATCCCAGACCTGGTTATCTGACATGGAGTCCATCTCGGCTCGCATAGCTTCAAGCCATCTAGCTGACTCCGGTCCACTGACCGCATCCGCATAAGTGAGGGGTTCATCATTATCAATGATGTAGACTCCGTCATAGCGCTCAGGCTGACGACGGATCCTTCCCGATCTTCGCGGTTCCCGTGTTATTTGAGCCTCAGGTTGTTCAATAACCTGATCTACCGGCTCAGGCACATCCAACTGTGCTTGACTACTTTGTCCTTCCTCTGGAATCTCATCCAGCTTTATTTCTCTCCCACTGACCTCTTGCAGAAGAAATTCCTTCTCAAGAAATATGGCCGTCCGAGCAACAAATACTTTGTTCTCCTTGGGATCGTAGAAATAATAACCCTTAGTTTCCTTAGGGTAACCGACAAAGATACATTTCTCAGATCTGCTCTCCAGTTTCCCAGAGGCGAGCTTTTTGACATAAGCCTCGCAACCCCAGATCCTGATAAATGTCAAGCTCGGCTGTTTCCCATACCATAACTCATATGGCGTCTTTGAAACTGCCTTGGATGGCACTCGGTTTAGTACCTTTGCAACTGTTTCCAGTGCAAAACCCCAAAAGGAGTATGGAAGAGTGGCCTGACTCATCATAGAACGAACCATATCAAGTAACGTTCTATTTCTCCTCTCGGACACACCATTCCATTGCGGTGTTCCTGGCGGAGTGAGCTGTGAGATAATCCCACACTCCTTTAGATAGTCAGTAAACGCATGACTCAAGTATTCTCCACCTCGATCTGAGCGAAGTGCCTTGATATTTCGGCCTAGCTGATTCTGTACTTCATTTTTGAACTCTTTGAACTTGTCAAAAGATTCACTCTTATGTCTCATCAAATAGACATACCCATACCTACTGAAATCATCAGTAAAGGTAATGAAGTACTGATAGCCACCTCTGGCATGTTTACTAAATGGCCCACACACATCACTGTGTATAAGGTCAAGTAAACCTGAAGCCCTTTGACCTTTATTAGAAAAAGGTGACTTCGTCATTTTACCCATCAAACAAGCTTTGCATGTATCAATCTCCTCATAGGAGAATGATCCCAGCAGTCCATGATCATGCAACCGCTTAATGCGCTTCTCGTTAATATGGCCTAAACGACTATGCCATAGCAAGGTGCTGTCATCAGCATACTTGGCTTTCTTATTATCAATGTTTTGTATAGAATATTCCATGTCCAACATGAATAACCCATTGTTAATTGAACCAGTAGCATACACAATATTATCTAGAGAAAGTACACACTTTGAAGTCTTGCATTCAAAGGAAAAACCCTTCCTGACAAGAGCAGGAATGGAGATAATATTCTTGGTAATACTGGGTACAAAATAACAATTGTTTAATTCTAATACAATGCCAGATGGTAAAGAAATGAAATAGTCTCCTACAGCAACAGCAGCAACCCGTGCCCCGTTCCCAACGCGTAGGTCTACCTCATGCTGTCCCACCTGTCTTCTTCTCCTGAGTTCCTGTACATTTGAACAAATGTGAACTCCACATGCAGTGTCCAACACCCATGATATGGTAGAAGAAGATAACATGACCTCAGTCACATATATACCTGAGCCAGAAGCGATGCTTCCCCTCTTATCTCCTTTGAGCGCTTTACAGTCCTTTTTCCAGTGACCCAGCTGGCCACAGTGGAAACACCTGTTGTCCTTCGACCGCTTGACCTTCTGTTTCAGAGCCTTGCTGTAATTCTTGACAGGGGCCTTGCCCTTCTTCCCCTTCTTCTTGTTCCTTGAGGGAACCAATAAGACAGAGGTTGAAGGCTTTCCCTTCAGAGTTTCCTCAGTAGTCAAGAGCATATTCAACAGCTCTGCCGGAGTACAATCGATTTTGTTCATATTAAAGTTAATGATGAACGCATCGAAAGAAGGCGGAAGAGACTGTAGAATTATGTCTACAGCAAGCTCCTGGTTGATGGTATGCCCCAGTTTCTCCAGAGCCTCCTTGTGCCCAATCATCTTGAGCACGTGAGCTCCCACTGGGCTCCCTTCAGCCAGTTTGCTCTGAAAGAAGAGCTTCGTCAGATTATAGCGTTCTGTCCTCGCCTGTGCAGCATATAGCATCTTGAGGTTCGCTATAATTTCTATAGCCGACATATCCTCATGCTGACGCTGCAGCGGTGGCGTCATAGACGCTAGCATCAGGCAAGCGACATCAATGCTATCATTGACGAGCTTTTCATAGGCATCCCGAACCGCCCTTGCGGCGTTCGGAGCGGGCTACGGCGGTATCGCCGTCTCGAGGACATACAGTTTCCTCTCTGCCTTAAGAACGATCTTAAGGTGTCCGAACCAGTCAGAGAAGTTCGGCCCAGCAAACTTCTCCCTTTCCAGTAGGGATCGCACATTGAAGCTCATGGTGTTCGTTGCTGCAGGAATCTACAACAAGCAAGAACAGCAAGGTCAGTATCAATGTTCAGAATCAATCCAGGACTTAAGAAAGATTCTTTTTCTCACTATTTTGTCTGACTGAAAAATCCAGTAAACAGTCCGAAAGAGTAACACTCTTTTAGTGAGATGGGATCCAGATTTCATACTTGGTCTCCGCGTCCCGCTCAGGCGAGATAAGATGCACAGAGAGTACAAGCACTAATCTCTGGTAGGCAGTCCCTGCCAATCGCCAACCCGTGCGATTCCCCTTCATCTGGGCAATCCAGCAGACTGTGCCAACTGAGTTGGTACAACACAGTCTCTGATCCCTCAGATGGCTGCCTCCATGTGCTACCATATGCGCCACATATGTAGTCTACATGGTCAAGCTGACCCGACCTACTCCCTGGACCACCACGTGCTATGCTGAGCAACGAGAAGCGATAAATCCCTTCTCTGTAACACGCAGGTGAAATCCAGCACCGTCTGAAGATAGATGGACGTGCCCACTGAGTGGGTACAACACGGCTCCAACGATAATCAGAACAGTGAGGTTTCGCGTCAGAAGGCTTACGAGCTTGATATGTTAGCGTTTGGATTTTAACGGTCTTTTATCTTCCTCACTATCATGCAAGTCCTATGGTGATAGCAGAAGATAAACTCATGCAGTTCTAATTATATAAGCAATAAAAAGAAAGCATGCATCTTATGTGGTAAAAGCCCAAAGCCTAAGTAAGACCTTAAGAAACTTAAGTCTTCACTTGCTCTTCTTGGGACTTTTGCATCTCATCTGGTCCAACCCAGGGCCCTAGCGCCAAGAGCACCTCAGGTGCGCCACCAGCTGAAGGCCCCTCTTGGATGTGTGCATTTGTGCTCTTGTCTAATCAAATACAATTTGATCTATCTAGACAAGTTTGACTCGCAGGTCAATTATACATTATAAATTAAGTACAAATGTGATTCGCAGATCACAAATTAATTTACAAGTTTAATTCCAGGCACGCAGGCCCCAGCACAGCACACATTAGGGCAACCCACATAAGATTAAATAAACAAACATCATGGCATCAATCAACATGTGATCCAATCATGAAATTAAATTTTTGAAAACCCCATGGCATCAATTTTAATTTCCTTATGTGCCCCTACAACCTTACAATGGTACATTGATAGGGATCCACTCATCCATCTAATCAGATCCTCTGCCCTTGCATGCGCCGAGTCCTAACTGACCCGTGTTGACCTAATGGTCAACCATGCATGCGCCAAGGGCTGAACAACCCTCATGAGTTCTGGCAAGCGGGTGTGACCCCGGGCCTAGCTCATGTGTGTTCACTGGTTGTCTCAACCAGACCTCGCTACACGCCTAAGGTGCGATCGACCTATGGCCACCTCATGCTTGCGCACAGGTGCCATCTAGTCGATCCATCTAGGCTGTCAGATGGTCTGATCAGACTATTGGATCTAATCTAGAGGTGACTTCAACCCCATCAACCCATCTAAGGGTTTATTGTAGGTGCGGCTTAGATCTAATATGCAAGGCGCGCATGTCATTTAGGGTTTTTAAGAAAATAAACAACAACAACATGAAAGAAGCGCAATCATCATACATGCGCCATTCAACTAGCGCCAACACAACATAACTCTCATACATGCGCAACATGAACATACTATCCACAAGTATAATCGCATGAAGAGAAAACATAGTTCTAAGCATCAAACATATATGGATCACAAAACATACATAGCAATCATATGAATCATATAAGAACCTCGCTCTGATACCAATTGAAGGGTCCCCTTCAAGGGGGAGCGCAAGCGGATAAAACCCCTTTCAAGAGGGGGGCCGAAAACCCTAAACAAGGGGGCGCATGCATTTTGCTAGGGTTTCAAGAATTCAATCGCTTATGTGCTCATATGATCAACTATAATATTTCATTAGATCAAGAATGTGATCATACCAATGCCATAGATCGGATGTCGGCTTGGAAGCAAAGTTCAAAGAGAACTTCTCCAAAGGAATCGCACACAAGAAGAAGAAGGCCTACACCTTGAACGTCCCTTGTGCTAGCAAGGCTCCAAAGTATCCCTTGTCGCGTGAAGGAGTTTTGGAGATCAAGCTTGGCGAGAGCAACCTTCCTCCTCTTCTCGTCCGAATCGCACTCACCTCCAAGGATGAACGTTGAGAAGAGAGGAGTGAAGTCGAGCGTTCAAAACGCTTTGGCGTTAAGGTGAAGTCGCCTTCAATACTTTCCATAAATGGAAGAGATGAAGCTATGCGCCCATTACCGAACCAAAACGCCTAACCCCTTGAACCAAGCGTTCACCATTGTGAACCGGTTCAAGCCACTTCAATCCATTTCAATTTGGTTCAAGAACCAAATTAAACCAGCCCAAGCCATGGTCTAGATCTCATTGAACCAATGGTTCAATATCTAACCGTTGATCTCGTGATACTCTTGATCTCACCGATCTAGCATCAATACTCTCGATCGAAGCTTACCGATCTCAAGTCCCAATCAATCAAACATGATCAGACCAGATCTCACTTACAATCAGAGCCTCTATCCCTTTAAACTGAACCCAAACAATTCAGTCCACACGATCTAACTTAAGTAAGCCATATCATCAAATTGTGCGACCCTGAGGGTTTCCTTTAAATGTCGGTAACGATAACTTTCGTTATCACGATCAGTGAGGGGTATCTAGCAACACATCACTGTCTCCCGATATAAAGGAAAGAGTCTTCCAAGACTTCACCCAAACCACAGCACAAGTGTGAATCAAACTCACGAGGCATGCATGTTTCCTTTGCCACTGGATGTTCTTATTGGACAAGCATGTCAAGCCTGTAACTCCAATAGGATGAGCATGATTAGATCAGATGATCACTGTCATCTGGGTATGGCCATACACTTTCTCAATCATCTCATACAAGGGGGCCCTCTAGAACATCACACTCCTTGAACAAGGAGACGGCAATCCTTTATCTATCACTAGTGCCCTAACCTGACTCAAGCTCATCATCCAAGATAGTCTATAATCATTATGTTTCAAATGATATTGAACTACCTCAAAACAATGACAATCATCATTTAGAAACACAAGTGATCTCAAGTCAAAGGAAAATGTGCCACTTGGTGCTTACAAGGATCATTCACATTGTGACAAGCAATTGAATATCCTAGTAGGGTCTGTCCAGTACATCCAATGTACCCATGAGTCTACATCTTATTCCATGCTCGAAGCATCCTATAAGATTAGAACACATATTAGTCTCAATCATATCAAGGCTGTCTCATGTTCACCAAGATATCTCGACTAAGGACATATGCATGTCAGCCTAGCTGAATAGCTTTGAGACATTATTCAGAAGTACACTTATTACAGCAGACAAGGTAGCAACCTGAATAATAACCATGCCTTTATAAACATAAGAGTTTATTACATGATACTTATACAATCCCAAGGCCTCAAACATTAGCCTTAAGGGCATACCCCAACAATCTCCCACTTGCACTTAATCTAATGGTTGAGAAATCTCAAACCCATATTATTACAGTGCTTCTCATGCTTCTGCTGCGCCAGAGGCTTGGTAAGCGGGTCTGCCAGATTGTCATCTATATGAACCTTGCATATTTTGATCTCGCCACGATCAATGATCTCCCGGATCAAGTGAAACCGTCTCTGTATGTGCTTGGACTTCTGGTGCGACCGTGGTTCCTTTGCTTGTGCGATTGCTCCAGTGTTATCACAGAAGATAACCAAAGGATCTGCACTCGAAGGAACAACACCAAGTTCTCTCACGAACTTACGAATCCACACTGCCTCCTTGGATGCTTCCGAGGCTGCAACATACTCGGCTTCTGTTGTGGAATCAGCAACAGTTGACTGTTTGAAACTCTTCCACACCACTGCTCCACCATTCAAGCTAAAAACATAGCCTGATTGCGATCGGAAATCATCCTGGTCTGACTGGAACGAAGCGTCAGTATATCCTTCTATACTGAGTTCTTCCTGACCACCATATATCAAGAACATATCTTTGGTCCTCCGCAGATATTTTATAATGTTCTTGACCGCAATCCAGTGCGCCAAACCTGGATTACTTTGGAATCGACTGGTCACGCTTAACCCGTAAGCGACGTCTGGGCGAGTACACAACATCGCATACATAATGGACCCAATAGCCGAAGCATAAGGCGTATTGTCCATTTCATCTTTCTCAGTCTGTGTTTGTGGACACTGACTCTTCGAAAGATTCAGACCATGTCTGACTGGAAGATATCCACGTTTAGAATTCTCTAAATGGAATCTCTCCAGGACTTTATCGATGTAAGTACTCTGGCACAGCCCGAGAAGCCTCTTAGATCTATCCCTGTAGATCTTCACACCTAACACATAGGCTGCTTCTCCCAAATCTTTCATCTGGAAACATTTTCCTAACCATGCTTTGACAGCATGCAGTTCAGGAATATCATTTCCAATGATTAAGATATCATCGACGTAGAGGATTAGGAATGTAATTACGCTCCCACTAAACCTCTTATATACACACGGGTCATCTTCGTTCTTGATGAAGCCAAACTCAGAGATTGATTCATCAAAACGAATGTTCCAGCTTCTAGATGCTTGTTTCAGTCCATAAATGGACTTCTTTAACTTGCATATTTTATGACGATCTGATGGATCAGTGAAACCTTCCGGTTGTGTCATATACACATCCTCATCCAGATTTCCATTAAGGAAAGCTGTCTTCACATCCATCTGCCAGATCTCATAATCATAATATGCTGCTATCGCGAAAAGAATCCGAATAGACTTAAACATGGCTACAGGAGAGAAAGTTTCATCATAATCTAACCCGTAGATTTGTTTGAAACCTTTCGCAACTAGCCTGCCTTTATAGGTAACAACGTTACCATCCATGTCAATCTTCTTCTTGAAGATCCATTTACAGCCTATAGGGATTACTCCCGGAGGCGGATCAACCAAATCCCAGACCTGGTTATCTGACATGGAGTCCATCTCGGCTCGCATAGCTTCAAGCCATCTAGCTGACTCCGGTCCACTGACCGCATCCGCATAAGTGAGGGGTTCATCATTATCAATGATGTAGACTCCGTCATAGCGCTCAGGCTGACGACGGATCCTTCCCGATCTTCGCGGTTCCCGTGTTATTTGAGCCTCAGGTTGTTCAATAACCTGATCTACCGGCTCAGGCACATCCAACTGTGCTTGACTACTTTGTCCTTCCTCTGGAATCTCATCCAGCTTTATTTCTCTCCCACTGGCCTCTTGCAGAAGAAATTCCTTCTCAAGAAATATGGCCGTCCGAGCAACAAATACTTTGTTCTCCTTGGGATCGTAGAAATAATAACCCTTAGTTTCCTTAGGGTAACCGACAAAGATACATTTCTCAGATCTGCTCTCCAGTTTCCCAGAGGCGAGCTTTTTGACATAAGCCTCGCAACCCCAGATCCAGATAAATGTCAAGCTCGGCTGTTTCCCATACCATAACTCATATGGCGTCTTTGAAACTGCCTTGGATGGCACTCGGTTTAGTACCTTTGCAGCTGTTTCCAGTGCAAAACCCCAAAAGGAGTATGGAAGAGTGGCCTGACTCATCATAGAACGAACCATATCAAGTAACGTTCTATTTCTCCTCTCGGACACACCATTCCATTGCGGTGTTCCTGGCGGAGTGAGCTGTGAGATAATCCCACACTCCTTTAGATAGTCAGTAAACGCATGACTCAAGTATTCTCCACCTCGATCTGAGCGAAGTGCCTTGATATTTCGGCCTAGCTGATTCTGTACTTCATTTTTGAACTCTTTGAACTTGTCAAAAGATTCACTCTTATGTCTCATCAAATAGACATACCCATACCTACTGAAATCATCAGTAAAGGTAATGAAGTACTGATAGCCACCTCTGGCATGTTTACTAAATGGCCCACACACATCACTGTGTATAAGGTCAAGTAAACCTGAAGCCCTTTGATCTTTATTAGAAAAAGGTGACTTCGTCATTTTACCCATCAAACAAGCTTTGCATGTATCAATCTCCTCATAGGAGAATGATCCCAGTAGTCCATGATCATGCAACCGCTTAATGCGCTTCTCGTTAATATGGCCTAAACGACTATGCCATAGCAAGGTGCTGTCATCAGCATACTTGGCTTTCTTATTATCAATGTTTTGTATAGAATATTCCATGTCCAACATGAATAACCCATTGTTAATTGAACCAGTAGCATACACAATATTATCTAGAGAAAGTACACACTTTGAAGGCTTGCATTCAAAGGAAAAACCCTTCCTGACAAGAGCAGGAATGGAGATAATATTCTTGGTAATACTGGGTACAAAATAACAATTGTTTAATTCTAATACAATGCCAGATGGTAAAGAAATGAAATAGTCTCCTACAGCAACAGCAGCAACCCGTGCCCCGTTTCCAACGCGTAGGTCTACCTCTTGCTGTCCCACCTGTCTTCTTCTCCTGAGTTCCTGTACATTTGAACAAATGTGAACTCCACATGCAGTGTCCAACACCCATGATATGGTAGAAGAAGATAACATGACCTCAGTCACATATATACCTGAGCCAGAAGCGATGCTTCCCCTCTTATCTCCTTTGAGCGCTTTACAGTCCTTTTTCCAGTGACCCAACTGGCCACAGTGGAAACACCTGTTGTCCTTCGACCGCTTGACCTTCTGTTTCAGAGCCTTGCTGTAATTCTTGACAGGGGCCTTGCCCTTCTTCCCCTTCTTCTTGTTCCTTGAGGGAACCAATAAGACAGAGGTTGAAGGCTTTCCCTTCAGAGTTTCCTCAGTAGTCAAGAGCATATTCAACAGCTCTGCCGGAGTACAATCGATTTTGTTCATATTAAAGTTAATGATGAACGCATCGAAAGAAGGCGGAAGAGACTGTAGAATTATGTCTACAGCAAGCTCCTGGTTGATGGTATGCCCCAGTTTCTCCAGAGCCTCCTTGTGCCCAATCATCTTGAGCACGTGAGCTCCCACTGGGCTCCCTTCAGCCAGTTTGCTCTGAAAGAAGAGCTTCGTCAGATTATAGCGTTCTGTCCTCGCCTGTGCAGCATATAGCATCTTGAGGTTCGCTATAATTTCTATAGCCGACATATCCTCATGCTGACGCTGCAGCGGTGGCGTCATAGACGCTAGCATCAGGCAAGCGACATCAATGCTATCATTGACGTGCTTTTCATAGGCATCCCGAACCGCCCTTGCGGCGTTCGGAGCGGGCTACGGCGGTATCGCCGTCTCGAGGACATACAGTTTCCTCTCTGCCTTAAGAACGATCTTAAGGTGTCCGAACCAGTCAGAGAAGTTCGGCCCAGCAAACTTCTCCCTTTCCAGTAGGGATCGCACATTGAAGCTCATGGTGTTCGTTGCTGCAGGAATCTACAACAAGCAAGAACAGCAAGGTCAGTATCAATGTTCAGAATCAATCCAGGACTTAAGAAAGATTCTTTTTCTCACTATTTTGTCTGACTGAAAAATCCAGTAAACAGTCCGAAAGAGTAACACTCTTTTAGTGAGATGGGATCCAGATTTCATACTTGGTCTCCGCGTCCCGCTCAGGCGAGATAAGATGCACAGAGAGTACAAGCACTAATCTCTGGTAGGCAGTCCCTGCCAATCGCCAACCCGTGCGATTCCCCTTCATCTGGGCAATCCAGCTGACTGTGCCAACTGAGTTGGTACAACACAGTCTCTGATCCCTCAGATGGCTGCCTCCATGTGCTACCATATGCGCCACATATGTAGTCTACATGGTCAAGCTGACCCGACCTACTCCCTGGACCACCACGTGCTATGCTGAGCAACGAGAAGCGATAAATCCCTTCTCTGTAACACGCAGGTGAAATCCAGCACCGTCTGAAGATAGATGGACGTGCCCACTGAGTGGGTACAACACGGCTCCAACGATAATCAGAACAGTGAGGTTTCGCGTCAGAAGGCTTACGAGCTTGATATGTTAGCGTTTGGATTTTAACGGTCTTTTATCTTCCTCACTATCATGCAAGTCCTATGGTGATAGCAGAAGATAAACTCATGCAGTTCTAATTATATAAGCAATAAAAAGAAAGCATGCATCTTATGTGGTAAAAGCCCAAAGCCTAAGTAAGACCTTAAGAAACTTAAGTCTTCACTTGCTCTTCTTGGGACTTTTGCATCTCATCTGGTCCAACCCAGGGCCCTAGCGCCAAGAGCACCTCAGGTGCGCCACCAGCTGAAGGCCCCTCTTGGATGTGTGCATTTGTGCTCTTGTCTAATCAAATACAATTTGATCTATCTAGACAAGTTTGACTCGCAGGTCAATTATACATTATAAATTAAGTACAAATGTGATTCGCAGATCACAAATTAATTTACAAGTTTAATTCCAGGCACGCAGGCCCCAGCACAGCACACATTAGGGCAACCCACATAAGATTAAATAAACAAACATCATGGCATCAATCAACATGTGATCCAATCATGAAATTAAATTTTTGAAAACCCCATGGCATCAATTTTAATTTCCTTATGTGCCCCTACAACCTTACAATGGTACATTGATAGGGATCCACTCATCCATCTAATCAGATCCTCTGC
This sequence comes from Costus lasius, assembly GCA_027563935.2. NCBI lineage: Eukaryota > Viridiplantae > Streptophyta > Magnoliopsida > Zingiberales > Costaceae > Costus > Costus lasius. The sequence continues at coordinate 30,774,869 of CM050451.1, read as the reverse complement.
CCTTGCATGCGCCGAGTCCTAACTGACCCGTGTTGACCTAATGGTCAACCATGCATGCGCCAAGGGCTGAACAACCCTCATGAGTTCTGGCAAGCGGGTGTGACCCCGGGCCTAGCTCATGTGTGTTCACTGGTTGTCTCAACCAGACCTTGCTACACGCCTAAGGTGCGATCGACCTATGGCCACCTCATGCTTGCGCACAGGTGCCATCTAGTCGATCCATCTAGGCTGTCAGATGGTCTGATCAGACTATTGGATCTAATCTAGAGGTGACTTCAACCCCATCAACCCATCTAAGGGTTTATTGTAGGTGCGGCTTAGATCTAATATGCAAGGCGCGCATGTCATTTAGGGTTTTTAAGAAAAACAACTACAACAACATGAAAGAAGCACAATCATCATACATGCGCCATTCAACTAGCGCCAACACAACATAACTCTCATACATGCGCAACATGAACATACTATCCACAAGTATAATCGCATGAAGAGAAAACATAGATCTAAGCATCAAACATATATGGATCACAAAACATACATAGCAATCATATGAATCATATAAGAACCTCGCTCTGATACCAATTGAAGGGTCCCCTTCAAGGGGGAGCGCAAGCAGATAAAACCCCTTTCAAGAGGGGGGCCGAAAACCCTAAACAAGGGGGCGCATGCATTTTGCTAGGGTTTCAAGAATTCAATCGCTTATGTGCTCATATGATCAACTATAATATTTCATTAGATCAAGAATGTGATCATACCAATGCCATAGATCGGATGTCGGCTTGGAAGCAAAGTTCAAAGAGAACTTCTCCAAAGGAATCGCACACAAGAAGAAGAAGGCCTACACCTTGAACGTCCCTTGTGCTAGCAAGGCTCCAAAGTATCCCTTGTCGCGTGAAGGAGTTTTGGAGATCAAGCTTGGCGAGAGCAACCTTCCTCCTCTTCTCGTCCGAATCGCACTCACCTCCAAGGATGAACGTTGAGAAGAGAGGAGTGAAGTCGAGCGTTCAAAACGCTTTGGCGTTAAGGTGAAGTCGCCTTCAATACTTTCCATAAATGGAAGAGATGAAGCTATGCGCCCATTACCGAACCAAAACGCCTAACCCCTTGAACCAAGCGTTCACCCTTGTGAACCGGTTCAAGCCACTTCAATCCATTTCAATTTGGTTCAAGAACCAAATTAAACCAGCCCAAGCCATGGTCTAGATCTCATTGAACCAATGGTTCAATATCTAACCGTTGATCTCGTGATACTCTTGATCTCACCGATCTAGCATCAATACTCTCGATCGAAGCTTACCGATCTCAAGTCCCAATCAATCAAACATGATCAGACCAGATCTCACTTACAATCAGAGCCTCTATCCCTTTAAACTGAACCCAAACAATTCAGTCCACACGATCTGACTTAAGTAAGCCATATCATCAAATTGTGCGACCCTGAGGGTTTCCTTTAAATGTCGGTAACGATAACTTTCGTTATCACGATCAGTGAGGGGTATCTAGCAACACATCACTGTCTCCCGATATAAAGGAAAGAGTCTTCCAAGACTTCACCCAAACCACAGCACAAGTGTGAATCAAACTCACGAGGCATGCATGTTTCCTTTACCACTGGATGTTCTTATTGGACAAGCATGTCAAGCCTGTAACTCCAATAGGATGAGCATGATTAGATCAGATGATCACTGTCATCTGGGTATGGCCATACACTTTCTCAATCATCTCATACAAGGGGGCCCTCTAGAACATCACACTCCTTGAACAAGGAGACGGCAATCCTTTATCTATCACTAGTGCCCTAACCTGACTCAAGCTCATCATCCAAGATAGTCTATAATCATTATGTTTCAAATGATATTGAACTACCTCAAAACAATGACAATCATCATTTAGAAACACAAGTGATCTCAAGTCGAAGGAAAATGTGCCACTTGGTGCTTACAAGGATCATTCACATTGTGACAAGCAATTGAATATCCTAGTAGGGTCTGTCCAGTACATCCAATGTACCCATGAGTCTACATCTTATTCCATGCTCGAAGCATCCTATAAGATTAGAACACATATTAGTCTCAATCATATCAAGGCTGTCTCATGTTCACCAAGATATCTCGACTAAGGACATATGCATGTCAGCCTAGCTGAACAGCTTTGAGACATTATTCAGAAGTACACTTATTACAGCAGACAAGGTAGCAACCTGAATAATAACCATGCCTTTAAAAACATAAGAGTTTATTACATGATACTTATACAATCCCAAGGCCTCAAACATTAGCCTTAAGGGCATACCCCAACAAAGTGCAAGTGGGAGATTGTTGGGGTATGCCCTTAAGGCTAATGTTTGAGGCCTTGGGATTCTATTAGTATCATGTATATATAAACTCGTATGTTTATAAAGGCAATGGTTGTTATTCAGAATGTTACATTGTCTGCTGCAATAAGTGTGCTTCTGAATAATGTCTCAAAGCTGTTCAGCTAGGCTGACAAGCTGTAATGTCCTTAGTCGAGATATCTTGGTGAACATGAGACAGCCTTGATATGATTGAGACTAATATGTGTTCTAATCTTATAGGATGCTTCGAGCATGGAATAAGATATAGACTCATGGGTACATTGGATGTACTGGACAGACCCTACTAGGATATTCAATTGCTTGTCACAATGTGAATAATCCTTGTTTGCAACAAGTGGCACATGTCCTCTGACTTGAGATCACTTGTGTTTCTAAATGATGATTGTCATTGTTTTGAGGTAGTTCAATATCATTTGAAACATAATGGTTATAGACTATCTTGGATAATGATCATGAGTCAGGTTAGGACACTAGTGATAGATATAGGATTGCCGTCTCCTTGCTTAAGGAGTGTGGTGTTCTGAAGGGGCCCCCCCGAATGAGATGATTGAGAAAGTGTATGGCCATACCCAGGTGACCATGTTCATCTGGTCTAATCATGCTCATCATATTGGAGCTACTGGCTTGACATGCTTGTCCAATAAGAACATCCAGTGGCAAAGGAATCATGTATGCCTAGTGAAGTGGATTCACCCTTGTGCTGTGGTTTGGGAGTAGTCTTGGAAGACTCTTTCCTTTATATCGGGAGACAGTGATGTGTTGCTAGATAGCCCTCACTGATCGTGATAACGTAATTTATCGTTACCGACATTTAAAGGAAACCCTCAGGGTCGCACAATTTGATGATATGGCTTACTTAAGTCAGATCGTGTGGACTGAATTGTTTGAGTTCAGTTTAAAGGGATTTAATCTCTGATTGTAAGTGAGATCTGGTCTGATCTGTTGGGATATGCCCTTAAGACTAATGTTTGAGGTCTTGGGATTGTAACAGTATCATGTAATAAACTGTTATGTTTATAAAGGCATGGTTGTTATTCAGTTAATTACATTGTCTGCTGCAATATATGTTCTTCTGAATAATGTCTCAAAGTTGTTCAGCTAGGCTGACATGCAGTTAAGTCCTTAGTGAAGAAACCCCTAAAATGGGGGGGCAAAAACCCTAAAGCATGGCGCTAAAGAAAAATATGCTAGCGGAAGCAAGGGTTTAAGATCATTTGCATGCCATATGTTCAACTATAACCGATTGAGTAGATTGAGATGGAAATTCATACCAACGCCATATGCTTGGAAGTCGGCTTGGATGAAGAGAACAAACTAGATCTCCTCCACAAGTTCACACACAAGATGAAGATGCTTACTCCTTGCGGTCCCTTGTGCTAGCAAGACACCCAAGCTTTTCTTTTTGTCGAATGGAAGGGATGATGAGATGATTCCCTTTCTTGGCCGAGAGCTTCTCTTGCTTCTTTTCCACCTTCGTCAACCACCCAACGAAAAGGATGATGAGCGTTGTAGTGAAGAAGCCAACGCTTATGCGTTTTGGCGTTGAAGCATAACCGGCTTTGATTACTTTCCATAAGTGGAAGAGAATCAAGCCAAGCGTTCAAGCCACTTCAAGAACGCATATTGGCATTGAACCAAGCGTTCACATTTGTGAACCGGTTCAATCCAAATCGTTCAATCGAATTTGGTTCATCAAACCAAACCGAAATAGCTCAAGCCACTTGGTCTAGACCAAATCGAACCCCAAGGCTCATGATCTAACCATTCATCTCCTGATGCCCCTGATCTCTCCGATCTAGCATCATCTCTCTCGATCGAAGCTTACCGATCTCAAGCCCTAATCAATCAAACATGATCAGACCAGATCTCACTTACAATCAGAGATTAAATCCCTTTAATCTGAACTCAAAGAATCCAGTCCATACGATCTGACTCAAGTAAGCCATATCACCAAATTGTGCGACCCCGAGGGTTTCCTCTAAATGTCGGTAACGATAACATACGTAATCACGATCAGTGAGGGGTATCTAGCAACACATCACTGTCTCCCGATATAAAGGAAAGAGTCTTCCAAGACTACTCCCAAACCATAGCACAAGTGTGAATCCAACTCACAAGGCATGCATGATTCCTTTGCCACTGGATGTTCTTATTGGACAAGCATGTCAAGCCTGTAACTCCAATACGATGAGCATGATCAGATCAGATGAGCATAGTCATCTGGGTATGGCCATACACTATCTCAATCATCTCATACAAGGGGGGCCCCTTTAGAACATCACACTCCTTGAACAAGGAGACGGCAATCCTTTATCTATCACAAGTGCCCTAACCTGACTCAAGCTCACCATCCAAGATAGTCTATAATCATTATGTTTCAAATGATATTGAACTACCTCAAGACAATGACAATCATCATTTAGAAACACAAGTGATCTCAAGTCAAAGGACATGTGCCACTTAGTGCTTACAAGGATCATTCACATTGTGACAAGCAATGGAATATCCCAGTAGGGTCTGTCCAGTACATCCAATGTACCCATGAGTCTACATCTTATTCCATGCTCGAAGCATCCTATAAGATTAGCACTCATATTAGTCTCAATCATATCAAGGCTGTCTCAAGTTCACCAAGATATCTCGACTAAGAACAAAGAGCATGTCAGCCCAGCTGAACAGCTTTGAGACATTATTCAGAAGTACACATATTACAGCAGACAAGGTAACAACCTGAATAATAACCATGCCTTTTATAAACATACCAGTTTATTACATGATACAGTTTATAATCCCAAGGCCTCAAACATTAGCCTTAAGGGCATACCCCAACAATCTCCCACTTGCACTTAATCTAATGGTTGAGAAATCTCAAACCCATATTATTACAGTGCTTCTCATGCTTCTGCTGCGCCAGAGGCTTGGTAAGTGGGTCTGCCAGATTGTCATCTGTATGAACCTTGCATATTTTGATCTCGCCACGATCAATGATCTCCCGGATCAAGTGAAACCGTCTCTGTATGTGCTTGGACTTCTGGTGCGACCGCGGTTCCTTTGCTTGTGCAATTGCTCCAGTGTTATCACAGAAGATAACCAAAGGATCAGCACTCGAAGGAACGACACCAAGTTCTCTCACGAACTTACGAATCCACACTGCCTCCTTAGATGCTTCCGAGGCTGCAACATACTCGGCTTCTGTTGTGGAATCAGCAACAGTTGACTGTTTGAAGCTCTTCCACACCACTGCTCCACCATTCAAGCTAAAAACATAGCCTGATTGCGATCGGAAATCATCCTGGTCCGACTGGAACGAAGCGTCAGTATATCCCTCTATACTGAGTTCTTCCTGACCACCATATATCAAGAACATATCTTTGGTCCTCCGCAGATATTTTAAAATGTTCTTGACCGCAATCCAGTGCGCCAATCCTGGATTACTTTGGAATCGACTGGTCACGCTTAACCCGTAAGCGACGTCTGGGCGAGTACACAACATCGCATACATAATGGACCCAATAGCCGAAGCATAAGGCGTATTGTCCATTTCATCTTTCTCAGTCTGTGTTTGTGGACACTGACTCTTCGAAAGATTCAGACCATGTCTGACTGGAAGATATCCACGTTTAGAATTCTCTAAATGGAATCTCTCCAGGACTTTATCGATGTAAGTACTCTGGCACAACCCGAGAAGCCTCTTAGATCTATCCCGGTAGATCTTCACACCTAATACATAGGCTGCTTCTCCTAAATCTTTCATCTGGAAACATTTTCCTAACCATGCTTTAACAGCATGTAGTTCAGGAATATCATTTCCAATGATTAAGATATCATCGACGTAGAGGATTAGGAATGTAATTACGCTCCCACTAAACCTCTTATATACACACGGGTCATCTTCGTTCTTGATGAAACCAAACTCAGAGATTGATTCATCAAAACGAATATTCCAGCTTCTAGATGCTTGTTTCAGTCCATAAATGGACTTCTTTAACTTGCATATTTTATGACGATCTGATGGATTAGTGAAACCTTCTGGTTGTGTCATATACACATCCTCATCCAGATTTCCATTAAGGAAAGCTGTCTTCACATCCATCTGCCAGATCTCATAGTCGTAATATGCAGCTATTGCGAAAAGAATCCGAATAGACTTAAACATGGCTACAGGTGAGAAAGTTTCATCATAATCTATCCCGTAGATTTGTTTGAAACCTTTCGCAACTAGCCTGCCTTTATAGGTAACCACGTTACCATCCATGTCAATCTTCTTCTTGAAGATCCATTTACAGCCTATAGGGATTACTCCCGGAGGCGGATCAACCAAATCCCATACTTGGTTATCTGACATGGAGTCCATCTCGGCTCGCATAGCATCAAGCCATCTAGCTGACTCCGGTCCACTGACCGCATCCGCATAAGTGAGGGGATCATCATTATCAATGATGTAGACTCCGTCATAGCGCTCAGGCTGTCGACGGATCCTTCCCGATCTTCGCGGTTCCCGTGTTATCTGAGCCTCAGGTTGTTCAATAACCTGATCTACTGGCTCAGGCACATCCAACTCTGCCTGACTACTTTGTCCTTCCTCTGGATTCTCATCCAGCTTTATTTCTCTCCCACTGGCCTCTTGCAGAAGAAATTCCTTCTCAAGAAATATGGCCGTCCGAGCAACAAAAACCTTGTTCTCTTTGGGATCGTAGAAATAATAACCCTTAGTTTCCTTAGGGTAACCGACAAAGATGCATTTATCAGATCTGCTCTCTAGTTTCCCAGAGGCGAGCTTTTTGACATAAGCCTCGCAACCCCAGATCCTGATAAATGTCAAGCTCGGCTGTTTCCCATACCATAACTCATATGGCGTCTTTGAAACTGCCTTGGATGGCACTCGGTTTAGTACCTTTGCAGCTGTTTCCAGTGCAAAACCCCAAAAGGAATATGGAAGAGTAGCCTGACTCATCATAGAACGAACCATATCAAGTAACGTTCTATTTCTCCTCTCGGACACACCATTCCACTGCGGTGTTCCTGGCGGAGTGAGCTGTGAGATAATCCTACACTCCTTCAGATAGTCAGTAAACGCATGACTCAGGTATTCACCACCTCGATCAGAACGAAGTGCCTTGATATTGCGGCCTAGCTGATTTTGTACTTCATTTTTGAACTCTTTGAACTTGTCAAAAGATTCACTTTTATGTCTCATCAGATAGACATACCCATACCTACTGAAATCATCAGTAAAGGTAATGAAGTACTGATAGCCACCTCTGGCATGTTTACTAAATGGCCCACACACATCACTGTGTATAAGGTCCAGTAAACCTGAAGTCCTTTGACCTTTGTTTGAAAAAGGTGACTTCATCATTTTACCCATCAAACAAGCTTTGCATGTATCAATCTCCTCATAGGAGAAAGATCCTAGCAGTCCATGATCATGCAACCGCTTAATGCGCTTCTCGTTTATATGGCCTAAACGACTATGCCATAACAAGGTGCTGTCATCAGCATACTTGGCTTTCTTATTATCAATGTTTTGTATAGAATTTTCCATGTCCAACATGTATAACCCATTGTTAATTAAACCAGTTGCATACACAATATTATCTAGAGATAAAACACACTTTGAAATATTGCATTCAAAGGCAAATCCTTTCCTGACAAGAGCAGGAATAGAGATAATATTCTTTGTGATACTTGGTACAAAATAACAATTGTTTAATTCTAATACAATGCCAGATGGTAAAGTAATGAAATAGTCTCCTACAGCAACAGCAGCAACCCGTGCCCCGTTTCCAACTCGTAGGTCTACCTCATGCTGTCCCACCTGCCTTCTTCTCTTGAGTTCCTGCACATTTGAACAAATGTGAACTCCACATGCAGTGTCCAACACCCATGATATAGTAGAAGAAGATAACATGACCTCAGTCACATATATACCTGAGCCAGAAGCGATGCTTCCCCTCTTATCTCCTTGGAGCGTTTTACAGTCCTTTTTCCAGTGACCCAGCTGGCCACAGTGGAAACACCTGTTGTCCTTCGACCGCTTCACCTTCTGTTTCAGGGCCTTGCTGTAATTCTTGACAGGGGCCTTGCCCTTCTTCCCCTTCTTCTTGTTCCTAGAAGGAACCATCAAGACAGAGGTTGAAGGCTTACCCTTCAGAGTTTCCTCAGTGGTCAAGAGCATATTCAGCAGCTCTGCCGGCGTACAATCGATTTTGTTCATATTAAAGTTAATGATGAACGCATCGAAAGAAGGCGGGAGAGACTGCAGAATAATATCCACAGCAAGCTCCTGGTTGATGGTATGCCCCAGTTTCTCCAGAGCCTCCTTGTGCCCAATCATCTTGAGCACGTGAGCTCCCACTGGGCTCCCCTCAGCCAGTTTGCTCTGAAAGAAGAGCTTCGTCAGATTATAGCGTTCAGTCCTCGCCTGTGCAGCATACAGCATCTTGAGGTTCGCTATAATTTCTATAGCCGACATATCCTCATGCTGACGCTGCAGCGGTGGCGTCATAGACGCTAGCATCAGGCAAGCGACATCAATGCTATCATTGACGTGCTTTTCATAGGCATCCCGAACCGCCCTTGCGGCGTTCGGAGCGGGCTGCGGCGGTATCGCCGTCTCGAGGACATACAGTTTCCTCTCTGCCTTAAGAACGATCTTAAGGTGTCCGAACCAGTCAGAGAAGTTCGGCCCAGCAAACTTCTCCCTTTCCAGTAGGGATCGCACATTGAAGCTCATGGTGTTCGTTGCTGCAGGAATCTACAACAAGCAAGAACAGCAAGGTCAGTATCAATGTTTAGAATCAATCCAGGACTTAAGAAAGATTCTTTTCTCACTATTTTGTCTGACTGAAAAATCCAGTAAACAGTCCGAAAGAGTAACACTCTTTTAGTGAGATGGGATCCAGATTTCATACTTGGTCTCCGCGTCCCGCTCAGGCGAGATAAGTTGCACAGAGATGACAAGCACTAATTTCTGGTAGGCTATCCCAGCCAATCGCCAACCCGTGCGATTCCCCTTCATCTTGGCAATCCAGCAGACTGTGCCAACTGAGTTGGTACAACACAGTCTCTGATCCCAGAGATGGCTGCCTCCATGCGCTACCATATGCGCCACATATGTAGCCTACATGGTCAAGCTGACCTGACCTACTCCCTGGACCACCACGTGCTATGCTGAGCAACGAGAGGGGATAAATCCCAACTCTGTAACACGCAGGTGAAATCCAGCACCGTATAGATGGACGTGCCCACTGAGTGGGTTCAACACGGCTCCAACGATAATCAGAAAGGTGAGGTTTCGCGTCAGAAGGCTTACGAGCTTGATATGTTAGCATTGGATTTTAGCGGTCTTTTATCTTCTTACTATCAGGCATATCCTATGGCTATAGCAGAAGATAAACACATGCAATTCTAATTATTTAAGCAATAAATAGAAAGCATGATCTTATGTGGTAAAAGCCCAAGAACCCTAGTAAGACCTTAATTTTACTTAAGTCTTCACTTGAGCTCCTTATGCATCTCATCTGGTCCAACCCAGTGCCCTAGCGCCAAGAGCACCTCAGGTGCACCCCCAGGTGAATGCCCCTCTTGGATGTGTGCTTTTGTGCTCTTGTCTAATCAAAGTACATTTGATCTATCTAGACAAGGTTGACTCGCAGGTCAACAACATATTATAAATTAAGTACAATGTGATTCGCAGATCACAAATTAATTTACAATTTTTTAAATCCAGGCACGCAGGCCCCAGCACAGCACACAAATGGGCAACCCACATAAGACTAAATAAACAAGCATATGGTTCAATCAACATGTGATCCATTCATGAAATTAAAATTTTTGAAAAACCCCATGGTATCAATTTTAATTTCCTTATGAGCCCTATAACCTTACAATGGTCCATTGATGGGGATCCACTCATCCATCTAGTTAGATCCTTTCCCCTTGCATGCACCGAGTCCTAACTGACCCGAGTTGACCTAATGGTCAACCATGCATGCGCCAAGGGCTGAACCACCCTCATGAGTTTTGGCAAGCGGGTGTGACCCCGGGCCTGACTCAAGTGTGTTCAGAAGTTGTCTCAACCAGACCTCGCTACAAGCCCTAGATGCAGTCAACCTACAGCCACCTTGTGCTTGCGCATAGGTGCTATCAGGTCAACTCATCTGAGCTGTCAGATGGTCTGATCAGACTTGGATCTATTTAGATTATGCTTTCAACCCCATCAACCCATCTAAGGAATTATAGTAGGGTCACCTTAGATCTAATCAGCCGCGCAAGATATAAGTTTTATAAAACATCTAGATCAAGCGCAAACAATCAAACAACATGCTTCACTTATGTTGATAACCCTTAGATCTAAGGGGGTCCCCTTCAAGGGGGAGCGCAAACTTTAGGGGGTCCCCTTCAAGGGGGAGCGCAAACTTTAGGTAACCATGAGACAAACGCAAAGTTCATGTAACCATGACACAAGCGCAAAGTTCATGTAACCATGACACAAGCGCAAAGTTCATGTAACCAAAACACAAGCGCCAAGTTCATGTAACCAAATCATCAAGTAAGCGCAAAATCATCAAGTAAGCGCAACATATATGGATCACATCAGCAAACATAATAGCATGCAAAGAGCCTAGCTCTGATACCAATTGAAGAAACCCCTAAAATGGGGGGGCAAAAACCCTAAAGCATGGCGCTAAAGAAAAATATGCTAGCGGAAGCAAGGGTTTAAGATCATTTGCATGCCATATGTTCAACTATAACCGATTGAGTAGATTGAGATGGAAATTCATACCAACGCCATATGCTTGGAAGTCGGCTTGGATGAAGAGAACAAACTAGATCTCCTCCACAAGTTCACACACAAGATGAAGATGCTTACTCCTTGCGGTCCCTTGTGCTAGCAAGACACCCAAGCTTTTCTTTTTGTCGAATGGAAGGGATGATGAGATGATTCCCTTTCTTGGCCGAGAGCTTCTCTTGCTTCTTTTCCACCTTCGTCAACCACCCAACGAAAAGGATGATGAGCGTTGTAGTGAAGAAGCCAACGCTTATGCGTTTTGGCGTTGAAGCATAACCGGCTTTGATTACTTTCCATAAGTGGAAGAGAATCAAGCCAAGCGTTCAAGCCACTTCAAGAACGCATATTGGCATTGAACCAAGCGTTCACATTTGTGAACCGGTTCAATCCAAATCGTTCAATCGAATTTGGTTCATCAAACCAAACCGAAATAGCTCAAGCCACTTGGTCTAGACCAAATCGAACCCCAAGGCTCATGATCTAACCATTCATCTCCTGATGCCCCTGATCTCTCCGATCTAGCATCATCTCTCTCGATCGAAGCTTACCGATCTCAAGCCCTAATCAATCAAACATGATCAGACCAGATCTCACTTACAATCAGAGATTAAATCCCTTTAATCTGAACTCAAAGAATCCAGTCCATACGATCTGACTCAAGTAAGCCATATCACCAAATTGTGCGACCCCGAGGGTTTCCTCTAAATGTCGGTAACGATAACATACGTAATCACGATTAGTGAGGGGTATCTAGCAACACATCACTGTCTCCCGATATAAAGGAAAGAGTCTTCCAAGACTACTCCCAAACCATAGCACAAGTGTGAATCCAACTCACAAGGCATGCATGATTCCTTTGCCACTGGATGTTCTTATTGGACAAGCATGTCAAGCCTGTAACTCCAATACGATGAGCATGATCAGATCAGATGAGCATAGTCATCTGGGTATGGCCATACACTATCTCAATCATCTCATACAAGGGGGGCCCCTTTAGAACATCACACTCCTTGAACAAGGAGACGGCAATCCTTTATCTATCACAAGTGCCCTAACCTGACTCAAGCTCACCATCCAAGATAGTCTATAATCATTATGTTTCAAATGATATTGAACTACCTCAAGACAATGACAATCATCATTTAGAAACACAAGTGATCTCAAGTCAAAGGACATGTGCCACTTAGTGCTTACAAGGATCATTCACATTGTGACAAGCAATGGAATATCCCAGTAGGGTCTGTCCAGTACATCCAATGTACCCATGAGTCTACATCTTATTCCATGCTCGAAGCATCCTATAAGATTAGCACTCATATTAGTCTCAATCATATCAAGGCTGTCTCAAGTTCACCAAGATATCTCGACTAAGGACAAAGAGCATGTCAGCCCAGCTGAACAGCTTTGAGACATTATTCAGAAGTACACTTATTACAGCAGACAAGGTAACAACCTGAATAATAACCATGCCTTTTATAAACATACCAGTTTATTACATGATACAGTTTATAATCCCAAGGCCTCAAACATTAGCCTTAAGGGCATACCCCAACACTTAGTCGAGATATCTTGGTGAACTTGAGACAGCCTTGATATGCTTGAGACTAATATGTGTTCTAATCTTATAGGATGCTTCGAGCATGGAATAAGATGTAGACTCATGGGTACATTGGATGTACTGGACAGACCCTACTAGGATATTCACTTGCTTGTCACAATGTGAATAATCCTTGTTTGCTACAAGTGGCACATCTCCTCTGACTTGAGATCACTTGTGTTTCTAAATGATGATTGTCATTGTTTTGAGGTAGTTCAATATCATTTGAAAGATAATGGTCATAGACTATCTTGGATAATGATCATGAGTCAGGTTAGGGCACTAGTGATAGATATAGGATTGCCGTCTCCTTGTTTAAGGAGTGTGGTGTTCTAAAGGGGCCCCCCCGGCTGAGATGATTGAGAAAGTGTATGGCCATACCCAGGTGACTGTGTTCATCTGGTCTAATCATGCTCATCATATTGGAGCTACAAGCTTGACACGCTTGTCCAATAAGAACATCCAGTGGCAAAGGAAATATGTATGCCTAGTGAAGCCTAGTGAAAAGGATTCACACTTGAGCTGTGTTTTGGGTGTAGTCTTGGAAGACTCTTTCCTTTATATCGGGAGACAGTGATGTGTTGCTAGATACCCCTCACTGATCGTGATAACGTAAGTTATCATTACCGACATTTAAAGGAAACCCTCAGGGTCGCACAATTTGATGATATGGCTTACTTAAGTCAGATCGTGTGGACTGAATTATTTCGGTTCAGTTTAAAGGGATTTAAACTCTGATTGTAAGTGAGATCTGGTCTGATCATGTTTGATTGATTAGGGCTTGAGATCGGTAAGCTTCGATCGAGGGTGTTGATGCTAGATCGATCAGATCAGAAGCATCTGGAGATGAATGGTCAGATCTAGGACCTTAGGGTCTAATTCGATCTAGACTTAATGTTTGGGCTGATTTGGTTTGGTCATTGAACCAAACATCTTGAACTGGCTCATGGGTTGAGCACAAGGTTCAGGTGGGAGAAGAGAGTTGCGCATGGTTCACTTGGTGAACGCATAACGCATGTAATCAAGGCTTGCTATTTTGGGAACTTTCGGTTTTCAACGTGGGAACGTTTCCACGTTCACTTGCAACGCCTCCTCTCTATTCCTCTCGCTAATTCGCTCTTGGCATTGGACGACTCACGGCTGGTGGCGTGAAGGTTGACGACAAGAGGATTCGGCCAAGTTTTCATCTCTTCGTCCCTCAAACGATCAAGGAAGCTTTGGAGCATTGCTAGCACAAATCGCCCCAAAGAAGTAGGCCTTCTTCCTCTTGTGTGCGACAACCTTTGGAGGAGATCTCTCTTGCTTTCTTCTTCCAAGATACCATCCAAGAGATGGCGACGGTATGGATCCTTCTCATATCCATCTAAGTTGATCATATGCGATATAAAGATCTATGAAAGCCCTTCTTCCGCTTGCAAAAGGTTTTATGCGCCATCCTAATAGGGTTTTCACCCCCCCCCCCCCTCTTGAAAGGGGTTCCTTCAAATTGGTATCAGAGCAGGTTTATATCTATGCATATGATTGCTTAATGCTATATTGTGATCCTTGTTTGCATGCTTAGATCTATAGCTTACATGCGAATATGATTACACATGTTTTATGTTTGCGCATGTTTCAAACTAGGCGCATCTTTGTGATCTTTGTTGTTGATGTTTTATCAAAAGAATATCACTTGCGCGCCTATCATTAGACTAAGCGCCTACTATAAACCCTTAGACGGGTTAGTAGGGTTGAAGTCATCCTCTAGGTTAGATCCAACTAGTCTGATCAGACCATCTGACAGCCTAGATGGGTCGACCAGATAGCACCCTTGCGCAAGCAAGAGGTGGCTATAGGTCGGCTGCATCATAGGTGTGTAGCGATGTCTGGTTGAGACGTCTGTTGAACGCACATGAGTTAGGCCCGGGCTCACACCCGTTTGCCAGACCTCATCGTGGTTGTTCAGCCCTTGGTGCATGCATAGTTGACCACTGGGTTGACTCAAGTCAGTTAGGACTTGGTGCATGCAAGGGCACAGGATCTGACTAGATTGGATGAGTGGATCCCTATTATTGTACCGTTGTAAGGTTGTGGGGGCATATAAGAAAATTAAAATTGATGCCAATGCGGTTTTCAAAATTTTGTTTTCTTATTGGATCACATGCTGATGTTTGATGCCATATTGCCTGTTTATTTAATCTTATGTGGGCTGCCCATGTTAAATGTGTGCTGTGCTGGGGCCTGCGTGCCTGGTAAATTTTGTAAATTAATCTTTATATTGTGATCTGCGAATCACATTGCATTTAATTTATAAAATGTAATTGACCTGCGAGTCAATCTTGTCTAGATAGATT
This sequence comes from Costus lasius, assembly GCA_027563935.2. NCBI lineage: Eukaryota > Viridiplantae > Streptophyta > Magnoliopsida > Zingiberales > Costaceae > Costus > Costus lasius. The sequence continues at coordinate 30,759,789 of CM050451.1, read as the reverse complement.
AATATGTAAATTAATCAGACAAGAGCACAGAGCACACTTGGCAGAGGCGCTTGCAGCAGTGGCTTGACCAGGTGGGAGGTCCAGGGTTCGACTCTGGGACAGGCGCATATTCCTGGTGGGGGCTCCAGAGCTGCAGATGGCGCTTGGGCCCTGGTTTGGGCCAGATGAGCAGCAAAAGACCCATGAAGAAAAGCAAGTGAAGACTTAAGTTTATTTAAGGTCTTACTTAGGCTATGGGCTTTTACCACATAAGATCCATGCTTTCTTTTATTGTTTAATATTAGAATTGCATGATTAGTTTATCTTCTGCTATCGCCATAGGAATTGCATGATAGTGAAGAAGATAAAAGACCGTTAAAATCCAACGATTAAATATCAAGCTCGTAAGCCTTCTGACGCGAAACCTCACTGTTCTGATTATCGTTGGAGCCGTGTTGTACCCACTCAGTGGGCACGTCCATCTATCTTCAGACGGTGTGTGATTTCACCTACGTGTTACAGAGAAGGGATTTATCGCTTCTCGTTGCTCAGCATAGCACGTGGTGGTCCAGGGAGTAGGTCGGGTCAGCTTGGCCATGTAGGCTACATATGTGGCGCATATGGTAGCACATGGAGGCAGCCATCTGTGGGATCAGAGATTGTGTTGTACCAACTCAGTTGGCACAGTCTGCTGGATCGCCCAGATGAAGGAGAATCGCACGGGTTGGCGATTGGCAGGGACTGCCTACCAGAGATTAGTGCTTGTCATCTCTGTGCATCTTATCTCGCCTGAGCGGGACGCGGAGACCAAGTATGAAATCTGGATCCCATCTCACTAAAAGAGTTCTACTCTTTCGGGCTGTTTTGCTGGATTTTTCAGCCAGATAAAATAGTGAGAAAAAGAATCATTCTTAAGTCCTGATTGATTCTTAACATTGATACTGACCTTGCTGTTCTTGCATTGTTGTAGATTCCTGCAGCAACGAACACCATGAGCTTCAATGTGCGATCCCTACTGGAAAGGGAGAAGTTTACTGGGCCAAACTTCTCGGACTGGTACGGACACCTTAAGATTGTTCTTAAGGCAGAGAGGAAACTGTATGTCCTCGAGTCGGCGATACCACCGCAGCCCGCTCCGAACGCCGCAAGGGCGGTTCGAGAAACCTATGAAAAGCACGTCAATGATAGCATTGATGTCGCTTGCCTGATGCTAGCGTCTATGACGCCACCGCTGCAGCGTCAGCATGAGGATATGTCGGCTATAAAAATTATAGCGAACCTCAAGATGTTGTATGCTGCACAGGCGAGGACAGAACGCTATAATCTGACGAAGCTCTTCTTTCAGAGCAAACTGGCTGAAGGGAGCCCAGTGGGAGCTCACGTGCTCAAGATGATTGGGCACAAAGAGGCTCTAGAGAAACTGGGGCATACCATCAATTAGGAGCTTGCTGTGGACATTATTCTCCAGTCTCTCCCGCCTTCATTCGATGCGTTCATTATTAATTTTAATATGAACAAAATCGACTGTACTCCGGCAGAGCTGCTGAATATGCTCTTGACTACTGAGGAAACTCTGAAGGGAAAGCCTTCAACCTCTGTCTTAATGGTTCCTTCAAGGAACAAGAAGAAGGGGAAGAAGGGCAAGGCCCCTGTCAAGAGCTACAGCAAGGCTCTGAAACAGAAGGTTAAGCGGTCCAAGGAATACAGGTGTTTCCACTGTGGCCAGCTAGGTCACTGGAAAAAGGACTGTAAAGCGCTCCAAGGAGATAAGAGGGGAAGCATCGCTTCTGGCTCAGGTATATTCGTGACTGAAGTCATGTTTTCATCTTCTTCTATTTCATGGGTGTTGGACACTGCATGTGGAGTTCACATTTGTTCAAATGTACAGGAACTCAAGAGAAGAAGGCAGGTGGGACAGCATGAGGTAGACCTACGAGTAGGAAACGGGGCACGGGTTGCTGCTGTTGCTGTAGGAGACTATTTCATTTCTTTGCCATCTGGACTTGTATTGGAACTAAACAGTTGTTATTTTGTTCCCAGCATTACTAAAAATATTATCTCTATTCCTGCTCTTGTCAGGAAAGGATTTGCCTTTGAATGCAATATTTCAAAGTGTGTTTTATCTTATGATAATATTGTTTATGCAACTGGTTCAATTAACAATGGGTTATTCATGTTGGACATGGAAAATTCTATACAAAACATTGATAATAAGAAAGCCAAGTATGCTGATGACAGCACCTTGCTATGGCATAGTCGTTTAGGCCATATTAACGAGAAACGCATTAAGCGGTTGCATGAACATGGACTGCTGGGATCATTCTCCTGTGAGGAGATTGATACATGCAAAGCTTGTTTGATGGGTAAAATGACGAAGTCGCCTTTTCCTCACAAAGGTCAAAGGGCTTCAGTTTTACTTGACCTTATACACAGTGATGTGTGTGGGCCATTTAGTAAACATGCCAGAGGTGGCTATCAGTACTTCATTACCTTCACTGATGATTTCAGTAGGTACGGTTATGTCTATCTGATGAGACATAAGAGTGAATCTTTTGACAAGTTCAAAGAGTTCAAGAATGAAGTACAAAATCAGCTAGGCCGAAATATCAAGGCACTTCGCTCAGATCGAGGTGGAGAATACCTAAGTCATGCGTTTACTGACTATCTAAAGGAGTGTGGGATTATCTCACAGCTCACTCCGCCAGGAACACCGCAATGGAATGGTGTGTCCGAGAGGAGAAATAGAACGTTGCTTGATATGGTTCGTTCTATGATGAGTCAGGCTACTCTACCTTACTCCTTTTGGGGGTTTGCACTGGAAACAGCTGCAAAGGTACTAAACCGAGTGCCATCCAAGGCAGTTTCTAAGACTCCATATGAGTTATGGTATGGGAAACAGCCGAGCTTGACATTTATCAGGATCTGGGGCTGCGAGGCTTATGTCAAAAAGCTCGCCTCTGGGAAACTGGAGAGCAGATCTGAGAAATGCGTCTTTGTCGGTTACCCTAAGGAAACTAAGGGTTATTATTTCTACGATCCCAAGGAGAACAAGGTTTTTGTTGTTCGGACGGCTATATTTCTTGAGAAGGAGTTTCTTCTGCAAGAGGCCAGTGGGAGAGAAATAAAGCTGGATGAGAATCCAGAGGATGGACAAAGTAGTCAAGCACAGATGGATGTGCCTGAGCCGGTAGATCAGGTTATTGAACAACCTGAGGCTCAGATATCACGGGAACCGCGAAGATCGGGTAGGATCCGTCGACAGCCTGAGCGTTATGACGGAGTCTACATCATTGATAATGATGAACCCCTCACTTATGCGGATGCGGTCAGTGGACCGGAGTCAGCTAGATGGCATGAAGCTATGCGAGCCGAGATGGACTCCATGTCAGATAACCAAGTCTGGGATTTGGTTGATCCGCCTCCGGGAGTAATCCCTATAGGCTGCAAATGGATCTTCAAGAAGAAGATTGACATGGATGGTAACGTGGTTACCTATAAAGGCAGGCTTGTTGCGAAAGGTTTCAAACAAATCTACGGGATAGATTATGATGAAACTTTCTCTCCTGTAGCCATGTTTAAGTCTATTCGGATTCTATTCGCTATAGCTGCATATTATGATTATGAGATCTGGCAGATGGATGTGAAAAACAGCTTTCCTTAATGGAAATCTGGATGAGGATGTGTATATGACACAACCTGAAGGTTTCACTAATCCATCAGATCGTCATAAGATATGCAAATTAAAGAAGTCCATTTATGGACATAAGCAAGCATCAAGAAGCTGGAACATTCGTTTTGATGAATCAGTCACTGAATTTGGTTTCATCAAGAACGAGGATGACCCGTGTGTATATAAGAGGTTTAGTGGGAGCGTGATTACTTTCCTAGTCCTCTACGTCGATGACATCTTGATCATTGGAAATGACATTCCTGAAATGCATGCTGTGAAGGCATGGTTAAGGAAATGTTTCCAGATGAAAGATTTAGGAGAAGCAGCCTATGTATTAGGTGTGAAGATCTACAGGGATAGATCTAAGAGGCTTCTCGGGCTGTGCCAGAGTACTTACATCGATAAGGTCCTGGAAAGATTCCATTTAGAGAATTCTAAAAGGGGATATCTTCCAGTCAGACATGGTCTGAATCTTTCGAAGAGTCAGTGTCCACAAACACAGACTGAGAAAGATGAAATGGACAATACGCCTTATGCTTCGGCTATTGGGTCCATTATGTATGCGATGTTGTGTACTCGCCCAGACGTCGCTTACGGGTTAAGCGTGACCAGTCGATTCCAAAGTAATCCAGGTATGGCGCACTGGATTGCAGTCAAGAACATTTTGAAATATCTTCGGAGGACCAAAGATATGTTCTTGATATATGGTGGTCAGGAAGAACTCAGTATTGAAGGATATACTGACGCTTCATTCCAGTCGGACCAGGATGATTTCCGATCGCAATCAGGCTATGTTTTTAGCTTGAATGGAGGAGCAGTGGTGTGGAAGAGTTTCAAACAGTCAACTGTTGCTGATTCCACAACAGAAGCCGAGTATGTTGCAGCCTCGGAAGCATCCAAGGAGGCAGTGTGGATTCGTAAGTTCGTGAGAGAACTTGGTGTCGTTCCTTCGAGTGCTGATCCTTTGGTTATCTTCTGTGATAACACTGGAGCAATCGCACAAGCAAAGGAACCACGGTCACACCAGAAGTCCAAGCACATACAGAGACAGTTTCACTTGATCCGGGAGATCATAGATCGTGGCGAGATCAAAGTCTGCAAGGTACATACTGATGACAATCTGGCAGACCCGCTTACCAAGCCTCTGGCGCAGCAGAAGCATGAGAAGCACTGTAACAATATGGGTTTGAGATTTCTCAACCATTAGATTAAGTGCAAGTGGGAGATTGTTGGGATATGCCCTTAAGACTAATGTTTGAGGTCTTGGGATTGTAACAGTATCATGTAATAAACTGTTATGTTTATAAAGGCATGGTTGTTATTCAGTTAATTACATTGTCTGCTGCAATATATGTTCTTCTGAATAATGTCTCAAAGTTGTTCAGCTAGGCTGACATGCAGTTAAGTCCTTAGTCGAGATATCTTGGTGAACTTGAGACAGCCTTGATATTCTTGAGACTAATATGTGTTCTAATCTTATAGGATGCTTCGAGCATGGAATAAGATGTAGACTCATGGGTACATTGGATGTACTGGACAGACCCTACTAGGATATTCAATTGCTTGTCACAATGTGAATAATCCTTGTTTGCTACAAGTGGCACATCTCCTCTGACTTGAGATCACTTGTGTTTCTAAATGATGATTGTCATTGTTTTGAGGTAGTTCAATATCATTTGAAAGATAATGGTCATAGACTATCTTGGATAATGATCATGAGTCAGGTTAGGGCACTAGTGATAGATATAGGATTGCCGTCTCCTTGTTTAAGGAGTGTGGTGTTCTAAAGGGGCCCCCCCGGCTGAGATGATTGAGAAAGTGTATGGCCATACCCAGGTGACTGTGTTCATCTGGTCTAATCATGCTCATCATATTGGAGCTACAAGCTTGACACGCTTGTCCAATAAGAACATCCAGTGGCAAAGGAAATATGTATGCCTAGTGAAGCCTAGTGAAAAGGATTCACACTTGAGCTGTGTTTTGGGTGTAGTCTTGGAAGACTCTTTCCTTTATATCGGGAGACAGTGATGTGTTGCTAGATACCCCTCACTGATCGTGATAACGTAAGTTATCGTTACCGACATTTAAAGGAAACCCTCAGGGTCGCACAATTTGATGATATGGCTTACTTAAGTTAGATCGTGTGGACTGAATTGTTTCGGTTCAGTTTAAAGGGATTTAAACTCTGATTGTAAGTGAGATCTGGTCTGATCATGTTTGATTGATTAGGGCTTGAGATCGGTAAGCTTCGATCGAGGGTGTTGATGCTAGATCGATCAGATCAGAAGCATCTGGAGATGAATGGTCAAATCTAGGACCTTAGGGTCTAATTCGATCTAGACTTAATGTTTGGGCTGATTTGGTTTGGTCATTGAACCAAACATCTTGAACTGGCTCATGGGTTGAGCACAAGGTTCAGGTGGGAGAAGAGAGTTGCGCATGGTTCACTTGGTGAACGCATAACGCATGTAATCAAGGCTTGCTATTTTGGGAACTTTCGGTTTTCAACGTGGGAACGTTTCCACGTTCACTTGCAACGCCTCCTCTCTATTCCTCTCGCTAATTCGCTCTTGGCATTGGACGACTTACGGCTGGTGGCGTGAAGGTTGACGACAAGAGGATTCGGCCAAGTTTTCATCTCTTCGTCCCTCAAACGATCAAGGAAGCTTTGGAGCATTGCTAGCACAAATCGCCCCAAAGAAGTAGGCCTTCTTCCTCTTGTGTGCGACAACCTTTGGAGGAGATCTCTCTTGCTTTCTTCTTCCAAGATACCATCCAAGAGATGGCGACGGTATGGATCCTTCTCATATCCATCTAAGTTGATCATATGCGATATAAAGATCTATGAAAGCCCTTCTTCCGCTTGCAAAAGGTTTTATGCGCCATCCTAATAGGGTTTTCGCCCCCCCCCCCCCCTCTTGAAAGGGGTTCCTTCATGATCATGTTTGATTGATTAGGGCTTGAGATCGGTAAGCTTCGATCGAGAGAGATGATGCTAGATCGGTGAGATCAGGAGCATCAGGAGATGAACGGTTAGATCTGGAACCTTAGGGTTTAATATGATCTAGACCAAGTGGTTTGGCTTAATTGGGGTTTTGAACCAAATCTAATTGAACCGGTTCACTAGGTGAACGCTTGGTTCAATTAGAGGAAGTTTCGAGCGTTCACTTGGAGTGAACGCATGAGCCATTAACACTTACCATTTGTGGAAGGCGGTTTTCTATGTTGAAAAAAACCGAAAATGCCTCCATGTGGTAAGTGTGGATGATTGATCTTCACTTGGCTTCTTGCATTTTTTTCGTGTGGAGAAGAGGTGGATGAACAAGTGGAGCTCTCGGCCAACCAAGATCTCATCTCCCATCCCTTCCATTCGGCAAGGACACTTGAAGATCTTTGCTAGCACAAAGATCAACAAGAAGAAGCCATCTCTCTTCTTGTGTGCGGTACCTTTGGAGAAGAAGCATTTGGTTCTTTCTCTTCCAAGCCGCCTCCTTCATCATGGCTATGGTAAAGGATCTAAACCTGATCTTTGAAATAATATCAAAGTTGATCATATATGAGTTCATGCAATCGATCTAGTTGAAACCCTAGAAATTTTTCATGCGCCCCCTATTTAGGGTTTCACCCCCTTGCGCTCCCCCTTGAAGGGGACTTTCACATCATGCTTCTGCTGTGCCAAAGCCTTGGTCAATGGGTCTGCCAGATTGTTCTCTGTGTCTACTCTGCTAATCTTGACATCACCTCTGTTAATGATCTCTCTGATCAGGTGAAATCTTCTGAGTATGTGTTTGGATCTTTGATGAGACTGTGGTTCCTTGGCTTGTGCAATTGCTCCATTGTTGTCACAGTAGAGTTCAATGGGATCCATTACACTAGGTACCACCTGAAGATCACATAAGAACTTCCTTATCCAAACAGCTTCCTTGGCTGCCTCAGAAGCAGCCACATACTCAGCTTCGGTTGTAGAATCTGCTATGGTGGATTGCTTGAAGCTCTTCCAACATACAGCGCCTCCATTTATCTTGAACACATAGCCGGCCTGCGATCTAAAGTCGTCAGGGTTAGACTGGAACGATGTGTCAGTGTAGCCCTGCATACTGAGCTCTTCCTGTCCCCCATAGACCAAGAACAGATCCTTAGTTCTTCTCAGATACTTCAGGATGTTCTTTACAGCCACCTAGTGCTGCAGACCTGGATTGGATTGGTATCGTCTGGTTATGCTCATAGCATATGCCACATCTGGTCTAGTACACAACATTGCATACATGATCGATCCTACTGCCGAAGTATAAGGAATTCGACTCATGTCATCCCTCTCAGCCTGTGTTGTAGGACACTGGCTCTTTGAGAGAGTAAGGCCATGTCTCACTGGAAGGTGTCCTTTCTTGGATTGCTCCATGTAGATCCTCTCCAGTACCTTATCAATGTAGGTACTCTAACTAACGGCCAGAAGCCTCTTGGATCTATCCCAATAGATCCTTACGCCTAGAATATAGGCGGCCTCCCCTAAGTCTTTCATGTCGAAATACTTCCCCAACCATGTCTTCACAGCTTGAAGACTAGGGATGTCATTTCCGATGAGCAGTATGTCATCAACATACAAACTAGAAAAATCACCAAGCTCCCACTGAATTTTCTGTATACATAGGCGTCATCTTCGCTTTTGATAAAGCCATAATCTCTCACGGCTTCATCAAATCGAAGATTCCAACTTCGAGATGCTAGCTTTAATCCATAAATGGACCTCTTTACCCTGCAGACCTTATTAGCCTCTGCAGGATGGATGAAGCCATCAGGTTGTGACATATACACATCCTCAGTTAGCTTCCCATTAAGGAACGCTATCTTCACATCCATCTGCCATATCTCATAGTCATGATACGCAGCTATAGCAAGCAGAATCCGAATGGACTTGATCATGGCAACTGGCGAGAAGGTTTCATCATAGTCCACCCCATGGACTTGTTTAAATCCTTTAGCCACTAGTCTACCCTTATAGGTAACTATTTTGCCATCCATGTCTGTATTCTTCTTGAAGACCCATTTACACCCTATGGGTTTTACCCCATCAGGCAGCTCAACCAAATCCCAGACTTGGTTAGCCGACATGGAATCCATCTTGGATCGCATGGCGTCAAGCCATCTCTCAGAGTCCGGTCCACTGACCGCCTCATCATAGGTTCTGGGTTAATCCTCAATGATGAAGATCCCATCGTGTTGGGTCGGTAGCGACCCATACCTTTTAGGTGCACGACGAATTCTCCCAGACCTACGCGGGACCTGTGTCTGAGCCTCAGGTTGCCTAGCAACCGGTGCAGGTGGCTCAGATTCCATCTCTTGGTCTTGTGCTTGCACTTCAACCTCATCCAAGTCAAACTTCCTCCCACTAACTTCTTTCATAAGAAATTCTTTCTCTAGAAAGACAACACCCCGAGCAACAAAAATTTTGTTCTCGGTTGGGACATAGAAGTAGTATCCTTTAGTTTCCTTAGGATACCCCACAAACACACATTTATCAGATCTAGGTTCTAACTTACTAGAATCCTAACGTTTGACAAAAGCCTCACATCCCCAGATCTTGATAAAAGTGAGATTAGGGCGTCTCCCACTCCACATCTCGTATGGTATTTTGGAGACACTCTTAGATGGAACATTATTCAGTATCAGAGAAGCTGTTTCTAGTGCATGCCCCCAGAATGATGAAGGTAGAGTTGCATGACTCATCATAGATCGAACCATATCCAATAAAGTTTGATTTCTTCTTTCAGACACACCATTCCATTGAGGTGTTCCAGGAGGAGTGAGTTGGGATATGATCCCACACTCTCTCAGATAGTCAAAGAACTCACCGCTCAGGTATTCTCCACCTCGATCTGATCGAAGAGCTTTAATGGATCTTCCAAGCTGGTTCTCTACTTCATTCTTGATCTCCTTGAATTTCCCAAAGGATTCAGATTTATGTCTCATTAAGTAGACATAGCCATACCTACTGAAGTCATCAGTGAAGGTAATGAAGTAGTTGTACCCTCCTCTGGCTTGTTTATTGAAGGGCCCACACACATCAGTATGTATGAGATCTAATAAACCTTTTGCCCTCTCACCAATCTTGGTGAAGGGTGCCTTTGTCATTTTCCCTAATAAACAAGGTTCATAAGTATCAAATTCCTCCAAGGAACTCGAATCTAACAATCCATTTGCATGGAGTTGTTGGATGCGATTCTTGTTTATATGGGCTAATCGACAGTGCCATAGGAAAGCACCAACTGAACCACTCAGTTTGGTCCTTTTATTACTTATGTTACAAATAGAACTTTCCATATCCAAGATATATAGACCATTGCACAAAGTACCCTTCCCATAGAACATATTTGCAAATGAAAAAGAACAGGAGTTCTTATTTATTTCAAATTTAAATCCTTTCCTTGCTAAGCAAGGAATGGATACAATGTTCTTAGTAAGTGAAGGTACACAAAAGCAATTATCTAGTTCTAATCGAAGTCCAGAAGGCAAGGAGAGAGTCAAAATGCCTACAGCAACAGCAGCAACCTGTGCCCCGTTTCCAACGCGTAGGTTAATCTCTCCAAGCCACACCGATCTACTTTTCTTGAGCCCCTGGATATTTGTACAAATATGAGCTCCACATGCGGTATCCAATACCCATGACATAGAAGTAGAAAGATTGACTTCTGTAACATAGATACCTGAGCTAGAAGTTAAAGCCAAGCCTTTCTTCTCCTCATTCTGAAGCAGCTTGCAGTCCCTTCTCCAGTGACCCTGCTCGCCACAGTGAAAACACCTCTGGTCCTTTGACTTCTTCGCCTTTTTCTTCAGTGCTTTGGTAGGACCTCTGGCACTGCTCTTAGCACGTGCCTTACCCTTCTTCTTTATCTTCTTGGTCGCAGGGACCAAAAGAACAGAATTGGGTTTGGTCTTACCCATCTCTCGGTCGGCTGTTTGGAGCATATTCATCAATTCCTCCCGTGTGCACTCAATCCGGTTCATGTTGAAGTTAATAATAAACGGACTGAAGCTAGGGGGCAGGGAATGCAAAATAAGATCCACAACCAGCTCGTTGTCTATGGTGTGTCCCAGTCTCCTGAGATGATCCACGTTCCCAATGAGTTTGAGAACATGAGGTCTCACTGGTGCACCCTCAGACAACTTGCACCGAAAGACTGCTTTAGTGGTGTCAAATCTCTCAGTTCTAGCCTGAGCCTCGAATATCTGTTTCAGACGAGTGATCATCTGAAAAGCGTTATGCTCCTCATATTGCACCTGCAGTTCAGGTGCCATGCTGGCTAGCATAAGACATGCAACCTCCAAAGAATCATCCTGATGCTTTCTATAAGCATCTCTGTCTGCCATTAGGGCATTAGGCGGAGGAGCCGCAGGAAGAGGCTGTTCAAGGACATACAACTTCTTCTCGAGCTTTAGGACTATCCTCAAGTTCCGATGCCAGTCCATAAAGTTAGTTCCAACAAACTTATCCTTATCAAGGAGTGATCGCAGTGATAATCCGCCAGTGTTCGTAGCCATTGTTCTACAACACCCAAGAAGAACAGATTAGTACTACTTCGAATCATTTAAACTGGACTTGTTTTAAATTATTACTACTCTCACTATTTTAAATTCGAATTGACAACCCACAAAGTCAATCGAGAAGTTTAAGACTTCCTAGTGAGATGGGATCCTTATTTCACATGAGGCTTCGCGTCCCACGAGGGTGGGATGAGATGCATAAAGTAACCCATGTTTCCTAAGGTGGGCGCGCCGGCCGGTTGCTCCAAGCAACTCCCCTTGTCGAGACAGTCTGGGCATTTCATGTCCAGCGAGGGCTGGATACAACATGAAACCTTTACCTCTCAACGATGCCTCTAGACTTTCACCATGTGCCCAGCACATGTGATCTTCTAGTCAAGTCCATTCCTAACCGTTATGTGTTAGGGAATGCCGGGTGTAATTTAAAATTTTGCACTCCCAAGACGCAGCGGAAGAAGCATTACACCCGAAACACATTCCTTTCCCAAGGATCCATGCGAGAGAGAAGACACAAGGATGTGTTAGAGATGTACCTCTTTTGCTTGTTTAGATGTCGAAGCCATGTTGAAGGCGCCCAAGTGTTCGCCCTCTACAAGTATCCACGCGTTGACTCCTTGATCGTTGCTCCCTTCCACGCTCGGTGGTAGCCTCGGGAAGAGAATCGAGCCTTAGGGTTCCTTCACTCTTCTTGCGCCACCTCCAAGGTTCATGCGCCAAGTGCAAGGAAGATGCCGCCAACTCCTTATCCTCTTCACTCCAAGAGAAGAGGGAGAAGATGAGTTTTGGCCTTGAGGAAGATTAGGGGGAAATTGCGCCACCAAGTCCTTCTCCAAGTCACGCCAAGAGGAGAGGAAGGAGAAGACTTGCGGTCACTTGTTGGAAGAAGGGTTGCGCCACTTTGATGTTGTCACCCTTTGCCCTTGCTTTCGCCCCTCTACTTGTGTTCACGTCTCCAAGCGTTCATCATCTAGAGAGGGCGACAATGGGTCCTATAAATAGGACTAGAGGCGGTTTGAGCAAGGGCTAGGATCATGCCAAGTGTATGGCTAGGATGAGGTGTCTTGAAGTAAGGAAAGTCTCCAAGACTTTACCATAAACCTCATTCAACCTATCCATAAAAGTCTAAACACTATATCAGCCCAAGACATGCCTCAAATGCATTCTTACCATCAAAGGCTAAGTGGCTAGGCGCAACATGCATGAGGAGTTTCGGCTAGGGTAAGGGTTTTGGGAGAAACTAGGGTTTGAGGTAAGGTAAGTCTCTAAGACATTACCATATACCTCTTCCCTATGTCCATATGCGCCTAGGAACTTCCCATAAAAGTTCTCAAGCCATATCAGCCCCAAGACTTACCTTAGAGGCAAGTATTCCATCCAAGGAAGAAGGGCTAGGCGCCCTTTACTTCCATAATGAAGCGAAGGCGCCTCCCTCACCCCATTATGCCCCCAGGCGCCAATGGGGTGAGATTTCTCCCCATTATACCCTTTTAAGCCAATTCTTCTTCATGAGAACTAATTATTGGGCCTCATTGGATAATGAGCTAGCCCAAACTTCATGGCATGGGTTGATTAAGCCATTGGATCTAATCCAATGCAACCCTAATCCAAATGTGACCAATCTAGGTCAATTTCGGGTCAACCTGCCAAAAATGAAGTTTGGCTCCAATAACTTTCTTCCAACTCATCAGGCCCATTGGCGCTGATGAAATCTTCCAAATGGATCCAAGTTATCCAATAACTTGATCCGAAGGCTTCTGAATAAAGCAACGTCAAGAGTCTATTGCGTGTGACCCCGTAGGATCCATATGACGATGGCAATGATGTAAACATCATAAATAGTGAGGGGTATCTAGCAACACATCACTACTACCCATGTCATAGGACTTAAGTCATTATGGCAATAACTCCTAACAAGCAACGAGGATTCCTATTGCATTACAGATCCCTTTGCCTAAGCTGATATCCTGCCATTGGATTAGTCTTAAGTTTATTATCCAATGCATTGGTCATGACTCAACAAGTGTGGCCACACTTTCTTGTCATGCACCAATAAGGTGGGGCGCCCCGAGTGGATATCATGCTTCCAATAAGGAAGGGGCAAATCCTACTATTGGTCATTCATGTCTCTACATGACTTATGACATGCCCAATGACAGTCGTTTTGATCTCCCAGTTACGGAGAGACGTAAGACTGTATTAAAGCATACCCATCATCAAATCTAGACATGAATACCTCAAGTCTAAGGATCAATGCAAACCTCTTGCATGTGAGATTGACTTGTTGACTAGACAAGTCAATCCTCACAGTGGATCACTCCAGTGCATCCAATGCACCTGTATGTCTGCGTTACTGTGCCCCGCACCTAACCAGCCCATACACCAGTCTCACATGTACCAAAGCTGTCCCATATCTGCTAAGGTACCTTGTCTGGGGATAGCTTATGAGAATGGATCCAATCCAAACTCCTGGGACATTATTTATGCAACTCAATACATCAACGCAGGTAGAGAAGTCTGCATAATAACGACCATGCCTATATAAAGAGTAATAGTTCTATCAAAGTACATTCAAACAATGCCTGACCATGTCCATACATTGGTCTTTAGGGTATATACACCAACAATCTCCCACTTGCACTAAGACCAAGGACAACTGGTGTTTAGTCAGTTCCAATGTCTCTAGTATGACCTTATTTAGCTTCTGCTGCGCCAGAGGCTAGGTCAGTGGGTTTTCCAGATTGCTATCTGTGTTTATTTTAACAAATTTGATCATCATCATTATCCATGATCTCTAAGATCAGATGATATGCTGCAGTACATACTTGAGCATTAAGTTTCTTCTCCTATGCTATGGTCCCAGTAAGAACTATACTGGACCATCAAGCACAATGAACTAGATCAAGTTCAAACGAATGAAGCTGCCTCCTTGGCTGCCACAAGGAGCTGCAATGTACTCAGCCTTATTTGTAGAATCTTGCCACTTTGGTTTGCATAATGCTCTTTCAGCACACAACACCATAACAAGGCAAAGCACAACTCCTGGCTGTGATCAATAGTCATTAGACTGGAACGAAGTGTCAGTGTACCCCTGTACACAAAATTCTTTCCTGTCTATCATAGACTAGAGTCAAATCCTTTATACTTCCCAAGTATATATATAAGGATCGCTTTCACAGCTATCTAATGTTAAACACTAAAATCTGATTGAAACTTGCTGGCTATGCTCCAAGCATTTGCCACAAATGGTCTGGAGTATATTATTCAAAACATGATCCATCCTATACACCAAATATCAGGATTTTAGACCCATGTTATTACTCTCCAGCTGTGCCATAGGACACAACATCTTTGAGAGACTCAGACCATATCTTCCTGGAAGGTATCAATATTTGGAATCATCCAATATAAACCTCTCCAGAAACTCTTGGATGAACATAGATTGACTAAAGGGCAATGACTTTCTTGGATCTCTATCTATAGATCCTCATTCCTAGGATGCAGGCATCATTCCCTAGATCATTCTTCTCGAAATACATATCAAACCTTTTCTTCACCATGTGAAGAGTTGAGATGTCATTCCATGTGAGGAGAATATCATCAATCATCTAGACAAGAAATAATATTAAGGTGCTCCCACTGATCTTCTTGTAAACACAGGCTATTTCAAACATGCTTGCATAACATCATGCATATCTATATGGCCTTGATATGAAAACCTTCTGGCTATTTCCTTATAGATATCTTTTCAGATGTCCATGCAAGAAAAGCAGTTATCATAACAAGATGCCATAATTGATCATGCAATTACAACAAGCAGATCCCTAATGGACTTAAAGCTCAGCTATTGGTGAAAATTTCATCATTATCCACCTAGTGGATTTGCCTGAAATTATTGTTCACTAGCTTGTCTTTTAAGGTAACAATGTTACCTTCCATGTCTATCTTCCTAGAAGATTTATTATAGCCTGTGGGAATTACCCCTTTTGGCAGCTCATCCAAGTCCCAGACTTGATTAGCAGACATGGAGTCCATTATGGTTCTCATGGCCCTTAGCCATTTCTTGGAATCTGGTCCACCGACCGCTTCCATTTCCTCATAAGTCTTAGGTTCATGCTTGATGAAAAATTCGTCATGCCCAGCATATCGAATCGATCCAGACTTATGTTATTCCTGTGTTACTTGAACCTCAGGTTGACTTTCAACCTGTATGTGAGATTTTGCTTTCCATGTGTGTCTAATTATATTGTGGTTGATTCTGGATCTTGTCCAAATCAAATCTACTCCCACTAGCTTCTTTCAAAAGAAATACTTTCTCAAGAGAGACAGCAGTTTGAGCAACAAATATTTTGTTCTCCATGGGATAGAACTAGCACTCTATAGTGCACCACAAATACATACTTTTGAATCACTGCACATTACATTCCCAATTCCATTGAAGAAATGGGATATTTGCAGTTTGCAACTCAAAAGCTAACTTAGACATTTTCTTACGGAGCAGCAGTACATCTGTTTGCATGGCATCATAGTAGTATATTTGCATGACTACTCAAAGATGGAACCACATCCAATGTGTTCCTTTTTCTTTCTTTGAAATTCACCACACAGTGGTGAGCTAAGAAAGCTGTGAGGTCACTCCACACTTCTTAGGACAGTCATCAAATTCTCCACTAATTATCTTGATCCAATCAAGGTGCTTTAATAGATCCTTCAATTTGACTCAATACTTCATTTGTGAACTTCTTG
Source organism: Costus lasius (assembly GCA_027563935.2). NCBI lineage: Eukaryota > Viridiplantae > Streptophyta > Magnoliopsida > Zingiberales > Costaceae > Costus > Costus lasius. Next base: position 30,743,858 of record CM050451.1, on the reverse strand, counting down.
GATTTTTCCAAAGTTCTTGGGTTGCGTAAGGCATACCCACACCTAAATGAAGTATATATAACTCCTCTTAGAGCTTGTTTACATGGGCCTACTTACATTTTGTGTATTAGATCCAACAAGCCAACAGTCCTTCCATGAAGGCAGCATCTGTCATATTGTTCCTTTGAACTAGGCTCACATGTATCATAATCCTGAAAGGATAATGATCCCAATAGTCCATGGACTTTTGGATGTGAACATTGTTCTATGGTTCAAGAGACAATGCTATTAGAGGAATTTTATTGAATCATTAGATCTGATCTTGTGTTACATATAGAACCATAAACTATTGTCAATTGTATCACTTCAATAGAACATCTCAGATTAAAGAAAAATATTATTTATTATTTCAAACTGAAGTCCTTTCCAAAAGGAATGATGTTCTAATACATAAGCTGATACAATAATAGCAAAGTTCTATATAAAGTCTTCAAGGCAGTGAGATGATATCAACAGCAGCATCCAATGCTCCGTTCCTGACCCGAGAGTCGATACCATCAAGCCTCTTCGTCCTACTTCTTTTGAGCTCCTGCACATGTAAAACATATGTGAGCCTCACATACGGTACCCAGTACCCATGAATAAGAAGTAGACAAAAGACCTCGGTAACACAATACCTGAAGCGGATGGATTACATCCCTTCCTCTTTGCCATGCTCTTCTTGGCCATCAATCCTCTTCGAAATACCCATGCATTCCTAGTCTTCCGAAGTATTAGCTTCGAAGATACAGAACCATGGTCTTTCTTAGATTCAGGCACACATTCTGAAGATCCAACAGAACTCTCCTGATCATTAACTATAGTGCATGGTGTGAAGAGACCTTTGAGATGTATGATTAGATCATAGATCCCCATCTCATCACATTCAACCTTGACCTCTGGGGTCATGCACTCTAAGACAAGAGCAGTGTACTGTTCGTTATCTTCACAATGTTCAAGATAGACATTCCACTCCCAGTCATTAGTGAAATATACACTGGGCTGGGATGGAGGTCTTTCAAGAAGATGCACCTTATTTTATTGTCCCAGTATCTTGGACAAAATCTTGAACCATTTTGTCCAATTTGTCCCATCCAGTTTATGTTTATAAAGTTTCAATCTTAGATCAGGAGATGCCTTCTACAATAAGCAAATAAGTAAAGTAAGTACAATGATAAAGCATTTAACAAGGACTTTAAATTAAATGCTATGCTCCCACTACTTCCAAAACAAGTTGAGAACTCTCTAACTCAACATGGAGATGAGTGAGTAGGATCCTAATTTCACATAAGGTCTCCGCGACTCACGAGGGTGAGTTGAGATGCACAGAGAGTCTCATGCTTCCTTAGGTAGGCATGCCAGCCAATTGTGCCATGCACAATTCCTCTTAGTTAAGACAGACTAGGCGTCCTATGTCCAGCGAGGGCTGGATACAACACAAAACCCTATCCTCTCAACAGTTGCCTCTAGTAATTCATCATGTCAATGACATATGAAAAACCAGTCAAGTCTGGTCCTAACCGTTATGCCCAGGGCCAACAAATTTCCTTGCGAAGGCACGTCCAGGTTAAAACTGGACTAGGGAAATCATTGTCACCACACATCTTCTAAAGATAAGTGGGTGTGTCCCACGAGGGTGGGAAATAGTTCACAACACCACTGATCGATAGTTTGATGAGGGCTACGCGTTAGAAGGCTATCGACTTGATATTGAATTGAGAGTTTTTGCATGTTTGTTTTATTCATTTCTAGCATGCAGTTTTCCTATGGTTATGGCAGCAAGGAAAAACATCACAGGCATGCTATGGACAAAATAATAAACCATCACAGGCATGCTATTTTGGTCGATATGGTCATAGCCCTTTTCATATACATAACTTGTCACGAGCCATGTGACATGTTATTGTGCATCCAAGGGTTGCGAGTCCCTGAAGCAAATCAGCCCATGCCAGAAGCCGAAAGCTAGTGTCCTTCCTTCAGCCGCAAGTCCATCACCAAGCTTCCAAAGCTGGCGCCACTCTGATATCGGTTGAAGAAGACACCTTGTTGTCTTTGATGAACCTTAACCTATCTCATGTAAACAATTCTACATCTATTCTAAGGAAAGATGAAAATTTTTCATCAAGAAGGGGAGAACCACACGCAGGTGGTAGAAAGATTTTACAAGCATTCGTCACAGGTGGAAACATGCTTCCACATCACAACACAGGAGGGCACTCGCTATGACCATATCAACCCATGAAAGAGACAAGTGGCGCATATATAAAATTTGAAAAACCGTAATAATCAAATTTTATCCCCTTATGCGCCAACTCCATCCAAAGCACTCTCTTTATCAAATTTATGCTAAAATTGGGATCAAGTTTCATGATGATTTCATGGACCCTATCGGCTGGCAATTTTGTCAGATCAAGAGACCTGGCCAGTCCGAAGACACAATGCCTGTCCTACTTGACAAAACTACGTGCGCCTTTGGTCTTAAATCCATCATAAACACAATCCAAATTTCGGCCATAAAAATTGATGAAAGAAGTTTGGATGAAAGCGCCTTCTAGGTTAAACGCGCATGGATGAACGAAAAATTTTCCAAAAATTTTTCACACAAGCAAATGTACACCTTGTGTTTCTTGCAAGTAGCTCTGATACCACTGTTAGGGAATGCCGGGTGTAATTTAAAATTTTGCAGTCCCAGGACGCAGCGGAAGAAGCATTACACCCGAAACACATTCCTTTCCCAAGGATCCATGCGAGAGAGAAGACACAAGGATGTGTTAGAGATGTACCTCTTTTGCTTGTTTAGATGTCGAAGCCATGTTGAAGGCGCCCAAGTGTTCGCCCTCTACAAGTATCCACGCGTCGACTCCTTGATCGTTGCCCCCTTCCACGCTCGGTGGTAGCCTCGGGAAGAGAATCGAGCCTTAGGGTTCCTTCACTCTTCTTGCGCCACCTCCAAGGTTCATGCGCCAAGTGCAAGGAAGATGCCGCCAACTCCTTATCCTCTTCACTCCAAGAGAAGAGGGAGAAGATGAGTTTCGGCCTTGAGGAAGATTAGGGGGAAATTGCGCCACCAAGTCCTTCTCCAAGTCACGCCAAGAGGAGAGGAAGGAGAAGACTTGCGGTCACTTGTTGGAAGAAGGGTTGCGCCACTTTGATGTTGTCACCCTTTGCCCTTGCTTTCGCCCCTCTACTTGTGTTCACGTCTCCAAGCGTTCATCATCTAGAGAGGGCGACAATGGGTCCTATAAATAGGACTAGAGGTGGTTTGAGCAAGGGCTAGGATCATGCCAAGTGTATGGCTAGGATGAGGTGTCTTGAAGTAAGGAAAGTCTCCAAGACTTTACCATAAACCTCATTCAACCTATCCATAAAAGTATAAACACTATATCAGCCCAAGACATGCCTCAAATGCATTCTTACCATCAAAGGCTAAGTGGCTAGGCGCAACATGCATGAGGAGTTTCGGCTAGGGTAAGGGTTTTGGGAGAAACTAGGGTTTGAGGTAAGGTAAGTCTCCAAGACATTACCATATACCTCTTCCCTATGTCCATATGCGCCTAGGAACTTCCCATAAAAGTTCTCAAGCCATATCAGCCCCAAGACTTACCTTAGAGGCAAGTATTCCATCCAAGGAAGAAGGGCTAGGCGCCCTTTACTTCCATAATGAAGCAAAGGCGCCTCCCTCACCCCATTATGCCCCTAGGCGCCAATGGGGTGAGATTTCTCCCAATTATACCCTTTTAAGCCAATTCTTCTTCATGAGAACTAATTATTGGGCCTCATTGGATAATGAGCTAGCCCAAACTTCATGGCATGGGTTGATTAAGCCATTGGATCTAATCCAATGCAACCCTAATCCAAATGTGACCAATCTAGGTCAATTTCGGGTCAACCTGCCAAAAATGAAGTTTGGCTCCAATAACTTTCTTCCAACTCATCAGGCCCATTGGCGCTGATGAAATCTTCCAAATGGATCCAAGTTATCCAATAACTTGATCCGAAGGCTTCTGAATAAAGCAACGTCAAGAGTCTATTGCGTGTGACCCCGTAGGATCCATATGACGATGGCAATGATGTAAACATCATAAATAGTGAGGGGTATCTAGCAACACATCACTACTACCCATGTCATAGGACTTAAGTCATTATGGCAACAACTCCTAACAAGCAACGAGGATTCCTATTGCATTACAGATCCCTTTGCCTAAGCTGATATCCTACCATTGGATTAGTCTTAAGTTTATTATCCAATGCATTGGTCATGACTCAACAAGTGTGGCCACACTTTCCTGTCATGCACCAATAAGGTGGGGCGCCCCGAGTGGATATCATGCTTCCAATAAGGAAGGGGCAAATCCTACTATTGGTCATTCATGTCTCTACATGACTTATGACATGCCCAATGACAGTCGTTTTGATCTCCCAGTTACGGAGAGACGTAAGACTGTATTAAAGCATACCCATCATCAAATCTAGACATGAATACCTCAAGTCTAAGGATCAATGCAAACCTCTTGCATGTGAGATTGACTTGTTGACTAGACAAGTCAATCCTCACAGTGGATCACTCCAGTGCATCCAATGCACCTGTATGTCTGCGTTACTGTGCCCCGCACCTAACCAGCCCATACACCAGTCTCACATGTACCAAAGCTGTCCCATATCTGCTAAGGTACCTTGTCTGGGGATAGCTTATGAGAATGGATCCAATCCAAACTCCTGGGACATTATTTATGCAACTCAATACATCAACGCAGGTAGAGAAGTCTGCATAATAACGACCATGCCTATATAAAGAGTAATAGTTCTATCAAAGTACATTCAAACAATGCCTGACCATGTCCATACATTGGTCTTTAGGGCATATACACCAACATTATGCCCAGGGCCAACGAGTTTCCTTGCGAAGGCACGCCCAGGTTAAAACTGGACTGGGGAAACCATTGCCACCACGCACTTTCTAAAGATAAGTGGGTGTGTCCCACGAGGGTGGGAAACAATTCACAACTCCACTGATCGATAGCTTAGTGAGGGCTACGCATTAGAAGGCTACCAGACTTGATATTTTAATTGAGGGTTTTTGTTTAAGGTCTCATCATCTAAGTTTTATCTTATGTCTATCATTACAGGCATGCAATCCTATGGTGATAACATAACGATAAAACATTTCAGGCTTGCTTCTGCAGATAATAATAAAAAGCAGTAAAGAATGATGTGATCATATCCTATTCAAGACACTGAACCAATCCATGCCATGAAATAGGTTCAACTCTTGTCCTAGAACTCAAGCCCCAATAACTAGACCTAGCCTAGCCGACCTCTAGCTTGAACTTCAAGGTTGGCTCCAAGGTCCTTCTCTCATGGTTTAGCTCTCAAACCCTAGAGGTACACTTTAAAAGTTCCCCATAGGTTCGGCCAATGCCATGGTCTTCCTCCAAGGAAGGTGCGCCACTATGCAAGGGGCCAAGATGGCTAGCTCTTAAACTAAAAGAGGTTTGGCCAAGCTTTCTTGCGCCTCCAAGCAACCAAGCACCAACTTGCATGCGCCACCTTGCATGCTTGCACCATCAAGCAAGATGCGAGCATCAAGGTCCAAGAAGGATGCGCCTAGCCCTTAATCTTCATCTTAATCAAAAGCAAAAGGAAAAGCGGCACGCAGGCCTCATGAGGATATATCGCAGGCATGCAAAGGGGCTTGACTAATGATCACAACATCATGCACAATCAAGGTATTTACTCATGCAATTCTACATGCTCATGAAAAACATAAAATCTGAAATTTTACTTTTCATAAAACTAGCCTCTTTTTCTCATCTTCTTCTCACAAATCTTTTGGTTTATTGCGATTTATTTTTCATGATGATTTCAGAGATCCTTTTGGCTAGCAATTTTGTCAGATCAAGAGACTTGGCCAGTCCGAAGACACAATGCCCGTCCTACTTGACAAAATTACGTGCGCCATTGATCTTTAAATCAAACAAGAAAAATAGTCCAAAAATCCAAAAGAGATTGAGAGGATGATAGAAACAAGAAACCCTAATTTTTCCTACTTAGAAAAATCGTATGCCATGCATCATGCTATTTACGAAAATAGAGATATGGTATGTGAGCATGAAAGAAAAGCATAAAACATCGTTCAAGTCTTGCGTCGCTCTGATACCACTGTTGGGAAACCCCGGGGACATTTTACAATTTTCAGAGTCATAGACATACATATTACGCAGCGGAAGAATGTCCCCGAAACAGGCCGGTCCCAAAAACCAGTGAAGATTGCAAGCAAGGGAGTCGACACGATGAATTAGGAAATACCTTAAGAGCAATTTGGAGTGATGCCGATGTAGGTGCCCAAGTGTGCGCCCTCTGCAGTCTCACACACACGGATCTCTTGAGTTCTCTTCTTCCACGCCCGGTGCTAGCCTCGGGAAGAAGATCCAAGCCTTAAGAAGATGTTCTACTTCACTTGCGCCACCAAGAGAAAAGATGCGCCAAGGGAAGAGGGAAACTACCCAAGCCGCCAAGCACTAAAGCTCCTTGCGCCAAGAGGAAAGGAGGGAGAGGCTTGCGGTTATGGAAGAAGGAAGATGCGCCCTTGCTCCTAGCACTCGCCCCTCTTCTTGTGTTCACGCCTTCAAGAATTGATCACACTTGGAGGGCTCGGCTAGGTGCTCTTTTATAGGGCAAGAGGCGGTTCATGAAAGGCTAGGATCAAGACAAGTGGGCGGCTAGGATGAGAAGGTTTGAGACAAGGAAAGTCTCCAAGACATTTTCATAATTCTCATTCAACCATTCCTTTTAGAGCCCATGTCTTTCTTTGTGCGCCAAGGCCTTGCCTTGCGCCCCAAGTAATGCCATAGAGGCATTCATACCATAAGGGATTAAGGGGGAGGCGCCAATTGCTTCCTTATGAAGCAAATTGCGCCACTTCTCCCCATTATGCCCATAGGCGCCTAGGGGAGAAGATTTGTCCCCATTATACCCTTTTAGCCTTTCTTCTCTTCATGACAACTTATTATTGGGCCTCATTGGATAATGAGCTAGCCCAAACTCCATTACATGGGTTGATTAAGCACTTAGATCCAATCCAATGCAATCCTAATCCAAATGTGACCAACCATGGTCAAATACGGGTCAACCTGCCAAAAATGAAGTTTGGCTCCAATAATATTCTTCCATCTCATCAGGCTCATTGGCGCTGACGAAATCTCCCAATTAGATCCGAGTTATCCAATAACTCGATCATAAGGCTTCCCGATCAATACAAGAACTCAAGTATCAAGGTGTGCGACCCTGTAGGTTCCTCTGACGCTGGCAGTGCTGACCAAAGGTCATCACAAGCAGTGAGTGGCACCTAGCAGTGCATCGCTGCTACCCAGGTCATTGGAATGGATATCGACATCGACATCCCCATCATCGCAACTAGGTACAGATGCATTACAGTCTCTTTGTCGAACTGATATCCGATTGGACAAGTGTGTCACCACTTGTTTTCATCCAATCACATGGCTATGACTAAAATAGGTTCTCACCTAGGTATGGCCATACACTTTCAGTCATAGAACCATAGAGGAGCTCCATGGATATCATACTTCCCTAAAGAAGGGGCAAATCCTATGTCTGTCCATTGACCTTCTCATATGGGTCGTGACATGCTCAATGACAACCGTTATGACCTCCCAACTACGGCAAGGTATTGGGTTGTATCAAAGCAAGTCCCTAGCCATATGGAATGATCAATGACCTCAAGTCAAGGGATCAATGCATCTCCTGTCACTTATGAGGATAACTCATGACACCAAGTCATAGCCTCATAGCGGATCTATCCAGTATATCCTCCAATGATATACCCATGTGTCTGCGTTAGCACCACGTGCCTAACCAGCCCACATACCAGTCTCTCAAGTACCAGAGCTGTCCCATATCCACTCAGGTACATCGACTGGGGACAATTATTTGAGCACAGATCTAATCTGTCTCCAGGGACATTATCATGTAAGTACACAATCGCAGGTGTAGACAAACAATGATAACGACAATGCCAGAATGATATATATAAATATCAATGTGAAGTAGTACATAAGTTGACCAAAACTAGGTCCTAGGGCATACACACCAACAGCTCCTCCTCAGTATCCTCAGTAGAACAACAAGCCACCACCGGGTTTTCAACCAAGACAGTATGGACAGCCCCAGAAGTCAAACTTGTAGACCATGCTAGAGGGATTTGTTATGCAATAGAAGAAAAGCACTGATGACCTTGCTGATGCTATCCAACTGCTGACATCTTGTGTGAATGCCTTGGCTACCCATAACAAGATATTAGAGAATTGATGGGGGTAGAGACCATGACCCAAGAAAATATAAATGGAGCTTAAGGCTACCCTAGCTTATGGGTACCCTAAGGCACCTTTGCATTGCATGCATCATGTAGCTACATTTGGTAAGTTTTATACTTTGTTTTGTATTTTTTTCTTTTATGGAAATTATGTTGCATCATACTATAATTAATGCATGTCATAATGTTGCATCCTAATAGGAGTAGTGTAATAAGCATTTACAAGTCATGTGGATAAGCTCAAAGTTAGCTCAAAGCTCACTACAACAAGCTAGCTCCAATTATGGCAAGCCACTTCAAAGCCAAAGTTCAAAGTGAAGTCTTGAGATAAAGCACTTCAACTCACCTTTCCATTGAAGTATAATGCCACCTTGGCATCCAAGAATTCGGTTCCAATCTCAACTCATCAAAGGATATGCGCTCATTCAAAGGCTCTCCATCAAATCCCTTAAATCAAGGAATCAAGTTGTGTTCACACCTTGGAAGGAAAGAGCCACGCCAATTCAAGAAGCAATGCCACCTCATGAATCCAATTAAGGGAAGATAACCAAAGCAATTCGTCCATGGCCAAAGAAGGAAGGATTGTCACCTTCTCTTGTCGCCCAAGAAAAGAGAATTCACCAAGCAAAGAAGGAATTCAGCCACAACAAAATTCGCAAGTTTCAAAGCCATCCACTCGCTCATTACAAACAAGGAAATGCATTCAAGGAAAGAATTTCAAATTTCAAAGCTTCATGCCCTAAAGGAATTCGCCCCAAACCAAAGAAGGAAGGAAAGCTAGCCTCTTAGCCGAACATGCAAGCAAGTCTTCAAGCAAATTCGGCCACACCATCTCTACAAACAAATAAGGGAAGTTTTCAAGTCAAATCACAATCAAAGGAGCCATTGCCTCGACAAAGCATTGAAGACTATAATTTATTTCTTAATTTTCTCTTTTGTAACGTTGAACAAACACCTACAAATCTTGTAATCTCGCATGTAAGAATTAGAAGATTGAATAATGAAAATGTCGACTAGTTTCCTAGGAAACCTTGGGTGCTTGTGTCAACCCCTTCCCTATCCTCTTCTCCTCTGAGGTGCTTGTGTCACCTATCTCCACTTCCTCCCCAAGGGCCAAGGTTCCCTTCCCTAACCTCTTCTTTAAAGATCTTCCATCAACTTGTGGTGCAAGAAACAACCCCTTCAACCAACAAGTAGCGCATCCTCATCTTCATCTTTGGTGGCGCAAACTACTCCATCCCCTTCATCAACTCTTGGCGCAACACTGCACACTTCCATCATCTAGGCGCATCATCACCAAAGGGTTTCAACATCTCGGCTACTTCTTCACCCTCAAACAAAACAAGCCAAGTGTTGTAGTTCTCCACTCCTAGTGTTTATTTCATAACACCCTGCTTGTTTGAACACCATACTACACCTTGTCTTTGTCTTGTAGGAAGATGTCGCAAGGATTTGAAGGATCAAATGGCCACCATCTCTACATCTTGATGCAAGCTACTTCTTCCCTTCTTTAGAATAGTCCAATTATTGTTTAGGCAAGAGAATTTGGAGGCCTAACCTCCCTCTTGAGTATTTTGTGTAAAGTCTTTAATTTTATCTTTAAAACTCACCCACGCATGTGTGGGCTTGCTGTAATGTGATGGTTCCCCAAAGGGGGCGAAAACCCTATGGTGGCACAAACAAGAAAGGGGGCAGCGGATAAAGGGTTTCATAGGATCAATGAGCATGCATTATATGATCAACTTAACAAAACCGATTGTAAAGAAGTGATTCGATTCATACCATGGCCATTTCAAGATGGCGCCTTGGAAGTAAGAGAACAACGAAGATCTCCTCCAAATCGTCACACACAAGATGAAGATGTGCTTCTTCTTGTCGTCCCTTGTGCTAGCAAGGATCGTCCAAAGCGTCTTGATCGAATGCAAAGGGAAAGGAGAGCTTTTCTTCTTGGCGTTTTTCTCTCTTGTCGCCTTAGACTTCCTCTACACGAGAATGCCACTCGAACACAACCCAAGGAGGCGTCAAAGGCGTGAAGAGGCAAGAGAGGGGCGACGTGAGATCATGGCCACGTTTGAGAAGTGCTATCCAAAAATAGCATCCCACTTCTCCACATGCGATCTTGGGTTTACCCCAATCGCAAATGCCACATCACCTTTGAACCATGCGCTCATCCATGAGCTGGTTCAAACCGATTTGGTCCACTAACCAAATAAACCAAGAAATAAGTCCAGATCAAAATAAACCCTAAGGCTCTTGATCTGACCGTCAATCTCTCAATGCTCCTGTTCTGACTGATCTAGCATTCATTCTCTCAATCGAAGCTTACCAATCTCAAGCCCTAATCAATCAAACATGATCAGACCAGATCTCACTTACAATCAGAGATTAAATCCCTTTAAACTGAACCCGAATAATTCAGTCCACACGATCTGACTTAAGAAAGCCATATCATCAAATTGTGCAACCCTAAGGGTTTCCTTTAAATGTCGGTAACGATAACTTACGTTATCACGATCAGTGAGGGGTATCTAGCAACACATCACTGTCTCCCGATATAAAGGAAAGAGTCTTCCAAGACTACACCCAAAAACAGCACAAGTGTGAATCAATTCACAAAGCATACAAATTTCCTTTACGACTGGATGTTCTTATTGGACAAGCAAGTCAAGCTTGTAACTCCAATATGATGAGCATGATTAGATCAGATGAACATAGTCACCTGGGTATGGCCATACACTTTCTCAATCATCTCATCCAGGGGGCCCCTTTAGAACATCACACTCCAATTAAGGAGACGGCAATCCTATGTCTATCACTAGTGCCCTAACCTGACTCAAGCTCACCATCCAAGATAGTCTATAATCATTATATTTCAAGTGATATTGAACTATCTCAAAATAATGACAATCATCATTTAGAAAACACAAGTGATCTCAAGTCAGAGGAAATGTGCCACTTGTCGCATTCAAGGATTATTCACATTGTGACAAGCAATTGAATATCCAAGTAGGGTCTGTCCAGTACATCCAATGTACCCATGAGTCTACATCTTATTCCATGCTCGAAGCATCCTATAAGATTAGAACACATATTAGTCTTAACCATATCAAGGCTGTCTCATGTTCACCAAGATATCTCGACTAAGGACATAACTGCATGTCAGCCTAGCTGAACAGCTTTGAGACATTATTCAGAAGAACATATATTGCAGCAGACAATGTAGCTTACTGAATAACAACCATGCCTTTATAAACATAACAGTTTATTACATGATACTGTTACAATCCCAAGACCTCAAACATTAGTCTTAAGGGCATACCCCAACAATCTCCCACTTGCACTTAATCTAATGGTTGAGAAATCTCAAACTCATATTATTACAGTGCTTTTCATGCTTCTGCTGCGCCAGAGGCTTAGTAAGCGGGTCTGCCAGATTGTCATCTGTATGAACCTTGCATACTTTGATCTCGCCACGATCTATGATCTCCCTGATCAAATGAAACCGTCTCTGTATGTGCTTTGACTTCTGGTGCGACCGGGGTTCCTTTGCTTGTGCGATTGCTCCAGTGTTATCATAGAAGATAACCAAAGGATCTGCACTCGAAGGAACAACACCAAGTTCTCTCACGAACTTACGAATCCAGACTGCCTCCTTGGATGCTTCCGAGGCTGCAACATACTCGGCTTCTGTTGTGGAATCAGCAACGATTGACTGTTTGAAACTCTTCCACACCACTGCTCCTCCATTCAAGCTAAAAACATAGCCTGATTGCGATCGGAAATCGTCCTGGTCAGACTGGAACGAAGCGTCAGTATATCCTTCAATACTGAGTTCTTCCTGACCACCATATATCAAGAACATATCTTTGGTTCTCCGAAGATATTTTAAGATGTTCTTGACTGCAATCCAGTGTGCCTGTCCTGGATTACTTTGGAAAAGACTGGTCACGCTTAACCCGTAAGCGACGTCTGGGCGAGTACACAACATCGCATACATAATGGATCCAATAGCCGAAGCATAAGGCGTATTGTCCATTTCATCTTTCTCAGTCTGTGTTTGTGGACACTGACTCTTCGAAAGATTCAGACCATGTCTGACTGGAAGATATCCTCTTTTAGAATTCTCTAAATGAAATCTCTCCAGGACTTTATCGATGTAAGTACTCTGGCACAGCCCGAGAAGCCTCTTAGATCTATCCCTGTAGATCTTCACACCTAATACATAGGCTGCTTCTCCTAAATCTTTCATCTGGAAACATTTCCTTAACCATGCCTTAACCGCATGCATTTCAGGAATGTCGTTTCCAATGATCAAGATATCATCGACGTAGAGGACTAGGAAAGTAATCACGCTCCCACTAAACCTCTTATATACACACGGGTCATCCTCGTTCTTGATGAAACCAAATTCAGTGACTGATTCATCAAAACGAATATTCCAGCTTCTTGATGCTTGCTTAAGTCCATAAATGGACTTCTTTAATTTGCATATCTTATGACGATCTGATGGATCAGTGAAACCCTCAGGTTGTGTCATGTACACATCCTCATCCAGATTTCCATTCAGGAAAGCTGTTTTCACATCCATTTGCCAGATCTCATAATCATAATATGCTGCTATCGCGAAAAGAATCCGAATAGACTTAAACATGGCTACAGGTGAGAAAGTTTCATCATAATCTATCCCGTAGATTTGTTTGAAACCTTTCGCAACTAGCCTGCCTTTATAGGTAACCACGTTACCATCCATGTCAATCTTCTTCTTGAAGATCCATTTACAGCCTATTGGGATAACTCCCGGAGGCGGATCAACCAAATCCCAAACTTGGTTATCTGACATGGAGTCCATCTCGGCGCGCATAGCTTCAAGCCATCTCGCTGACTCCGGTCCACTGACCGCATCCGCATAAGTGAGGGGTTCATCATTATCAATGATGTAGACTCCGTCATAGCGCTCAGGCTGACGACGAATCCTTCCCGATCTTCGCGGTTCCCGTGATGTTTGAGCCTCAGGTTGTTCAATAACCTGTTCTACTGGCTCAGGCTCATCCAACTCTGCTTGAGCACTTTGTCCTTCCTCTGGATTCTCATCTAGTTTTATTTCTCTCCCACTGGCCTCTTGCAGAAGAAACTCCTTCTCAAGAAATATGGCCGTCCGAGCAACAAAAACCTTGTTCTCTTTGGGATCGTAGAAATAATAATCCTTAGTTTCCTTAGGGTAACCGACAAAGATGCATTTGTCAGATCTGCTCTCTAGTTTCCCAGAGGCGAGCTTTTTGACATAAGCCTCGCAGCCTCAGATCCTGATCAACGTCAAGCTTGGCTGTTTCCCATACCATAATTCATATGGCGTCTTTGAAACGGCCTTGGATGGCACTCGGTTTAGTACTTTTGCAGCTGTTTCCAGTGCAAAACCCCAAAAGGAGTAAGGTAGATTAGCCTGACTCATCATAGAACGAACCATATCAAGTAACGTTCTATTTCTCCTCTCGGACACACCATTCCATTGTGGTGTTCCTGGTGGAGTGAGCTGTGAGATGATCCCACACTCCTTCAGATAGTCAGTAAATGCATGACTTAGGTATTCTCCACCTCGATCAGAACGAAGTGCCTTGATATTTCGGCCTAGCTGATTTTCTACTTCATTCTTGAACTCTTTGAACTTGTCAAAGGATTCACTCTTGTGTCTCATTAAAAAGACATACCCATATCTACTGAAATCATCAGTAAAGGTGATGAAGTACTGATAGCCACCTCTGGCATGTTTACTAAATGGCCCACACACATCACTGTGTATAAGGTCAAGTAAACCTGAAGCCCTTTGACCTTTGTGAAGAAAAGGTGACTTCGTCATTTTGCCCATCAAACAAGCTTTGCATGTATCAATCTCCTTATAGGTGAATGATCCCAGCAGTCCATAATCATGCAACCGCTTAATGCGTTTCTCGTTAATATGGCCTAAACGACTATGCCATAGCAAGGTGCTGTCATCAGCATTCTTGGCTTTCTTAATATCAATTTTCTGTATAGAACATTCCATGTCCAACATGTATAACCCATTGTTAATTGAACCAGTTGCATAAACAATATTTGAAGGTCCCCAGATAAGGGGGGGCGAAACCCAAGTGAGGCGCATATTAAGGGAGAACGCAGCGGAGAGGGCTTCTTAGGATCTTTCATGTTATATGATTAACAAAACCGATTGCATAGATGAGATAGAACCATACCATAGCCATTTCTAGATGGCGCCTTGGAAGCAGAGAGTGATGCCGCTCTCCTCCTGAAGATACGCACACAAGATGAAAGATGTGCCTACTCCTTGATGCTCCTTGTGCTAGCAAGGCGTCAAGGTGTTCTTCTCGAATGGAAGGGAAGGAGATCTTCTTTGCTTGGCGATTTTCTTCCTCCTTATTTTCGTCAACCTCTCTCTTTCTCGAATGGAAAAACCCCGAGAGATGGATGCTCTTCAGCGAGAGATGAGCGTCAAACGACAAGAAGAGAAAGGCGTGAATCGTGAGTCGTGGTCACGTAGGGAAGTGCTATCTAAAAATAGCATACCACTTCACCACTTGCGGTCATGGGTTTACCCCAATCGCAACTCACTTCACCCTTGAACCATGCGCTCATCCATGAGCCGGTTCATGTTGGTTCGGTCCAAAAACCAAATAAGCCAAGCGACAAGGCTTAGATCAAATTAAACCCTAAGGCTCCAGATCTAACCGTCGATCTCTTTGATGCTCCTGATCTGACCAATCTAGCATCCAATCTCTCGATCAAAGCTTACCGATCTAATGCCCTAATCAATCAAACATGATCAGACCAGATCTCACTTACGATCAGAGATTAAATCCCTTTAAACTGAACCCAAACAATTCAGTCCACACGATCTAACTTAAGTAAGCCATATCATCAAATTGTGCGACCCTGAGGGTTTTCTTTAAATGTCGGTAACGATAATTCTCATTATCACGATCAGTGAGGGGTATCTAGCAACACATCACTGTCTCCCGATATAAAGAAAAGAGTCTTCCAAGACTACACCCAAAATACAGCACAAGTGTGAATCAACTCACAAAGCATACATATTTCCTTTGCCACTGGATGTTCTTATTGGACAAGCCTGTCAAGCTTGTAACTCCAATATGATGAGCATGATTAGAACAGATGAACATTGTCACCTGGGTATGGCCATACACTCTCTCAATCATCTCATCCAGGGGGCCCCTTTAGAACATCACACTCCTTAAACAAGGAGACGGCAATCCTATGTCTATCACTAGTGCCCTAACCTGATTCAAGCTCACCATCCAAGATAGTCTATAACCATTATATTTCAAATGATATTGAACTACCTCAAAATGATGACAATCATCATTCAGAAAACACAAGCGATCTCAAGTCAGAGGAAATGTGCCACTTGTCATATTCAAGGAATATTCACATTGTGACAAACAATTGAACATCCTAGTAGGGTCTGTCCAGTACATCCATTGTACCCATGAGTCTACATCTTATTCCATGCTCGAAGCATCCTATAAGATTAGAACACATATTAGTCTCAACCATATCAAGGCTGTCTCATGTTCACCAAGATATTTCGACTAAGGACTTATAGCATGTCAGCCTAGCTGAACAGCTTTGAGACATTATTCAGAAGAACATATATTGCAGCAGACAATGTAAACAACTGAATAATAACCATGCCTTTATAAACATAACAGTTTATTACATGATACTGATACATTCCCATGGCCTCAAACATTAGCCTTAAGGGCATACCCCAACAATCTCCCACTTGCACTTAATCTAATGGTTGAGAAATCTCAAACCCATGTTATTACAGTGCTTCTCATGCTTCTGCTGCGCCAGAGGCTTGGTAAGCGGGTCTGCCAGATTGTCATCTGTATGAACCTTGCAGATTTTGATCTCGCCACGATCTATGATCTCCCTGATCAAATGAAACCGTCTCTGTATGTGCTTGGACTTCTGGTGCGACCGTGGTTCCTTTGCTTGTGCGATTGCTCCAGTGTTATCACAGAAGATAACCAAAGGATCTGCACTCGAAGGAACAACACCAAGTTCTCTCACGAACTTACGAATCCACACTGCCTCCTTGGATGCTTCCGAGGCTGCAACATACTCGGCTTCTGTTGTGGAATCAGCAACAGTTGACTGTTTGAAACTCTTCCACACCACTGCTCCTCCATTCAAGCTAAAAACATAGCCTGATTGCGATCGGAAATCATCCTGGTCAGACTGGAACGAAGCGTCAGTATATCCCTCTATACTGAGTTCTTCCTGACCACCATATATCAAGAACATATCTTTGGTCCTCCGCAGATATTTTAGGATGTTCTTGACTGCAATCCAGTGCGCCAAACCTGGATTACTTTGAAAACGACTGGTCACGCTTAACCCGTAAGCGACGTCTGGGCGAGTACACAACATCGCATACATAATGGAACCAATAGCCGAAGCATAAGGCGTATTGTCCATTTCATCTTTCTCAGTCTGTGTTTGTGGACACTGACTCTTTGAAAGATTCAGACCATGTCTGACTGGAAGATATCCTCGTTTAGAATTCTCTAAATGAAATCTCTCCAGGACTTTATCGATGTAAGTACTCTGGCACAGCCCGAGAAGCCTCTTAGATCTATCCCTGTAGATCTTCACACCTAACACATAGGCAGCTTCTCCTAGATCTTTCATCTGGAAACATTTCCTTAGCCATGCCTTCACAGCATGCATTTCAGGAATGTCATTTCCAATGATCAAGATGTCATCGACGTAGAGGACTAGGAAAGTAATCACGCTCCCACTAAACCTCTTATATACACACGGGTCATCCTCGTTCTTGATGAAACCAAATTCGGTGACCGATTCATCAAAACGAATATTCCAGCTTCTTGATGCTTGCTTAAGTCCATAAATGGACTTCTTTAACTTGCATATCTTATGACGATCTGCTGGATTAGTGAAACCTTCCGGTTGTGTCATGTACACATCCTCATCCAGATTTCCATTCAGGAAAGCTGTTTTCACATCCATCTGCCAGATCTCATAATCATAATATGCAGCTATCGCGAAAAGAATCCGAATAGACTTAAACATGGCTACAGGTGAGAAAGTTTCATCATAATCTATCCCGTAGATTTGTTTGAAACCTTTCGCAACAAGCCTGCCTTTATAGGTAACTACGTTACCATCCATGTCAATCTTCTTCTTGAAGATCCATTTACAGCCTATAGGGATAACTCCCGAAGGCGGATCAACCAAATCCCAAACTTGGTTATCTGACATGGAGTCCATCTCGGCGCGCATAGCTTCAAGCCATCTCGCTGACTCCGGTCCACTGACCGCATCCGCATAAGTGAGGGGTTCATCATTATCAATGATGTAGACTCCGTCATAGCGCTCAGGCTGTCGACGGATCCTTCCCGATCTTCGCGGTTCCCGTGATATTTGAGCCTCAGGTTGTTCAATAACCTGTTCTACCGGCTCAGGCTCATCCAACTGTGCTTGGTCACTTTGTCCTTCCTCTGGATTCTCATCCAACTTTATTTCTCTCCCACTAGCCTCTTGCAGAAGAAACTCCTTCTCAAGAAATATGGCCGTCCGAGCAACAAAAACCTTGTTCTCATTGGGATCGTAGAAATAATAACCCTTAGTTTCCTTAGGGTAACCGACAAAGATACATTTGTCAGATCTGCTCTCTAGTTTCCCAGAGGCGAGCTTTTTGACATAAGCCTCGCAGCCCCAGATCCTGATAAATGTCAAGCTCGGCTGTTTTCCATACCATAACTCATATGGAGTCTTAGAAACTGCCTTGGATGGCACTCGGTTTAGTACCTTTGCAGCTGTTTCCAGCGCAAAACCCCAAAAGGAGTAAGGTAGATTAGCCTGACTCATCATAGAACGAACCATATCAAGTAACGTTCTATTTCTCCTCTCGGACACACCATTCCATTGCGGTGTTCCTGGCGGAGTGAGCTGTGAGATGATCCCACACTCCTTCAGATAGTCAGTAAACGCATGACTTAGGTATTCTCCACCTCGATCTGAGCGAAGTGCCTTGATATTTCGGCCTAACTGATTTTGTACTTCATTCTTGAACTCTTTGAACTTGTCAAAAGATTCACTCTTATGTCTCATTAAAAAGACATAGCCATACCTACTGAAATCATCAGTAAAGGTAATGAAGTACTGATAGCCACCTCTGGCATGTTTACTAAATGGCCCACACACATCACTGTGTATTAGGTCAAGTAAACCTGAAGCCCTTTGACCTTTATGAGGAAAAGGTGACTTCGTCATTTTACCCATTAAACAAGCCTTGCATGTATCAATCTCCTTATAGGAGAATGATCCCAGCAGTCCATTATCATGCAACCGCTTAATGCGTTTCTCGTTTATATGGCCTAAACGAGTATGCCATAGAAAGGTGCTGTCATCAGCATACTTGGCTTTCTTAATATCGATTTGCTGTATCGAACATTCCATGTCCAACATGAATAACCCATTGCTAATTGAACCAGTTGCATAAACAATATTATCTAAAGACAAAATACACTTTGAAATATTGCATTCAAAGGAAAATCCCTTCCTGACAAGAGCAGGAATGGAGATAATATTTTTAGTAATACTGGGAACAAAATAACAACTGTTTAGTTCCAATACAAGTCCAGATGGTAAGGAAATGAAATAGTCTCCTACAGCAACAGCAGCAACCCGTGCCCCGTTTCCAACTCGTAGGTCCACTTCATGCTGTCCCACCTGCCTTCTTCTCTTGAGTTCCTGTACATTTGAACAAATGTGAACTCCACATGCAGTGTCCAACACCCATGATATAGAAGAAGAAAACATGACCTCAGTCACGAATATACCTGAGCCAGAAGCGAAGCTTCCCCTCTTATCTCCTTGGAGCGCTTTACAGTCCTTTTTCCAGTGACCCAGCTGGCCACAGTGGAAACACCTGTATTCCTTGGACCGCTTGACCTTTTGCTTCAAAGCCTTGCTGTAGCTCTTGACAGGGGTCTTGCCCTTCTTCCCCTTCTTCTTGTTCCTTGAAGGAACCATTAAGACAGAGGTCGAAGGCTTTCCCTTTAGAGTCTCCTCAGTAGTGAGGAGCATATTCAGCAGCTCTGCCGGAGTACAATCGATTTTGTTCATATTAAAATTAATAATGAACGCGTCGAATGAAGGCGGGAGAGACTGCAGAATAATATCCACAGCAAGCTCCTGGTTGATGGTGTGCCCCAGTTTCTCCAGAGCTTCCTTGTGCCCAATCATCTTGAGCACGTGAGCTCCCACTGGGCTCCCTTCAGCCAGTTTGCTCTGAAAGAAGAGCTTCGTCAAATTGTAGCGCTCTGTCCTCGCCTGTGCAGCATACAGCATCTTGAGGTTCGCTATAATCTCTATAGCCGACATATCCTCATGCTGACGCTGCAGCGGTGGCGTCATAGACGCTAGCATCAGGCAAGCGACATCAATGCTATCATTGACGTGCTTTTCATAGGCTTCCCGAACCGCCCTTGCGGCGTTCGGAGCGGGCTGCGGCGGTATCGCCGTCTCGAGGACATACAGTTTCCTCTCTGCCTTAAGAACGATCTTAAGGTGTCCAAACCAGTCAGAGAAGTTCGGCCCAGCAAACTTCTCCCTTTCCAGTAGGGATCGCACATTGAAGTTCATGGTGTTCGTTGCTGCAGGTATCTACAACAATGCAAGAACAGCAAGGTCAGTATCAATGTTTAAGAATCAATCAGGACTTAAGAAAGATTCCTTTTCTCACTATTTTATCTGGCTGAAAAATCCAGCAAAACAGCCCGAAAGAGTAGTACTCTTTTAGTGAGATGGGATCCGGATTTCATACTTGGTCTCCGCGTCCCGCTCAGGCGAGATAAGATGCACAGAGAGTACAAGCACTAATCTCCGGTAGGCATTCCCTGCCGATCGCCAACCCATGCGATTCCCCTTCATCTGGGCAATCCAGCAGACTGTGCCAACTGAGTTGGTACAACACAGTCTCTGACCCCACAGATGGCTGCCTCCATGTGCTACCATATGCGCCACATATGTAGCCTTCATGGTCAAGCTGACCCAACCTACTCCCTGGACCACCATGTGCTATGCTGAGCAACGAGAAGGGATAAATCCCTACTCTGTAACACACAGGTGTAATCCCACACCCTCTGAAGATAGATGGACGTGCCCACTGAGTGGGTACAACACGGCTCCAACGATAATCAGAACAGTGAGGTTTCGCGTCAGAAGGCTTTATGAGCTTGATATTAAGCGTTGGATTTTCACGGTCTTTTATCTTCTTCACTATCATACAATTCCTATGGTGATAGCAGAAGATAAACTTAATCATGCAGTTCTAATATTTAAACAATAAATAAAAGAAAGCATGAATCTTATGTGGTAAAAGCCCATAGCCCTAGCGAGACCTTAACCTAACTTAAGTCTTCACTTGCTCTTCATGGGTCTTTTGCTGCTCATCTGGCCCAAGCCAGGGCCCAAGCGCCAATTGCAGCTTTGGTGCGCCCACCAGGGAAATGCGCCAGGTCCTAGGGTCGAACCCTAGACCTCCCACCTGGTCCAGCCACAGCTGCATGCGCCTCTGCCAAGTGTGCTCTGTGCTCTTGTCTAATTAAATTACAAATTTAACTATCTAGACAAAATTGACACGCAGGTCAATTACATTTTATAAATTAAAGCAATGTGATGCGCAGATCACAATAATTAATTTACACTTTTAAATCCCAGGCACACAGGCCCCAGCACAGCACACAATTAATATGGGCAGCCCACACAAGACTAAATAAACAAACATATGCATCCAATCAGCAATCATGTGATCCATAAAAATTAAAATTTTCGAAAAACCCCATGGGATCAATTTTAATTTCCTTATTTGCCCTTCAACCTTACAACGGTCTATTACCAGGGATCCACTCATCCAACCTAGTCAGATCCACTGCCCTAGCATGCACCAAGTCCTAACTGACTTGAGTCGACCATAAGGTCAACCATGCATGCGCCAGGGCTGAACAACCACAATGAGGTCTGGCAAGCGGGTGTGACCCCGGGCCTAACTCATGTGTGTTCATCTGTTGTCTCAATCAGACATCGCTACACACCTGTCTGCAGTCGACCTATAGCCACCATAGGCTTGCGCCAAGGTGCTATCTGGTCGACCCATTCAGGCTGTCAGATAGTCTGATCAGACTGTTTGGATCTAACCTAGGGGGTGACTTCAACCCTAATAACCCATCTAAGGGTTTATAGCAGGGCCTCAGATCTATAGTGAGTCGCGCATGTTATCATCGTTTTGTAAAAACAACAACAAAAATAATGCGCCATCTTACATGCGCCAAGATGAAAAATACAAGTATCGTTCATGATAACTAAACATGTATATGCGCATGTAATAAAGATCTGCAACATGAATCACAAAAATGGCTCATGCAATCATAAAACATGTGTTAACCTATGCCTCTGATACCAATTGAAGGTCCCCAGATAAGGGGGGGCGAAACCCAAGTGAGGCGCATATTAAGGGAGAACGCAGCGGAGAGGGCTTCTTAGGATCTTTCATGTTATATGATTAACAAAACCGATTGCATAGATGAGATAGAACCATACCATAGCCATTTCTAGATGGCGCCTTGGAAGCAGAGAGTGATGCCGCTCTCCTCCTGAAGATACGCACACAAGATGAAAGATGTGCCTACTCCTTGATGCTCCTTGTGCTAGCAAGGCGTCAAGGTGTTCTTCTCGAATGGAAGGGAAGGAGATCTTCTTTGCTTGGCGATTTTCTTCCTCCTTATTTTCGTCAACCTCTCTCTTTCTCGAATGGAAAAACCCCGAGAGATGGATGCTCTTCAGCGAGAGATGAGCGTCAAACGACAAGAAGAGAAAGGCGTGAATCGTGAGTCGTGGTCACGTAGGGAAGTGCTATCTAAAAATAGCATACCACTTCACCACTTGCGGTCATGGGTTTACCCCAATCGCAACTCACTTCACCCTTGAACCATGCGCTCATCCATGAGCCGGTTCATGTTGGTTCGGTCCAAAAACCAAATAAGCCAAGCGACAAGGCTTAGATCAAATTAAACCCTAAGGCTCCAGATCTAACCGTCGATCTCTTTGATGCTCCTGATCTGACCAATCTAGCATCCAATCTCTCGATCAAAGCTTACCGATCTAATGCCCTAATCAATCAAACATGATCAGACCAGATCTCACTTACGATCAGAGATTAAATCCCTTTAAACTGAACCCAAACAATTCAGTCCACACGATCTAACTTAAGTAAGCCATATCATCAAATTGTGCGACCCTGAGGGTTTTCTTTAAATGTCGGTAACGATAATTCTCATTATCACGATCAGTGAGGGGTATCTAGCAACACATCACTGTCTCCCGATATAAAGAAAAGAGTCTTCCAAGACTACACCCAAAATACAGCACAAGTGTGAATCAACTCACAAAGCATACATATTTCCTTTGCCACTGGATGTTCTTATTGGACAAGCCTGTCAAGCTTGTAACTCCAATATGATGAGCATGATTAGAACAGATGAACATTGTCACCTGGGTATGGCCATACACTCTCTCAATCATCTCATCCAGGGGGCCCCTTTAGAACATCACACTCCTTAAACAAGGAGACGGCAATCCTATGTCTATCACTAGTGCCCTAACCTGATTCAAGCTCACCATCCAAGATAGTCTATAACCATTATATTTCAAATGATATTGAACTACCTCAAAATGATGACAATCATCATTCAGAAAACACAAGCGATCTCAAGTCAGAGGAAATGTGCCACTTGTCATATTCAAGGAATATTCACATTGTGACAAACAATTGAACATCCTAGTAGGGTCTGTCCAGTACATCCATTGTACCCATGAGTCTACATCTTATTCCATGCTCGAAGCATCCTATAAGATTAGAACACATATTAGTCTCAACCATATCAAGGCTGTCTCATGTTCACCAAGATATTTCGACTAAGGACTTATAGCATGTCAGCCTAGCTGAACAGCTTTGAGACATTATTCAGAAGAACATATATTGCAGCAGACAATGTAAACAACTGAATAATAACCATGCCTTTATAAACATAACAGTTTATTACATGATACTGATACATTCCCATGGCCTCAAACATTAGCCTTAAGGGCATACCCCAACAATATTATCATAAGATAAAACACACTTTGAAATATTGCATTCAAAGGAAAATCCCTTCCTGACAAGAGCAGGAATAGAGATAATATTTTTAGTAATACTGGGAACAAAGTAACAATTGTTTAGTTCTAATACAAGTCCAGATGGTAAAGAAATGAAATAGTCTCCTACAGCAACAGCAGCAACCCGTGCCCCGTTTCCAACGCGTAGGTCCACCTCATGCTGTCCCACCTGTCTTCTTCTCTTGAGTTCCTGTACATTTGAACAAATGTGAACTCCACATGCAGTGTCCAACACCCATGATATAGAAGAAGAAAACATGACCTCAGTCACGTAAATACCTGAGCCAGAAGCGAAGCTTCCCCTCTTATCTCCTTGGAGCGCTTTACAGTCCTTTTTCCAGTGACCCAGCTGGCCACAGTGGAAACATCTGTATTCCTTGGACCGCTTAACCTTCTGCTTCAGAGCCTTGCTGTAGCTCTTGATAGGGGTCTTGCCCTTCTTCCCCTTCTTCTTGTTCGTAGAAGGAACCATTAAGACAGAGGTCGAAGGCTTACCCTTCAGAGTCTCCTCAGTAGTCAAGAGCATATTCAGCAGCTCTGCCGGAGTACAATCGATTTTGTTCATATTAAAGTTAATAATGAACGCGTCGAATGAAGGCGGGAGAGACTGCAGAATAATGTCCACAGCAAGCTCCTGATTGATGGTATGCCCCAGTTTCTCTAGAGCCTCCTTGTGCCCAATCATCTTGAGCACGTGAGCTCCCACTGGGCTCCCTTCAGCCAGTTTGCTCTGAAAGAACAGCTTCGTCAAATTATAGCGTTCAGTCCTCGCCTGTGCAGCATACAGCATCTTGAGGTTCGCTATAATCTCTATAGCCGACATATCCTCATGCTGACGCTGCAGCGGTGGCGTCATTGACGCTAGCATCAGGCAAGCGACATCAATGCTATCATTGACGTGCTTTTCATAGGCTTCCCGAACCGCCCTTGCGGCGTTCGGAGCGGGCTGAGGCGGTATCGCCGTCTCGAGGACATACAGTTTCCTCTCTGCCTTAAGAACAATCTTAAGGTGTCCAAACCAGTCAGAGAAGTTCGGCCCAGCAAACTTCTCCCTTTCCAGTAGGGATCGCACATTGAAGTTCATGGTGTTCGTTGCTGCAGGTATCTACAACAATGCAAGAACAGCAAGGTCAGTATCAATGTTAAGAATCAATCAGGACTTAAGAAAGATTCTTTTTCTCACTATTTTATCTGGCTGAAAAATCCAGCAAAACAGCCCGAAAGAGTAGAACTCTTTTAGTGAGATGGGATCCAGATTTCATACTTGGTCTCCGTGTCCCGCTCAGGCGAGATAAGATACACAGAGAGTACAATCACTAATCTCTGGTAGGCTGTCCCAGCCAATCGCCAACCCGTGCGATTCCCCTTCATCTGGGCAATCCAGCAGACTGTGCCAACTGAGTTGGTACAACACAATCTCTGACCCCACAGATGGCTGCCCCCATGTGCTACCATATGCGCCACATATGTAGCCTACATGGTCAAGCTGACCCGACCTACTCCCTGGACCACCACGTGCTATGCTGAGCAACGAGAAGGGATAAATCCCCACTTTGTAACACGCAGGTGTAATCCCGCACCGTCTGAAGATAGATGGACGTGCCCACTGAGTGGGTACAACACGGCTCCAACGATAGTCAGAACAGTGAGGTTTCGCGTCAGAAGGCTTACGAGCTTGAAATTTTAGCGTTGGATTTTAACGGTCTTTTATCTTCTTCACTATCATGCAATTCCTATGGTGATAGCAGAAGATAAACTAATCATGCAATTCTAATATTTAAGCAATAAAAGAAAGCATGGATCTTATGTGGTAAAAGCCCATAGCCTAAGTAAGACCTTAAGAAACTTAAGTCTTCACTTGCTTTTCTTCATGGGGCTTTCGCTGCTCATCTGGCCCAAACCTGGGCCCAAGCGCCATCTGCAGTTCTGGTGCGCCCACCAGGAATATGTGCCAGGTCCTAGGGTCGAACCCTAGACCTCCCACCTGGTCAAGCCACTGCTGCATGCGCCTCTGCCAAGTGTGCTCTGTGCTCTTGTCTAATTAAATTACAAATTTAACTATCTAGACAAGATTGACACGCAGGTCAATTACATTTTATAAATTAAAAGCAATGTGATGCGCAGATCACAATAATTAATTTACATATTAATACAGTCACGCAGGCCCCAGCACAGCACAGATTTAACATGGGCAGCCCACATAAGAATAAATAGACAAACACATGGCATCAATCATCATGTGATCCAGTCATTAAAATAAAATTTTTGAAAAACCCCATGGGCATCAATTTTATTTTGCTTATATGCCCTACAACCTTACAACGGTCCATTACTAGGGATCCACTCATCCAACCTAGTCAGATCCACTGCCCTTACATGCACCAAGTCCTAACTGACTTGAGTCGACCAAAAAGGTCAACCATGCATGCGCCAAGGGCTGAACGACCACAATGAGATCTGGCAAGCGGGTGTGAGCCCGGGCCTAACTCATGTGCGTTCACAGGTTGTCTCAATCAGACATCGCTACACTCCTGTGATGCAGTCGACCTATAGCCACCTTTAGCATGCGCCAAGGTGCTATCTGGTCGACCCATCTAGGCTGTCAGATGGTCTGATCAGACTGTCTAGATCTAACCTAGGGGATAACTTCAACCCTAATAACCCGTCTAAGGGTTTAATGCAGGCGCATCTTAGATCTACAATGAGTCGCGCAAGTGATATTTGTTTGAGAAAAACTACATCAAGCGCCAACATACATGCGCAAGAAAAACAAATACAAGTTTCGCTTATGACAACTAAACATGTATTTATGCATGTATTGAAGATCTAAGCATTTTCGCAAGCATGGATCACAAAATGGCTTAAGCAATCATACAAAAACATGCGTTAACCATCGCTCTGATACCAATTGATGGTTCCCCAAAGGGGGCGAAAACCCTATAGTGGCGCAAACAAGAAAGGGGGCAGCGGATAAAGGGTTTCATAGGATCAATGAGCATGCATTATATGATCAACTTAACAAAACCGATTGTAAAGAAGTGATTCGATTCATACCATGGCCATTTCAAGATGGCGCCTTGGAAGTAAGAGAACAATGAAGATCTCCTCCAAATCGTCACACACAAGATGAAGATGTGCTTCTTCTTGTCGTCCCTTGTGCTAGCAAGGATCGTCCAAAGCGTCTTGATCGAATGCAAAGGGAAAGGAGAGCTTTTCTTCTTGGCGTTTTTCTCTCTTGTCGCCTTAGACTTCCTCTACACGAGAATGCCACTCGAACACAACCCAAGGAGGCGTCAAAGGCGTGAAGAGGCAAGAGAGGGGCGACGTGAGATCATGGCCACGTTTGAGAAGTGCTATCCAAAAATAGCATCCCACTTCTCCACATGCGATCTTGGGTTTACCCCAATCGCAAATGCCACATCACCTTTGAACCATGCGCTCATCCATGAGCTGGTTCAAACCGATTTGGTCCACTAACCAAATAAACCAAGAAATAAGTCCAGATCAAAATAAACCCTAAGGCTCTTGATTTGACCGTCAATCTCTCAATGCTCCTGATCTGACTGATCTAGCATTCATTCTCTCAATCGAAGCTTACCAATCTCAAGCCCTAATCAATCAAACATGATCAGACCAGATCTCACTTACAATCAGAGATTAAATCCCTTTAAACTGAACCCGAATAATTCAGTCCACACGATCTGACTTAAGAAAGCCATATCATCAAATTGTGCGACCCTAAGGGTTTCCTTTAAATGTCGGTAACGATAACTTACGTTATCACGATCAGTGAGGGGTATCTAGCAACACATCACTGTCTCCCGATATAAAGGAAAGAGTCTTCCAAGACTACACCCAAAAACAGCACAAGTGTGAATCAATTCACAAAGCATACAAATTTCCTTTACCACTGGATGTTCTTATTGGACAAGCAAGTCAAGCTTGTAACTCCAATATGATGAGCATGATTAGATCAGATGAACATAGTCACCTGGGTATGGCCATACACTTTCTCAATCATCTCATCCAGGGGGCCCCTTTAGAACATCACACTCCAATTAAGGAGACGGCAATCCTATGTCTATCACTAGTGCCCTAACCTGACTCAAGCTCACCATCCAAGATAGTCTATAATCATTATATTTCAAGTGATATTGAACTATCTCAAAATAATGACAATCATCATTTAGAAAACACAAGTGATCTCAAGTCAGAGGAAATGTGCCACTTGTCGCATTCAAGGATTATTCACATTGTGACAAGCAATTGAATATCCAAGTAGGGTCTGTCCAGTACATCCAATGTACCCATGAGTCTACATCTTATTCCATGCTCGAAGCATCCTATAAGATTAGAACACATATTAGTCTTAACCATATCAAGGCTGTCTCATGTTCACCAAGATATCTCGACTAAGGACATAACTGCATGTCAGCCTAGCTGAACAGCTTTGAGACATTATTCAGAAGAACATATATTGTAGCAGACAATGTAGCTTACTGAATAACAACCATGCCTTTATAAACATAACAGTTTATTACATGATACTGTTACAATCCCAAGACCTCAAACATTAGTCTTAAGGGCATACCCCAACATAATGTACTGTGTGTAATCGTCACCTTCCATCAGAGTAGGACCGGTGAAGATCGGGAAGTCACGGTCCTTCTATTCTCAAGGATCGCAAGGTGAGCACTTGTTTAGATTTTGTATTTATTTTAATGTCTTATGGTTTGCTTTGCCTATTGAATCGCATGCTTAATGTTAGCCTAATATTAGTTGCATGTTTAGCCTTAGATCACATGCTTAGTGGAATTTAGTTTTAGCATGATATCATCCATGTTTAAGAATTCAATGTTTGCAAATTGCATGCTTATTCTTGTAGTGAATTTCTTGTTTAGCTTGTAGATTTAGTATGCATGTTTAGATTCAGTTTTTTTTATATAAAAATAACAAAAACATATTTTCGAAAACCCGCTAAGGGTGTCTTGCATGCTAGTTTGTTTTCTCTTAGATTTATCTTTTCATGCTAGCCCAATTTCATGCTCCCACCCCACATCAAGAACTAGATAGCTTAGCAAGTGGTTTCTACTAGTAGGCCCATAGGGAAACTTCCGGGACAACCTGAGATGAATCCCATGGAGCATTGTAATGCGGTGACTATTGTGAGTGGCAAAAACAATGACGCACCTGGAGAATCTAGCGAGGATTCTATGGACAAACTTGAGGACATTACTCCTGAATTAGAAAATAGTGAGGAGAAAGGGGAGGAGCAGAAATATGTAGGTCCACCTGCATATGTTCCGCCTGTCCCTTTCCCCAGAGGCTATTTGGAGCAGATCAGGGAAAATCTGATATCGGAGAGTCTGAAGTGAAAGGTGACCAGGTAAGTATGGACATAAAAATAACAAAGGTAAGAGATCCTGGAGACATTTTAATTCCCTACCAAATTGGTAAGTTTTTTGTTGAAAATGCTTTATGTGAGTTAGAAGTTCAATACCACCGCATATTTAGTTTGCCTAGATTCAAACAAGTCAAGAAGTCAGTACTTAACTACATAGTCCTCGTTGGGAATGATAATCATTTTATTACTTCGATAATTCTGTGCACTTACAGAGCGTATCACTACCTCCCTTGTGCTAGTTGATCTTGGTAGATAAGCTACAACATGTCATTCATAGAGGGGCAAGCGATGGTTTCGGTTGGGCGCCAAAGGAAGTGCCAAGAACCATGTCTAGTGGTGCGATAGAATCCTCTAGAGCAGTGGGATGTGGGTGCAGATGCCAGTTGGTGCTATCCTAGAATTGAGACCATGGATGCTCAGGTTATTCGATGGGGAGTAGGCGGTAATCGAGGAGATACAGCCCTAGAAAATGTCTTTCTTGAAGTTGGGAGAGCCAATGCAGGATGCCTCGTGTTGATGAAATAGCGACTAGAAAGGACCTAGTAACGAGCAGCTTGGTGCTCATCATGCATTTGTATCTCTGCTGGACATGGGTGCTGTGGCAGTGGAGGAGCTGGACAGGAAGCGCTGGCAGGTCACTTTCCTATCGGCCTCTTGTGAGGACGCATAGTTGAGGTGAAAGAACGAGTCAAAAATTCGGAAGGGCAAAAGGAAGTTGTTGCCGCGAAGCACTGAAAAGCAGAGCCGTCGACGATGGAGATTTCAGCAAGAATAGTATAGAAAATCTGAAACTTGAAGATCGCCGGAAGTGGTCAGAGAGGTCGCTAGATAGCTGGAGGTCACCAAATGAAGAGTCCCCTTCAAGGGGGAGCGCAAGCAGATGAAACCCCTTTCAAGAGGGGGGCGAAAAACCCTTAAGGGTGGCGCATAAAAAATTGCAAGCGGAAGCAAGGGTTTTTCATGGATCTTAGCAATGTAATATGATCAACTTGATGAAGTTTAGATCCATACCAAAGCCATGAGGAAGATGGCGACTTGGAAGAGAAAGATCAAAAGGGATCTTCTCCCTAGTTGACGCACACAAGATGATGTGCTTGCTCCTTGGAGATCCTTGTGCTAGCAAGGTCCTTCAAGGGTCCCTCTCGTATGGTAAGGAAATGAGAGATGATGTCTAGGCTTGCCGAACCTCCACCAAGACCTCGCCTTCTCCACGCCAAAGTCTCGTCAAGCAAGAGCAAGGAGACGAGAGTTGAATGGAGCGTTCAAGTCATTTGGCGTTCAAGGGAACATGCGCTAAATGACTTTCCAAAATTGGAAAATCCATTAAGCCATGCGTTCATGATCACTAAATCGATCAAAACGCCAAAACAATGAACCATACGTTCAAGCTCTTGAACCGGTTCAAAGTAAATGTGTTCGGTCCAAAGGCCAAACCAAGCCAGCCCAAGCCAATCGGTCTAGATCAACTGAACCCTAAGGTTTCCAATCTAACCGTTCATCTCATGATGCTCTTGATCTCACCGATCTAGCATCATCTCTCTCGATCGAAGCTTACCGATCTCAAGCCCTAATCAATCAAACATGATTAGACTGGATCTCACTTACAATCAGAGTTTAAACTCCTTTAAACTGAACCCAAACAATTCAGTCCACACGATCTGACTCAAGTAAGCCATATCATCAAATTGTGCGACCCTAAGGGTTTCCTTTAAATGTCGGTAACGATAACTTACATTATCACGATCAGTGAGGGGTATCTAGCAACACATCACTGTCTCCCGATATAAAGGAAAGAGTCTTCCAAGACTACACCCAAACCATAGCACAAGTGTGAATCCACTTCACAAGGCATACATGTATCCTTTGCCACTGGATGTTCTTATTGGACAAGCGTGTCAAGCTTGTGACTCCAATACGATGAGCATGATTAAATCAGATGAACATAGTCATCTGGGTATGGCCATACACTTTCTCAATCATCTCATATAGGGGGGGCCTTAGAACATCACACTCCTTAAACAAGGAGACGGCAATCCTTTATCTATCACTAGTGCCCTAACCTGACTCATGATCATTATCCAAGATAGTCTATAACCATTATGTTTCAAATGATATTGAACTACCTCAAAACAATGACAATCATCATTTAGAAACACAACTGATCTCAAGTCAAAGGACATGTGCCACTTGTAGCATACAAGGATTATTCACATTGTGACAAGCAATTGAATATCCTAGTAGGGTCTGTCCAGTACATCCAATGTACCCATGAGTCTACATCTTATTCCATGCTCGAAGCATCCTATAAGATTAGAATACATATTAGTCTCAATCATATCAAGGCTGTCTCATGTTCACCAAGATATATCGACTAAGGACATTTAGCATGTCAGCCTAGCTGAACAGCTTTGAGACATTATTCAGTAGTACACTTATTACAGCAGACAAGGTAACAACCTGAATAATAACCATGCCTTTATAAACACAAGAGTTTATTACATGATACTGATACAATCCCAAGGCCTCAAACATTAGCCTTAAGGGCATACCCCAACAATCTCCCACTTGCACTTAATCTAATGGTTGAGAAATCTCAAACCCATGTTATTACAGTGCTTCTCATGCTTCTGCTGCGCCAGAGGCTTGGTAAGCGGGTCAGCCAGATTGTCGTCTGTATGAACCTTGCATATTTTGATCTCGCCACGATCTATGATCTCCCGGATCAAGTGAAACCGTCTCTGTATGTGCTTGGACTTCTGGTGCGACCGTGGTTCCTTTGCTTGTGCGATGGCTCCAGTGTTATCACAGAAGATAACCAAAGGATCGACACTCGAAGGAACAACACCAAGTTCTCTCACGAACTTACGAATCCACACTGCCTGCTTGGATGCTTCCGAGGCTGCAACATACTCGGCTTCTGTTGTGGAATCAGCAACAGTTGACTGTTTGAAACTTTTCCACACCACCGCTCCACCATTCAAGCTAAAAACATAGCCTGATTGCGATCGGAAATCATCCTGGTCCGACTGGAACGAAGCGTCAGTATATCCTTCTATACTGAGTTCTTCCTGACCACCATATATCAAGAACATATCTTTGGTCCTCCGCAGATATTTTATAATGTTCTTGACTGCAATCCAGTGCGCCATACCTGGATTACTTTGGAACCGACTGGTCACGCTTAACCCGTAAGCGACGTCTGGGCGAGTACACAACATCGCATACATAATGGATCCAATAGCCGAAGCATAAGGCGTATTGTCCATTTCATCTTTCTCAGTCTGTGTTTGTGGACACTGACTCTTCGAAAGATTCAGACCATGTCTGACTGGAAGATATCCTCTTTTAGAATTCTCTAAATGGAATCTCTCCAGGACTTTATCGATGTAGTTAGTCTGGCACAGCCCGAGAAGCCTCTTAGATCTATCCCTGTAGATCTTCACACCTAATACATAGGCTGCTTCTCCTAAATCTTTCATCTGGAAACATTTCCTTAGCCATGCCTTAACCGCATGCATTTCTGGAATATCATTTCCAATGATCAAGATGTCATCGACGTAGAGGACTAGGAATGTAATCACGCTCCCACTAAACCTCTTATATACACACGGGTCATCTTCGTTCTTGATGAAACCAAACTCAGAGATTGATTCATCAAAACGAATATTCTAGCTTCTAGATGCTTGTTTCAGTCCATAAATGGACTTCTTTAGTTTGCATATTTTATGACGATCTGATGGATTAGTGAAACCTTCAGGTTGTGTCATATACACATCCTCATCCAGATTTCCATTAAGGAAAGCTGTTTTCACATCCATCTGCCAGATCTCATAATCGTAATATGCTGCTATCGCGAAAAGAATCCGAATAGACTTGAACATGGCTACAGGAGAGAAAGTTTCATCATAATCTATCCCGTAGATTTGTTTGAAACCTTTCGCAACTAGCCTGCCTTTATAGGTAACTACGTTACCATCCATGTCAATCTTCTTCTTGAAGATCCATTTACAGCCTATAGGGATTACTCCCGGAGGCGGATCAACCAAATCCCAGACTTGGTTATCTGACATGGAGTCCATCTCGGCTCACATAGCTTCAAGCCATCTAGCTGACTCCGGTCCACTGACCGCATCCGCATAAGTAAGGGGTTCATCATTATCAATGATGTAGACTCCGTCATAGCGCTCAGGCTGACGACGGATCCTTCCCGATCTTCGCGGTTCCCGTGATATCTGAGCCTCAGGTTGTTCAATAACCTGATCCACCGGCTCAGGCTCATCCAACTGTGCTTGACTACTTTGTCCTTCCTCTGGATTCTCATCCAGCTTTATTTCTCTCCCACTGGCTTCTTGCAGAAGAAACTCCTTCTCAAGAAATATGGCCGTCCGAGCAACAAATACTTTGTTCTCTTTGGGATCGTAGAAATAATAACCCTTAGTTTCCTTAGGGTAACCGACAAAGACGCATTTCTTAGATCTGTTCTCCAGTTTCCCAGAGGCGAGCTTTTTGACATAAGCCTCGCAACCCCAGATCCTGATAAATGTCAAGCTCGGCTGTTTCCCATACCATAATTCATATGGCGTCTTTGAAACGGCCTTGGATGGCACTCGGTTTAGTACCTTTGCAGCTGTTTCCAGTGCAAATCCCCAAAAGGAATATGGAAGAGTAGCCTGACTCATCATAGAACGAACCATATCAAGTAACGTTCTATTTCTCCTCTCGGACACACCATTCCATTGCGGTGTTCCTGGCGGAGTGAGCTGTGAGATAATCCCACACTCTTTTAGATAGTCAGTAAACGCATGACTCAAGTATTCTCCACCTCGATCAGAACGAAGTGCCTTGATATTTCGCCCTAGCTGATTCTGTACTTCATTTTTGAACTCTTTGAACTTGTCAAAGGATTCACTCTTATGTCTCATTAGATAGACATAACCATACCTACTGAAATCATCAGTAAAGGTAATGAAGTACTGATAGTCACCTCTGGCATGTTTACTAAATGGCCCACACACATCACTGTGTATAAGGTCAAGTAAACCTGAAGCCCTTTGACCTTTGTTAGGAAAAGGTGACTTCGTCATTTTACCCATCAAACAAGCTTTGCATGTATCAATCTCCTCATAGGAGAATGATCCCAGCAGTCCATGATCATGCAACCACTTAATGCGCTTCTTGTTAATATGGCCTAAACGACTATGCCATAACAAGGTGCTGTCTTCAGCAAACTTGGCTTTCTTATTATCAATGTTTTGTATAGAATATTCCATGTCCAACATGAATAACCCATTGTTAATTGAACCAGTAGAATAAACAATATTATCAAGAGAAAGTACACACTTTGAAATATTGCATTCAAAGGCAAATCCTTTCCTGACAAGAGCAGGAATAGAGATAATATTCTTGGTTATACTGGGTACAAAATAACAATTGTTTAATTCCAATACAATGCCAGATGGTAAAGAAATAAAATAGTCTCCTACAGCAACAGCAGCAACCCGTGCCCCGTTTCCAACGCGTAGGTCTACCTCATGCTGTCCCACCTGCCTTCTTCTCTTGAGTTCCTGCACATTTGAACAAATGTGAACTCCACATGCAGTGTCCAACACCCATGAAATAGAAGAAGAAGATAACATGACCTCAGTCACATATATACCTGAGCCAGAAGCGATGCTTCCCCTCTTATCTCCTTGGAGCGCTTTACAGTCCTTTTTCCAGTGACCCAGCTGGCCACAGTGGAAACACCTGTTGTCCTTCGACCGCTTAACCTTTTGTTTCAGAGCCTTACTGTAGTTCTTGACAGGGGCTTTGCCCTTCTTCCCCTTCTTCTTGTTCCTAGAAGGAACCATTAAGACAGAGGTTGAAGGCTTTCCCTTCAGAGTCTCCTCAGTTGTCAAGAGCATATTCAGCAGCTCTGCCGGAGTACAATCGATCTTGTTCATATTAAAATTAATAATGAACGCATCGAAAGAGGGCGGGAGAGACTGCAGAATAATGTCTACAGCAAGCTCCTGGTTGATGGTATGCCCCAGTTTCTCCAGAGCCTCCTTGTGCCCAATCATCTTGAGCACGTGAGCTCCCACTGGGCTCCCTTCAGCCAGTTTGCTCTGAAAGAAAAGCTTTGTCAGATTATAGCGTTCTGTCCTCGCCTGTGCAGCATACAACATCTTGAGGTTAGCTATAATTTCTATAGCCGACATATCCTCATGCTGACGCTGCAGCGGTGGCGTCATAGACGCTAGCATCAGGCAAGCGACATCAATGCTATCATTGACGTGCTTTTCATAAGCATCACGAACCGCCCTTGCGGCGTTCGCAGCGGGTTGAGGCGGCACAGCCGTCTCGAGGACATACAGTTTCCTCTCTGCCTTAAGAACGATCTTAAGGTGTCCGAACCAGTCTGAGAAGTTTGGCCCAGCAAACTTCTCCCTTTCCAGTAGGGATCGCACATTGAAGCTCATGGTGTTCGTTGCTGCAGGAATCTACAACAATGCAAGAACAGCAAGGTCAGTATCAATGTATAGAATCAATCCAGGACTTAAGAAAGATTCTTTTTCTCACTATTTTAGCTGACTGTAAAATCCATAAAACAGTCCGAAAGAGTAACACTCTTTTAGTGAGATGGGATCCAGATTTCATACTTGGTCTCCGCGTCCCGCTCAGGCGAGATAAGATGCACAGAGAGTACAAGCACTAATTTCTGGTAGGCAGTCCTTGCCAATCGCCAACCCGTGCGATTCCCCTTCATCTGGGCAATCCAGCAGACTGTGCCAACTGAGTTGGTACAACACAGTCTCTGATCCCACAGATGGCTGCCTCCATGTGCTGCCATATGCGCCACATATGCAGCCTACATGGTCAAGCTGACCCGACCTACTCCCTGGACCACCACGTGTTATGCTGAGCAACGAGAAGGGATAAATCCCTACTCTGTAACACGCAGGTGTAATCCCACACCGTCTGAAGATAGATGGACGTGCCCACTGAGTGGGTACAACACGGCTCCAACGATAGTCAGAACAGTGAGGTTTCGCGTCAGAAGGCATTACGTGCTTGATATTTTAGCGTTTGGATTTTAACGGTCTTTTATCTTCTTACTATCAGGCAAATCCTATGGCTATAGCAGAAGATAAATAAATCATGCTGTTCTACTTATTTAAACAATAAAAGAAAGCATGCATCTTATGTGGTAAAAGCCCATAGCCTAAGTAAGACCTTAAGATACTTAAGTCTTCACTTGCTCTTCTTGGGTCTTTAGCATCTCATCTGGTCCAACCCAGGGCCCTTGCGCCAAGAGCACCTCAGGTGCGCCACCAGCTGAATGCCCCTCTGGGATGTGTGCCTTTGTGCTCTTGTCTAATCAAAATACATTTTGATCTATCTAGACAAGTTTGACTCGCAGGTCAATTATACAATAAATTAATTAAAAAGTGATTCGCAGATCACAATAATATTAATTTACAGGTTTAATTCCAGGCACGCAGGCCCCAGCACAACACACATTTAACATGGGCAGCCCACATAAGAATAAATAAACAAGCATAGGCATCAAACAACATGTGATCCAATTAAAAGAAAATAAATTTTGAAAACCCCATTGGCATCAATTTTAATTTTCTTATGTGCCCTACAACCTTACAATGGTCCATTGATAGGGATCCACTCATTCATCTAGTCAGATCCTCTGCCCCTTGCATGCACCAAGTCCTAACTGACTCGAGTTGACCTAATGGTCAACCATGCATGCGCCAAGGGCTGAACAACCCTCATGAGGTCTGGCAAGCGGGTGTGACCCCGGGCCTAACTCATGTGTGTTCAATGGTTGTCTCAACCAGACCTCGCTATACGCCTAAGATGCAATCGACCTATAGCCACCTCGTTCTTGCGCACAGGTGCCATCTGGTCGATCCATCTCGGCTGTCAGATGGTCTGATCAGACTATTGGATCTAACCTAGAGGTGACTTCAACCCCATCAACCCATCTAAGGGTTTATAGTAGGCGCCACTTAGATCTAGTCATAGGCGCGCATGTTAGGTTTTTGATAAAATAACATGAACTAAGCGCCAACACAAGACATGCGACAAGATGAACAAACAACATGCGCCAACATAAGGTAAACATCTTACTTTCGCATGAAGAAATAACATGTAAGTTTCGCATGTCAACAAGATCTAAGCATACATGTAAATGCGCAACCAAGGATCACAAAATATACCAAGCAATCATATTACATGCTTGGACCGCATGCTCTGATACCAATTGAAGAGTCCCCTTCAAGGGGGAGCGCAAGCAGATGAAACCCCTTTCAAGAGGGGGGCGAAAAACCCTTAAGGGTGGCGCATAAAAAATTACAAGCGGAAGCAAGGGTTTTTCATGGATCTTAGCAATGTAATATGATCAACTTGATGAAGTTTAGATCCATACCAAAGCCATGAGGAAGATGGCGACTTGGAAGAGAAAGATCGAAAGGGATCTTCTCCCTAGTTGACGCACACAAGATGATGTGCTTGCTCCTTGGAGATCCTTGTGCTAGCAAGGTCCTTCAAGGGTCCCTCTCGTATGGTAAGGAAATGAGAGATGATGTCTAGGCTTGCCGAACCTCCACCAAGACCTCGCCTTCTCCACGCCAAAGTCTCGTCAAGCAAGAGCAAGGAGACGAGAGTTGAATGGAGCGTTCAAGTCATTTGGCGTTCAAGGGAACATGCGCTAAATGACTTTCCAAAATTGGAAAATCCATTAAGCCATGCGTTCATGATCACTAAATCGATCAAAACGCCAAAACAATGAACCATACGTTCAAGCTCTTGAACCGGTTCAAAGTAAATGTGTTCGGTCCAAAGGCCAAACCAAGCCAGCCCAAGCCAATCGGTCTAGATCAACTGAACCCTAAGGTTTCCAATCTAACCGTTCATCTCATGATGCTCTTGATCTCACCGATCTAGCATCATCTCTCTCGATCGAAGCTTACCGATCTCAAGCCCTAATCAATCAAACATGATTAGACTGGATCTCACTTACAATCAGAGTTTAAACTCCTTTAAACTGAACCCAAACAATTCAGTCCACACGATCTGACTCAAGTAAGCCATATCATCAAATTGTGCGACCCTAAGGGTTTCCTTTAAATGTCGGTAACGATAACTTACATTATCACGATCAGTGAGGGGTATCTAGCAACACATCACTGTCTCCCGATATAAAGGAAATAGTCTTCCAAGACTACACCCAAACCATAGCACAAGTGTGAATCCACTTCACAAGGCATACATGTATCCTTTGCCACTGGATGTTCTTATTGGACAAGCGTGCCAAGCTTGTGACTCCAATACGATGAGCATGATTAAATCAGATGAACATAGTCATCTGGGTATGGCCATACACTTTCTCAATCATCTCATATAGGGGGGGCCTTAGAACATCACACTCCTTAAACAAGGAGACGGCAATCCTTTATCTATCACTAGTGCCCTAACCTGACTCATGATCATTATCCAAGATAGTCTATAACCATTATGTTTCAAATGATATTGAACTACCTCAAAACAATGACAATCATCATTTAGAAACACAAGTGATCTCAAGTCAAAGGACATGTGCCACTTGTAGCATACAAGGATTATTCACATTGTGACAAGCAATTGAATATCCTAGTAGGGTCTGTCCAGTACATCCAATGTACCCATGAGTCTACATCTTATTCCATGCTCGAAGCATCCTATAAGATTAGAATACATATTAGTCTCAATCATATCAAGGCTGTCTCATGTTCACCAAGATATATCGACTAAGGACATTTAGCATGTCAGCCTAGCTGAATAGCTTTGAGACATTATTCAGTAGTACACTTATTACAACAGACAAGGTAACAACCTGAATAATAACCATGCCTTTATAAACACAAGAGTTTATTACATGATATTGATACAATCCCAAGGCCTCAAACATTAGCCTTAAGGGCATACCCCAACACCAAAAAAGTGAGCGATGGCAAGTGGTGGGGTAGAGTTGGTGGGCCTCGCGAGTTCTGCGGAGGAATGAGAACCCTCAGTGAAAAGGTTGGGCGATGTTAAGTTTAGAAGCTTGACGGATTGGGCAGCTGATGTCTTGCATTTTGATAGTGATTTCTAGTATTATTTTATCTCAAAATAAGGCCAATTTTGATGTTTCCATGTTCCATATAGGCTTATTTACTTGTTTGCTTCAGAATCTTTACTTTTTCTTGTCTTTATGATATTTCAGGTAAAATATCTCATTTTTGGAGCTTTTTTGAGATTTTAAAGTCATGGAGTGATTTTTATGATGTGATAAGTCTACACAGCAAATTTGGGAACAATTGGAGTTTATTTGAAAATCACGGCTAGCCCAAGATTTTGGGGTTCACCCATGATTCGCATGAAGGGCTGAAATTTCACATAATACTTCACAGCCAGCCCAAGATTTTGATGTTCGATCATGATTTCACCTAATACAACTTTTCCCAATAATGAACAGTAACCTTCACGGCCAGGTGAACATGGTGTTGGGAAACCCCGAGGATATTTTACAATTTTCAGAAATAGAAATTACACAAAACATTGCACAGCAGAAGCAATATCCCCGAAACGAGCCGGTCCCAAAAACCCAGTGAAGATCGTCAAGTGAGAGAGTCAACATGATGAGATAGAAAATACCTTAAAGCAAGATGAGGTCGATGTCGAGGTAGGCGCCCAAGAGTGTGCCCTCTGCAGTCTCACACACACGGATGCCTCGAGTCCTCTTCTTCCACGCCCGGTGCTAGCCTCGGGAAGAAGATCCAAGCCTTAGGGTTCCTTCTACACCACTTGCTCCACTGCCAAGAAGGGATGCGCCAAGGAGAAGGAGATGAGAAGGATGCCGCAAGCCTTCTAGTTCCTTTGCGCCAAGGAAAGGAAGGAGGAAGAAGGAAGAAGCTTGCTTGCGCCTTGATGGAAGGAGAGCTCTTAGCCCTCAAGATGTCACCCCTCACTTGTGCTTCACGCCTCTAAGACTTGTGTCCCTAAGGGGGGCGGCTAGGGTCTCTTTTATAGAGACCATGGGCGGTTTTTGCAAAGGAGTAGGAATAGGAGATTAAGTCCTAATCCAATTAGGACTCTAATTTAAATAATGATTTAATTAATTAAGTCCTAATCCAATTAGGACTCTAATTAATTTAAATAATAATCTCCACAAAATAGGACTATAATTAGCCCTTATTTATCTCAAATGATTAATTCAATATTTTATTAATCACATGAGGGATAGACGCTAACCCTAGTCTAACTAGGGTTAAATATGCGACTACCCTTATTTCTCCTTAAGCCCATTTATCTTATTAATAAGCCCAACTACAAGATGGGCCTAGCCCAAGGTCCATTATGCATGTCCATCAACCCATTGGATCCAATCCAATTTAACCCAAAGTCAAACTAGGTTAACCATGGTTAGTTCGGTCAATATGCCAAAAATGGAAGTTGGCCCTAATAAGTTTCTTCCATCTCATCAGGCCCATCGACGCTGATGAAATCTCCCAAACAGATCTGAGTCATCCAATAACTCAATCATAAGGCTTCTCGATCAATACGAGAACTCGAGTATCAAGGTGTGGGACCCTGTAGGTTCCTCTGACATTGGCAGTGCTGACCTAAGGTCACCACAAGCAGTGAGTGGCACCTAGCAGTGCATCGCCGCTACGCAAGTTATCGGAATGGATATCGACATCGACATCCCCATCATCGCAATCAGGTACAGATGCATTATAGTCTCTTTGCCGAACTGATATCCGATTGGACAAGTGTGTCACCACTTGTTTTTATCCAATCTCATGGTTATGACTAAATCAGGTCTCACCTGGGTATGGCCATACACTTTCTGTCATAGAACCATAGAGGAGCTCCGTGGATATCATGCTTCCCTTAGGAAGGGGCAAATCCTATGTCTGTCTATTGACCTTCTCCTATGGGTTGTGACATGCTCAATGACAACCGTTTTTACCCCCCAACTACGGCGAGGTGTTAGGTTGTATCAAAACATATCCCTAACCATATAAATGTTGGAGTATGCCCTTAAGGCTAATGTTTGAGGCCTTGGGATTGTAACAGTATCATGTATAAACTCTTTTGTTTATAAAGGCAATGGTTGTTATTCAGTTTGTTACCTTGTCTGCTGTAATAAGTGTACTTCTGAATAATGTCTCAAAGCTGTTCAGCTAGGTTGACATGCTATATGTCCTTAGTCGAGATATCTTGGTGAACATGAGACAGCCTTGATATGATTGAGACTAATATGTGTTCTAATCTTATAGGATGCTCCGAGCATGGAATAAGATGTAGACTCATGGGTACATTGGATGTACTGGACAGACCCTACTAGGATATTCAATTGCTTGTCACAATGTGAATAATCCTTGTTTGCACTAAGTGGCACATGTCCTCTGACTTGAGATCACTTGTGTTTCTAAATGATGATTGTCATTGTTTTGAGGTAGTTCAATATCATTTGAAATATAATGGTTATAGACTATCTTGGATAATGATCATGAGTCAGGTTGGGACACTAGTGATAGATATAGGATTGCCGTCTCCTTGTTGAAGGAGTGTGATGTTCTATAGGGGCCCCCTAGATGAGATGATTGAGAAAGTGTATGGCCATACCCAGGTGACTATGTTCATCTGATCTAATCATGCTCATCATATTGGAGTTACAAGCTTGACCCGCTTGTCCAATAAGAACATCCAGTGGCAAAGGATACATGCATGCCTTGTGAAGTTGATTCACACTTGTGCTGTGGTTTGGGTGTAGTCTTGGAAGACTCTTTCCTTTATATCGGGAGACAGTGATGTGTTGCTAGATACCTCTCACTGATCGTGATAACGTAAGTTATCATTACCGACATTTAAAGGAAACCCTCAGGGTCGCACAATTTGATGATATGGCTTACTTAAGTCAGATCGTGTGGACTGAATTGTTTTGGTTCAGTTGAAAGGGATTTAACCTCTGATTGTAAGTGAGATCTGGTCTGATCATGTTTGATTGATTAGGGCTTGAGATCGGTAAGCTTCGATCGAGAGTGTGGATGCTAGATCGGTGAGATCAAGAGCATCAAGAGATGATCGGTTAGATCTTGAACCATTTGGTTCAAGGGAGATCTAGACCATGGCTTGGCTTGGTTCGATTTGGTCTTTGGACCAATTGAAATTGGACCAACTTCAATTGAACCGGTTCACATATGTGAACGCATGGTTCAATTAAGTTTGCGTTTTGGATTAGTTCAAAGCCATGAACGCATGGCTTCATGACTTTCCTTTTATGGAAGTCTTGTAACGCCAAAACGCATATGCTTGCCTCAACGGCTCTAATCTTTGGAGCTCTCTCGTGTGTGGCTTGGAGCTTAGACGAAGAGGAAGAAGAGAGCTTTCGGCCAAGGGAGATATCATCTCATCTTTCTTTTTCCAACGATCAAGGACCCTTTGAAGCGCTTTGCTAGCACAAAGGATTCAAAGGAGCAAGCCATCTTCATTGTTGTGTGCGTCACCTTTGGAGAAGAAGCATTCGACTCTTTGCTTCCAAGGCTCCATCCACCCATGGCTATGGTGAGATCTTCTCATGATCTTTCAATTAAAACAAAGTTGATTATATAGAACATGCGATCCTATAGAAACCCTAATTCCGCCCATGCAAGTATTTTGATTTGCGCATGCTTAGGGTTTCGCTCCCCCTTGAAGGGGACCCAACAACTGGTATCAAAGCAGGGTTTTCAGTAGATCTATATGATTGCTTTGTTAAGATTGTGATCCACTCATGATTCCATGTTGCGCTCTCTTGATGCTTTGTTTACTTGCGCTTACATGATACTATGTTCTTGCGCTTACATGATACTATGTGCTACCATATTTGTTTGCGCTTGTATCATTGCTTGGAGAAGTTTGCGCTCATGTCTAGATCTATGGGTTATCAACATGCAAAGATTAACATGCTAGATATTAGATGTATCTTGTTTGGCGCATGTTGTTTGTTTGCGCTTGTTGTAGTTGTTTTTCCAAACTTACATCTTGCACGCCTATCACCATTAGATCTAAGTGGCGCCTGCTATAAACCCTTAGACGGGTTAGTAGGGTTGAAATCATCCTCTAAGTAAGATCTAACTAGTCTGATCAGACCATCTGATAGCCTAGATGGGTCGACCAGATGGCACCTGTGCGCAAGCACGAGGTGGCTATAGGTCGACTGCATCACAGGAGTGTAGCGAGGTCTGGTTGAGACAACCAGTGAACACACATGAGTTAGGCCCGGGGTCACACCCGCTTGCCAGAACTCATGTTGGTTGTTCAGCCCTTAGGGCATGCATGGTTGACCATTAGGTCAACGCAAGTCAGTTAAGACTTGGTGCATGCAAGGGCATGGATCAAACTAGACATGATGAGTGGATCCCTATTAATGGACCGTTGTAAGGTTGTAGGAGCACATAAGTAAAGTAAAATTGATGGCAATGGGTTTTCAAAATTTTATTTTCTTATGTGATGGATCACATGTTGATTGAATGATGCCATGATGCTTGTTTATTTAATCTTATGTGGGATGCCCTTTATTGTGTGCTGTGCTGGGGCCTGCGAGCCTGGTAAATTATTATTTTTGTGATCTGCGAATCACATTTTTAATTAATTTATTGTATAATTGACCTGCGAGTCAAGCTTGTCTAGATAGATTAAAATGTATTTTAATTAGACAAGAGCACAAAAGCACACATCGCAGAGGCGCATTCAGCTGGTGGGCGCATCTGAGCTGCATTGAGCGCTAGGGCCCTGGGTTGGACCAGATGAGATGCAAAAGACCCAAGAAGCAAGTGAAGACTTAAGATAACTTAAGGTCTTACTTAGGCTATGGGCTTTTACCACATAAGATCCATGCTTTCTTTTATTGTTTAAATAAGTAGAACAGCATGATTTATTTATCTTCTGCTATCACCATAGGAATTGTATGATAGTGAAGAAGATAAAAGACCGTTAAAATCCAACGCATCCATATCAAGCTCGTAAGCCTTCTGACGCGAAACCTCACTGTTCTGATTATCGTTGGAGCCGTGTTGTACCCACTCAGTGGGCACGTCCATCTATCTTCAGACGGTGCTGGATTACACCTGCGTGTTACAGAGAAGGGATTTATCGCTTCTCGTTGCTCAGCATAGCACGTGGTGGTCCAGGGAGTAGGTCGGGTCAGCTTGACCATGTAGGCTACATATGTGGCGCATATGGTAGCACATGGAGGCAGCCATCTGTGGGGTCAGAGATTGTGTTGTACCAACTCAGTTGGCACAGTCTGCTGGAATGCCCAGATGAAGGGGAATCGCACGGGTTGGCGATTGGCAGGGACTGCCTACCA
This sequence comes from Costus lasius, assembly GCA_027563935.2. NCBI lineage: Eukaryota > Viridiplantae > Streptophyta > Magnoliopsida > Zingiberales > Costaceae > Costus > Costus lasius. Next base: position 30,699,473 of record CM050451.1, on the reverse strand, counting down.
GAGATTAGTGCTTGTACTCTCTGTGCATCTTATCTCGCCTGAGCGGGACGCGGAGACCAAGTATGAAATCTGGATCCAATCTCACTAAAAGAGTGTTACTCTTTCGGACTGTTTTAATGGATTTTTCAGTCAGATAAAATAGTGAGAAAAGAATCTTTCTTAAGTCCTGGATTGATTCTGAACATTGATACTGACCTTGCTGTTCTTGCATTGTTGTAGATTCCTGCAGCAACGAACACCATGAGCTTCAATGTGCGATCCCTACTGGAAAGGGAGAAGTTTGCTGGGCCAAACTTCTCAGACTGGTTCGGACACCTTAAGATCGTTCTTAAGGCTGAGAGGAAACTGTATGTCCTCGAGACGACTGTGCCGCCTCAACCCGCTGCGAACGCCGCAAGGGCGGTTCGCGATGCCTATGAAAAGCACGTCAATGATAGCATTGATGTCGCTTGCCTGATGCTAGCGTCTATGACGCCACCGCTGCAGCGTCAGCATGAGGATATGTCGGCTATAGAGATTATAGCGAACCTCAAGATGCTGTATGCTGCACAGGCGAGGACAGAACGCTATAATCTGACAAAGCTTTTCTTTCAGAGCAAACTGGCTGAAGGAAGCCCAGTGGGAGCTCACGTGCTCAAGATGATTGGGCACAAGGAGGCTCTGGAGAAACTGGGGCATACCATCAACCAGGAGCTTGCTGTAGACATTATTCTGCAGTCTCTCCCGCCCTCTTTCGATGCGTTCATTATTAACTTTAATATGAACAAAATCGATTGTACTCCGGCAGAGCTGCTGAATATGCTCTTGACTACTGAGGAGACTCTGAAGGGAAAGCCTTCAACCTCTGTCTTAATGGTTCCTTCTAGGAACAAGAAGAAGGGGAAGAAGGGCAAGGCCCCTGTCAAGAACTACAGCAAGGCTCTGAAACAAAAGGTGAAGCGGTCGAAGGACAACAGGTGTTTCCACTGTGGCCAGTTGGGTCACTGGAAAAAGGACTATAAAGCGCTCCAAGGAGATAAGAGGGGAAGCCTTGCTTCTGGCTCAGGTATATTCGTGACGGAAGTCATGTTTTCATCTTCTTCCATTTCATGGGTGTTGGACACTGCATGTGGAGTTCACATTTGTTCAAATGTACAGGAACTCAAGAGAAGAAGACAGGTGGGACAGCATGAGGTGGACCTACGCGTTGGAAACGGGGCATGGGTTGCTGCTGTTGCTGTAGGGGATTATTACATCTCATTACCATCTGGCATTGTATTAGAATTAAACAATTGTTACTTTGTACCCAGTATTACCAAAAATATTATCTCGATTCCTGCTCTTGTCAGGAAAGGATTTGCCTTTGAATGCAATATTTCAAAGTGTGTACTTTCTCTTGATAATATTGTTTATGCTACTGGTTCAATTAACAATGGGTTATTCATGTTGGACATGGAAAATTCTATACAAAACATTGATAATAAGAAAGCCAAGTATGCTGATGACAGCACCTTGTTATGGCATAGTCGTTTAGGCCATATTAACAAGAAGCGCATTAAGCGGTTGCATGATCATGGACTGCTGGGATCATTCTCCTATGAGGAGATTGATACATGCAAAGCTTGTTTAATGGGTAAAATGACGAAGTCTCCTTTTCCCAACAAAGGTCAAAGGGCTTCAGGTTTACTTGACCTTATACACAGTGATGTGTGTGGGCCATTTAGTAAACACGCCAGAGGTAGCTATCAGTACTTCATTACCTTTACTGATGATTTCAGTAGATATGGGTATGTCTATCTTATGAGACATAAGAGTGAATCTTTTGACAAGTTCAAAGAGTTCAAAAATGAAGTACAGAATCAGCTAGGCCGAAATATCAAGGCACTTCGTTCTGATCGAGGTGGAGAATACTTGAGTCATGCGTTTACTGACTATCTAAAAGAGTGTGGGATTATCTCACAGCTCACTCCGCCAGGAACACCGCAATGGAATGGTGTGTCCGAGAGGAGAAATAGAACGTTACTTGATATGGTTCGTTCTATGATGAGTCAGGCTACTTTACCTTACTCCTTTTGGGGATTTGCACTGGAAACAGCTGCAAAGGTACTAAACCGAGTGCCATCCAAGGCAGTTTCAAAGACGCCATATGAGTTATGGTATGGGAAACAGCCTAGCTTGACATTTATCAGGATCTGGGGTTGCGAGGCTTATGTCAAAAAGCTCGCCTCTGGGAAACTGGAGAGCAGATCTGAGAAATGCATCTTTGTCGGTTACCCTAAGGAAACTAAGGGTTATTATTTCTACGATCCCAAAGAGAACAAAGTATTTGTTGCTCGGACGGCAATATTTCTTGAGAAGGAATTTCTTCTGCAAGAAGCCAGTGGGAGAGAAATAAAGCTGGATGAGAATCCAGAGGAAGGACAAAGTAGTCAAGCACAGTTGGATGAGCCAGAGCCAGTGGATCAGGTTATTGAAAAACCTGAGGCTCAGATATCACGGGAACCGCGAAGATCGGGAAGGATCCGTCGACAGCCTGAGCGCTATGACGGAGTCTACATCATTGATAATGATGAACCCCTTACTTATGCGGATGCGGTCAGTGGACCAGAGTCAGCTAGATGGCTTGAAGCTATGCGAGCTGAGATGGACTCCATGTCAGATAACCAAGTCTGGGATTTGGTTGATCCGCCTCCGGGAGTAATCCCTATAGGCTGTAAATGGATCTTCAAGAAGAAGATTGACATGGATGGTAACGTGGTTACCTATAAAGGCAGGCTAGTTGCGAAAGGTTTCAAACAAATCTACGGGATATATTATGATGAAACTTTCTCTCCTGTAGCCATGTTTAAGTCTATTCGGATTCTTTTCGCGATAGCTGCATATTACGATTATGAGATCTGGCAGATGGATGTGAAGACGGCTTTCCTTAATGGAAATCTGGATGAGGATGTGTATATGACACAACCAGAAGGTTTCACTAATCCATCAGATCGTCATAAAATATGCAAGTTAAAGAAGTCCATTTATGGACTGAAACAAGCATCTAGAAGCTGGAATATTCGTTTTGATGAATCAATCTCTGAGTTTGGTTTCATCAAGAACGAAGATGACCCGTGTGTATATAAGAGGTTTAGTGGGAGCGTGGTTACTTTCCTAGTCCTCTACGTCGATGATATCTTAATCATTGGAAACGATATTCCTGAACTTCATGCTGTTAAAGCATGGTTAGGAAAATGTTTTCAGATGAAAGATTTAGGAGAAGCAGCCTATGTATTAGGTGTGAAGATCTACAGAGATAGATCTAAGAGGCTTCTCGGGCTGTGCCAGAGTACTTACATCGATAAAGTCCTGGAAAGATTTCACTTAGAGAATTCTAAAAGAGGATATCTTCCAGTCAGACATGGTCTGAATCTTTCGAAGAGTCAGTGTCCACAAACACAGACTGAGAAAGATGAAATGGACAATACGCCTTATGCTTCGGCTATTGGGTCCATTATGTATGCGATGTTGTGTACTCGCCCAGACGTCGCTTACGGGTTAAGCATGACCAGTCGATTCCAAAGTAGGTCTGGCGCACTGGATTGCAGTCAAGAACATTTTCAAATATCTTCGGAGGACCAAAGATATGTTCTTGATATATGGAGGTCAGGAAGAACTCAGTATAGAAGGATATACTGACGCTTCGTTCCAATCTGACCAGGATGATTTCCGATCGCAATCAGGCTATGTTTTTAGCTTGAATGGAGGAGCAGTGGTGTGGAAGAGTTTCAAACAGTCTACTGTTGCTGATTCCACAACAGAAGCCAAGTATGTTGCAGCCTCGGAAGCATCCAAGGAGGCAGTGTGGATTCGTAAGTTCATTCAGGAACTTGGTGTTGTTCCTTCGAGTGCAGATCCTTTGGTTATCTTCTGTGATAACACTGGAGCCATTGCACAAGCAAAGGAACCATGGTCGCACCAGAAGTCCAAGCACATACAGAGACGGTTTCACTTGATCCGGGAGATCATTGATCGTGGCGAGATCAAAATTTGCAAGGTTCATACAGATGACAATCTGGCTGACCCACTTACCAAGCCTCTGGCGCAGCAGAAGCATGAGAAGCACTGTAATAATATGGGTTTGAGATTTCTCAACCATTAGATTAAGTGCAAGTGGGAGATTGTTGGAGTATGCCCTTAAGGATAATGTTTGAGGCCTTGGGATTGTAACAGTATCATGTATAAACTCTTTTGTTTATAAAGGCAATGGTTGTTATTCAGTTTGTTACCTTGTCTGCTGTAATAAGTGTACTTCTGAATAATGTCTCAAAGCTGTTCAGCTAGGTTGACATGCTATATGTCCTTAGTCGAGATATCTTGGTGAACATGAGACAGCCTTGATATGATTGAGACTAATATGTGTTCTAATCTTATAGGATGCTCCGAGCATGGAATAAGATGTAGACTCATGGGTACATTGGATGTACTGGACAGACCCTACTAGGATATTCAATTGCTTGTCACAATGTGAATAATCCTTGTTTGCACTAAGTGGCACATGTCCTCTGACTTGAGATCACTTGTGTTTCTAAATGATGATTGTCATTGTTTTGAGGTAGTTTAATATCATTTGAAATATAATGGTTATAGACTATCTTGGATAATGATCATGAGTCAGGTTGGGACACTAGTGATAGATATAGGATTGCCGTCTCCTTGTTGAAGGAGTGTGATGTTCTATAGGGGCCCCCTAGATGAGATGATTGAGAAAGTGTATGGCCATACCCAGGTGACTATGTTCATCTGATCTAATCATGCTCATCATCTTGGAGTTACAAGCTTGACCCGCTTGTCCAATAAGAACATCTAGTGGCAAAGGATACATGCATGCCTTGTGAAGTTGATTCACACTTGTGCTGTGGTTTGGGCGTAGTCTTGGAAGACTCTTTCCTTTATATCGGGAGACAGTGATGTGTTGCTAGATACCTCTCACTGATCGTGATAACGTAAGTTATCGTTACCGACATTTAAAGGAAACCCTCAGGGTCGCACAATTTGATGATATGGCTTACTTAAGTCAGATCGTGTGGACTGAATTGTTTTGGTTCAGTTGAAAGGGATTTAACCTCTGATTGTAAGTGAGATCTGGTTTGATCATGTTTGATTGATTAGGGCTTGAGATCGGTAAGCTTCGATCGAGAGTGTGGATGCTAGATCGGTGAGATCAAGAGCATCAAGAGATGATCGGTTAGATCTTGAACCATTTGGTTCAAGGGAGATCTAGACCATGGCTTGGCTTGGTTCGATTTGGTCTTTGGACCAATTGAAATTGGACCAACTTCAATTGAACCGGTTCACATATGTGAACGCATGGTTCAATTAAGTTTGCGTTTTGGATTAGTTCAAAGCCATGAACGCATGGCTTCATGACTTTCCTTTTATGGAAGTCTTGTAACGCCAAAACGCATATGCTTGCCTCAACGGCTCTAATCTTTGGAGCTCTCTCGTGTGTGGCTTGGAGCTTAGACGAAGAGGAAGAAGAGAGCTTTCGGCCAAGGGAGATATCATCTCATCTTTCTTTTTCCAACGATCAAGGACCCTTTGAAGCGCTTTGCTAGCACAAAGGATTCAAAGGAGCAAGCCATCTTCATTGTTGTGTGCGTCACCTTTGGAGAAGAAGCATTCGACTCTTTGCTTCCAAGGCTCCATCCACCCATGGCTATGGTGAGATCTTCTCATGATCTTTCAATTAAAACAAAGTTGATTATATAGAACATGCGATCCTATAGAAACCCTAATTCCGCCCATGCAAGTATTTTGATTTGCGCATGCTTAGGGTTTCGCTCCCCCTTGAAGGGGACCCAACAATAAAATGACCAATGACCTCAAGTCAAGGGATCAATGCATCTCCTATCACTTGTGAGGATGACTTGTGACACCAAGTCATTGCCTCACAGCGGGTCGGTCTAGTACATCCACCAATGATATACCTATATGCCTGCGTTAGCACCTTGTGCCTAACCAGCCCATATACCAGTCTCACAAGTACCAGAGTTGTCCCTTATCTACTTTGGTACATTGACTGGGGACACTCATTTGAGCACAGATCCAATCTATCTCCAGGGACATTATCATATAAGTACATAATCGCAGATGTAAGCAAATATAGATAATGGCAATGCTAGAATGATATAAAATATCAACGTCAAGTAGTACAGTAATGGACCAAAACTAGGTCCTAGGGCATATACACTAACAATCTCCCACTTGCACTAAGACCTAGAGGTTGAGAAATCTCAACCTCATATCTCTAGCGTGACAGTCATGCTTCTGCTGCGCCAAAGCCTTGGTCAATGGGTCTGCCAGATTGTTCTCTGTGTCAACTCTGCTAATCTTGACATCACATCTGTCTATGATCTCTCTAATCAGGTGAAATCTCCTGAGTATGTGTTTGGATCTTTGATGAGACCGTGGTTCTTTGGCTTGTGCAATTGCTCCATTGTTATCACAGTAGATTTCAATGGGATCCACTGCACTGGGAACCACCTGAAGTTCAGAAATGAACTTCCTTATCCAAACAGCTTCTTTAGCTACCTCAGAAGCTGCCAAATACTCAGCCTCGGTTGTAGAATCAGCAATGGTGGATTGCTTGAAGCTCTTCTAGCATACAGCGCCTCCATTCATTTTGAACACATAGCCGGCCTACGATCTGAAGTCGTCCGGGTCAGACTGGAAAGACGCATCAGTGTAGCCCTGCATACTGAGCTCTTCCTGTCCCCCATAGACTAGGAACAAATCCTTTATTCTTCTCAGATACTTTAGGATGTTCTTTACAGCCACCCAGTGTTGCACTCCAGGATTGGATTGGTATCGGCTGGTTATGCTCACAGCATAAGCCACATCTAGTCTAGTACACAACATTGCATACATGATCGATCCCACTGTCGTAGCATAAGGCACTCGACTCATGTCATCCCTCTCAGCCTGTGTGGTGGGACACTGACACTTTGAGAGAGTAAGGCCATGTCTCACTAGAAGGTACCCTTTCTTGGATTGCTCCAAGCTAAACCTCTCTAGGACCTTATCAATGTAAGTACTTTGACTAAGGGCTAGAAGCCTCTTGGATCTATCCTTGTAGATCCTCACGCCTAGGATATAGGCGGCCTCCCCTAAGTCCTTCATCTCGAAACACTTCCCTAACCATGTCTTCACAGCTTGAAGACTAGGGATGTCGTTCCCGGTGAGTAGTATGTCATCGACATATAAGACCAGAAAAGTCACCATGCTCCCACTAAATTTTTTGTATACATAGGTGTCATCTTCGCTTTTGATAAAGCCATAATATCTCATAGCTTCATCAAATCGAAGATTCCAACTTCGAGATGCTTGCTTTAATCCATAGATGGATCTTTTTAGCCTGCAGACCTTACTGGCTTTTGCAGGATGGATGAAGCCATCAGGTTGTGTCATATACACATCCTCAATCAGCTTCCTGTTAAGGAATGTTGTCTTTACATCCATCTGCCATATCTCATAGTCATGTTATGCAGCTATAGCTAGCATAATCCGAATGGATTTGATCATGACAATTGGCGAAAAGGTTTCATCATAGTCCAACCCGTGGATTTATTTGAATCCCTTAGCCACTAGTCTACCTTTATAGGTAACCACGTTGCCATCCATGTCTGTCTTCTTCTTGAAGACCCATTTACACCCTATGGGTTTTACCCCATCAGGTAACTCAACCAAATCCCAGACTTGGTTAGCTGACATGGAATCCATCTCGGATCGCATGGCGTCAAGCCATCTCTCGGAGTCCGGTCCATTGACCGCCTCATCATAGGTCCTGGGTTCATCTTCAATGATGAAGATACCGTCGTGTTGGGTCGGCAGCGACCCATACCTCTCAGGTACACGACGAATCCTCCCAGACCTACGCAGGGCCTGTGTCTGAGCCTCAGGTTGCCCAGCAACCGGTGCAGTTGGCTCAGGTTCCATCTCTGTGTCTTGTGGTTGCACTTGGACCTCGTCCAAGTCAAACTTCCTCCCACTGACTTCTTTCATGAGAAATTCTTTCTGTAGAAAGGCAGCACCCCGAGCAACAAAAACTTTGTTCTCGGTGGGAACATAGAAGTGTAACCCTTAGTTTCCTTAGGGTACCCCACAAACACGCATTTATCAGATCTAGGTTCTAGCTTGCTAGAATCCTGACGTTTGACATAAGCCTCACATCCCCAGATCCTGATAAAAGTGAGATTAGGGCGTCTCCCACTCCATACCTCGTATGGAATCTTTGAGACACTCTTAGATGGAACATTATTCAGTATTAGAGAAGCTGTCTCTAGTGCATGTCCCCAGAATGAGGGAGGTAGAGTTGCATGACTCATCATACATCGAACTATATCCAACAAAGTTTGATTTCTCCTTTCAGACACACCATTCCATTGGGGTGTTCTAGGTGGAGTGAGTTGGGATAAAATCCCACACTCTCTCAGATAGTCAAGAAACTCACCACTCAGGTACTCTCCACCACGATCTGATCGAAGAGCCTTAATGGATCTACCAAGCTGGTTCTCTACTTCATGTCTGAATTCCTTAAATTTCACAAAGGATTCAGACTTATGTCTCATCAAGTAGACATAACCATATCTACTAAAGTCATCAGTAAAAGTAATGAAGTCGTTGTGCCCTCTTCTGGCTTGTTTATTGAATGGCCCACACACATCACTATGTATGAGATCCAACAAACCGCCTGCCCTTTCACTAGTCTTGGTGAAAGGCGCCTTTGTCATCTTCCCTAACAAACAAGGCTCACATGTATCAAATTCCTCCAAGGAACTTGAATCTAACAACCCATTTGCATGGAGTTGTTGAATGCGATTCTTGTTTATATGGCCTAATCGACAATGCCATAGGAAAGCACCAACTGAACCACTCAGTTTGGTCCTTTTATTATTTATGTTACAAATAGAGTTATCCATGTCTAACACATATAGACCATTGCACAGAATACCCTTCCCATAGAACATATTTGCAAATGAAAAAGAACAAGAGTTCTTATTTATTTCAAACTTAAATCATTTCTTTGTCAAGCAAGGAATGGATACAATGTTCTTAGTAAACGAAGGTACATAATAGAAAATATCTAACTCTAACTGAAGTCCAGATGGCAAGGAGAGAGAGTCAAAACTCCTATAGCAATAGAAGTAGAAAGGTTGACTTCTGTAACATAAATACCTGAGCTTGAAGACGAAGCCTTACCTCTCTTCTTCTCATTCTGAAGTCGCACCATGTCCTTTATTATGTGAGGTGGTCCTCCACATGAGTAGCATTTGTTATTCCTGATCCTTTCCATTTTTAATTTCAGTTCCATGGTCAAACCTTTCAGCTCAACACACTAAATATCAACTTTAGGAGGATTGAGCCTAACCAATTCATTAAAGTGCTGTCTTAGATTAGTAATAATCTCAGAGGCACTCTTCAATTCATATTGCCCTTGAAGCTCAGGTGACATGTTGGTTAGCATCAATTGTGCAACCTCCAAAGTATCAGCCTGATGCTTATCATAAGCATCCTTCTCAGCCACTGAGGCCGAGCATGGAAGTGGTTCAGGAATGGGCTGCTCAAGGACATAGAGCTTTCTCTCGAGCTTGAGCACAATTCTCAAGTTCATATACCAATCCATCAAGTTGGATCCAACCAACTTGTCCTTCTCAAGGATAGATCGCAGTGACCAACCGCTATTGTTCGTTGCCATTGTTCTACAACAGTCAAGAAACAGCAGATTAGTACTACATCAAATCATTTAAACTGGACTTTTTTTAAATGATTACGGCTCCCACTATTTTAATCGAATTGACAACCCACAAAGTCAATCGGGAAGTTTAAGACTTCCTAGTGAGATGGGATCCCTTTTCCACATGAGGCTTCGCGTCCCACGAGGGTGAGATGAGATGCACAAAGTAACCCATGCTTCCTAAGGTGGGCACGCCGGCCGATTGCTCCAAGCAATTCCCCATATTGAGACAGTCCAGGCATTTCATGTCCAGCGAGGGCTGGATACAGCATGAAACCCTAACCTCTCAACGATGCCTCTAGAGTTCCACCATATGCCCAGCACATGTGGAAATCTAGTCAAGTCCATTCCTAACTATTATGCCCAGGCCCAACGAGTTTCCTTGCGAAGGCGGGCCCGATTAAAATGGACTGGGGAAACCATTGCCACCATGCACTTTCTAAAGATAAGTGGGTGTGTCCCACGAGGGTGGGAAATAGTTCACAACACCACTGATGGATAGCTTAGTGAGTGTTGTGATCTGCAAGTGCACGGATACTCGAAGTAATAAAGAAAGTATCGAATCCACAGGGACCTACGTTGTCGAATACTAAATAGCTAATTTCTTACTATCTAGGCTAATCGAAGTAGTGAGAATAGAAATTGGAAGCTAAAAACAGAATTATCAGAGAGAAAAGCTGGGACTAGGGTTTCGTTCACTTTAACTTTTATGAGCTAGATATGAATAAGGATTTCGTCAGTTCAAAATTATCATGATGAAGATGTAATTTATTAAATAAAAGGGTTGTTTCACTTTCATGCAAACAACCGCACAGGGATTTATCCTCGCTTTCGCGCAAGATTCTTCCCAACGCTGAAGATAAGTAAATCATCAAACAATGAATTCAAGGATCACTTTCATGCATCCGAATTCAATGTTGATAATCTATAGTGGAGATTCAAGGATCACTTTCGTGCATCCGAGTCTCAACACTAGTTTTACTCATGGATCTCCAACGTTCCGATCCTTGCTTTCGCACAAGATCTCCACGTTTGACAAATAGACTCGATCTATAGGTTAATGTTATAATTATGGCAATTAATCTACTAGAACAGATCAAATTAGATCTAACTTAAGGAAGGGATCCTAACATGCATTTCAAGGGTTCCAAATTCTCAAGCAATTACCTTTCGGTCTCAAGCGAAAATTCTAAGAACATAATTAGTAACATGAACTTATAGAGAGTCTAAGTACAATTATCACATGAGCAAAATCATCATGGTAATATTAAACTCAACGAAATAGTAAAAATAGTCATCTAGTCATTGGAAATCAAGTGAATTACTCCCCCATGTCCCAAAAGTAGTTTAAGCTATCATCATGAAGGAATTACAATAGATCATGGTTTCAGAAGATCAAAAATCGAAGTAAAAGAGAATTTTAGAAAATACAGCACGGCTGTGAAGTATTTCACAGCTGTAATTTGCAAGAATCGTCGATGAACAGTGCCGGCGACTCCTTTTTCTTCGATTTCTCTTCCAATCGATCTCCTTTTGGTCTGAAACTTATGGCACGTTGTCTCCTCCTTCAGATGAAGCTTCAGTATGAAAATTATGGCCGGAGAATGTCTGGATCGAGCGCGGCAGTGATACCCTAGGCGGCGGCGTGCATCGCGATTTCTCCCTCGATAGTGCATGAAATTTGGGGCTTTTGGTCTCTCCGTAATTCTCTCGTGAAAAGCCCTCTTTTTGCTTCTTACGGTATCCAATTTAGTGTTCTGGATCGCCCGCAATCCTCTTCGCAAAAATCGGGCATTGAAGTTGGCCTAGGCGTCGTGTTCAGAACAGGAATTACGGCAGTGGAATTGTTTACGGTACTGCCGTAACATCGCTCGAGTCTTCTGTTCTGATATCGTCCGGGAATTACGGCACCGTAATCTGGTTTACGATAGTGCCGTAAAATTGGTTGAACTCTCTGTTCGCGAACGTCTGGAAATTATGGCCCGTGTAGTTTCTTACGGTAGTGTCGTAAAATCGGGCGAAGTTTCTGTTCTAAAGCGCTCCGAAATACGGTACCGTAATATTGCTTACGGTGGTGTCATAAAATTGGAGAAACTTTCTGTTCGGAAATTCTTCAAAATACGACAGGGCTCGGATTTAACGATACTGTCTGGAATTACGGTACCATAAAATAGATTACGGCACTGCCGTAATTTGCTGACTTGCTCCGTTTTGCATGAAATTTCTTGGGTGATCTCCTCTTGATGATGGGAATCCTTCTATGTATTTGATTTTGTTTGAAAATGCCTAAAAATAGTGCTTTTTTACCTGAAAATCATCAAAAACTAAAAAGAGTGTAGATTCTGCAGATATTGATAGAATATGACATAAAAACAAGCAAAGTCTATGAATATGACATATAAATACCAATAAAATGGCATAGAAATTACGATGGATTTCGGTGTCATCAAACACATAAGGCTCAAACTTTGCTTTTCCTCAAGCAAAAACCAAGAAAATTCAAAAATTGATCATAGGCATAGACTTTCTCATAGAAAATAAATTTCTAACATACAATCACCAATGAAAATTCTTCATTAATTGCATTATAAAATTTTAAAACAGATATATCACCTTTTGAATCTAATTCTCAAGATTCACAACTTAGTCAAATAAAACTTCGCAACTTGTATAAAAGAAAGAATTTCAATCTCAAGACTTTATCCAATTTTCAGTTTAGGTTTATCATACTTTTGCCTACAGGAATAGGATGTCCGAAATCTTTTTCCACTCATATTTTTCTTTTTCTTTTTGTTTTTGGATGGTATGTACCTACATAGATACATACTTTTTGTTTCTTTTTGCATCAATCACATTCTCTAATTCGATTACCACCTTTTTTCTGGTGACGAAATCTGAGTACACTGACCACATAGTCAGTGTAATAGAACTCATGTCTTTTTAGTATTGCGAATCTTTACCAAAGACAGCGGAGTTAATGTGAATAGATTCCCCTCATTTCTTTTTAGACTTCAACCCATGTCGTTCGGTACCACTGTCAATTTTACACAGTGCCAAGAATGGGAGTCTCTCACTATTTTTGTGGATTTTGGATTCTTTTTTCGAACAAATAGTAAAATAAACAAAACCTCAATTAGACTAATCGATCAATATCAATTCAAGTATTCATACTCATATGCTGATTTTATTCAAGAAGTAGTTTTATTTTTAAATCAAATTTTCAAACAACATATCTCCCTAGAATCTTACTCCTCAACCAATGAAGAATTTCAAAAGTAGATATGTATAAGAGAAATAAATTTGACATGATAGGTCTCATTCTAGTCTCAATTTTGGATTCACTCATCAACATCAAACATCAATTCAAGCCATATACAATAATCCCAAAGGTAGATCAAGGCCACAAATCAATCATCTAAATCAAAAGATTATCATGTAGATGGAGTAGTGGTGGTAGACACAAAAACATGAGTCAATGATGAAACTCAAAAGGTGAACGGGAGAGGATACTTACAAGATTTTATCAACTTTTTGTGCCGAGCTTTCTTTTTCTTCTCTTCTCCGTGCTTCTTTTTCAGAAATAAAAATTAATTCTAAGATAAAAGTAAATAAAAGGAAGTGAACTAAAGTTAGAAAGCTTGGGTTGCCTCCCAAGAAGCGCTAATTTAAAAGTCTTTAGCTTGACCCTTTAACACTCAGACCTGATCGTGGTTCATCTAAATAAAAACTCTCTTTTTCTACAATTAGCTCTTCTTGATAATAGTGCTTAAGTCTCTGACCATTAACCTTGAATTCTCCTGTTTCTTCACTCCATACATCCACGGCTCCGTAAGGATAAGCTTTCTTTACCTGAAAAGGACCAGACCATCGAGACTTAAGTTTTCCAGAAAAAAGTCTCAATCTAGAATTGAATAAAAGAACAAAGTCACCTGGTTGGAAATCTCTCCTGAAAATATGTCGATCGTGCCATCTTTTTGTCCTCTCCTTGTAAATTTTTGCATTCTCATATGCAGAGAGTCTAATCTCATCTAGCTCATTCAATTATAATTTTCGTTTTTCCTCCGCACTCTTTAAATTGAAATTCAGCATCTTGATTGCCTAGTATGCTTTGTTTTCAAGTTCCACAAGCAGGTGACATGATTTTCCATAAATCAATTGAAACGGAGACATACCAATTGGTGTTTTGAAAGTAGTCCGGTATGCCCACAAGGCATCATCAAGTTTGAATGTCGAATCTTTCCTAGTGCTTGACACGGTCTTTTCTAAAATTCCCTTGATTTCTCTATTTGATATTTCCACTTGTCCACTTGTTTGAGGATGGTAAGGTGTTGCCACTCTATGATTCACTCCATATTTTCTGAGTAAGGCTGAAAATTTGTGTTCTATGAAATGTGATCCTCCATCACTGATTACTACTCGCGGGGTCCCATACCGTGGAAATATGATCTTTTTAAAAAATTTAGCAACAACTATTGAATCATTGGTTGGTGAAGCAAGAGCTTCAACCCATTTTGAAACATAGTCAACTGCTACCATAATGTACTTGTTACCTCCTGAAGATGGGAAAGGTCTCATAAAGTTTATCCCCCAAACATCAAATATTTCAACTTCAAGAATGTTGGACAGTGGCATCTCATGTTTTCTACTAATGTTCCCCGTTCTTTGACATCTATCACAAGATAACACAAAGTTTCTGGTATCTTTGAAAATGGTAGGCCAATAAAATCCTGATTGTAACACTTTATAAGCAGTCTTTTCAGTACCGGCATGACCACCATAAGAGGATCCATGACATTGGCACAAAATATCTGTGACTTCTTCTTCAGGTACACATCTTCTGAAAATACCGTCTGTACATCTTCTAAACACATAAGGCTCATCCGAAAAATAGTGTTTTACCTCAGCTAAGAACTTCTTCCTTTTTTGGTAGTTCAAATCAGGAGGAAAAACATTAGCAACAAGGTAATTTACTATATCAGCATACCAGGGAGCTCTGATCTGTTCAATGGTTAAAAGCCGTTCTTCAGGGAAGGAATCATTGATCTCATTATTCTTTTCAGTGTCTACCATTATTCTTGAGAGATGATCTGCAACAAGGTTTTCTGATCCCTTTTTGTCTTTAATCTCCAAATCAAATTCTTGCAGAAGTAAAATCCATCTGAGTAATCGTGGTTTGCTGTCTTTTTTCTGCATTAAGTATTTCACAGCTGCATGGTCAGTGTACACTACCACTTTGGAGTTAATTAAGTATGACCTAAATTTATCAAAAGCAAATACTATGGCCAATAGTTCTTTCTCAGTGGTGGTGTAATTTTTCTGTGTCTCATCCAAAGTCTTACTGGCATAGTGAATAACATGAGGTTTCTTATCTTTTCTCTATCCCAAGACTGCTCCCACTACATAATCACTAGCGTCGCACATGAGTTCAAAGGGCAAGTCCCAATCTGGGGGCTGGATGATGGGTGCTGAAACCAAAGCTCTCTTTAACTCCTGAAAAGCAAACAGGCATTTCTCATCAAAGAAGAATTTGGTGTCTTTATAGAGTAAATCAGTTAAAGGTTTAGTAAGTTTAGAGAAGTCCCTGATGAATCTCCTGTAAAACCCTGCATGTCCCAAAAAGCTCCTGATCTCCTTGATAGTGGTGGGTGGTGCTAACTTCTCAATCACTTCTATCTTGGCCTTGTCCACTTCAATCCCCCTCTTTGAAACAAGATGGCCCAAAACTATCCCCTGTCTAACCATAAAGTGACACTTTTCCCAATTCAAGACAAGGTTAGTCTCTTCGCATCTCTGTAAAAATCTAGAGAGATTAGCTAAACAGTCATCAAAAGAGAAACCATAGACAGAGAAATCATCCATAAAAACATCCACGAAGTCTTCAATAAATTCAGAAAAAATTGCCATCATACATCTTTGAAAAGTGGCAGGTGCATTGCATAAACCAAAGGGCATTCTTCTATAAGCAAAAGTACCATAAGGACATGTAAAAGTGGTTTTATCCTGATCATCAGGATGAATAGGAATCTGAAAAAATCCGAAATACCCATCAAGAAAATAAAAGTGAGAGTGTTTGGCAAGTCTCTCCACTATTTGATCAATGAAAGGTAAGGGGAAATGATCTTTCCTAGTGGCAACATTTAATTTTCTATAATCGA